>OU383774.1:109860536-111256632 GCA_910950805.1 Acrocephalus scirpaceus scirpaceus | reverse complement strand
CTTCTGTGATTTATCCTGGAATTGTCTCCCCAAAACACATACATCATATATTTTTAACAGCTGAACCCATATTATTGCAGAAAATTTGCAGAAAAGGTGGACTGGAAGAGCCTGCTGTGCCTGCAGAAATGCTGTTGATTTCATAGTTATTCCACAGAGGAAATGCCAGCACAAGACTCTCATGGACAGAGGGTGTGGAGCAGGAAGATGCTCCTACCCAGAGCAACAGCCCTGGAAAAACAACATGGCTCTACTTTCACCTGCACCTCAAGAAGAAATGGTGGCCCTGAAATAAAAGGAGAATGCACCAGTACTTCCAATTGCCTGTCCAGGGAGCCATGGAGGGAACCTTGCCAAGTGCCCATTGGGAACCAGCTGCAGATCCCAGCTTCTTCCTTTTCTTCCTGGATCCCCCAAATCACATTTGGGCTGCCTTGCAAGAGACAGGGACAGAGAAAACTTTGTTTGCTGGCCATTGAGTGTTCCAGCTCCTTCCCCATTTACAGGTCAAGCCCTGGTCTGTATCACAGTTCTACTCTTGCCCCCAAGGATTCTCCTGTGGCAAATGCAGAGCAAGCAGCTCATGTAGCTTTATCAGAATGTTCTTCCTTTCCAAAACAACAGGGATTTATAAAACCCTGGTGCATTTACATGTGAGAGATGACAGCAACAGAGTGAGGGGTTCAAACCACAAAAGAAAAAAGTAAAGAGAAGTTGTTGTTTCTTAAATACTAAGTTGCTAAAAAACATAGTGAAATACAGAAGAAGAAACCATTTCTCTCTTGATGTGGGTTTTGCTGTTTAATCTTCATGAGATCCAAAGATCCAAACATAAAGTTCTTCAGATGATCATTGTTCATGTTGCCAGCACAATAGCAAGTTTCACAAAACACAAGGTGAAGCTAATGTTGAGCATGTGGAAACTGCTGAGGATATTGGTGCTGGCTTTGTTTTTAAAGTGAAAATTTTTCCTTCACAACAACATAATTTCCTCTGTGTATGGCCCGATTGAGAGAGTGTGATATCAAAAGATGAAAAAAGTACTACTAGTCTCTCAACAGGGTGATGAATAACATATCCTTGTGCTTGCAGAGAATTTTGACCACAGTCCAGTACTAAATTTCCAGTTTTCTCATACTCCACCAGACTTCACTTCGTGTGAACACTTTGTGTAAAAACATGGTAACAGGGATGTGTCATGCATGGCCTCTTCAACAATAGTGAGTCTACCTCAGTTCAGGGGATCATGGACTTCTATCAAAGCTGCTGGTATCTGAGAAAAACTCCCTGAAGATGTATGTCCATATCTCTTTCATGAGAATTCAACTTCCTTCCCACATATGTAACTTCTCTGGCTTCACTTTTCTCCTTCCCCAGCTCCCTGATCTGCTGTAGGCTGTGGAAGTATCAAAAGTCATATGAGGCTTTTGAAACCCACAAGAGTGCTTGGGGCTGCTAGAGGAGGGAGATTGAATCATGGTGCTGGTAATAATGCACAGGCAGCTCCTGACAAACAGCATTCCCACATTCCCTGATGGCCTGCAGCCCCTCTGCAGGAGCAGCACATGGCACTGGACAGGGAACACTTTGGTTTAGGATCTGTCTGCAACACACAGCACCCAACAGTGAGCCAGACCCAGGTTGTCAGAGCCTGGCTTGGAAACTCTGCCAAAAAAGACAGAGAGAGCCATGCTGTTCTCCTAGATCAGCCCACAAACTGAGTAAAAAAAAAAAAAAGAAAAATAGAATTGATCTGAGGCTTGTCTGTTCAGACAGGAGAGCAACCGGCCGAGAGAGAACAACACCAGGCAACCACTCCCAGTGTGCTGGAAACAAGAAAGAACAAATATTTCAAATCCTTTTCAAAAGGAGGCAGACATGGTGTCTGCCTTTTGCTCTTACTTAGCAGGTCTTTGTATCACTCAGTCTTCTACCCCAGCATGGGACTTTGGAGGTGGTTCAGAGCACGTCTGTGGGCCCTTTTTCCAGCACCCATCTGTGTGTATCCAGCCTCCCCCGAACTCTTTGACATGCATTCAGACCAAACCAGTCAGTCTCTGGTCTGGGAGCGAGTCAACTCTGCTGTTCTCTTCTTTGGAGGTGTTTGGCTCAGGATGGAGAGGGATGCCTGCAGACACAATGCCTAAGACAAAATACTCAGTCCCTGAGCAAACTCACAGAATTTATTGGGTCTCATCCGTACAAAGATGGGTACAGTTCCACCTAGAACCTCTCCTTATAAATATAAAGTATAGGGGAAAAAACCTGATTTTTGCAATGTGCATGGCTAGTAGAAATCAGAGTTCTTCCATAGCAACATTATGGAATTTCATACCATGGTTAGCTATATGTGGAATCTGTGTGTGCTAAAATTAGAATACTCACATATAAAGTTTCGAATTCAACTTACCTCAGGCAAGGGGGACTGTTTTACAGTGGAGCTCAGGGTGTGTTGTGTCTACCACCTGCAATGCACAGCTCAAAATTGTGTTAAATAAATGACAGGTGAGGAGCCAAAATACTGTGTTACCCCAAACCAAGAGATATTGTGCCCTTTTATCTATATATGAGTTGCTCTACAAACAGCTCACTCTTGATTATATATTCAGATTAAATATATTCCTGCAGCAAAAACACTACTTACCCAGAGGGTCTCATCACTCCTCATCTTCCTTTTGTGTCAGAGGAGTTTTCTGCTCTCACTTTAAAACTTCTGTGCCTGTCCAACAGCAAAGCAGATGTTGTGAGTGGAACTCTTGCTCTAGAGTATAACAGTGAGCTCCCTGCTGAATGACTTCCTTTCAGTTAAGGTGAAGCACTGACCATATTCTAAAATCCACTCAGGTGTAAAACAACTGGCACATGGGCTGCTGGGGGTGGAAAAATTCAAGTGAAAAGACTTTGGAGTGAAGGGATGAGACATTTTGTCTGTATCCTCTGGCATCACTTTCTGGATGAGGAATTCCTTTTCAGCACATTTTGTCAGTGTTAAGAGGGAGAACAAAAAGTTTCTGGATGAAAATCCAGCAGATATTCATAATTAAGTGAAATTTACTATTTTCCCTTCTTGTCTTTGCTATATAGAGCAGATGTAGAATATTGTTGATCCACACTACCTGCAATGAGAACTGAGTCACAGGGCATTTCCCGGGGATTAACAAGGAGCTGGGAAGAGTTGATGGCCCAAAGCAAACTGGGAGACCATTAACCCAGGCCTGCCATTAATTCCCTGGGAAATGCCCTATGCCTCAACTGTTATTTGCTGCTGTGACCTCTACCCCCTTCCTTCTACATTAAAAAAAGATCTTGAGCAGGGATGATGCCAGATGCTGCTGCTGCCAGAGATGGATATTTCTCAGCCTGGGGAATTCCTGGCCAGGCCAGGAGCTCAAAATACCCTCCTCCATCTGGAGAATGAGGTTTCCAGGTCATTTTCGTGCAGTTTTCTGGTTTTTAGAGCACACAATTTGTGCCAATTCACAACCTGCACAACTTGAATTAGTGGGACTATGCAGAACACAAGCCATTGCCTTTTCTACACTCCCTGGTAGTTGACAAAGTGGACAAAAAAACCTCCAGTCACTTCAAAACCTAAACAACTTTACATTAAATAAAAACTTAAAACTCACTGAAAAGAAATGTGAAATTAAAAAATGAATATCAATGTCTAAAATGACATAATTTTTTAAAATAACATATTGGTACTACTGAAGTTCTAGTCAGGTATACTAGGTGGGTTTTAGTCAGGTGAACTAGGTGGGTTCCCTGGGACAAGAATTTGCTGAAGTAGAAAATTTGGAAGCAGATTTGGAAGCACATAAAAATATTTACTAATTTAAATTTATTCCATCCGTTCTATTTAACAAGTTCATTTCATGTTGTGAATCCATAGAGAATTTTTTTAAAAAGACTTTTTTTTCCTTTGCCAATCTATGAATAAAAATGAGTACAATAAGTTCTGCAATTTCTTTGCTCTGACTTACTTCAGTGACTGATAACTTAATTATTCATAGTAACAAACCAGTTAGTTGCTTTTAAGCTAAGAAAAGAATGTGGGTTTTTATTTTCTTATATCACTTAATATATTTTATTTAGGTAACAAAGGGAATATTAAGCTATTTGGGGATTTTTTTTATTGAATTCTAGTTTTCATTCAATTATAGATTCATAAAAACAAGGAAAAAAAATCTAGAAATAAATGAACCGTGCTTCATTTTCCAATTAAAAATATGACAAAATTAAGAATATGATAAAACAATCATTAATTTATCAATATAATGAATATTCATAGAGAAATACTTTTGGTTAACAAGAAAAAAACCCTCACTGTGTACTATCTTTTGTTATAAATCACAGATCTCAGAATGGTTTGGGTTGGAAGGGACAGATCATCCAGTTCCAATACCCTCACCATGGACAGGGACACCTTCCACTAGACCAGGTCTTTCCTTTGATCCAACATGACCTTGAACACTTCCAGGGATGAGGCATCCTCAGCTTCACCCTGTTCCAATGCCTCATGCCTCTCCACCTTCACAGTGAAGAATTTCTTCCTATTATCTGATCTAAATCTACCCTCTTTCAGTTAAAACTATTTCTCCTTGTCCTATCCCTGCATGTCCTTGTAAAAAGCCACTCTCCAGCTTTCTTGTAGGCCCCCTTTAGGTGTTCTAATGGTTACCAGCCCATGAAAGCTAACTTTTATTTCAAAAAAATATCTAGCATAACTTACTACTGCAAAAAGAGATCAAATGTATTATTTAAACCAAGATTTCCTACTTGGTGATTTAAATCTTGATTTAAATTAGTTCTCTGTGGGTGTTGGAGTTGGCTTACAGCCTTCAAATAATTGTAGGGAAGAAAGGAAACTCTGCTGAGACAGATGCTATAAATATGTGCTGGTATTTGAGACTGCAGTGACGTCTTTACATTCAGAACCTCTGGGTTATCAGCATTAGAAGACTGGGTGTACCTCTGAAATGCACTAAAATAAGTGACTGAAGGTAAGGAAAGCCACAGCAATTGGTACTTGACTATTTTAACATTGACCTAAAATGCTGTGTACAGCTTTTGAACACAGTTTAACAATCAATCTGTTGGCCAGTTACCTTCCAAATTCATCTTTCAGTATAGTACAGATCCTGTGATCCCAAAATTTCATGGGCAGCAGGTGTAACCTCCAAATCATGGGACAGCACACATTAGAATTGCTGCAGGACAGCAAGAAAAAAAGAAGGGAAGCAGAACAATACACCATAAAAGAAAAGTATGGCCATGGGCACAGGCAGTCTGAGAAATCTGCAAAATGACTGTTCATAAAGCATTTCTATAAAGACTGAAAACTGTCACTGGTGAAGTAACGTAGTGTAATCTGTGCCTCTCCATTTTCTTAGGTTCCAAGTGAGCTGACACCAAAGAACAGCATTTTGTTCTCTCCTGGCTTTGTTAGCAGCCTCCAAATCCAGCAGACAGACAGCAACACGCCTACAGCTGGTGAATGCTCAGAAATAACTTCTCATTTACCCAGGTGCTTTGAGTGCTCAGCCTGAATGCTCTGTGTGGTTGGGGCTACATCCCACACCTGTATCTGCCTGGCTTTAAAAAGCTCCATGTCTTATGGTGGTTCCCAAACAAATCTTCAGTGCTCTAAGAAAGCCAAACGTTGGCTTTTCTATCCACTACAGTCACTTTCAAATCCAATTCAAGAAGGGCTGGTATCTATTTAACTTAAGCTAGCAATCACTTGGACTGAAGAATGTAATACTACAAATTTAAACCAAAAATTTTAAGGGTTCATCTGCACCAACTTTCAACTGGTATGAGACCAGCTGTGATTTCTCAGTGGCATGGATTTAAAAAGGGATACAACACCAATACTACCCAGTGTAGTGCTTAATCTTAGTCTGGTGATGGTGAAAGTCTTCACTACTGTACAATTCTTCTCCTTGCTTTCTCCTCTAATGTAAGGGACCTGCTTTTACACTGAAGATTTAAGAACTATGGCAGAGCAGTGATAAAGTTTTTTTCTTTTTTTTTTTTCAGTGTATAAAGAACTGGAATAATAGATAAACAGCCTAATAGTAAAAAAAAAAAGGAGCAATCTTTTTTTTAAAAGATTTTGCAGACATTTTATCAGTCTGGATTCCTGAGGTAACTAAACATTACCCATTTTACAAACAAGCATTCTGTAATAGATGAAGAGACTCAGTCCCACAGTTGCTGGTGATAGATGACCTATAAAACCCTTCAGTTTTGACACAGGTACTACTGTACCTATTAGACAAGGCTACTGTCTTATGAATGCAGAGGTACATTCACAGAGGGTTTTGAAATTACAGCACTCATCCAACATCACAACTGAAGTCAAAGGGATTTCTTTAAGGTCAATAAACCCCAGAGCAACTCAAAGGCTGCAACCCATATTTATTGCTCTGGAGCTCCTCAGAAAGGCAGATAGACTGTGCATGAGGAATGGATCTTCTCACGTTTCAGGTTTGGAGCAGGACTCAGTGGAATGGCCAAACAGGTTCCTATTTGATGGGATTCATTTGGCTGGAAAAGATTTCTTTTTCCCAAAGGTTTCTCTCAATAGCAATCTGCCTTGGCTGTGAGGGTCTGGGGAAGGCTTCCTAGGGAGCTTATCTGTGCTGCTTCTTGACTGCTGCACAGTGATGTAGAATTTCCAAACCTCAGAGAAACCTGCTGGGTGAAAGTCCTTTACAGACACTCAGAGCCCAGCTGGCTGTGCTAACCCTCTGGGCCAGCTCTACAGCTTATCCCTTATTAAATTCCAATCCTTCATCACTTGTGATAAAATAGAAGCCAGAGGGTGGATGCACAATGAGTGTTTTTGAGAGCCCTGCTTGTGTGATAGTTTACTTTGCGGTGGCTTAAATACAAACCAGAATGAATGTTTAAATCAAAGCACAAACTCCTTTGGCCTCAGGGTAAGAAAAACATTTTCACATTTTAAACATTACTGGCCTCAAGGTACAAAAGCAAATATTTACTAAACTTCCAGGCCTCACAGTTGGCTTTTTAAGGCAATTCCTTGTTGCTGCTTCTCTGGGAGGCTTCTCTTTCTATGCTTCCCACCCTTTGTGAAGAACATAGGTAAGGACGAGGAGCACAGCCTCTTTCTCCAGATCCCTCTCCTCCAGATCATCTCATCTCCACAGCTGTTGGCCAACACTGAGAAGCCAAAGGAAAGCAAGATGAAAGAAATACCACTCTGCAGATGGTTTGTGCTGTTCTCATGCACTTAGTTCAGTACCCTGACTTCAAGGAAACACTGATTTCATTGCACCTAGAGTGGGACTGAGAATGTCTTAGTTTGGAAAGACAGGTGTCTGCCAGAGAAAGCCACAGCTTCCCTTGGAATGGAGAATGTAAACCCCCCTCCCTCCAAATGGTTATAATTTTGAAATTAAGGGGCTTTCCAGCAAAGATACGGGAATAGGAATAACAGTTCTTTACTAGGAATATTAAAAATGTAGTAGTACAAAACAGCAAACAAATAAAAAAGAAAACACTGACAGAGTTGGAATATAACCTGACACCCTGGGCAAACCAAGGGCAAACCAAGGGCAAACCAAGCATTTCAGACCAGGAATATCCAAACTTTTTAAGAGGACTTTTTGAAATTAGAGGCTTCAAGTTGGAATTTTTTGGGGCATTCTGTCCCACTGAAAATATAATTTCAGTTCCGTTTTCATGCTGAGTCCAAGTGGAAATAGATTTTCAATATCTGAGTAAATCTGACCAAAACCTCTTATTTTGAGTGAAGTAAGGATTACACTTACACCAAGCATAAGTGATGACAGGAACAAGATTCAAGGATCAAATAGGTGTTATCACCTTTACACAAATGTTCTGTAAATGTAATAAAATAACACAGCAAAATATAGTACATTTATTAATTGCTATACAATGCATCATTATGCTGTATTGTCATACAGTACCATGTTACTCTGTACACATAACAATTTTAAAATTGCATATATGCATATAAAATAGTCACTGTTTGCTTCTTTGATACTTCAGTATAATTCTAGTATTATTTTAATCATAAATACTCTGAAGTAGCTTTAGGTGAAGACTTCAGAATACAAGATATGTTGAAGCAATAAATTTCAAGGAAAATGTATATAAAGGGTTCTGTCAGTAGAAGTTAAAAAAAGATCTTGCTAATTTGGTCTTTTTAAAATGCTTTTTTTAACAGATAAGTAGATTAGAATTTTATTGCCAGTGATGGAAATTCTCAAATATTTTATAAAAAAACCTAGAAATATCTCCACCAAATGACAGATTTTCTTCCTTCTGTAACATATCTTGCTATTTTCTTGATCAATCAAAGATCTGCTACTCACAGATATAAAAGCTTTGTATTGCAAGTGTTAGTCTCATGCAAGGATTTATAATAATAAATCCATATGACTATATAGATACAGTCAATGCCACAAAAGATACACTGAACAGGCCACAAAATATTGGGGGAAGAGCAAAAAAAGAATTCATAGCAGGTGAGAAGGTGTTGAAAAGCATTTCTGAATGAATTACAGATTTAGAGAAAACAGGGCTGAAGAGAAGACAAGAGATCTATATTTGGACCAGCACTCAAAATTACAAATATTTCTGTCTTTCTTTTTCTTAATTATTATTCTCTTTTTAAAAACCCACCTCCCTCAGTAATCTACACTAATTATTTCTGTCCTGACCTCTTAGCATGAGGATGGGAGGAAGCTTTTGTCTCTACAGTTTTAAACCTTTACATCCTGCCCACCACAGCCCAGATTTGGTGAACAAAGTATTCCTTTTCCTCCCTGCAATAGACTTTTCCACAGGATTGAGGGAGAAATTTAAAGCATAAAAGAGGGAAGTTATAATGGAGAAAGAAAAGGTTAAATGGAATAGAGCTCTGTGAGCAGAATAGCTAGATGTTATTTATCCAAAATAAACAACATGGATTGGATGAAAAGCACTGGGAGTTACTGAGGGAATGAGTGAGGGTAATAGCAAAGAATCAGAAAGAAATAAGATCCAGGATTTCATGAAACAACTTAGAAATGGGTTATGTGAGGGCAGGTGAAGCAAGTGTTTCTGGGCAAGAGCAGAGACATGATGGCATGCTGAGGCCTTTGCTGGAAGTGATCTGTCCTTTTGAACAGTAATGATTTGTTTCTACTTGGTGTACCTGGAATAAAAAGGCCTCAGATACATGCAGAGCATCTGCTTCCCTTTGTTGTGCTCATATGCCAAAGGAGAGTAAACATTAACCAAACTCAATGCAAACAAGAGGCAAATACCTACTTTAAAAAAACTCTGCAAGCCTGGGTTTGGAAATCACTGCACTTACTGGATATGTGGGAGAGACTCATTTTTATCATAACTACCTAGTGATGTTCACTGGGCAATTTCTTACCTAAAACATATGTGCTCAGAAACATAGGTTTTAATCACAAAACCTGAAGAGCCTGCAATAGGTAGGACTGGAATAGTCTAATAGTGTGCAGTCCCCCGAATAAATAAGGGCTTATGAAGAAGATGCTCCCTCCAAATTTTATCTCTCAAGCTCTCTGAATTATGGATTTCTTCATAATGTTCAGCAAATTCCTGGAAACCCATCCTTGCATGGGAAGGGCAGTGTGAGGAACCCACACGGCACAGCTTTCTCACTCAGAGGCTTTTGCACTGGGAGGGCAATCTTTGAAAATCATGAAGCTCAGAGCCTGCAATCAATGGCGTGCCACTGTTACTGGCACCTTTTGTGATCTCTGAGAAAACAGTGGTTCCTGCAGCACAACTCCAGTGGTGCCCTAGCTGACCTCTATGAAGAATCGTGGAGTCCAGTGAAGAGCCCGAGCCCTGCCCAGGGCACAGAACTGATATTTTGGGTTGTCCTATTCACAGCAGTGTTTGATTCTCACAGAAGCTACATAAACTCAACTTGAGGAAACTACACCTCCACATTTGCCTGGATTTCCTCCTTTCTTTCTCCTGGTGGGTGTCGCAAAAAGCTTAAAATAGCCTATGATTTGCAGCACTTTTTTTTGTGCTATCTGTTGCAGATAATTGAAAAGGCTAGGGGGAGGAAGATTAGTATCTGAGGCAGTATTTGTAAGTCTAAGGAAATAATTATAATGGTGCTAATCTGGCTCAGGACCAGCTGAACCTCTTGGACCCAGAGGTCGGAATTTTAATTCCACAGTCTCTCCTGATTTTGCTGTTTCAGAAATGCACATCGTGTTAAGAAATTAGGAAGCTGCATCTCCTTTTGTCTCAAAGGATTTGACTTTGCTCACCATTCTGCCAGTCCTCTGAGTCTTTTGAAGAAAAAACCACAACCCTCTCCTACTCCCCACTATTTTATTGTGTATTTGTTAAGGAAGATCTCTGTCTACCTTGAACAGATCCCTCAAGACAATCTTCAGTGCAGACACATAATGACATATGAAAATGAATGGAATGCTCTGAACATTGTGCCTCTGCTTCACAGGCCAATTCTGCCAATCTACCTCAATTTGTGATTCATGAAAGTAGACCTTGTCCTTAGACAGAGAACTTTAATTCCCCTCTTTCCTCTATCAACCTAACAAAACACTAATTCTTAAGGAACATAATATTGTGTATTTGCTGATGTAAAGGGCTCCTGGTATGAAAAAAGCAGCTTTTCCCCTACCACCCTGTGGTGAGAGGCAGACTTTGCACAGCAAGGTGATGTATTATTAGAACTAGCAAAATCCACAGAATTCCTTCATGAGATTGAAACAAATTCTGTTTCGTTTGTAACTGTGTTTGTTATTTTTGTTAAACTGCCCCCTCTCAGGTCCTATCCCAAGAAGAAATCCTGTCAAGAAGGATTATTTTTGGCCAATTCTCCTTCAAAGAGTCACAATCAATAATCTCTCTTACAGAAGTAAACCTTTGGGAACACAGTAAAGAATGTTAATCGTAGTTCCTATGGACATCTCACTTTCTCTAAAGGCAACAAATGAAATATTAAAAACTAAGTAGCATTTAAACAAGTCACTCACCATGAAGTCTGTCTCAAAGCTCACACACTAATCAAAACCAGAGCAACACAAGGGACACTGGCTTTATAAAAATCTTTTCTCCTATATTATCAATTTCATAAAAAGCCTTCAAAATCCACAAGAGTAAAACTGTTTCTCACTTAGAGAGCAAAGAAAAAAAAGTATGTGAGTATTTCAGGTTTTATAAAGGAAGTAATGTAGCAAATTGTAGGCTTCTGTAATTCCATTTAAGTAAGCCAAGTTAAATACATATGGCCTACAAGGTTGTGGGATGGGAATTTGGTAGGCTCTAGAAATTCAGAAACATTATAATCTCCTTACTATCACTTGTAAGTGGGATATCACTCCATATTTTTTCAGGACTAAGTGGCTTATCAATACAGACTGTCCAGGAAGAGCTTCAGATTTTGTTGCCTACCCTGAAAATCTTCACTTGGAAACAACACATGCTGTTTATCAGTCTGCAGCAGAACTACATTTACAAATATATGTTTTCTGTCATGATAGCATAAATTGAAACATCTCATAATACCTTTCCTGCCAATATCTTCCTATGAAATTATTATGGACCCTGTGCATATTTGGGTAGGTCTGTGATCTGTCAGGTATTAGAAGTAATCATTAGGGCTGTTTGCTTCTGCAAGCTGTGAGCAATTACAGAAGGAGATGCTGGTGATGCTGATACTCAAGAGTCAGGCCATATGAGACACTGCAACTGCTTTCTGCTCTCTCATTCCCTCCTCATCGCAGAGAGAAAATACTGAACTTCACGGAATCAGGAGCAGCTTTCTTCATTGCCAGAGCGGAGGCAAGATCCTTCCTATAACAGTTGGTGAGGCATTGGCAGCCACACAACCACCAACCAGAGCCAAATCTCATCTCTTGCTAGGCAGCGAGGTACCACAGATCCTCCTCTCTTTTACCTCAAACAAATGGTGGTACTTTTCCTTCTCTCCTTTTCCCTTTGCTCCTGGCTGCCCCGTGCAGCTTTCTCTGCACATGACCTCTGTATTGTCCGTACTGTGCTGAACTCACTAAAACTGCAGGCAGAAAAGCAAAGAACTGCCCAAACAACCAAAAGGGATGGCAGGATCCAGAAAGAGCCCCTCTTGTGCAGGAGATGCACATCAAGTGCATCAAGGGCTGGGGAGCCAGTGTTGCACTGCATTTGTCAGCCAGAACAGGACTTTAAATACTCCAGACAGCTTTACCAATACAATTTTTGATACAAAGCCAGTTACAATTTCACTAGAATGAGTGTTATATATATATACATTCTGCAGTCCCATAGCTGTGAAAATCATTCCTATGCAACTGTGCTCTGGCATCTCCATTTAGCTTTTAATTGTGCTTCTATCCTTTTCAGTGTGAGGACAACCTAAAACCCCTAACACTGCCTGCAAGCTGTAACTGCATCACTGCCAGGACCTGCAGGAAGCCACCAGCCTGCAAGGCCTGGCCTGTTCCACTCTCCTCCCTGGGAGGAGTCACCCTCAAAGCTGCCCTCAAGCTCAGCCAGGAGCATGGCACGCTTTCCCATCTTTCCCAGCTTTGTACAAAGCCTAATCCATTTTTCAATTTCTATTTAAAGTGAATTTGGACTAATTAAGTTGAATGCCTTAAGTCAATGAGCCTGAGGCCCTAATTCAGTACTGTGCCCAAGCACAGGTATAGAATTATTCCTATTGAGAATATCATATCCTTGAATGTGCGTTGCCACAAAGATCAGGAGCAGCCAAAAGCAAACTCTCTTGCCTTGAGGTTAGTGCAGCAGCTCTGCCACCTGAAGAGCAGGGAAAATTAATTCCTAAAGATTACTGTGAGCTTCCCACTTTCCCAGCATATGTGAGGAGCATGAGGACAACATTGGCAAGCCCAAATCTGAAAGTCAGGGAGATGCACTTCCAAGAGCAGGTACACTTTCTTCCCTTTCAAGGCAAGGGGGTCTTCAGATGGTGCAGAGGATGAGTCCTGATGCTCCCTACTGTTCCTTCAGGAGGAAAAAGGAAGCAAAGCTTCCCCCTGCTCTAGAAGAACATCAATTTATTGGACTCCTCTATCACCTGTTGGAAATAGGAAAGAATTTTTTGCCTAGCACACCTGACTGTAGAACTTATACCCCTTTTAAGCCTAAACATGAAAACCTGATGTTAATGTTCAAAGCAAAACTGGCTAGCAACAAATTCTTTGACATAAGCTCCTTACTGATGAACTCTGGACCTAAAATTATTCATGGGAATCCTTCTGTTGCGACATCTTCAATAGAAACACTTCATATTTGACTTGAATGGAAGCAGACATCATCCTTTCCATCCAACACAGCAAACAGGCCAAGAATACATCAATCACATCAAGAACATGGTCAAAAGGTTGGCTGTTTCTTTCTAAAATTACTTAAACTCATCACTAGTCAGGATGTGGAAATGAAACGTTCTGTTATCACAAAATCAGAGCATCAGAAGGCAATACAAAATTAACATACAGCAAATACTCCAGCATAGCTTTCCAGGTCCATTTGCAGTGAGATTGGAGCCCAAGTATTTGTACACGTGTTCAAGAAGTTAAGAAATAAGTAATCTGACTATATATTCTTGCTGATTCCAGACAAGCCCTTTAGGCTTGTGTTGACCTTGCTGCATACCTAACATTATGCACATTCTTAACTTCTACTCTTGCAATAATTGCTATAATATGAGGCATTTCTGTGAGTATTTGCAGGACTGGATCCTAACTCTGAGCTGGTATTCACAAAGATATCCAGGAAAATTAATCCAAATTAACTAAGGGCTTAATTTAAAGCAGATTAGTTAAAGTGCATTTAACCCTGTAAAGACTTTTCAAAATTAAAATAGTCTTAATTCAGCTTTGTATAGAGCTTAATCTATTTTTCAATTTCTAATTTAAGTGAATTTGGACTAATTAAGTTGAATGTCCTATGTAAATAAGCCTGAGGCCCTAATTCAGTACTGTGTCCATGCACAGGTATAAAACCATTCCTTGAAATCACATCCAGCTGTTTTCAATAAGGTGCATACAGGTACTTAAATACATTCCTGAATCATACTCTTAACTGCTTTATATTCTTAAATCATTTGAGAATTACAGTTTGATGGTAAGGAAAAATCATAGCCCAAAGGGCCAAAAGGCAGAAAAATATTTTTCATTTACTGTCCTCCAGATGATACCAATTTCTTCAGTGTGTGTAAAAGCAATCTTCAATCATTGTGTTCTGTAAGAAATCTCTGATTGACACAGAATTAATGTCAGGTTCTTCTGGCTGAAATTATTTCTTTTCCTTAAAAGGGGAAAGAAAGATTAATCCTTCATTTTCTGGGAAGATTTCATAATAGGTGTTGTTTTCTCAACCCAGACTAGTAAAGCACCATATCCGTTCCCAATGGAAAAGATGAATTTCAGTAATTGTATTTATTTAGGATTTTACATCTCAGATTTTGCAACCCTTTTTTCAAAGCTCCCTTTACTTGGAAGTGTTTGAATCTAAATTATTTTCTTGATGGATATACAGCAAGAAAGTGAAAAAACCCCCAATGCAACAATCTTGATAACAAGGTCTGAATAGGCACCGAAGTAAAGCTTAAATACTCAATGTCAGATACATTTGTGCTTAACTACTTCACAGAAGAGAGGTAAAATTTTGCAATAGTATTCATGCTAGCAAGGTAGCAGCAAAAGCGTGCTAAGAGGCAAGTTGTCTCAAATAAAATTTGCCAACTAAATTAGGCAGTGAGCCAGGAAGGCTATTCAGAGAGTCATGGAGTCTAGGCAGACATCCCACGTCTGCTTACTCAGAGTGGGCTGGAGAAGTCAGCTCACACATGATACAGCTCAGCTCTTGATCCTTCCAACTTCCAAACACAAATTCCTTCAGCTTTCCCTGGCACTTGAAGAGTCTTATTCAACTGAGCACTGGACATCCAACTCCAGGATGCTAAAGACCTGAGGTGTTATGATGTACAGATAACATGTATTGTAACAGAGAGAACCAACATGGCTGTAGTTTCACGCAGCTGAGCCCAAGCAAATACTCCTCACCTCTCAGCAGGACAGTTCCATTTCTCAACAGAAGCTGGCAGAGGAACTTACTCAGCTTACTCAGACACCTTCATGTGACTTTCCCTCACCTCAGTGGATATGGGTGGTAGCAGACTGAATATGTGACCCACAGCTCACTGAGTGCCATGATGTTGTTGTGAGTGACGCTCACAACAAAACAGAGATTTGACAGCTCTGTGCATCAGTTTCACCAAGTGTCTGTATTTTGGTTAGTCTTCCCCAAAGACAATGTGTGCTTCCCCGGAGAGAGGAGTTCTTCATCTTTTTTTAACTCACACAGTGAAAGAGGGAGAATTTCACCCTGTGTAGGTCCTTTAAGCATGTTCATCAACATCTTAGGTGAGCACTGTAAAGAAAGAGGAAGAACAGGTCTTGAAAAGAGATTCAAGGGCAATTACTGCCAATCTGCTCAATGACTACCTAATTCCTGCTGCCAGGAACAGCAACTTGTTTGTCCTTCCTTTCTATTACTGCTTTTCCCTACATTAGTTTTCTGCTGTCTGGTGTCTACTATAATCTCTCCCACTTTAATAAAAAAGTGAAGAGAAAAGATATTCACAAGAATATAGGCATGGTTTTCTTCCACAGTGCTTTGCAGAATGGCCATGTTGTGAACAGGGCTATCGGCAGCATAATGTGCAGGGGACACTGCTTGTAAATGGGGCTTCTTTGTAATTCCACTATCATCGTTTCCAGAATTTCCATGGCTCACTTTTAGTTGAAGAGACGTTTCTTCCACACTGAGACAAAAGAGCTTTTTAGATGTGTTTGAAGGCTGTTAGCCACCACCACACGCCAGCCATTCTCTCCTTGCGTTCTGTAGCTGCTTCACATCAAGCACCCAGTGGTCTCTGCGCTCCCTGCTGCCTCCTCTTGAACCAAAAGCTTTTACTATTCTTCAGATTGCAGATGTGGTGCGGATGAGGAGCAGTGCCTAGCTGAGGTGTGCTCAGTAACAGAAACGCTCCAGACACAGAAATGCAGCCTCTCCCTTGCACACATTAAGCTGGCAGCATTTAACTGGCATCTAGATAACAAGGACATCCACTTCCCTGCAAAACATGCTCGGGACTCGCAGCCATGAAATGGACTTGATAGCCTTTAAATTCTGTTTTACTGTGCTGGCTTCCAGAGATGGCTTGGAGCCGATGTGGCAGCTCATTAACACTCAGTTAACACTTCTCTACATAGCGCAGCGTTGACTTTTACATTCTCTTGTTTTCAGGAGAGCAACGCGTGGGCAATTAAAGGAGGGGTAATAGCTTAAGAGATACAAAATATTATGAACAAATCAGTTTCAAAAACACTGAAAATAAAAAGCCGCAATGCACTGAAAGCACCATTTGTGATTATGGAATCCAGGGGAGGTATTACTTTTACCTCTCCAAGTTTCCAGTGCATGTGATTTCCGAGAGTCCCAGCTTCAGGTACTCAAGAGATAGACATCTGCAGAGGAGCAGTTCATTATCTGAGGAAGCAACCCTCTAAATCAACTTCTGCTTTCAACCTTACAGCAGCATCTGTTTTCTTTAAAAAGCCTATAGCTCACTTTTAACTTTTAGGCTGCAAAAACAGGAAGAGTGCAACCCAAACTTTCTCTGATGCTGTATCCTTCAGCTCTGAAAGCCAGAATGATCTCTTCTTGCAAATAAATCAGTAAAAGAGGAAGTGAAAAATGTCAGACTTGCATTTGATTTCCAGAAAAGTGAGTTTTTCCCACAATGAAAGAGAGTAAACTCCATGTGAAATGGGGATCTTGTCCAGTAGTTTCCTCAGACGTCAGACAGCACAGTGAGAGCGTGCAGGAGATTAACAGGCAGATTATCTTCCAGCCCATCCCACTGCAATGTCTGTCTGTGCTCAGTGGCCTTGTGCTGAAATCCCAGTTAGGCTGCTCTCCATCCATGTGAAACCCAGTCTGGCAGCCTCCCAAATTCCAGGAAGGGACAGACAAACACCCACCTGCCAGCCAAGGAGGAGGAGGAGGATGTGCTGAAGGTGGCCAGCAGATGCACTGACAGCCTACAGGGGTCCCCATGGATACCCAGCTCTCCCTGCCCCAGTGACTTCTATCCCATGGGCTCTCCTGGAATGCTCAGCAGGAACAAAAGGTGCCTCTCTCTGCACAGGATTTTGGCAGGCAGCACTTTCACTCTTCCCCAATGGGTCAAGCCTGCCAGTAGAGAACCACACTTTTTGACAGGAAGAGGTTCCCCTTGCACTCCCCAGCTCTGCAGGAGCTCCTGAGTCTTTTAAAGCTCCTTTTCCTGCTAATCCAGGCACCAGTGTCCTGAGGGAGAAGGGGCAGAGGGGCTGCACTACTGCAAATCTCCACCTGGTCCAACCAGCCCCACTGGAAACCACTGTGGGTGTCTCTCTGTGGCCCTGTGCTGTGCCAAGTAAACAAACTCATGCAGCACATTTGCAAAAATGGTTTTTCAGCTCTGCCAGAAATGTCCAGGCACAGATTGAGTCATTAGGCAGATTTCAGCTGGATGGCTGTGCATGAACTCTGGCGTGTTGCACGTGGAAGATGTTGGGCAGCAGCTGAAGAAGCAGCTCCTGGCCTCTGGTAGGAGCTTCTCTCATGGTGAAGAAACAGTCCCACCTGTGGCAGCTAAAGACACTGAGCTTTATTTTGGAAATGTGATTGCCAACAGAGATGGAAAGCGGTAGAAGAAGCAGTGAAACAGCACATATTCAGAAATAAATCTCTTTTTGGCTACAGTGCCCAAGAGGAGTGCCACAAAATCCTCTTTAGTGTGGGGACAGATGGGACAAAGGCAAGCCTGATGCAACCTGGGGTTTTACTCATATTTGAAAAAGAAGCAACTAAAGTGTAAAGACTTTTAATGACCTCTGCTCTTCCCTTTTCCTTTCTCTCCAGCCAACCCTTAAAACACTCAGCTGCAGTCATTTTTCTAGTTGATCAGTCAGTGCTGAGTCTCCTGAGCGTTTTCTTCCCAGGTATTTGATAAACTGTAATTCATCATAATACCGTCTTTGGGATTATTTTTCAGATCTACCACTAATTCGGTGGGGTGTATATTGAAACACTGATTTCAAATATTGATCTTTATATAAGTTAAGAAATTGACATCTCCATATTCTAAATTCTCCTGTTATTCTTACCTGTTTTATCTTCTGGACACTGGAGGCCTGAGTTTCCAGGAAGCAGAAAAAGCATTTTATTTACCCCAGCCATAGAAAAAGCAAAGCAATCTCACTGAATATTTTAAAAGAAAAATTCAACTTTGCATATCCTTTTACACTCCAGAACACCTCAGATCCAAAATACAAAATATTTACATGCTCTTAAGTTGGTTAAATGGGACTCTATTACAGCAAAATAAAAAGTCCAATTTGCCACAGGAAGCACCTTCTCAATTTAATACCATGTTCCTGCTGAAGCTCTTATTTGACATAGAAAAAACAAAGTTTTTTTCTCAAAATCAGCAAGCCTGATTTTGAGAAATAGCTGTCTTATATGAAACCTCTTCATTCCTGTCCCCCTCTCTCTCAAAAAAAAAAAAAAAAGAAAAAAAAAGAAAAAAAAGAAAAAAAAGAAAAAATTAGAATCAACCTAGGTTATGTGAAATGGAAAATTCTGACAACTCTACCAACTCTGACAATTAAAGTTGGTAAAAGGTCTAAAAAAAAAAGTTATAATGGGAAGTGTCAGGTGAGTTTAAGTGAAAAAATTACTACCTGCTTCACCTGTAATGTTTTCATTATCAGGACCTTGGGTATTACGTTGATAGTTGCTCAGACTAATATTCCTGCATTATTCTCTTTTGGTGATATTGGAAAAATGCCTGTAAGCTAATAAGTACTCAGTACATGGGAGGATCAGATTTGATATAAATGGAGTATTTTTTTCTGGGTCTTTGGCACGTAGCTACATGCATAAGAAGCAGAAAATAGGACAAAACCGTCAAAGTAATATGAAAACACGTGATGATGGTGTATTAAAAGACTTAGAGCTGAAAATATGAATGCCCCCTTTTTTGCCTCTATATGTGATGTACCATCCTATCTCCCATAGCTCTTTGAAGGCAGAGGATCCAGAAGTAACAGCTGAATTCTCAAACCAAAAAGCCAATGAACTGGAATATTCCCTTCAAAAGGGATGATGTGGTTTTATTGAAACCACTCTCCAAGTGGCTGGCTCCCAGAGTGTGGTGGGGGAGCCAGCCATCTCTTGGAACAGATTTGGCATAAATGAGGAATAATCCAAGGCAGCATCCATGCCAAGCCTCTTGTCATTACTCGATGGCACTGCTGGGATGTTTGGGCTCTGGACCCCTGACTCCAGGAGCACAGGCTTCCCCTTGGCCAGCAGCTTCACTCCAGCTCACGGAAAATAAGGAATCAAGAGTAGCACAACTGGGATTTTCAAGAAGGTACCTGGTGGGGCTTAATGAAAGGGAGCCTGAGCCGCAGGGAGGAGATTACAAGGCAGCATTGCCAACTACTGCTGCTGGAAACAATGCTTGTGATAGCATCTCCTCTGCTGGGAATGAGCACGAATGCCAGCCAAGCTTACATTCCAGTAGACTGCAGGGTTATTTGAGCAAAAAAGACATCAGACACCCTGAATGGAAGGTCTTGCTCTTGCCAGTCTGCCTGATGTAGGTGAGCTGCTGTATTTACAGAGGCATTGGTTTACAGAAACACAAAATAACTGCAAGTAGCTGCAAAAGCACCAACACATTTATCCAGTGTAAATAAACGCATTGTGCTCACAAACTGCTTGTTCCTTAAGCATGCAGTACTGGGGCTCAACATCTTACAGAACAAAAGAAAACAGAGTACATAAAGAACTGTGATGTTTGTTTCACTACACAATATATATAACATAAACTTTGCATGCAAATTTAAGAAAAAGTCTTAATTGCTTTCCATGTCAAATTGCCAAGTTGAACATCAACAATTGGTTTCATTTCAGAGAAAGTCGCACAGAAGAGACGGAATTATTTGCAAAATAAAATGATGTGTTGATGATCCTGTCCTCATCATTTGTTAAAAGGATATTTCACTGAGCTTCAGCATGCAGAGTAGCAGCATGGTCCCTCCTGTGATCTCGCTCAGGGAAAGGTCAGCTAGCTAGAGAAATCATATTTACTTTTGGAGCATTCAGCTACATAAGCTGCCAGCTGGGAAAAAAGTGTCAAATGACTCAGAGGGAAATGCTTCTACACCCCCAACATGAATGGAAGCTATGAAGGGTTAACAATGAGAAATGGTGGAAGATGGTTCAATCAACGGATCTGTGCCCACTGTTCCAAAAAGAAAGCCCTGACGTTCCCAAAGTAGGGAGGATTCTCCAAAGCATTTAAAGCCATTCTCTATTTCACAGATGAAAAGGTGCGTACACATCCATGTTACCATGGAGAAAACGACATCTCTCCTCTCCTACACTTGTGGATTTCAGGCTTTGAACTTTAGATTAATACAGGTCATTTTTTGCCTTTAGCTACCCTCCACCACAACACAGATGGTCCTGAAACTGTAAAGTTAAGCCATTTACTAATGGACCCATAGGGTTAGATTCAAACCCCAAACATTACATAAAAACTTTCAAACCTTTGGTACATTTAAACCTGGCATTGCATTTTGCACAGAACCTATTTTTCTAACATGTTGGATCAAACTCTGAAGCCTGACCACTTGGGTCAGACTCTGATAGCTTTCACAATAAGCAGCATTTTTTTTTTCTCTAAGAGCCACAAATTAATAGATTTTGTATGAAGACAGGAATGTGACACTTTCTAGCATTTAAAATCTGGATTCAAATCCATATTTTACAGGTTGGGTCTAGCCCACAATCCAACTCATTTGGCAACACTTTCTCTTCTAATTGAGATATCTAGTTCAACACGAATGAAATGCTTCCACAGTTAAAGATGACACTAAAAATTTTTCCAACGTTTAATTGAAATTAATTTTAAACAGTAAAAGTCTGATTATAGAATGATGTCACTTGCATGGACTAACTTCATTCTAACATTAGGCTAAAGTCAAGTGAATAAAACTAATGAAGGTGAGAAGAGTAGCAGCATTTTTAGCTGAAATTAATACATTCAGCACTTATAACAGGTAGTAATCTCCTAATCTTTTTTTGATATGTGGTTTATTTCTACACACATTAGCAGAAGGACATCAATTAATTAGCAAAATGAAAAGGGACATCTCTAAGGCAATAATTATTATTAAAATTTCAAATATCGTTAGTGCTTACATTGTTCTCCTTAATATTAAGTTTTTGCTTGTGGACACTGAACATAACTTCCCCAACTTATACATTGCTCATGCCCTGAGTGTTAATCTGAATGGTGTTCTCTATGGGTTTCAAAAAATTGAGAACTGTTCAAGTGTAGAAGCAGTACAGAACAGAGACTGTGCAAAAATGGTATTTTCTTGTTTCTCATGCACCAAACCACCACACTGTGATTCCACAGCTGCTCCCAAGGGACCTCTTGGAAACCAGCATGAATGAGCTCCTGCCCCACTGCTCATGGAAGCCAGGGCTCATGCAGGGCTCAGGGAAGCAGGGGAGTATGGCGTTTCTGCCCCCCGTGGGTCACTTTTCAGTGATCCCTTGCCTTGCCCGGCTTCTGGCAGCAGTCGGTAGGCCCACTAGACAGTTCTGCAGCAATACCCACGCGGTGGGCTTTCTGGCTGGCTAGCACTGGATGTAAGTTAGTGGCTAATGGCGAAGGGAAAGGAAGGCTCTCTTCTGAGGGTTCACAGGAGATGTTTATTCCTCATCGGTGGTGGGTGAGAGAGAGAGAAAGCCCCGCCCAAGCCCCCTTAAGTAGACAGGTACCAGGGGGCGTGTACATAAACTTTCCACCAATAGGGGGATAGAAAGGGAGGAGTTGGGGGGTAGATTGACACACAAAAGGGCCAATCTCTGGAGAGGAGGGGGGGAGGGGATTCCCAGAACCTGTTCCAATCAGAAGCCCGGTCTCCCCGAGATTTCCAGAAGGGGGAGAGGCTTTCCCTGGATGACTGGCAGGCTCCGGGGGAGGGGATAAACATGGATAGATAGGGGGGTTTAGAAAAGACCTTTTTCCCAACATAAATAACATAAACCCAAAACTTGTGAGCACAGCTCACGCACCGCTACATCGGAGCTTCCGTATCTGCCCTCCACACGTGGTCAAGGCAGTGCGAGGAAACTCAGAGCCTGAATTCAGGACTTGTCCTTGGTTCTCATGGTGTAGATGTACCTATCTTCTTTACAGACAAGAGCAGCTTCTCACCACCACACCTCAAAACACCTGAAAAAAACTCTGTTCTGAGAAACTGAGTAAACTCTTTTCCCAAGTCCTGCTTTATCAGCAACATTTTCTGTTAATGTCATTGGAGTAGAGGAGATGTCATGGGTCATTGAATTTGAGGTTATCATAGAAACTACATCACAAAAACTCTTCCATAAAATTAGCAAGCATCATCTAATAATAAGCAAAATTGTTTGCCACCACTACTCTTCTGAGGACACTTTTCCAGAACCTCCCAACTGGGATAACTGGAAATTTACTTCTATTTTCTAGCTTTAATTAATATGCCCCTAGGGATTTTTACTATAAGCAATGATAAGCAAGCCAAAAAGAGCTTAGTGTAATTCTTGAAACATGAACAAGAAAAGTCATTAGGAGAAGGTACCTCTTGGGAAGTAAGCAAGTTGGAAATCGAAGGTACAAGAGGAAATAAGCATGCATTGTTCTTATATTCACCACTGACAGGTGTTAATTGAATTTTTTTGACTTATATAAACTTTTATCTGGTTTGTTTTTATTATGAGGAACATGGTGCTATTATTTAGAATGGGGGGAAGTTGTACCTTAACTCTCTTCTTACCACCTAGACAAGAAGATGCACTTCAGACTTAAGGATACCAAAGAAGTGAATGATGTTTGTGGAGAACATAACAGAAAATTTTAGGTATATTAGAGTCTATAAAATGTTCTGATTTAATTTATTTATAATAGAAAGTGGTATATGTTTTCACTGATGAAAACTGCCATTTTCTAGCCAATTCTGCAAGAGGGAAAGGATATAAAAACTTGAATTTAAGTTTAATTTCTAGGTTTACAAGTGACTCAGCCTGTGTTCACACACCAGTCCCTTATCCTCTTGCTGTCTCCATTTCCTCATCTTTAAAATATGGGTAATAATACTTCTGTATCCCTGGAGTGTTTCTTAAGCTTAATTAATTCAATGCTTTACAAAGTGCTTTCTGATACAGAGATGGGAGTGCTACTCACATCCAGAGGATTCTGTTTTAGACTACTTGTAAATAAATAAGTCCATGCTTTCTAGGTCTTATTTTAAATTCTGAATAAGACTGACCTGGCCTCAAGAGATCTTCTCTCATAGAAAAGACATCGAGAGCCAGCTCTGCGGCCAGCATCTTCTCCCAGGCCAGTAGCCCTCCCTTGCCTGGGGAATGTGAGAATGTGGCTGCAGTCCAGGTCCCTGGTGCACACAGGGAGGGAATTGGAGCACCAGGCCCCTGGCCAGCACTTGCCAACCAGAGCTGCACTTTTCTCATGGAGAGCTAACAGGAAAGTGCAGGCACACGCCCGCACAGGGATCCTGCTCCACAGAGAGCTCTGCAGCTGTCCTGCTACGAAAGGAATGGGACACGGGGGCAGAGAGCTCTGCAAGAGCTCAGGGGCCCCTTGGACCCCGAAGGAAGGGGAAGCAGAGGTCAAAAATTCTGGCTGGTCTTGTGCTTCATTAGGTCTATAGCTCCCCAAGTCAGATTGCCTAAGGCAGAGCACCATTTTTGGAGCTGACACTCCACTGCAAGGCTGAAGACGGGAGGCCCAAGATGGGATCAAGGATTTTTATCTGGAGTTAAAATGTTTATGTGGATTCATCTGCCAATGTATGTGGAGTAGGGGAGGAATGATTTCCCTATTACTCCCTAGTCAGAAAGGGTCTATTACTCTCCACACTGGAATTACCCAGGGCAACTAGGATGCTTTTCCTGCAATACATCTGTTAAAGCTGATTTTGTTCCTCCTACAGATGAAAATCACTCAGAAGGTGTCTAGGTGCTAGCTAGCCACAATGTATGGTTAAAATGAAAGAATGGCTTGTCACAAAAAAAGTGTGGTGAAGCAGTTAACCAGCAAGTTCAGACTCAGGAAGGCCAGGATCCATTCCTTATCCTACCACAGGCACGAGAGCAGTACTTGTATTATCTGCAGAATTCCTCCTTGGGAATGCAAAGTGCCTTGCACTATTTTAAGTCACCCCATCTTGGTGTCTCAGTCCCCCATGTGCAAAATGGGAGACAATAGCAAAGTAGTCTCACAGGGACTGTGAGATGATGAGATGCTAAAGAAAGAGAGGCCATATGTGTTCCTAAAATAAGTAACAGCATGGATAGGGCTATTTTGGGACAATAGAGCTGTGCTAGCTTTGCATGCAACTGCCTCCACCACAGCAGATATGAAATCACAGACTCATAGAATGGTTTAGGTTGGAAAGCACCTTTAAAGATAATCCAACCCCTCTTCAACAAGCAGGGACATAGGAGTTTAAATCTATAGCAGTATAAAACCCCTATGTATTCATATATGTATATTATATTATCTTTCTAAGGTAAATGATTTGAGGATTTACACTGCTCAGGTGACAATATTCAGGAATTCTGGAAGGTACTGAACTCCACTATTCAGTGGCATAGATAATGCTGTGAGCTACTGTCAGGTAATTCAAGAGTTATGGCATTATCAAGTTGGTTCTTCTAAGGGTGATATCCAGGTAAGGGAACAGTGGTTTGGTGACTGCCTGTGCTGCTCCCTTGCTGCCCACACAGACAGGGAGGGTGAGGTGAACACCAGTGCCATGTGCAGGAGTGGTGCAGTGAAGAGCAGCCATGGTGGTAACATTTCAGTAATTTTCTGGCTGAGGCTCTAAATATCAGACTTAATCACCTGAAGTGCCTTGTGGTGGCTTATGCCCTTCTGCAGGTCTAACTTTTTATACCCACCTTGGAACAATAAAAGATAAAAGCTTTGAAATATACAGCTATAAAATCAAGAGCATGTGGGGCACACACACAGCTTATGACTTTTTGCCTTCATTAAGGTCTCACAAACTTGTTTTTCATTGTCAGGTACAGCTAAGCCCCAGACTGCACCATAATCCAAGTGGCTGGGAGAAAAGAGGACACCAGAGAGGGTGACTGGAACTTGTAGACAGACTTTCAGCCACCGGAGATGAGAGTAGGTCAGAAGGTTTGCTGAATGCATGTCTTACATCCAGGTACCTCCTCACCCAGAAATAGTTTAGGTATTTGTTTGCATATGGACCTAGCAATTTGGTTGTGTTCAACATAGAGATTCACGTCTAATTTGACCAAATAACCCAGAGTTCCACCTTATAAACTGGTCTTTCATATGTGTGTTATAATGCATATATGATAAATTTCTTATTGTTGTTTAAATTACAAATGTCAGTGATGCTCACTGCCTTTGAAATTCCTGAACAGATGCAGAAGTTAGAGGATTGTGAAAAATTAATGTTGAAAATTAGCCATGCTTCCCCAAATCTCAAAAATACTCACATTTGTGTTAAACTGCTTTACATATTCTAATTTATTTGCTCTTATTTATGGATACTTCCCAGGTTTCTTTGCCAGAAAATAAAGTATGTTTAGTATGTGTACATGCAAAATAAATTATTAGACAGAATTGCTACAATCATCGTTATTTTCACTCAGGCCTCAACTCTAAAAGGTGCTGAGCACCGTAGCCAGATGCACTTGAAGTAAAGAGAATTAATGTGCTCACAGAGTTCTCACAGTGTAATATACATTAAATACAGATATAATTGGAATGATTCACTATATTGGGCATAACTGTAAGGTTTTGGCAGGAGAAGAGGCTTCAGGGTGACCTGTGTGGGGGATGAGGGGTTGCCCTGTGCTGGTCACAGACATTTCCAGCTGGCTTTGCAACAGCCAACACGGACCCACTGGTGCCCCAAGAGCAAACCAGTGAGAGGAGCATATGGTGCCTCTGCAAAAACATATTTAAGAAAGGTGGCAGCCACTAAACAAGAAGAGATGCCAGGCAAAGAGAGATGCCAGAACTGGCATGGAACAAGCAGGGGCAAGAGAGACACCAGAGCAAGAGAGACACTGGAGAAAAAGAAGAAACAAGAGGAGACCAATCCAGGGCCAAGCAGGAGCAGAGGAAAATGAGAGGCTGGAGCAGGGGTGAGGAGTGTCTCAGGATCAGGTACAGCTCTGTGGGGACTGTGGCCCATTAAGGAACCTCATCAGAGCATTTAAGAAGGAAAACAAGGAGCAGTGAAAGAAAAAGGAAAACCACATAGTGACCACCTTCTTCTGTGATGTCCATTGTCCCATCAAGGAGCTGAAATGTAGTGTGCAGAGAGGGGACTGGGGACGGGGCAGGGAAGGAGAGATTTTACAGAGGGAAGTGGTATTTTCCCTGAGTTTAAATCTTGTTTATTTCTCAACATCGGAATAAAGACTTAAAAGTTTACATTAATTGCAATAAAATAAATTCTGTGAAATTGCCCAACACAACTGCTTTTTCCCCTCACAACACTTGGATAACAAAATAATCAACTGAAACCCTTATTCCAAAGCTGAAATAACTTCCTACAGTTGAGGAAAAATGAGAACCTTTGCCCTCAGCTGTCTTTCTTCACGTTTTCACCATATTTACCCCAGATCTAAATAAGTCTGCATTTTATGAATTGGACAATGCCCAATAACTATGGGAA
The DNA here is from genome assembly GCA_910950805.1 of Acrocephalus scirpaceus scirpaceus. Classification (NCBI taxonomy): domain Eukaryota; kingdom Metazoa; phylum Chordata; class Aves; order Passeriformes; family Sylviidae; genus Acrocephalus; species Acrocephalus scirpaceus. The sequence continues at coordinate 111,229,747 of OU383774.1, read as the reverse complement.
TTAAAAGATAATAATGTGCTAAAACACTGACTGCCAGATCTAGACAGACACAAGGGACAAGAAGAAATGTTTTTTCCTGACTCTCCAGCTGCTTTGAATTCAGCAGAAACACAGTCTCTCTCTGAGAAACCCAGAGAAAATGGCTTGCAGTGTGTGAAGCTGACCCACCTGCTCACTCGGGAGGGACTCAGCCAAGCCAGGACATGGAAGAAGTGACATGAGCTCTCTGAGGAGGGGGCCAGACTTCTCCCTGTTCCAAGATACGTTAGGCCCAGGAGAAGGGATGGGATGGGATGCTAGTAAGCCTGTGCTGATTCTCGGACGATGCTGGCCCTGGCCCAGCCTCTCTCATCACAGAGTGCTTGAACTTGTGAGAACTGGACAGAGTCCCTGCAGGGCTGGAGCCAGTTAAGTGCCAGAGAGTTAACCCTGTGCCAGTTAACTCCAGAGAGTGGAGTTTCTCCATCTCCAACTTCATTTCCCTTGGCATGTTGAGAATTCCCAGACTGACCAGGCCAAAAGCGATGAGGAGCTTGAGAATGAGCCCTCATTGTTGTTCAGCACTCCCAACAGGCAGGCAGACCTTGGAGTTTCCCCATTTTTCCATCCTAAATGCAGGAGTACTGCAAATGCTGAAGTTAGACCAAACTCAGATTTTAAGCGCAGCTCCCGCAACTCTTCCCCATTTCTACCAGGCAGGTTCAAACTTCAGTATTTTGTGGACAGAAGCTGGAAAGGGCCAGGAACTTTGCAGAAAGCTCGTATGGATGATTTATGGGCAAACCATTGCTAATTCACCAAGGGTGTTCAATTTTTAAGATGATTCCCTTTTCAGTCACTCCACAGAGCTTCAACTAGAACAAGGGCTTGGATTAGAACTTTAGGGGATGTATAATCAACAGTCCACAAGCTTGAGGTATGCAGACACTATTTATCTTAATGAAACTCTTTCCACATTATGATGACTTGAATTTAATTACATCAGCTTCATCCATCAGCTGACAGGCGGTTGCAGTCTCTCCAGTTAGATTGTCTCTCAGATCATTGAACTCACAGCATAACCAAGAAGACATCCACCCTTCAATCATCTTCCCTAAAGCATGGAAACACACAAATTCTTTTAGGAAAGAAAATATATAATTTTTTTTCTTTAGTAGAGCCTCTCTGTTAGGCATGTTGAGTCTGGTATAACCATGTCCTGTAAAACTTTACTGGCTTATTTGTTTTGTGCAGAGCAGCACAACACAGCTGCTCTTTATGGACTGAAATTTTTACCTGGCACTGAAATGATCCTTGGCTTCATTTTATAAAGCTGTGGAAAACCTCAACCTGTGATTATTTTGTTAGCTTTAAAAACGACTTTTGTTTTCACTTGCCTTTAGTACTCTCTAATTGTGTTAGGGAGTTAGCTGCATAATTTCCCTGTGTTGATTTGGAAACTATTCTTTCTGCCATAAGATCCGTGTGTGTGTTTGTAGCACGGAAAGTTTCAGTTTGTGATTCAAAAGCTGCCATTCAATTAGATACGGACATTTCAACTTCAGTTTGGCAAAAACACTGCAGTGATTTCCCAACATCACAGATGCTTTATCTGCACACAAACCCTCCAGATGCTCATGCTGTCACATACATGCTGTTGAAGGCTGTCCAAAAATGCTCCAAGATCCTAAAAGCATTTGCAAAATCAAGCGCAACTGCACTCAACAAATCACCGAAATATGAAGAGAGTGCAGACACTGCAACAAAAGCATTGACCACAATGGGCAGGCACCAGCAGGAGCTGAACACCTCTGGAAGATTAACTCAGGATGGAAAGGGATCTCCAGAAGTCCCAGTTGTTTTGTTCTTCATTTTGACAACTGATCCGTCATTTTTTTAAAGACAGGCAAGAGCAGGTTCAAACCTTTAGGGCCTGACTCAAAGCTCTCCCTGTAATCAGAAAAAAAATGCCATAGCTGTAGGGGTTGGTGGTGTAGGTCTCTGATGTGTCTTTGAGAAAACATCAATTAAAATACTAAACCACAATAAATGGCCAAATTTCATGTGGGAAACTCTTTTCTAAAGCTTTATTTTTCATATTAGTTTTAATTTTGCTTTTAGCCCTCTCTATTTGTTTGAAATTTTGCTGCTTGCATCTGTAACCTTAGAGAATGGAGCATCCACCACTGACAAGCCCCCAGAATTGCCCAAATCCATCAATCTCAGAGAAAGACTGCAGCCTTACCTCATAAGTGAGGAGGGAAAAAGTGCTTGGCATTATGACAGTTCAGGGAAAGACACAAAGAAGAAAAAACATTTATGGTGTGAACCCATCTACAGGAAACAGGCAGCTTCTACTGGGACTTCTCTGAAAAGAAAGTCACCACCACCACAGGGATTTCCACTGCAGCAAGAGAAATAACTCCAAACTCTCCCCATTGGTACTGGATTTCTGATAAAGTCATCTCCCACCAGAGGACTGGAGCAGCCCATTGCCCCACACCACAGCAGCTAGAGGGAGAGCAGAATTTTCACTCATTATTTTCCAAGTCCTGTTTCTGTCAGGGGAAAGGACTCTGGAGCATTTTCTGGCCATCAGGAAAGTTTGCTGTGAAAAGGGAGTGATGAGCAATCAAAATCAGTCAATTCATGTAAGAACAGTGCTTGGAGGAGTTCTGGGAATTATGAGGGGTTTGTCTCAAAATTCCTTTCAATCTAATGTGTTGTGAGAGAAATATCTGATGGGAACACGAGTTCAACAAAACATTAAACAGGTACTTAATGTAAAGTTAAATATAAAATTAAAATTAACCCCAGGCAAGTATAATCCACAAAATTCCCTAGAGTCTTTTCAGGTACTTTGCATGAAGTTATTTCTTACTTGGTCCAAGGAATCACCATGCCAAATCTATTCCCATTTTTCTCTTCTAGGAATGGGCCAAATTAATTTTTTCCCCCTCAGAAAATTACGTTAGTAAAAAAAAAAAAAAAAAAAAAAAAAAGAAAAAGAAAAGAAAAAAAAATATTTCCCACCCTCCTGCTTCTGAAGATGATGTGGGGTTACACCATGGATTTTAACAGATGCCCATAATTATACAAGGGTTTTCCTTGATCAGAGTTTGGAAGAGAAAACAGTATATAGCAGTGAAATCCTAAATATAACCTACTGAAGTAACTGGAGAAAGCCTGGCTGAATTTGGTTGGGCTTCACATATGTGAAGGGTTTGTTTTAAAACCACAAGAATGTCAAAAGGACAGAATTAGTATAGTGAGATATATTCCCAGCATCTGAGAACGCTGTGTGCAGGTTCTGCAGTAATGAGTCTGATAAAATCTCTCAGGTTCATCTGTGCCATCCTGTACTCTTTAGCAGCACAGGGAAAATTATCTTCCAGAGCAAGAGTAATAAATTTTGGATGTGAAAAATATTTAGCTCCCAGGACTGTAGCTATGCATGCAGATAGGAAGCAGAAATGAGAAGAATGTTAATCTGACCAGCCTCCTGTCAGCCCAGGGATGGGCTTTTCCTTGCTGAGGGCCAAAGAGACCTTCTAGCCCCATTACCACTTTCCTTACCTAAAAATGAAAAGAATCCCAGAGCACGAAATTCAGTCACAGGTCACAACCAGCCAACAGCAAATTTCTCCCATCCTTACCCCAAAGAAAACTGCGAAACCTAAAATTTCCATAGTGGAACACCATAGGTTCCAAAATGCCCCCCACTTAAATAAGCACTGTTCTGTTTATAGCTTTCTTTATGGAATGCAGAGTGTAAAGGTTTACTGCAGACACAGAAAATAAAGGAAAAACAGCATTTAAGATTTAACCACCATATGGATTTCAGAAAGAGGCAATTTTTTTCCAGTCTCCCTGATGTAATTTCTTTATTTGCCTGATTTACAAAATAAAGCACTGCTCCCTCATCCTTTCTGCTTCACTAGGATGTTATGAAGACCATACATACAGTACACTGAATATGTAAAATAGTATTTAACTGATCTTGCATTCAACAATCAGAAAAACATGTTCCTTTAAATTCCATCTAGTTTTATTGGTAAATTATTTGCTTCAGAAAATTTGTTTCTGGCACTTTAAAACACTATATTGTATGATAACTTGGGTTTATTCTCATCATTTATTTACTTGTTAAGCCATTTCATTTAGTGTTAATGATGCAAACCATCTTGTTTAATGCTTTAGTGCTGCCCAACATATTATTGCTTTGGTCTGCAGAATAGGCCACTTTTAATATCTCTCCTTTAAAAAAACATTATCATTATTTAATTTTTATTACATAAGTTTTAAAAAAATGCCGTCTCAGAACAAGTAATTTGTAGATTAACTAACACCACAACAGCTTTTAAAAATCACTCAGTGCTCCAGAGCATTAACCTAAGACACCATAGCAAGAATTTTATGAGCTCTTGTGTTTGGGACAAGTACTACGGTTTATTCCCACTACAATGTGCCACTTTAAGAGCCAGATTCAGCACAGTGCCATGCAGTGTCACTGCAGCATCACTGTGCTGGAATGTTGAGTTTATTGACACAAGAATGCTCCGGGCAGAAGTTTCCAGAGAAAGAGACAGTGTAGTTTTTGGGGCAACCTTTAATTGAACAAAGTTCCTTGTTCAATGGCAAGAGAAAGCGATTTTTCTGATTCTTAGTCAAGGCTGACTGGCTGGGGCAAGCAGGAGTGAGAAGCTGAGCTGCTTCAGGGAAATGCTGCAAGGGTCTTTTATGACTTAACATTGCTGATGTTATTTCTACCCTATTTCTACTGAATGGAGCAGTTCTTTGGGTTTCATTTATACTTCAAATGGTTTATAAGGAGGTGAATATTTTAAATGTGCTCCAATAAAGGATAGTATAGAGATTCAAGAAAAAAAAAGACACTGAATTCTGCAAATGTACAACAGAGTCTCAGATCCAGGATAAGTATACATAAAAATAGGAGTAGGGTCCCCCAAAAAGTAACTTTCTATCAGCAAGGTTCTTGTTTTCCTAGGTCTTACTGTAGTTTTTGATTTTGTTTGGGTTTGCTTGGTTTTTTTCAGAAATAGAAAAAGCAAAATTTAATCAGATAGGTCAATCTAAAGCATCTTTACCCATTCACAAAGCAGGTTGTATGGTTTTTCTGGTTGTTTTCTTTTCTAATCCCTTCCCTCAGTATTCCAGGTTACATTTTCTTTTCCATTCCAATAGTTTTAGAAACCAAATTGTTTACTTCAATGCTCTATTCCTTCCTGCATGATTCTCAACATCTGTCGTGCCATTATATGAAAGACATTTTTGTTTGACATTTCATAGAGCTTATGAGAACAATACATTTCATGCATCACCTTTGTATTTCATTTCAAGCCACTGAAAGGTAAACTCCATTCAACCCCACTGAGGTTATCTGTCTTATCCCAAGTCCACGCTGGCTTGGAGAGCCCTTTCACACAACTGCTCAGACAAAGCCCTGTGTTTTCCATTGCTCAGGCTGCTTCCTCACCCACAGCTCAGAGCCCCTTTGAGCAGTTTCTCTCTTTCACTTTATGAACAGTGTTTTCTTTTTCTTTTCTTTTCTTTTTTTTTTTTTTTTTTTAACACAGGGGACCCTTACAATGGTTGTTTTAAATCTGACAACAGCTCTCCAATAACCCAATGACAGACAGAAAACCCTGAGATGGAAATCAACTGAGCAAGTCTATAATCACTTTGAGAGATCACTAGGGAAAGTACCCAAAGCAAGCACCAAAAACATACTTAGAGAAATTGTTAAATGAGACAAAGAAAAAGCCTTTCTGTAGCTTGCAGCTGAAATGCTGCATCCATCTTTATCTTTCCAAGGGTGTATGCAGCTCCAGTGTGGTTTCAAATTCCATAAGGCAAGATGCAATGGGAAAAGGGTCATTTTTTCATATGGTTTATTACTAAAAACATCCTCCTATCTCCCTAAAGTTCCCTCATTGGACTTTACAGATGTTAACTGTCATAATGCCATCCCTTCAGCTCTCAAGCATGCAATGTCCTCCCACAGCAAGTATGAGTTACAAGTGAGACCCAGGAGACAGCACAACTGTGTTTGAGTGCAACTGGCACTGGCACTAAAGAAAGCATGATTAACAGGAGAATGGTCAGTATGTTTGTATTTGACTGTCTCATTTGGAAGTCTAATTTGAAGGGCACAGAAAAGAAAATCTGGCATAAAGCCATGGATACATCATCACTTAATTCAGGTACAAACCTGTACTGATGCAGAGGCGGGCCCACCTCCAGCCAGCAGCTCCTGCCTCGCTACTTAGAGCAACATCAAAGTTCCTACAACCACATCACGACTTGGCTCACAGAGCTGTCATCACTGAGCAGTGACTCTCAACCTGAGCTTCTTTTCAGTAAACTGAGAGGAGACCCACAGCCCATGCAATACAGAGGTTTGGGGGATAACCAAAGTTGTGGGGGAATAGGGACACCACCACCCCTCTTAAAAGCAAGAAGCTATCAGCTTAGCTCAGCAATCTTCGCACTAATGGTTGCAATGATTACCTTCAGCGTACAGAACGTATCTAAAGCACCTGGACCCTTCAACAGGAGCTTCTATTGAGCTCAGGATGAAGATAACATAAAAGCTTAATGGCAACAAATTATATTTTAAGTCTTAACTACTCCATTGTTAACCGTTTTAGTAGAAACAGCAAGCTAAGGTGTTTATCTGCTGGCAGTGACTTCTCCCCTGGGTGAACTTCAATTAAATCTCTTCAGCCATAGGGGGAAGAATGTAAAATTTAACTCTCTCTCTTTCTCACCACATCCTAAATCTTCTCAAACTGGAAGAAGAAGTGCATTTCCAGAAAGGCTGAGTAGTCACAACAGGATATTAGGTTTGTGGGGCTGCAAAACACAAAAGGTCACAGCAGAGAGGGCTCATTAACCAAAACTGTAAAAGACCACCTTTGTCCTTCTCAGTTGGAGAAGTGATGAAGGCAAATTTCAGAAGCCTACTCTTAAACCTAATAGCTATGGAGAAAGAGTAAATTAGCTCTACCCTTCACTGAAATGCAGCCAAAGCCCTGCCCCGCTGTCACAGCTGTGTTTGAGTACAGACACAGGTAGTTATTGCTGAGTTTCTGACCTGCTGGAGAGTCACTCCCCCACTTACTGTGTGACAGGTGGCTGACAGGCCTACACCTACAAGTTCAAGCTGGGTTTTGATGTTAATATTAAGCAGTTGTGCCAGAGAAGGGATAATGTTCTTGGTACTGCTCTTGCATCCAGAGAGGAGATAATGCTCTTGCTTTTCTTTTAAATTTTGGATGACTAAGGTACCAGCTTCAGTCTTTAACCAGAATTAGGAACAGAGATACTTCAGGAGTTGTCAGCTAAAGTGTGCTAATCTCCTCACAGTGCAGCTTATGAGGTTTTGCAGATTGTCTGTAAGATTTAGCTTGGCACTACTGAAGGCAAGTTCCCTCATAATGAGCTAATAATTGTGATGAATTGCATTCTTACCTCTTACAAAACTACGTAAGCTCAAACAAGTGGTATAGAATAATTTACATTCTATGTTGACGTGGAAGGAAACACCAAATTCCAGTTTCATCCCAGTTCCTACCAAAAGTTAGCAGTTCTTTGTTATGATGCTCCTCCCTTAGTGGGAAGGGAGCACCCAACATTTGTAGATGCTTGGGGTTGAATGGAATGACATAAGTTAGAGGGTACCTGCAAAAGCCTACAAAGTTTTTTTAGCAAATACACACTTGGCATGGAAATTGGTGTGTGAGTCCCAGACCTCCTAGTATAAGCAGTAGGTTTTGGAGTAAGGGATAATGTGAAAGGGAAAAGGGAGAGAGATGAATTGAAGAGGGAGAGAGAGAAAGAAAAGAGAGGACAAGAGATCACCAGTCCGTGCTCCAGCGTTGATCCAGCTGTGGTGTCCAGGGTCCTGGGGTGCAGGTGCAGAGCAAGTGCACTGGGCTTTGTGGGGATACTTATTTAGAGGTAAGTTTTCTCTGCCCTAGCGAGAAGTTTCTAGCTTTCCATGCAAATTAATTATCACTGCCCACTCCTCTAGACCTTTCTGGAAGTGAGTTGGAGGCTTTGGAGGTCTTCAGAGGTCTCAATCCCCCCTACAGCCCATACCTGCTTCTCAACCTCATTCCTGTGCTTGCACTGTGCTGGGCATATCTCCAGGAGCCAGAAGAAGGGCGTTTATTCAGAAAAGTTCTGCCCTATCTCCACAGGGCCCCCTCTCCAGCCACAGCCTATTTTTTTCTCATGGAGTTCTTGTCTGTTATTACCAACAACCCTTGGTTGTCTCCACAGCCATCTGGTGATCAGTGTCGGAGACATACACATTATCCCTTTATCTTCTGGCCTTCCACACTTTTTCTAACTCAATTTCTGTCACCCACTCCGTGCATGCTCTTAGCCACTGTTTCCCAGACAGGGTGGGTAATGGGATAGGACTGGCATCTGTGGAGGGGACAGCAGATGAAGCGCTCCCAGAAGTTGGAGCCTCCTTTAAGTTTCGGTCCGAGGACGCGACACGGAGGCAGCGAGGCTGCAGCCGCAGCTTCGACCACGCGATGGTGCCAAAGCGCCCGGGCTCGGGGATGCGCCGGGCCAGCCCTCGCTGCCAAAATCACCGGGAACAGGTGAAGCAAAAGGAAACGCACGAATCAGCTGCCATTCATACGCATCCCACACATGCAGATTTCTCTCCGCGGTTTCAGTTCTTTCTCACAGATTTCGTTCCTCATTAGCGCTACAATGTCAACATAGAGAAGCTGCGTACCTTTAATTATATCACTTACCCTTAAAACCATACTCACCTCCTGTCTTTAAAATACATTAAATGCATTTTGATTAAGCAGACTTTACTAAAAAATAGTGTTTAACGTGACTTTGAAACTACTAAAATTAAGTGAATTACAGATGACCATCTTCCTCAGAACTGTTACATCAACATTACTGTCTCAGCAGACTGCAGTGTTGTGTTCTGGAACAATATGTAAAATATATTTCTAAAAATTGGCTGTGATCACTGAAGGCAGAGTGGCTGAGAGGGCAGTATAGGCTGAAATACAGGTCACAGAGGAAAGGTTCTCCTTGTCTTCCCACTGCTGTAGGACCTCAGGTGAATCAGTCACCTCATCAATACTCTGGTCCAGCCACTGCAAACTCTGCAGGACTGGGACTGACAAAACACGTGTACAGGGGCACTCTCACCTCCAGTGAGCCCAGAGGTGCTGGCAAAGTCACAAACAAGGCCATGGTGAGAGCTGGTAGAAAATGTCAAAAGTCTACTGGAGCTGTGTCAGAAGATCACAATTTTGAAGTTGTGACATTTGTACTGATACACAAAAAGAGGCATATAGGGTTTTTTATATGATGTGCATAGAGAACCTAGCAAAAAGAACCCTAAAATGGGCTTCTTGTGCATATTTGGAGGCTTTAACTGTAGTTCAGCCCTACAGAGATAAAGCTGGCAATCCTCTTTAAGACAGCTATTGACTGACAGGAGTAAAAGAGAAAGGCACTTCTCCTTTCAAAAATGAAGAAAAAAAAAGGAAGACAAATCTGCCTTTTAGAGAAGGCAGAACTCACATTTTGCTTATTATTTGAATCCTCAGGAAATCAGCTCTGACTCAGTAACAACAGGTTTGGTGTGGGTTTTTATTGGCTTTTGAGGGTTTTTTTTGAGTCCTTTAGAAATTATTTGAGCTGTCTTTGATTTATTTAGCCTTGGTATCCACATTTGCAAAAACAACTATTTCTGCTTACATAGATGGAATGTGCAAATTAGGATAGGAATGAGATCACAAAGCAATTCAGCAGCAAGGACCAACAACTTTTCACATGTGACCTGTAAAAATTTCACCCAGTATAAATCACCATGCTGGGCTCAATTGTCTCATCTCTCACCTCCCAGGATATCAGCAGCCCCCAAACTAACTGCCCAACATATTTCCCTTGTCCCATTCCCTCACCACACCAGAACAGGGCTTGCCCAACTAACTGCACTGTTTATTCACATTCAATCAATGTATCAAGGTCAGAAAACATTACAGAAAAAAAAGGTTTGTCTGCTGAATTTTATTTTAGAATCTTTTGCTTAACCTCTGTGCATAAATTTCCTTTGAGACTGTAAATCCTAGAACCAAAAGGGACATTGCTCACCCTGTGTGCTTCTGGAGCTGGTAACTCCAAGTGGCACCTGGCACTGGCATTTCATTCTTTCCAGTAGGATACAACTGGCCCAAATTTCATCACAGCAGCCAGAAAAATATTTTCCAGTTAAAGCATCATTTTGGAAATGATGCTTGAGACAATTACTCTGCTAGGAACCGGACTGGATTTAGTAGTACCACAATGAAATCCAGTGATAACACAGCAGTCCAGTTTAGCCCAATGGTGGGCTCTTTGTCTCAGCCTTTTCCTCATATTCCCTCTTCTGCCATCATTTCACCCATAACGCGGTTGGTACAGACAGGGCTGGAGGCAAAGGCAGCATCCAAGTGCCACGTGAGTGATTCCTGCCGAAGACATTTCTGCACAGCACACTCCTAAAAGAGCCAGGGAGTGCTGGTATTTTGCCTACAGCTGGCACTTTGATTTTGTGACTGCTACTAGCAGTATATGGCTTTATAAAAATTATTTCTGACCTAATGTGCATGTTGTCTCAATTTTTCACTTGCCCTGAGCAGAAGCTCAAAATGAAATCAGTTTAATAGAATAATTTTACTGCATGTAGATTTTGTCACGAGTATTGCTTACAGGATTACAAAACTCACTCTCTTCAAAGCACAGCTGTGATCTATATTAAGCCTAGAGAAAATAGCTAGAACTCTGCCAGCCTACAAAGTGATGGTATTATTCTCTTATATCGGGCTTCACTGACATACAGATATACCCAGTGGGCACTAGAAACCAGTACAGAGTTTGTGAGACTTGACTGTTTCATAATAAAATTTATTGCCTCTATTTATTATTTTCCCAGAGAAGAAACCAAGATGAGAACAGGAAAACATAAGATAGAGAATTCTTCAGAAACCATGTTTGTATTGTGATTTCAAGAAGAACAGCAATTTGAGAAGCAGAGAAGGAATATAAGACTCTTCAAATACAGAACTCTGATTTCTCTTCTATTTCTAGAATTACATTATAGTATTTCTAGCACCACAAGTTCTGAAAAGGAGAATGCAAATGCTAAAGTCTCAAAAATACATTTCGTTCCAAATGTGAAAAAAAATAACATGATACTCTTTTGTTGTGGCATGACTTCCAGAGTGAATGCCTTATGGAAAACAGTGTCAACAGATTCATTAAAAAAAAAATTGAAATAGTTGCTAACATGCACAGATATGAAGCATAGAGATAGTAACAGTTAGAAGAGAAATAACTCTTTCAAAACAGTCTTATTCACTCTGGCACCTTCTTTTTCACATTTGTAAGAAATCCTTAATTTAGATAAAGAAACTTCTTTCATGGTATGGTCCTTCCTCTGTTCTGTGCCTCCCACTACCTTCCCATCTAAGACACAATCACATCCACCCAATGCCCTCTAGTAGTTTCACAAACTTACTGCTTTGAGTCACTCTCCTTGCCTTATTTCTATGCACATTTTTGGTGTAGACACAATCTGAAGGGAAGGGAGGGTAAGGAGGAGGACAAACCATACCTGCAGTTCTTCTGTACTTCAGACTACAAGGTGCAGGAACCATGTTTTCCTAGATAGGCAAAACTTTGTGAAATTATGCTAAAATATACACAGTACATGACACATTACACTTGCAAAGTCAAGTGCCCAAGAGACAGCAAATGCCAAAAATAAGGTAACCCACATAACTTTAATCCAGGACCCATGGGCTTACATGTTGTGGAAGCATTATCAATTTACAAGACAGAATACTATCTTTTCAAAATCATCATGCCTTGCTCACTGCACAAACCAGCTGGGCTCACTGAAAAGCAATCATTCAATATCTCTGTTGTTCACTGATCCAGGCCTTCTCTCCCGTGTGTTTTTCTAATCCTGTTCTGAAAGCAGAAAAGCCCATCAGAAAAGCCCAAAACCCAACTATTTTGGTCATATCTTTGCCACAGTAATCAGGTAATCTCACAAACATTTATTTGCATTTATTTCACAAAAGCTATTATGCAGTGCAGGTTTTGTGATGAGCAATACAGAGTAAGAAATTAGTGGGTATTAATTTGAAGTGCTCATAACTTGCTTGGCTACTTAGTTTTAGAGTGCGCTACGCATCTGGCATGATTTTCATATTCAAAGTGTAGTTTCCACCTGGCAGCAGGAGGAGCAGGAGCTCCTCCTAATTTATGCAAAACAACTCACAGACAAGGGAAGGATTATTATTGCCACCTATGAAGAGCTGAGTTTAAGTGATTTGCCCATTGTCACATACTATCATGTGGCAGTGGCAGGGACATAACTTTACTCTCTTAAATACTGTTTGCTGAAAACACACTTTCATTTTGCTACCTGCATTCTCCTACCCACTCACTCATTCTTCTAGACAAGCTTTTTTTTTTTTTTCCCAGTGCAGAAATGTTGCTCAGGCACATTTTCAGTGTTTCTGTAGTTGTCTGGAATTTCTAAATACATAGCAGAATAGCTCTGGCCAAATAGTTGTATGGGTAGTAATCCTTGGCATGTTCTGCACATATATGCAGTCTTACCACGTGGATGTGATACAGCTGCTGTCTCCCAGCAAAGCAGATAAAATACTCCCTAGCACTGTTGGATTTCCTGTGAACTCAGGCACATTCCTTCCCAAGGAATCCAGGACAAAAATGCCCACTAGCAAACAACTATTTTGAATCAGATAATCTCAAGCATTTATTTGAATTTATTTTACAAAAGCTATTATGCAGTGCTGGTTTTGAGATGCACAATACAGAGTAAGGAATGAGTGAGTATTGATTTGAAGTGCCCATAACACTGTTTTACTTACAATGCATTGGGAGGTCTTAACTTTCCATGCTACATGATATTTCACCTCTAAGCCTGGTTTTCTATGCCTTTACTTGCAGAGAGCTTCATCAAGATCCTGGAGCCTAAAAATGTACAAAGACCCCAAGAAATATTTGCAGCTTCACAGAATCACAGAATGGGTCAGGCTGGAAGAGACCATCATGGGTCATCTGGTCCCTGCACAAGCAGGGTCATCCCACAGCACATGGCACAGGATTGTGTCCAGATGGGTCTGGAATATCTCCAGTGAGGGACACTCCACATCCTCTCTGGACAAGAAGTGCCAGTGCTCAGTCACTGCACAGGAAAGAAATTCTTCCTCATGTTCAGGTGGAATTTCCTGGCCATCAGTTCCTGCCCGTTCCTCCCATCCCATTGCTGGGCACCACGGAGCAGAGCCTGGTCCATCCCCTGAGCCCTCCCTGCAGACATTGACACACAAGGATGAAATCCCCCCTCAGCCTCATCTTCTCAAGGCTGAACAGGCCCAGCTCCCTCAGCCTTTCCTCACTGAGATGCTCCAGTCCCTCCATTATCTCTGTCACCCTCTGCTGGACTCACTTGAGGAGCTCCATGTCTCTCCTGTCCTGAGGAGCCCAGAAATGGACACAGCACTCCAGATGATCCTCACCAGGGCTGAGGAGCAGGACCACTTCCCTTGATTGTGATGGTCATGGCGTATTACAGGAATATTAAACACACCGTGTTTAATAGCGCACCACCTGCCTGTTCGTATCACTGGCAGTGACAGCTTAAGTGAGATGAGCATGGCTGGGGCAATCACTGAATTTGCTACTGTGGATGTTCTCAATAAAATTTAAGGAAAATCACTGAAGGTGGGGGCATAGACAAGAGGAAGGACGAAGACAACGACAGGGACAGAACGAACCCCTGACGGCCGCACACCAAAGACCCCCTCGCCACACGGCTGTCGAGAGGGTGGAACCGGCGCCTTGCTCTCTGAATGGTGCATTTGACTGTCAATCACAGCTTTGCCCCGCCCTACCCCAGTCAGGCTCAGGTGCGTGGGCGGAGCAAATCCCCTCCCCTTCGCGCTCCGATTGGCTAAATCAGCTGTCAGTTGGCCCCGTCTCCTCGACTCTCCCTCTGGGTTTACAGTGCGGGAAGGAAAATGGTGCAGAGACCTATCGCAATCTGATTGGTCAAGTGAGAACGTCACTCAAATAAAGACCCCGCCCCCAGCGGCACAGCTGACTGCTCAGCCCCGTGACAGGGAAGGCGCGGCGATTAGTTAATTCTGCCGAGTCCCGCCCACCGTCCTGAATACCGCTCGCCGATTGGCTGCGTCGGCTGTCTGTCAGGCGGCGGGCGGGGCGTTCCGTGTGTCCATCCGCGGCGCGTCGCGGCGGTGGCTTATGGCGGACATGGGGCGGTGCGGCGGTGCTGGCCGGGTCCTGGGGCTGGCGGCGCTGGTGGCAGCGGCCTGTGTCGCCGGTGGGTGAGCGGGGACGGGCCGGCGCGGAAGAGCGCCGAGGGGAGGGCCGCCTGACCGCTGCTGGGGAAGGTTGCGGGAAAGGGGCTGGGCCGCAGTGCTGGGCCGTGGTGCTGGGGAGGAGGAAAGGTGAAGGGGGAAGGTGAGGGGGGCTGTCTGTGTCTGTGGGTGCCAGGTTCAGGACCGAGGGGTGGGAGCTGGGCGCTGTCACTGTGCTGCAGCTCCCTGTCCCCACCCCATCCACCTCCAGAGACCGTGCTCGAACCCTTTTATCCTGTCCTTTTCAGTCCAAGGGCTGGTTTAGATTAAATTATAAGTTTCTATAATTTTATTGTGTAAATAATTTATATAAAATTATTTATAAAAATTATTTTTATAATTACATCACAAAACTATTATATAAATTTAGATCATATATTGTGTATTTTTATAATGCATAATGTATAATTATATGTAATATGTTATTTTATTTAATTCATTTATACTGCATAGAAATTATATTAAAATCCAGTTCTATAAGCTGAGACACAGAGATTCAGATCAGATACTAGAAAATTTTTTTCACTGCCAGGGTGAGGCATTGGAGTAGGTTGCCCAGGGAGGTGATGGAGGTGTTAAGAGGATCTGGCACTGGATGATCTGGTTTAGGAGTTACAGTGGCAGTGCTGGGTTTATGGTTGGACTTGATGTCTTAGAGGTATCTTCCAACTCTGATGATTCTGTGATGGACACACATAATTTTGTTATTTTGTACGAATTTTCACGTTTTGCTGAGCTGTTTCTGTGGTCACTGTAGCCTCTCTGTTACCCTCTGTGAGTCAGGCTTGTGATGGCACTTCCAGGCCCTGTAAATATTTCTCAATGTTCCTTAGCTCTCCAGGCTCACAAAGGCTTTTGAGAACCTGAGGCATAACTTTGGCAGGGTAGGGATTAGGTTAACTATTCTGTAGGCAATTAGAGGGAATCTGCTGATGTTCCCAACTTCAAATTTAGTTGTAATTGTTGTAATCTTGAACAAGTCTAGTGAGGGAAATTCAGTTGTGAAGGGTTAATGCTCTGATTTTATCCTTTTATCCTATCCTAGGGCAGCAATCCTGCCCTAAGTAAGCCAGTTTGTCCTAAACAATGTGACTGTGTAACAGCCTTGTGGAGAGCAGCATGTGAAATCCTATGGATTTGTAGCCATTTTGTAAATTCTTACTTAAAGAATTTGGTCTGGAAACATTTCTGCCCTTCAAAATGGGGGTTGATCCACCATTAAAATTGGTAGCAGGCCACCCAAGGAACACATAAATTTAAATAAATTCCTGAATCTGCCCCTTGAATATCACTTTTTTTTTTCCTTCCTTTTGCCCCCCTCCCCAGCCTGCATCTCAGAACTTTGTCCTTTGGTGTGTTTGTCATAACATAGCTCAAATTTACTGTCAACATTTGTATGCATGATCATGAGCCAGGCTTTGGAACAGCATCTTCAAGGTCACATTAGTTAAATTAATATTAGGGAAGTTTTTAGCTGCACATCGCATCAGTTTACTATTGCATTGTTTTTGTAAATTGCCTTTAGAATTGTAGATGCCCTGGAAAACTATTGTATATCACTACTTGGATTGGTAACCAATTCTCAGTGATCATATGAATGACTACTTCTATTTTCTTTAGTCAGTTACCTTATTCATGTAATTTTGAGGTATGCAGTCAGATTCATTGTATAATTAGAACTTGAACATACAGGCCTGCAAAGAGTTGTTACTCTATTACTTGATTTTCTTGAATCAAATCAGTTTTCTGGTGGCAACCTACTCAGATTGCTCATTGGGGAGCATATGCCTGAAATTTTGCATTGTGCATGTTACTGCTTCTATGTACCAAATAACTTTAATTTATTTAGATAAATTTTGGTGTACACAATATTGCAGCTGTGTCTAAGTGACTTTAAGATAGGAAGCCAGGGTGAAACAAGCCCTTCTCTTATTTCTTTGGGGTCCTTTCTGACTTTACTATCATCATACTGTCATCATAAAACAGTTTAGAAATATGCCTTTAGTCAACTTTGCTATTCAAGGTAATGGGGAAGAGAGTGAAGGGGGATCCCAGAGGAGTGAAACAACCCAGTGTTGCAGACTGTGGCTCCACACAATCAGCTGAGGTCCAGTGCTGCATCCAAGGAAGACAAACATCTCACGGTGTCATGAGGCAGAGCAGGGACACCAGAGCTGTTCTGCAGGAGCCAGGCTGTCCTGGCAGTGCCTGGTTTAAGCCAGCACTGACAAATTCCACTGGGCTTCCTGGCTCTGGGCTCAGTGGCTCTAGCTGTTGCCTGCATGAACAGAGGTGTTGTGCCAATCAATCCTGGAAGCAAACAGAGCTGTGTTGGTGCTTTGTGAGCTTAACAGGATTTTGGAGTCTGCCTGGCTCCATTGAGAGTTCACTTTACCAGATCTGAACTGTAAGACTGCTTGTAGCTTTGTTAGAACTTTGGATAGCTTGTTACACAGAACTGTGGTGTGCTGTTGTTTGAAAAATTGTCCTCCTTTTGTTAATATGGATCTGTTAATTCTTAGTCATTGCTGTACAGAAACCTTCTTTTGTGTTCCAGACCATTAAAATGATCAATTCTCATTCCTGGCTTTCCATAAATTGATAGGCATGGGAGGGAGGAAGAAGAAATGAAAGCTCAAATATGGTCTTTTCCCTGTTGTGTAAAGAAAAAGATTGCAGGAACTCTGACAGCTTTTTATGTCTGTTTTTCAGGTGTATGTGGTGGTGAATTCAGTATCTTACGCTCCCCTCAGTCGGTTGTTTTCCGAGATGGAAGTTGGCCAATCCCGGGCGAGAGGATCCCAGATGTTGCTGCATTGACCATGGGCTTTTCTGTTGAAGAAGTATGTTCCAGGTCTTGATTGTGAAACGCCTCTAAAGCTACAGACCTGCTCACTCAAGATGCAAATCTTCCTGTCATGTGCTGGAATATATAAAATATTGCCCTGTTTGTCTTGAGGAATGCATGACTTGACAGAGGTGGTTTCCAGGATAGAACTGTGTGGGTCATATGAGCAGCCAGAAGCTGTGCTAGCTGGCTAATTTGAGTCACCAGCTGGAGAAGGAAGCCTGCAGAGGCCTTTCCAGTGCTGTTCCTCTGAGACCCAGCTGTGTGCTGTATCTCCCCATCCGTGGTCACAAGCTGAGAATGTGTGGAACCACTGTCACTTCTTACACACAAGCTCTCTGTAGGGCTCTGCTCCTGAGAAATCTGAAGATTGAGAAATGGCTTGGCAAGGCAGGCATTTTGTCAGGTCAGCAAGCCTGTCTGCTGAGCAGAGTTAGAACAAGTGTGTTGGTTACTTAGGAAATAATTAAAAACCTTGGAAACATGATTTGTGGTAGTGTTTCTCCACATTAAGTATTTGAATATAAAACAATGTTTAAAGTGGGGCACATGAGCAGGAGCTCTTGGATTGATTCCATCTTGCCTACTGAATTTTTTTTCTGGGCTCCAGCAGGGATGGGTGGCTGTTGAAGCAGTAGATGAAAGTGTAATAGCCAGATATCTTTGGCAGTGGCTGTGTGCAGCCAGATACTGAAATCTGCAGGCTGAGGCATTCTCACAGTGCTGGTGAGGTCAGCCAGTTCTCATTTCTTCCATACATCAGCTAGGGAAGAGGTCTGATAAGGCTGGTTTGAGTGCAAGGATGCTTAGCCTGTGTTTTGGAATTTGAAAATACCTTGCTGTCAATTAATTCTGCTTTCTTTTGTCATCAAACTAGTAACAGACTTGTATGAGTAGTATGACTGAGGAGTAATTTTTGATTATTTTATCAGGAAAAAACAATAAATTGAATGGTATTGTGTGTGTTGCATATAAAGACACCCAGAGAAACAGTGAAGTTTGGCTTGTTCTGTCCATTTGGCATCTTGGTCACCCAGAGATATGTCATGGGTATCATGGAAAAAAGTGTTTCAGTACTCACTCTGTGCCTTTGCCACAGCTTGGGATTCATTTGTTGTGATGCATCCTTTAGAAATAGTTCTCTGTTACTAATAATTCAAATCCTAGAAGCAGGCAGAGAAGGAAGTGTTTGAATGATTATTCAGTTCAGCCCTGGAACTGAGAGTTCCTGAAAGCTGTCCCTAAGGCAGAGATCACTGTGTGGGCAGCTTCCAGCCCTGGTAAGGAGAGTACTGCAGGCCCCAGGCACTTCTTTTGCAGCTCACATCAAAGCTGGATCTAGAAACATAAACTGACAGTGCAGCAAGGCCACTGTAGAGAATTTGGAATTCTTAGTGCATTACATTGGGAATTCTCAGAAAGAGTCATTCAGTATTCTTCCCTTGTTAAAGGAAAACAAAACCAAACCCCATTTTTGTCCCTGATGATACTTTAAAGGGTTTTTCCTTTGTTTCTATGAGGTGATACAAATCATAATGTCAATGACATTTAATTCTAAAATGCAATTAAATGGGCTTTCAATAAAAGGGGCAGTTATGTCATTTACACAAATGGGGAAATCTGTTTGCCTTTATTCCTGACAGATGGATTTGTATTTTGTGCCTGAATAAACCAATCAGCCTCCACTGTGCTCTTACTGATTTGTAATTGTAGTAAGCTAAGAAATCTTTTTATATTTCTGTGCAAATTTGTACATTTAAGTTTAGTTGCCTGTTCTTGTAATTTACACATCCCTCTCTTCCCCTTCCTTTCCACCCTGTTTCTTTCTTGTGCTGGAAATATCAAGATGTTAATGGTTTTTTTAAGTTCAACCTTCACTTACTAAATACAGACTAAAGTATTTATAATTTAATTATGGGAAGTAACTCCTCATGTACCCATTATATATTTTTCTTAGGGTAGATTTTGCTATGAAGTTACTGGCAGCTTTTAAACTAACAGTTCCTTCATGGTTGACTGGCATTAGTCAGGGTGAAAGCAATGTAGTATCAGCTTCCTTCTCCATGCAATTTCCAATAGGCTGTCCTGCACAGAGGCATTAACAGGATAATAAGTTGTTTTGCTTTAATAGTGGGATGAACACTTCTCTTTGCCCATGAAATAGAACTTATTTTGGTTTTTTGCTATTTTGTACTAGGACCTCCCCTGGCCTGGGCTGGGCGTGGGTGATCTGTTTCACCGGCCACAAGCCACTGTGCTGGTGACAGTGAAGGGTGTGGACAAGTTGCCTGTGAAGGGATTTTCTTACCCCATTGAGAATGTGAGTATCTACATTTGGAACTGTCATGTGATTCCTGGGACTCCTGTGGTCTAATAAGTACATGCTTCTCTGCTGTAGTCCCTGATGTTCACTTATTTCCTACTTCCCTTGTAGTCTGCATATCCCCTAAACTTATGGGTCAGTAATCCAGTCAGGATTCTGTACAAGGTTGGAGGCCCTTGAGATCACCCAGGGCTTCCTGTGTTGAGTTCAGTTCAGCATGCTTTGTTTGACCAAAGCATGTTCTCCTTGAAAGACAGCTAATCTTAATGTTTGTACCAATCCACTTCTTCCCACGGTAGCTAATATTTCAAAATCAGAATTGTTAAGTTTTTTGCTTCAGCTGAGTGTGTGGTAACATTTTATATGGATTGATTTTTTGATGTACTCTATCACCCTCTAAGTGGTCTTTTGAGTTTTCCTCAAGTACTTGACTGTGAAATACAGCACTTAGAGACACCATTCCATTATATTGTATCAAGAAGAAATCAACACACATTACATTTACCTGTCACTGTCTGTCTTTGCTGAGGCTTCTCAGGCTTGTTACAGCAACAGAGAATCCTTTAGGTTGAAAGGGAACTCTGGAAATTGTCTCATCCAATGCCCTGATTGAGCAGGATCAGTCAGAGCAGGCTGACCAGCACTGTGTTCAGTCAGGATATGAGCATCTCCATGACCTCTGGGCAACCCCTGCCAGTATTTGGAGTAAAAATCTTTGTTCTTGTGTTTATCTGTGTTAAGTTAAAATTTCCAGGGTTTAAATCTATGCCATTGCCTCTTCTGTCATAGGACACTTTAAGTAGTGAATGGAAATGTGCCATTCTGTGTCTTTTTTTAATAAAACGCAGAAGTAAGTGTTTAAAAAACCTAACAGTTCTATTAGCTTGCCAGTACTGGCACTATACTGTGCTAGCATTTCTTCTATTTTTAGTAGGTTTTTTAATATGTGTCTTTTTTTGTTCCAGCAGTTGGTCTTTCTGCTGGTATATTTTCACCCATCAGTTTTTTGTGGTTCATAACTTTCCATTTGCAGTGAGATTGTTTCCCTTCTGCATTGCTTCTATATTTGTTGGTCTTGTTTTACTGATAAACAAGGTTATGGTCTAAGCCTTAATAATCCTCTTAATTCACACTCATGGTCCCTTGGAGTTTCTCAGAATATATTGTCTGCCACATAAATAAAATGTCTGTTCCTAGATACACAAGTGATGTTTTGTTTTGCACATGGGTTCCTATTACTTATTATCACTTTGGAAATGTGCATACCCTTTGCTTTTATTTTGTTGTTAAGACCAGTAGCCCCTGTTTGTTTAACCCAAAGATCTGACTAGACTTTGTTTTCCAGGCCGTTCCTTTCAGTCTGGACAGTGTTGCAAATGCCATCCATACTCTGTTTTCTGAGGAGACGCCCGTGGTGTTGCAGCTGGCCCCCAGTGAGGAAGTGAGTATTGCTTCACTCCTGGTTCCACATATCCCAAACAGAGAAACCTCTTGTGTGGCTGGAGCAAACCCAGTTGATCACACAAAGTTCTGGGTGGAGATGGCAAGCATGGTTGGTTATTAGTGTGTGAGTGGAGGAGGAGCCCCTGCTGTCAGTGACCAGGGGCTGTTCCTGCAGAGGGTGTACATGGTGGGCAAGGCCAACGCCGTGTTTGAGGATCTCTCGGTCACACTGCGCCAGCTGCGGAACCGCCTGTTCCAGGACAACTCCATCCTTAGCTCCCTCCCTCTCAACTCCCTCAGCAGGAACAATGAGGTAAAAAAAATTCATCTGTGGGCATTTCTAAGGGTTTTTTTCCTAATATTCTTAGTTATCTCGTGCTTTTCTCCTTTCCTGTTTTTTCTTCTCTCTTGCTTTGCCTAAGAGCCCATTCCTAATTTTTTTCTAACTGAATTAACTGAGTTGAAACATTTTTTCCTAAGTAACTTTATTGAAAGAGTTATTTCCTTGTAGCATGTTCTGATGTTGTAGCAGACAACTGTTATAAGATACTTGCAACAAAACAAGACCTCCCTAATTTGAGTTTCATCAGAGGAAATACCTGTCTCTGCCTCTTCCCGCAGGTTGACTTGCTTTTTCTGTCAGAACTTCAAGTCCTACATGATATTGCAAGCCTGGTAAGGTGTCTTGAAACACTTTCCCCTGTATTGTGTCACAAATTTCAGAGATCTTTAAAGTTCAGAAGCCATAGGCAGGGTACTTGGCAACCAGTGACACATATTCTAGTGTGTCATCAGCTGGTTCCATCCGTTTAAATAATGCATTCTATTTGTATCAGCCCCATCACTGCAATTGTGAATGAGAACCTTAATCATCTGTGTTTGGTCAGAACAGGGGGAATTCTGAAATACTCAATGAAGAGTTTGCTGGGGCTTTCTTTTGTGTCTAACTTGAGAAGTATAATGGCAGTTAAGAACACGTTCTTTGCCCTGTCCACCATTTTACTTCAAAATATCACTTTTCCTGAGAAGACTGGAGTGACTTTTGTGCCATGAATAGTGATGGTGGTAGAAATGCTCCAGTGGAGGGGTGAGCTTTTAACTCTGGGGATCTTTTTACTGAAGCCGCTGTCTTGTTGCTGTGGTTTAGGGTTTGTTTTAGTGGGTCAGTGGTGTGTGGGTCTTTTTGTTTCATTTTGGTTTGGTTTTTCCTGTGTGCCCTTTAAGCTGCAGCCCTTAACTACTGAAGTGAAAGACTCAGAAATTCGTGGAAAAAATCAAAAATTCACATTAGGTAAAGGGCTAGTGGAGAGAAATGGGACTCTTGAGAAAATGAGGTGGAACAACTTGGTTTTGTTTTGCACGTAGAAGTGCTGCACTTTAAGTAGTTGGGAAGATGGGATTAAATTCCTTGTTTTCAGAGACAAGGCTGTTGTCTTGTGCAGGCAAATATCAGTGCTGCATCTTCTCACCTGCAGAAATGCAAGAATATCACTATTCTCCTTTGAGATAATTTGGATTGTATTGGTTAGATTTTCTGAGTATTTGATGATACTTCTCAAATAAACTACTTTTGTACATGGACAACACAAGGTAGAAGTTGCAACCTACTGAGCTTTGCAAGGGCCAGCTTCAAGCAAGGAGATGATAGTGTCTAAGTCTTGTAGTTATGTGTTTTTGTTTTCTGAGTTTTATTTTCATGGCAGTTATAGAACAAAGATTCTGATGTCAATAAGTATTCTATTTCTTTTTAGTACACTTTCTATTATGTGTATGTAACCTCATGTAAGGAACAGATGCTACATAATCATCTGCTTTCTTCTGTAGAATTAAAAAAAGAAACAATTATGGACGCCTTCTAGTTGTTGGCAAGAATTCCATTTCCTAATTATGAAATATGACTGTAAAAAGTGAGGCTGGATTAGTCCAAGTAAATTGATTTTGTGCAACGTGTTTTTAAAGTAACCTGTGTATGAATTAATTTCTTTCTGCCCTCAATGTTGTGCCAAAGCTGTCTCGACACAAGCACTTAGCCAAAGATCACTCTCC
Organism: Acrocephalus scirpaceus scirpaceus; assembly: GCA_910950805.1. Taxonomy (NCBI): domain Eukaryota; kingdom Metazoa; phylum Chordata; class Aves; order Passeriformes; family Sylviidae; genus Acrocephalus; species Acrocephalus scirpaceus. Next base: position 111,206,640 of record OU383774.1, on the reverse strand, counting down.
AGACCTTTATTCCCTGGAGCTGTCTGGTTTGGAAGAGGTTGGAAAACGATATGGGGAAGACTCTCAGCAGTTCAAGGATGCTTCTCAAATTCTTGTAGACTCTTTGCAAAAGGTATATTGTCTACCTAATGAGTAAAACTCATGGTAATACTAAGAAAATAATTTTTATTTTAACTGCAAAGAAGTGAGCTTGTAACTTCATTAGTGCTGGCTTGCCTCATGCTTGTTTTTGTTTTTTTGATTTTTAAAATGCTGTTGTTTAGTTATAAAATTGAATGTTACAATTTGCCTCTCTGAAAAGTGTTGGCATAATTCTACAATGTGTTTAGATATTTTGAATAAAGGAGTAGGGGTGTAGTGAAACCTTGTATCAACATGACTTGATATGTTTGTTTTTCTTAAACACCTTGCATTTGAAAGCACCAGAATGTCTCACTAAAGGAGGCTCTTGGAAATGTGGAAATGTCTTTATCCTGTGGTGCAGTGGTTAGTTTACCCTTGCCCACAAAGCTATGTAAATGTAAATTTCTAAGACTTTAAAAGAACTGCTGTTCATCCATCAGTGTGCTCAAGAAAGTAATTCTTCAGCAGGTCTTATGTAATCATTAGTTAAATTTTTATTAAGATCAGTCACTTTTGAGAGTTTCCAAAGTGTGGTGAAAAAATTCAAACCCATCAATTTGTTAGGCCAAATACTTGTTATACCTAAGCATTGCTCTTTGGCCTCTTTGCCTTAAGCAAATATATTTAAATATTAGACATATTAGCATTTGGACCAGATTAAAATATTCAGGTTCATGGTTTTCCAGTGGGAGTTTGAGAACCTAAATATTTTGTGGGAACTGACAGACACACAGTTAGGAAATTATGTGGGGATGGGCCTTCTGTAAAAGGGATACAAGCTAAGTTTCAGCCCAGAAAGCAGGCATCAGCCACAGTCTGCTGAACAGTGATTGGGGGTTTGAAAAAGGCTTTGTAAATCACAGGAAGCTTGGCACTTAGTGAAATTCTAAAATAGTGTAAACTTTTATAGCTTTCCATAATTTTTTCTGAGGCTGACGTCTTTTGTTTTACTACATCTTGCTAACAACACTCTGCTTAATTCCTGGCTACAGTCTAGGCTTTTAATTAAACCACCTTTTCTTTTGCAGTTTGCAGATGAGATGTTTAATCTGTATGGTGGGAATGCAGTAGTGGAAGTGGTGACTGTGAAGGAGTTTAACTCTCCCCTCTCAAGGAAGACTCGCTCCATTCTCCAGGCTTCACAGGTAGAAGAGCCACATTTTTCTACATCTCATTAATTTAAAGTGATCCAAAGTATATCAGTTCACCTCTGAGTGTAAAGAGTGTAACTCTTTTTAAGGACTAAAATTACTGACTATGACTTAGGTGTGGGTACAGCTTACTTACGTGTCTTGGTGTTCACTTTGTCATTCAGTAACTTCACTTGAGGAGGGCTCTGGAGGTCATCCAGTCCAACCTACTGCTCAAAGTAGGACTAATTTAGGAGCTAGATCAAGTTGCTCAGGTTCTTCCAGCCAAGTTCTTGAAAAGTCCATCCCTGGAGATCCCACAGCCTCTCTTGCTCCAAAGCATTAACCACTTCATGGTGAAAACTTTTTCCCTTATGGCTTGCTAGAATTTGCCTTTCTGTGTTGTCTCCCCAGTGCATGCATTTTCCTTGGCTGGACTCCAGACACAGTCCAGGTTGCAGTTGTCCTGTGTCATTCCAGAGGCACTGCTGGCTCCAATTCCCTTTGTCCACCAAGAGCTCCAGTCCTTCTCTGCAGCTGCCCAGCTGCTCAGTCCCCAGCCTGTGCTGTCACCTGGGTTGTTCTGCCCCAGGTTCAGCACTTTGGATTTTGTTTTCCTGTCACCTTCTTTTGGATTCCACTGATGCCACTCACATAATCACTTCTTTGCATTCTGTGCCCTTACATCAGATTTGCTAGACAAAAGCACATCTCTCTTATTAGGTTGCTCAGACTTTGGATGGAGTCAGGATGTTTGGTGTTCAAGCTCACTTTAAAGTAATAAATATTTTCTTTGTTGCAGAGCAAAATGGAAAATCCATATAACCTTGCCTATCCATACAACTACGACTACTCTGTCATCTTCAACATTGTTCTGTGGATGATGATAGGTCTTGCTTTAGCTGTGATAGTTATCTCCTACAACCTCTGGAACATGGATCCTGGCTATGACAGCATTATTTATAGGATGACAAATCAGAAGATAAGAATGGATTGAACTGCACCGTATTTCAGCGCAGGAAGGTGATGAAGAGCAAGGTCTCCTTGAGCCTATGTGGAAAAGAAATATTTTGACGTGTTAATTGTGGAAGTTTTTTAAAGATGTATTTATTTCTAAGTATTTTTTCCCCCTTTCAAGACTATTTTAAATGTTAGTAGTAGCACCAGATGGGATTTAGAAGTTGAAATCTTCTTGTTTAAAAAAACCAAAACAACACTCCCTGGAGTAATTGTTATTAAAGTGACATCATTCCATTTTTTTTATCATGTAACATGAGTTTTTGAAATGCCCTGTACTGCCTGTGCAAACCAGATAAATTGAAATTACGATAGCAACGTTGTTTGAAACTTTTACACTAGAAGGTTAAAAATTATAGCTAACTTGTTGTGTTGTATATTATGAACCAGCTGTAAATGTTTAATGTAAATATTTGTAATGGTTATATGTAACTTCAGAGAGGAAAGTAAATATTCTTCAGTAAAATACTAAATATAGAAGTATTTCTATCAGCCTCAGACTCTAGTAGCACAAATGGCATTTTGATCTCATGTTGATGCTCAGAGGTGAGCTGTACACAGAAGGATCACCCCTGAGCTGTAATGGTTGGGAGGTGAATAACACTGGTGTGGCTGGTCTGTACAGTGCAGTCTGTGAATCTGAAGTGGCACCAGGCTGGTCATGGTCTAACGTCACGTACAGTTGAAAGTTCCTGTTATGATGCTTCATGTTTCCTCCATTTGTGTTGATGTTATAAAAAAAAATCAGTTCTTTTGGATGATAAGAGTGGACCAACACTTGATTTAAGTAGACCTGGATTATAGTCCTGCTTCAACCATTCAATAAAACAAAGAACAGTTGTTCTGGAATGTGTTTATTCCTTGTGGCTTTGTAGATGTGGCTACTTCTGTTTAGGATTTGTTCAGCTGACTGGGGCAGGTGTGGCAGCATCTGATGTGTGACAGTGGCCCTAGGTCTGCAGCAGTTTAGTTTTAATTGTCCTTCAAAAGAAAAATTGTCTTGTGTGGATTTTCCTGAACCAGATAGTGAGTGTAGTTAAAACAAGTGGTTGATCTCTGGCTTGGGTCTTTTTTAAAACTACCTCCTTCTTAGAAACTCATTTGCTCTTGTGGTAAAAGGAGATCTTCCAGACTTACAGCAGCATGAATGGAAACTACTTTTTTATCATCTTGCCCTCTAATGTGCTAAACTTTCCCTGCTGTTAGGAGATAATTGTTCCACTTCCAGGAAAGATGTTCTCACTGAATTAGTCTCATTTACTGGGAATGCCTGAATTGGTGGCAGTGAAGTTGTTCATGTCTTGGAGATCCTGGACAGTGATTCAGGTTGAAATGAGCAAATTGCAGGTTTGCCTGAGTCCAAGAAATCCAATTAAATATATGTTACAATCACTTCAAATTACTTTTAATGGCATTTAAAGTTAATCTGGATGATTGATTCCAGTAGCTGGAAAGGAAGAGTTGCATTGGCAGTTTCTCTGACAGGAATGTAATTATTGAACATTCTGTAATACACCATGGCAGAAGGTTTTTGGCCAGGTGTGAGAAGTAGTCTCACACTTAAATCTAATCATAATCAGTTATTATATCAATGATTATGATTAGATTTTATTGCTAATAGAGTATCTAAATAAAAATTCTATCATCTCTAACAGTGGATTCAGAGGTTTGATCAGATTAGCAGTCCACTTCGGATACTGGTATGGAGTTTTACAGGAGCTGGTTGTTTAAAGGGACTGTGTAATTAATGGTAAGTATTTAACAGTTGTATTTTAGTCAATGTGAAGTTGGCAGTGTAGAATTTGTTTAAATGCAGGACCTACCATTGAGATGGTCTCTGCCTGTTAACTCTCCAAGATGCTGGTGTAGGTTCTAATTTTACTTTTTAAAGCTGGTCTTAGACTACTTTGAAGGGCAAATTGCAATTCCCACTTCTCCTGTTGGTACCACATTTGTTCCTTCTCATGGCTGTAGGCTTCCAGCTGGTACTAAAGGTGCTTTTGAGCACTGTCATGTGTGCTGTGTCTTAAATACCAAATGCTTTGTGCAGCACAGGCTGCATTTTGAACCACCCCAGAGCCTCTGTACTTTAGTTTGAGTCAGGAAAGCCAGACACATTTTATTATACAACAATATTGGTCCATAACTGCTAATCAAACAGCCAATTACAATTCTGATCACTGAGCCAGGAATAGCCTTTTCATACTTAGAAATAGGTTAATTAGCATGAAAGTGCCATCAACACTACTAGACCTGCTCTTGATTGTTCTTTTTAAATCGCCCCAAGGATATAAATTGTAGAAAGATTATTGTGATATGGCAGAAATCATAGGTTTTATGTGCAGAGCTATGACGAAAGCAGTGAAACTGTCAGGTGAAATTCTGTGAAGGAAGACAACAGGCAGGAAGGGGATGCAAGGAAAAGAACAGCTGGTATTGGAATCCTGTGTGCACAAAGTGAGAAGGGCAGGAGGGTTGTTGTGCAGTATTTGGCAGCAAGCAGCTTTCACCAGGCTGGGACAGGCTCCACAGAGTGCTGTCAGTGGGATTTAGGAATCAACTGCTGCAGGAGTAGTGATCTGATCACCAAAGAGAGTTTTTCTTCGGGGAGCTTGGCCTCTGGCACAAAGGGTGATGTGTATTTGACTGGGTCTTTCTTAGTCTTATGTTGTCCACTATTTGGCTTGGGGTGTACCTAAGCTGTTCTCAAGAAGTGCTGAAATCTCTGAAGGAGGAGAGAATCCTGAGTCAGAATTGAAGACTGAGTTTTGCTTTTGATACTTAGGTTAAAAAGAGAAAATAAGCCATAAAATAAAGAGTTCTTTGAAGAGTCAGTATGCTGCTTTTTCTAGATAATGCCCCAAAATCTAAACCTGGCAGGGGTAGATATCATCAGCCTTTGTGCCTGCATCAACTTTCCAGACTTCTCTGTGGCAGGAATGGCAACTTTCAGAGTTCTTGCAGCTGTAGCAACACACAGGCAAGGGAAGCCTAAAGCAGATCTGAAATGTGTAAATGTTACGTCTAAAAAAAGGAAGTGGAAATGAAGAAACGACATTGAAATGCAAATCTTGAGCAACCTGGCAAGTGATTGCTGAGATTATAGGTCACCCTTCATGGATCTGAGAAGAACACTGCCAGAGTCTAGATAAGGAGATAAGCACCTCTCAAAACAAAACAAAAACTCTCCAAAACAACAACATTCTGAATCCTATACTGGCACATTTTTTGACTATGGTGAAATGGGTGCTTTGAGCTAAAAGTCACAAATGTTCTCAAAAACAAAAGTATTTTTTGCTTAAGTGAGGGTTTGGGACTCTCCTGCATTTTTTATTTTCCCCTCTGCAGGCCCTGAACCATACTGTTGGGAATTTTCATCTTTGTAGAAGCAGGGAAAACATTTCCACACAAGAATTGCAGGGCAGAAAAGGAGCCAGATCAAGGAAGCCAGAAGTGGAACTATTAGATTCCACATCTGCCAGAGCAAAAGAAACCTGAAAAAAATGGAGAACCCAGAAGTTTATTTCCTGTCCTGTTGTGTCACTAGTGCAGAGCATTGCTGTGGAGGAACTGAACTGTAAAGGGCTCCTACCACTCATGGTGTGCAATCGCCACCCTGGTGTTTCTGCTCAGACTTGTGCAATGTATCCTGCCTGCCTGGGCTGAGGGACAGGGCACAGAAAGCCCAGGTGGCCACGTTCCTCTCAAATAAACAGAGCAGGAACTGATGGGTGGCACAAAGCCTAACATAAATAGCCTGCTCCTGCAGTGCCCTCTCCTACCTGAACTGCTGGAAAAGCAGCTGCTACAGATGGTGTCTGTATGTGGCAGGCAGGAGATGGGGCTGTCTAAAACTAGGAATGCTTGGGACTTCCAGTGCTCTGGAAGTGTAGAGATTCTCCTGAATCTCTGTAACAACTCTCAGAATAGGTCAAAAAGGCATGTACTGCATCTCCACTCTACAGTGATTGAGAACAGCACTTAGAATATAAATGCCATTGCTAAATAGGGGCTTGCCTTGCTAGAGTGCCTTCAGAGCTTGTCCTAGGTTACAATGTAAGATGTGCCCAAAGTCTGTATTCTACCCCCATCTTCATGAGCTGTTGAAACCAGGTGGGGCAGTGTTTCCCTTATCTCCTGTTCATGGGCCATCAATGCCTTGCCCATGACTCATAGATAACTCCCTCCAGGAGTTATCTCTGGTTAATGGGCCATCAAGGACCCACTGTAGGACTCATAGAATGAGATCATCCTACTGTGAGATGCCCCACCCAGGGGGAGGAGCCAAGCATTCCCACCTGGATAAATCCAGGGTTTGGGACAGCACAGGGAGCCCTCACTCCACTGGATTTGCAAAGGACAAGAGCTACCAGACCTTTCTACAGAGTCACTGCTTCGACAAGACCATTTCATCTGGACTGCTGCCACCACCCTAACTAACAGGGTGGCAGGTTGTATTCTGACTCTGTCAGTGGTCTTTTGTACTATTGCATTTATTTTATTTTACTTTTTTGTTGGTTTGTTTTTTTTTTTCCTTTTCCTCCTATTAAATTGTATTTCTGACTTGGAGTCTCTCACTGGTTTTGCTTTCAAACCAGCACAGGGCTTAAAGAGATTCTTCTGTTGCTGAAGGATGGATTCACACTAAAGGACTCTGGCAATCAAATCTAATATTGTTGTTGATGTCACCCAACATCAACAAAAATACATAGCTCAGTTCTTGGCATGAATACACATCATAAAATGTTAAAAATGTTTCATAAGGGGAACAGAATTGATGGTTGCACGAAATTGCAAAAGCAGTCAAATTCTACTTAATTATGCTCCAGTGCATGAATTTGTAGTGACAAATTTACATGTCCTTAATCTAGTGAGCACGTGCTTTTCATTAGGCCAGGGATGTAGAAGCAGTGGCTGAAATCAATAAATTCAGAGTATTTTAGCTGGTAGCTGATGGCCACCACTAAAAAGTCACAGACTTGAATGACTTCAGTGCTGCCAATCTTTAAATACTTCTTTACAATGGCATGGTCCCAGTACTCAAGCAATTGATATAAAAAAATCTGCTGCAATACCTGAGTGATCAGTTAGAGCATTTGGAACACTGGAGAGCTAAACAGGAGCTCCAACTACACCCTACAGCAGGTGATCAATCAAAATCTTGACTCTGATACAGCATCAGCTTGGAAAGAAAAAAGCAGCTCTTAACTATTTCTGTCACTTTTAGTCTCTGCTGTAGAAAATAAAAAAAAAAAAAAAAGGAAAAGAATATGTAGAAACAGCTGTATCAATTATTTTACATGGGCCCATCCCAACTTTTCTGCAGGCTGCAGAGCCAAGAGGCAGCCAGAGCTGTCAGCTCCAGAACACCTCTGACTCCTTTGGAGACAGATGAGTCTGAGCCACCTCCACCCCACTGGTGAATGTGCACTTCTCCCCTCTGGGAATCTCCAGGGAGCTGTGTCCTAGGCTGTGATGGATTCCTTGGGAGCAGGAAGGCTCTGCTCCATGGCTGAATGGGGTCTTGTTCCCCAGGGAAGCCTGGTGGCACCCAAACGATAGCAGCTCTGGATAACCTGACAGGAAAACAGCCTAGAAATAGGAAGTGCAATCAGCTGTCAGTCATGCAGAGAAGCAGATGGGGTGAGGAGGCTTAACTGGAAAAAACACAAACTAAGATAAGCTTTCTCTATATTTGAAATGGTTTTGATCCCCTTCCTGCATGTTTGCATGCACACACACAGTGTTACATTGGTCCTTACAAATGAAACCTTGGGAGAAGTTTCCTCTCCCCATTAAAAACAGTACTTTTAATAAAAGGTGAAAATATTTTTAAGTTCTCTCCATATTTTAAAGGAGATCAAAAAAAAAAAAAAAGTATGCTCAATATTTTGTAAAAATGAGGATTAATAAACTCAGAAGATGAATAGGAATGCATCCACCTAAAAAAAGGTGTCCAGGAAAAACATCTGCAGGAAAACTCTGCCTGTACCACTATTATCCTACAGGTGATGCTGACCAGAAGCTGTCTTTGATGTGTGTTACTTCTGGAGAAAAACAAAATAATCCATCAAAAACGAGCACAAGTGGATTAGGAAAATAAGCAGGACACAAAGAGTTCTGTTGGAGTGTAACAGCCTCAGTGCCAACCTGCAGCACAAGGGTCACTTTAACTTCACCTTTGTCCCTTAACTACCGTGCTTTATCCAAGGGAATGGAAAAGTCAGCACTAAAGGGGAGACAGAGGGAGTCAGAGGGGCTGACTCCTCACACCTCCCCAGGACCCAAACAGCAGTGAAAAGCCTGAAATTTTAGAAGGTGATTTCAGGACAGTGCTCCCTCCAAGTCTGCCTCCCCAGCCATCCCAGGGCAGAGCTGGAGTCTCCTGTGCTCCTGGTGAGGGGGTAACTGCCAAACAAACCACTCCATCCCAGGAACATCTCTCTGGAAAGCAGCCTCTGACATGTCCCAGTTGGAGTCATGATCTTGTCATGAGACCAGCTTCCTGTCTGGGACAGACTGTCCAGACTCGAACAGCACAACAACCAGTCTGCAGTTCACTTCCTCCTCTGCTTTTTTTTTTTTTTTTTTTTTTTTTTTTTTTTTTTTTTTTTTTTTTTGGTTTTGCTTCGTTTGGTTTAATTTTTTTATTCTTTTTGTTTTGGTTTTGTTTCTTTGTTTGATCATTTACCTGTCAACCCAGAGGTCCCCAGGAATCCATCAGCACAAGAATCACCTTTATTTCTGCTTTCCACCCGGTGTTCGGCCACTTTCATGCCACAGACCTGGTTCTTTAAAAATTCTGCAGCTGCTGAAATACTCAGATTGTTGGAAGTGGTGAAACAAGTCCTATTGCCATCATTTCCAGCACTGTGTAGGAGTAATTGGTTACTGTAGCCTAAATTAACTATTTGGCAGAGGGGAAAAAATCTAAAAAGCGGAAGTCTTTAAATACTGACAAATTCCGTTATGAATTTCCCTGTAACATGCAGCTTAATCTTAGCTGGAAAATAAACACATTTGCATTCTTAACTCCATTTTTTCTTCTCCTCAAGCTCTTCCTCTCTGGTCTCTGTTAAGATTTGGTTTTGGTCATGTTTCTGTTTTTCAAAGCATTGTAGCCTCTGCACTCCAATCCTTCAGAAAGTCCTTTATAACCTGCATCTCTTGCAAGCACAAATGGACAAGACTGTTCTGATGGAATTAAAAATTCCTACATAGGACATTATTCCTCAGGACATCCCTTGCTCAGGAGGACATTTCAAAGAATTCTCCAGGGCTAACCTGTTCCTGCTCAGGTGATCTTTATTTCATCAGCTTTAAGCTGTCCTCTGCCACTGAACTAGGCTGGGCCTGCACTGACAATATGGGACACCTGGCAAAGATTTGGGATGGGATGGAGGAGGTTACTTTTATTTATTTGAATGGCTGTGCAATTCAGATGGGGATGAGAATTTGGAAAAGCAAAGAGAACCACAGTAAGACTTTGATCTCTTTCCTTTAAAATTAAGATATGGGAAGCATCAAAGGAAAACAACGATGCAGGAAGGATGTTCTGGCTCCCTCTCAGTTACAGGGAGGATGTCCCAGCAGTAGGGCTGGTAGAGAGGCCATGGGGAAGGAGGGAAGAAGCAGCCAGGGGCTGTCCCTCTCTCCAGCCCTCTGCAGGACACTGGGCACCTCTGGGCCAGTCCCTGCTGTTCTCCTCCCTCTGCTCTCTCCACTCCTCGTTAATTTTAAGATCAGTCTTGGAAAGAGCTGTGGCTGTGTGGATTTTTGTTGTTGTTCTTTGTGTCAAAGAAAGAAGCAAGATGCTTCTAAAAATACAAACTAAAGAGCAGTTGCCTGACTCTGGTCCTAACTCTGCCCAAAGGGACTGAAACTAGATGGGAAAAGGGCAGGTTTTGGCCTGGATTCTGACAAATATTACCTCATGCTTACAGCTTTCTCTGGCTGACTTGATCTCTGTAGTGCACCACAAAGCTCAGACCAGTGAGGATCTCCACGAGCCTCCCTCCCTGGGGATATGGGAAGGACTTGGGAGTTTAGGCAAAAGCCTGTAATTAAGACAGAGCCTGCCAAGTTTATAAACAGCATTTTACAGCACATTTGTAATGGATCTGGGTTTGGAGACACAGGAGGGCACTGCCAGTCCTACATTTCTTATTGAATGCAAAGCAGAACCCCTTCTTGTTTTTTTCTTTTTACCGCTGTTCGAGCAGTGGCACCTTCTGCACTGCACACAGTGAATCTCATGTCTCCCTCCCAAATCCCTCTGGCCATGAGGAAGAGGAAATTCTCATTTCTGAGGAACACTGCAGATCCCTGAGGTCTCCAATCCCCCAGGGAGAAGGGAAGAGCTGCAGCAGTGCCCCTGCAAAGCCATGACTGGGCTGAGCTCAGCTCTGGCACTGCTGCCCACAAACACCCTGCACACTATGGGGCTGTACAGAGCTGTGTGTTGTGAAAGCAAAGAGGACTCTTGGGAAATACTCTGGTCAGGGCCGCCTCTGTGACTTTCTGCTGATGTCTGTAGCCCTAAAAGTTAAAAGGATGGAGGAGAGCTGCTGTGCTCCACCAAACTGGCCCAAAAACTTTCATCTGCCCACAAGCCAAGTAAATCTGCATGACAAAAGCCACACCGATGATGGGTCACCTCGGGCCTCAGCAAAATGTCTGCAGTCCTTACCCCACCATCAATGCCACTGGGGTTTGAAATAAATGAAACAACCTGCAATAATCTTCTTCCAGGATGCCCAGGATGGGCTATTTGCATGCTGCAAACAACAGTGTGTTTGAATAAAATGTTGATTCCTTTCAACATTATCCCTGAAAATCTTCAGAAATCTTTCCCTGTTTGAGCAGCTGACTCTTGGGTAAGAGTTGCACATGGATGGTACCACGCTGTGCCAAGCTGTGCAGCGAGCAAGAGGCAGGAGGTGTGTAGGCAAACTCTGGGTTTTTTTAAGGCACCCATCTGCAACAAAACAAAGCAGAAAAACAAATGCAAAAGTGTGTCAAGAAAAGCAACTTACAAACCTGATTCCACAGCTACCAAGTGGGTTTTCAAATCTAAAATGAATTCGAGTTGGCTATGACCAACTGTGGATGGATCTGGGCATCTAGAGCATAGAAAAGAATTAATTTATTTCTAAAGATTGCCCTGGTCCCTGTCTGTGAGATGCCGTGAAAGAAAAGGCACTACCCAGCTCAACAGGTGCTTCCAAAGCAAATTTCAGCCCACAGAGATCATAAGGAATTTATTGTTTGCAAGCATCCAGAGCTACCCTGAATGTGCATATAACTCCTGTACATTCATCGTGGAGCTTTGTGAAAGGGATGGACTGTGCCTACACTGCAAAGTGAGAGGGACAGGACCCAGTGTGGGCCCCTGGGACAAACATCCCTGACTGACTCACACCCAAACGCTTCCACACCCACCCTGAGCCAGTTCAGCTTGCAGAGATCTCACTGGAGTAGTCCCACACAGAGCCAGGGATCTTGCTGTCCTGCAGCTTCTGCACAGCAAGCTCGACTCCCCCTACCTGGCCCACTTTATCTAGCAGAGGAAAACACACTCAAACCAGACCACCCTTTGGAGACTCCTGCCAAGCAGAAAACTTAACAGGGGGGACCACTGCAGGTGCCAAGAGTCACCTGGTAAAAGCCAAGGTCTGGGTTTGGGTTCCCAGCCGACTCCTGCCTGGCTGCTGGAGCTCTGTGATGGTGGAGAACACAAGAAACAAGGGATGTTTCTCCACAGCAGCAGCTGCTGGGATGGTGCTGCTGGGAGAGCAGCTTCTGGTGTGGTGTCCTGACACCTTAACTGAGAGCTGAACTGGAAAACTTGAACTCTGAGTGCAGAGCTGGGTTCAAACACGGGTTAGGTCTCAGCTTGGAGCTGGCAGCTCTCCTCTGGGCACTGAGGTGACAGCCAAGCAGGACTGAGCTAGGCTCAACCAGCTGCTCCAGTGTGGGGGGAGGATGTCTCAGTAGTATTTGAAGTTACACTTCAGTTCTCACACAATACTGTTATCAAAATAGCTATTTTCACATAGCTAAATCCCTAGGTATCAGTCAGCTTTACAGGCTAACCAAGTAGTTAAAGCATATTTTCATTTTTCCTTTTTTTTGTTCTACAAGATCATTGATGGCACACATACACAAACACCTCTTTTCTTTGCCTTGTCCTTGTCCTCCCTTTGAAGGGAGGACAGAGCACAAATGTAAATAAACAAGATGTATCTGTCCTGCTAGCTGATGTTTACACAGATCAGCAAGTCAAAGTGTTGGCTCTTATTCTACAGCACCAGTGTGTGATAATCCCAGTGTCAGGTTGTGGAGCAGCTTCTGTGGGGGCACATGCACAGTGAACAGTGTGGTTTTCCCAGCTGGGTGTGGAAACCATAAGTTCCTACAACATCCCAGCACTTCACAAGCAGAGACATCGTAAGTACAAGGGGGAGAGGAGTGGCTGGAGGCAGCCCTGCAGAAAGGGATCAGGGCAGGAGTCAGTGTTGCTCCAGCAGGCAGGAGTGCAGAGCCCATCCTGGGGTGCACAGACATGGCACAGTGAGGTGCCAGCACTGGTTTTCCACTGTACTCTGCACTGGGCCCTTCTGTTTAACAAGGATGTGGAAATCCCTGAATGTGTCCAGAGGAGGGCAACAAAGCTGGTGAAAAGGCTGGAAGGAATGTCCTGTGAGGACTCTGGGCGTATCTCCTTCGGAGAAGAGCAGGCTGAGATGCGACCTCATTGCCCCCTGCAGCTTCCTGAGGAGAGGAAATGGAGAAGGAGGCGTTGAGCTCTTCTCCCTGGGATGCGTGGGAATGGTTCAAACCTGCACTGTCAGGAGACATTTAGACTGGACATCGGGAAACATTTCTTTACTGAGAGGAGAGTCAAACACTGGAACAGGCTTCCTGAAGAGGTGGTCGATGCCCCAAGCCTGTTCAAGAGGATTTGGATTATGCCCTGAATAATGAACACAATTGAAAACAATGTGATTTAAATTTTGGTCAGCCCTGAATTTTGGTCAGGGCTGATGTTTACACATCACTAAAAGATCCTTGTAGGTCCGCTCTGACTGACATAGTCCTCTCCTCCTCTCCTCTCCTCTCCTCTCCTCTCCTCTCCTCTCCTCTCCTCTCCTCTCCTCTCCTCTCCTCTCCTCTCCTCTCCTCTCCTCTCCTCTCCTCTCCTCTCCTCTCCTCTCCTCTCCTCTCCTCTCCTCTCCTCTCCTCTCCTCTCCTCTCCTCTCCTCTCCTCTCCTCTCCTCTCCTCTCCTCTCTATCCTCGAGCAGCAAGGTGGGAGCTCACATGCAGAGCAGCCCCAGAGGCACCAGCACAGCTCCCATCCCTGTGCCAGGCTGGCTCTGTCCCTGCTTTTTGGGATCGACATTGCAGAGATCTATGCCGAAAGCACAGCAAGGCCCAGCCTGGCCTGCAGCCCCCCAGCCGCCCCCTCCCTCCCTCCTTCTGCTGCAAAATCAGCTCCAAAGGACAGGAATTATTTTCTCTCTCTTTTAAATGCTGCTTTGCCAGCTCGCCAGCTGCTTTCAGCAGCATACTAGTCACGGAGGAAGCCTCAAAAGTAAAGATGCATAAAGGAGTGCTGTGCTGCCGAGGGAGCAGGCCCGCGGCAGCGGCACCGGGAGGGCCCCGGGCAGGCTGAGGCCCAGGTGAGAGATGGAGTTCCCTGCCAGTGCACACCATGACAATGTGGAGATTTGAGTGCTTCACGGCCACGGGCAGGTTTCCCAGGGGTGGGTAGGACTCCTCGTCTGTTTTGGATCAGCTGCAGCGACCCTGAGAGGGGTTGGACATCCATGAGGGAGGCACATCCCCAGGTGTGGCAGAGGAGAGGGAGGAGATCCCTTCTTGCCTGACCCCCTGAGCCCACGGAGCTGCCTGCCCTAACACAGGGCAGGGATGTCAGCAAACCCCTTCCCACCCTGGAGCATTCACTCCACCTTTTTTGTAATTTCTGACAAGCTCCCCCTTCAGCCGCTGCTCTCCAGGAGTCCAGCTGCAGCTGAAACTCTGAGAGTTAGAGCCTCAGTGACGGCCTCCCAAAGGCACGTGTGGAGCTGGGGCATCACAGGAGGAGCAAACCCAGTCCGTGACAGGCTGAACACGATGCTTTCCCCGCTGTGGGAGCCCCATCCCGCACAGCAGGGACGCGTTTTCCTGCAGCACTGGCTGTGAGCAAGAGCTCTCCAGCCAAGTGCGAGGGAGCAGCCCTGCTCTGGAGGCCCCTCGGGATTCCTTTTCTAGGGCAGGGATTGAGGCTGCCCCGGCTGAAGCTGCCGGAGCCTCCCGCATCCGTGCTGCTGTGCACAGCCCTTCCCCACTCAGCATCCCTTATCTCCCGGAGCAGCGGCCGCACGTTTCCTGCCGGACCCTCCACGCGGGGTCATTTCCCAAAGAATTAATTACTGCTCTGCAGGAACAACGTGAGGAGCTGGGAGTACGCGGGGAGAGCGGCACGCAGTGAGGGGGCAGCTCAACACCTGCTTCCCGGGCGTGCGATGCTCCCGGAGCCAAAGTTCAGCCTTAAAAACATTCCCCAAAATAATGATCCACCCGCCGAGCGGCAAACCCCCGGCGGCTGCTGGAGCACCTCCGGAAAAGCGTCGCATATTTGAAGTCAGCATGATTTAATCTAAATGTGAAAGTCTCAATTACATCGCTATTACGGGGTTACACAGAGTCACAGCTCGGTAATTACAACCTCGGTGCTGCATATGGTTAATACATTTCAATTACACGTTAATTTATTGAAATACATTCTTACCTTAAAAACCTCTGAAATTCTGTGGTAGATGGAAAATTTGGGCCAGGGGAACAACTATAACCACTTGAGCTGAAATGGCCAGTGTAGCACAACTTCTGAAGTGACACCTTCGACAGACTAATCACAGATCTGATTAAAATGACCCAAATATTCTCCTAGTAGTCTATTTTTCATACAGAAGATTTTGCTTTAAAATGCTTGCGAACCAGAGGAACTTTCAACTGACAGATGAAACTGAGCACATGCCTAAAGACAAACTGCAGCTCGTAAAGAAAAACAGCTTCTGGTTTTATGGAGCTTTGTTTTGTCTCAGCAGTTTATCATCAGAGCTTGTTTCCCTGCAGCCTTTGTAAACTCAGTTAAAGAAACATCTGCAGACTCAAAGGCAACCTGCGGAACACTCAAACCTGGAGAAATAACAAAGAATTAAAACTTAGTTTCAAACCAAAACCCCCCAGAACCTCACCTTGATTCCGCTCCTTGTCTGAGTATATGCAGGGCTCAAAAAAGCCTCTTCCCTATTTTCTATCTTGAGGAAAGCTTTAACAGGATCAGTATTTGTTATCTGGAAAGCCACAAAATCTATGGCTGCCATTGGGAATGGCTTTTTGGACACCTAAAACATGTTTCCATCTGACACTGGCTAACATTTCTAAGCCAGAGCTGTGGATCAGCTCAAAACAACTACTTTTACTCTGTAATTCAATGTGGGACATCCTTGTCCCACAGGTGGGTTGATCAGAAACGCAGAAACCTCAAGAAATACTGAAGGATGTGGAGTCACTGCAGCACTTTCAGTGAAATAAATGGACAAAGAAATCCACCATAAGGAAGAAATCTACAAATAGTCCCAATGCAGCAGGTGGTCACATCATCTGGCTGCCAGAAAAAGGCATGAACACATGGAAAATGAAACTTAAAACTGAAGTTGTAAATACACATGAAAAACAAAATTTAAAACTGCAGTTGTAAATACACAGTCATTGCTTTGAAAAGGAACAAGTGTCTCTGGTGAGTGAGAAATGCTTCTTTTACTAGTAGTGTTTTCCTTAAGAATTTAATTATTTAGGAGAAATGTTTAAAATGTGGTGTATGTTATGAGTGCTGTGTATAATCTAAAACAAAATTCAACCTTCCCATCATCTGGGATTTGGAGTGTCAGTCCATAACCATCTGTCAATAGTTACATGTTTTGTTTTCTCTGCCCTGTGGGGAGGCCTCTCCCCTCCCTTTATTTCCAAGTGCTGAAGCATCCCTGCCCCTTCCCACAACAGGCAGCAGTACTGGTCATGTGTCAGGAAGTCGATTTTAGATATGGGAATGCTCCCACCTCAAAACTGGACCAGTGACCAGCACAACAGCCAGTCTTTCTCAGACATCCTTGTGTCACCTCTCAATTTTAAAACATCAGTTTAGCTGTAAAAAGGCGGAAATATGGGCTCTTTCCAACTGAGCAGCAGCAGCAGCATTTAAAAACTGCAGGTTTTCACTCCAGGGGATGGGTTTTGTTTTTCAGAAGCAGAAGCTGTATACCATCTGTTAGATACATATGGGTGAGAGTAGCAGTGACACAGAACCCACTCTCAAACCACAGGTCCAAGGCTGAAATCTGAGGTGGGCACCAACCAAAAGGTGATTTCTAGTGGCAAGAGATTCAGAGAAAGAAGCACTGTGGCAGTCACTGGGGCAATGGGCAGCCTTGAAGACAGCAAGGCAGGCTGGAATACATTCACTAAAAGATATTTAAAATTTGTTTAAAGCATCCTTCAGCTGAGCAGGGAGCTCCCATAGCTCTGCAAAGGCAGGGAGCCAGCACAGCTGAGAGTCACTGCTGTAGGAAGTCAGGAAACCAACTCCATAAAAATTTAAGAATACTGATCCAGGAGGACAAATGGTTAAATGACAGAGTAACTCCTAAGGACGGACATTTTATTCAATTATAAGAGCCTTCATTTGTCATTTCTGACGAAGTTATCTACAAATATCCAACTCAGGAAGTTAAGTGTGAGGTTGTTTCTTTTTTGGATCAGCCTCTCCAATTTTGTGGTATTGAGGTCCAGCTTCTACCTTGCCTGCCTCTACAATAAAATAAGAGTCTGTTATTACAGACTCCATGATAGATGACAAAAAGTTCTTTCTTCCACTAAGCTTTGCTTTTGAGACAGAAAAGATGTAGTTCCTGGTACAAGAAATAAAGCACCATTTTAAGTAGTTACTGGTTATTTTTACAATGAGGAAAATGAACAAACTCTGTTCTACTCTGATTGGAACAAATTGAACCCAGAGGAAAAATAACTTAGGATTTGTTTGGGTTTTTAAGTTAGCAGCATGTGTGTGTATATAACCAAGATGATATATAGAGATAGTGCAGGAAGTGTGAACATAAGAGATCTGACAGTGGCTACAGGGGAGAGGAATAAAGTTTAAGATGATACAACATCCAGTTTAAGATTTTTTAATCCAGTTTATTAAATATTGCTTTTTGGGGACATGTTTACAACAAGCCCAAATAAATTGTTTAAGGATTCAAAGCAGTCATATTAAAATACAGCTTCAATATAAAGTTTGTCACAGTTTTACAGTATTCAAAAATGACAGACCTGCCTTAAAAAAAGACTATTACACCAAAACATAAGAAAAAACAGAAAAACAAACAAGTTTGGCATTTTCATAATCTTTATAGTATAAAACAGAATATTAAATCTATTACCAGCAAGCTGATACTTCAATCTATTACCTAGTCTGAAGTGTCTCCCATTAAAACACACTATACAACAGCACTATACAAAAGTCGTGGTGATACTCATGTGATGAAAGTGCATCCCTGAAAGTTTGCCAGTTTATAGTTAGCTCTTAGAAAAAAAGGTAAAATTAAAACGTCCTCTTTTAACTGAAGGCTTTATTTTTTTTTTTAATTTTTTTTTTTTGCTGTTTTGTCTCACTTTCAGCCTTCTTTTAAAAGTGTCTAGGGACGCCCCCCAGGGGGCAGCGTAAGATTAACCATCAAATCACGAACGGCTGCAAATATTGTGCATTCACCTGGAACAGGGAAAAAAGACAGGTTAGCACCGCGCCCCGGACAGCCCTTCCTCACTCTGGAGCAGGGAAAAGAGACAGATTAGCCCCACACCCCACAGCCCTTCCTCACTGAGCCCCCTGAGCCCCCAGGGCAGAGCCCAGGGTGCGACTCCCAAACCCCAGTGACCTCCAGGGATTTGTGGGAGTTACCAGCTGAAGTAGCTCCAGCTTTCCCAGCAGGACTGCTCTTGTTGGTGATGGAATTGCAAGTAGCTCTTAACTTTTAATTGCTTTTGAATGTCAAATTGAATCTATGCTAGAATTGATTGCACATGGACTGTGGTCCGATTTTTTCTGGATGTTATTAATTAGGAGCACCACATCTTACAAAGAAAATAGCCCAACTTTTTCAAGTTATATTTCTACTGATTACAAGCAGAAACTAAACATTTTGAAAGACTCAAGTCTGAAACAGCTGGAAGATGTTTTCTGCCCTAAGCTTAGTCTTGGAAACATTTCCAATTCCAAGACTGGGCGACAGTCAGGAATCTGTTTCTTTCAACCAAATTGCTTTGGCTCTATCCTTGACATCTAAGCTGCAAAATAAAATACAGAGCAGGTGGACTTCTGTTTCCAACAGCTGAGATTCAATACTGAGAGGAAAAACCAGCCACAGCTACCTCAAGTTTTAAATACCAGCACTTGTTGACAAAAACACGTTCTGAGCAGCTTAAAGAAGTTAAAACCAACAGAAATGAAAGGGTTAAATAAGAACAACAAAAGATGAAGCAACAGGCAGCTGTGATTTTCATCTACTGTTTCCTGCTAAGAGAATACAATTAATAGCCACTGTTGTACTCTGGTCACTGTGGGCTGAATATTTCCTGCATATTTCAAAAAATATCAATTAGAAGACATTGAATTTTGCTGCTGAAGGAGCAACAGTGTGAGCAAAGAGATAAGAGCAGAGCCTGTTGGGATGCATTAATCTTAACTGCCAGACTAGGGATTCCCAGGATTATTTTGGGCAAGTCATTATCATATCAAAGCTACAAATCTGGGCTAAGTACCATCCACTGCATCACTGAAAATCAGACACTGAAAAATGTTTAGTCGTGAAGTGCTTTAAGAATCATCATGAGTCCCTTGAGCTCCTCTCTAAGGGTCACCTCCAGCATCCATAGGGACTTTAATTTCCTTACCACACTGATGTCCACTACACACTGTAGGTTTTGGACTTACAGCTCAAGTTTTAACTTATTATTCCAGGGCATTGATTTCCTCTCAGTTCATACAAGTATTTCCCCAAAGTAAAGTAAGTATTTTCTCCCACAGAGGCATAGGTAAAGTGGTATTAGACAACATGTACTCACAATGAGTCAACACTTTACTGTTAAACACAGCAGAATGTGTTTGCCCACAGATCTGAAAAGAAAACTCTTTCAAAAGAACTTACTTTTCAGGCACTACCATTTTATTAAGAGGAAAATTAAGCTGAATACAAAATACTTTCTCACAAAGAGAGAAAGGTAAAAAAGATACAGCCAGAACAAGGCAACACTGATTCCAGGTTACAACGACAGTGCCAGTAACATCATCTGTGCATGATGGGAGGCCCTGGTCCTTCCTGACTCAAACAGTGAAAAATTCCCTTAACCAAGCAGATTGCAATTAGTGCAGCAGAGAGCTAACAGGTAGGAAAGTCAGGAAAATCCTGGGTACAGCACAGGAGCAGCAGAAGAGAAAGGAGCATCAGACGAGAAAGGACACACATCTGGGATCTCCCATGTACTGCTGTTTTAAAAGAAGTCTCCCAGCTATCTACTTTCATCTGTTGGCTCTCCTATCACCTTTCAATGGTGAAGAAAAGAAGGTATTCTTGTTCTCTTTGATCAGATACAGTGTATGTTTTGACAATAAGAACAGCGGAAATTGCATTTCAAGTGTCCTCAGGGAAGATCCTACTTTTGCTGGGTGATGCATACAGACTCATTCTTTCTTTTGCAAGGCAGAGGAAGGACTACTACCAATTTCCTCTGCTCACCCAGCTACATTCTCCTTTGCCTGGACAAGGTTCTGCTTGTGGCTCCAATGTTTTCCCTTTGGTTTTTTCCCCCCTGTCTATACTTTGCTCCCTGTACTGGATTCCAAAACTGCTTCAAAACTTGCATGACAAACAAAAATTGTCCATTCTCATCTACCTAGTGACCATCAGAAAACATCACACCTCGCATCTCCAGAGCAGCTTTGACAGTTACTTGCTCTGCCTGTGGTATTTTGTAGAGGGTTTACTTTAAAACACAACTCAGGACAATAACAAACAGCAAAGCAAGAACCTACCCTTCCCCACACCAGGGGAACTCTGTGGGGAAGCACTTTCCAAAAGCAACACCTGAAGTTTAATTAATGTATTTTGAAATAAAAGTGCTATACAAACAACAGCTCTTTTCCACACACAGAACTCCTACAGGGAACTCCACATGCCCTCAAGGTTATTTTCTCTTCTATTTACCTACACTATTACTACATGTTAAACAGAAAGTGCATATTAATTTAAATTCCATCACAAGTTTCAGAAATGTATGCATAGCCACACCAATTTAAGGTAAACATTGCACATGTTCTACCAATTGAAATAATCCATCAAGCATAGTTAAAATTACTGCATAACAAAGAGATGAAGAATTATACAAAAGAGAAGTAAGAGTCAACCTCTGGATTCACAACCTCAATCTATTTCACTGGGTTATTGGAAAGAATTTGTTCTTCATCAGAACTGAAAGTTATAGCTCTTATTGTTCTTATTGTGTATTAGGACCCCAAACCACTGCTTACAGACAACATGCTGCCCAAAGAACCTGCTATGGTTCTTCCATGGTTTAGATACTAAAAAAAATTAGAAGACATGACAAACAAGAGGGAAAGCAAAGCACAACTCTGCTCACAGTGCACTACCTACAGGCCGATGAACACTCAGAACAACCTAGCTCAAACACTTCACAGCACATCTGGTGGACAGATCTGTATGCACCTCTGCTAGTGGACACACTGACAAAGGAGTATACAACCACTGCAATTACTTTTAAATCATTCACAGCACGTGGACAAGTTCTGGTAACTATTTTAACATCCCTTTATATTCTACTGTTAAGCTGAGTAACTTCATAATTAACCATGAAAACTGACACTTGGCCATAGCAAATTTCTTGTGACTCATTCTAGGCCCATTGGTCAAACAGTGTGACCCTTACTGAGCAGGAAGAGTTGGGCCAACAAGAGGTGGGTACATTCTATCACATGGGCAGAACAGCAAAACCCAGCCTGAAATCATCAGTGCAACCTTCTGCTGTGTTGTCAGTACTTCCTATTAAGTTATGTATTGCCTGTCACATCAGGAGTTTGTAATCACTAAAGAAGTAAGATAGAAAACAAGAAGAATTCAGACTTAAGAGGGTTTAGTTTTACACTGGAGATTTGTCACAGATGTCTGGGTGAAGAGAATATATCTACTGGACATGTACAGTACCTGGTCGTGGTGAATTCAGTTCAGCAAACCTCTTTAGAATATTGCTAACCATCATTGGAGCAGCAACAGAAGAGTTCTGCTGCCTGGGAATGTCAGCCTGTTGCGTTGTACCCGAAGCCATATCATAAATAATTGGAACAATAATGCTAACAGCTTCCTGTGGGACTGTTGTTTTCTGTGTTAGCTGAAGCTGTGGGGAAACAATCCAAAAAGTGTGTTAATTGAATGACCGTGAACTTCAGTGCAACTTCTGATATAGTTAAACACTCCAGGCCTACAGACAGCAGGTACTTCAACCCCTCTGTTTTCAGACATCAATTCTTTAACAGGGAAATTATCAATCAGGTGGAGACTATTGTCTTCTTAAAAGCACCCCACAGTGAGCATTGCCTCAGGCACAACACTAATGTAGATTTGTTCTGAACATCTCATCCCTGCTCTCCTCTCCCAGCATCACTAATGTGCATGTCACCCAGTCTAGGTGGTTAGTGCCTCAACGAAGAGCTAAACACCCACAAGCTGAGCACTTGAAGATGTAGCCCAGAGGGAGCTGAACTTTATATATTGTCAACATCTCTCCAAGAGCATGAAACATGAGGAGTTGCTATGCTTTAGTAGGAAGGAGAATAGGAATATGAACCAAACTCATTACAAAAGAGATCCAAGCAAATCCAGGATTCCAAACAGCACAACACTTTTAGCTATTACAGCTGTCAGATACAGTGGGCTTATGTTTTGCTACAAACTCATGATGATCTCAGAGACATGCAGGGTTAGAATTTTAAAGCAGATAGCTCTACTTACAAAAAACAACATTTTGGATTTCAGCACAACAGCAGGTGTTCCTGGAGGCGCAATTGGTGGAGCACTGGGAGGGATTGTTAAACAAAACTGCACGTTCCATTTCAGCTGACTTGCCTGGTCAGGGAACTGTTCAGAGAGAGCAACACAGAAAGAACAGCAAAGGTCTCATGTCAGTGACACACACAGCTATGAAACAGGGAAGCATCACAAAGTAGAATGTGCCTCTTTAGCTAAACCTGCAGATGTTGCCAGGTTCAGAGAAGTCAGAGTAACTCTGAAAGAACTGAGCAAAATAACACAATCAGAAAGATTCTGGTCAGCCTATGCATGTGCCTGTTGTGTAGTAACACGTCTGCAGTTCCTTAAAATCATCAGTTTAAATGAGAAATTTTGAGTGTTTCCAGGAAAGCTAGTAGTAAAATGAGAACTTCTCCAATAACATTAAATAACTTATGTATAAATTTAGAGTAATCCATGTGTTTGTAGATAAAAATACAACAGCTTTTTTTCAAAAATATAATAACTAAAGTTGGGTGAACTAAATAAATAGAACAGTTGACTTACCAGCTCCAGTTTCATGATGTGTACACAGTCCCTGAGGATGTGCGTGGGAGCCCCTAGTAACTTTGTGAAGGCTATCAGGGTATTTGCTTTAAAAGGTGGTCCTGCAACCTAAAGAAAGACACTATTTAGTAATGCCTATTTAGATAATAAATATACCATTTAATATGCAACCAGCATGCACAGCTGTCAATTTTATATTTTGCAGCTCTTACACATGCCAGTCAAAGTCAGCAGGACCACTCAAAACAACATCAGAGATTAAAAGCAATTCACAAAAATGTCAGCATTCTTGACTTTGGTACATACCCTTGTTTCAAAGAACTTCTCCAAAACCTGTAATTCCTCTGACTTCCACTGTCCTGTATTTTCAGGTGTTACTTTCAGCTGCAATGTCTGGTTGGTTTTGGGATTGAGAGCAACCCTGCATTTCAGTGCCTCCGTCTTAAACATAATGACACCTGGCTCATTGGAGTTTATCAACTGTAGCTGCATAAAAAAGATATTCACAGTCAATTAGTCATTCATTAAATGGCATGAGTTCACACACACAGAGAGGCACACACACTCTCACTCCCTCCCCAAAGCATAGTGATCAACCTCTCTTTCCAGAAAGAAACACATAATGCTTAAATACTGGTAAAACTGCCTTGAGAATTAAGCTTATGCCAGATTTGGCTTCTTTCTCTGTCACTGAATCCATGCCACAGAAGTGAAGAGGCATATTTGTCTGTTCCAAGCCCTAAAGTAACATTCCCAACTGAGTAGTTAACATTAACTAGTAACTCACTTCTCTAGCAATCCTGAGTGTTATCCACAGTAACCCTGTGCCTGTTCTAGTAAACTCTCAATGAGCATGCTTGTTCAATGCTAAACCCAAAGAACCCACAGCATCTGAAAGTCTGGTCACAGACTTGCTGTCTTAACAGTTACCAAATTTCACCTGACCAAACAGGCTTTCCACATCTAATTTGTGTGGAGAAGAAGCGTAACTAAATGATTTCTCTGAATTTTGACACTTTAGATGGCAAAAATCAGAAGTACAGCACAAGTCTAACAGCAAGCAGTTACTTTATTTGAAGCATTTCAGTCTGTGTCTGATTTGAAAGACAGGGAGCAGCCACATACCCACAGGTCCATTCAAACTGAAACCGTACCGTTTCCTGTTGTATGATCCTCTGAAGATGCCTCCTCATAATCACTGACCCAAGGAATCGCTCAAGAGGGGAGCACAGATAGCTGCCAGCCAGTCCTGGCACAAGCCCAGGGGTAGGAGAGGGCAAGAGCAGAATATTCAAGGCACTGTGGGTGAGGATTGTAGGAATGGATGCAGCCCAAGAGCGCTGAGGTAGTTTCCGAGGTGGAGGCATGCTTGTTGGCATGACTTGGGAACCTGTGGGGACACAAGGACTTGCAGTAAGGGACAATTCAAACTGAAACATAAGAAATGTGCACACTTAAATTGTCACTAGTCATCAATAAGCCCTCTAGGCAAAAGCTCAATCCCTCTTATTTAAGAATTTGCCTGCCTAGTGATAGGCATCAGACAGACAAGGAATTAGTTTTGACCCTGAACCCATGCAAAGTCTCAGTAACATTAAAATCCTCCTCCCTTTTCCTCTTTCTGCAGCATGCCAGCGGACAGCAGGTTTGCACAACAAACTCAATGGGATGTAAAGACGGCTAAATCAGTCGTGCAAGAGCAGCATTACAAATCTATTATGTGAAAAGTTAGTATTTGGGTTGGCAAATGTGCCTATCATGGCTTTCACTCTGAAGACTTTTCTCTTAGTCACGGAGTTCAAGAGTTTCAGACTGATTTCTGCACTGCAATAAGAGCTATCATCAATCCTGCTGACATTTATGCTGTATGCTTTAGCTCACTTTTCCAATTTGTTATTGAAGATTTGACCTAGGACAGAATAAAGGCCTTATTTCCTTAGACATTTTACTGCACAAGGACAGTAAGGACTATTAGACTGACACAAAAACTACCAAAAGGAACACAACTAGGAATGTTAAACATGAGTATAACACTGATAAAGAAGCCTACTTGTTCCAGCTCGTGGGGAATGAGAGGCATCAGGGACAGGTGAATGAAGGGAAGGGTTGGCTGGTGACATTCCAGGCATCCGTGCTGCTGGTGATGGACCAGAGACCTGGGGAGATCCCGGCCAATTCCCTGCACGCTGACTGGGTGACATCATGGTGTATGGTGAGCTTGGGTCTAAGGTACCTACAGATGTTACAAGACCATTATTATTTCTTTAAAAAGTAAAAGGCTTTCTCATAGAGAAATCTACAAGAGGCTTACCAAAATCTGTAAAGCACGAAAGCACCTACAAAGCTTTTAGACTATTTTTTACAGCCATACAAAACACACGAGTGGGGGCAGAGAGTAAAAATCAAGATACAGATTTCAAGGGTTTCCAGGCTGTATTTTTTAAAAAGTAGAACTGAATGTTAAGGAAAATTTTCATGTTCAGCAAGTAATAGGTTCTAAACCAAAAGGTGCTCTTGCCTACAGACTTGAGACTTCTACTGCTCCTTAGCAAATGGAAGCCTCAGCGAGACAGCTCCTTACAGTTATTGTTGCAAAGGTATCTCTGCTATACAGACTGATCAGAACCTTAAACCTCCCCTGTGGTACATCTCTCTCACTTTGTTCATCTCAACAGTCAAACTGATGTGTGAAAATTACCATCTGAACTGTTCATTTGTTGTGATCTATAGAACAGTCTCCAATGCACTGTGATTACACAAAGAATCGTTTTGGCAGCTTTCCATAACAAACAACTGAATTAATAACAGAAACAACCAAAAGGCATGTTGCTCACATACAGATATGTCAAACCAGTCAGACTTTGACAACATTTTCAAATTGCAAGTATTTGAATTTCTAACCCATTCCAGTTATTTTTCCAGGAAATGTAAGCGGTGAAAATCCACTAACTAATCTAACAAAAGCAAACGCTCATTAAAAGCTGCAGCCACTGTTCTGCTACAAGACAACATTGAATTTCCCCACGTTAGTAAGCAGAAAGGAGTAACTGAGAGTCAATTTTTAACATGTTAGGAATGCCTCAACATGCCATGCAGCCAGTTCTGACTACTGTTAACACTCACATATATGAAAACAGCTACTTGAACCAATTACAAACCATGAGTTTTTCTCAATTAACTTAGGTCTGCTTTGGAAGACTTCATTTCAAGAAGCAAATCTGCCCTCCCTGTCACTACATATACACCTGCCAGTAAAGAACTCACCATGTGGGCTGGCAAAGTTAGCTGTTTGTCCCATTGTGATTCCAAGAGAGGAAGGTGAAGGAGTTGGACCAAAGGATGCTGGTGATGGTGCTCTCAAAGCCCCGCTAGGTGAGCTTGCAGCATGCAAATTTCCTGATCAAAGACATCACATCACTTGACATACACATTTCCCATCTTTCTGTTTTAATTTTTTCTATCAACTGCTCCCTCCTTTTTAGGGAGACTGCAAACAAGATTCAAGAGAATTTGTTTTTGCACTCGATTGCTTTATTTTGTACATGCATGACTGTTATATTTTTCAGGTTGATTTACCACACAAAGGAAACTTCCCATGATATCTAGCTTGAAGGATGGCATTTCCCCCCTGCCCAGCCCTTCCCCAAATTTAAATATTTTCAGCTGTTGTTCTACAACAGCTGGGAGCAGAAAGCAGCGCTTTGGTGATTAAAAGCTTTTCTGAAGAAGAAGGCATTGAAAATTAATAGGTTTTTGTCTTAGCAAGTTATAAACTGTAATAATGAAACAGTCCCAAATATTACACAGCTAAAAATGACAGTTTTACTTAATGGATTTTTTTACTTCCAAATGTACTTTCCAAAACATGCATGGCAGGACCCTGCTTTTTTTCCCCAAAGAGTAAAGTGCCTTCTCTTGGCTAATCTGGGGCTAAACACAGCTCAAATAATAGAAAAAACATGCATGCACAAAGACCTATTTTTCTAGTACAGGATCAACTCCCAGCCTCCCAGCCATCCTACCTGGTGACTGTGTGTGCATCATGGATGGGGAGGGTGTCACTGTGTTGTGGTAGGAGGTGGGTGGTGAGGTGAGAGGATATGCTCCCGAGGCTCCTGCCTGTTTTGCAAATGGCTGAAATTGTCAACACAGGACAATGAAAACTTTTGATTCATTTTGTACCAAAACAAAAGTTAAGTATATGCAGGAGAATACTAATGAGGCTTTGGTCTTACAGGTTCATCCACACAGTTGTTTGATTTTTTTATACTATCTTGTTCAGTGCTCATTGTTTTTTTCAGTTTCTTCTAAAGATATGATACCTCTGTACCTCTCTCCTTTTATCTGCCACCCTGTAACAGCAAAGCCTCCTGACTCTCCCTCCCATCTTTTATCTTAAACAGTTGTTTTCCCTCCCTCAGTCCTTTGCTTCTAGGCAGCAAGTCTCATGTGACCTTCCAAAGCTGCTGTTCATATGCTATGGGCTGTTTACACTGGAATGAGAAATGGCAAAATAAATTAATATGTTTTGCCCGAAGGGGAATTCTGCAGCAGAGTGGGTTTATAGTCTCCCTTTCCATTTTGTTACTGCTAATCCCTTTAGAACATGAAGTTCTTACAAATCTACTGTTGTGGAAGACAATAAACATTAATTTTGCCTGGAGGGTACCTGTTGTTGTGGTTGCTGTGGTGGCTGCTGGGGTTGGAGCTGTGATATCAAAGAATCCATCATGTCTCCTCCAATAGGAGAAGGTGGGTTATCATCTTCATTTACAGATCGTCTCCGTGCATCCTGATTGCTGTCAACAAACATGTTCAGGAATGTCTGTGGAAAAAGCAGTTCAGTTACCAATTTGCCCATTTAAATTTTACTATACAAATGAAGGCAGTATTTGCTAAGCTTTAAAACTACCTTTATTAGCTACAGCACATAGGAGACAAGCAGGCCTCTGGAACTAAATACTAGTGGGCATTCATTAATTACAGTATAATTAGTCTGCAAAATATATGAATTCATAAACAGAGACATTTGGCTCTATGACAAGAAATATCTCTAGTAAATTGAAATACCAACATTCTTCTTCTCTCCTTAAAGATAAGAAAAAATCTACACCTGGAAATACCTGTTCCAGAACAACTCATCAGTATTCAGAAACCACAGGGCTGTTGTATCACACCTACAGCTGCCCTGTTTGGCTAAGTACATCTAGGTCACCTGCTCCACAGCATTCTCTTGTACCCAGAGGAACCTGCTAACTTGAATTAATTCCTCCTCTACCTTTCCATTTCCATTCTCTTCTACCACTTTACACCAGTGTCTACAATCTCCTTTCCATTAGCCTTTTATGTGGTATTTGTTAAAGAGGCAGATGTTCAGGATCAGTTAAATACAATACCAGAGAATCAATATTCAGTTGCAACTGTCAGAAAAAAAATAGCAAATTAACCTGTTTCTCAAAGGGTGCCATTTTCCAGTATTTCAGTATAACTAGCACTGGTATAAGCTGCCCTCGGATATTCTGTCAGTGTACACAGATTAATTTTTCAGGAAGAGTGAACCAGCACTGTATTTAGAAGCAAAGCCAAAGGCTCCTGCCACACACTGATGGAAACTGTTTTAAAAGAGAAGTTTCTGTCTAGAATCCTCTGACAAGGAGTATTGTCCCACCTGCAACTTATGAGCACTGTACTGCCACACAACACAGTTTGTGAGGAGCAGCTGCTGCTAATCCTGGAGCGTACATCTAGCCTAGTAACAAAGTTTCAGGAAGTTTCAACAAAAGGATGCCTAAATATACAGATAAGAAAAAAACCCAACCCTAGCACCTCATGTTATTTTTTAAAAAAGGAAATGTGTTAATTCAAACCAATTAACAGATCGACCAATAAATCAAAAACTTCCTTCTATGCTCAGAATTTTGGAAGGACTGCAGCTCTCCACAAAGAAAACCTTCACCAAGCTCTTCACCTCAGGTTCACACCTCCAAGCTAGAAGCTCAATTATTTACAAAACACAGGTTGGTCACCTTTAACCCAGGTGCAGGGTAGAAGCCCTCCACGATTTTGCTGTTGTCGAAGAGGCTGTAGGCGCCGTCGCGGATGGCCACCACGCCGCGGCTGCGGCAGTAGATGTCGATGCAGTACATGTTCCTGAAGGCCAGCCTGATGTGCGTGGGGGACTGGGGCAGGATGGAGAAGCACTGGTAGGCAGTGTTGGTGCGTTGGGTCAGCCCCAGCATGGGCACGGTCGGGAGTTTGTTGATGGCGTTTAGTGGAGCCTGAGTGTCAAACAAAACCTGGGAGAGAGCGGAGATTGAGAGGTCAGGTAGCTTATGCGAAAGGAAAGTCAGGGAAAATGGGGCAAAGCAGGGAATATTAGATGCTTTCTGGCAATGAGATCCATAAACAATCATAACACCCTTGAAGAGAACAGTTTAATCATAATTCAGCTCCCTAGTGTCTTGCAATTTTCTTGAGAGAAGTTTTTAGAACATTACCTGTAACAACTGTACCACATTTGGTGTTTTATTAAACATCTCCTGGAGCTGGTGCAGAATTGTGTTGTGACAGTTACTGCAACCTGAGTTTGGGCCAACTGTTCCCAGTGAAATGTGGAACTTCTGGAGAATGGAGTTCCATTGAATGCTGATCTGCAATGTCACAAACATAAAATGATCTTGGAAGCTAGAACAAGTAGGCTGTAATAACGAGGTTATAATAAAAGATTTTAACAAGAAAGTTGGTCAGATTTAATTTTTTCCCCCATTTTTCATCAAACCTCAACAGATTCCTAATTCACCTTCCTCAAAAGTTGCTGAGGTTGTGAAGAAAAAAAAAAGCACTCAGCTTTAACACCCATTTAGCTGCCTGGATTGTTGGCAACCACAGAACTCAGCACTGACATCATCAACTCAACCAAAAAGCAAAAGAATCTTTTCTGCCAAAGGTGAGAGAGAGAGAAAATTAAACTCAGGAGATTCACGGTGTGGAAAACTGATTAGTGAGTTGCTACAGGTGGGCTGGTTTTCTTAACTTACATCACACAAAAATAAGTAGTGGATAATATGTAAGGAAGTTAAATGCAAAGTCCATACTGCTGCTCTGACCACTTACATATATATAACACACATATGTGCATACATATACATATATATATATATTTACATACAATTCCCAATAAAATGCACATAAAAATACTCATGAAAATTCAGCTTAGAAAATGAGCACAAAAAAATCCCAGAAGCAAATTTCATGTATATCAAGCTACTTTGCATCAGTTGCACACAAAACTATATTCTTAACCTGAAATAAATGTGCACTTACTTCCTCCTCTACTTCGCATTTAATGCAAAGGTGTGAACAAGTACTCAGTTATGTAAATAATTACTAAGTTGTAAATTCAAATACTACAAAGGAAGCTAGAGCTCTGAACAAGAGAACAGCATTGCCACAAAATAACCAATGAACACCTCATTGAAAGCACAGCACTACATTAAAAGCTTTGTTATACTCCTCTCTTTTAAGGCAGAATTAGGCATTCAGCTTACACATACCCATCCATATATCCCAGTACAGCAGTGACCAGTAACAACATTTACACAGTTTTTCAGAAAAAGGCTGCCACACCAGCTTTCATTGGTCAGAAGCACACAGCTGTCCTTCCCACAATATAAAGCATCAAAGAGAAATTCTCAAAAATCCTGAACTTCTAGCAACCCAGCAAATCAGCAATACAGCACCCTCTGTATTTTCTACATTTATCTATATTAATTCCACTACAAAAAAAAAAAAGGTGCAGCAAAATCCTGGGAAGTCTAAGCCTACCCATTCTGTTTTCAATCATACATTTAAAGTCCATTTAGGAGTTACTCACTGAGCTCCCCTTGGTAGTTCCATAACAAAGGATAAGTTTTCGGTAGTTGTAGATCCGAACTTCTGAAAAAATGTTTAAGTGGTTGGGGATGTCTGTGAAGAGAGGAGGGAAGGGAGTTAGAGTAAGAAAATCACAGTCATCTGTAAGCCCACCATTTTGACAAAAAGGAGGTGATTTCTGTACCTGGTAAGGATCGTGCAAACTCCAGAACACACTCGTACAGCCGAGCAATACTATTCCAGTCATTGAGGAACATCTCGACCACCTTGCGACCTCCAACTGGTTCAGACAACTGGTTTTCATACGTCAGGTAAACATGACGGGTTGGTCCTGCAGTGTGAGGAGATGGGAAATTCTGATCAACCCAGTGGTTCCTGAGCTGTGGCTTACACACTGTAAGTGAACTGTGGCAAGTGACCAGGAATCACATTGAAAGAACAAAAATGCATCAACTCAGCAGTCAGAATTTTGATTAAGGTACACTGCGCTTTACTAGGAATCTTAGGAGCAGACAGCTGTCCAGTTACACCAAGACATTAAAACTACTGGAACAGGCAATGTAAATTACAAAGAAACAAAATTTAGCAGTTTTCCTCAATGAAACTTGCCTTGCTCTCTGGATGAAGTGCTGTTCAGCGGGCAGTTTGCAAACACCAGCTCGGCCACCCACGTGCGATTATTTCTACCTTGTAGTCGGAAAGTGCAATCAAGAAGAGATCGGTCCAGAGCCTTCTGCGTTTCCTCGTTTACACCTTTACAGGGAGGAATTCTATACATGGCAAAAGAAAAATCTCCATTAGACACAGTACAGTTCCACAAGCAACAACGGTGCCTTCTAATGTTTCCTGAAGGACTCCCAAGTCTGGACACGAAAGAATGAACAAATCAACAGCAGAGGCAGCTGGACTGCTCAGTGAGATAACTTGTTCCTCTTCAAGGACTGTAATGACCGTGTCACAAAAGCACTCTGAGCTAAGACCACTTTTTATATGAATTCAACACCTGCAAATTACAGACTGTTAAAGGATCTGCTGAATTGTCCTTACCTCCTGGTGAACTAAGAGCTCACCAATATAAAGCTCTTATATAGAGGAATAAGCCAAAAAAGATGAAAATAACTAAGTTCTGTGGAAATCTGGATTCATTTGCCTTCTAGAACAAGCTTGCTCTATATGCAATGAACAACCTGGCAGTTCCCTTAGTACTCACTAATTTATTCATATCCCAATGTGTGAATTGAGCTCAGGGGACAGACTAAATAAAGCTTAAGTAAAAACATGCCAAAGTCTTTTTCAAATTCCTTCAGGATCTAGCCAGAAATCTCATGTTCCACCCTTAACTTCAGCTCACAGGTTCTCTGCTCATATGCAAAGTTAAAAAGGTACGGCCTGGTCCATTTAGAGACTTGTGCCTCTATGCCACCATATATTTCTGCAGCAGAAAAGAAGTTATGAAGGTTTTACTCTTGGAGGTGTCTTCAGGGTTTGTGGTTTTTTGCTTTAAACTTCCTTTGCTGCAGGTCCAGTTAGTGGCTGGCATTCCTCAGGGTTAACACAGAGGCAGATACTATTGGCGTCCTATTAAGAATTTCAATATAACTATTTCAGTAGCCTATGTGATACAGAAGAATAGTAAATTTGCAGATGATGACAAACTGAAGAGAGCACTTAACATGCTGGAGGTCAGGGCTACCCTTCAGAGAGATCACAGATGGCTGGAGGAACAAGTTAACAGGAACCTTATGAAGTTCCATGAAAACAAATGCAAAGTCCTGCACTTGGACCTAAATAACCTATTAAATTACTGTATGATTCTCAGATATTTCCTCTACAACCTCTTTACCATGCAATTGTCTTTTCTGGGATTCCTGGCATTTTCTTCTGCAGTTTCACATAATTGTCAAATAACATATGGAGTATGTAGGCCTCTGATCTATCTAGAATTGCATGTTCATGAATCATCACCACATCTTCCTTAGCACTGCCTGGATTTAAGGATTGAGGACTGTCAAACTGTTTTCAGAGCCCCTCAGTTTAGGCTAATGAAGGAAAAAAACTGTAGCTGGCTCTTAGTCTACTCTAATTTTCCCCTTCCTCTAGCACTGCTTCACATGCAAGTGCAAGACACACAGTATTAACACCCTTCCAAAAAAAAAAAAAAAAAGAAAGGAAAAATAACTCCCAAACAGAATCCTGCCCCTGTCCCTGTTCTTATTGCTACTCTCCAAACAAGCCTTTTTTTTTCTCTCAAGTGTACATACAGTAATAAAATGAAACACAGAGAATTTCCTCTTACTTTAATAAACGTATTGCATGGCTGAAGCCATCTCCTTCTACTTGTACTCCCTGGTGAGGAATGTCCATATTGGATAACTAGGAGTTAAGAACAAGAAAAACGTTATTCCAAGCAAAAAGTCAAGCAAAAAACTTGTAACATTTTCAAGGATTTTTTTATTTCCCCCTCAGGGTGACAGATGTTTCACGTCCTCAAGCACTGGAAAGCCAAAGAACGATCTGTGCAAATCTGGTATAAAGTTGTCTCCCCACCCTTCCCACAAGTGCATCTTTCATCCTCATTTTCCCTTTTCCCTCAACTTTTCAAGCTTTTTGCAGTGCTTTGTACTAAGAGAAGCAGCTCTAACAAGACTAGAGCAACACAGTGCAGAAGACTGAGTCACCCTGGCTCAGCTGGTGGGGGAACTCCAGAGTGAGCACATGACCACAAATTTGCCAAATAGACACATCTAGACACCAGAATCAGGAGCAGGGGAGGGGAAGAAGGAAACAAAGTATTTTTTAATACCCACCTCTATCCGAAGCCCTATAAAGGGCATATTTGTATCACACATGGCTACAATATGAGCTAGCACTTTATTGAAGGCACACATTTCTCCCGACCGTTTTGGTTTCTTGGGCTCTATGGAACATGGATCTCCAGATAACTAGAATTAAAATAAAGACAAATGTACTTGTATATTTGGAGCAAACACTTTGAAGAGATGTCAGAGAATAACCTCATTCATCTAAGTGTTAAATGAATCACCCTGAGCACACACTCCTGAAAGGATCCACTTCAGGCCTGAAGCAATTCAGTTAAAGTCTGTCCTTAAACCAGTACTTGTAGATCACTAAGGCATGTCAGCCCAGCCCCAAGAAGTAACTCTTATCATCCCCTGCAAGTCCTTCAAAATCTACACGTGGCCCAAAGTGTATGACACAGATACCAGCACTCTGCATGTACAACATATACACACTCCTCTGCACAGAGCTCTGCCTTGGCTCCGAGAGCAGCAGAGAAGGCCTGGCATGAATTGAAGGACAACTGTCATAAAACTGTTTCCCAGCATCTCCCTAGGGAAGCAGTCCAGAGAACTACTACAAGTAAGATGTCAGCCACACAAACACTAGAAACATGGCTACTAAAGCTGGAATTGATGCTCAGAACCTGTGTTGAGCTTTCATGCACTGTAACCACCCCAATGGCTTTTGGATCACGTACCTTGCGCTTGACACCACTTTTCATTTGTTTGCCACTTTTTGTGTCCAGTACCAACTCTTCAATGTTTGGTTTGAACTGCTGTAGTAAAAGTGCAGTGGCAGGGCTGTCATCTCCTTCAGCATAGCTCACAGACAGAAAATGGTACTTGTACTCTAGTTCTGTGGGGTTGCCAGGAACATCAAACATTTCTACAACCTATATTTAAACAAAACAAATTGAGAATACTCTCAAGCTAAGAGTAAGTCTAATTCAGTTCTTATCCTTTCCTTTTCAAAGAACAGACATTAGTTTTTTTCCATGTGTTAATACTGTGGCTAGGAAAGGTATCCAAGAAGAGAAGACCAAACCTTTCAGGAAACACAGAGAATAGGAAGGTTGCTGAGTAATAAATCTGTATATGCCTTCTTCTGTACGAGCCTGAGTGCTTAACAAACCCACAGGAGAAGGGAGGGAGAGGAGAGAATCATGCATTACATCACTTGGTTGCTAATGTTAAGAGTTAACAGTACAACAAACTGCCTGGGATATCCACGACAGGGAGCAAAAGACAGAAGCATTTTTCAGTTACTTACAATGTAGTACTGAGGAAGGCGAGTGAGTTTGATGAACAGTTTGTGTTTGGAAAGGTTTCCCACTGGATGGCTGGCATAATTAGCTAGTTGAAGAGTTTCACTGCTCACTGTAGGCAGGTGTTTTATAGACTGTTTGCAGCGCTGCTGTCCAAGCCAGAATCTTACATGGAAATAAAGGTATTAGTACCCTGAGACTGGTTTCATGACTCTAATACACTGCTGTGTAGAGGATTAGTGTCAAATTAAGAGTCAGTCATATTCTAAGCCAACATCTATCACTGCAGCACAAGTTAAATAAAGAAAAATCACATAGAAAATTTCATTACTTTATATTTTCTTATCACTATCTTTACATCTTGTCTTCAGCTTAACAGACAGCTGTTACTTCAAGAAGAAAAGCTCTCAAATTATTTGCTGAGTAAATTTTTATATACTACAATAGGAAATTACAATATAAAACATAGAAGGAAAACATTAAGAAAAACATGCAGATTGCAGTTATTTGACAATCTGGAATCTTCAATTATGTTTTGGTATGGAAAGGAAAATCTTTGCTCCTGTATGCTGTTAAGCAATATAGTAAAAAAAAGTCACTGAAGCTGGATGGAAGTTTATGTTATAAACAAACTCATTCACCTGAATAAGTCTGGAGAGGAAGAGCTACATGCAAGACACCAAATCTATTCTCATGTCTGGAATTAAACTTTGTCCTGCTCCAATAGATTTTGGCTATAGTGGCAAGGCCAGGGAGACTAGCTAGGCTTGAAAGGGGCTCAGAAATGCATGGCTTGGGTATTCAGTCAAACTTCCACTGACAACAGCAGAGGAAAGTGTGGGTGCTCAGCACCTCTCCATCACAACACACCACATTTATTCTCACAGACACATCTCACATACAGCTGTCCTAAAAAGACATTCTGTGGACTGCTGAGCTTCCTCAGAAACTGCAGCACTACCCAAGCCATTATCTCAAGTACATTATTTATAACAAAGGGAGGTTGATTAATTTCTCCAGGGTGCCAGTGCTTCATGCATCATCAAGCCTCTTTTAGAAGCAGAATTCCTCAAATAGAGATTTCACCCTGCAATTAACTCAGAGCACTGGGAATTTCCAAAACGACAGAGCAGGTGGAACTCAGTTCTCATGGAGATGAAAACTGTGTTTGTATTATTTGCTACAACCTCTTATGGGAGCCAAATGTATCTTGTGCTTAAATTTCCGGGCTTTATGGAAGGAAGATTAGAGGCTTAAACCAGCAAGGGCTGAAGTGCTAGAAGATAAACAGGTATTATTCAAATCATCCTAGGCCACTTCCTGGTTTTTCCTCTGTATTGTGAGAAGTGAGATCATTCTAGTTGAGAAACAAGGAGAGTTCAGCTGTAAAAAGAGAATTGAATACAGGACACAGAAGATGAACTTGAACAGAAAAAGACACTCTCAAGAAGCAATAGGTCTGCTACTTAAAAGTGAAAAGACTTCATGCAAAGTGTGGATATAGCAATGCCTGAGGCTACATGTAAGAGGGAAAATTAAAGCAGGACTATGGAATCAATTCCAAATAAAACCAGATTTTCCTTCACTGCTTAGAGGAGGTGGCAAATACTCAAGGTTGCTTACAACAGTGAGAAAGTATAACCCCTACTGTGGTAAAACACGAAGCCATGCAAATATCCTCATACAGAATACAAATATGGTGATTCATTTTATGCAAACTAAGTGAATTGTTCAAGTCACTTACTTGAGCTGCTGAAGCCAAGGAATGATTCGCTTCATGTCATCATTAACAGACTTCTCTATGTCATCGAGGGTCAGTTGATCTGCAAGAACATCAGGTGGGTGAACAGTCGTAGCATGAGTCCTTCAAACAAAACTTCAAACTTTTATTGAAAGTGTTTCATCTAATTAACATAATCATATAAGAGCCCAGGTTCGGGCTTCAAAGAGGACCTTGAAAGATCACCTGGTCCAACTTTTTGTGGGAAAGGGAACACAGATGACATTATCTAACTGCATCTTGAACATCTCCCAGTGATGCAGACTCCACCAAAACTCTCAGGGAGTTGTTCTAAGGTTTGTTTGATTTCTCTGTAAAGAACTGAATTCTCATACTGAGATGAAACTTCTGGTGCAACTTGCCCCTTGTCAAGGGGCATCACCAACAGATGATCCATAATGCTTTTAAGACCACAGCAGGATGTTATTAACCAAATAAACTAAAAGAACTTCCTTTCTTTTCTTAAACAATGTGAAACCTGAAGCTAAAACTTGAACAGAAGTAACTCAAGATGTATAAGGTCACATAATACAATTCTCACTCAGGTACACATGAAGTGACCCCATCCATTAACAGCACAAGCCAGGAATCATGAGTCATAAAGAATATGCATTGCATTGACCCCTCTATTGTCCTCTTAAAATAATCTTAACTGAGCTGTGACACTTAAACACTAGGAGCCTCTTTTCCATTCCTCAAACTCCAATACCTAGATGATGACCCAAGTGTGGGGTTCATTTGCTCACAAAACTTTGCAGATCTGACAGAATTGTTCCCACGAAATCACCTCACAGTGCAGGATTCCTGCAAGATATGAAATACCTCCTGGTTTTGTGCCTACTTACCAACACCATACAGCATCAGCTGGAACATTCCAGAGTGGAGATCAACAAATACATGCAAGCACTCTGATCGACCACATGGTTCCAAAATCGGAATTACAAGAGTCGGGAGAGCCGTCTCAATGAACGCTAAACAAAAAATAGTGTTAATAATTTCACTCAAAATTCAAGCTTATATTAAAACTCAGCCTACTGTAATCAAAAAACCTGTATGTTTTTAGAGAAACAAACTTCACTTGCACATTATTATGGTATTGACATAGAGAGGAATCTGAACGTAAGAACTTCTCTGTGAAAACAGTGACAAACTAATGAGAAAAGGCAGACCAAATCTGAAGATTATTAATCCTTGAATATTTTTTAACTCACTGCTTCACAATTATCAGTCTAAATCCCAAAAGTTTCAACAGCAGTTTAAGGAAAGTCTCATCCCATACTAGTTCAAAACAGTGAAAGATTTGCTTTCAATTCTGAACACAAAAATAGGTTTGTTTTAACTCTTCAAGCCAGACTACAATGTTCTATCAGCTTCACTTACTACACTGCATTTAGATGCATGGCTATTTTACAATTATCAATGCAGAATAATTCAAAGTTAAGTTTTGTTAATTTTGAACACGTTTCCTTTTACTTTCTTTAACTTAAATTAATGAAAACAAGAAACATCAAGAGAAAAGGAAACCATCCCTAGATGCAAATGGAAATGAACTAGAAAAACTTCAGCAGAAAGCACATACAGTTGTCATTAACATTGTAGCTCTTAAGAATGGCTTTCAGCTCCTGGAGTTTTTGATGAGATCTTGCATGGACACTGTCTATTAGGAGTTTCTCTATTGATAGGTGGTCAATCTGTAAAAAAGAAAAATATTTGAGTTAGCTCATATTTGATGTGTAGACTTCTGCATTAGCACGCTGGAACAAAAGTACTTAATGAAACAATCACTTCAGAAATAATTTGCTTAGAACTGTGGTGAGCCACACTGACTACTAACTTGAGTATTTGGAGCACTATAAAAAATAACAAGCTACCATGAGATTCTGTCTGTGAAGCAGGCAGTGGGAGGAGTTTTGAGCTAAGATTAGAAGAAGGTGTAAAAGACATTTCACAAATTAGGCTGTTACCACTCCCTGTGCAGACCTAATTGTTCTGGATCAAGGTTGGTCCATTTTCAACTGAGCTTTCTTTTCTCAGCCATTGGTAACTAGCTTAAGCTAAAGAAAAAAGACTCCACACACAAAATCCCCAAAGCAACACTTCATTAGGATGTGGTTGCCTCTACACAAACACACATGCAGCTGTAACATGAAATCCAACAAGTTTAAGTCCTGCTAACAGGGTAACAATGCAGTGACAGACAGTGGCCAACCCTACTGAACCCAGAAGTATCTAGGGGCTTGCATCTACATTCTGATGCACTGCCAGTGCTGAAGCTCATGCCACCACTTATATTCACTGTAATTTACTTGTACAATCTAAATTAAAGCATTTGCATTCACATTCATTCACATTCCAGTCACATTATTTACATATTTTGCATAAGCAAAGCTCCAGATTACAGCAAAACCTTTTTTCTAGGTAACCTCACATTACTTTGAAAACTGTTCAAGCTGAATTAAACTCAAATTTTATTCCAGCATGAGAGATAAATGCAGAAGAGGTTCATACACCACAGAATTACACTATACTCAGTGCAAGCTTTTGCATACCAGAATGGCCTTCCCCTAGAGACAAGCTTTCCAAGATAAGGCCTTAAAAATCAAGTCCTTATCCATCCACTAGAGCATTTCACCTCAGCAGCTGAAATGGGTTCAATCTTGCTCTCTAGAAGTAACTACACATTCTATAGCTCCATCCAATTTTCAGTAGCTTAATGCAGAACAACCTGCTCAGACAAACATGTTTGTTTGTGCCAGTTTTATACAGTATCTTAAACAAACAGAAACCCAGTGTGCCATCTACGTCATTACAGCTGAGATCATTATTCAAACACTACAACAGCACTGTATTTACCACAGC
Organism: Acrocephalus scirpaceus scirpaceus; assembly: GCA_910950805.1. Classification (NCBI taxonomy): domain Eukaryota; kingdom Metazoa; phylum Chordata; class Aves; order Passeriformes; family Sylviidae; genus Acrocephalus; species Acrocephalus scirpaceus. The sequence goes on along the minus strand of OU383774.1, from coordinate 111,167,084 downwards.
TGATAATTTTTTAAGCTCAGAGCAAGTCCTCATAAAGGAGGACAGCATTAACTTCGACACATCTCACATTTACAGTGGCCTCATATCTTAATCTACAGGCTGCAGACTTGATTCAGTGAGCTTAGACTGTGTCAGCTCCAGTGGAGCTTCAGCAGATGTTGTAGATAAAGAGCATTTTCTTGGATTTACACATAAATACAGCACCTTCACTACATCAACTCTGTATTTAGCAGCCTAAATATGCTAATTTAGGCTATTAAGTAAGTAAATGTAGTATATATTTACTATACTAACAGGAGAATTCCTACTCCAGAAGCAGAGTAGAAGGCTCCCATGCTTCACTATGTTTCCCACATCCCTCTGTAGCTGAAACCTTGGTAGTTCTTGACATTCACCATACAGACTTGTCTGTCAGCACTGGTAACATGATGGACCAAGAGGCTGAAATACAAAGTATGTACAAAGTATGGTGGAGGCTACCATCAGCAGCTGTGAGACAGGCAAAAGATCTGAGCTGGGGAGGTTTTCCCTGTGGAAAAACTGTACTGGAAGTGTGAAGACTACACTGTTCACTCCAGTTTACTAACTCTCCTAAACCCAAACACTGAAAAAAATAATGACAGACAGACATCCTGATATATCACAGCCACATTTGCTGAGGGACTTACAGAGGATTTATTACAATACCCAGAATGCAGTTTTTCTTAAATATCTTTAACCAAGATCTAGAATTATCCCTGGTGAAGCACTATCCAAGTAGGTAGTTGACTGCAATTACTCATTTTGGATCACTGCAACAATCCCACCTTTAAAATACAGGAATTTGAACATTCAAATAAGCCACATGGTAAAACCTGGCTAGTGATACTGTAAAACCAAGTTTCACCTAACACTTGTAACAAACAAACCACACGAGCTCTTCAGCACAAGATTTCCAAATCATAATGTAAGATTTTCTAAAGTGGATAGCACTGCTGGGTAGCCAACTCGAGTGACAAGGGGAAGCTGATTTTCAGAGCAGCTCCAAGACAGGAAAGGGAAGAATTGTCTCTCTATAAAGCATTTCAAGCCAAACCCTAATAATAACTAGTATATTGCTGTTGTCTCCCCCCAGCCTCAGCATTCACAAGTGGCATTATGCAGTGTGAAGTAGGTGCAATTTTTAAGATTAAGTCAAGGCCAATAATTTGTAACAACAATTTGAGGTCCTCACATAAACACTACACAGCCTACAGTAACTACTTACTAGAAAACTTAGAAACAGCTCTTTAAATAGAATCAAAGTGGAAAAAACTGGCAGTATAAAGCACTTGAGTTTTCAATTCACAAAATTAGATGCCTCCTGCAAAGCAAACCTTTACCTTCATGGCTCTTTCCATCAGTTTGGAATCACAGGCTGGCAGTGGCGGCTCATGAGATATTTGTAAGGGTTTTGAGACATCAGTTTCATCAATTTTTATAGTGACCTTATGGACAGATGCAGTCCCTGTTTTCCTGCCAAGTACCTGTTGACTTAAAATAAACAGAATAATTAAACCATGCAACTGGAAGAACAGAAAATATGTTTTTCAGCAGCTAAACCTTGATTCTGTGTGTTCTAGTTAAAAACAACACTGTGTCAGCTGAACTGAAAAAGGCATTTGTTTTAGATGACATTTTAAAGCAGACCTGTTGGTAAACTGTAGCCACATGAAGAATTTTAGACGACTGCAAATTTAACACAATCAGAAGTGTACTCAGATTGCTTTTTAAAATTTTGTCTAGTGCAAGTCAAGCAATAAATACAGTAGAAGTCTGACAGAGATCTAATCAATTTTTAGATATCTATGTACATCAAACTCATTTATAACTGCATCCACAGCTCTTCTGTACATTAATGTGCAACCCTCACTTGGCAAAATATGCAACACATTCAGGTACTTAATTACAAGAATTTAGGAGTCTCACATCAAAAAGAAAGTACAGTTCTGAAAATTATGGCTCAAGATTGGTATATATAATCCCTCCTGTTATTTGTTGTTTGTTAACAGTCCTTTTGAAATGAACTTACTTCCAAACAGAGAGTGAGAGACATTTCCCTGCATGGTACCGCTCCACTTGCACAAGGTCACCCCAGCGCTCTCGGATCAGCATTAGTGTTTGTGAATGCAAGACTTCCAGCTGAAGAGCCAGGCAGAAGGAGTCTAATGCATGGAGCTCAGAAAATATAACACGTCCAGGAAGTCTGTACACTACATAAACCTCTTTCTGTTTACTACATCAATCCTTTTGTCATCTAAGTCACACAAGATGCTGTCTGAAAACACACTAATGTGCTAATCCAGAGATAAAGACATATAAACAGCACAAAATACTTCTCAAAGCGTTTTTTTTTTTGTAGTTTTCTAAACTCTAAACTAGGACAGGTTGTTAGACAAGAGAGCCACAGCCCTGTTTTACAGATTTCCAGCTGTCATCATCTTTAACTGAAAAGATGATTACTAACAAAGAAATTCCACTCACCCTATAGTTACCACTAACATCTCCCACAGTCACCCTAAAAAAATTACTCTTTTTGCAGAAAGAGTTTCACTGAAATCCATTTCACATTGTCAAGCAATCTGCCCTTTGCAAGTGGAAAATCACTGCACACCCTGTATCTCCTCTTATTATTCACACAGATACAATAGAGTTAACACACCCTCATCAACTGCATTTTACTGCAGTTCTTGGTAGCAAGAACTGCCAGCTCCCAGAACTTCCAAGTCAGCTCTGTATTTCATCTCCAAAATTAGCTGCTACTGCTGCTGCACTGACTTACCACACAACCTCCTGCCTTGAATACCTCACCTTCACCTTTGCTGATTTAGTGTGTAGAATTAAATTTGACATGCAGACACCTGAGAATTACTGCTTCCAAAGCCATCATTTACTTCAAGGCCACCATAACTTCATGTCCAGACATTTCCCCCAAGCTTAGCAGGGAATCCATCTTTTCCTGACTTCCAGCTACTAAGAGCAAGGCTACATTAAACACCTAATTGAGAAGCCCCTTTCAGAAGGATACGCAAGCAGTTGTACATGTCCTGAAGGGGTTTTTCATCAGCAAACAGCCGGGACTGGACCAACTGATGGATGAAGTTGATCTGCATGCTGTGAACCAAGGCTCGACCATCTTTAGCAAATGAAAAATAAGTCACATTAGCCATCAGGAAAGTAGGTATTTAAAATAATTCAGTAAATTGATAAAGTAAAAATAAAAAAGATACAACTGTACCGAGCAATTTTCATGCCAGGTTTTATAACAAAACAACAAAATTCTTGGTTTATTCTGGAAATGTCAGTCATTTTACTACACTGTCACAGTATAGCTTTGTTAAGGTCTTAAAAGCCAATAAAGCAAGGTCAAAACAGGACAAGTACATATAACTTCATTCTCTTAAGTGGAGATATGCAGAAAACCCAGCATAAACAAGACTTATACAATGTCAGATGTCAGAGATGAATATTATGTTAAAAATGAAATGTAAAGGTTTGATTTTTTTCTTTACCACCAGTTTCCTTGTCTTCAACCAAGATTTCCAGCTTGAGAAGGCGCCAGGGGATGTCAGGGTCATCACCCATCACTGTCAAGGTGGCCTCAAACTCACCCTCAACTCGGAACTTCACACGGCCATTGGCTAAGGAAGACAAGAATGTTTTATTTTACTCAGTCTCCTAAGATGCCTAAAAAATAACAGTGGGATAGCTCCTGGCACTGGTAATGGACTACTTCCCTATCATTTCTGCTCTGTTGCTTATGTTTCTGCGCAACTGTGAACATTTTACAGCCTGCAACAGACCCAATGTCAATAAGCAGCATAGAAAGATGTACAAGCTGTCCTGAAGTTAACTTGTGAAATCTGATAACTTGCTAACACTTGTGCTTCTGTAACAGAGTAACACTGAGCTGACTACCAGCCTGACAAACAAAACATCTGGCTGAAATATTCCTATTCTTTGCCACTATCAACAATGAATGCTTTCAGCAATATTCAAATGACATTCAGAACATGGATCTCAGCCTAAGCTGAAATCTTGCCCTGAAAACACATATCACTGCAAAGCATTTATTTAATATTAGAATTTTATAAATCCATTTTCATGTGAGGAAGATAAGCTTTTGCAGAATTTATAGACACACAAGCAAAGTTTACGCACATTATTTATCTAATTGACATGTACATCCTCACACCTCTGTGAACACTGCTATCTGTTTCAAGAATTGGGAGCAAGGACTTTAAAACTATGCAAGCAAGGTCACAAAAAGAATGAGAGGCAGAGCAAACAAGTAAGTACAAGTCCTTACTCTGCCATGCAGGTCAATCTTCTCAATCATTTAACAAACTATGTCATATACCTTTACAGTTAAAGACATCTAGAAATATTCCTGCAAAACTTTTAACCACTTAACTCAGAAAGTTTCATTTTCAAGAGCACCCCAGATATGCTCTTAAAACAAACCACGCTCCAAACCAGAAAGTAATAGTCATTGAAATGTTTAGCTAAGTGAAAACTCTTAAGAGCTCAAATGTATTATTCATATATCATTCATATATACTTCTGTTAGACAAAAAAACCTCTAATACTGATCTGCAAGCACTCACACAGGGACTAGAGAAAACCAGTGCTAAGATTCTTCAGAAACATCTTTGACCTAGGTCTGTGGGGAATGGTTTACAAATGGCTAACCTTGTCTTGATTAAAGGCATGGACTAGGTCTATTCCCACCCTATTCTCTGGGAATCTGCACTAACCTAGTCCAGTTTATAGCCATCCCTCCTGTATAAAAGGTTGTCTTAATGTTTACCACTACTTGGGCCAAATGAAAACAGAGATCTCAAAACAGTTTAAGAGATCTGGCACTGTGGTAAGCCACTGAGCAACAGGCATGCATAAATATGAACAACTTCTGTGTCTGAACATGAATATCAAAACAGCTTAAAAAGGCAACATCGAATGACTTGTTTAAACTCAAGTTCAAAAAGTTTCTGCACGAAGACCTAACAGTTTCACTAATTTTAAAATTAAATTAAGATGAAGTAGCCCAAAGACTGTTTCACAAAGCATTTGCTGAAAAAGCAAGACAATGTCTAAAACTTTTTGGCATTACCTGCAAGGGATTTCTTCTTGAAAATAATTAATATTTCAGCAATTTTGTCAGTGCTCTCATTTTTCAAACAGGGAAAAACCCACATATTTTGATGTCATACAGAGACAGGATCTCAGTCTTAATAGATAAGTCTGGTCTCAATTAAGCTACCGTTTAGCTTTGCTTTAGTATTAAAACAACAATTTTATATCAGCCTGAGATAATGTATCCTTTAAAAAGTAATTCCAGTTCTTACCGACTGTGAGATTTGCCAGCTGTGGAGGGAGATCTGTAGTCACAAGACGATGGCGAAGGATCTGGTTTAGCTGATGAAGTGTGGTTTGCTTCTCACTCTTTGTTATTGGGTCAGGAGGGATTATTTTATCCTGTTACAATAAACACAAGCAAGTCTACGTATCTCAAACACATATAACAGATTGATAGCAGCAATTGTGAAAACCAACCAGACCAGAACTAGGAAAATATAAATTCTACAGGCCATTGCCCAGTGAAGTTTTATATCTTAGACTCAGATTTGCTTTCTAGATGATTACATTTTACCCAAGACTGACCACTGAATAAAATCACTAAATTTGGCGGAACTAAATAAATGGAGGGAATGCTTTACTGGGAAAGCATAACTTGTTCAAACAGGAAGTGTTCTGCATGAGCAACTGACACTGCAGACTTGGCACTAGGCCTGTATTGAGCTACAGTTCCATCTGCACACAGACAATTAGTTTGATTACCGTGCACTTGATGCCGTACAGGGGATTCCCACACCCCCCAGACACGGCAGTTATTTACCCTAATGCAGGTGGGCAGCCGAGGGTAGGATCCAGTTGTCAGGACATCGATTGCATATGGGATGGCAAAGCTGGGCAGCCGAGCATGAACCAGAGCATCTCGAGCCAGCGATGCCAGACGATCAGCTGTGTCCACAAACAGGATGGCTTGCTGATCTAAGAAACTTGAGATCATCTGTAGAGGACAAGGAGTTAAAAAAAAAAAAAGGCAAATCAAAAAAATGCACAAATCAATGGCCCTTTATATTCAGTTTATCTGTCACTTCCAATTCAAGTAACAGCATTTACAAAACAAAGAAAGAATGAATATTCTGGCCACTTCTTACATTCACATGCAAGGACACTTAAAATCCACATGCCATTCCTGCTGCTGTGGGGGATATGTACAGCCTCACAGCTCTTTATCTGCTGATTGCTACTGGAATGCAACCATACTTGTTTGTAATCAGTAGGAGCTTGTTTTTCTGCAACATTCTGGTCTTTATTCTTATTTATCCAAGATCAGGATGAAAGTGATAATAAGAACTAACACACTCAGATCACCATCTTCCCTGTCCTGTTATCTTAACCCATGTGCAGACAAGCCTTTCATTTCATGCCACTGATGAGTTTTTGGGAACACGAACTGTTAAGAAACAAGATTATACAATTTCTAAACAGGAATATTTTTTAAAAAACATCTGTAGTAAAAAGAAGTCAGGGTGCAGCAATATCCCACATCCCTCAGAGACCGTTTCATGCCAGAGTCTGTCTCTAACTTACCGCACACTTTTCCACCTTCCCAGCATTATTAGCCCACTTGACCAAGGCTAACAAACGAACAAACAGCTGACGAGTGCGACTTGCAAACTGCACTATCTCTATTTTTCTGGAAAAAAATAAATGCACATTAAGCCAGTGCTCAGACACATAATAAAGCTGTAGTTTAACTGTGTGCCAATTAAAAAAAAAAAAGAGCTGCAATGATAACTTCTAATTGTGTTAATGCAGGCATCAGTGATACGTGGCTTGCTTGATTAAGAGTATGGGGGTAAAAAAGTCAGTAGTGAATACCTAAAAACATACATGCATTCTAACAAATCATGACTGTCAGGGGAAACAAAAGCATATTCATAGGAATTAATCACTGACTGTAAGAGAAACAATTCCATAGTGAGCTTAACTAAATTATCTTTATACCTTTTATAGGATTTCCCCAAAGCTTAAGATTAAGTTTAAAGTAGGCAACATACCTGAGGATTACAGGACCTGACAGTAACATTACACTTATATTCACTACAAATAAATAAATAAATAGATAAGATACTAAACAAAAATATCATTCTAGCATTTTTACAATATTTTACAATATCTTTACATAGTATGTTAAAATATAGAAACAGGGTGGTGGTGGGAAAGACCACAAAACCCCATCCTTTAACTTTGCTTTCCTGCCCTTGCAAAGAAATTGAGGTAAGAACTTACTGACTCTCAATATTCCTGCCACCATTTTTGTACAAGATAGTCAAAATGAAGGAGTGTATGTCTGCATGTCTTCAGAGCTAGTTTTTGTAAAAGAGAATGCAATAGGGGCACAGGCAGATCTTCATGCTTTATTATAGATCTACACTGAAGATGCATCAGATGAGACACAAAGAACTACAGTGTAGGTCTGTAATACCATACACTCTGAAATATCACCTCATCAACAGATTATAGAGGTTTTCCTCTCTTCCTATGTGTTCAGTTTACTAATTTCACCATGGCTTTCTCCTTAGTTTGGAAAAAACTTCACACCTAAGCTGTTTTCCTGATATGATTTTCTAAAGTAACAGAAGCATTTGGACAAAAAGAACATTAATTAGTGCATAAGATACTGGCCTCTACCAAACAGAAGCTGCATCTCCTTCTGATCCCAATCTGTAAAACACAAACTCATGGCACAAAAAGAGCCTGATTCTGCTGAGAGTGCTGGTGTAATGAGGTTAACTCTTTTGTGCAAGTAAAGCATAATCTGCTTGTAGCAGATGAACATGTAAGGCCAGAAGCACAACTAATACCATCTGGTCCTGTTTCTTCCATTACATACTGTGAACCTCATCCAAGAACTTGGGCATGAAGCCAGTGATTTCTCTGTGTTCTAGAGCACGTGTTTTGGAATGGCATTCAGCCTGATATTAAGATTTCAAGTGGTGGGCAAGCTGCTATACGTACCCACTGCTCTAACAGTAACCACACTATGAATACAAGATGTTGAGAATTTTGAAAGATTCAGGAAAACTTTATGATTTGAAAGATGACTACAGTGAGACCTTACAAAGCCAGCAATGTCTCAGATCAACTCCACACAGAAGTTGCTAAAATCCAGTAGCTATGTCAAACATCTATGGTGAAAGCAGCATGATAGCAGGAAAAATTCAAATTGATGTTCTGTAACTGAAAATAAATTTAAAAAAAAACAGCCTCCCAAAAGCACAACAATTTAATAATGAAAATGACTGACAAATCTAGACAGTGTATTCTGGTAACTGTTCCATTAATACCACTTAAATGAAGTTAGAGAAGACTTGTTACTTTGATTTGACAGAATCCTGCTTCAAGAACTACCACCATCATCCCTGAAAGACAACAGCACTGGGAATCTACTTCTCTAATAAAACATAAAGACTTTCAAATTTGCTGCATTGTCTTTAATTATAGGTACATGACCTCATGCTGGGCTACACAAAAATATATATTCAAGGAAGATGAAACTTCGGGAAAGAGTTTATTTATACAAAACAAGAAACAAAAATTAAAAGTCTTTCTAACAACCATGTTGCTCAGTGCATTTTTTACCCTTGGTCTTCACTGCTAAGTTTGGATCTCAGGTTTAAGATCCTTCAGACTAATGGCTGAGTCTGGGGAGTAAAGCATTAGCTACAGTAGAATTAAATCAAGTTAAGGACCACTTAAGCAAGCTTTACATATAAAAGTCCATTGGAGCAGATGGGTTGCATCCAAGGATTCTGAGGGAGCTGATCTATGCCATTGTAAAGTTGCTCTCTATCATTTTCAAAACCCACAGTGATTAAAGGTCTTGATGATAGTAAAAAGGCAAACACCACGTCCTTCTTCAACTAGGCAAAGGAGGATCTTGGGACCTATAGGTCACTTGGCCTAAGTTCAGTTAAGAAAAAATTTCATAGGACAAATCTTTCTCTAAGCTATGTCCTGATAAATACCAAGCATGAAATTAGCCTGGAAACAACCATCAGAAATTTGCCAAGGGCAAACAACCCCTGATCAACAAATTGCCTTCCACAGGATGAACTGCTCTGTGATCAAGGGGAGATCAGAAGATGGATTTACATTCGCAGGAAACTTGGAATACAAGGATGAGCTGAGGAAGCTGAATTTGCTCCTGCTTAAGAAGAAAAGGCTGTGGCAAGATCCCACTGACATCTTCAGGTATTTAAGAGGGTATTGTAGGGAAGATGGAACCAGACACTTTTCAGAAGTGCCAAAGGCCAAGGTACAACTGCTACAAACTAAACCAGTGAAAAACTAGTTAGATGTGAGGAAAACAAAGAAACACAGTGGTGGGGTCAAAGACTGAAGCAGGTCACCCAGAAAAAGATAATGATACTGTGCAAAACCCAGTCTCCATTACCAAGAGGAAGGCCCCTGGATTTCCCCTGCAACTCAGCACTATTAATTTTCCACCACAGTACCAATGGTTTTTTTTAATCAAACCACTTTGTTGCAAGAGTTATTTATTCCTACAATTGATAACTAATAAATGAAAAAAAAAGCACTATATTATACTACGATGCATAATTTCTCATCAGTTTTTCTTATACCAGCATCTTTTAAATAGGCATTGTAGTACAGAACTTATATTTTATGTGAACTTTATTACAGAATAACACCATCACATCTTCACCAAAGCATATGTGCCATGTCACCAGGCTCCAGCTCCAAAAAACAGAGCTTGAAGCCCAACTACTGAATCCATTAGTCTCAAAGCTAGAGAAAATAGGCATAATTAAACCACAATCCTACAGATGAGCTCCTCCAAGAGCAGGGAATCCATTTCACCAAGAAGAGTTGTAAGTCAAAGCTAACACGGATGTGAACATTTAATTTCAAGACAATTTCAGTCGTAGCACATTCTTTGTACACTGAAGGCTGTCTTATTTTCTCAAATCCACTAGGATTTAAGTTATTCCCCCACACCCCTGTGCCCAACAAAGTAGAATACAACTTTATATACTGAATATCTAGATGGGAAAAGCCTGCCCATGAATACAAGGGAACTCTGGACCCAAGCTGGATGTAATTTCTTCAGTAATACTGTGATAATTAAAAACCCAAAGTAAACCAAATCAAAACCCACATTATTCCTCTTAATGAAATACTATGCAGAAGGAAAAGGGGTACAAGTGATCATTCCAGGTTATGATTCCATGAAAATGGGATTAATTCCACATGTTATGAGTGTTTTCGAAGGTTTGAGATAACAATTAATGATCACCCTGGTACACAGAATTCTTTATTAAGATTCTTAGGAATATCATAGCTCCTATATCTCCCTAAAGAAATTTAGGTCAATTAATATGTCAACACAAATAAAGGGAACAATATTCTGACAAGTTTCATAACATTTACTAAGAGAAACAGAAAAGTAAATGGATTTTTTTTCATCTCAGCAGGGTGCTGTTCTGGTCTCTTACATTTACTCTCTAACAATTTTCACACTTCAAAACCACATACAACAGGAGCAGAAAACAATGTTCATGATAAGAAAGACCAGACATGGAAAAATGAAGAAATGAGGTTTTTACCTCGTCGTCATTGTTGAACTGTTTCTTCTGAACAAAACATTTATCATACTAACTAGAATCTATTTAAATTCTCCAGTTCCCTTTCACATCAGCTTTACTGTCAATTCATTGCTTCAAGATTCATGAAGAGAAAAAACACCCTTAACAGAGTTCACCTACTATAACAGCAACAAAAAAAGTCCAAAAACCTATAAACCCCAACACCAACAATACCAAATACTGTCACTGATGCTGAGAAAAATCTTGACACTATGTAGGGACAGCAAGACAGACAAAGCTTATTTTCTTGCATAAAATCTAAAATTACATGAAAAAGATTTTATTTAAACAACAGTATATTAACATCCTAAACAAGTTCTATATTTTAATATGTATTACAGATTCTCTTATCATAACTCACCTTTCCATATCAGTCTTTCTTGGTAATCTATATGAAAGAAGACAGGGGGAAAAAAAAGATGTATTATATATTGTTATATTACATTTCAGACAACTAGAAATTTTGTTAGCCACCTTCAGTTACAGGAACTGCTACACAACTACAAAGTATACAAAAAATAGTACCATGGGTCACCTGTCACTACTCTGTATCAGGCAAAGTGGAACTGGTCAAATTAACTGAAAAGTTTGATGAAGGCTGCTGAGATCAATTATTCTACACACACCATAGACATACAGGATGGACTTCTTGATTAATATTTTGGGAAGTTTTTCAAAGCAAACTAAAACTTGAAAATCCCTTGTCCTTTCCAGAGTCTGAGCATTCTTTAACTCACATCAGGCAAACTTCTGTTTGCACCCTTACCAGACATGGTACTGCACAAGAGCTATACCTATCTTTTCCCATTTGTTCTGGATGTCTCTTCTTGAAACACACAGCTTCCCCACAAGAACCTCTATGGTTAAACAAAGTAAGAGGGAAACTGGTTTATTCAGAATCCAAATGCTTTCAGGAAAGTTTTTCTTGGCCCAAAAACATCCCTTTGTTTTGCCACTTCAAACGCAAAAACATCAGCACACCAGATCATTAAGTAAATGTAAATAACTTATTTACCAAAAATAATCAAATGGTATTTTAAAAACTACAGAGGTAACTCAAGGAGTTGCAGTATCTGAGGATATCTCAGTTTCAGGCATTCAAGTTTCACATATTTTGATATCAGTACCAGCACTACAGTCGGTGTTTTTTGGCAGTAACCTGGGGGCAAACTTAATCATTTAAGCAGCCAGCAGCTGCTCTCAAGTTCTCCCAGTTATTTTCTCTGTTTAGGACAGATCAGTCAGCAGCTCTTGCTGTGCCCCCGGACACAGCCTGATGCAGAGACCAACCTGCCTGCACAGGCAGCTCCCTGGGTGGGAGAATGGACAAGGGTATTTACAAGAGCAGAACAATTGGGAATGGGTTCAAATGGAAAAAGAGTAAGTTTAGATTAGATATCAACCTAAAAAATTCTTCCCTGTGCGGCTGGTGAGGCACTGGAACAGGTTGCCCAGGGAAGCTGTGGATGCCCCATCCCTGGAGGTGTTTAAGGCCAGGCTGGATGGGACTCTGAGCAACCTGGTCTAGGGGAAGGTGTCCCTGCCCATGGCACAGGGTTGGAAATGGGTGATTTTTATGGTCCCTTCCAACCCAAACCATTTTATGAACGGGAAAGCGCGACCACCTCCCCCCACTCCAGCCCCGGATGGGCTCCGGGACAGATCCCTGGCGAGGCCTCCGCATCCTCCCGGGATGCTGCGAGGCGGCACCGCCAGCCGGGCACGGAGAGATCTGCGGCACTCACAGGTCGGCCAGCACGGTGAGCTCGGCGTAGGTGCGGTGCAGGAGGAACTCGATGAGGGTGCTGAGGCGGTAGCCGGGGCTGGCGGCGGCTGTCACGGCGCCGGGGGCCGGCGGGGCCGGGGCTGACGCGGGGCCGGCCGGCACCAGCTGGGCGCTCTCCAGCTGCACCGGCGCCATGGCGGCGGCGGCGCCTCGGCCCCGGGCAGGAGCGGCGCGGCAGCCCGGGAACGGCTCCCGGCGGCGCCGGCACCGCGCCCGGCTCGCCCCGCACGGACGGAGCGGGGAAGGGGCGGCGGGAGCGGGGCGGCTCCGCAGCGCTCAGAGCCCGCCGGGCGCAGGGGCCGCCGCCATGATGGGGCACGGAACCGGAAGCGAACGGGGAACCTTTCCGGGAAGCGCGGGCGGGGCGGGGACAGCCGGACAGGGGGACACGGGCGGGACCCGGGGATACACACGGGACACAGACGGGATACAGGGATACACGCGGGACACAGGGATACACACGGGACACAGGCGGGACACACGGGACACAGGCGGGACACACGGACACAGGGACCTCACACGGGGCACAGGAATACAGGCAGGGACACGAGGACACAGGCGGGACACGGGGACGCAGACGGGACACAGGGACACACGAGACACAGGGACACAAGCAGAGACACAGGCAGGACACAGGGACACACACGGGACACAGGGACACACACGGGACACAGGGGCACACACGAGACATGGGGATGGCGCTGCCGTTCTGCCACGACACCGCTCGAACCCGGTTTGGGTCAGGCTGGACCTGTGCACCATGTGGTTCCACCTCCCTGCTCAAGCAGGGCCATCCCAAAGCACACGGCGCAGGATTGTGTTGAGGGAGACTCCACACCTTTGGGCAGTCTGTCGCAGCGCTCGATCTCTGCGCAGGAAAGAAATTCTTCCTCATGTTCAGGTGGAACTTCTGTGCATCAATCTGCCTGTTGCCTCTTGTCCCATCGCCCCACGGAGGCCTGAGCCCTCCCTGCAGACACTGACATGCAGGGATAAGGGCTCCTTTCCGATATCTCGAGGCTGAACAGGCCCAGCTCCCTCAGCCTTTCCTCACTGAGATGCTCCAGTCCCTCCATCATCTTTGTCACTCTCTGCTGGACTCACTCCAGGAGCTCCAGGTCTGTCCTGTCCTGAGGAGCCCAGAACTGGACACAGCACTCCAGGTGATCCTCACCAGGGCTGAGCAGAGGGGCAGGATCCCCTCCCTGACCCCATATCTGCTCATATTACTGAAATCCAGGGTGAATGATAACCAGATTATAGACTTGGCACCTCAAATGTATCTTTGATGCAGCTCTTGGAGCTGTCAAGGAGCAGAGGGCTCTGTTGGACACCAGGCTGGCCAGTCCCTTCCTAATGACTCAGGAAATGCAGGACATTGATGAGGGGTATCCAGATGAGAAGCACTAGTGGAACATCATCCTTTGAGGTCATTGTTTAAGAGAGAAAAAGGAGCCATGAGCAGCAGAGCATCCAGTGGGATTTGGGGATAAACACAAAGCATTGGGAACTTCTTTATATTTCTGTCTTACAGATCAACTGACACCTCTGAAGGGAGGGAGAGGGGAGGTCTGTAAACAGCTGAAGATTGATGTGTTGTGTACTGGTTACCAAAGGGGTCTGTGTAAGGCAACTATAAATCCTGGATGTTTTGTGTCTTGATTCAGTCAAGTGTTAAATCATAAATTCTTGCCTTATGATTACAAAGACATCCCTGAAATAAACACAATAAATACCCAAACTCCTTCAAGTTTAATAAAAAGAAGGAGAGGTCCTATTTGTTTTGTATATAGTGCAGACTTTAAAAAAACCTCTCCTCTTACACATATCTTTCCAGGAAAGTTAAATATTAAAGGAAACATTTGTCACCCTGAAAAGTGTAATCAGTTTAATAATAATAGCAATAACCCATCCAGGTAGGAAGGGCAGTATTGCAGCTGTGAGCCATGCCAGGTTTGTGGGCTGCTTCAATCACAGTAAGGTGAACCTTTGAGCTGGGGGTGGATGATGATTGTTGGCTGGGAATTTTTTACTCCTAAAATCACTAAACTGTGATTATACTAATTTTTGCCTTTTTTTTTTTTTTTTGATTAGTTGAGAGTTAGTTGAGAGGGCTCTTTTTCAATACAGATGGAAGAAATGTTTGTTCTGTTTATATAAATTTACCTATAAAGGATCTATAAAGGATAGAATGATAAATACTCTCTGGATCATATTGTGATATAAGTTATTGGCTTAATGTATATTAAGTTCTTGTCTTCAAAGATGCCATTTCAAAGATTTTTTTTTCCAAATGTGTAAAAATCGGGGGTTTTTTCACTCTGGATGCATGAATAAATCCAATGTACTCATTTTATGGCCAACTAGCTGCACTAATGAAGAAAATACTGACTTACATGCACAGGAATCTGATTAGGCTCTTTATAAGAACTATAACTTAGAAATACAGGATTTTAAATTGGTTCTCCCCCCTCTTCCCATCTCTTCCGATTTGGTCTCTAATAAAGTTCCCATTGATTTCAGTGGCACAAGCTCAGACTTCGTTGATGAAAAAGCAGGTGGGAAATTCTGATGCAGTGTAACTTTGCTGCTGTTAGAATTTTTCCTCAGAAGAGCTCTGGTCTTGGTGAATTTTTCAGCTCTGGTCTTTGGTGAATTGGCTGGGGGGATGGATTTCCTCAGCATGTCTGCCTTGCTCCTCTCCTCTTGGAGATAAGTTAATCAGTGCTGTGGCACAGATTGTGCTGAGCTCTCCTCTCACATGGCTGCACAGGCCAGAAGCTCTTGATACGGTTTTCAAAGAAAGGGGGAGCAGCTACAGAGAAATTTCAGAAGCTCAAGGCTTATGGTTTTGCACCCACAGCAATTGTGCTGTTGGGAGACTTGGCAAGATCAGTTGTTTTAACTGATGGAGATGAGCATTAGGAGTTCAAAACCAATTGAGTGGCCTACATAATAGTAGTGAAAAAGAAATATTTAAGTTTCCTGCTTCTTGTTGCCTTTCTGAGGTTGGCAGTGCTACCATTCTTTGACACAAGTACTTCTAGGAAGGATGAGCATTGTGCCTAAATTCAAAACCTCAGCTTGAAGAAACTGGAAGTAGGTTCCAGAAATCTGTTGGGATGGCAAAAGCAAAACTACATGAGGGAGAAAGGTGGGCCAGGGGAGTTGCTGGAAAGAGTAACAAGACTTCTAGGGTACAGAGGGCTCCTTGCAAAAGCTATTGTGTTTTCATTTGTGTTTATTCTCTTCATTCAACAGGTTTCAGCTCCTGCCATTTAAACCTGGTGACAAATTTTCTCATAGCAATGGGAAGAGAAGAGGCCTGGTAAGTCTCATGCTAGCATTGGCTCAGACCTCAGGCTTTCCTGCAGACAGACAATCCCTCACACAGACACTCAGCGTGGCACTGGGGCCCCGTCCAGCTGAGGGACCTGATGTGCAGGCTTGGCTGACTGTACACACAAGCCTAGAATGGCTTTGGTTGGAAGAGACCTTAAAGATCATCTTGTTCCAATCCCCCTAGCATGGGCAGGGACACCTTCCACTAGAGCAGGTTCCTCAGAACTCCATCCAGCCTGGTTTTGAACACTTCCAGGCATGGGGCATCCACAGTTTCTCTGGTCACCCTGTGCCAGGGCTTCACACCCTCACGATAAAGCATCTGTCTTGATGACCAGCTCTACCTGGCTCATCTTGTCATGGAGCATGGACAGGGTCTTAGAGCTGTAGGGGAAGCAGGGGATTGCCTGGCAGGAAGATGTGGTAGGGACACAGGGGATGGGAGTGATGACCCAGTGTTGGTTTCCCAGCATTGCAGCCAGTGTCTGGATTAGCCTGGCCAGCTCCTGCTGTGTGCAGTGTGTGCCCCACTGTGTGACATGAGATTGGAGAAGGGCCTTGAGGGAAAGCCTTTGAGGAGCAGCTGAGGGCACTTGGTCTGTTCAGCCTGGAGAAGAGGAGACTGAGGGGAGATGTCACTGCAGTCACAGCTTCCTCCTGAGGGTTAGAGAAGACAGAGGTACAGATCTCTTCTCTCTCATGATCAATGACAGGACTCAAGGAAATGGCCTTAAGTTGTGTCAGGGCAGGTTTAGGTTGGATATCAGGAAATGGTTCTTTCCCCAGGGGGTGGTTGGGCACTGGACAGGCTCCCCAGGGCAGTGATCACAGCACCAGCCTGGCAGAGTTCAAGAAGTGTTTGGACAATACTCTCAGGCACATTGTGTGACTCTTGGGGCATCCTGTGCTGGGCCAGAAGTGGGACTTGATAATCCTGATGGGTCTCTTCCAACTGAGCTTATTCTGTGTTTCCACGATTCTAGTCACTGTACCCTCTGTATGTAAAAGGCCCTGCTGGGGAGCCCAGAAGCCTGACTTCAGGTATGGATTTGTGGTTTATCAAAACCTGTTGCTATTAACTGTGGAGCTGACAGGGTTATAGAGCTAATGAGAAGGACAGCAGGTGACTTTCTGTTTCCAGAGAAGTTAAACATTTACTGTTCTTGGAACCCTGGGGCGAATGTTCAGTGGGAGGGATCATGTTGTGCTCTACAAGGCTGGCTCTGAGCTGTCCTGTGTTTGTGTGGCTCAGAGCTTGGTCATTCCATTTCTGTCAGGCTTTTAAATCAGAGAAATGTTTAATCACACAGGCACCTCCTGGACTTGACATTTAAGTGGGTTTTTTTAATAATAAAAAATAATAGTGTGCAAAGATTTCTCATTAATCATTTAATTCATAGTGTTGCAACATTTAGCAATGTTATATCCAAATACCTATATAAATTATGAGTAATAAGAGTTTGATAACTTTCATTCTTTTCAGTTGTGAAAGAATCTGATAGTGTGGGGGAGTTCCCACATATAGTATCAGTAATTGCAGTGCTACATATTATACATTTACAGAGCTTACAATTCAATAAAAGTTAAGACGTATATTTAAATTCTAAAGAAATTTCATGTGTCACTATTAGATCAAACACATACCAATACTGAAAAAAGACTAGACTTTTCCATTATAACACTTGCATGAATGTATGACTTCTTCTATAATGTTAAGCTGAAAGTCCAGTAGAATAATATCAATGACCTTTTAATCACAAATGATTTTATGTCCTGTATCTTTATTAGCTATTATTTTTTAATTAAAAGTACTTTTAAAATTAATTAATTTGTTGACAGTCCAGAACTTCAAGCCACAAATCACTGGTTTGTGAATTGTACAGGGCTTACTGCACCTAAAATAAAGCATTCTGTGCAAAATTGTGTGTGTGTTAAAGGAAGAGGGCTTGTAGCTGGTTACTGCACATGCTCTGGTTTTTTTCTGTTTATTAAAAGGCTCACAAAGGGAACCAATTAAACAAGAAAAAGGCTCCAACTTATACGCTCTAAAATGATAATTTAAAGTCTCTTTTTTGATCTGCTTTGTCTGTGGGATTAAGTTTGACAACTATTTTTTTTGAATGATAAGAGACCTAATAGTAACAGATTGAGAGTTCTCCATCAGTCACTCTGGTTAGTGAGACAGAGAATCTCTTGTGTGGTGCGTAGTAAAGTACACCCCAGTTCTAATTATGTGTTGTGAACAACTTAAGAAAAGCAACATTCTCCAAGTCATAAAATAGAATCTTTGATTTTACTTGAATTTACAAAAGTCCCCTTTCTTATTATAAGGCAAAATGGATTATTTTTTTAATACTGAACATAGCTGTATTACTCTGAGCTTCTTTTGGGGCTTCTTTACTAACAATGTTGATATCCAGTGTAAATTTTAAATTGATTTATCTCTGTCAGACTGGAACTAAAGCCAGCTAAAGACCTTGCTATCCTCAAGAGACTGTATTTTCATTATTACTACGATTAAGTTAATTACCACTCAATTTACTATTTTAACCATAGAAGCTGCCTTTTCTTCTGTGCATTAAAAAATGCTTTGTTCACAAGTAATTCTGAAATGGGAGCAAAACAGTGACATCCTTTCTGGAGCCCACATCTTTGAAAAGCTAACAAAGGAGAAAGAGCCCCTAATCTGGCAATCTGGCACATGGGGGTAAAGTGATGAATTGCACTGTTCAGTCATGGACTTGAACAATTTGACAATACCTTCCAAACCCTGTGATTTCTCCCTGTCTAACCATCCCTGGGTGTTAATCAGAATTTGAAAAAAATACATGTGTGCTGGAAAAATACAAAGTGAGCCCTTATTTCAACATGAAAGCACTTTTGGGCAAAAAGAATTTATCTGTGCAAACATCTAAAAGAGATGGAGAGAATATCAGGGAAGTAGATGTGATTAGTCATACCCAGTGGGAGAAGGACTGCAGCTGTGAAGTATTCTGTCCTGACCTTAGAAGTAGACAGCTCGATTGTGTTTAACTGCTGCTGGTTAATACATTCAGACAGTGCAAACTCTCACGCTCCTCTAAAGACAAAGGTGGGTACCAGAACATGCTTAATTGCAAATTCTTTGTAGATCTCAGCTGTGGTCAGATGGGGTTTAAATGCTAACCCTCTCTCTCAGAAGTAAGATATGCAATTGTGGCTGAGCTGCCACCCTCCACTCAGACTTTGGATGTGAAGAGGTTTCTGGGCTAAGATGCTGTCCAAGAAACTTCTCTCTTGCATAGCTTCTAGATTGGGATTTTTTTTTTCCTCAGAAGGGATAAACCAGCATTTTTTGTAGTAGTTAGAATTTTATCTAGGCACTGCCTGTGTCACAAAGCTCCAACATGCCAGCTCTGACAAGGGGGAGTGCCAGAACAGGTTTGGCTCCAGGCTGAAGAGCTGATTACGTGTTTAACTGTGTGATTGCAAACTTGGCTGACTTAGTGAACTCCAGCAACTCTTCACTGTCCTTTAAAATTGAAGAGTATGGTAGAAAGGCAAACTTATATCTGTAGCAGTGCAGGAATACTGGTCCTCTAGTAGATTATAAAGTATTTTGCTAATGGGCAAGAGGTGCGTGTCGCTCTCAGATGCTATAAGGTCTTCCATGCAGGCAGCAATTTTGGCCAGTGCCAGTTTTGTAAGATTAGAAATTGTAGGTTGAGGGTGGAATTTCCTCTCTTCAAGGGCTGTAGTTCATCTGGAAGCACCAACTTCTCATACCTAACTTCTCACACTCTGGCCTGTTGTTCCAGAGGGACATGAAATCCTTTGCATGGGGCCAGGCAGCACCTGGCTGAGAGTTGTTTAGAGATTTTTGTGGGGCACAGACCACATCCTGAGAGCTGCATGTAGCCCACAATTCATGCAGCTTGCAGTTAAACTTCGAAGATTCCTTGCCCTACTGGTTGCAGAAGTAATTAATAGCCTGTGGCTAGTTGCAGCACTGTGCAAAATGCTAAAAATTGTTACCTTTCTGCACAGCTGTAGAATGCAGAAGACACACTAGAATCTCAGTAAATCTTAGCAATGTTTTATTTTCAGTTGGGGTTCAGCCAGGAGAGCTGTAGCCCCTTCTGTCTTTTGGTTGGTTGGTTTATGGGAAATGATTTGATCATGAATGTGTGCACTTTTTGTGAAAATGTGCTTTCACCAGAAAGAACAGCACTGCCCAATGGACCGTAGTGCAAACAGAAAAAAATTTGTGGGGAAATGACTGTGCTTCACCTCAGAACATCACTTACTGGAACTGATTCCTTCAGGCTTGAGAGCAAGATTGGAAAGAAGAGCAACAACAGAGTGATCTCTCTTCCTTTAGTGCCTACAGACCCAGACTTCTCAGAGTATGACAGCTCAAAGGAAGACAGAGAGAAGAAAAAAAAAAACCTGTCTTTCTGCAATGCATTTGGGACAAGCAAAAACACATTCACAGCTAATTTTAAGCAGCCTTCAGTACGCAGTACAACACCTTATTAACTCACTTGTACCTAATCCCTGCATTCTGGTATTTTTAGAAGGCATCATGCAATTCAGCAGTAGTTTCAGCCCATGACTCCTTTGTAATGGATGACACCACTCTATTTCTCATTTTAATTAAGAATTAGCTTTCTGATAATAAGCCTTGCTTGCATAACACATACTGATTTAACTAAATTAATTTAGAAATGGTATTAGATACACATGGACACTCTTCTTTCTCCCCCCTCTAAGGTGGCCTTCTTAATTTGGCTTAAGAGAGCCCTAAGACTAGTCTAGTTGGAACTGGTTAAGACCTGCCTCCACCACTTGCCTGTCTCATCCTCTGCAGCAGAAGAGTTTGGTCCAATTTTCTATCTGAAACTGTAGGAATGTAAAGTCACCATCATAGGCTAAGGGTGCTTTTATTGGCCAGCTTTACAGAGCAAGACCCCTCACAGGTACTGGACTGCAGCAATTTGCGTGAATGGATTTTGAGGCTTTTGAAGACAGTGCCTCTTCCTTTGGTGGCTTATTATTTTTTGATCATATGGGAGCTCAAGGTACAGCTGTATCAAGTATAAACAGTGCTATTTTGAATGTGCCTGGTTTTATCCTGATCCAGTATCTCCCAGCCAGGAGGCTTAGGTTAGCTCTGGGCTGCCTCTAATGAGCTGCAAATGAAAACAAAGTCCTCTAGCCCATGGTTTCTCTCTGTTATGTGTTATCTAATCAGGGCTCTCCGGAACAGGTCTTTGGAAACCTGTTCCCTGCACAGGCATAGGAACTAGACTTATCAGTAGTTTGTGTTAAGGCTGCTCTGAAGCAGCGAGAAATATAGAGTGGTCTTCTTTTTGATGATTTTTTTCATAAATGTATAATATGTTTTCTTACAAAGACATACACAAAAAATCCTCCTTCTCTTTAGCATCTTTTAGAATTCTAGTCAGAGGTACAGTACATAAAATACCAGTACATCAAGAGATAAGAACTGAACATTTTCTGGAATAAAACAAGGAATGAAAACTCAAACCAATTCCTGTTCCTTTGACTTGCTAGAACGTAGGTAGAAAACCTAACACTTCTAGGGATGGGTTTGTGTACATCGGAAAGCTGCTGAAAATCAGTGAAATATGTGCTTAAAAGCTGATTATTCTGCACCTTTCCCTGGATAGATCCTTCCATACTGTACCAATAGTATCCTTCTGCAGTGTAGCCTAATTTGTTTCTAAAATATAAAAAGAGACCACGTGCAAAATGTCTGCTGCCAGAATAACTGGTCAGACCCTTTTCTCCATGCAAAGAAGTTCTATCTTAATTGCAGTTAATCTAGTCAGAAAAGAACAACAAATCTCTATGCACAAGAGGTATTTATCAGTCTAAAATGTGACAGGAAAACAATGAAGACTTCCCCAGAGAGTGCTGAGTCTGAGCTCTTATCTGGAGCTGTCCATTCATTTCACCCCAAAGTTTCTCTGTTGAAGAGGTTCCCAACTTAGGTTTGTATCCTATCACTTCCTTGTTTGCAACATTACATTGCATGAGGAAATTGTGTCCAAGGCTTCACTGTGCTGGCAAATTGTATCCCCACAGCTTGGAGAGGGGTGAGAAAGGACAAGTGAATGACAGGGCAGGTGTTTATCAGCTCTGAGTATGTTACACAGGAGGACTGGGACTCCCTCCCATGCTCTGAGCTGCAGCCTGGGTATCCGAAGGGGCCAGGATGTGACTGGAGCCCCCGTGCACATGCACACCCACATCTGTGTGCACAGCATGGAGCAGCAGGCAGGGATCCGCCTGGCCAGGGCATTAATCTCTCCTGTGATAAGAGCCATAAATCACAATATTCACATATGCAGGAGAAGTGACAAAGAGCACTGAAGATGGAGGATGTCATCTTCCCTGCCCACCCTGAAGCAGAAAAGCCTGTGTGTAGTCCACAACAATTTCACCCATTAGTCTCTTTAGTCCTTCCCTTTAGAGCACTGTTTCATTTTCACACAAAAACTTTCAAACTATCTTGAAATAATAATTAATTTCCCTAAGCAGACCAACCTGCAAATGGTGTTTCTCCCATCTGCCTCCAGTATCTCAGTATGTCAGAAGGCTTTCACTACTCTCCTAATTTTTTAAGGATTCACCTGAGCCCTTTGTCTCAACAACTGATAATCTTCTACAGCCTAAAAATAACTGTTCTTAAAATGGGTCCATTTCTGAACAGATGTGGTTTCCTTAGTGTGGGTGATGTTGCAACAGGAAATCAGCTTGCTACAGAACCAGTCACTATTTACAATACTCCGGGACAGGAAAAAAAGACCTGTCACAAATTTTAACTCGGGTAAAAAAAAGTTAGTCATAGGGAAAAGAGAGAAAGTTAGAGAAATGAAGGATCTGTAGGAAGCTAGACTGGTTTCAAACTGAGGCAGGAGAAATGCAATCCATAACTTCTCATGACTGATGGGGATGAAAGCTAACTAGAATGCTGGTTAGACCACTGGAGGACTCTGATTCAAGGAGTCTTACAAAAAGACTCTTTAAAAAAAGACTTACAGACTATTGCCAAGGCAGGCACCCACCACTTTAATATCTGTAGTTAAGACTGGATTTGTCTGCATGTGTTCTGAATGTAAAAAGTGATAATGAAGATAGAGAAATGAAAATATTTCTCCTTAACCCATGAAGAGAGGCTGAGAGCCTTGCTGAAATAAAATACCTTCTGCAGGTTTTGCAATCAGAATAGAGATTACATTTTGAGGATGTTGAAGGTCTCCATGTGGCATGTAGCCCTTTGATGCACATTCTGCCTGTGCTTCCATCACAGCCTGAGCAGGAAAGTCTAGGGCAGAACACATAATTTCTGACACCATGGGAGAAACAGAAGTGACAAAAGCATTTCCAGAACATTGCTAGGAGAATGCTGAGATGCCACATGTGCATTCAAAAATTGCTTTTCTAAAAACAGAGAGGACACCTGCAATTGCTATAATTGCTGCTTTGGTGCTCATGTCCACAGATCAAAAGAAAAGGAGCTCTCCTGTTGGATAAGGATTACTAATCTGAAGTGAAGGATATAGAGAGAATTCCTCTTGGTTTTGGAAGAACAATGGGAATTGGTTGTGCTCATTAACTAAAAAGTCTTGCTTTGGTATACATTTTTTTCCCTTTGTGTAAACAGTGCTTTACAGATTTATGGAATATGAGATTATTTTCTTTGACCTCCACTATATCACAGAACCTACAGTTTCACTGAACTAACAGTGTTGCTGAGCATAACATGTTATGTACCTTGTGCTTGGCACAGCGTGTCATGAGGAAAGTGCCCAGTCTTGGTCTGAAGGTACCAAAAAATGGAGCAGCCAAGGTTTAATTTCACTGTCACAGTTTGACTTTCACAGTCTGACAACTGTGCTGCTCTTAGCTCCCCTTATGTGCTTCTCCACTAGACTCTGTGACAGGGCAGGTCATAGTTGGTACCTAATGGTTTTCAGTGCTTCTTGTGTTTGTGAAGCATTTGAGAGACAGATTTTCTTAGCAGTGTAGAGATGCTGTGCTCAAAGGGGGTCTCTATAACACTCTCAGGTTATGAAGTGTGGTAGAACATGCCAGCTGAGCATAGAAAGGAAAGAAAATGAAATATAAATTCATTACTGCAGAGCCAGAACAGCAAGGATAAATTCTGTCTGTTTCCAGGCATCTATTTTATATTCCCACCTAAGGATACCATTAGTGGAGACAAACTGAGCTCTTTTGATCACTTTCTACTGTGAAAAGGGTCAATCTTCCTTGCTCTTCACACTCCCTCCTACATGATCCTGACTCACCCTTGGGCTGACTTTCATATTCATTGAGCTGATGCAGCTCATTAACCCATCAGAAAACTGTCCTTTTTCTTTTACTTCTCTGGATTTATTTTCTGTCAGTTCAATGAGCTGAATCGGCTCAGCGAGGGGTCAGGTAAGTGTCAAAAGTAAGGAAGCATGGGTGGGAAACAGGTAGAATTAGGGAAAGGAAAGAGGAAGAAGACAGGAAAAAGCACACAAGATGGAGGAACAACACTACATCTTTCAGTGACAGCCTCAAGATCAGTTTACCATGTCTGATTATATCCTTAGGAAGGTGATTTCCCTGGAGTTCCTGTGGGTTCAGTGTAGAAAAGGGAGTTTCTTTAGAGGGTGGATAAAAAGGAAATAAAGGGAAGTAACCTAATTTAGGCACATAGGTTAGGCAATATAAATAGGCCTGTTCTTTACTGCAAAGACCCCTGTGACCAAAGCTTTAAAACACACTTAATGACTAAATGCTGGTAAACTGAAACACTTGTCTCTAAATGCAGAAGCAGCATTCAGAGAGCTCCAAAAGGCCTCAAGTGCAATCAGAAGGACCATGCAAGCCCAGGGAGCAGGGCATGAGCACCAGGTGGATTGGCTGTGTGAAGTCAGTGTCGAGCAAAGGCTGGTGAGGCTGATGTCACTTGGAATTTGCTCAGGCTCTGCCTGAGGAGAAAATCAGGAGCAGTCCTCTAGCGTAGGTCTTGTTCTCAGCAGAGTAATCTCCCCGCTGCCATTCCCTGCGTGCCACCAGCTCTCTCCTTAACTTTGTTTCTGTCTTGCTCTTTTTTCACTTCTGCCATTATTTGTAAAACTACTACTGAAAATGACCTACATAAATAAATAAATTGAATGAATAAATCATGAGGGAGAGAATGAATGTGTGAGTGTGTAGGTGGATGACACAGAGCACCAGGTTGGTGGGAGCAGCAGGAGCTATCAGTTCATTTGCTGTCAGCAGCAGAGCCCCAGGGAGGGTAAGGACATTAAGTACCTCATTGTGCAAGGTGCTGAGTGCCTTCATCTTCTGTCATTTTTGGAGATAATCAAAAGCATTTCCAGACCTTGCCAGTAGAGGCTTCAAGGAAGGATGAAGAAGGCAGAAGACTAAACCTGTGACTTTTATCCTTTGTTTTTCCAGTCTTCAGATCCCTAAGGATTTTTTCTCTGTAATGAATCTTTTGATAATTACCTTTCATGGAGCCTTTTAAAACAATCAATGGACCCTCACGGGCCTGTGCAACTGAGTTTCTGGCCCTCAGAAAATGTAAGGCAGGAGAATCTTCCTTTCTGCAAGAGCAAGTCTGGAAGTGTAATTTTAGAGTTTATATTGGTTTTATCCTCTCAGGGATGAGTTCTTCTCCGTGGGAGACACTTGCTGAGCCACTGGCCCCTTGCCACACTACTGAACCCTGGGACTTTTCTGTATGGGAGCATGAGGTGAACTCTGCAGTTCAGGAAGGATTTTGATGCTCCTTTGGGGTTTGCCACATCTCACCCCAGAGATGAAATGTGCCCATGAAGAGCTTTGCTCTTCAGAATGAGGCATATACAGCTGGAATTCAACTGATTGCAGAAAGGCATATGTATTATTAAATGGACAAATTCTGACCAAATAAAAAAAAACTGGTTTAATTATCAGTGGTGTTTGCAGTAAGTACTTAGTCCTCCTGACCTTGCAGCAGTGCTCCCTTTTTGTTTCTGAGGTCATTCAAACCTTTGTGTGATATGTGCAGAGGATAAGGTTGTATTATGGTATGAGACAGAGCAACTTTTTAAAAAATGCTTGGACATGTGTGTCCATACTTGTGGGTTTTGTATATGCACAGTTTCCTCTCACCTTTTTAAAATACATGGCTCTTTAGCACTCATCACAGGAGTCTAGGTATCCTTCACAAATTATAAGTAGCTGGATTAGACCTAAAGAAGTTGCCTTGAATTTCCCTTCAAATCAAATGTGGCTTGTTCCTGATCTCTTCTAAAAGTTTGCTCAGTCACAAACTTTATAGTTGACCATTGGAGGTGTTGTGGGAGATCCAAAGGACATGCAGTGCATCCAGCCCTTGGGTACATTATGCACTCCCCTGGAGCACTGGAAAGGAAAATAGGATTTTTCAATTTCTTTTTCAGTATTCAAGGTAGCAGCAGAGTTGAGAATAGGATATAGAGGATGAGGTATTGTTGGTTGCAGGCTGTGCTTTTGAGAAGATGTGATGTTCTAAATAGATTTTCTCTTTGAACTTGGCAATTGTATATGCAGGAAGAGGGAATTACAATAACAAAGTTTGGAATTCATAAATACACTTATAACTCTGGTCAAGTGCAAATCCCTCAGGTGATGAGGAAGGGGTACAGTGTGCCTAACAGTCACAGGTAGAACAGTCTCCACAGATTGCTCTGCAGAGGTTGCTCATAATCAACCATTTATTCAGCTGCAAGATGCTGTTCACATATAAAGTAGATCAGGATGTCACCTGACTGTGGTTGACAGCCAGTCCACTGACTGAGTCTAGAGCTTATTGCATATGTGTAAGTCCAAGGTTACCTAAGTTAACTCAAGAAGAAGAAGAAAATTAAAAGGAAAAAATTGGGCAGCTGCACCAGAAACCTCATTATTGTGAATCTGGGTGCCTCCAGAATCATTTGTGAATATCCCTGTCAGGTCAAACATTATTGCCCCCCATTTCTCCAGATAATATTGCTCCCTGCAGGACCTGATGAGTCAACATCACTGGCAAACTGCATGAGCTTTCTTTGTTCCAGGGCTGGGCAGGACATGTACAGCCCTTCCAAGTGGTTTTGAGCCTGTGACAGCAGGCCATGGCCAGGACTGATGCAGGAGCTGTGCTCCTTCTCCTTGTCACCTTGGAAATGCCACCACCTTTCTGGATCCTTCCTTGCCTTGGACATCTTTTGTCCATCCTCACAGTGTAAAGTCTTGAAGCAAAGGATGAGGAAGGGAGTTGTGGCCATAGGCTGATGGGGGCAGCCAAACAAGTGCTGCCCTGTTAGAGATTCTGCACCTTATCTTCTATTTGATCTCTTTTTCAGGTGGCTGAAAACAATAGAAATTAAAAGGTATTTACATGACACAGAGGCCTCCATTCTATCTTCAGAGGGAACTGAGCCATGCAAGTACATAAGGCTTCAGTGACAGTCAGTGGGCTGGATCCTGCAGAATGGAAAGTGGAAGATAAAACACCACGCTTGGTGGGATTTCCAGGAGGATTTCATTACCCACACTAATTTAAGAGCAGGTGCTTAACTACATAAGCACATTTATAAACCTATCAAGTGTGCATTTGTATGTGTAGATGTCTAAATATTTACTTTTGTACAGCACTTAGTAATTCTGAAATAAGTTTTCCTGTCCAGCTCCAGTGCAGAAGCCTGTACAGTCATGCAAACATATCCTGGCCTCTCAGCAGGGGATATTAAATCTGGCACTGCATGGATTTAATTCAGACATTTGGCTTCTCAATCAGAACTGCACTTGAATGCTTTTTAAAATTCTCCCTTATTCAGCTAGAGCAAAAGAAGTGGTGTTAGCACTACCCTGTCAGTGCCCCCCACTCCTTTGGGTGAGGATTGTCCCTGTGTTGAAGACAGCATCCATGGAAACTACAGAGGTTGCTGCTCTCCACACTTTTCCAGGCATACCACTGTCAGCTTCCTTGTATGTTTCTCAACATTTGAATCTAAAAAAGCTATTAAAAATCTTAAAAGGATCGGAGATAACATTTACTTGCTATTTACACACCCATTCCAAGTCAAATAACTCACAGTGCCTCAGCCACCTTGCCTGATAATCAGGACAGCATATGGAATAGTATGTGCTTCTCCCTTTCACCTCCACTCTCTCCATCACTGCTGCAATCCAGTACCCAGAGCACTGTCCTGAATACAGATTTCCTTCTTCCTGCTCTGCTTATTTCCTTTAAGGCATTTTTCCCCCTCTTGTGGATTGACAGACTTATCAACACCAGCTAAGGTTCATTTAATATGCCCAACATAAGCCAAACAGGATCCCAGCCTGTCGCTCCATATTCTTTTCTCACCAAGAAATGGTTTTATCTGCAATTATTTACATTGTCTGCTTAAATATTTCGCAAATGCAATGGTTTGGTAGTCAGGTGTTGCTGTAACCTATCCTGAATGTTAAGTCTATAAACGAATTCTGCCTGCTTTGATTTTTGTTTTGTTTTTCTTCCTGGCTGTGATGAGACAATATCCCCAGGAAGAGCAGGGACACAGCAGCACCTTGGGCTGGAGGCTGCACTCCCAGTCTCTCTGTTAGAGATGTGGAGGGGCATCCACACACAGCAAGCCTGCAGAATTAATCCCAAATGCCAAATGTGGAGATCAGTATCACGCGGCAAAGCTTTGAATTTTTCATTTTTCCTTCATTAGAAGGCAGTCAAAAAGAAAAAAAGCTCCATTCTCATCCTCCTGAGTGCTGTCACACTCACTCATATGCACACATATACTGCTGCTTTTCCAGTTAATACCAAGGGATGTAATGCCACAGTAAGCAGAGGACTGTACCAGATTTCCATGGATTATGGAGTATATTTTTATGGATCCAATTGCAAAAGGATCATTGCTATTTTTTTGAGGTTTAATATTTTGCAAAAGTATTTATTTTTTTTTCCCCTCTCTGTCCAATTTAAAATCTCCTCTGGCATTAGGCAAAACATTTCTCTTATTAACCCCCATCAGTATAGTCCTAGTTTGCTGCATATTCTCTGCTGGTTGTCCTGACTTTCTCCCCCCAAATCATCATGCCCTCTTATTCTGAATGGGCTTATCTACCTGTAGGAATTCTCTCCTCAGCTACCACAACCTTCCTGCAGGCATGGAGCAGCTATCCATGGGCAGCAGCATGCACAGGCACTCAGTCATCCCTTTAATCTGAGGTTACAGGCCACTGTCAAGTGCTGGTGGACAGAGTGCAGGCGAGACTGTCAGAGGTGCCAGCTGAATGCAGAGCAGTCACATGGATATCACCTCAGAGGTGATAACAGCAGGAAAAAAAAGTCTTTATTCACTGTAAAGAACATGCCAATGCATGCCCAGCTTACCCACAGTCCTGAAATCGAATGGAGAAAAGGAAAGGCTTGCACCTCTCCCTGTTTATAAACCTGTCTGTAACACACTCCAGGGCTCCATGTCCCATTTCTGATAGGTGTGCAAAAGCCTGCAGATGTAACTGTGTCCAGCTTCCAAGCTAACACAGGGCCATATCTGGGACATCCTGGGGGTTATGCTCTTGATGTTGGCACATCAGAGTATGTGACATCAGAGGATATCCTGCCTGCAGCTTCCCAAAATTACTGGAAAGGCTTTTATGGAAGAGTTTACCTTTTTACAGAGTGTGTAACTGATAGCAGGGATGCTGTCACTCCTAGGGAAGTGACAGTGTTCCTGCCTCAACAGCAGGTTCACCTTGGTGCACGTGTTCTGATTTAAGAGTTTAGAAAGCCATCTTAAAAAAATCTCACTCAGTGTGTAACTGATATTGACACATCAAGGACACAATTATCATTCTGTTCACATGGAAGGGAAATGTTAAAAAATAACCCTTCAGCCCATTCCTAGTATTTTCTATTTATCATTCACCAAATGTACACTTTTTAAATTTTAATATTCACCTAAAATTTTTCTGAAGTGTTGAGTTTTGGGTTGTTTTTTTTTTCCATTAGCTCTCTGTCATCAGGCAAATGGCTTGGGAAAATCCCCACAAGTCACTTGGGAGCACTTGTTGAACATTTGGAGTTACAGAGCAGCATTCACCTTTGGCAAGAGCTGTCTCTAATCTTCAGGATAGCAATATCTTCAGGTAGATATTTATCCCTGTAGAAAAAGCATCCTCATTGCACAGGAAATCTGTCCCAGGAATCTTAGAACAGGCAAGTCCTTTAGCTATAGTCTTCTAGAAACAGGGAAACGAAGGAAAATACTTGCCCTCTACTTCTAAACTCTTCTAAGCACTTGGGTTTGGCCATTATTGGATAAAGAGTTGTTGAGCTAGATAGACTACAAGTCTAAGTGGGATATTTGTTATTAGAAGCGGTGATATTTGTTATTTGGGGATAATTTTTATTAGAAGTGGTTAATTCCTGAATGAACCAGCTGATCAGGAAACCATTTCTCATATATTTTTTGCACCTCCATTGGCTTCAACCACAATGATGCGTCCCAGATCAGAACTCATGAGAAGTGTTTTTTCAATACAAGCAAGAATTTTCTGTTCTGTTCAAGTTGGTTGGGTCCACTGAATAGCCTCTGTAATCTATTTCGGCACTAGGAAGCAAGTGTGAGCCACATCTTGGGGATGACATGTTCTGTCATGGTCAAAGGGCAGCAGATGGAAATGAAAGTTGGTGAAATAAACAGTTAGGAGAAGGTGCTTGTCATATAACAAACAGAAGTGACTCATGCAATGTCCCCTTCCCCCTGCAGTCGTTACATGAATCACCTCACCTGTGTCCAAGGAAAGGTCAAACCAATTTCTCAGTTCCTGGAAGAGTTTTCAATTTAAAAGTACTGCAGGATCATGATATTATTTAGTGTGAAGAGTTGTATGGGCTCTGATTCAGTTTAACATAGGATTATTGTACAGTTCTATTAGAACTGTCTTGATTGCACAGTGTGATTAATGTACATCTTGACTAGCTCTCACTGCCAACGCAGATTTTCCTTTTCCAAACTCTTTTGGTGCTCTCTCTTGTTCTTCCTTGTTATTTTTAATTGTTTGGCTTAGAAATAAAAAGTGAGGAGATGGAGGAAATGACACTTTCACTGGAGGAAGAAGCATAGACTCATTTTAAGAGGGTGAGGAATTGGGATTAAGAAAGAATTACTCTTCATGGTTTCAACGGCAAACCCATCCCAGTTAGGCTAAGGGGGACATTCACTCTTTTTTGCTACTCCCTCACATTTGGGCTCTACTGGCCTCTTCTCTGTATTATTCAGAACCTAAAGGGAGAATAAGTGCTGCTCTGGAAAATTTCAACTTGTCAGAAGTGACGCAGTGTTGGTAGCAGGAAGGGTTCTTTCATCCCATCGCCCGGCTTTTCCATGACTCTCCTCCTGCTCCCAGCCCCATTTGTTTCCATATTACATGCTTGTTACCAGGAAGAATACAGAAAGAAATTAATCCTACTATGGATTTCTTTCAAGGCACATTTCTCTCACTTCCATTTTGGCTTGATCTTCTGCTAACTGTCATAAGATAAAATCAGGCAGCGTGATGTTTTTATTTTGTTCTCCACACAACAGGTTGGGTTAACCTATGTGGGATTCCCATATGTAATTTACCCAGCTAATTTATGTGGAAAATACCAGCTCTCTTGCTCTAGCTTGGATTTGAGTTTGACTGAGTTTCCTCAGCATAAAAGCAAGCCTCATTTCCAAATGGAGACGTGCTTTTTCCCCTTCTGAAGTAGTTTGTCTTCCTGCATAGATGTGATATAAAGGAACATATATATCCTTCTGCTGTTTCATGTTCCTCTTTTCAATTGTACACTCAAAAATCAGGGGGTGAATGGAAAGGAGATGTCCTGGCAAATCTGGTCATCACCATTACCATATCTGTCAAAGGAATTAGGGGGCAGTGAACCTTTTTAAATAAGATGTTTAGGTTCTGTACATAGGATCATGCTTGATTTTTTTAACAAGATCTACCTATTTCTGTCTGCATCTCGTGCAAGACTGCACCCATTCTGGAAAAATCAATTGAAGAGTTTCTGTGTTATGAAACATAGGCACTTATATTTCAATTACTGCACTCATCTTAAGGCTATGCTTCTCTGTGACTGGTTAACCTGAATCTGTTATAACTCCATTACAACTCAAAATTCAAGAGCATTAGCAGTTTTCATCACACCAAATTGTTATTGGAAATGCTTGTGCTGAGTCTGACTCCAAATATAACTAAAGCAACTAAAATGTTAGCTCTTCCTATAGATTATTTAGCCTGAATACAAATGAATAAGGATACAATCCTCCATCTTTATGATTTGAAAGGATTTATTTACTTGTTTGTAGGAGCCAGAAAGTAAGTTGAGGTGAATGAAGTGCAAAGAGCACTTTTGCTCAGTGAACTATAGGCTTGAGATTGAACAAAATCATTGACAGTTTTACCAGAGAGGGATTGCAGATGCCCATCAAAATGTCTGTACACAGACTGGCCCTGCAGCATGGGAGCACAGAATGCACTGCCACAGGGGAGATCTGTCTGGGTATTTATACCATGCTCATTGCCATGGTAACAGAAAGTCTTATGAAATGCAGACATTACGTACAGAGGTGTTTGTGCTTTCCTGCCTCTCTCACACTCACTCTTTCCTTCCCCCCAGCCCTGGGGCTTTTATGGATGGTTTAATATCAAGGAGGCCCAGTGTCAGCCAACAACTTGAACGGACTCCCAAACCCTTGGGATCCCTGGGCCAGACTGGTCCAGTGTGCTGGAGTGTGCCTTTAGCACTGGATCCTCCAGTCCTGCAGTCACAGGCACTCCCAAGCCCCTCCAGAATGCCTGGCCACTTCAGGGAGTCCTTCAGCAATATCTGAAGGTCATAGCTGTGGAGAAGTATCACCAAGACTTAACTCACAGCGTGCCTCCTGCCTCCCCAGGGATGCAGGGAGTTACAGCCATGGCCTGGGAGGTCCTGAGCTTAGTTGGGTGGTGGGCTGTCTGCCAGGAGCTGAGAGGAGTTTCCAGGCTCTGGACCAGCACACACCATGGATCCCCTGCTTCTTTACACAAAACATTTCCTCTTTAAGCAGCCACCTGCCAGGATCATTCAAGATGGGAGCTCTTCCTCCTGTGGTCACATCTGGCACTGACTGTGTGAGTTTTAGGTAGGTATTAATCATGCTTTTGTACCTCCATACCTCACTGGCTTTTTGTGCCACTTTTTTTCATCAATATCACTGTAAGGTACCTGAGAGCTTATCTAATGAAGCCAATAGCAATAAAAGTATCCTAGCTGACTTAAAAAATTCTGTCTATAAAAGAGATCTAGTTTAAGAGCTGGGTATTTGGTAGGCTCTGGCCCTCTTAGCTCACATCTATATAATTTGCAAAGCTGGGTTTAACATGATGCTTCAAGCTAATATGCTGACACAATCTAATTTTCTAAAGAAAAAGGCTGACTACAGGTCTTCAGAAATTCTTAAAAATGTTCTGCTTAGCCTTATGGCAGTATGTTGTAATAGCCAAGAAAAATGCAAGGCCAGGTTTTGGGTGTTTTGGAGCAGTTAAGAGTCAGGAGTGCTGTGGAAGGAAAGGGAAGTTACCTCTTGTTTCCTGTGAACATCTTCTCCATGCTATATTGCTCACTCTCCTTGACCAGATAAGGAATTTATAAACGGCAGGGAAATCAAGAATCCAGGAGACTCTGGAACTGGTAATTTGGTGTCTAAAGCAAATGAAATGGTGCATTTCAATTGCAGTGCATTGTTTTTATGAATTTGTAAGTTTTTTGATTTAGAAAGGGTTGTATTTTTAACATAATATTTCTTTTGCTGTAGCTACGCACTTAAGTAGGCAGGTACAACACCCAAAATTTCTACCTAGAGATACATTATTTTGTTCACAGTATGATTTCTAATTGCTTGAATAATACTACACAATGGAATAATTTCTTACACAGTGAGAGCTGTTTCTCACTGCTTGAGATATAATAACCTCTTGGGAAGTCACGGAGCTGCAAACTGTAATGATCTATGTAGAGCATTTTTGCTCAGTCTCTACTCTTAAAATGCTCAGCATTCACTAAAAAATGAATCGGGAAACTGGTAAAATAAGTTGCAGGAACAGAATGAGATGGCTCTTCATTTTTATATATAGAAGGCTTTTTAGACGCCCACATCCCCTATATTAAAAACAGTGATTCAGAAAATCAGCCAGCGGATTCCTGAACCAAAGCATTGTGTGTGATTTTTGCAGCCCACATTTAAAGAGATGCATTGTTTACAAGAATCAAATGGGTATTACAAGGCACTTTTGCAATACAGCTGTCTTGTAGTGTAGTCTCTTTACTTGGATGAGATGATGCTAGTTTTAATTTACCAGTTTAATTTGCTATATTCATCTATGCATTTACGCATCTATAAAAACAAATTTTCTTCTCAGAAATATATATGAAACAATTTACCCAGAAATATACATGGTAATATTAAATAACCAAAACAGAGTGAGGCTGAAAAGAGTAACAAAATTACATGTCTGATGCCTACAGCAAAGAACTGGATATGGGAAGATATTGTGGTTAAACCTACCTGCAAATTAAGTATTTGCAATCCAAATCCAGAATCCCCTTTTTGAAAGGAGAGAAGGGGCTGACTGCAGACCAAACTCCCTGCATCACTTTTCCAA
This sequence comes from Acrocephalus scirpaceus scirpaceus, assembly GCA_910950805.1. NCBI lineage: Eukaryota > Metazoa > Chordata > Aves > Passeriformes > Sylviidae > Acrocephalus > Acrocephalus scirpaceus. Next base: position 111,132,488 of record OU383774.1, on the reverse strand, counting down.
TCCTTAAAGGTGAGGGGCCACTGGAAACATTTTAGGTTGTTGGTCAAACCACAGTGGCAAATGTTAGTTAAACTCCCTGTCACAACCTGTGGAATTGAGATAAGGGGGAGGTTCCCAAAATGGTGCCACCTACTCCCCTGGCATGGGATGTCCCAAGGCCAGGGAGGTGCCTTAGGACCCAGCTGGCATCAGGACTGTGTGCAGGGGTAGCAGCTGCCCTGGACCCACCTCCCAGCAAGGTTTAGGATGCAGTCCAGAATAGGAGGTGCAAAATTATTTAGAAAGCTGCAGCTTTTCTTACGAAGGCATTCTCAGTTCTCGCCAAGCAGTGGGACAGATCAGTGCAAGTCTCCTGCTGCAATACACAGAAAACCATAATGGACAGCAGCCTCATCAGGGGAGACCCACAGACCCCAGTGCAGGGGCTGGACTGCAACTGCTTTTTGCACAAGGAGCCCAGGGAATTGTGTGCTCTTTCCCTTTCCTTCCTCCTCATTCACAGCAGGGTGAGAGCTGCTGCTCCAGTACAAGTAACACCGATGGTGTTTCAAAGGCACTTCCATAGACTGGAAGCTAAGGCAGTGCCAATTGCAAACTGATTCATTGTGAACGGTCATGTGCCCTGAAACAATTTCATATTGGTGTGTATTGATGAGCCTAGGTCTAGTTTTTAATAAAATTTCTTCCTGTTATTGACCCCCCTACCTGGGAGTGTGAGCCCAGACTGCAAAGCTCCAAGCAGACTGACAGCTTGGCACCAAGGGCAGGGACTCTGCTCTCCCAGATGGAGAAGCTGCTGTGCAAGAGCTGCCAGCCCTGACAGCAGCTGCCCAGGGGGAGGCAAGAATGCCCCAGATGGATGGCTCCTTGCTCAAACCCTGCTCAAAAGACATGAAAGAGAGGAACCACATACTGCAGAAACACCCTTTCCCCACCAGAGAAAATAGCATATGACCTTCTTGGATGCCCTTGTCCAGCTGAGTGTTTCAATTTTGTCCTGAATTATATTCTAGACTCAGTATGGAACAGGGCTGATGGTGGCTGTGCATGTTACACAGGCATGTGAGTAGACTGAAAGCTGAGTAATAATTCTAAAAAAGGACCCTACACCCTAAGGACTTTTTAGGCATTAGGGGTACCTAGTGGGACTGAAGAACTTTAGCTATATATTCCCTTCCTGGCTCCTCTGCTGGAAGAGCAGTGGAGGAACTTTCTAAAATATCAGTCAGTGTTTCACCCAGTGCCATCTATGATCTTTTTCTGGACAGAATAAATACTGGGAAGGACTTTTCTGGATGGAAGTGAAGAGTAGGTCTAGCACTTCAGAGAAACAACAAGCCTTTGTTTCCCTTCCAGTGTTAGCAAGGAAGAGATATTTGCTGTATAGGGTATGACATAACTAAAAGTAGCTGTCATTTAGGGTGAAAGTTAAGAATAAGGTACATATTCACAATAACCCTGTGTGCTCTTTCAGACTAAAAATCAGTGCTGTGCCATCTTCGGTGTTGATGCCGAGACCAGGCTTTGCTGGATGGTGATACAAAGGGAGAAACTGTAGCACAAGGGCAATTACTGGCAGAGTTCCCATGGATGTTAAGGAAAGGCAGGACTCACACCAAAGGAATTTGAAGCAGTCAGTTTCATTTCGAGGGTGGCCTCTTGTGTGCTATTTCGCCACTGCTTTTCAAAACTAAGCTGGTGATCGCAGAGAGCATTGTCCTGCATGCCTTCATTCCAGAGGAATTTATTCCAGAATAAAGTCACCCCCCCATGCTCTAGCAAGACAAGGCTTCCTGCTCAGTCCCCTTCTAGCCTGTCAGGCCTGTCTGGAGCAGCCTGCTGTTAAAGCAAGGGTGAGACCCAGCCGGGACTGACCTCTGCAAAGAGCTGCCAGCAAATGGAACTGCAGCTCAGCCAGGGTGGCCCCTGGAAACAGCTCAGGTAGGATCTGAGATGGTCATTTGTATATGAGCAGACCAGGGCAATTTCAGCAATGGGCTAAGTCCACACTGGTGACAAAGGTGGTGAGATAAAGATGGTGAATTTTATTCTATTGCTGTCACTTGGGGAATTAGAGCCCTCGGAGGTGGCACCAGCAAGAAATGAAGCATCAGCCCTCAAAGAAAGCTGTGTTTGAGGCACTGGAGATTCCCCTAATAAATCTCTCAGTCTCTCTCTCTCTGATTGTGACAGCCTGTCGCAAATCAGCAGCACTTTTCTCTGAAACTCCATGTAACCTAGAGCTGGAACAACTGCACTTCCACAAAATGCACGAGGTGCTGCAAGTGCTGGTTGCCCGATGCATCCTGCAGGGAACATCCCAGTGTGTGGGATTTGTGGGAAGGGGTGCCTTTAACACGGGGCTCTGGCTGTGGGAGCTGCCCGGTGTGGGGCATTGTGCGGGGTTGTATAATCCCAATGAAAGGCCCTATTGTGACGGGTGCTGCTTATGGCATAGGAAATTGTTGTGAGATTTTTCAGGCTGAGGTCTCCTGTTAACTGTCCCAGCGCTGTGCTATTTGTGCAGAGATTGTGCTGTGCTCTCATAAAGAGCTTTTGGAGGAGTGAAAGATGAGTATGCTGGAAAGGAAAAAAGAAAAGAAAATCAGTGTATGGGTTGCAAAAGTAGACGTAAGCTGGAAACTCCACCATCTTCTACTCTAGCCTTTCTACAAGCAAAGCATTACATCCATTGAGCAATGCATTTTTTCTTTCTTCTCACCCTGCAATTTTGTATTTAATAAAGAATATTAATGCATATTTAAGTTCAGATAAAACCACAAAGTTGATAAAGCCCAATGTGGACAGACTGGAGCATTAGAGAAGAATCCAGGAGACTAAACATAAAAGATCAAGACACAAATAGGAATAAAAATTGTTTAGACCTATGTCTGGACTACCAAAATATCAACTGTCATGTTAGATCACTTTTCAGATATTTGGAAGCCATACAAAGTTTCCTCTGTTAGTTAATTACTCCCTTAACTGTCCACTACAGAGTTTCTTTCATTTCCTCTCCCAAACATCTGGCAGTAGATACTGCAGAAGCCCACAGTCAGCAGGATACGCAAGCAGGGGCCTAACTTTAGTTCATGAGTCATCTGCGTGGCTCCAGTGGGACAGTTCAGGTGGTTAAAGTTAAGCATGTACTTAAGTACTTTGCAGAAATGAAATGGATCTGTGCCAGAGGGAGGTCGCTGCCTAGGTAGGAACCGGTCGTTTGCCTGTCCTTAACCATTTATAAAAGGGATTTGTATAAAATATAATTAAAAAACATCCCTTTGCTGTGAGAGCAATGATTCCTGATTTTAAAAGTGGACTCCTGTCAGCCTTTACATTCTCTCTCAGCCCCCCTGTTATGATCAAGCCATTAGCTGGAAATACTTTGATCAGGTTCAGCAGAGCAGGGAGTGATTGCTCACCCTCACCTTACCCAGCTCAGTGAGCCTGCAGGGCATGGAGAAAACCCCTGCTCCAAGGTACCTGCTTTGTTACACATGTTCTGCTTTCCTGGTAGCCACAGTTCAGCTGCTGACCTAGAGCTGCGTTTGCAGGCAAAACTCTGTGTCTGTGGAGTCACCATCCACAAGCAGCCCTTCCCACTGCAGAGGCGTGGAACCAGAGAGCTTCCTCTCCTCCATCCAAATACTTGTGGGGCTTAAAAAAATCCTTATTTTTTAAAATTCCATTTGGAGCTCTCTTATCCAGGCTGTGGTAAGCACATTCTCTGGAGCCTTGATCACCACAAGGCCTGCAATTAATTCTGCATGTTGGGTTGTGGTCCTGTCTCCACCACACCCTGAGTGTTTGCCTTTCCTTGGCTCCAGTGCCACAAACCCAACCACAGGTAACCAGGTGGTGGATCAGGTGAGCTTTGGGCTTCATGGTAGTAGAGCTCATGCAGAATACAAGACTTGTATTATTGTACCTATACAGGAGCTGTATGATGTGCTCAAATAATCCCTTTAATAAAATCAGAGAGTGATTTGTAGCTGAAAGAATGGTTTCAAAACTCTCTAAGACTATCTGTGTCACCAGTAATTCTTTTTTTTTTTTTTTGTGAATATAAAAGATGAAAATCAACTTTTGCCAAATAGAGAGCAATTTTTCCTAGGCCCTAATATCTGCGAAGTATTTCTCCTTGCACATTTTTCCCAACCTGTCAGAATCATAAGACTGAAAATTATAAAGCCAGCAGCTTTGCTAGAAAATGTCAGGCAGCCACACATTTTTCAGAAGAACAGAGTCTACTTTATGCTGGATAGCATTGTTTGAAATTGAGTTTTCAAAGTGCACAATTTTTCATTTCCAAGTCAAGGCTAATGGAAAAATTTCACTTCCAAAGGTAAGATATGGGGCAACTGAAAACAGGGATTTAGAAAAGAACTGCCATCTCAGCAATCATTTTGAACATTAGGATCATTTGACATTTTAAAAGTGGTGGCAGTGATTCACTTAGCAGAGGGACTTAACTAGGATTTGTTTATATGTCTTTCAAATACTAAGTGTAAATCATCAGTCTTCCATGCCTCTGTTTTCTCCTTTGCAGGGTTCCTCTAAGCTCCCAGAGTTTCCCTCACCCATTGAATCATCATGTGAAATGGAGTTTAATGTTTACTCCCTATCCAGCATTAAGCAAACTTTTCCTTCCTTCAGTAGTTTTAGTCTGTGCCTATGGAGCATGCAGACAGCTTCTAGGGATGGAGGAATGAGCTCATGCCACATGAGCCACTAATCTCTATTCCTACTTGCCTCAGCCTCGGAGGCCAAAATCATTCACATGAAAGGCAGATTGTTGCAAATTAATTAAGAAAATGAGTATGAAGGTGAGTGACAGCATTATAGAAAACTAAGAGGAAAGTTTTGGGTTGACATGTTTAAGAGAAGTCAACTCAGGGGACTTTTTTTTCATTCAGTGCATGGGAAGGTTGCTTGGACACATCTCAGGGAATGGATGCAGGGCAGCATTGTCACACACTAATGCCCTCCTGCTGCTAAGCAAATATCATGGCCTTTATTTAAATACACATGCATAACAAATCTTTGGCAAACAACCCATAAAGACTACCAGCAGTTTCCTTGAATTAAGATTATTCAAGTGTTTCTCCATTGCAAGAAATTTTTGGTGCGATGCCTCTGCTCTAGATGAAAAGCCTTTTCTGGTCCTGCCATGCAATTAAATCCCACCTTCCACTGAAATTCCTACTAGAAAAAACTGAGTGGCAGCCTGCTGTCCTGGGCCAGGGTTCTGTCTGATTTAATTTCAAGGCAGGCAGAGGAAAAAATGTGGGAGAGGAGCAGCACTGAAAGGGGACATGGGAATGACCTACCATGGCAAAGGAGAAGAGTGGTGGAGTCAAGAAACAAGGCCATCTTCTCCACAGGATCATCATCTGCACCAGTTAAATACACATGTAGTCCTTGCAGACATGTTTCCTGCTTGTTTTGAGTAGAGGAGATAAAGTAGCAAGGAATACAAAAGTGCCAGGCAAAAGGATTTGTGTCAAATTACAGCTTGTACAGCTGTCCCTGGAGCTAGGCTAGGCTGCCCAAAGAGGACTGCAGAGGAGAAAAATTTAGTGTAGCAGAAGAAATCCTTCTTTCTGCTACTTGCATATCTTTTCCCTTCCCATACCTTTCCCCAGACTCTTCTGTCCTGCTTTTATTCCTTCTAGTAACCTAAAAAAAGTTCTGGTAGCTTGACATTGATCATGTCACCATTTTTTGTGCAACTGAGTAGAGTACAGCCTGAGCAAGAAGGCTGAGCATTGTACAGCAGAGTTTGGAATTAGCCTTACACATCCTGGACTTCCCCTTCTTCCCACCTTGTCCCCATTTAGGTGCTTCATACTGAATTTATCCATAGCCTGGTCTCACATGCTGCTGTCAATGAGCTTTTCTTTTAGCAGTCATTTATCTATGATCCAACAGGCTCATGGATTTCATAAAACTTCTTTTAAAAAGCATTTTACTTTGCATTATCCAGTGATTGTTTAATAGCAGCCAAGATGTATTCTCTTGAAATGCTTGCCTGAACTTGGACATCTATTGTATCTGCCACATACAGAATCACAACAGTCTGCTGGATTACTGGTCCCTAAATGTGGAGTTTATCACTCCAAACACTTGAAAATGCTTCTAGAGGACAAAGGCTTTTATCCAGGCCAATTACTTACCTAATGCAAAATTTTCTGAGGAGCACTTTCATTTAGAGAAGAGGTCAAGAAAAGAAAACTTGCTCAAAAAATTCATTTTAAATTACTTTGTGCAAAAGGAATGCAAGTGTTTGATGCAGTAGTCATATTAATGTGGTTGCTAACTCTGTCTGGAACAGGAAAGGAATATAAACAAATTATTTCATACAGTGTAGTTCTCTCTGTCTGAGAGGAAGTGAAACTGCAATGACACCATTTAACCCTTGCAGGATCAGGTATTAGCAGCCTGGTTTAAATGACAGCATTGTTTTGCATGTTTTCTCATCCCAAGCAGTAGAGGCAAAGGGATATGCATTCTTCTTAAGGAAAAACCACCTGTCACTGTATGCCTGCCTTCTTTCAAAGACGTTACAGGAGGGCATGGTTTTTACAAAATCAAGTAAATGTTGTCATTCAATGGCCAGTTGTGACTCCTCATTTAAATAAAACAGCAAATGAAGCCAAAATTTAAGGAGGGGGAAGAACTCGTTGTTAAACATCTATTTTACACTTTCATGAGCATCTCAGACATATTATGAATAAATGTAATTTGAATAAATGCATATTATTTAGTAAGATAATGCACGGGAAGTTTAGCAATCTGTGATCAAGTGTGACTCGCTGAGGTGCATTTATTCCCATTAATATGCTAAATAGCCCATCACCAGCAGCCCCAGAATCAGGGAGCCGAAATCAGCAGTCAAAACCTTTTGCTGAAAGAAGTAAAATGCACAGACATCAAGGTCAAGCATGACAGGTTGGACTTCTGCTGCACAGAAGTCCAACCTGTGCACTCCTTGACAAAACGTCCCTGCTGCAGGTAAATGGACCAACCTTTGTTCCCCAGTGCCACAGCAGAGATGCAGCTCCTGGAGGGAAGGAGTGCTGCCAGTGTTGCCAGCCTGGCTGTGGCTGCTCAAGGGGTTTCTTCTGGCAGCAGAGAGGCAGCTCTGCCTCTTTATACCCCCAGGACATGGAGTTGTATTGGCAGTTCCTCACAGCTGGCAAAAATCTGTAACAGCAGCCAGGGTGTCCACACTGAACAGTACAGTCTATTTCTGAGCAATTATTGCCTTGAGGGTTTACACAGCCCTAGAGGTAGATTGGTGTTCAGGAAAAAAATTCTAGTAGCATCTACCTTTGGCTTTAGAGGAAGCCAAATAACGTTTTGCTAAACCAAAGAACGCACCTGAAGATGTTAATGGCAAAAGAAACCAAACCAGATTTTATTACAGGTGTCAAGGCTTAGCTGCAAAGGGGCAGCTATGTGGTCAGCATCACACTGCATAGAAATATCTGCTCCAGTCCAGAAGGAAGCTGAATTTGTGGCAGCTTTCTTCTTCTTTCAAAAGATTTTTGGTTTTCGGAGAATGGAATGCAGTTCCTTCTTTAATCACTACCTTTCCCTTGGAGTCTGATGCAATTTTTAGTTATTGCTTTGCAAGGAAAATTGCTTATGATTCTGCAAACATGGAGAAATATGTTACTCACATTACCTCATCCTTCAGGTTCTGGGAGAGAAACGGTGGGATTCCTCTGGCCAAGTGTGCACTCCTGCAAGCCACCAAAGGATGTCTGCCATGTCATGTGGAAAAAAGCAGGCCCTCATAGGGCATGACTCTCTCATTTAAAAATAGTTGCCTATGGAGAGCTTAGCCTTTTTTAAATATCAGCGAAGTATTTATCACCTTTAGCTGAGTGTATCTTCACCAGGATGGGATGAACTGCATCCTTAAAGGGCTCATTCCTCTTCAGTTGACTCCAAAGGGAGCCTTACCAGCCATGCCAGTGCAGCTGTCTATACTGCAGAGGTCTAAAGTTCATAGAGACCAGTTTTGTCCCAGAATGTTCTTCCACATCAGCCTTTTCAGTCCCAGTACTGCACAGGCATTGTGCTCAGTGTGGGCTTTATGTTTCTGTAATTCTCATCTGACATCCCTGGCTGTAAACCCAGGTGCTGTCTGGCCAGCACACAGAGGTCTCAGCTCTTCAGGGCCACCCTTGCAGCTAATGGGGCTCACCTGGTAATTGAACACTTCCTTTAAGGCTGCAGGGAATGCCAGCCTCGGATGGGAAGGCCATTATTGCTCTAACAGTGTGACAATAAAGTGGAGCAATGGCAGAAGGCCATGTCACCTGTCCCACGTGCTCACAGCACCTGGCTCTGTGCTGGTGTAACTCCAGGTGTGGTTTGACATTACAGCAAAAAGCCTGTCTAACCACTCTGTGCAGCTGAAAACTCCCCCTCTGCTGTGCCCTGCACCTGTTCCCACCCTTCCTCCTCCTCCTCCTCCTTGCTGGCACTGGGAATTCTCCTGGGAGTCAGTTAAACTCACCCTTCAGAAGAAAGGATTTTCTCTCTCCTTTTGTCTCCCTGGTCTGGCTCTCATAGAATCTAAGGGCTGCTGATGGGGAGGGCAGGAAGACAAAGATGAGGCCACAAGGATGGGAAAGGGCAGGGACTGCCCTGGTTGAACCTTCAGGGAGAAGTTTTCTGTCAAGGCTCAATACCTTTCAGTTGAAGCTTGCTCAGAGCAAGTTACCTTACCTTGGGTGATGAGAAGTAACATGTTCAACTCCAGTAACTTTATATTTACCTTAAACTTGTGCTTCCCAGCTCCTAAAACACGAGAGCATTTAATTTGAAATGCTACTTGTTAATGTGCTAGATGTGCTTCCATCAAGCATGGGTCGCCTTCTTCTCTAAGGCAGAGATAACTGCTAGAGTTCAAAACCCTGAGACTGTTACCTGCTCATCTACTGCCTCTTCTGCTTCAGAGCCTGCACTGACAGGAGACAGATGCCTTCAAACCTTGCCTAGGCTGTCACCTCAAGGTCCACCTGCCTCAAGAATGGCATCATGGTAGAGCCAGCAGGTGAGCAGTGAAGCAGCAGTGATCACCAGAACTTTCTTCAACCAAAATGGATTGTGCTTTTCTTAGTGCCCTTAAGAGTGATTGATGATTAATCCATAATCTTTTCAAGTAACTGTCTCTTTATCACCATCTTTTAATGCTTGGCATTATAAAAAGAGATTAACTTGATAATTTCCTGTAATTTGAGGTGGTTACCAGTCTGTGGCCTCTTTTCATCTGTTTCTTGTTTCTCCAACAATGGACCAGCACAGCAGCTCATGAGAAAACTACCTTCAAGAGCCAGAGCTTAGTTAAGTCAAGCCTAAGTCATATCCTGGAGTTCTCAAATAAGGCTTCAATAAAAAGGCAAGTGTGAGAACAAAGACCATGCTGAGTTAGAAAAGCTTCTTTTGTCATGATCATTTTCATGACCACTACAACTTCTCTTCCCCAATCCAAAGAGACCAACACAAGGCCACGGCTGGGTCCTTTTTCTTGCTAAATGAGATGTTCCAATTTATCTCACAGCTATGCATGTGATAAAGACAGCTTGAAAGAGCTTTAACCAAAGTCATTTCCCAGCACTTGGTTCTCTGGCAGCCCTGAGGAAAAGATCACCTCTCCCTGCTCTGCTTCCCTGGGGCTGCTCTCTGCAGTGGTGGGAGGCCCTCAAAAGTCTCATCTCCCTCTGGAAGATGAGATGATCTAGGTCCTGCCCCTCATCCCAGGAGGTTCCTCTCCAGTCCCTTGTTGCCTGGCAGCAGCTTCTGATCACTCCTGAGCAACACATCCACATCCTTCTCAGGAGCAGTTGCCATCCTCAAATCCTCCAGGCTGTCCTGATTTTCCTATACCACTTATTAATGTTCATAATTGCAAAATAATTGGGCCTGCTGAGTTTGTAATGAAGGCACAATTTTAAATGCTGTAATCAAAGAACTTTCAATTGGATTAAGACTTGAGTGTCCTAGTGGTTTAATTACATGCCCAGGTAAGCACAAATAAGCTTTGGGTTTACTCCTGTCTTTCAGATAGGCCACAGCAAAGTCTTTGTGCCCACTTGGTATCACTGAATATCTGACACTAATTGAAGGTGGACCCCAGTAGCCAGGACTCCTACATGGCATCCCAGGCAGGGAGATTCAGCCCCAGACATGCACAGCTCCTGGGGTGAGACACCACTAGATTTATTTAGTCAACATGACAAATATCACTGAAGAATTCCTTAGGAGGAGGCATCCTGTGAAATGAGAGGCTGAACTGAAGGGTGTGCAGCTTGACAAATGCTCCAAATCAGCACAGCCACTGAAAGGAGGGTGTCCTCCTTGTCTCCCCTTGCTCCCAGCCATCATTCTCAGCCATGCTGCCTCCTCTTCTCTCTGGCAAAATTGGTTTTATATCCACATGGAAAAGTAGATACAGTTAAAGGCAACTTTCTCTTTCTCTTTCTTTCTTTCTTTCTTTCTTTCTTTCTTTCTTTCTTTCTTTCTTTCTTTCTTTCTTTCTTTCTTTCTTTCTTTCTTTCTTTTCTTTCTTTTTCCCTTTTTTTGCCTTGAGGAACAGCACAAATATTTACAAAAGCATGGTGAAACAGAGAGCCCAGGGACAGGGACAAATGCTGGTGGTGAGAGGAACCCCTTAAGAGTGATGGGAGTGTCAGAACCCATATGCATAAATGTTGGTCAAATTAAATCCTAAGGAGAAAGGTGAGAAATACTAAGTTTAAAGGGGGTTATTAAGCTTCAGTCCTATAAGGACAAATAATTCTTTCTGCACTGCACCTCTGGAAAGGGAAATGTATTTCAACAGCATTAGAAAATGTGGTCTATCAAACAGGTTTCAGACAGTCCCTGGTGACAAACCTCCTAATCTGGGGCAAGGGGAGACGTCGCACTGCAAAGGAGGTCTGAGCAATAAGCAAAACACATTGGGGCTTCAGTTTCAGTTCTGCTTTGGTTCGTTTGTAGCCCAGTCCTTTTCTAGTTGCAGTCTTTGAACTCCTCCCAAGCACACTCAGGGACTGGTTGGTAGGCAGGATGTGCTGCAGCTGCCAGAGAAATTAATTGGCAGAGAAATGTAGATCAACGCCATCAGCTGCACACACACGCACACACACACGTATCAATTTAACTACTCCAATTTAGAAAAGATTGAGATAAATTGGTACAATCTTCTTTCTGGACAAGGTTAGAATGTAGATGCTTTCGGCTTGTCAGGTGCAAAACCAGACAAGCTACAGCACCACCAGGAAAGGGAAAATACATCTGTACATGGTACATCTATACATCTGTGGGTCTATACCAGCTATAAAAGTGTTATAACCAAATAAGTATGAAAATAGATAGGGGCTGCCCATAGTTTTGCAAAAATTACATCTACATACATCATACTAAGTTCAATTGTAGTTGGTAGCATTTTTCTAGTAGCACAGTGGTTGTTTTATTTTACTGTGAAGTGCTTTTTCTTCATCTCTCTGGGTTTGCTTTGATGCCCTATTGAAGCCACTAAAAAGCTGTGAATTATTTTGGGATCACCAGGAGTTCACATTAAATGATAAACCTCAATGCAAAAAGAATTTAACAAATGCTGATCTGTGGTAATCGAATTTTGACTGTTATGTAATTCCTGAAATGTCATGGACATCTATATTATATTTACTCAGTTTAGAGGTAAGAGGTACAAACAGAAATTTATTATTTTAAGGCCTTAATAGGCTGAAGCATCCATGAAAGTATCTAAATGCAGTTTATTTCCATTATAAAGACTCAGCATTGAGACATGGGTTCTCTGCTGTTGATCACACTAGAAATTATTTCAGCTCCATTTTCACATATTGATAATAATGACATTAAATTATATTTTATAATTATAACCATTATATTGTATTTGTACAAATTTTATTTGCCAAGTTAAAATTACAATCTAATCTTATCAGCAAATCATCATCCTCGGTTTATCTTTGAAGGGGGCAATGGAATAAAAGCTAAAAGGTGGGAGATTCACCTGTCCAAAGGTAAATGTGTGGCCTTTTCAGAGAGAGGCCCTTTGGCTGCCTTTAGGCAGCACAGAGGTGGATGCTATGGGAATGATTGCTCTTAATCTGGAGCAGCCCAAACAAACCTATTTTGCCACTTCTTACACTCCTAAATGTACACAGGGACATCACCTGATGTTTTATTTACTCAGTAAATTTGAGCAGACATCAGACATCAGTCTTTCCAAGAGGAGAGAAAAGCCACAGTTTTGTCAAATGTGACTCAAAATGGGAAATGATGAGGGAAACAGCTGCTCTGCCTGATGTCTGTAAGTGCTGCACAGGATCCATGAACACATTTAGGGGGAAAGGCAAAAGCAGTGTTTGCTAAATTGATTTATTTGTGTTAGCTGTGCAATATGAACATCCCAGCAGCTATTCCCAGATTATTTCTCTTAACAGGGTGATGAGAGTTGAACCTCCCCTGTGGTCCTGAACCAAACCCCTCACCTTCATCCAGGAGCCCCTAAGGGGACGTGGGGATGTTTCAAACCCCTCTACAGCTGCTGAAGGGGAAGTTTAAATAAACGGTGTGCTTCCTCAGCACTAAATCCTCCTGCTCCTGAGATGCTTGCCGACAAAGTGAAGTGGATTTTTCTTGAAGTTAATGTCACTTTAAGGATTCATGTAAATCCTTCATGGGTTTTGCTTTCATTTTCAGTATGACTGAATTTTATGGTATAATCATATCAACACTTCCACTTTAAATTCAGCCCTGCACCAAGGGATGGTTTCTATCATTGTGTCTATAGTCAGTAAATGCAAGGCTTTACCCTCTGAGCTGCACAAAAAGCAGTTAAACACTTTACAGACTCTGTTTTCCTTTTCACAGTATTTAGTTCCTCAGACAATAAGCAAATACTTGACTCTTCTAGAGGGGAGTTTCATTTCCTTCTTATGTACATTACCTCAGGCATGATTAAACTTTGGGCTTAGTTTGCAGCATGCAATTTCTGCTTCATCCAGCAGCTCTTGGCAGGTTGTTTTTGGGATTACGTGGTACAGAGCCAGTGCTAGCAGCACTGTCCATCCATGAGGATGTCCCTGACACATCCCAAGGGGTGTGAGGAAGAAATGCCCCCCTTTGCCTTTCTCAGAAGGCTGTGGCAGGAAAGAGGGAGCTCAGAGCCACCCTCTTTGGAAGAGCAAACAAGACATCAGCTGCTCCCTGAGGTCTCCCTGGGAAACGCACAGCTCATAGGAGCTCTGGATCCTGTGGTTCCTCTCCATGAATGTTGCCTAAAAATAGAGCTGAAATGTGACTGTTCAAGATACAGCCTTGTGGTAAACAAGGAAATTGAGCATGTAGCCATGAAAGTTTTGCTCATTTTTCAATTGTGGTCTGTAAAATGTTAAAATTTATTGATTGTAACTTTTTTATTTTAGGGTCAATTACCAATGAGCTTAAGAAAACCTTCTGTTGTTCCACTAGTCCAGCTTGGTGCAGATCTCAGGGCCTTCTTGCCTGTTTCCAAGCTTTTTTCCACTAGGCACTTGTCTTGGTTTTGAAAGTCAGTTGTCTGCCAGGGAGAGCTAGAGTTTGCCTTGGAATGGAGAATGTCACCCCCCTCCCCTCCTAATTATTATAATTTTGCAATTAGGGGCTTTCAGGCAAAGATATGGGAATAGGAGTAACAGTTCTTTAATAGGAATAAAAACAACAAAACAAAATACAAATGCAGTAGTACAAAGACAAGCAAGCAAGCAAAACAGAAGTCCTGGAAAAAAAATCCTAACAGGGTCAGGGATACGACCTGACACCCTGTAGGTAAGGGTGTTGGAAGCAGTCCAAATAAATCCTAGATGAGATTTTGTGGGGTACAGATAATGGAGTAGGAAAAGTCCAGTGGTGGCAAGATGGCCTTAATGGCCCATTAGCAGAAGATATCCCCCGGAGGATGGACAGTGGTGAAGGAGATAAGAAACACTGCCACACCTGGCTTTAACAGCTGGCCCATTATCAAAGGCATCCGCCCCCTCCCCCCTGGAGTTACAAGAGATAAAGAAATATCTGCTTTTACAACAGATGAGAATAGAATAAAAATCTCTTGGCTACCCAACCCAAGACAGCACTTTGATTCAGTTAGCTTACAATGTAAATGATATTTGTAGATATATGCCAAGTAGTACAGACACTTACATTGTGATTGCCTGAAACTGTCCATTATAACTTAATTTTCAGTTGCCTATTGCTTGGGTAGACATTTTCCACAATTTACATCAGACTAAAAGTAGAAGCCATTTGCATGTGCATGCTGGACTCATGCAGAGCCACAGGGAACATCACACACTGGCCTTGCCACAGTGAGCTGAGCCTCTCAGGGAAGATATAGACAAAATTGATGGTACTTTTCCAGGCTTGCTTTGTCAAGGACAGCCATGATTCTGAAATTGCCAAACTCTTGAGCATCCTGAAGGATACTTTAGCTCAGGTGGCATAACCTGGTGTGTTTCCATGCATGCCCATGGCTTTTCTTCCATATCTCAAGCCTTCCCAAGATATCTTGGAGAAAGGCTGCTTGGGAGGGACTGCTGCTCAAGGCAGATTCTGGAAGGTCTGACTATAAGGAACCTAGAAAGCCCAATGATCAACCTCCCTCCTTTCCCAGATTCCTCTGGAGGAGCTCAGCTCTGTCTTTCTCAGGATGCAGGCGTGGGAGGAGGGGTGAGACAAGGATGTGTGAGACAGCTGAACTCAGCTACCAAAAAAGCTGCTGCCCTCCCTTGTTTAGAGATGTACACAAGCTGAACTTGCAAGCCTTGCTTAAATGATGACTCCATATCCACTGTAAGCTGCCTTCCCACTTATCCATTACATACTGTGGAAGTAGAATAGGCTCAAATGCAGCTGAAGCTTCTTCAGCACTCTTTACATCTGCTGTAAACTCTCCTCAGGCTCTACTTGGGAGCTGGGATGTTTTATTTTATTTATGTCGTCTTTAACCCCACAACTCACCTGAGCTCTGCCAAGCTCATGCAGGCAGATGGTCAGGAGGCCATGCAGAGATTGGAGTGCATGGAACAAAAACTCCAGAAACCTCATTTTTTTGTCACACCACTACAGTTGTTCACCATTATTGTGCCAGAAATGGCATCTCTGACTATTGTCAGCACTGGAGGTAGAGGAGTAAAGATGTTGGGTAACAATACTGCAAGGTGGAAGGCATAAACTGAGCTGCTTTCCTCCTCTAACACCAAAGCATCAAAGACAGCCCAGAAAAGACAGAAAGAAGACAAAACCAAGAGCATGGAGGCTTGAGCTATGAGGATTCAGCAATGTCTATGTTAAAGGCCTGTAAAAGGTCATATAAGCCTTTAGAGACCAACTTACACAAGTCTTTTAGGGGGCTTGCATCCCATGTCTTGCTGTCCTGCCTCCTCTTAGCACGCCTGGCACGTTTCCCATCTTTGGTTCCCTCACCACCACTCCCCTTATGGATATCTGTCACTAGCCTAGTTCCTTTCCTCAAGAAGGAGTTAATTTCCTAAATCCTTCCATCATGCTCTTGGCTTCATCTGGTTTCTCCCACATTCTTTCTGTATCTCCTTCCAGCTTGGGAAGATGATGCCTGCACATTTGTCATGCAGCAGGAATGTCATCCAGTCCATGAATGTAGCCAGGAGGGCAAACTTCATGGGTTCTTTTCCCCCCTGCAGCTGACTGACCCTTCCTGCCACCAATTTATCATGCTTTCATCTAGCTCTGAAAAATCCTGTTAGAGTGTTACAATAGGGCACCACACCAGCCTGAGATGCCTCTTCTCTTCCTTTCAGAAATTTCATGGGTATTTTTCTTTAGTGTCTCACCTGGAAAAGGATCAAGGAGCATAACCTTGAAAAGAAGCCCTGCTAGCTACCACCCAAAACTTGATATGGACAACCAGCTTTGCATCACGTTTTATAAAAACCATGGTGCTGAGTTCTGTAACATTTACAGATGTATTTTTATTAAATTTACACCTACAGTTTTTGTGCAGTCAATCTGACAAATGACAAACACAGGCCTACTTATAAGTCAGCTGAGAACTATACAGAGGAACCAGGCTGGGATGGAAAGGATTTTGTTGTTGTTAAGGATGGCATGAACAAGGGGAAGCAATGAATGCATTGTCTTTCATTGCCTTGGCAGGATAAAAGCTCTGAAGGATCCCAGGCATGCCCAGCCCATCAGAAGAGAAAAAAAAGAGGGTTGCAGATAACATTCTCTCCAGCATGCAAAAGAGGAACAGAAACTATAAGAAGATGTCCTAGGGAAGGAAGAAGTAAGCACAAAGACAGCTGGAGAGTTTCTGGAACAGGGGAGGAGCAGGAAGGTGTTGGGCTGAGAATGAATCCTCTGTGCAGTCACTCTGGTCACAGTTTCTCCTCTCTCCTTCCTGGGTTGGACAAGCAGGAAACTGGGTTGTTCTCCCTCAGCTCCTGGCTGTATGTGCATATGCCCAGGGAGAGACTGCAGCTAGACCAGGCAGAGAACATATGGGATGACACAATGTGGATAAATGGAAATTTTGCCCAGTACAAACTGTCAGGACAGAAGACAAGGTAGGAACATGCAGTGGGGTTGGATGTACTCCTGACTCTATGCAATACATATGCCTTAAATGCCTCAGTCCTAAAAACACAGCATTCTGAAAGCAAACTGTCCCATGTCCTCTCAAACAGACATCCCTTTCCAGTACTGTACCTCTCTTGGCACAGGGGGAACAGAAGAACATCAGAAACTAAAGGTCCAGGGCAGCTGGAGGGAAGAAAGGGAACCCAAAGAGAGAAAATGCATCTCCCAGTGAACCACACAGAGTAGAGGCAGAAGGATGCAAGGCAAGGGGCAAGGGGGAGAATGGGAGATAAAGTTATGATGAATGGTATGCAAGAGATAATTGTGTCATTGAAGGTCAGAGAAGGAAAGGCCGAGTGCAAAGAGGAGCCAGCAGGACTGGAGGAAGAGGAGAATATGCAGGAAGAATTGGGTGATGAGAACTCCTTGGAAAGACGAGTGGTGTTGGGGTAGTGGCTTTCACAGCACCCTGGGGGGGATTCACAGCTCCATGACCTGCACTCACATCCAGCAGTGATGCTGCCCTGGAAGTACAAACCCACGTGTCCTGAGTAGAGACTATTTCTTTGGGAGACAAAGAAGCTCAGAAGTTGTTGTTGCTCATGCTGAGGGGTTTGGCCCTGGCAGGAGCTGTTGTCACATGCATTTACAAAGGTCCCCACCTCCAGCAGTACCAGAGCACACCAGGAACTCAACAGAGCTGAGGCAGCCGGGTGCACACCTGCCCACAGTGTGTGATGTTCACTGCTAACAATTTTGTAGCTCATTTGAGACAGCCTCTGCCTGTTGTGCTGTACACTGTGTGCTGAGGGGAAAGCTCCCAGCATACCCATTTAATTCACATTAGTAATGGGAGATTATAATTTTCAAATATTTGTCAAGAATTAGCAAGAGCCATGCCAGAAATTATTTGTACATCAGAGGCACTTATAAAGTGCAGGAGAATCTGAAGAAGGCTGAGGTTTAGGTTGCAAATACTGTGGTATCATGACAGCTTTTCACTGAGAGTTGCAGCACGTGCGTTTGCACTTCTATTATAAAACCTTATTCAGCTGCTGAAGGGGCTAAAGCCATTCTTAGGCTCTCTAAAAGATCTTTTTAATTCTCAGCTCTCCCTGTGGGAGGCTGGAGGCCAGCTATTCTTTCCACTTGAAGAGTAGGTACCTACAATTCTTGACAAGCAAAGTTCTTTGTAGGCAGACAAAAGTAGGCTAAAAGCAAAGATGCCTGCTAGGAGTTTTTCACCACATACAGAAACTGAGAATTGTTGGTTCTTATCCCAGCTTGTCACCCCATTTCTAACATATGCTAAAGATGGTTATTCTTGAAGAAAAGACCTTTATCATAAGCAAAAACCGAAATCATATTTATATTGCTCATAACATGGAGTATAAAATGTCACTAATAAAACTATTGAGCAAAGGACAATAACGAGTTTAAGTGCTCACCTATGACAATTTAAAATATTGACTCATTTATGTGTCAGTGGATGAAAAGTAACCCCTCTAGAACATGTTTATAGCAATCTTCCCCCAGTTTTGTGTCAATGGAGTTCTCAGGTATGTCCTGGACACGGCTGGTAGATTTGATGGCAGCATGGTCCTGATGCAGAACCCAAACCTTTGTCCTCCAGATTGTACCCAGAAGTCACATGTGACAGATCAAAACATTTGAGCTCCTGAAGAGCCAGGGACTTGGCTCAGCCATCACTGCAGTGCTCAGCTTCCTACAAAAACTTCTGAAATGTCCAGCCTCCAAACAGAATAAAAATATTCAATAAAGCATCAGAAAACTACCGTTCCATACCTTTAATACAAACACTATGATACTTTTAAATACATCTGATTTGGTTTTTGTAGGTAGAGTTTTTTCCTCAGTGCCTAATTTTATCTCAGGAGACTTCATTGTCTAAATCAATATTTACTGCAATGATTCAGTAAAACCATCAAATACGAGATGTTATAGAGTCACAGCATCTTTATATTGTATTTTAAAAGACACCAATTCTAAGAATTGGGATGTATGAAATGTAAGCCTGGAATGATCCACTCTAATTTTTGTGCACTAGATAAAGTTTATTTCCATGAATGAATGCCTGTAAAGCAAGACATTATTTTTATCATCCCTTTAAATCATGTTAGATTAACAGATTAGGAATCATTCCCCACGTGTCAGCCAATAATATGGGGTTTAGGTTATAATAAAAAGAGGATTAATAGCACCAACATTATCCACATGATATACTCCTTATGCCACCAGCTCTCCACTGCCTAGGACAGCCTGAGCCTGGCACCACAGACAGGAAAACCCAGTGGCAGAACTATTGCAGACTCAAGAGCCACTCTGGCATCCCTGTAGCACATTCCAGTTTTTGCAAATGCTCATGAGTCGAGCTGGCTCCTCACAGATAAGATATGAAAACAGTGACACAGTCTACTCATGGCTGAATAATCTTCCCACGGGCTTTGGGGACTGAATGATCTTAGCAGTCAGAGTCTCAGAAACTCAATTTTCTAGGTCTTAGACAATGTTCTTTACACCATATCCTCTTAGTCAACAGAGAAGAAAGAAATGAACACTTTTTTTCCTAGTACTTTCTCTTTATTTAGTAGCTTTTCCCAATGTAACATTTTAAAATGGCCTTTAAGGATGAGAAATATTTTCATGTATAAAACAGCCTTCCTAAAGGCAATTCATGCATCCGAAGAGTAATTTTTTAAAAAATTGTCACTGTTATTTGAGTTTGATTTCATGATCTGTTTGTTGAAGACCATTTGAAATTTTGTTTAAACTGGAATGCAATCCTAACAGAGCATAAAATATTAAATGTTTATATTTTCATAATACTATTCCCCTTTCCAAGCCAGATCCCATCTGTTAAGTCTTCTTAGAATTTTCAAATGTTCATCCACTTTCAAACCAAGATTCTCAGAGTCCTGCTCCAGCATATAGAGGCGTGCTGTGGTTTTTTTGTTTGTTTGTTTGTTCTTTAGTTCCTTCCTAGTACACAACATTTTGAGCTTTTATGTTTTAAGAGAGGCAATTTTGTCATCTGCAAGTCCATCACATTATACTTTTTAAATGCTTTTGTTAATAAAAAGGCAAAACCTGGCGCATTTCCTTTTATGATCTTGGAATGAATTTTCCAAGATAAAGAAAAATGAAACAAACCTTCTCGCTAGTTGCATTAGAGATATTTACCCTTGGCATTTGTTACTTATTATGAGCTTTTCTCCTGCATTATCTCATTTCTTATTGGGAAGGTGAAATTTTTTCATGTTACATATTGTTCTCATAAGTTTCACCACTGACAAAAATACAGCAGGAGTGAAGCTGGTGATTTTAAGCAAATTCCTTTGTTTTACTTTCACTCTCAAACAGAAATAGCTCTTTAAAGTAATAAGTTTTATTTTAAAGAGACACTCAATGTGAGGATTTCCAGTTGGTGATACACTTTCTCGCCTCTTGCATACCTTGCCTTCTAATCTATGCAGAAAATCATTAAGTTCTAACATTCCACAGAGGAGGAGCTTTTACTTGGAAGGATGGACAGAGCTGTCCCTCCTTGCCTTCAAACTGTTCTTCAGTCCCACCAAGTGTGTGAGCAGAAGAAAACTCACAGTCTAAAGTAAAGCAGTCACATTCAGGCTGCATCCAGTCAAACAATGTGAAACTCAGCAGCTCCTGCCCATCACCACTGCAGAGGAAATACCAACTGCAGCAGAACAATCTTGGATCCTATCCCTGAGGGTCCGAGAATGTGATAGGTTTCCTTCAGTGCCTGACTGCAAAAAGGTCAAGTAAATAACCATTGTGACTCAGGAAGAATTCACACCAAATGCCCGAAGGGGGAGAAACACCTACTTGGCAGTCAGTGCTTTCTCAAAAGGATAATTTCATCCTAATCCTTCAGTCTGGACCCTCAGGGGAAACCTCCTGAGGATGAGCCTGGTAACTATGGACTCATTTATACTTCTGCAGAATCCTAGGAATAAGAGGCTTTTCAGAGATATATTTTTGACATTTTATAAACTCTCCTGTCCACTGCTAACCTCTCCATGCTGTACAGGTTATGGAGTACAAGTGTCTCTATTTTTTTGCTCCAGGAGGGAGCAGACCTGAAATTTCTCCATATCTCATACATCCTCCTCTCTCTTGCAGTGAGGAGCCCCATTCTTCAGAGGGACTCATCACGTGCACTCTAAAGCACAATAACTACCCCAAGTAATCAAACTGGTACATACCCAGCTAAACTCTGAGCCATCATCCTCCATTCACCTTGATTTTACAGACTCATAGAATCATGGAATAGTTTGTGTTGGCAGGGATCTTTAAAGATCATCCAGTCCAACCCCCAGATCTTTGAAATCTGTTGCTTTTATTTCAGAACAATGGCTTTGTGTGTCTGAGATATTTTCTGAATTCTTCAGCTGTGACAGTTGGCATGTTAGAAAATTATTTCCTCTCCCTCCCAGCCTCATAGATGCAGCAAAACAACCCACATTACCTTTATGTGATGTTCCACAATCAATATATCTATGCCTTGCTAAGGTGCTAGAAAAGCCATACTATACTTTACAGTAATTTCTTAGTTTTTAATTAAGCATGCACAATATGTCCATCATTTAACAATACACTGCATACACATGTATGACAGGGAGGGACTGAAGACTGTGTGGGTTTTTTCACATTTATTCCTGTGTGAACAGCTGTGTAGGTGGACCACTGCATTAAACACTTCCATATATTTGTTTAATACTTCTAATAAAATTGACACTGATAGCCCACACTTTGATTACCACAGGATAGACCTTTTAACTTTAATTTGCCTGTATCAAATGCATAACCCATTTCTGCTGTACAAACAAACAGAATTTACAGATTATTTCATCTTGCAGTGCTAAGGATCTCTGTGAAGTGGAAGTTCTCTGCATACATGGAAGGAATAGCAAGTCAAAGCTAATTAGTGCAGTGAGAATCTGGGAGGAGAAGTTGCTTCCTGTCTTTGAAATTTTCTACATCTTGGGTGAGCTGATCATGCAGTGAGTGCTTTGTGACAAGCTGCAAGGCTGATTATACACTTTTGTTTGCTATGTGTTTTAAATAATATTTCCACACTAATATGCAGTTGTTTCCTAAGTGAATATGTGGTGTTTACTTACGCAAGAAAATTACTCTTTTTTTTGTGTGTGTACAAGACAGTTGGCTTTAAAATTTTGCATTCATAGAAGCTGAGTAATGCACTTAATGGAACGTAATTTTTTCCCTTTACTCTCCAGTAGGTTTTAGTGAGAGAAAACTTCCTTCAGAGATGAGTCAGAAGAGAGGAAAATATGCTGGTGTGTTACAGCTATGTGGGAAACTGTTATGTAGGTAATTGTAATATTTATTAAGCTTCAGATTTTATATAAGCTACAACTTTTAGCTTGTATTTTTCTTTCATCAGATAAAGAAATCAGGGATTTAAGAAAAACAAACCATTCTAGCATGTTCAAAATTCAGCGTGTCGTGTCCTGGTGTATGAAATTGGGGATATTCCAAACAATATTCATTGACAACCAGCAACTTTTTCCTACTTTATATTTTTGTATCCAGCCAATATGAGTGTAAATATTATTATTCAGAAATGTAAATGGTTTTTCATGAACAAGAAAGGGAAATGAGGAAGGCAACAATGCCTGCCTTCTTGTTTCTCTGCTTCTGTTACTGTCTCTGTACAGTATGAAGACAACATGAAGCCTGTAAATGTGCTCCAAGTTCACTTCAGTAGTGTCACAATAGCAACCCTCAATTTCTCATCTCCCTTTCTGGTCTTTCGCTATGAGATTAAATAGTTAGGGAACAATATTCCTTCCAGAAAATAGACAGATTTTGAGAAAACTCTTTTCCAGAGGGTTTTGAATTAATCAGGTACTTATCCCAGATAGTAAGATATACTGACATGACTTAAAATACTTGATACAAAAATTTGCCATTGAGGGCATCTGTGTAACTTTGAAGGATGACCTTTGCATACCATTGAAGGTATGCAAAAACTGATCAGCTACATGTAGAAATTGAAAAAAAAAACCCAGGTATGATCTTGATGAATTCTTCTCGTGTATGAGACTGAGCCAATCTGTAATTTATTTGTTCTTGCAAGCACCATCAGCATCCAAATTCAGCATTCTTAGGGCAACTCCAAGATTCTACACCTGAAAAATGAGTGCAGTGTGATAAGCCCTGCATTCCCAGAGTCCACGTGAAAATTTTGAAGCAAGTCTTTGAAGAATAAATTAATGTGTGGCTCCCAAGAACAATTTGGACACAAAATTTTCAATCTGCACATGAAGTTTTCTTGTAATTTCTCCTCCCTGGTAAAACGAATTAAGCCTTTCAAGGAGGGAAATGAACAACAGTGAAGTGGAGCAGTGAGGATCTTCATGTGCAGGACAGACACTCACTTAGGAGATCAGCCAGAACAGCTGACCAAAGCTGGAATCATACAAACGCCCACAAACACTAAACAAAGGTCATAAATGTGGTTCAATCAAACAGCTGTTTGCTATTAGAATGAGGGTTTTCAAGTACTATGTAGGTAATACTTGGACAGTGTAGCCCATTGTTTAGGATAAGTTAAAGAAACCATTCCTGGAAAGAATAGTTTGTGGTCAGACTCTCATTATCACATCTCTTTTCTCAGCCCATCTTTCTCTCTCATTGGCTGCTGTGGCACCTCGTCTAGGTCTGGTAAAACAGATAAGTGGTAGTCTTGAAGCCCACTGCGGGCAGCAGTCATTACATCTGCTCCCTGAGCACTTCTGATACAATGGGCAGCACATTTCTCTTCCCCTGCCCCAGGCAGTCTGTGAGCCACTTGCTATCTGTGTGCTGCCTGAGGGAAACTGTGGAGGGCTGACCCTGGCTGGGTGCCAGGTGCCCACCAAAGCCACTCTGTCAGTGGGGAAGGGCAGAGAAAATACACCAGGAGGTTCATGTGTGAGATGAGGACAGGGAGAGATCACTCACCTCTTACTGTCACAGGCAAAACAGGCTTAACTTCAGGAAATTAATTTATCACCAATCAAATCAGAGTAGGGAATAAGAAATAAACACAAAACTTAAAAAGCACTTTACCCCCATCCCTCCCATCTCCCTGGGCTCAGTTTCACTCCTGATCTTCTCTCCTAAGCAGCACAGAGAGAGAGGAAATGGGGACTGCAGTCTGTTCACTGCACATTTTCTCTACCACTTCTTCCTCCTTAGCGGGAGGACTTCCCAAACTCTTCCTTGCTCCAACATGGGTTCTTCCCATGGGCTGCAGTTCCACATGAATTGCTCCAGTGTGAGACCCTCCCTCGGGCTGCAGTCCTTTGGGAACAGTCTGCTCCAACATGGGCCCCCATGGGGTCACAAGTCCTGCCAGCAAACCTGCTCCAGCATGGACTCTTCTGTCCATGGGGTCACATCTCCTGCCAGGAGCCTGCTCCATCATGGACTCTTCTCTCCATGGGGTCACATCTCCTGCCAGGAGCCTGCTCCAGTGCACCTTCCCATGGGGTCTCAGCCTCACCTGGGTACCCACCTGTTCCAGCATGGCCTCCTCCATGGGCTGCAGGTGGATCTCTGCATCCCTGTGCCCTCCATGGGCTGCAGGGAATCTCGGCTCCCAACACCTGGAGCAGCTCCTGCCCCTCCTTCCCTGGCCTTGGTGTCTGCAGGGTGTTGCTTTCACATCTCCTCACTCCACTCTTGCTGCTGTGGAACAACAGGTTTTTTTCCCTCTCTTAACTAAGTTATCCCATCATTGCTGTTGGGCTCAGCCCTGGCCAGCAGGTTTGTCTCAGAGCTGGCTGGTTTTGACTCCATAGGACATAGGGGAAGCTTCCAGAAGCTTCTCACAGAAGCCACCCCTGTAGCCCCTCAGAACCAAAACCTGGCCCCACAAACCCAACACAGGGTTCTTCCTGGCTAAGTGGGCCATTGCCCATCTTGCTTGCAGCTGCAAAGCTCACTTCTGGGCAGACACCCCACTTGTTGAGAACCCAAATTTCATTTCACCTCACATTGCCAGGCTGAAAGTTACGTAGCCATTCAGTTTTTCTCTGCAGCTACTGGAGGAAGGAAAGCAGCTCTGGAGGGCAAAGGTGGAATGGGGCAGCTGTGTTCAGGGAGTGCTGCCTTTCCCCATGGTCTCCCCAGAGATGCCAGGGAGCCACCTCTGACAAGGTGCCCCATTTGTAGGTGGTTACAACCCAGCGAGATGGATACAGCTGAAGTGAGTATTATTTACCATGTTAGGAGCCTCACTCTCCTTTGAAATAGAGACAGACTTATGATGGATTTAGCCCACTAAGTAGAGGCTGGAGCTGTGCAGCCAGCCGCAGTCTTTCAGCCATATGGTTTTGATACTCGTAACATTCCTCGAATTAAGGTTCAAGGAAAGCTTCAAAGTCTACTATTACTTGGTGAAATTAATACTATTAGTGGCATTAATCTGTGGACTTCACTTGGATTCTCCACCTGAGAAGAATGAGGAATCAGTCTTTTGTAATGATGTGTAGTCACACATCCTTAAGAAATTGAAATCCTTAAGAACTGCTGGCAATTAGGTCCATCTTATTCAGAGGGAAAAAAAAAGACCACAAAACATGAATGACTTTAGATTTTTTCTGTAATTTCAGAAAATAAAGGAATAATTACCTTGTCTCTGGGAAGTTAAAATACATTATTTTGTCCATTTTTGTTTCATTTTATATTTCTGTTAAAGATGTTAAGATCTTCTGTTATAGATTTAAAAAACCAGAAGTATGTCTAACCATGTTTTTACTACATGTGCATCTAGAAGTACAAACACAAGGAAAAAGCAAACAGTTAAAGGGATATTATGATATGACATTTGATTCTCATTTTAACTTAGGAAATAACCAGCAATAAGTTTAAAAGCAGAAGAACTCCAGAACTATAGTAGTTTAGATTTCAAAAAGAGAATTAACTTGTAGATATCAGATATGTCCATTTGGTCTCAATTTGTAACTGAGAGCAGAGCACTACGGAAGTAGTGACAAGTCAATTGAACTTCTGAAGAGCATTTTGCTTGATATTCAAAAAAGTCAAACCACAGAAATGCTCTGTTTACAGCATAAACTTTAGCTCTTGTCTGTTGATCTTATTTCCACATATTTAAATTCTGAATTATATTTTCCTTCCCAAAATAATGGTACAGAAAAAAAAAAAATAGAAAAGAGCTAGCGTGCTGAAAAAAAGCAGATTGCCTCTGGATGATAAAGGATCTACTTAAATATTTTTTCAGTAGACCAACTGATATGTCTAGTAAAACCAGACAAGCTTTGATGCATACAAGCCTGTTTTCAGATCTAATAAAAGATATTGCCCCTCTTTACAAGTTCTGGCTTGCTTACTGCCTTATACCATTCTGGCTACAAAGACACAGCTATTGCTCAAACATTATTGCTACTGTGAACCTTCCAGCCAAAATAACACTATTGCTGCAAAAGTCCTAGTATGAGTTTCTTCACATTTATCCAACATATTTTAATGTAATCTCTCAGAAAGGCTGCAGGGCTACATAAAATACAGCATGGCATGCAGTTAATCTGCATTATGTTCTGAAGTGACCTGTCACAGAGACATAATGGAACAGGAATAGCAGTTATCAAAATTCAGGCTTTACATCAGCCATGTAAACTGACATTTGCTTACTGTACCATTTCATCAAAGGAGAAATAATGACTTTTTTTTGGACAATGGGAATTATTTTTGCAGGCAACTGGCAATAAAATATAGATAGTTGAGAAAAACTTCTGGACAAAGTAAAAAAGGAAAGAGTGGAGTGAAAACACATAATTAATGGTTCCAAAATCCTACTAGTCTGCATGCTACTCTATGAAATCCCTCTTTAAACTGAAGAAAGAAAATCTTTAGTCACATGAAAGAAAAAACCCCTAGCTCTACAAAATTTCAAACTTCCTTCCTGTAAATATTTTTAGATTTAAGCCATTCTTAGAAGCTATTTTTATAAAGCGCAGATAAAACCATTGATACAAGATTTGAAATGGATCTGTGCTTCTGTCCAAATCACGTTAGCATGTTTGTTTCAAAATCTGTGGTTTACTCTTAAATAATATTTTTCTGTTGTTTCTGATCACCTTTTTTTTTTCTTTTTCCATTCCAAAAGTGTAGTGGCAACCCTTCTCCTTTCAGACTACCCTGTTTTGAAGTTTTGAAACTTCTCATGGTTTCTTAATGACACTGGTTTCACATGATCCCGTTGTCTGGCTCTGCCTCTGCCTGTTGGTTCCCCTTGATTCTTTCAGCCAATTTCAGTAAACCCCAAATGAGGAAAAAGGGCTTTCAAAGAGATACTAATTCCTACAAAATTTTAGGAAGACTGCTAGCAAGAGGAGGAAGAAATGCCAGAGAAATTCCCACTGCTGGAAAGGGAAGTACAACTCCGTTATTATTCGTCCTGCTTGCTATCAGCTAATTAAGCTCCTGACTAGCCCAGCATATAAACCAGGCACTGCAGCACATGAGGGATGTAACTCAGGGTTGGAGGGAGCTCAGGGCTGGAAGGGTGTAGGATGCTCAGCCCTAGGAAAGCAAGCTGCTTCCGTTCTGCTGTGCCCATAGCAACGCTCGTGTTTACAAACCCCACTGAGGAGAAAATGGCCATCGCATGTGTGATGGATGCAGTTTGTGGACAACTGGCCCCCTCAAATCCCTACCAGCTCAATGACAAATACTCTTGTGTGCAGAGAGGCATTTGGAAAAGCTGAGGAAACTGCAGTAGTTCACAAATCTACACAATTTCTCGTTGTTTTTTTGAACAGCGTCCTCATCTAGCACATTTAAGAACAACATTGACAAGTTTTAAGAACAGTTTCCCTTCTTCCCTCACCCTGCTCTTAAGGCTGGAAGGAAGTCAAACTTCTTCAAGGTTCATGTGGATGAAGAGGACCATATGGTTGTCAAATCAATTTTTTGAACTGTGTCCAAGTCCTACGAGACCGATGCTTTTCACATGGACACCACATGGTTTATCTGAGGACAGTTCAGCTAGGAATGAATTAGACAGGAAAAATATTTTTTAATTGCTCCCTCTCCAAAAGATAGGCAAGATACTCTTTTAGGCCTATAAACAGACTTTTTGACAAATGGTCTCTGCAACATCTTCTGAGCATTTGGTAGGCGCACTGAGAATTTCTGTTCATGCTGTTCATTTAACCCTACATGCACAACTAAATGAATAACATGAAAATGCCACACCATGTTTCTCCTATCAAAAGAATTGTCCCTAATCAGAAAACCTCCTTTCCTGAATGTGAGACACCACAGGTCCCTACAAATATTTTTCTTATAAACTGTCTATGATTTCTGCCTAAGCAACCATTCTTTTGTACCTGTAGTATGGAGCACAAACTGGATTTAACTGCTTCCATGAGTCTTTTAAGAGTGACATTATGCCCATTCCAACCACTGTTAATATCTCTTACAATCAGAAGACAGAAGCTGAAAGATGGAAAGTTACCACTATGAAGAGAAGTCCTACACTGATGTGAGGAATGGTAATTAAAGCAGTTACCTCAGGAGAAACTAAAAAGAAATGTCTATACTTGACCTTTATTTGCAACAGAAAAGAGATAGAGCATCACTCCAGGAGAGTTTTTACAACTTTTTGATACATCATTATCATGGGATTTTTTTTCCCCCTAATTTTGAATGTTAATTTATATGTAGAGTAAGTACTGCCACACAAACTGTTGTTTTCTGAGCATTGGTGGACAGTGTGTGATGCAGCATCCAAGGGGTTGAACCAGGTGAAAAAAAAGATCTTTTGTGGGTCTGTGGAAAAATTCTGCTTTCTCCATCTGTTATTCCTCCTTTTGCTACGGCACTGCAAAGCTCCATAGCTTTACTCTGCATCAGCACCGTTGTAAGTTTCATTTTTGTGTACTCATGGAGCAGCGCAGCATCAACCAGAGTTTAAGAACTAGGGATAAACACACCCGTTAACATAGAGATTTTCTAAATTCTGAGTAATTCCCACGACAGAATGTTTTTGTTTTTCATTTTCAGCTGGTTCACAACTGGTTTCACTTTTTGTTTGATGGGCTAGCTGCAGTGCTGGAGCAGGGAAGCCTTCAGGGAAATGCTTCCCTTCCCCACATTTTCACACTGAATTAAAGATGTCAGAAAAGCATTTCTAATCATGCCAACAGTTTCTAATCATACCAACAGTTGTGTACAGTGGGGAATTAACCAGAATTCTGTCACAGTTCTCTGTGTGGATGCTTACTTTGGAGCACTTAGTCAGATTTATGAATGCAGACTGACTTCTGTCTTCATCTCATGGGTATTCTTTAATCAGCAATTTATCTCACTTGTAAACTTTTGTTTCCACATCTGCTGCACAAAAACAAACTGGAAACATTTATTTGCAGTGTTGGGGTGCGTGAACCTTTTCATGCAGAAGGGTGTAGCACAAGATGAGCCCCAGCAATGCCCTCAGAAGCCTGAGCAAAGAGGACAGGCATAGATTCTTGTTTGGAGGAACAGGAAGAATTCCCCAGCCAGAAGTCTGTGTGCAGTTTGCGGGTTCAGGAACCACACAGGGTCACTGCAGACCCAGTACCTTCATTTATTTGGTGCCATAAATAGCTGTGTGCTTCAGCCTATGTGACCTTTGATTAGCACGGCTTCAAGCAATTGCTGGTTTGTCAAGGCACTCCAGAATATACCTTTAAACCAGGCAGGAGGTCAGATATAAACAACAATTCTTTTGGTTTTTTCCCCATGAAAGTGCAAATTTCCTCTAGTATTGCTGTGCTTCTGCAAATTGTACATAAAGTAGAATCTAAAACCTGAAAAGTACCACCAAAGGTCCCAGGGATTTGAAGAGGAATCGGTTCTTCATCTGTTCCAAGCCTAAGGTTTCAATTAAAATAATCAAAGCTTCCACTCTTTCTCTTGGCTGAAGGAATGCTTCTTCACAAGAGGGAATACTTGCTACAAGTTGCACCACCATTGTTTCCACAGCTACTGTTCATATTTTTTTGTTGTTGTTGACTTTTATGTGAACTGACAGTCAATTTCTTGGTGGACAATTGCTCACATTATAAAAATCCACTGATGTGTCACTCTTTGGCTCTGCCAAAAAAAGCCATGGTAGTCAGAAGGAACACAGTATTTGGCCTGTCATTAAGAAAAGGGTCTACTTAATAAAAAGAAATGACCATCAACAAACACAGCAGTTTATTTTTAAAGATAAGTGTCAAAATATAGGCAACTACAATTGTTTGAGGTGCCATCGTGCCTCTGTAAGTTATCATAAGTAGTGAAAGACTTGAGGGAGAATACTGTGGTAGCAAGGGAAGGTACAGGCATTATAGGTGCAGCTATTTTAAATGCTTTCCCTGGAAAACAAAGTGGATAAATGGGAAATAGGAGGAAAAGCTGAAAGTAGTTGATAAGGGACAAAAAAGGAGGCAACAGTAACATGCCCAGAAGCATGAAAAACACACAGATAAAAGGGCTTTTTGATGTGATTGCATGTATTTCTAACCCAAACATGAAAGACTTACACTTGCACACTTTCACCACGGTTATGGCTTGTTTTTATTGTTGAAGCAAATGCACATAAAGCTATTCCTTCAGTAAACAAACTGTTGCACTTGTACAGAGATGAAGCAGCTGCATCCCTTGTTTTGTTTACTGAGTGGCTAAAACAGCAATATACTTCATATTTCCATTCCAAATAATACCATTTAATGGTCGGCAAAAAAACCCCAAGTAACTCTGCTAAATTAGGAAATCTCAGAACTTATCACCACTTGGTTTTGAGCTCCAGCTTTTTACTGAAAAACACCCACCCGATGTTGTTCCAACTGCTGCAATGAGCAATTGGTTTTTTAGTCTTTGATCACTGCGTGGTCCAATAGATAAAACATTTTGCGCAAGAGTTCAGGTTGTTGGCCTGAGCCTCTCCAGCAAATTCCAACCTGTGGAGCCTAAATTCCTCCTGTGTTTTCAGCTCAGTACTGTATCTTTCACTTCCTGCTCCAAAATTCTTGAATGATGTTGTTAAAATGAGACTTGGATCTTGGAATACAGACTAACAAAACTTCAAGCACCACTTCAGGTACTCCTGAATTCCGAGTTCCCCATATCTGCCAAACTTCTGTCCTGCCACAATGCATGCTTTCCCGATTTTTCAGGTTTCAAATCCAGGCTTGAACTCTTCTCGGTCGCTATATAAAGCACGTACTAACAGTGGGGTTCTACCGATCTCATATTGTGGCCACGTAAATGCAGACGTATCAAAGAAAGGAAAAAGAACCAAAGAATCACAGAATATTCAGAGCTGGAAGGGACCATGGAGATCATCGACTCCAGCTCCGGGCCCTGCGCAGGACATCCCCAGAGTCCCAGCATGTGCCGACAGCGCGTCCTGGGCTCTGCCAGGCTCGGCGCTGTGACCGCGGCCCTGGGGAGCCTGCAAGAGGATCAGAAGCTCCGTTTGGCTTTTAAAAAGCGCCGGTGTCCCCGAGCCGGGTGCCAGTTCAGCGGGCGGTGAGGGACGGAGCCGCCGCCGCCCGCGGTCCCGTCCCGGTCCGGTCCCGTCCCCGGCGCGGCGGGAGGCGGCCGCGCTGACGTCACCATCGTCACCGCCCTGACGTCATCATCCGGGCCCCGGCGCGCGCCCGGCGGCGCGGGCCACAATGGAGAGCGCGCGCGCGCCCAACCGACGCCAAGCAGGCCCCGCGCGCGCCCGCGCGCCGCCGGCCGTGTGTGTGTGTTTGTGTCCCACAGCCCTCACAGTCCTTCCTCTCACCGCCGCCCCCGCCCCGCACACGGACACACGGAGGGGCCGGCCGCCAGCGGCCGCCCCGGGCGGGCACACGGGCATCGCGTCACCGCCGCGCTCGGGTGGCCGAACCGCCGCCGAGCTGGGCCGGGTGCGGAAGGCGCTGCCGGCGCCGCCATCTTGCCCACGGGGCCCCGCCAGACGCGGCTGCGCCGCCGCCGCCGGGAGCGCGAGGAGCCGCCGCCGCCGCCTCCCTCCGCGCTGCCTCCCCCGCACCGCTGAGCCCTGAGCGCGGAGCTCCCGCTGCCCGGCCCGGACCCGCCACCCCCGCCCGGCCGAGCCCCGGGCGCGCGTCCGCCCACCCCCCCTGCGTGCGCCCGGTGCCCGGACGGGGCGGAGCGGAGCGCGCAGGCCCCGGCCCAGCCCCAGCCCGAGCCCAGGCAGGGCCGCCGCCGCCGCCGCCGGGCAGCAGCTGGTGACGCAGGAAAAACGCCCCAGAGAGAGAGAAGCGCTCAGGGCCGGCACCCGGAGCGCGGGCAGCGGCGCCGGATTTGCCCTCCTGCTTCCCGCCGCAGCGCAACCGAGTGGGAACCGGGGGAAGCGGAGCCGCCCCCTCAGAGCCGCGGCCTGGCATGAGACCGTGCCCCGCCGGCCGCCGGGCATGAGGCAGCGCCCAGGAGGGCTCCGGGCCGCCGCAGCAGCCGCCGCGGGACGAGGGGAAGCGGTGCGCGGGTGAGTGCGGAGCGGTGCCCGGGCGGGGCCGGGCAGCTGTTTGTACTCCCCGGGGATGGGGCTCCGCGGGCCGGGGCGCGGCTGGGGGGGAGGACGGAGCTCCCCGGGACCCGCGGGGCGTGAGGCGGCGGCAGCGCCTCCCTCGGAGCCCCGGCGTGTCGGCCCCGCACCGCCGTGTTTTGGAGGGCGAGGGAAAATGGCTGACGGCTCCTCATCCCCGGCTGCCGGCGGGGGGGAGCGCCCGGCGCCCTCGGGGGGCTCTGACCGCCCCGCCGGGGGCTCTCCGGCCGGGCCCCCCCGGTGAGGAGGGCCCGGTGCGTCCCCGCAGCGCTGCACTGGCATCTCCTCCCCTGGTTCTCGCTTCTCTTCGCCCCGAACGCCATTACTGAGGTGGAGTGATTGGGGCCGCGTAGGCCCGGCGACGCCTGGAAATCAGGCCCTGCCGAGGCTTTCCCGACGGTCTCAATGAAATCCAGCAGCAGCAGCTCGTTCACGCCCGCTGTAAACACTGTTAACACGTAGGCCACTCCTCTGGTCTCCGCTTCCAGCGCCCCGGCTTCCATGTACGAAAAACGTTCGTGGCTTTTTCATCTAATTCCTGCAGTTCCCCGCGCCGCTTCTCCTCGGAGTTGTGTCGTAGGGCTTGTCTGTAGCGATTTATTTTAGGCAGGACAGCCCTCTTCCCTTGCCTGATGTGTGCGGCAGGGGTAGTTACTTGTAGTTTGGCCGCAGATACTCTCTGTTATTGTCCTCGAGAAAACGGGATTTCACCAGTTGGATGGGTTATTGGGGGTTTTGTGTGTTAGTTACCACTGTGTTAACGTGTGCCGTCCCACTTTGTGCAGCTTTGTTTGTATACAGTGGGAATAGCTTTTGAAAAAGACTTATTTTGTTCTTGAGGGATTTCTTTCTTGTAGAGGCATCCGAAAATGTTGGGGTAGTTTTTTAAGATGCCATATTTAAATTTCAGCTTGCTCCTTCAGAAGTCTGGCTAGGTATTTATTTTGAAGATTTGCAGTAGCTCACAACTGTACAGGAAAAAAAAAGAACCTTTCAGGAAAGAATTGTTCTAATTAAGTGTTCGAAGGACTCCCAGGATCGCTGCAGACATATTGTGTGTGTCTCAGCTGTTTTCATGTTATCTGTACTACTCGGTTTATATTCGCAGTCTGCAGTTGTGTTCATATCACTGGACGTTTGTATCAGCCCAAAGACCCTCTGAAGTCGCAGGCTCAGAGCCAGCACAAGGCCTGCTTGTGCTGACCTACTTGCCGAACTGGGGCCTGTGTTTTTATAAAAAGTTGTTGAATTGAGATACTGTTATGCATTCTTCGGGTATACTTGTGGCAACACTTGCTAAGACGGACCAAGTAACCTGCGTTTTTCAGCAGCTTCTCAGATGCCTGACAAATGGGTGGTAAAATTGTTACATTTAGGAAGGGGCTATTGATGGGTGTTTGGGGGATTGACCTTAATTGATTGTGGAATAGAAACAGTGTCCCTAGTAAGAAGATTTAGGGGTGACTGAAAGCTGTAGGCAGCTAACTTTATTATTCATATTGTACTTGGGATTTTTTTTTCATCTTTTACTTGAGAAATTGTCTGGCCTCCCCACCAAAAATGTTGCTGATCAAATTGCATATTTATTTCGGCAAAACCCGACTCATACATGAGGGAGTTGGGTTTGTTTGCTTGCTTGGGCTTTTTTGTTTTGTTTTCTAAAATAATGCTTTTGATTCTTGGAGTTGAAGTAATGTTTATTCTTTGAACCAACAAACTACAGTAGCTGATACCAAGAATTTCAGGGAGGCATATGGAATACATGGATTGATTATTCTGTTGCAATACCCCAGACAACAATGATGCTTAATGATAGCTGTGTACAAAACCCAAAAACATAATCATAAAGCTGCTGTGGAAGAAACTCAAATTATCAGCATGTTTATGGGGAAGGAATTAACCAGAAATAAATGTAAGATTGTCTCATAGTAACTTTTCCCTCTCCAGTGGGTCCTGTACTTTCCTTTTGTGTAGTTTGTCTTCAGGGTGTTTCTTTTGGGAAGCTTCTCTCTTAGTCTTGCCTGGCTGCTGCTTCATGTCTTGCAGAATTTGCCTTTGTGGCAATTTCTCTGCCCATGGAATTGACAGGAAGTCTACATCTGGAGGTGGTAATCAATAAAGATAGTGGTAGCAAAACTGTTTTTGGTCTCTGTGGAACACTGTCACCCTTACATAAACATTTTATTCCCCACATTGTGGTGTCTTTGTAGTCAGAAACAGACCAGTGCAACTACTCTGTGTTCTAAAGGCACACTTATAGGTTTATGCATTTTATTAATATGCTGAAATTCGTAGATGAGAGACTCAAAATAAACTAAAATAGTGATTAGTGTCTATTTTGCAAAATTAAATAGACTTCTGAGAAAATAAAGGTACCTGTAATACCTTTGTTCCAAAACATCTTGTATTTGAAATTAAAATTAGTTTAGGACCTTCCAGTATGAATACAGCCTTGGGTAAGGATGGATAGGAATTAATTTATTTATTAGTTTGAACAATTTATTTTTAAATGGCTTTGAAGTTCTGTTTCTGTCAGGTGTGTATTGAAAATATATTAAATTCCATGGAAAGTATTTCTGCCCTTCCTGCTCTGGTTTAAACAAGTTCTGAACTTATTTCAGATATTTGAATGGAAATACTTCTGTGTTAGGCAGTACTCTTGAGTGTAGAGATGTATCTGTATATGTGTATACAAATATGTATGTGTGTATAAATTTGTATGTGTCTGTGTATTTACTCACTTTTTTTAAAAAAATATTGTTTTATCTATTCTATCAAAAATAGGTATATATTGAAAACATCCAGATCAAGATATCTTCATAAGTGAAGTAAATGAGTCAAAGGTGTCCATTACAACAAAAGGTGTTTTTAACTTAAAGTAGGATTTTATTTTTTTGAAGGCAATCCAAACCCTGCAAAACCCTTGAAACTATAGTAGTTACTTTAATTCTTTCTCTTGTAATCACAAGAGCCTTGCTTATCCAGCACTTGCAGAGACCAGTGTGAAGATGTAAGAAACTTTGCTGGATTTTGTGTTCATTCAAAAAGTTGTAAATACAAAGGCTTTTGTGTGCTATAGACAGTTGTTTGCTGGGTGTGAGCATTAATAGTAATCTGAACACGTGGTAGTGGTTTTTCTTGTGCAAGTATCTTAAATTTTTCTTATGTGAATGTATCTTCTCTTCAACCTCTGTGTAGCTGCACCGAGTTTTATTATCCATATCACCCCTGTTTAAAATCAGAATTCGAAGTTCAAAGCTGTACTTCAGGGCATGTTTTGGGAACACAGCTTGGTAATGTCTGTCGTTTGTTGTGGTCCTTGTCCTTTGCAAAGCTGGCAGCATTGTGTGCTGTTCCTGTAGATTTGTCTCCCATCACACCTTATCTGTGATCTGTAAATACACAACATTACTTTTATTTTTTAACATAACTGAGCGTTGTTCTGGTATTCCACAGCAGAGGCAAAGGAGGCAAGGAAGGTCTTCTATTAGCACATGCAGTGAGACTTGAATTTTTCAATCTGGGAAGTTTGGACTACTTTAGATTCTGTGTTAGGAAAACACAGTGACTTATTTCCATGTATTAAATCTAGTTTTTTGTTCTCTTACTAATGTAGGAACGTCTGAAAGTTCTCACACCCTTATTATGAAACCGTAATTCATTATGAGTTCCCTTTTCAGAACAGTTATGTTGTATTGGCTGGTTCTCTTATGCTTAAGGCTAGAACGTGACTTGAGAATATGGTTAACAGAGGTTTCCTCTGCACTTGGGGATTTCAATATTTTGTTTAGAGTCTTCATTAGAGAGACAGGGCAGAAAGCTGTTCTGTCATTACCTTGCACCCTCAAAATGTCAACTGCTGCCTTTCTGATACATTACAGTGCCCACCTGAGCCCATTGGTGCATTGAGCATGTACTGTAGATCTGGGTTGGTGAAGTAATTTAAAATGGGGTGTTGGTAACATTACAGGAGAGCTGTTAATAACTGTCCTCACTGTAGAAGAGGAGAGGAAAGTAAATAAGGTCTTAAAGTAGCCAGTTGTGACTTGATATTAAATCTGTTTGCTTCTCTTTTTGTTTTTGATTTTTTTTTCCTTGGGGGAGCTTAACACCACAACCAATTCCTTCTGCATTTTCTGTTGTGAATTTTCTAATATTTGCTTTGTTTTATAAGAAGCCATTAGTTACTCGTTTTATTTTGGGAGTTGAATTCAGTCTGGTTATTATTAAGGATTTTTGGTTGTGAGTTGTTGATGTGTTTTCAAATAAAAATTATGATGCTGGAAATGAAAACCACTGGGATATAGGTATGTTCCCAAGCTTGCTTTTTGAAAGAACATTGTTGAGATATGATTTTCTTAAAGGATTAGTTACCGTTGACTATGAGAATTATTTGCTTTTGGTTAACTTTGTGTCAGTACAGCTCTGAAAGAGATCCATGGGATATAGATTTAAGATCTAGGTGTATTTTGAATGCTGGTATTATCAACTCTTTTTCATGAAGCCAGATTGAAGATCCTTTTGAAGTAATGGGTAACTATCAGGAATGTTACTGTGGGAAGCTTTCATTTGTAGCATCCTTGATCTGCTTGCAAAACCACTATGTAACCCTGTTTAGTGACTTAGTTTTCCTTACACGTGTAACTGCCAACACAAAAATATGGTTTTCTTGCATTTAGATCTTTGCATGGACATTTCAGCAAATCCTGCTGTTTGGTAGTTAGCATTTAGCTGTGGATTTACTCAGAAGAGGGGAATTCCATATTGCATCGTTCCTCAGAGATGTGCTTTTTTTTCCAAATTCCGTTTTTAAGCTGGGATTCAAGACTGTGTTGAAGGCAAGACATCCTCGTCGCATGAGTTTCTTCATATCCTCTCTGTTACAAGTTGCAAAAGACTTCTTTTTTTAACAGAAGTGTTCAAATGACTGCTTCTAAGTAATGAAAAATATGTGGAGGGAATTTCAGGGCTGTCTTTTCATTAAGCTTTCATGTAAAATATCCAAAACTGAAGTAATACAAAGTTGTCCCTAGAAAAGCAAGTAGCACTTTTTTGTAACCTTTGAATGACAACATGGAATGACAGAATAATGCACGTTCCAAATTCCATAGGATTCAGTCCCTAAGTCATTTAATTGCTGCTTAACCTTTTCTCGAGCTTCAGCAGGACTAGGTGGGGGAAAAGGTTTAGTTTTGTGTTAGGGTGGTCTTAGCTGTAACAACATCAAATGGTGAAAGAAGGAAAAAAAGATTGTTTAGAAATGTGTTCAGTAAGAAAAATCAGTAGTTATGATCTCCCTGTTACCAGAGAGGCTTTTTTTGTTGGAGGAGAGTGTCCTCACTGACACTGTGGTGTGGGATAGTGGGGACAGGCCTGTGTTGGCTGTGGGTGGAACTTCAGTTTTCTTGTCCAGAAATAAATTTGACAGTGAGAAGAAGAAAAGTCTCTTTTCAAATAGAAGATAGGAATGAACATTGTTGTCAAAACACTGGCATCTTGGTAAATGAGCCTTTGGTTGTTTATGTTTTTCTGTTGTTTTAGCAATAGAGTACTTCAGTGTGTTTTTCAGTAAATAGCAACTGGACAAGTCCATGGATTTGAAAGTTAAATGAGAAAAATGTATCTGTTTAACTTAATTTTTAGGTGAATAGATGGGTGAAATACTAAAATTTTGATAAACTAAAACTCTAAACTATAATTTAAACTATATTTCAGATTTTGTAGATTTCTGATTTAGAAATAGAGTGTTAATTGTTTGATAATTTCTGATGTTTTCTTTTAGTGTGTTTTCCTGAATCCTTTAGCTGTGAGGATTTCCTTTATTTAAATCTCAAATTGTGACATAAGTCCTCTGGAGTTTGAAGATATAACTCAAGTGGCTGGTTCTAGAGTTTCAGGTTCCAGTTTTGCTCAGCTCTCCATATGTCTTGACCTGTCTTTCAGACAGTGCTTTATTAACCACAGTGGGACCTTAAAATCCCAGGTGCTTTTCTCTGAATGCTCATAGTGGTGTTTATATAGACACGTGTGCACACACTCATGCAATGGGACTTTTTCTAGGATGATGTACTGACTTTTTTCCTTAGGTGAGGTGGTAATGTCAGATTTCTGAAGTGCTTTACAGTTCTCTTGCTGTGTCAGAATGCCTTTGTGATAGTTTTTGTAATTAAGCAGGAGCACAACCTGCAAATTCTTACAGTTTGTGTTCTTATAGCAGTTCAGCCAGGCTGCTGTGGTTGACAGTTTGTTACATGTCTAGTGAAGATGTAGCTGAAAACATGATTTGACTTTGTGCCATTTGGGAAGCTTTTTTTCCCCCCTTTCCTTCCATGTATAGGTTTGGAAAAATAAGATTTTTTTGTTATTGTTTTTTTTGAATGGATGCAGCAACCATCAGTTGAGTGATGTTCAGTGGTAGTGAAACTGCTGTAAGCTAATGTGTAATGAAAAAACCCCAATGAGTCCCAGGTTAGCAGGTGTATGACTGGAATTTTCCACTTATCTGCACCATTCTGAGATTTTTTACTACATGAAGGAGGATTTAGTAATTCATCCTGTCATGAATGTTCCTTTTATTTTCTGTCACTTTCCTGATAATGGTATGAATATTTAGGACCAGTGGCACTCAGGATATGTTGCCTGGAGCCAGCTGGAGGAGGATAGTGGTTAGTTTAGTTTCATTGTTGGCAGGTAAGAGCCAATATCAGAGTTCAGTTTGGAGGTTCCACTGCACTGTGTTGGTTGATCCTTGGATGGTACTTCAGAAGATCATCTTTTTCTGAAGTTGACATTGTACTGATCCTCAGTGTATTGTTTGTGTCACATTTAGCCAGGTACACATACGGCCCCAAAGGCTGAGGTGTTGTGCAGGTTATGGGCATTGTGTAGGCCAGCAGTAACTCAGCAGCTGAGAGCAGAGGATCAAAATCTCTCCTGCTTCGTGCTTTCAAGTATGTGCTTACACTGTGCTACACAAACTGAAATACAGTTTGAGGATTTGGCAGTGTTGATGAGTCACTGCAGTTCTTTGTGGGTGTGAAAATACAATAAATAGGTAGTAGTTTATGCTTAAAATGAAGACCAACCCTTTAGTTCTACTTTCAGTTAGTCTAACAGCAAAATTTGCTTTAAATGCGAGTTCATCATTATATGTCACTTAAGTTCTTTATTCCATATATTGGACATAATCAGTTTCTCTAGTGTGTTTCATCAATTTAAGTTCTTGTCTTAGAATTTCGTTCCAGAAATGGAGGGGAGAGGGAGAGGCCTGAACAGCCATGTTGACATTTAAACAGTTCAGTTGCAATGATTTTTCCTTTAGTAGGAATTGTGAAGAAGTTACTTTGGGGATACATTTCTGTAGGTATAAAAGACTTTGCTTCTTATATAGGCTGCCGAAGTGTTTGTTTTCTCTTAATATACTTTCATGATTTTTGTGATGATTTTCTCTTAATAAGAAAATTTTGTTAAAACTTGTGCAGTTTGCTCCTACATGCCTGTTTGGTCAGGTGTTAGTAATCTGCTTTCAGGGAGAGTTGTCTTGTCTCTACTGAATAGCTAATATTCTGTTTCCCCAGAACTGGTGATGCTAGGTGTGTACTTTGGAGACACTTTCTAGCTGTGAATAAGAAAGTGTCTGCATTACAGACAACAACTTGTCACAGGGTGCATATAATCATTGAGTTTTTTCTTTGCCTGTATTTGTAAATATGAGGTCAATGTTTGAGGTGACTTGTTCTTGCATAGATTCTTGATGAATGGAAGTGAAAAGTTTGTTTTCTTCATAATATTTCATCAGGACATGGGGTTTGTATTTCATAGTGAAATTCTTAACAGAACTAAAAGGTTATTTTTAAAAATGCGTCCATTATTCATTTTTTAGTCAAATTGTCAGATGGCTCAGTGATGTTACCTTAAAATTGTATGGTGAAAAACAAATGATGCAAAGAGCCTTGGCAAAAAATTATGAATCATGGTCCATATAAGCATTTAATAAGCATTTAAGAACCATTTAGGGGGGTGGTAGTGGATCCTGTGGATCCAACAACCTGGCCTTGAACACTTCCAACAATGTGACATCCACAACTCTGGGCAACCTATTTGGGTGCTTCACCACCTTCACAGTAAAGAAGCCTTCCTAGCCTCTTGTCTAAACCTCCCCTCTTCCAGCTTAAAGCCATTCCCCCTTGTCCTGTCTCTACATGCCCTTGTCAGAAGTCCCTCTCCAGCTTTTTTCTGAGTCCCCTTTATGAACTGGAAAGTGCTCTAAGGTTTCCCCAGAGCCTTCTCTTCTCTGGGCTGAACAACCCCAGCTCTCTCAGCCTGTCTGTATGGCAGAGTTGCTCTGGCCCTCTGAGCCTTTTCTTGATCTCCTCTGGACCCGCTCCAGCAGATCCGTGTCATGTGCTGGGGACCCTAAGGCTGGACAGAGCACTGTGGGTGGGGTGTCACCAGAGCACAGCAGGGGAACAAAATCCCCTCCTTCACCCTGATGCTCACACAGCTTTGAATGCAGCCCAGGACATGTTTGGGTTTCTGGGCTGTGAGTGCACATTGCCCTGGTCATGTTGTGCTTCTTGTCCCCCAACACCCCCAAGTCCTTCTCCTCAAAGCTGCTCTGATTCCATCCTTCACCTGGCCTGTGCTTGTGTTTGGGATTGCTCTGACCCTTATGTAGGACCTTGCACTTGGTCTTGAACTTCAGGTTCCTCTATGTTTACATAAACATGGAAAAAGGGGAAATAGGAGAATATTGAAGCTTCTCATTAAACCGGTGTTATTCCCACCCCCTTTAGTAAGGAACTCTTCCTCCCATTGGATCCTCGACTCATCCAGTCAGATGGAATTGGATTGTCATTCAGTATTTTATCTGGATTTCTTTCTGTAAATACATGTGTGACATCAGTCTAAATACTGAGTAGTTATTCCTCTGTTAATATGCTGGATAGGTTCTTTAGGTTCTTTCCATTCTCTTCCTGTTCATTACCCAAGCATTAAT
This sequence comes from Acrocephalus scirpaceus scirpaceus, assembly GCA_910950805.1. NCBI lineage: Eukaryota > Metazoa > Chordata > Aves > Passeriformes > Sylviidae > Acrocephalus > Acrocephalus scirpaceus. The sequence continues at coordinate 111,091,254 of OU383774.1, read as the reverse complement.
CAAAAAGCTTGTGTTGTCTTTGTGTTATTGATGAAGAACTGAGACACAGAGGCTGTAAACTTCAAACCTACCTCCTGTCATAACTTTTCAGTGGATTTTTGTTAGATATTGAGGTGTTACACAGTTTTGTTGGCTTAAGTTGCTGTTGTACCTCCTCACTCTTAGTCAGTTTTCTCTTTCTCTCAATGCCCAGAAGAATGAGAGGAGGACAAAAAGGTTAAATCTGAAAAAAGCTGGTGTGTTCTCCAGCAATGCTTTTGAACAAACAGAATTAACTTCGGGGAGTTCTATATAGCTGCCTAATAAGCCAGAGATATCCCTTTGATTTCTGAAGTTCTGTTTCTTTCCTTATTAAACATCATTAAACATCTGTGACAAATAAGGTATGGACAATTTTTCTTCCTGGTGTCTCAGCTGATTACTGTTTACCCAGGGGACTTAGTTTGATGGAAATGAAATTACAGTGGAAACCAGATTACTTTGAAAATTCCAATTAGGTAGGAGCAAAATGACAAATTGAGCCTTTGACAAATACAGAGAGCATGTTGTGTCTGTCTCTCATGCAGACACAAAATTTTGTTAAATGAAAACTTGTGAAAAAGTAGTAAGATGTTGACTGTCACAGCGGATGTAGCTGTTGTACTCAGCTACTCATGCTCTGTCATCTCTACTTCCTTTTTTTTTTTTAACCTGAGTTTCCAGGTAATGTTTGAATTGTAGAGTTTTACTTACAGTTTCGTAACTCTGGCTTTTTTGGTTTTTTTTGTCATCAGAAGTACAATTCTTGCCACCTTCTGTTTTTTACAACTTCTGTGTTACTTGCTGTAGCTTCGTCATTAAGTGGTCTGCTTGTAGTGAGATTATTCAAAGTATTACTGCCAACTGATTTTCCTGACTCATTGCGATCTGCTGAGTATTCCACTGGCTTTATAATAATTTCCAGGACAGTTTGTTGCCTTCACCTTCTCAGACTTTTTGCACTTGGCATTATTTGCTGTGGCTGCTTAATATTTCTTTCATGACTGAACTTGTGCTGTTGGTGGACTGACATTCCTGGCATTTATCATCTACTAAGCAGCTTAGTGTGCTGTGTGCATTTTCCTGTGATATCCATTATGCTTGGGAAGAATTTTGGTCTGCATGACTTTCCTGTGTTGTAAAGACACATTTGTGCTATAATGTACTTGAACCTTGGTTATATATTAGTTAAATATGTGCTAATTTTAATGATCTGTATTCGGTGTCCTTCACTTTCCCTCCTCTTCTAGGGCATAATTTCATGAGAGATTTGCAGTGATGCTGAAAGAGTTGGTTCTGTTCATGGTTATGTGTTCTTCCTGTTTCTCCTGCCATTGTTAGTGTTCATATGGCATATGATACAGCTGAAAACGAAAATGATTTTATTCCTATCCTCCAGTTACCTTTCAGCCAGATTGGCTTCTTGATCTGGCTGGTGATGTGGTGATGCAAGGGCTAATTCCATAGTGGTGAAAAAGTGGTTAGGATGGAAGCCAGCAGGATCGCCCTCCTTCCCTTTTTGTCACAGTGGAGACTTCCCTGATTTCAAACAGACTGAGAGGCTTTACACTGAGCTAAGGCTTGTCCACATGCAGAAATACAATGAGACTTATTTTCTAAAATTTTTTAGGATATAATACTTGTACTGGGGGATGAGATTGCTGTTTCACACTGACATTCCAACAGTAGAAGCAGAATAGATCCACGCACACACTGTGGTGGGAAAATGACCTTATTAGAGTTCTGTCACTCTTGTGGTGCTGGTTTAAGCACTGTCCCTGAGAAGAACAGGTCCAATGTTCCTCTTGTCTCTCCTGGCCTGTTGGTAGGCTCAGCTCAGAAGTGGGATCTTTGTAGGCTGTTTTGTGACTGAAGGGTGGACTCTTTAGCAAGGGGATTTATGGGACTGGCAGTTTATGGGATTATTTCAGTGCAGGGAAAACAGCAGTAGTGTGTGTTACCGATTTTTTTTATTTTGTTTGTGGTGGGTTGTGGGTTTTTTGAGTGACTTTCTGGTTTTCAGATAGCTGCAGCAGAATTCTTAAACCCATCCTGAGTCCTTAGGATGTGATAATAGTTGATTGTTTTCTCCTGCATTTCTCAGTAAAGAAGGTTGTGACATGCTTTTTAATTGGCTTTATGGATACAGGAATAATGTGTTTCTGGGACAGTGGTGTCACTCCTTGGTTCTGTGGTGGGGAGTGAACAGTGGAAATAATTCTCCTATTTCCCACCCTGCTTTGTTCTTTGTGTACTTTCTAGGGGCTTCTTGTTCCTTTCCATCCTCCTCTGCTATTTATCTTTTTGCATTTATATCAAACTACAGCCTTCGTTGTGTTGGCAGAAGGAACACAAAGACAGAAGACAAAACTGCCGTTCTGTTGTCTCTTCTTACTTCTCTATAGAGGGGCAAAGATTTTTAAGGGGAGTTTTTGCACAGGTTCTCTGGAGCAGGTTGATAGTTCTCAGGGATTTCTGGAGCATTCAGTCTGCCTAGGAAGATGGGCTTGTATGAGTTTGGTTGGAATGGAGCATGTTTAAGGCAGACAATATTAAAAGACATGAGCTGTCATCTTGTAACGCCTCTAGGGAGCTTGTGCAAACTTGATTTTTCAGGCAAAGTATCTTCTGACTGGAATGGTTGTAAGGCAGCAGAAAATGTCAAAATGTTTACTTGCAGTTATCTGGCATGGAACAGTGCAAAAATCGCCAGGCTGAGTAGGCAGTTGGTATGTTGAAACTAGTTGGAAATTTGACTAAGTTTGTTAAACAGTTGTGAGGAAGCTTATTGAAAGATGAATTTTAATGCCAGTGTCACTCCTTCTGTATTAGAGATATTTGAATTACACTTGACCGTGATGATGGTAGAGTTTGAGTTCTTGTTCTTGGTTTGTGCTGATTAAATATTACATGAAAAGCAGAGTTTAAAAAAGAAGTGAAATTAAAGCTAGTACAGTAACAGGAATGCTTAGATATTTGAATTTAAAGTATTTAAAATATCTAGGTATTTTGCAAAGTTCCTTTTGTCATGATTCAAGAATGTGATCTGCTTCCAGCTTAATATCAGTGTTAGGTGCTGTATAATGCTTTAATTATTTACAATTAACTAAGCAGTAAGTTGTGTTGATTTTATACTTTGTGTGAAAATTTCCATAATACGTTGATAATGTCACAGAATATTAGATGTAAAGACTACTACTGATTAATTAATTTTCTTTAGTACAGTGTTTGACATAGTTTAGAGAAGCCATTAAGTTTTCCATAGGGAACATAAAGGGAACCAGAGAGGCTGAGCCCGATTTTTGCAGGTCAGTTTTAAACTCCACTTTTCCACCAGAATCTTTACAGTCCAATTGCAGTATTGGCATCCGGTGCTGCACACCATGGTGACACATCAGGTGCTGTGCATAAGCAGGGTTTAAGAAATAGTGCACTAGTAACATATAAAAATAACATTGTAGTAATATCCCTAATTTACTGGCTGAATGACTTCAGCCAGCATTTCAAATATTTATAGTCCTGAGCTTTGCAAAGCCTTAAGTGCAGTATGTATACTATAAATAAGGCCATGTTTTAAAGCTGCAAGTGGGACAACTCTGCAAGATGCCATTATCCTTCCCTTCAGATGCTTGAGAAGAATGAAGGTAGCAAAAGCCATTCAGCACTTACCAGTGGCCTGGTAAAATGCATGAATCTCATCAGAAATTACAGAAGCCACAATGTGTTTATGTGGCTCAGAAAGAAACCAAGGCTAGGGATGGCACTGAACATAAGTGAGGATTTGGACCTTGATATGGTTTGGCACAATCTTCCAAGGATGGAATGTTGAAGGGTTATTTACTTTTTTTACTCTGTTCCATAGGAAGAAGTTGTGAACAGTATTGAATGACTCTAGTACTTCAAAGGGAGTGTTTTGAGTTAAACTTTTCTAGTTAACTTTTTTTTATTTTTGTCTGCAGTTAGTATTATCTGTAATCCTGAGGCAGTTGAACTAGATGATCACTGGAAGTCCCATGCACATGAACAGAATAATTCTGTTCTTAAATATTCCTGTGATTGGAGGAGGAAGTAGATATCTTTTTAGCTTCATCAGTCCTGCCTACAGAACTGTGTTTAAAAAAATCTGAGTTTTCTCTGTGAGTTCTGCAGCAACAGAGGAAAACATCCAAGGAAGTTTCAGAGGTTTATCTTCTGTTTATCCTCTGCTAGAGCTAGGGTACAGAAGTTCTTAACAATTATGAAGGGTTTGAGCCCTTCTCATAAAAAGAAGTGAGACATTCTGTGGATGACTTTGGGAATTTACAAGACCTATGTTCTTCTCTAGTTAACAGTAGGACCTAACTTAGAGAGACATTACAGAATCGAATGCAACCTAAAGTAACAATAAAACCTTCCTACATAACTTGCAGAGCTGAAGTTTGGGGTGTGTACAATCAGTGGCTTCGCTACCCTCACAATATTTGATACAAATATTTTAACCAGCATTTTTACCAAGTTATTACCAGGTTAAAGGTCCAAGCATTTGATGATGAAAAAAGAAAGGAGCCTTGAACACTGCCAGGGTTGGGCATCCACAACCTCCCTGGGCAGTGTGTTCCAGTGTCTCACCATCCTCAAACTAAAAAATTTCTTCCTAATATTTAGCCTAAATTTCCCCTTTTTCAGTTTGTGCCCATTAGTCCTTTTCCTGTCACTACCATTCCTGATGAAGAGTTGCTCTCCTGTTTCCCTGTAGAACCCCTTCAGGTACTGGAAAGTTGCTGTGAGGTCTCCACTCAACCTGTTCTTCTCCAGGCTGATCAGCCCAAACTTTCTCAGCCTGTCTTTATTAGGGAGATGTTCCACTGCTCTTACCAACCTTTTATTTTCTCCTCTGCTCCAACAGTTCCACATCCTTATATTGGGGACACCAGAACTGTACACAGCACTCCCAAGTGCAGAGCAGATTAGGGGAGGAGAATCAGAAGATATTAGAGACTACCTGAATTTCTATACTGCATTGTAACATGCTTGTCTGATTAAATTTACAGGGAAAAAACAGAGTTTAAAAAAAATGAACCTTTACTGAGTGAAACCAGAGTTATTAACGTGATTTTAACAAACAGGAGCACATTTCCTAGCCAAACCCTTCACCTAGCAATTCACAATTTCATACTGTTAATATATTACCAATTACATAGATAAAACTATAAAATTACTAATAAATCTTGCACATGGCACATTGCAGAGTAATGTGAGTTATCTGGTAAGCTTGGCACAATAAAATGTGCATGAACACAGCCAAGTGTCAGGTTATTTACCTAGAAAAAAGCACATACAGAAAACTTTGTATATATTGGTGAACATGGCAAAAAGCACAGTTATTTTACAAAAGCAACTGCCTGTGAACACCACAATTGTATGTTTGTAGAAAGAATAAATCTTAGCACTGTCTTTTTAATATGAACATATAATTTTGGTCACAGAACTGATAAGAAACTTGTGAATTACAATCTTTTACATCTAGAAAAAAAGTAAGTAGCCAAAAAGTTCTCCCTCCACACCAGTTTGCTGCCCCAGTGAGATGAGAGTGCAGTGAGATGAATCCAATATCTGAGTCCATTAGAGAATGTGAGAGACCATCCATTGCCAAGGTAGCCTGGCTGTTCTGGGGTTTGCAACTATTTATCTACTCCCTTGCAGTTAGAGAATAAAGATGTCCTTTTAAGATTGCTGTTTCTATTCTCTTGACTTTTGGGCTTATCAAACAAGAAAAAGAACTGAGGAATTGGCAGACAAGAACTACACAAACTGTATTTTTAACTGGCACTTTCCTTTCAAAAAAATCAGAACTACCAATCAGGCACACAAACAAAATCAGGAAGAGTAGGAGAGCCTACCTTTTCCTCCAGCTTTTGAGAAAAGGTACCACATTTCCTACACAGGACATGGTATCTCCTCCTTGGTTCTGAAGCTGCAAATTATAAATACAGTAAGGCACTATTTGAGCTAGGAGCTTTTAAGCTGTAGACTTCAAGAACAGAACCAATACATCTCAAATGTGTTGTTTGCAGGTATTTTAGCTTGTGATGCAAGCAATGCTTGAATTAGCATACAGAGCTAAGAAAAGCTGCTGATACCACTACCACCTATATATAGATACACTTTCAATTAAAAGTAATGTACATACAGAGAAACCATCTTTAAACATAACTCTTAAAGCACAAATGATAAAGAGTAACATATTCAGTAAAAGTGTTCTTTGTGAACCAAGTGAAAAAGGAGGATGCCAAATGCATTCCCAGAACACTGGGACTGTTTTGTGCTCAAGTGTATTGGATGGTGAACTTTGTTCCATAGCTTGCAGAGGTGTAGCTGTCATATCCATTTTTGAATTGGACCAAACTATGGATTTAAGAATCAGAAGTAAGGGACCAAGAGCATTTTATCAGTCTTCAGTGCAAACTTTAGACATACTATTTTCTTGAAGTAGCAATAGATGTAACGATACAATAACAATTACTCCATAGATGATAGATTACCAACTGGGAATGTATTCCTTGTCTTTGCCTGAACTGTTCAACAGCTGCCCAAAAAGGACTGGGTTTGCAGTTGGACCTGAAGTATCAACTCAATCCTAATTGGCTCTACTGCCAAGAACATGTTTTTTGGGTTGCAGAAGGACAGCTTTGTGCTTAAATAAACTGTAGGGTAATTAAAAAAAAAAGTAGCAGTGTAAATTGGGTCTGACTGAAACAAATTATATACTTAAGTTCTTTGATATTTTTTGTTTTTTTAGTTTTGAAGGTGTTTCCTGCTGTAGCTTGTTCTATTAATACAAGGTAAAAGGAAGTCTTTCCCACTTCTTTGCATGTTCATTGGGAATTCAAGAAAAGGGTTTTATAGAAAGTGAAAGTCATGGTTCAAAACATTTAAGTATTTTAAAATAGATTTTTACATTTACTAGATAGATGTCACTTAGTAAGTGTGCTTTTCAAAGGTTCCAGTGTTTGCAATTACCAGTGGTTTTTGTATTTCCTGGATTCTGTTCTTGAAAAGTTTGGGTTTTTTACTGTCACAACTAAATTTTCATCTCCCACCATAAAACTCCATATTATTTAGCTACTTACCAGTGCCTTGAATGTAGTTTCTTCATTTCTGGGAAATGTTTAGACCAGTAATTTGAATAATAGAATTTTAGGGGCTGTACTTTTATGTCCCTCCTCCTTCTGTCACTGAGATACACTGAATATCCTTGAGGATGTATTTTGATACCAGTTGAACCAGTGAAAGCTCCTGAGTGAAGGAATGGTTGTACAGGATGAGAGGCCCAGTCCTGCTCAGCACTTTGATAGCAGCCTGGGATGTGCACCTATGGAAAAGCATGATAGCAGGGCCACACCTCCCTGAGGGGAACTCAGTTAATTGCCTTAACATTTGGTGGGGTTTTGTGTAAGGCATTGACTGGGTGCTGTATATTTGGATTTGTCTCTGTTTACTGTCACATGAGCAAAACACCTCTCCAGAACAGGAGCTGAAACTTTTTTTCTATCTGGTAGCCAGAACTAAGTGTGTGATCTGAAGGCCTGTCGTTTATTACAAAATTATTTGTGAAAAAAAAAAAAAAGCATCACTGCCTGGCTGTTACATGTCCCAAGAATTATTGGCAGGTGAATGTCTTTTGGAGAAAGACGCTGCTGCTCTCAGTTCTCTTTCAGGGCCTGGCCTTCAGCAATTACTGCCTTGAAGCAAGACAGTCCTTTGATGTAAAGGGTTTCCTTTTTTATTTAAGTATTTTGGGAAGATACTCCGTGTGGAAGCACCTCTCCTCTGAAGACACACTGACAGGCTTGGGGCTGTTCAGCCTGGAGAAGGCTGTGGGGAGACCATAGAACCCCTCCTAGTATTGAGAGGGGGCTTACAGGAAAGCAGGAGAGGGAATTAGGCATGTAGTGATAGGACAGGGAGAATGGCTTTAAACTTAGAGCAGGTTTAGAGTAGATGTTAGGAGGAAATTATTTCTTAGTGAAGCAATGGCACAGGTTGCCCAGAGAAGTTATGGATGACCCATCCCTGGAAGTGTTCAAGGCCAGGTTGGATTAAAGGAACAGCCTGGTCTAGTGGAAGGTGTCGTGTCCAAGGCAGGGGATTGGAACTGGATGATCACTGCAGTCCCTTCCAACCCAAACTATTCTGTAATGCTATGAAACAAGTTAATGTTTTGAGGATGTCAGCTTTGTTGCCTTGGTGTGCAGAGCCAAATCCTGTTGTCAGCCTTGGCTTGAATACAGTTTGTTTTGATTAGAATTTCTTGAGCTCCAAGTTCAGAAGTTCCATTTCTATGCCGTTACTGCTTGATTAAACTCATGTGAGTGCTGCATGTAGGAGCATCTTGTACAAGATGAAGTTGGATACTGTTAAGTAGACGTATCTTAGCTGAGCTTAGTCCCAACACCAAGTTTTGAAATAAAAGAGTCCTGAAAGAACTGAAGTATGTTTCAGGACAATTCCCCTTTATTTTGTTATGTGAATTTGAGGGCAAAGAGGCTTGTATGTTTACATGGATGTTCTCAATGTTCCAGAAACTTATGCTGCTAACTGACTTAATTTCAGGTGTATGATGTGGAACACGCACCAAAAAAGGTTACTTGAAGTAACCTATTTTTCAGTAAGAGTAGTGTAAGTTTGTAACCATTACAGTTACTCAAATTCTGTCAAATTCTGTTCTGTACCATTAAGACATTTATTGCTTTGAACTAATGTTTGAGCCTGATGCAGTTGGCTAAGTCTCATATACACTCATTTCTTTAGGAGGAGAAGGAATTTAAAGGGTATTTATTTGTATTTATTGTATTAAAGGATATTTATTTTATTTTGGTAATATATGCTATGTGAGATAACATTTTCTCATTGCTGCTTATCAGGTATTTTTTAAATGTTGAAAGTTAGATTCTTCTTGCTCTACTGAATAGCGGCTTAATGACAGGTTTGGCATTAATCATTGAATGCATTTCACTTTCAGTGCATGTCAGTGTAAATGAGCGAAATGCTGCGACCTTTGGTTCTCTATTCTGATTATGTAAATAATTTCCTCCTTCCTGAAAGATACAAGGCACAGAGAGGAAAGAAAATGGAAAATGTGTGGGGGTGTGTATATATTGTAACTCCTGAATTAGGTCAGTGTTACAGATTTGGGGGAGGTGTTTCTAGTTAAGAAGTTGTTCTGGTCGAAATAAAGAAATGGGGTAGAAGTCTAGAATTTTTAAACTAGAATCACATCATAATCCTTATGATGAGTCACTACTTATTAAGGTTTTAAGAAGGCAGTTCCAAGAATCCTGTATGAAACAAATCAGTGGTACCTTTCAACCCCAAATTTGTATTGCTGCTCTTAAGCCTTTTTGCAGTACAGCACTTGTGATGAAGCACATCTGTGAGCTCCTGTTTCATGTGAACATCACTCTGTAAATAAATTGCTGTATGGTTGTTAGAAAGCTCTGTTGTTACATGTTAAGCAGACTCTGACTGGCATTCATTGTTACCACATGGCAAAGTAGATTTTGTGACATATGTCCTCACTTGTGTATAATCAGAATACTTTAGTTAAAGGAAAAACAGGTCTCTCCTACTGGATAGGGCTTAGATAATGCTTATGAATAATAAAATGTATTTTTAGGTCTTCCTCTGTCATCTGGCACCTTGCATTTGCTTTTTTCTGAGACTCTGTGTTATAAGTAGCTAATTCAGGGAAAAGGGCAGTATGTATTGGGGTATTTCAGTTACTTTTGACGAGCAGACTGAGAAACTCAAATGAAGGTCATTCTAGAAGTCAACTATATTAGAAAGTTGTGTTTGCTTCTTTATCATTGCATGCTAAGGTGCCATCCTTTGTGTTTGCTATGACATGTTATCTTGTAACAGAGTATTTTGTACCTATTTGCTTCTTACCACCACTTATCCAGGAATCCACATCTGACTTTTTTTCCCCTGGCTTTTGAAAAGGTGCTTGATTTCTCCCCCAAACAAAATTAACCTATTCTGCCGTGTAGGCATGCGATTGCAGACTGTGGAAGCTGAGGTGAGGTTCAGGTGTGCAGCTGTACTGGATGATTGAGCCTGGAAGCAGAGGCCCCTCCTGGAGGATAGTGCTGTGTCTGGTGTTCACTCCATGTGGGCAGTAGGAGCTCTCTTGGAATGCTGCTCGTACTGGGTGGTGCCTTCTGAATGGGGACCATACAGAGTCAAAAAATCTATAGTTTTCTTTTTCTGGGGCTACTGAAAATCCAAGGAGTCAGGTGGAGCAAAAACCGGCTTTCATTTACAATTTGGTGGTGGATCAGGGTAATATAAGGAGATGAGAAAATTCCTATTTGACAGGTTTTTCGTAGTTGGCATCAAAAGCAAGTGTCAGTGGGATTCATTTGATTCAGTCTTCATAGCCTCATACACTGCTTGATTAGCAGTGGAGGAATGAGTTTGTCACTTAACGGGGTTCTGTCTCCATCTTGACCTTGTGTTGAAATGTCCATTCAAAGCTCTGAGTAAAGGTGGTAATTTTTTTTAATGTGGCTTGTACCTGGTATAGGGCAACTGGGATGTATGGATAGACTGGGGAATGAGGTACTGGAAGGCAGTGCTGCAGAAAGGGACCTGGGAGTCCTGGTCAGTGAAGAGTTGAATGTGAGTCAGCAGTGCCCTGGCAGCCAGGAGGGACATCCCTGTCCTGAGGGGCATCAGGCACAGCATCACCAGCTGGGCAAGGGAGGGGATTGTCCCCTCTGCTCTGTGGCAGCCTCTCCCTAAGCTGGTGCACAACCATATAAAAAGGACATTAAGTTCTTAGAGAATGTCCAGTGGAGGGCCACAGGGGTGGTGAAGGGCCTTGAGGGGAAGCTGTGTGAGGAGGGGCTGAGGGCACTTGGTCTGTTCAGCCTGGAGGAGACTGAGGGGAGACCTCACTGCAGGTACAGCTTCCTCCTGAGGGGAAGAGCAGGGGCAGGCACTGATCTCTGCTCTGTGGTGACAGTGACAGGAGCCGAGGGAATGGCCTGAAGTTGTGTCAGGGCAGGTTTAGGTTGGATATTAGAAAAAGGTTCTTCCCCCAGGGGGTGTTTGGGCGCTGGCACAGGCTCCCCAGGGCAGTGGTCACAGCACCAGCCTGACAGAGCTCAAGGAGTGTTTGGACAATACTCTGAGGCACATGTGTGACTCCTGTGGATGGTTCTGTGCAGTGCCAGGAGTGGGACTGTATGATCCTTGTGCGGCCTTTCCAACTCAACATATTCTGTTGATTCTGGGATAGCGTGCTGAATCCAAAATCAGAAATAGTAGAAATGAAATGTATATGAAAACTACCATAGAGTATCCATTAGAACTCAGCTGAATACAGGCAGTTTGAATTGTTCTATTGGGCTGTCTGCACACTTAAAACCAATATGTCACTGCATCAGTTTTCATTTATTTATAAATTATCAAAATGATTATAAATAGGTATAAAGGCTATTCTTGAGCTTAGCCAAACTGCCTTGGTGCATTGTAACTAAATAATTGAAATTGAATAGTCTGAATTAAAGAAGTGATAGGAATTCAAAGTTTCATGGTTAATTAGTTCTACAGAGATTAAAGCAGTGATGTGTTCTCCGTGAGTATGAGGTTTGATGTTTTCTCTGAAACATAAATGGTAAATGAGTGGCTGAAAACAGGACTGGTAAACCACTGTCTGCTAATACTGTTTAAATTGCATGAATTGGATTATGATTGCGTTTATGAAAGTATGTTTGTGTATTCTGTAATTAAATGGAAAATACCTGAACAAGGACATCCTGCAATTGAGAACGTGTGGATACTACAAGAAGCAGTCAGATGATTTATTGGAGATGGAGTCTTTTTAGTTAGCTGCAGCATAGCTTGAAGCTCCTGTTGTTGTGAGGACATCACACAAATTTGGGGGGAGAAGTGATGAACTCACTTAGGAAGTTGGCCTTGTCTAATGCACATGACTAAGACAAGTGAAATTCTATGGAAGCTCTGAAATGCACTTTCCTGGGAATATAATTTAAGTAATATGCATGGAGAATCATTATTAGACTCTTAAGCAAACAATCCCTAAATAAGAGGAAGAAAAAACAGATTAGTCCTTTATGTAAATGTTTTGTATTTACTAGTATTTACAAAATTCATAATATTTTTCTTAGATTTTGTTTCATTCTGTGAATTTGCAAGATTTTGAGTAAATTGGCTATTTCAGTAGTAAGCTTTCTTGTATCTCCTCGTTAAGTGCTATTTGCCTTGAGCAGAACAGAATTTACAAGAAAGCTTTGCCCACATCCTTCAGCTAAGCAGAGAGGCAAAATCTGAGAGTAAATTCACACTAATGTCAGCCAGTCTGACAGGAGAGCTGCAGTTTGTCCTGGTTCCCTGGCTGGCATTAGGGTGAGTACTCTCTGGCCTTGCAGTGCAGCACTTTAGATAATTAAAGAAACGGAAAAATAATCAGTCGTTGTACATTTGGTGGAGTTTTGTTGTTGTTTCCTTTAGTACTCTGAATCAGCTCACTTCACGATAATTCAGCCCAAAGCATTAGAATAGGGAAGAGATGAAATCAAGCAGTTTGTCCTTGGCAGCAGCTCTTGTGGAACCGCAGCTGCTGGTGGACACTTCTGCCTGCAGTTTAAGCTAGCCTGGACCAGGAGTGCTGCTGAAATGAGCTGTTTTACTCTTTTCCTGCTTCTTTGCTACCTCCCTCTTGTGCTAGCACAAGTCTTGTATGGGGCTGTTGTGTGACCCAGCCCTATTAAGGAAGAATGGTGGTGATTAAAGAAGGTTTACTGTGGTAGTGGTTGGCTTAGGGCTGCAGAAGAGTGCAGTGTGAGTTGGCAGCAGTTTGATTTCACTGGTTTATGTGAGTACCTCGAAACCTCCATCAGGTAGTGCAGGGGAACTGACTGCATTGAACTGCAGTAGACTGCAGTGTGTGTGTATGTATATATATGTGACAGGAAACTTACTCTTGCTGGTACTTTCTACTTAGTGATCTTTATAAACATCGTAGAAAACAATTAAATACTCAGGACAGCATTTTTTAAAAAGTGTGAATTAAATACCAAATACATTCATCTTAAAAATTGCATTTCAAAAATCAGTTTCTTCCTAAAGTAAGTTTTGAGTTGGTAATGCATTTATTCTGGACTTAGTAGGCTTACTAAGCCTTATGAATATGAATTATGAAAGCTAGAGGTGGATTACAATGGACTGTTTTGAAACAATACAATTTTGTTTAAAAGTGAACATTATTCTAGTGACATTATTAGAGCTCTCTAAGTTTGTTGGTGCTGTTAATATTGGAGACTGGGCAGAGGAGTTGGAGTGTATTCAGTCAATTTTTATTGAATATGTAATGCCTTCCAAATTCACATAATGTAAGAAAAGATTTTAAAGTGTCTTGGAGAAAGATAACAGCATTGAAACTTAACTTGAGATGAGACATCATTATAAAACACTTAGGAATATGCATAGTGTTACAACAGAAATTTCACTCCAGTTGTTAACTTGAGGTTTGGGTGATTGGATCAGGAACTCTGCACTGCCAAATGCATCTTGCTGGAAGCTCATACAACTCTTTGTATCACCTTACTTGGCTTTTTAACTTTCTGAGAGCTGTTTTAGTTTTATGTGGTGCTTGGAAGTCTGAGTTGCTCTGGGAAATTACATTTCAGCTTCTGTGGTTATACAATGCCTAGAGTGTATACAATATATAAAGTGGAATTGCTGTTATAGCTTAATGCAACTCTTTTTGTCTGTATATAACAGTGAAGTTGAAACACAGTGAATATGTAGCTGTTGATATACTATTAGAAGTTCAACAAATCTGATGTCACAATTTTGTTCATATAATCTGCCAAACTGCTTGGTGGGAATGTGATGGCCAAAATGCCAGTGGATCCAGGCTTTCATAGGCACATGCTGGAAAAAGGGAATGCAGGTCAAATTCCCTGGGTGAATACTGATGTGCTAACAGGAGTTTGGCTGCAGGTTCTCTATTAGTCTCAGCTGAGGTAGAATCAGTCTCTTAACTCCCTCTGACATCTGCAGTTAGTGTCAGGAGGAGAGTATTGGAAAAGATTAAAATTGGGCTTTTTAGGCTCTTAATCAGGTCATTTCTACATAGACCTTGAGCAACACCATGAATTCAGATGGGGAATCTACTGTAGGAATTCAGGCACAAAAGAGTCAGAGTAAACAGCTGCACACATTTACTCTGAACACAGAGTAAAGAGCCACACATTTGGAATGTGTCTGTTTCTCAATGGTATAAAGGTGATTATATATGTCATTTTTACTTAGAACATTAAAATACTGTTAAATATTTCAAATGTGACTTTGTCAGTTATATTCAATAAAAAGAAATGCTAAGTCTAAAATAGAAGATTGTCTATAGCAGTGTGTTTCTGTAATATTCTTTTACAGATGTGGATTGTGTTTCCATGCATGTGTTAATACAGAATATTGTCTTTTTTTTTTCCCCTCCAGGTTATGCAATGGTCTCTGCAAGATGGCATGTTCTTGAGTTGGAGCTTTTTAAGGCAAGCATATGCTGGTACTTCAACTTTACTAAGTGGACTATAATTTCTTCTCTCACATCAACTACATAAGCAGACAAAATTGCAAAGATCTGCCCTGTGTCGAGTATGACAGCCACGACTCGTGGCTCTCCGGTAGGAGGGAATGATAGCCAGGGCCAGGCTCCTGATGGACAGTCCCAGCCTCCCCTCCAGCAGAATCAGGTATGGTATTAACAATCAATTCATCTAAAAATAAAGGAATTTGTTCTTTAGAAATAGTGTTCCTGAATTATTTGAATTTGTGAATTTCTGAAGATCTCTAGTTAAGTTAGACATTTCTGTGTGCGTGTCTGGAGTACAACAATATTGTGAGGCATGAAGGCAGTGCTATTGGCAAAGTAAATATGGTTAGAGAGCATGGCATTGCAAAAAATGCTCCCTTTTCGGGCAGTGGCATAATTCTTTCAAGCATACCTATTTTGGATGAGAAGCCTTCTTGGAAGCTTCCACGAAGGAAGCTTTAATACCAGAAGCTTCTTCAGAACCACATTGTAGAACCTGCCACAGATTGGTAAAACCACACTACATCTGTGAGTTCAGTTTCTGCTCAGTGCTGCAAAAGCTCTTTCTGGATAAAGCAGCTTACTCAGGTATCAGCCCTTCCAGAGCAGCTGCATCTGGGTCTCTGTTCATTGTGCTTGACTTCCTGAACTCATGCTCCTTGCTTTCAGAAGAAAAGCAAAAGCTTTCATATATTACATCACAGTGTAATGATTCTTTTTTGTTGGGAAAAAAATACCAGAGAAGATGGTTTTAAACAATATCATGTAAAGCCAAAACCATTTAAGCGAAGAAGCACACTTTGTTATTTAATTCAGTGTGAAGATGGTATTTTTTTAATACCATAAGGTTTAGTGATTGCTCCTTCCTGAGAGTGAATTGTACTTTGATATATGGGGTGGGCTGGCCCTGAACTGCCTAGCAAGTCTCCACTGTTGCTGACTCCCTCTGCCTCAGTGAGATGGGGAAGAGAATTGGAAGGAAAAAATGAGAAACTGTTTGGGCTGAGATGAATGCAGTTTAATAAATGAAAGGGCAGGGGGAAACAAGTGATGCAAGTGCCATCACTCACTACCAGCTGATGGATGCCCAATCCGTCCCCAAGCAACAGCTGCCTTGGGAAAAAAACCCTTTGTTTTATTGCCAAGTGTGACACTCTGTGGCATGGAGTATCTTGTGGGTCATTTCAGGTCAGCTCTCCCAGCTGTGTCCCCTCCCAGCCTCTTGCCCTGCTAACTGCTGGGGGCAAAGTGAGAATCACAAGGTGGGTAAGGCTCAGAGGGACAACTGGTGGTCATCTAATCCAGGCTCCCTGCCCAAGCAGATTCTCTAGACCACTGTACTGGGAATTGTGACCAGACAATAAATCTCCAGACTCTAAACCTCTCAGGGCAATCCATTCCAGTGCTAAGTCAGCCTCACTGTTAAGTTCTTCCTCATGTTCAGGTGAAACTTCTGTGTTTCAATTTTTGCCTGTTGCCTCTTGTCCTATTGCTGGGCATCACCAAGCAGAACCTGGTCCATCCTCTGACACCTTTCTGCAGATACTGATGTGGTCCCCTCTAAGCCATCTCCAGGTTAAATAGGACCAGTCCCCTCAGCGTTTCCTCAGTGAGGTGCTTCAGTTCCTTAATCATCTTTGCCACTCTCTGCTGGACCATCTCCAGGAGCTCCACATCTCTCCTGTACTTAGGAGCCCCAGACTGGACACAGCACTCCAGGTGATCCTCACCAGGGCTGAGCAGAGAGACAGGAGATCCCCTCCCTGACCTGCTGGCAGCGCTCTTCCTAATGCACCCCAGGTTCCCATTGACCCTCTTGGCCACAGGGACACGGTGCTGGTTCAGGGACAGCTCATTGTCCACCAGGGCTCCCAGGTCCTTCTCCCAGAGCTGCTTCCCAACAGGTCAGTCCCAGCCTGTCCTGGTGCCTGGGGTTTTTCTTCCCCAGTGCAGGACCCTGCATTTGCCTTTGCTGGATTTCAGGAGGTTCTCTGCCCATCTCTCCATCTTGTTGAGATCCTTCCCAAGGGCTGCACGTCTCTCTGGGGTATTGGCCCCTCCTCCCAGCCTTGTGTTACCAGAGAACTCACTGAGGAGGCATCTGCCCCCACCCAGGTCATTGATGAGTAAGTTAAACAGTCCGGGGCCAAGTACTGAACCTTGGGGGCCACCACTGGTGACAGGCCTCCAACTGGACCCTGTGCCACTGATTACCAACCTCTGGGGTCTGCCAGTTCTCAATCCACCTCAGTGTCCCCTCACCCTGTCCTCGCTTCTTGAGTTTGTGAGTGAGGATGGTGTGAGGGACAGTGTCAGAGCCTTGCTGAAGCTGAGGCAGACAACATCCCCTGCTCTCCCCTCATCCATCCAGGAAATTGTTTCATTGTAGAAAGGAATCAGGGTGGTCAAGCATGATTTACCTTTAGTGAATCCGTCCTTACCTCTCCTGATCATCTTCTTTCTTCCCTGTGGGTAGAGGTGGCCTCCAGAGTGAACTCTTTTGTCACATTTCCAGGGGTTGAAGTGAGGCTGACTGGCCAGTAGTTCCCTGGGTCTGCCATCTTGCCCTTATTGAGGGCTGGGGTGGCATTTGCTTTCTTCCAGCCCTCACACACCTCTCCTGCCTCACTTTGGTTCCAGCAGTTCTCTCAGCACTTGTAGGTGCATCCCATCAGGGCACATGGACCTGTGGATATGAAGTTTAATTAATTACATGGTCTCTACCCAGTCTTCTCAACCAAAAGAAACTTCCTCTGGAGCTCCTCCCCAGTCTCCTGGCTGAGGCAGCAACAGGACCACATTTTCCCATGTATTTATTTTGGTTGTGATGTATTTGAAGAAGTCCTTGTTGTTACCCTTGACATCCTTAGCCAGGTTTAATTACAAGTGAACCTTGGCTTTCCTCATTGCATTTCTTCATACTCTGACAACATCCCAGGTGGCCTTTCCTACTTCCACCTCATGATATCTCCTGCCTGTGTCTGAGTTCTGACAGGAGTTACCAAAGAGAAAAACAGGCCTTGAATCTGTGCCAGCACTGTTAACCCACAGACAAAATACTGGTGTGTTCCCAGTGCTGTTTTGGTCACAAATCTAAAACCCAGCACCCTACAGGCTGCTGTGAGGAAAATAATACTCCCTGCCAACCAGATGTGGTGTAGCAGGTGAAAAATGTTCTTGAGGTTTTGTCTTCCTAAGTGTTGCTCTCATTGTCAGTTCACACTGTTTCTGTGTATAATAAGCAACATCTGCAAAATGCGTTGTGTTTTGCATGGCCCATCAAAGTGGATTTAACAATCATGTTCTTTGAGGTTGATAAGTAGGTGGCTATAGTAGTGAGTCACTCATTTTTATCAAACTCTTTAAGAAAGTGTTTTTCATGATTGTTTTCTTCTGTGCTTTTGTTGAAAACTATCTCCCTACTTAAATATCAACTTTTCTGGACAAGATTTGTAAAAACTGGAGCATCAGTGTATTTATTTCATCTTCTGGAAAAATGATCTGCTGAAAGTAGAAGCTGTTACCAAAAAAACCCACTTTCCTGACTGGGAAAATAGCTTGGTTTTTAAATTGCCAAGATAGAAAAAATATAGCACATTTTATGCTCTATTTTTTGTTAATAAATCTGAAATCAAAATACTTTATATTGATAGGTACTTGAGATGATTCTTTGGAATACATTGTGGCAGAAAACTGCCAAAACAAGGGGAACACAAGTGCAGGTAGTACTTAAAGTATTTTCCATCCCAATTTTTAGACTTCTTCACCTGATTCTTCCAATGAGAACTCCCCAGCTACCCCGCCTGATGAGCAGGGCCAAGCTGATGCTCCACCCCAGCTTGAAGATGAGGAGCCTGCATTTCCACACACAGACCTGGCAAAGTTGGATGACATGATCAACAGGTACTTTCACGCTTTTTTGACAGGGTGTAGATGATTTGTGCAAACATCTTAAAAGTGAAATCAGAATTTTTGTATCTTTGTTTCACTGGATTTCTTGAAATGCTTTTTTTGTTGGGTTAAAGTTGTAAAGAGAAAGAAGCTTAAAGCAGAATGCGGTTTTGTTTGGGTTGGTTAGTGTAATACTCATCAAGGCATTTAAAAATCTATGTATTGAGCCTATATTTAAAAGCATTACAATGGGGAAGAATTCTTGATTTTTCAGAAGCACAAATGAACTTGGGTTTGTTTGTTTTTGAATATAGGCCTCGATGGGTTGTTCCTGTATTGCCGAAGGGGGAATTAGAAGTTCTTCTAGAAGCTGCTATTGACCTAAGTAAAAAAGGTAACGGAAAGATGTTCGATTATTGGATTGATGTGCAAACATTCTTCTTTTGAATCGCTGGTGAAGGCTTAAAAATGGTTAATAAATTCTCTTACAACCCTTGTCTTGAAGATTGTGTCAGAGTGCTATGCAAAATCTTCACAGATGAGAACTTTAAAAAAGCTATTAATGTAGTTAGAAATAGGTTCCTTAGCATGAGTAGGGAAGTTGAATAAGCTCAGAGACGTAAAAGTCCTGTCATTCCTGTCATACCTGTTTTCTGCATTCACTTTGATATCAAACCTAGTGGGTTTGGTCTTTATAGCAGATGCTGAAACTCAAAGAATTGTAGTTGTTTTTATTTTTTAATAAGTTTCTAGTCTAGCTTTCAAATGTCTTGCCAGAAATTTTTGTTCAGATTTGGCACCTGTATACTTCTAAGAATATCAGAGAAAAGTTAGCATTTTAAACAGCGTGGCTTAGATTAGTAGTCCTACAAGTGCTTGCTGGTGTCTGGCTTGGGAGTAAGAGGGTTCCATATCAGGACAGTGTATGTGTTTGTTAAATTTGTACTGGTCACATTGACAAGGTTTCTCTGTGATCTGGAAAGTTCTGTTCTGCTGGGAGGTTGCTTGTGTTTGAATAGTAGCAGGAGTCACACAGCAAAATAATTTTTTAGGATATCTACACTTACCAGCTCTTTGTGTTTTGAATGTAGTGTCATACAAAGTGCCTGCTCTTTCTTCTGCATAGGTGCTGGCCCAGGACAACTTCATTTCCATGTTAATAAATGTTATTCTTAGGCAGCTTTAAGACTAAAAAGCTGATTGTGGTCATGATATTCTGAGTTGTCTTGATTGTTAAGTCTTTTTTGCTTTGGAGCACTGTGGAGGAACAAAAGTTAGCGTGCATCCTTGTGATCCAGCACAGGATAATGACATATTGTTGCCAACACTGATTTTTCAGCTGTAGTTGTGCTTGGAATTGGTGGCTTTGTGTGTAGCTGGGTCTGGCAGGAATCCTCAAGCAAGTGTAGGATGTTCAAGGGATCACATCTGTTCTGAAGGGAAAAAAATGCCAGCTTTTCAAGAGCAAGAGCAGCCACCTTTGTGTCTGTGTTGTTGGAACAGTGCAGTATAAAGAAATTATCTGCTTGTGATTTGTGAGATAGGAGATGTATGTTCTGCCAGCTGTTAAGTCATCTTTTAAAAAAAACCCTAAAAGCTGTCAATGCAGTGAAGTAATAAGAGGAGAATGAGATTTCTAGCTACTTCTGACATCAGTGTACTTCCCCAAAGCATCAGGCTTAGTTGAAAGTTCCCTAAAGGAAAAGCTTGTTTTTCCTCTTGAAGTTGTGAAAAACAGTGGAAATGTATTCATATGCTTTTGCACTTAGATTTTTATTAAGTTGTTGGTGTGCAATTCTAAAAAGTATTTTTGTGTTGCTACTTAATTATGTTTCCCCTTGTCCTCTAGATGAATTCCTATGTGTGTGCAAGGATTGTTGGATAAGGAGAAAACAAGGAAAGCTCTTAGAAGTAGTTGTTTACTGTGTTATCTTTACAGCTACATCCTAGATTTTTGGAGGGTTTTTTGCTACTTGAAGTTACATGATGGCTAATGTGGTTCCTTTTAAATAACTTCTAGTTCCCAAGGAATGTGATAGGGTGTAACTGACACTCTTTTGGTAGCTCAGAGCTTGGCAGGCACTATTTGAGAGTGGAGTGTATATATAGAGAAGCAATATAAATGGTTCTGTTTTGTATATTTCTTAATAGATTAAACTGCTCCATTATCTCCGTAACATCTAAAATTGGACTCCTTGCTACCTGTCTATGAGAATTTTTCACATTCTGGCAAGATCTGTTTCCAGAAGGAGGAAATGAAAGGACAGATTGAAAAACAACCAGCTTTTGAATGATATAAACTCTGTATTTCTGATTGTATCTTATTTAAATTGTGAAGCAACAAAAACTAGGAAGACCCCACTACATATTTTTGTCAAGCACCATTTTCTTGTGGTTAGGGCCTTTAAATAGCTTTTATTTCTAACATGGCCAATGGCCATCAGCATTTTGGGGTGACTGCAGTGTAGCTACTTCTTTGTAACCCTGGCTATGAGATAAAGAGTGCTATTTGCATCATCTTTAAATCTTTTCACGAACTGTGATTGAAAGGGACATAACTGAACTAATTGAAAGTACATATATGAATGAAATGTCACCATTAGCACCTTCAAGTGAAAGGAGCAAATTTGACAGAGTAGTGTGAATCCTGTTAGACTGTGACTTGCATTATTCCTGGCAGATGCACCCATTTATGGAAAATTCTCTTTTTATGTGTAGGCTTCGGCCTATTATTCTTTGTTAAACAATGAGCCATGAAACTATCAACAGATAGTCTGGAGTTACTTGCTAATAGAAGAAAACCTACTTGAAAAGTAGCACTTAATAGCTAGACTGATGTTTATCTTCACAATAAATCTGGAATACTTACAGAGTATTTTCTGTAATGAGATTTGCTCCAGAAATAAATGTCATAGTGAATTGGAAACTATAAATTTAAAAGATAAAAAAATGTTTTGTTTTAAGGTTTTGGGTTTTTATAGGCAAGAATGTTCTCCACTCTTTCTTTGAAAAGGATTTTATTGCTCCTAACATTTACACTCAGTTTTTAATATGCTGCCAGAACTTTCCAATGTGACACACGCAAGCAAGATGCAAGGCAACTTCTGGAATTTATAACTTACTTAAACTAAATGAGATTTCACTACATAGTATAAACCCTCAGACTCGATCCCAAATCTGTGTTTTTGATGAATTGCACGAACGGGAAAGAGAGGGAAGCCCTAGTGACAAAAAAAAATTAGATCTGTGTGTGCATGGGCACATGAGCATCCAAAAGTTAGGCCACCCCAGGAACGGGAGTTGTTTCCAGCACTAAAGACCATCTACATCTCTCTCAAGATGATTCATCTGCATTTTTGTGGGACCACTACTGAGTTCCTTACTGAAGCTGTATCTTCTGCCTTTCCTTGAAATGGTTATTTTTACCCCTCTTCACTCACTGGTTTTGCTGTTAGCAAGTAGATAAGAGAGAACATAAAGAAGAATGGAAGATAAAGATAGTACTTACTGTTATTTTTTGCTAGTATAGCTATGGAAGTATGTTGTAAACACGGGGAAAAAACCCAACCCAGATTACATGTTTTTAAAAACAATTTAAAAATTATGTAAAGGAGTGTAATTTTTTGTGGTGGCTTTACTAGAACATTAATCCATCAAGTTTTTTGTCCATTTAAGCTTATGCAAGTTTGTTTTCATCCAAGACTTGTTTAAAATCAATTCTGAAACTTTAAACATCAAATCTTTGAAGTCCAAATGTTGTGATTTAACCCCAGCCAGCAACTAACCACCACACAGCCACTTGCTCACTGCCCCTCTGCTGGGATGGGGGAGAGAATCAAAAAGGCAGAAGTTCATGAATTCATGCTTTGGGTTAAAGACAGTTTAACAGGTAAAACAAAAGCCTTGTGTGCCAGCAAAGCAAACTAAGGAATTCATGCACCACGTCCCACGGTTGGGCAGGTGTTCAGCCATCCCCAGGACAGCAGGGCTCCATCACATATAATGGGGAGACAAACAACACCACTTCTAACATCTGCCCCTTCCTTCTTCCTCAGATCTGTATTCTGATCATGACCCATATGGTCTGGGATATCCCTGTGGCCCTTCAGGCTCAGCTGTCCTGGCTGTATCCCCTCCCTGATCCTTGTGCACCCCCAGCTTACTTATTATCAGGGTGGAGTGAGAAGCAGGAAAACTCGGATCTGAAAGCGCTGCTCAGCAGCAAAGAAAACATCCCTGTGTTACCAACACTGTTTCCAGCCCAGATCAAAACACAGCACTGTATAAGCTACTGAGAATGTATCAACAGTGGCACACCAAATCTCTGCTTTCAGCATTTAAAATGTTCATTTAACAACTAATGAAATTCCACATCTAATAGTTTGTTGTTCTTTCTTATTTTAAATAGGCCTTGATGTCAAAAGTGAAGCGTGCCAGCGATTTTTTCGGGATGGGTTAACAATATCCTTCACAAAAATCCTTACAGACGAGGCAGTGAGCGGCTGGAAGTTTGAGATTCATGTGAGTTTTTACAGTTGTGTTTCTGAAGAGTGTGGTAATTTAAATAAGGAAGGAGACTACCTTTGTGATTGGGGGAAACTGTAAAAACTGGATCTAATCTTAGAAACTCAGTACTGAGTTGTGAGAAGACTCTTGTATGCATGGATCTGGACAGGCAATGGGGAGTCATATTTCTCTCAGTGTTTCATTTTATTGCCTCCAGTGTTTTGGAAGGAAATAAAACATGAGAGATGATTTGGGGAGGACTGGAACCATGTATGTTCTGAGTTTATTGTTCATATTCATTGTACAGTCCCATGCCACATTCTTACTTGTTCTCTTTTTTTGTTAACAGAGATGTATTATTAACAACACCCATCGGCTAGTGGAACTCTGTGTGGCCAAGCTGTCCCAAGATTGGTTTCCTCTTCTTGAACTTCTTGCCATGGCCTTAAATCCTCACTGCAAATTCCATCTATACAATGGTACTCGTCCCTCAGAAACTGTTCCTGCAGGAGTCCAGCTCGCTGAAGATGAGCTTTATGCCCGTCCTCCTGACCCACGATCACCAAAGGTATGAGGGCCTTTCCAGACCTGTGGATTTTATTCTATGCAGTGTTACTTAATGACACAGCAGCTATAGAGGAGTGTTTTTAGAGTGAGGGGCAAAAGCCCTCTTCATTCTCCCTGTCACTAAGGTGTTCTGCTGCTTATGACTCCTGATTTAATGTACATTTCCCCTTCTAACTCTTCCTGTCTTTGGCCCACGATCAAACTGTGTCACATTGTTTCTGTGGTAAGCTGGCACAGCTCTGCTGGAATACCGTTCCTACTGTGTTAATTGGCTTACTTGCATTTGCCAGTTGATGGATTTACTTTCTCACTTAACATGAAATTTTGTAGGTGACACATTTTGAGGAGAAGATTATGTGATAAAGTAGGAATTTTCTCTCCTCCCTTACAGTTTCCAATGGTGGAAGAAATGTTTTTAATTGGACATGAGATACTAATGTCAGTGTGGATTTTTGGTGGCTTTGGTTTGGTTTTGATCTGGGGGGATATTGAAGGTTTGGGTTCTTTGTTTGGGTTTCTTGTTGTTTGTTTTTGTAGTTGTGGTTTCTTGGGGTTTTGTGTTTGTTGTTTTTTTTTCTTTTTTAACTGGAAGTGAAGATTAGCAATCTGGTCTGGTTCTTGAGTCTGAAGTTTTCATAATTGATCTCCAAATGGCAGTGCTAAGACTTCAGGAGTTAACTGAATTTTTTTTATATCTATCTATCTATCTATCTATCTATCTATCTATCTATCTATCTATCTATCTATCTATCTATCTATCTATCTATCTATCTACCTACCTACCTACCTACCTACCTACCTACCTACCTACCTATCTATCTATCTATCTATCTATCTATCTATCTATCTATCTATCTATCTATCTATCTTTTTATATATATATATATAATTTTCTTGGGTTTTGGGTGGGTTTTTTAGGTTTTTAAATTTTTTTTGTTTAGTTTAGTTTAGTTAGTTTAGTTTTGTTTAGTGGAACTGCTGACTATTGACTTGCAAGAACCAAGGATAAAAACTCCAGTGTCCTTGGACTTCCCTTGTATTGCTAATTGTGTTTAGAAGAATGTTACTTTGCATTCCTGATGTTTTTATGTGTGACATTACCACATCCAGGACAAAGAAAAAATACCAGAACTGTCAGACTTTCTGTAGCAATTTAGCAGCCAAAGCTGGACCTAAATTATAGTCAATTTTATTCCTATACATTTAATAAATTTCTTTGAGTAGCTCATATACAGCATGTGCTCTTTGATATGATAACAGAAAAGATCTTGCTGTCTGTTTCTGAGCGTTTTCTTAAAACTGAATCTGTAAACTGTTGTGTAGAGACTTTTTTAAAGCAAATTTTGTTATTAACAGGTACTTGGAAGTATTTCTAGATGGTACTTTGTAAATATCAGAAAATAACTGTTTGTTTTATTACAGGGTTGGCTAGTAGATCTTATCAACAAGTTTGGCACATTAAATGGATTTCAGATCTTGCATGATCGATTCATGAGTGGATCAGCATTGAATGTTCAGATCATTGCAGCTCTCATCAAGTAAGTTTTTTTTGTAAATAATGATTTACACATTTGCAAAAGTTGGACTCAGTATAAAATACTGTGTTAACAGACAGCTTAGATTTTCATTGAAGTGCTTCCTCTCACTCCATCTCTTTAGCTGGTTGTGTCTACCTTCACCATTTCAGGTGCTTCTAAGTAGATACGAGTTTCTTTAATTAATTGCACCTTATTATCATAATATTGCATGACTACTGATTGTGACACTTTCCTTTTTTTTCTTTGTTTTTAGGCCATTTGGACAATGTTTTGAATTTTTAACATTACATACAGTGAAGAAATACTTCCTTCCAATTATAGAAATGGTTCCACAATTTTTAGAAAATTTAACAGATGATGAACTGAAAAAAGAAGCAAAGAATGAAGCCAAAAATGATGCTCTGTCAATGATAATCAAATCTCTAAAGAACTTAGCTTCAAGAGTTCCAGGACAAGAAGAAACTGTAAAAAATTTAGAAATATTTAGGTTAAAAATGATTCTTAGGTAAGATGCTACTCCTAATATAATATGCCACTGGTGATTTTTTTTTCCAAACTTCTTACATTAAATTTTTCTCACAGGTTGTTACAAATTTCCTCTTTCAATGGTAAAATGAATGCACTAAATGAAGTTAACAAAGTAATATCCAGTGTGTCATACTACACTCATCGACACGGTAATCCTGAAGAAGAAGAGTGGCTCACAGCTGAAAGAATGGCAGTAAGTGCTCCTTTTTCAGTGAAGTTCATTGAGTAGATTTTGTTTCTCCTTTGTACTTCAACTGTAGAAGTAGCTCTGTATTGTGGATCCAGCACACATTGTTTATTTTCATATACAGTGTTGGAAATGTTAGGTATCATGCGATGGTAATAAAACACTTCAATAGTAGCCTTTCTATGAAGAAATGCTGTATGTGTGTCAAAGCTGCTGTTGAGAGTTACTTCTCAGTGCTGTTAAAAACATAGCTCCAAAATGGATCCTTGAATATTGTGGGTTTTATAGAGAGTTTTAAAAAACCCAGAGAAATCTAGATAAAACAAGCGTGATCCATTTGAAATTTCAGTGCCACAGTAACTAGAAATTTAATGGTCTTTTAAATAAGGATATAGTCTGGGTTTGGTGCTTAAACTTTTTCTTGTTGGAGTTCTAAGTGACTACTCTGCTTCTCACATTTCAGAAGCAGGATGCTTTGGTACAGAAAATTCTAGTTACCACATTTTTGTTTTAATCAATATTTTCTTATTTTGAATACTGTTGCATGAATGTATGTGTAGGGAATTATGAAAATGAGCAATTACAAAACCAAAATACAAACTATTTTCTCTTGACCTTCGTGAAATCTAGTTGTGTTAAGTGATTTTCACACTGTTCTCCCCCATCTTTCTGACTGGCCACCTGTTGTGAGGTTTGTAATCCACAAAAGGACATCTGACAAGAAAGAATAACTGAAATTTTGACTTTTTAAAGCAATAGGAGGAAATAGGTCTCCTTTTTACACATTCCCTACAGTTTGGCGTCTCATATGAGACCTATGTTTTTAATTGAAAACATCTAGATTTCCTTATTTCATGAGACCAGCTTGAATATTGTAAGTCTAATCAAGGACACTGTTGGAAATTATGATGCTGTGGATGTTTGTTTTCTCGTTCAGTGCTCAGAGCACATCCTGCTTTGCTTCACTTGGAACAAAACGGTCTGACCGTGTCAGTGACACCACTGAGAAAATTGCATCTCCTTAAATATGACTTGAATATTTGCCTCTGATTCAATTAGAAATGTTTCAAAAACCTTAAAAGTGGCAGTACTTAAATAATCTTTTTTCTATTTCAGTCCTTGCTTAAGTCATTTTTATGGGATATGCTGTAGGTGTACCAGTAGAGTTAGAAGTGTCTTAATTTGGTTTTGATACTTAATGACCGTGAATTGGAAGATAAAGATTTTGTTCCGTGAATAGAAGAGTTAACTCTTCTTCACATTGGCTTCTTATGTTTGAAATTGTTTGAACATTTTTATGCTCTAAGTTCATTATTTTAATATGCCTGAAAAAAAATTCCCCCGAAGATAACACAGTGAAGAGGATTCCAATAATAATCCAGTAATATATTGGATTATTTTAAATGGGTTTTTTTGGTTGTTTTTTTTTTTTTGAGAGAGAGAGGAAATAAAAGATAAAAGCTTTCCTGTTGTGCTGCATCTTTTTTCATCTGTAACAGGTTGGATTTTTGTTTTGTAGTTTAAATATCAATGATGGCACCTGAATAATTTGAGATGGCACTACTTTCTTTTTATATTCAGGAATGGATCCAGCAGAACAACATTTTATCAATTGTATTAAGAGATAGTCTTCATCAACCTCAATATGTAGAAAAACTTGAGAAAATTCTCCGGTTTGTCATCAAAGAGAAAGCTCTCACTTTACAGGATCTTGACAACATTTGGGCTGCACAGGTAAATAATTCAACTGCTTGTCTGCTGCTGCACAGGAAGCATCTCCTTGTGTGTCGTGTTGAGAAGAGAACCTGGGCTGCTTCTGCTCTAAAAGCTAAAGAAAAAATTGACATGACATGGTGTTCGGTTTTGGGGTCTTGGAGCTTAAAATTGTCATCTCAGATGTCTCCAGTGGAAGGGGTCAGCTACACTTATATGTAAACCTGAGGGAACAGTTCAGAACATGGTACAGAGATGATCCATTTTAAGAATTAAGGAACCTTCAGCGTTGAGCAAAGACACGATGAAGCATGATAGCTTAGTATTTTAAAATGCATGAAGGAGTATGTGTTGCTAGTCTCTGAGTTTCCCACAGTTGTGTAAGTTTTTCCTGGGCAGAGTGTGATTTGTAAGGCTTATAATAATGACTGTTCTAGAAGTTGTTTAACTGCAAGTTCTTTTCCTTGTGTTGCAATAATTATTTTTGAAATATTAGAAATTTTACAATCTTGAATTTTTTCCTTACTTGACTGGGGAGACTGGACTTCCCTCACTGTGGGCTGCATGAGTTTAACACACAGACTAGGCAGCTGGAGAGACAAAATCATTGAGAATTACTGAGTATACAGAAAATTTTAAAAAAATGGGATAGAAACATAAATAATGGGTAGTGAAACTCTGATTGTACAAATAAGTCCTCAGGCGAGTCTTTAAAGTGTGGGAAGGCTAACTCTGCTTTCCAAGACAGGGAGGGAGGGCTGTACTGGTTTGGGCAGGGACAGAGTTAAGTTTCTCCATAGTATCTTCTGTAGTAACTATGTTATCTCAATTCTGAGTTTTCTCACTTTCACCCTCCTGACTCTTCCCCCATGGCACTGTGGGGTGGAGAGCTGAGTGAGCAGCCATGTGGTGCTCAGTTGCCAGCTGGGTTACACCTTGACAAGGGCTAATATAAGTTTGGTTATTTTGGTAACACAGTTTACACGTGTTCATGCTGTTCTGAGACTGTAACAGTTGGGCTTAAGTGGACTCACTTTCAGGTTACATTTAAAACCCTTGGGACTGCAGGTGATGTAGGGGGGAGATCTCTGGTGTTGCAAGTAACTTTATCGTGCCTAGGCTTCAATTCCAGCATGGCAGTAACTGCACAGGCTGAAACTCAATACAGTCTTTTCTTATTATCCCAAAGTCCTGTTAAGAAGATTTCATCATGTAGTAGAGCAATATTCAGGTTATTGAATTAAGGTCTGGGATCATACTGTTAGTTTTCAGCTTGTGGTGTGTAGATCTTTCCAGAATACAAGATACCTTGTGGGGAAAAAAATCCACCAAAATTTTGAGAGATTAATTTGCTGTTAGTAGGCCTCTTTTACCTATTTTAGAGCCTCACTTTTAATAAGAGGAGAAAAAATCTGAAATTTGGAAAAAAAAAGGCTTCCAAGCAATTACCTTGTTCCTAGTGCTTGGAAATAGGACATGTCGATAAGCTAGTGCAAGTCAAACTTCCTACCCTTCCAGAAAAATGTGAATATGTGGTGCAACCCTTAAAAATAGGCCTAGTCCACACTAACAGTTGAGAAAATATTTTAAAATAAATAGCAGTAATTTCAGAAGAAATGTTCCATGCTGTTAAATACCCAGCTTGCTCTGCTTACTTCTTATGCTTTCAAGTAGGCAGCTACTGCAGTGCTCTGACTGTAATTTTGCCCTGTGCTTTTTATTGTGTGAAAGTAACTTTTACTAAGGTAGATGGTTTCACTGAGGCTTTAGCCATGGGATTATAATGGACTGAAAGTTAAGAATACTAAAATCTGCTAATACAGAATGATTTTCACCTACTTCACTACTCCCTGTGTACAGTAGTTTTTAGAAGTTCTTACTAAATGACTGCTCCTGAGAGCAGCTGGGGCATGAAATTCAGTAGTGAGGAGTTGATTTACTGTGTAGCTTTATATAACAGGCTATTTTAGCTCGGCCTCAGTGCAGCAGTGGGAAGGTTTTGCTTTCAGGCTCAAGCACTTGCCTTGCTGCCTGTGTTTAGAGGGTGAGCATACACATGAGCCTGACTCTTAGTATTACTAAAAGTCATGCAGTTTTGCTGGTTTTACCTTTCAAAGGCAACCCAAGTGTTAATTTTATTGAAGTGATTTCATGTCATATAAAGGCAGTGCACACAATATAGGAGTGTGTTTGATTAAAGGAATAATGTTGGAAGTCTAAATGCAAGCATTAAGTTGAAGAGAAAGATCGAGCTGTACAAAATACAGAATGGCAGAGGCTGAGGTCTCATGACTTATGTTCTGGGGTATTTAACTGGAACTTCACAGGCATTTCTCTGTTCCTGTGCAGCAAGCTGGCAGGTCACACACCATGGTCCCTACCTCCTCCCAATGTCTGGTTCTGCATCCCCAGACCCTTCAGTGCTAATGGCTTCCCCATATCTGTTAAAAACCTCCCAGATCAAGGTTGTTACCTGCCTTATTCTTACTCTTCTTGCTCCCCTCAGGAGCTGGCCATACTTCTCCTTTTATTTGTTATATTATAGATGCTCTTTTTGCTCTGCATGCTCTCAGTTTTTCTTTTTATCCAGGAAATGGTCTGGTAAGAGGAAAAAAATGACATGATGTTTTTCAAAGTCAAGTGGAATGATGGGTTTAGTAATTCCCCCTCTTGTAATCTGACCCATAACATGAAAATGAACATTACTACTTAAAATGACTTTTTTTAAAACAAAAATTTATGGCACCTTATAAAGAATTTAAGGCACAGCATGTAACAAAGCTATTAGTCCGGTTTTGGTTTTAAATTACTGATGGAAGTTTTTAGTAGGAATTGAATTTCAAAAGTGCTTATACATTTATTTTTAATAGTGTACAAGATTAATTACATCAGAATGTGTCTTCTAGGTATTTGTTTTGCATTTTTTATTTCTTGCTTACAGGAAAATTTTCTACAGTAAATCAGCTATTGATTCTCATAGTCCAAATTTGTTGGTTTTGAGTGCAGATGTAAAGTGCAGAATGTGTTTTCCAGCCTGGGCAGAAAATTTTCTTCGTGCTCAGAGTTAAATGGAACTAGTTTTTTCCCTCTCATTGTCTCCCTCCTTAAATGTCAAAATTGTGATGTATACCAAACTCTCACTTAAAACTGTATCTAGTATAAAACTCAACATCTTGTCTATAGTTGTTTCATTGCTGGATTTGTAAGTTTAAAAGCTGCTGGACTTGAAAACATTGTCTGGTGATAACTTGTTTGTAATAGAAGGCTTTAATTGTCTGTGAACCCACTAACACAAAGGAAGTACTTGAGCCTGAGAAACTATGTAGAAATACTGAAAATTGGTTTACACCTTAAAACACCTCAATGAAATTCAGAAGTGATTTTGAGTAATTTCTTATTTAAAAAACCCCAAACCATAAAACCCCACACAAAACAACATTAAAATACCAGTTTGTAAGTTAAAATACCCTCTTAGATTTTATTCTTCACTGTGCCAGCTCGTTTTTATAACAGGAACAAAAGTATAAATATTTTGATGCTGCAGTGTTTATGTTCTAAATAAATACTTGTGTACAAACTCACAAAGCACACTTAAATACTTATGCTTAAAAGGGAAATCTAAATATTGTGAATTCCCAGTGAAGTATTCAGTTTGTTATGCTGCTCCCACAACATCAGCTTTTCTTGCTGGCCACCTCTAACAGTCTTCCTGAAAAAACTATGTAGAATGTCTTGCTGCTTGACCTAATATGAATTTTTGGTGGATTCTTTTTTTTTCCTTCCTGACAGGCAGGAAAACATGAAGCCATTGTAAAAAATGTACATGATCTCCTCGCAAAATTAGCTTGGGATTTCTCTCCTGAACAGCTTGATCACCTGTTTGATTGTTTTAAGGTAATTTTGTGTTTTGACTGTATTCAGGAAATGGGTTGTGAGGGTGTGTGTAAATTTGTGGGTTTTTCAGTGTCTTTCTTTCTACTTCTTTTAGATTTGCTCAGTTTCTGTGTGTTAAAAGACTTCTTAATGTGTAGCAACAGTCTATAATATTTAATTCTAGAAAGGCTGTTCTTTAATGAGCATTCCTTGTAAGATTTTCTGTTTACTTCCTGTCTAAAACAAAGGCTGCTTATGTTTGTTTAGTAGACAGTTTTATTTTCTGGTTTGAACACTTCAGGATAATGCATGTCTGTGAAGCCTGTAATATTGAAGTTACATTTAGAAATCCTGGGAATACAGAATTTTCCAAATAAAATAAGTTTCTTATCTTTAATATCTTTTCGCATTTGTTGCAAATTAAGAAGTGTTTGATTTAGTAAATTATGGTTTTCTCCTGGCATTAGAGTAGGTTTTGTCAGGTTTACTGGGCTGTGCTACTTTTGATCTTTTAAGTAGAGGAGATCAAGGACTTCCGTTCCCTGCTCCCCCAACTTCCTCTTTATCATGTAATAACTTTTCTCTGTTTAGCTTACATACAAAATGAAACAGTCTCAGGAAGATAAAGTTGAATGTTTATAAACACCTAGTGATTTGTTTGAAATGACAAAACAACTTGTTTCTGAAAGTTTATGTTATTCACTGGCTTTTTATGTATAACATTTAACATTTGCAGCTTCCAATAGCAATGCTCTCCAGCTTGTTTTACTGTTTCACTTTCAGGACATGATCTGCTGTACTAGAAAATGCAAGCCAACCTTGTAGACTCTGTTTTCACTTTTTAGATAAATGCATTATAGTCATATTTTGGCTTACATGCAATTTGTGCTTTGTTTAATGTGGTCTTGTAGTTTGGTGAATGTGGGTCTTATGTTCTGTAGTTCAGACACTCAACCCAGTGCTCAGAAATTCTGTGTGTAAACTGTTCTGTCTGACCTTGAGAGATGATTATGAAGTGATGTTATTTTGAAAACTTATCCAGGAAAAGGTTAATTTAATGCAGGGACCATATGTTTCAGTCAGATTCAGAGGCACGAGTGATACTGAAGTTTTACATACAAAGTGATTATTAATGTGAGAAATCTTTTAAGTGTAAGCACAGGAGTTTTGTGAAAGCATTGAAAGAAACAGCTGAGTCCGCTCAGTTGGTGGAATTATCAATGGTAATTTTAACTTTTTAAAGCACACCTTTAAACAAAGATGCAAGTTTTTTAAGCCTCAAATTGAATATGCTGTGGTTGCAAATACTAGAAGAACTCTTCAATTTTGTCTGGCTTATGTATTGCTCTAATTTGCTATTTCTTATTAATGACAGGAATCAATGTGAAAGTTCTTTATGTAGTTGCATCACTTTATTGTTGCATCGCTTGTTAACAGTGCAGGTTATGTGTGGAATTTTTCTATAATATTTTTAAAAAATTCTGTCTTAGGCAAGTTGGACGAATGCAAGCAAGAAACAGCGTGAGAAACTGCTTGAGTTAATTCGTCGCCTTGCAGAGGATGACAAGGATGGTGTGATGGCACACAAAGTGCTGAACCTTTTGTGGAATTTGGCTCACAGTGATGATGTGCCAGTTGATATCATGGACCAGGCTCTTAGTGCCCATATTAAAATCTTAGATTACAGCTGTTCACAGGTGAGTAGTCCAGTATGAAATCAGTCAGAGTTCCCTTCCATTTTCCTTGAAAAGTTCAAGGTATTTGGTAATTTAACAAAAGTGTTACTTATATAAATTTGTATGGTTTTACCAACATCATGGTACTTTTAAAATGTTACAAGATGTTTTTTAATTAGCATGATGCTTTAATGAGAGAGAGTGTAATACATCACTTTGCCTGTCTTGTTGCAGTTGATGACATGCTGTATTTAGCACACTGGAAGAATTGGGAAAGAACCCTGCCAAAATAAATGGGGAGAAAGGAAAAGCAGCCCCCCTGCCCCCCAACTTCGCTTTTTCCCAATCTCAGTCATGCTAATTTGTTTCAGTGGGTTTTGCTGAGGTTTTTTGTTCCAGTAAGTCCTTACCTGTCTTGTATAATGTTAGGAAGGACCTAGCAAAACCCTGTCCATACTATTATACACTCTCCTTCCCCACCCAAACTTCTGTAGAAGTCTGTCAGAGTAGTAATTAATTATGGTTTGAAATTAATCCATTATCCGTCTTGTTAAGAAACAGTTTCTATTGTTTCTTGATATTTTACAACAGTGAGTAGAAATAAATGAAAGAAGAGAGAGCAAATTATTTAAACACTTGTTAAATAAGTTCTGAGTGCTTGAGTGCAGGGAGTTTGTAACACGCTAGTAGCTTCTGCCAGCATGTAGTGCTGCTCAGATACTTCTGTTATGCTTTTATGCTTCAGAACTCAGGTGATCCAGTATTTGTTTGACTTTGTGTGTTCTGTCTTGGAAGCAAAGAAAGGGAATCAGGATAGTTCTGCCATATGCTTGATTTTGATTATGTACTGCTGTTCTTTTAGGATCGAGATACACAAAAGATCCAGTGGATAGATCGTTTTATAGAAGAACTTCGCACAAATGACAAATGGGTCATTCCTGCACTGAAACAGATCAGAGAAATTTGCAGTTTGTTTGGTGAAGCACCACAGAACTTGAGGTAAGAATGGGACTCAGATAAAAATTTGTCTGTTAAAAGTTGGATGGGTTGGAGTTGTTTTTTTTGGGTATGGGTTTTTGTTGTGTTTTGTTTTGTTTTGTGCAAGAAGTCAGGAAAGTCTAGGTAAAACCATAACCTGTGTTGGAAGATGGTCTTGAGTTTGTTCTAGTGTGTATAAATAGTGTCTAAAAAGTCAGACGCCTACGTTTGGTAAGAGAGCATTAACTGCTTCTTCATACATATTTTTAATAATTTTTATGGTAGTCTAGTGGAAAATCTGGGTTTCCTTTTCAGTTATTCATGGACTTTCTTGCCTAACAATGGAATTAGCATATGAAGCATAAATATGTTTTATGTGCCTGTATGGCTGTATGCACACACATACACACACAAACAAGCCACCAATCCTTGTTTTTTGATGATAAATTCCTGCAGGTCATCTAGTTCATGTGCTTAAAATCAAAGGTAACTTTGTGGTCTGGGAAAAATTCTCTACTGATTTTCTCTCCTGAATGGAATAGATTAGAAATGTATGGAATTTGTTTTACTGGAGTTAAGAGGTTTGTTTGTTTGTTTTTTGGGGGATTCATTTGCTGTTTGTTTCTGAAAGGAAGACATATTGAGAAGCCATTACCAGTTGGACTTGTTAAAGTATACATGATTATTTTAATTATTGTAAATGTCTTCTCAGTAAGAAAGACATCCCCTAGGAATATTCGTATCCACATCAGAATTTCTACAAACTCCTGAAAAATATTGTTGGCATATCAGTGTTGCACAATTGCTTTGTTTTAATTCTTGTAAGCAGATAAAGTATTCAAATCAATGTTGCTATTACAGTTGGCTCACAAGAAGGATCAAATCAGGGAAGGCTGAGGGAAATAGGCCACAGTTTGCACAGCACTATCTTCTTAGTGATACCATTTTCAGGAGTTGTGATAATGTTGCATTCCTGGCTTTTGGAGTTTTCTTTATTCATTTTGTTTGCAACATACTTCTCAAATTTTCAGTACATTTTAATTCCTTACAGTTTTACATTAATAATAGTTTGAGGTGTATCCAAAAAGGTCACAAAGTTACCTGCTGATTTGCAGAAAAGTCTGTTTTCTGTGTCTTGGAATCCCTAACCTTTTTCATGCTGTAAGATCCAGGCAAACCAAGCTACCTGGTTATTCAAGTTGAATGCTTTTAGCACAGTGCCTTAACAAAAAGATGTTTTGCTTTAAGTAATTAATTACTGGAGCACTTCAAGCAATCAAGGCACTGATATAGGTTTCTGCTCTGAAGTAATCTTGGGAGGAACCAAACTTCTTTTGATTGTGGAAGTGTAGGTTTCCTGTATAGTCTGTGTTCAGTTAAATGGTTTGAATGTCTCTCCTCTTCTTTTTAATCTGACCATATTTTCCTCAGACTTCAGGGCAGTCTGTATTGCAGTATGTAGTAGCACCTTATTTTTTGCAGAATTTGAAAACTAATATGGCAGGAAAATGAACTCAGAATTGAAAGTTTTAACCAAGGAATTTAAAACCCCTTTGTTAGCAAGCTACTGTTGAGGGAGTTGTTTTAGTCAGGTGGTATTACTGCCCAGGTGACTGGGAAATTTGCTGAGTGAAAACATAATTTTGAAATAATCAGTGACTTTCTAGTCCTCTGAATTTTCTCATAACTCTTAATATTGATAGAGTTTGGAAACTGTAATGCATGCATACAGTATCTCTTTTAACAGCTTACCTTATCTGAATTAAAAACTTTAACATCCTTCTAGAATATGGAGTGAAAATAGGTCCATACAGGTGTTTGTGACAACTGCCTCAAAAACGTGTCACAGTGCACATATTCTTTATGCCACTCTTTTGAGGTGGGTCAGCTGACTGGCACTGGCAATGGGAAGTTCAGTCCAGATCAGCAAGTGCTGCTGATCTTGGCAAAAATCCGTATAAATTATCTTATGCCATTGGCACTGTAGAAATTCTTTTGAGGGGGAGGTTTTAATTGTTGCTAGTTATTCATGCAGTTGAACAAAGTGATGAATTGGTTATACAATTGCTGTGGCAAAATTTAGCTCCCTGACCACAAAGAAATGCTACATGTGTCAGGAAATTAGGCTTAACCAAAATTGCAACAGGAAATAATATTTACGTAAGTACAAGGACTCTTATGGGTGCAAAGATGCTTATTAATACTTAGGAATAGTCACCTTTTTTACTCAAAATATCGACCTTTAGTTTACGGATAATCATCTTAATTCTCTCTGCATTGGATGGTACAGCCTCCTGTAGATCAATATCAAATGCTTAAGTTTGACCTGTATCTACCTGAGCAGTGGAAGACCAGTCTCTTAAATTACTTGCCCAGGAGAATTAAGTGAGCGCTGAGAGTTCAGAGGTTTCATAGTGCTTTAAGGCAACAATGGTGCTTCAAGTCACTTTTTAGCCCAAGTAGTAGAATTTGTGCGGATTGATTGCTGCAATTTGGATTTAAATCCAAATAATCTGCACTCTTTTAGGGGTACACAGCATTTGTTCAGTTAGCACAGCTGCCATCTTCAAAAGCTGAGTTACGTATGTAATATTATATTGGGTGAGTTATATGTGTAGATAAATAGTTCTTTTTAATCCATTTAAATTAAGTTGTTTGGAATTTTGCCTTTGCTGGTTTACCAGTGTTTTTCTAACAAATAATCATTATAGCTGTGTCCTTTTTCATAATCCAAAATACTTAGTCATCCCTTTCAAAATGCTCTTTTTTCTTTTTATACATTGACTTTTGGTATCCATTTAGTATAAATGAGTTTTGCTGTTAACTTCAATTTTTCAAGCTCGTCAGTTATTGCACATTAATGAGTGTCCAGTAAATAATAATATATGTAATTATTCATATTTACATTAAATAAATCTTTAATGTTATTTGTTTAATATTTAATGTTATCTTATCAATGTTATTAATGTTTATTATTAATTACATTAAGTAAATATTTAAAATGATGTAATAATATTAAAGGTTAAATGATTGTGTCCCAATGGCAACATCATATTAGTGTAACCCGAGATGCTTAAAGAATATTTTAGTTACATGTAGACTGTCTTAATCCTAGAAAACATGCTAGAAGCTCTTGTCAGATCAGCTTTTTCTCCTGTGCCTAAACACAATCTTTTTGCCTTTGAGTCCATCCTAGCAATGGATCAAAATAACATCAGAAGTGTTGCCCACGATCACTGTTAGAACTCACAGCTCATAACTCTAGTGATTTCGATTATTAAGCTTTTTGAAGTCATTACTAACCAAGATGGATCCATGTGCAAATGTACTGTTTGTGCATGTGGCTGAGTGTCCTGGTTTCAGTCAGATTTGGGAGAAAGAAAGGAGAGAAATAAAAAATAACTAGCACAGAACATTGTAGTCTTCTGCTGATAAAATTTGGTTTTGCTGTACTGTGTGAGATTGATACAAATGCATAATATTATGAATATAAATACAGACTCCCATATCTCTGATTCCACAAAACACTCCATCTTGGTTCTGTTTGTTCCTTTAGTTGTTTGATCATATGTATTCCCCAAATAATCAGGGTTCTTATTTACTTTTACTCTTTGTGAATGCAGTTCTCTGTCTAGAGGTAACATCTTGGGTAACCACTAAAATAGACATCCAGGCTTTTGCTGGATTTGCTGCTGCTTTATTCTGAGCAAGGAGGTTGGTGGAGATGGAATGAAACATAATTAGAAAGTTTCTTAAAGTGAAAACAGAGGATGTTCTGAATATATGAAGTCCTATATGTTTTCTTTTCTCATGCTTCCATCCGTTTTGATTTCTCTCTGACAGGTGTCTGGGTATTTGGGTGTTTTTGACACCATTTGTGTTCAAAGTGCCCCTTTCAAACTATTTTAGGAAATTCTGTATGTTATGAAATTTAATCTTCTGAAAACACAGTGCTTAGCAGGCCAAATTCCCTTGGTTGCAGATAACATAATTATTGGCAAGGTGTTTATGGCTTGTGTCTCTTAAACCCAGATGGACACTGATCTTTGGCCAGTGAATCAATTCATCTCTTGCTGTTACATCTACAGTGAAATGTGGTTATCAGCTGCAAAGATCACTGTCAGCTGATGCTGGAACTGGGATTTCTTGCCTTCCCCACTGTTCTCTAAAGGTGTGGCAGTACTGGGGAGTGCTGTAGGCCACGTAGTATGGACACGCTCTTTCCCAGGAAGGATGAGAATTCCTACCTGTGATCCACTCAGCTAATTCTGAGGTCTCCTTGTTTAAGTGTTGAAAGAAAGGAGAACAATTTTGAAATCACATCTTTCTTTAAGGCAGGCTATGGGATCGGCTGAGTGGCAGTGAGGAAGGAATGCTGCTCTTCCCCCTGACACCCACTTGGTTTTTTTTTTCTCTCTTTACCCATGGAAGAGCTGTACTGGTTTATGCAGTCAAGATCAGTGCTCTGATCTACAGCTACTGCAGTTGACACATTTTGAGGTGTTCTGCAGAGGTGATGAATCCCCATAGTCTAGAATTTGATAGTGTTCATGGGTCTTGGACACAAGCTCTGTATTTTCTTTTGCTTTTGTCATCTGTATATTTCTGGTGTTGTTTAAGAGCAGCATTTTTGGTCAGGTCTTGATAATGCACTTAACCTATAATCTAATTATTTATTTGGGATATTTTCTTGAACTTTTCTGGGGGGTTTTAGGTTATATGCTCCGTGCAACAGCATTTTTTGCTTGTACCAGTATTTATTCACATGGGTATTGTTAGGAAAAAATCAGTACTCTTTTTAGGATTTTTAAGTACTGAAATAATTGGTGTGGTTATTGGCTAGTGTACTTTGACTATGGTGTTGAGTTTTACTTGTTGTTTTAATGTTAAATACAGAAAAGAATGGCAGATGGCTGTGAGAAAAAACAGGGTTACATGTATGGTAGTTATACTGTAGCTGAGGGTCTCTACTGTGCATTTTGGGCAGATGTTTATTTCTTCTGTCTTGCTGCAGATATATTCTCCCTCCAGCACCCTGATCTGCTCACATTGCTTTGATGTTTTCCATACATATTTTAACCGTATAATCCTCATAAATTAGCTGCTTTAGTAACTGGTAAGAACTGTTGATACATCAGAAGATAGAAAAATATTGTCAGAAACTTAATTTGTGATCTATTCGAGATGATGTAGGAAAATTTGGATCCTGCATCAAAGATGTGTCTCTTAAATTGATTTGTGAGCTATTTGGTGCAAAGCTTCTTTCTTTTCCTCTTACACTTATATTTTGATTTCAGTCAAACTCAGCGAAGTCCTCACGTGTTTTACCGACATGACTTAATCAATCAACTTCAGCACAATCACGCCCTCGTTACACTGGTTGCAGAAAACCTCTCTGCATATATGGAAAGCATGAGGCAGTATGCTAAAGGTGAGTTTTAACATCAAAGTTGCTTCATGGAGTGTAGGACAACTCCAGTTGAAAATGGACTTATATAATGTAAATTCCCATAATAAAATAACTGTTAAGTTTATTTGTTTAATTTTCAAGCATCTGTGGGGTTAATAGCCTTTGTGGTGACTGGTTGGGTAAGAAAAGCTTAAAATACTAATTTTTTTTTATAATTGAAAATGTGTGTTTTGCAGCAGAATATGAGAAAGTGGAAGCCATTGTTTATCTGTGGATTGATAAAAATCATCTTACCCTACCCTAGGCTAGGGTAGTTATTTTTGTGGAAGGTTCTAGTAGTAGAAAACTTCTAGTTTTGAATTTTGAAGGCTCCTTTGAGAAGTTTGCAGCCAGTATTTGGAATTTGTCAGGGAAAAGGACTTCAAACCACAGGGATATAGTTTCTTTTTCCCATGTAATTCCCACTTCTGTTCAGACTTTCTCACCGTGTTTCTTGGTGAGCACTTGTGATAGTATTTTTGTATTTTAGGTTAAATCCAGCTCTTTGCTAATGAAATTACCCTTTTACTCTGGATTAACTTTAAGCTACTGAGGTAGAAGTGTGGAAGTGAAGGAAAACAGTGGACCAGGAAACTCAGTACACTGAACCACAGTTCTATAAATATAAAATTACACCAACAGAAGTGAAAGGAGAAGATTTACAACCCCTCCTTCACACCACTGACTTTACTGGAACCAAAGACTGTTCTACCCTGGCCTGATAACAGTCTGGCAGCCTTTTTGTTGCATCTCAAAAATGACACAGTGTGTTCTGGAGGGATTCAATGTAGGTCATTCAGAGAGGGCAGGATATTTGCATGTTGGAAAGCTTGTATCTACCACTGCACAGGAAAGTAGCCTTTTGGAATTCATGTTTTGGAGTATTATATATATATGTATGTATGTGTATATATATATGTATGTATTTTATATAAGATATCCAAAATATGTACTTGAGGACTTGTGTAAATAATGGTGCTCTGTGAAGATGGTCACTTCAACGAGGTGTAGGTCACTGAGAATAACATTCAGTTAAATCTACATACTGCAGCTGTATTTCTTTATTTAGGAATACATGGTGGGGGGGGATTACCCTAAGTTCCTTAACTAATGATAGCATTACACTAATTAATGTTAAAATAATAGTAAATTATTTGGTCTGTTCTCACTATTAGTATAGAACTGGTTTTAGTATATCTTACTTTTTAATTCTCAAGCCAAAAGGTACTTTTTGAAAATATTGTTAACCTATTAAATTGTTGAGGGCAGAAGAATTAGGCTGATGTCTTGCATGATTCTTTTCCTTTCCCAAAACCCACATTGCCCTGCCCCTCCCCAGCTATAGTGACTCAGTTAAGCAGTAATACAAACATCTTCAATGCAATAGGAATTACAAGTGTGTAAAGGGTTTAAATTTAATCTAATTACAAAGCAATTAAATTGCTGTTTCTTGAGATGAAGCTACTGCAGAACTTCTCATTTGTATCAGAGTACAAAAGCAGATAAATAATAATGTGGGGTTTTTTATTAGGTGCTTTATTACATTATTGAGGGCAACCAGGAAATCTTCCTTATGTTCCAGATACTGTGCTCACTGTAATCCACAGTTCCTGTGCAAAAATTCTTTTAATTTTCAGTTTTATATACTAAATAGAGCAGAACATAGAGTACTGTGAAGTTTGTCTTCCATGCCTTCATAGAGGGGGAGAAAATATGCCAGGGGGCCATAAAAACGAAAGGGAATAAATGAAAGGGGAAGAAAGAAGATTATGCATGTGAAGACAGAAAGAACTGGAAGCTGCAGAATTAAGCTTGGCTGGAGAAGGTGAATGAGATGGGGGGAAAATTCAAGGCTAAGGTCCAAACAATGCCACAGGTCAAATAAATGCCACAGAAATAAAAAATCCAGTTGTCAACATACATTCTTGGCACTTAACACTGCAATTACTATGTAATTTGGATATTTTAAAATTAATTTTGAATTTGCCATATGTTTGTTTTCCTTGAAGTCTTCTGTAGTTGTGTACAGTGATGGAGAACAGTGTTCCTGTTCTTCTGTTATTCACTAATGCATAGTAATGCAAAAGGGGATACTCCCCTTTTATATGTTTGCCTTTTTAAGGTTAAAGAGAAGCCTAATCTATGCTTCTGAATTTTTTCCGTACCCTGTGATTTTCACTTCTATTGAGCTCATCCTTTCCTTCAGCTCTCCATGAGATGAGACAACTGCTCTTGGATTTTGTAGTCCTGAAAGAGTTCACAGTTTCATCTTTTCAACAATTTATCAAAGATCTTCTGAAAATTTTAAAAGATTGCTAGTCAATTCTCCTTAATTTCTGTTTTCCTGCAGTAATAAAAAATCTGAAGTGTTAAAGAAATGGATTTGTAGAAGCTGTACTGTATGATCTTCCGTGTGTGTTTATCACTATACTTAAATTTTCAACCAGTTGTTTTCTGCTCCAGTATGTAAGAGGAATTTTTAAGGAGATCACACTTTGACTTGCTGTGGGATGTACAGAGTAGAAAATAAGTCTGGGAGATGTAGAAAGAATGTGATACAGAAAATATTTAGGAAAGCTGAATTTTTTTGTAGTGCAGAGTTTTTCAGAATTCTGAAGTACATCCACATTGCCTTTCTGCAGCTGGCTGGCTTTGAGTTCTCCTGTCATTGCCACTATTGATGTTGTGTCTGTGAATTAAACTCTAGTTAGGAAGAAAAAGCCCAGATAGTCCCCACAGTGAAAATAAATGAACACCACCACCTCCCCCTCAACAAATCAAAATCAAACAAAAAACCCACCCACAACACCCAACACTTCAAGTAATCAATTTTAATTTCTTTGCAATATGCTTATCTACCCTGATTTTTTTTTCTGCTGGAGACACAGCATATTTTACTGGTTTTCTACTTCTAATTCTTAAATAATTTTTGTTCACATACTTTTATATTATTTCTTCAGATTTTTTTTCCACATTTCTGCTTTTACTAATTGCTCCTTTATGATCATTTCATGAAGGATATGGTTTGATTTTTAAGGATTTCTGATGAACATAATGTCTTTGGTTTTGCAGACATTAGTTAACTACTGGTCTTCTGTTTCCCCTGTCACTCAATATTTAAGGCAGTGTACATTTTACACTAGGATATAGAGAGGAGTGTTTATGACAGTTATTTTTTTCTTTATTTTGAAACACTGATGTACTTCTTTTTCCCCCTGCCTGATGTAATAGGAGATGCTGATTTTCAGCTCTGAAGATATATTTTAGTATTAGTCTTGATGTTGTCATGAGATGGTCTGCCATGGCTGGGTCACCTTAGTTAAAGGCAATCTGTACACCTTTGCAAATAAGAAACGTAGCATTAATTAGTTTATAATGGAGCTGTCATAATGAATATGTGTTGTGATGAAATACTGCGAGTACAGATAAAGATAATGCAAGTGCAGATCTAGATTGTATCTCTTTAATTAAAAAAATCAAAACAACAGCCAACCACCAAACAATACCACACCAAAACATGTTCCTATGAACAAAATTGCTGTTTTTTAAGAAAATATTATGCTGAACTTTGACAAAATACAGGTAAAAGTTCGACTTCATGCCTTACTTTCAAACGACTTCTTCTGTTTCAAGCTCGTCAGGCATTTGGGATTCATGTTTGGAAACTTGCAGTAAATAAAGTTGTCTTATACTTTCTTCCTCTGAGTTATGTTGTGTGCATAGCTATGTATAAAGATGGTAAAGAAATGGAGTCATGATTTCCTCTGGAGAGGAAAAAGCCTAAAAAAAATCAAGAAAAATTAAATTTTGGAAAAGATGCTGTGTAACAAAACTAAAGCATTCTCAGAATAAAAGCACTGGATAATTGAGTTATATGCTTGGTATACTTCTATTTTCAACTAACTTCTGACTTCAAACTGACTACTTGAAAATAGGAAAAATTGATTTGAATAAGTAGAGTGCAAGTTCTTAATTGTTCTGTAACACTTCCAGTACATTCTGTAACACTGAACAGTGAGCACCTGTATCTGCACATAATTGTTTGTGGATTTGATTACAGTCTTTGCCTGTGCTCAGCTTAGGAGGAAGCCTTGACTGGAAGCTGACCTGTGAAAACTCTTTTCATACAGCTCACTGAAAATTAACTGGGTTTGGATTATATTCAGAGTAACAAGTCTTCAAGCACATCCTGTCTTCTGGAGTCAGCATCACTTTTCTGAATGTGTTGTCTAATAAAACATTTCATTTGCAGAGCATGGTGAATATGATCCTCAAACTGTGAGACCAGGAAGCCGATACAGTCATGTGCAGGAAGTACAGGAGCGGCTTAACTTCTTACGGTGAGTTTGAACTTCAACATTTGTTTAACTTCTTTAAGAATATTTTGAATGCTTTTTAAAGAAAAACCCTTTGCATTTCTTTCTCTTCTGTAGCTTTAGTTTGTTTTGTTAACTTCTTTCAAAACTCAGATGCAAAAATACACAGAATATTTTTGGTTTGTTTGGTTTGTTGTTTTTTTTTTTTTTCCTGGAGGGCTTCTATGCTACTGTTGGAATATTCAAATAAAGTTTATTAGAATCTTTGGAATCCGAGGCTCTGGTTCTGGACTAAGATTTGTATTTTTTCCTCTTCCTTTTAC
Organism: Acrocephalus scirpaceus scirpaceus; assembly: GCA_910950805.1. Classification (NCBI taxonomy): domain Eukaryota; kingdom Metazoa; phylum Chordata; class Aves; order Passeriformes; family Sylviidae; genus Acrocephalus; species Acrocephalus scirpaceus. Next base: position 111,047,089 of record OU383774.1, on the reverse strand, counting down.
TGACTTAAATATAGCATACAGTTACATTCCTATTGGGGTAACTTAGTTTAAAATTGAAAATGTTCCAAGAAGGAATACGGCCAAGTGTCCTTACTTGTATCACACCAGATTTAAATCCATGATCATAAACTGACGTACACTTCTGTCACTGATGTTGTTTTGGCAGCAACTAAGCCCCAGAAAAAGAGACCAATAAAAAAACTTATTTTGATGATTTTGGCCAGCTCCCGTTTCAGTAAAATAAGAAAACAAAGGATCTCTGCTCATCAGAGAGCAGAATGTCGATGCTTTTTAGGCTAAGTCTCTCTCAGCTTTTTCCTACTTGGTTTTAACCTTTTTTTAGATGAGTAAAAATATTTGGATTGTCAAGTTCTGAACTATTTCTACCTTGTTTTCTAAGGATGATTTTCTTTTACTTTTTAAAGTTTTACCAAGAATTTTCATTAACTAAGCTAAAGTGTTAACTGTTTAATGATATTATACAATAGCATACTTAATGTATCACTCCTGCATGTTAACAATTTTAACTTCCTTAGGTTTAAGTTCACTATTTGTTATGTACAGAAATTTATCAAGTCCTGTGGATGTCAAATGTAGAATATGTATGTAGCAATTTCTGAAAAGCAGTGCCATAACTCAGTCCTTGATTTCTTTTACATAAAAAAAATTTGCATCAGAAAAATTATTCTAAAGCACTTCAATTATCATTTGTTCCTCCTGAAACATCCTTAGTATTAGTTCTCAGCATTGAAGTTCTTAGTAAATGTTTCATGATAATTGAACACAAAGGAAAAACTTGCTTAAATAAAAGGAAAAATTTCCAGTTCTTTGATTTCTGCTTCTGGCTCTGCTCCATTCTATTGATACCTTTTTTGCAATTTTCCTAAAGCAAGTGTTAAAACATAGTGAATGATTGCAAAATTGATTTATTTTCATGTGTTGTGACCTGATTTTTAAACTAAATAGTTTACATTAGGTAATGTGCATTTCTTTGTATATAAAATGTAAACAATGTTTGGTATTTTTGTGTAAGGTGCTTTTTACTGAATTGTGTTCCTTTTTTGTTTGGAATATAATGTTTTGATCCATTCAAACTTGCTAAGATATAATGGGGCTAATTATGAGTAGACTGATGATGTAAATAAAGTTTTCATACTTGTGATATATACATGTATAATGTGCATATCCAACTTTGTGCCTGTACTTTTTACTGAATTGTAACTCTGGATGTCTCTTAGACAGTGCTGTTAATTGTCTCTTTGTTTTGCTCAAGATTTTTATTGAAGGATGGTCAGCTGTGGCTCTGTGCCCCTCAGGCGAAGCAAATATGGAAGTGTTTAGCTGAAAATGCGGTTTATCTTTGTGATCGCGAAGCCTGTTTTAAATGGTATTCCAAACTAATGGGGGATGAACCAGACTTAGACCCTGACATTAATAAGGACTTCTTTGAAAATAATGTGCTTCAGCTGGATCCTTCCCTATTAACAGAAAATGGAATGAAATGTTTTGAACGTTTCTTCAAAGCTGTGAACTGTCGAGAAGGAAAGCTAGTAGCAAAGAGAAGAGCCTATATGATGGATGATCTGGAATTAATAGGATTAGACTACCTTTGGAGGGTGAGTTAATTGAAGGAAGCATCTGAAAGGCAAACTGCTAAGACTGTCTCAATTTCTTTATGTTTTTGGGAATGTGTAATTTATTAGTAATGAACTGAAATTACGAAAATCTACTTTTTCCAACTAAATGCATGGCTTTTGACTCCACTGTCTTACCAGCAAGTATGCAAGTTGGTAACTTTGCAGACTGATGTTTAATGGAAAGTTATTTGAAACATAAGTGTATTTATGTATGCACATGAAATTAAAAATTTGCCTATACCATTGAAGAAGAAAAGATCCTTCCAGATGAATTATCTGTAGATTTCTCTTTTTTTTCCACATGCACATTATAATTAAGCTTTGTTTCATACACTTTATAAGCTATTCCATGGCATTCCTTCTAATGTGGTAAACTGGAGTGATTCTAGATGAGACCAAGTCATCATTGGTCTGATTCTTCCTCTTACAACCACAGCTTTTTGGCTAAACATGGTGGTTTTCTAGGATCTGTAGATTCCACATAACCACCTATTTGCTATATATAAAATCTTCCTTTTCAATAGAAAGGTTGGAGCTTCCTGAGGTTTGCTGAGTCTGTTGGTGAAAGCCATCAGTATCTAAACTGTAACCTAATTTTTTCAGAGTATTTCTAGTTCTCAAGAGCTGCATTAGGGCCCACAGTGGTGCACTGTGACATGATTATCATGGCTGTGTGTTTGTAAAGTGTGTACAGCAGCAGTCTTCAGTAATTTTGGTTGTGGCTTGTTGAAGGGTTGGGTATTTTAATCCTAGTGATAATAGTTAAAACCAAAGTAGATCCCAATTTTTATACAGATAAGTTCACATGGTGTTTGTGAACTGAGTCCTCACAGAGTATTAGTTTCAGCTTTGGGAATCAACTTACTCTGATCAGCATGACAAAACTCATGAAGCTTCAGCTCAGTACCCTGGAGGGGCTGTCTGTAAAACCAGCTGTCAGACCTGGTGACTAGTAATTAAAATTAAATTGTAAGGTTAGAAGCAGAACTCGCTTGTCCCCCTTCCACCCATTCACAGCCATTTAAATACTTGAAAATTCTGTCTGATGATGCAGATTATTGAAGCATCTGAAGAAGTTGGTTTTTCATTCTCTGAAACAAGAGAAAATTTGGAACATTATGTGAACATGAACATATAAACACTACTTTTACTCTGTTTATAGAATATCAGCCTTTTTTGCCAACTCTGAACTTAGTTAACTCAAAACTAGTTAATTATTAATTTTTGCTCATATAATCATCTTAAGTGTAAGTTGTATTGATTGTATTTTGTAACTAAGCATTTTAGTTCCTTTCACCTCATAAGATAGTTAGACATACTATTGTGTCAAGATACTTATGTAGTAGTTTTGGTTTTTATTTTTATACCAGCAAGTTTTAAGAGATGCTAATGCTTTTTTTTTCAATTGTGCTAGGTTGTGATTCAGGGAAATGATGACATTGCAAACAGAGCAATAGACCTTCTTAAAGAGATCTATACTAATCTTGGCCCAAGGTTACAAGTTAATCAGGTAAGAAAAGGCAATAAGAAGACTGGAACAGAATAAAAAAATAGTCTTAAAAATCAGTGTGGTGATACTTTTATAGTTGAAAGATTTGAAAACAGGAAATAGTTTCCGTGTTTTGGAGGGTGAGTCCAACCATCAAATTCTGGGCAGATGCAGAACTTAAATTTTTTCTCATATTTCCAGACTGAACTCATTAATTTTTCATACTAAGTTCATCTGCTGTATTTGCTCTTGCTACTCAGAAAAGAGTTAAAGTCATATGAGGAAAGCCTTTTGTTGCACTGCGAATTGTGGCACTCATATGAGTATGTTCAGGGACTGGGTCTGTGGGGTGTTGTCACAAGCTAATATAACCTCTTTTTTCTGGCATGTCCCTTACAAAGGGTCACTGAGTTTCTGTGTAATGGTCAAACTGAGGTCTAGCAAATCAGATATTGTCTCCCTACATTAATATGTGCTTGGAGCTGTGGTTCAGTGGACAGAGAAGAGATACTGAGTTTCTGTAAGGTCAGGGAAAGGGATGTCATCCACAGGATCTTTGACAGGCTTGAGAAGTGGACCCTTGAGAACCTTGTGAAGTTCAGCAAAGCCAAGTGCAAGGTCCTGCAGCTGGGTTGGTGCAATCCCAGGTGCAAATACAGGCTGGGGGATGAACAGGTTGAGAGCAGCCCTGCAGAGAAAGACTTGGGGATTGACAAGACACCCAACATGCACTGGCAGCCCAGAAGGCCCCCTGTGTCCTGGGCTCCATCAACAGCAGCTCTAGGCAGGGAGTTCTGCCCCTCTTCTGCCCCTGTTCTGGTGAGACCCCACCTGCAGTGCTGCATCCAGCTCTGGGGCCCCTCACATGGGAAGGACGTGGACCTGCTGGTGCCAGTCCAGAAGTGGCCATGAAAATAATCAAGGGGCTGGAGCACCTCTGCTGTAAAGATACAGAGAAAAGAAGACTTTTAGGAGACCATAGAGGTCTTCCAGTACTTACAGGATGCTGCAAGAAAGATGGGGAGGGACTTTAGACAAGGGCATGTAGAGACAGGACAAGGGGAAAGCTTTAAACTGAAGGAGGGTAGATTTCAATTGGGTATTAGGAAGAAATTATTCCTGTGAGGGTGTTGTGTCACTGGCACAGGTTGCCAGAGAAGCTGTGGGTGCCTCACCTTTGGAAGTGTTCAAGGCCAGGTTGAATGAGACTCTGAGCAACCTAGCTTTGTAGAAAGTGTTGCCCATGGCAGGGAGATTGGAACTGGATGATATCTAAGGCCCTTTCAAACCCAAACCATTCTGTAATTATGTGACTGCACAAATTTAGTGGAGGAATATTGTCCTTTGGACAAGCTCCAGTTGATAACTTACCAGGTGTATTTCTTAAAACTCTGATATTCTACTTGTCTTCAAAAACACTTTCATAATCTTCAGAGCTACCAGTCTGCCAGGTCCTGCACAGCTGCTCTAGGTGGTGTATTCACAGCCATTCAGGCTGTATCTTCCTGCAGTGGCAGATGGCTGGAGGCTTCTGTCTTGCTGTAGGTCTGGGCTTACTAAGCATGCATCGATCTGTCCATCTGCACATGCTTAGCTCTGGCACTTGCAGAAGTGTTGGATTTACATGCACACAAGAATTCTTTACATAGTCTGAGAAAAGGAGGAAGTGAAAGTCCAGTTCAGTGTTCTCTGTCCAAACTTTCACTTTTTCTATTTACATACTATACAGTTACTGCTGGTGATGACATGAGATTATTGAAGTGCACACTAAGCTAGAGCTATTTATTGATGAGAGTTGCTGGAATAAAACAGCTTTCTTGAGTAACTTGCCTGTTTTGGTTTGGGGGATTTTTTTCTCTACCATTTGGTCATTCTTTTAAGAAGATGGATTCTAGTATGTCTTGTAATTACACCAATTTCTTAATGTAATTAGGTAGTGATTCATGAAGACTTCATTCAGTCCTGTTTTGATCGTCTAAAAGCCTCCTATGATACATTATGTGTGTTGGATGGAGATAAAGACAGTATCAACTGTGCAAGACAAGAAGCAATAAGGATGGTGAGAGTGTTGACTGTTTTGAGAGAGTATATAAATGAATGTGACAGTGATTACCACGAAGAGAGAACTATTCTACCTATGTCAAGGTATGTGTGAAAAAGCAGTATCATGATTTTGATTTCTTTTAAACTAAAATAGTACTATTATCCTTGGGATTTTTACATTCTAAATGGTTTCTATTCAGGAAACGGTTTCACGATGTTTCAGAATGCCCCTTTCTTTGCTAATACATGAAACTGTATTTTTAAAAAAAGTTTGAAAGATGAGGCCAATAAAAGTATATATGAAAGGGACAGCAGGCCTAAAAATAAACTTCTGTAACTAGCACAATGTACCTTGAGGCTCAGTTGTTTTGAGTATAGTTCTTTATTTCAAATAATTACTTAAAAGGAGTACTGTTCTTTACATTAGAATTGGCAAAGCTTTTTTGTTTCTCAAGTCTTATTATACAAAAACATGCTGTAAATTTATATATTCACCTTCTAAAATTGTTTACAGAGATCTCAATCTTGCTTTGCAAGATAAAATTTTTAATTATCTCTAAGTGAAATGTTCTGTAATCTTCTCACAAGAAGGGAAAGAAGAGATCAGTACTTTGAACTGTATTTATTTTCTGTATTACTTCACTCTTATACTTGTCCTTGAGTGAAAACTTAGCTTAAATCCTTTGTGTCTCTGTGGATTTGTAACATATTTTTAACTAACAGCTAACATATTTTTAAACATGGTGGAGGTTTTTTGTCTACTTACTTTAAATGCACTTTTTGTCTAAAAAGTTAAAGCAATTGTTGTTTCTTCATACTGTCAGTATTTTGCAGTGTTGCTACAGCTTTTTTACTGCGTATATTGATTGATTAGTCCCAACAAAGTTTTCTTGTTGATTGTGGGTACATCTTTTCTTACATGGGCTGCTTATTTGATCAGACTAGTCTTTCACAGGCCTTGTTAACAAGGAGATATGAGGAGTTTTTGCCTTTTGTTACATGGGATTAGTTTGTTGGGCCTCTCTGGGCACATCTTTCTTAATGAGCTCCCCTGCCATTGTGGGGAGTGTGATCACTGCTAATGTGAAACAGCTTCTTCCTTTTTTGACCACTTTAAACTTTTTTAAAAGATTGTGATTTTACAAACTAGAATACTAGTATAAAACTTATAACAGTTTTTGATAGATGGTATTAAGGCTCAGCAGCCTGATGGCTTTTTGTGATCTTGGTGTGTTTAAAGCTTGTGTTGCTTTGCTAAAAGAGCAAAACGTTGTTGCCAGTCTGATGAAGCTTTGTTTGCACATTTTGATCAGGAGGTTACAAGACAGAGAAAAGATCTAAAACTTTTTAAGAGACTTTTAAAATTTCTGTCAGTGTTCCTAACCTGACTGTAAATTTGACCATATGATTAATGCAATTGTACTGAGTGTGGCTTCCTGAAAGATTCTGTGTATGTTGTTGTTATAATTGCTGGGGCTTTCACAAAATCTTACACTTGGAAAATACCATGTAAAGATTTGATGTTGAAATACCTGTCACAAAAATTGCAGGAGGGAAAAGAATTTATTTCATGAGGGCAAAAATAACTTCTGCTGGTTTGTTTGTTTTCAGAGCTTTCCGTGGTAAACATATCACACTTGTAGTTCGTTTTCCAAACCAAGGCCGGCAGGTGGAAGATTTGGATATTTGGTCTCACACAAACGACACGATTGGCCAAGTGCGGCGTTGCATCCTCAATCGCATTAAAGCCAACAGTGCACACACGAAAGTAGAGCTGTTCATTGGGGGTGAGCTGGTAGATCCTGCAGATGACAGAAAATTAATTGGGCAGCTGAATCTCAAAGATAAAACGGTAAGTGTTGCAGGCTTGGCATTTAGATCAATTCAGATGTTCCTTCCCTTTTGTAAATGCTTGAAAAATACCATGCATGGCATCATTTATTTTTGTGAAATAATTCCATTCTTCTTTCTTATATTAAGATATTGACATTATATCAGATGCTTATTTGGCAAGGAATCTTAGTTTTTGGAGAATATTAAAACTATGATTGTGTTTTTCAGCTAATTACAGCTAAGCTTACACAGATAAATTCTAATATGCCCTCAAGTCCAGATAGTTCTTCTGACTCTTCAACTGGTTCTCCGGGCAACCACGGCAATCACTACAGTGATGGTCCAAATCCAGAAGTTGAAAGCTGTTTGCCTGGAGTGGTAAGCATTTTCTGAAATTAGCAGTTCAAATATGTTTTTTCTTACACTTTGTCTTTGGCTAACAATTTTTATGGGTCTTTTTCTTTTTTTTTTAAATTTGCTTATTTTAAGATCATGTCACTGCATCCTCGATACATCTCTTTTCTTTGGCAAGTTGCAGACTTGGGCAGTAGTCTAAATATGCCACCTCTTAGAGATGGAGCTCGTGTTCTTATGAAGCTCATGCCACCAGGTAAAACTTAATTATATGCTTTTTTTTAAATCCTGTAATGTGCTGTATAATAGTTTATCACCAGATACATAAAAGTGAAGATAGGGGGGAGTATTTTGTACTTTCTGGTAATTTATTGATACTGTAATTCATTACTGTTATCCTAATTAGGACTGTAAAAGATTTCCCAAGTAGTTATTTCTTGTCTGCTATATGATGTTGCATAGTTCGCAGTTGGTACTGGGGTTCAGTGCCACAGTGCAGTGAAAATGGGGATCATTGTATTTTCAAGTGGTTTTGTAGCACTGCTCTAATAGGATCACTTTTGACTGTAATAATCATTGGAGAACACTCTGTAGTCTGATATTGTCTGTAAGTTTTGCAACTGTTCTGACACACTTAAAATTTTCCAGGTTTATAATTGTAAATAGTATTGGGTTGTTGTGGAGTAGTTTTGCTGCAAAATGCTTATAAGTTGTGTTTTTATTGCAGATAACACTACAGTTGAGAAACTAAGAGCAATTTGTTTAGATCATGCAAAGCTTGGGGAAAGCAGCCTTAGTCCATCCCTTGATTCTCTATTCTTTGGTCCTTCTGCCTCACAAGTGCTGTACCTAACAGAGGTTTGTGATGCTTTGCCTGTTCTTTAAAAATTGTCAGTTCTCTATGTGTAAATCCTCTCTGTAATGTTATGGAGGCCTAAAGATCAAATTCTGGTTTGAAATTAATAATTGAAAATACTTAACAATTTACTGGCATAAACATGTATATGGCCAGTGCTGTCAAAGCAGTGCTTATGTGTTATTGCTACAAAATCTCATGTTCAATCATCTATATCCAAGCTGGGACATTTCCATTAGATAACTCTGTATTTTCTTCTATAGGTAGTTTATGCCTTGTTAATGCCTGCCAGTGCACCTCTGGGAGAAGATGCCAGTGACTTCCAGTACAACTTCCTGAAAAGTGGTGGTTTACCTCTTGTGCTGAGCATGCTGACCAGAAATAACTTCCTGCCAAATGCAGATATGGAAACTCGAAGGGGTGCCTACCTTAATGCTCTAAAAATAGCCAAATTATTGCTAACAGCAATTGGATATGGCCATGTTCGAGCTGTGGCAGAAGCTTGTCAGCCAGTTGTGGAAGGCACAAGTACAATTTCACCGGTAATATAAATCTTCCTTGCTGCAAATAACAATGTGCTCTGTGTTTTATAATGTGTGCAGCAACATCTCTTTAGATTTCATTGGTAGTCTATTCTTTGAGTGTGTTGCATATAAAGAACTCATGGTACTTTCAGATAATGTTTTGCATTTCTAAAAAGAGATCAACTTACCAAACAAATCCTATTTCTTGGTGACTGTAAAAAGTTAGGTGTGAGATGCACTTGCTCTGTATATGATTTTCAGTGGTTTGCATGATTGTCAGTACAGGTAACTTCTCATTTTTAGCCCTATTCTTCCTTCTGGACAAAATGTCTAGCCCACAGTGGGATAAACACATCATGTGATGTGTGAGCAGCTGGCTCACAGGTTGGCCACAAAGGGTTGTAGTGAATGGTGACATCAGACTGGTGACCTGTCACAGGTGGGATTCTGCAAGGCTCCATCCTCAGCCTTTTGCTCTTCAACATCATCATAAATTACCTGCAGGACTAGAGGGGATCCTGAGCAAGTTTTCAGATAACACAAAACTGGGAGGAGCTGTTGATTCCCTGGAGGGCAGGGAGGCCCTGCAGAGAGACCTGAGGGACATAATGCCCAGCATCACCAGCCAGGCAAGAGAGGGATTGTCCCACTCTGCTCTGCACTGGGGCAGCCTCACCTTGAGTTCTGGGGAAAGTTTTGGACACCACAACATAAGAAGGATATGAAGCTCTTAGAGAATGTCCAATGGAGGGCCATAGGGGTGGTGAAGGGCCTTGAGGGGAAGCTGTGTGAGCAGCAGCTGAGGGCCCTTGGTCTGTTCAGCCTGGAGGAGACTGAGGGGAGACCTCACTGCAGGTACAGCCTCCTCCTGAGGGGAAGAGCAGGGGCAGGCACTGATCTCTGCTCTGTGGTGACAGGGCCCAGGGGAATGGCCTGAAGTTGTGTCAGGGCAGGTTTAGGTTGGATATTAGAAAAAGGTTCTTCCCCCAGGGGGTGTTTGGGTGCTGGCACAGGCTCTCCAGGGCAGTGGTCACAGCACCAGCCTGGCAGAGCTCAAGGAGTGTTCGGACAATACTCTGAGGCACATGTGTGACTCCTGTGGATGGTTCTGTGCAGTGCCAGGAGTGGGACTGTATGATCCTTGTGCGGCCCTTCCAACTCAGCATATTCTGTGGTAAATGGGGACTCCCCATTTGTGTGGTCCCATCCCAAATAGTTGCTTGATCTATCAACCTACACTCAAGAATACACAAAGAGCCCCACTTCAGAGCACTCTTATTCCACAGTATTGACTAAGATCTATCTCTGAAGAAGTACATTCCCCTTAAATCTCTGTTCTGGTTAGCTGCATCTCTTGGAAGATACGTAATTAATTCTTTTTCTAGTAAATCAGAACTCTTAATGATTACAAAGAAGTGAAGATCCCTTTTTATGTCTCATGTTAAAGTATAATAGGAATATATTATGGCAGACGTGTTTGCCACCCTGTCTTTCGTCTGTTTAAAATGAGTGAATTTTACTGCCCTGTTTTCTTACAATAGTTATTTAAAGAGGAGTTTGGAACACACATTGCATCACTTGAGTCTTAAAGTATTGTTTGAAACAGGCTGACTTCTTAGGAGGTAGTAACATTTGTCTGCAATTGCTGACTTCCACTATTTAGAGTTGCAAACATCTGATTTAATAATAACTGATTTGCTGGAAAAAACATGGTTGTTCTTGCTGTCACCATCATCCTCTTTGAAGGACTTTGGTATTTTTTATTTCCCTGGGATGCAGGTGAGATTTGTTAAAACCTTTCATTTCTCTTACCTAAAGCATAAATTCCAAAGCATAACTTTCTGTCTTGGCTTTCCATCAGTATTTAAGAGAAGGAGGCAGCCAAGGTTATGTGTCTGTAATTTTAATAGTTATTGGTCTATTGCTGTCATAGCACCTTTAAAACTTTCTTCCTTGTTTTCACAGAAGGTTGAATTAATAAATAAGTGTTCTGGTACACAGAACTGATTTACCCCATATATATTGCTGTTGATCACTTCCAGTAGCATCCAATAGCTGATTGACTGTGGAGGCTCTGTTAGTCTTCAGTGGAGGCTCTGTAGCTTTGCTCCCTGAATCAAGAGTTGTAGTGAAGCTGACAAAACAAGGGATGTGACCAACACCAGACCTTACATAGCAGCCTCACAGTTTGTCTTTTGAGCAGCATTTGAGATGGGCTTTTTGAATGAACTGGTACAGGAAAATGAAGAAACTCTTCTCTTTTAACTTGGAACCACAGCACACCATCTTTGTTTGTCTGTGAGAAGGAAACAACCATTTCAGATTTTGTCAAAAGTATCAAGCTCTGGCTGACTAAGGAGAGAGGGATCTCAAACCAATACAAAAAAGATGAAAACTTGTCTTGCTATTTCTGTTTCAAAAATAGTATAAAAATCAAGAGAGATAATTTAGAATAGAATTCTTCAAGTGTAACTTAAATGTTTAAAATGTACTTCAGTATAATAAAACTGCAGCTGTGTTCTGTCTGGACACTCTTACCACCTAATCCGGAGGGAGACTCAGTGTTTTACCAAACCCTTTCTTTCCCGCATCTACTGAAAGGGAAGGAGGCATTTTAACAGAAGAAAATTCTGCTAACTTGAAGTAATCTGATCGATAAACAAGCCCCCAAACCTAGTAAGTTTTGAGCAAATGCCTTTCCTTTTGACTACTTGTACTCTGTGATCATACAGTGCAGCATAGTGTCTTCAGATGTGATGGTATCTGTTTGAAAATGAGGAAGTTTATTTATGTTGGCCTTTGCACTAGGTAGTTTTCCTTCCAAGATCTTACCTACTTCTACCAAACCTTTCCAAGTAACTTTAGATCTTCATATCTTTTTGCTTTTTATTCCCATGTAAAAGTAAGTATGAGAAATACTTTCTTCCAGATAAACCAGGCTACGCATGACCAGGCAGTGGTGCTACAAAATGCCCTACAAAACATTCCTAATCCAACTTCAGAATGCATGCTGAGAAATGTAGCAATACGTCTTGCACAGCAAATATCTGATGAGGTTGGTGAATTCCTTTCTGTATCACCTTTTTCCTTATAGCATCTTTTCTATTTTTTTAATCCTTTAATTTGTTGCTTTGTCAGACACAGATTTTCCTTTTAAAATGTTTTAGGTAATGGTCATATGAAAGAGAAAAATCTCAAATCATTGCCAGTGTAGCTTCATATACTGGAGATTGATTAATAACACAAATTAAAACCTCAGTAAGGGTAAACAATGTGCTTTGTAAAGGTAGTGATCTTATGTGCATGGTGTGGCCAAAGCCCATTTGGATCTGGAATCAGGAGTCATGTTGGTGAACAAGTTAGTGAATTCAGCAGGAGCTAAAGTCATGACTGCTGTAACTTCCTCTTCCTCATGCATCTGGATCCCTCGGTTTCCAGGGTGGAAGCCATAAATAGAGTGTTTCTGTACTGTATAGCATATCTGCAAAACTTATCTCCAAAACATTTCTGAGATATTTAGATAGAAGATATTATTGTATTCTCATCTTGGTGTTGACAAGTGCACAATCCCTTGAGAACAAAGGGCAGTGTCTAAAGAAACCATAATGTGCTGCACTGCAAGACCGAGCCATCTGCCTTCCATCAGTGGTGGTTTTGCATCCATAGGTGTAAAATCAGCCAATTGAACTCTGATTTAATCAAATTTCTTCTATAGAAGAAGTATCTTTTGAGATGAGATGTGAGGGAAGGTTTTTTAATCCTGCCCTTGTCTTTCTTAGAGGCCTGCTAATAAATAAATAAACTATTTTTCTTTCACCAAGCACATCAAAACAAAAAAAAATCTGAATATGTTTAACAGTATTGCTGTGGAAGATTTGTCGGTCATTTTCTGAAATTATGCATACTGCTGTAGATCTAAATTTCATGTGGATTGTAGTTAGACTTTGAAAGGTTTTTTATCCTTTTAATGGTCAAAGACTCTTTTCAATGGATCTCACAATTTTTAAAAAAATTATTCTGACATAGTTTCCATGGGCCAGAGAGAAGACTTTAGCACAGAGAGGAATCATTCACCTTTAAAAAAAACCCCTTGATAATTAAAGATTTTGAAACTACAATGAGATTAAAAAAACCCTGTTATTTTTCTGGTGGCGCTGTTGCTGTAAGGTTGCTTTGCTTGTGACAAAGACAAAATGCTTTTTATTCCTTTTGTAAATACTGTTAATGTCCATATCAGTACAAGAATGCACATTGTTCAGGTTTCCTGATGCAGATTCCTAACTAGCTCAGCTTCTTAGAGTCCCCTTTTTTGATTGTCTGAGCATTAGGAAAATGAAACTTGAAATCCTTGAGAACTGGCTACCTTCTGCTTTTAGAGATTACCTAATTTTTGGACAATTCTGTTTTGAATATAGACTTCAGATAAGTTTGGTAGTTTTTTTGAAAGTTGATGTGAAATATAAATAATAGCAGTTGTAGCGTGTTTTGTAATGTTTGCATCTCAGTAGAAGCTACTGGATGTTAACTCAGACCATGCACAAAGTACTGAGGAGTGACTCTGCATTCATTAAATACATGAGCTGTGTTCTTACTCATGTTCAACCCTCTGTGTCTGGAACATGAAGCAATCCCTTTATATAATGATCACATACTTGATAATATCACTGTGTTCAAGCTGGCTATCAACTAGCACAGCATGGGGAGAAACCTGAAAATAAGTTCAAGTTTTTACATTGCTTAAGAGGCTGGCTGCCTTCCAGATGAATGCTTGGTGGTTTCTTGGGGTTTTTTTCCTAAAAAAAGAAGGGTTTAACATTGAAATTGGTACTTTCTGCTAAGGCTTAAAATCAGAGTTGCCTACATCCTACTTTAAAAAATGAAATTTTACATAAATGAAATATAAATACTCTTCAAGATACATCATATGTTTTCTATTTCAGGAAAAAAAAAAATCTTTGTTTTAACATTTTAAATCTTAAATTTTCTGTGAAATACATCTGTGGGAATTTAGAATCCATTGTAATGTTAGTTGCTTTAGTTAACTTCTCCTTTTTTTTCAGGCTTCAAAATACATCCCTGACATCTGTGTTATCAGGGCAGTACAAAAAATTGTTTGGGCATCAGGCTGTGGGTCAGTTCAGCTGGTTTTCAGCTCAAATGAGGAAATTAGTAAAATCTATGAAAAGGTAAGAATTCCTGAACAGCTACTTTTCTGTGTGTTTGTTTCTGTACAAAAGGGAATGTTGACCTGGTCAGGTTTAGAGTGTTATGAGCTTTTAGGAGGGTACAATGATGTATTTCAGAATCTAGTGCATGTCATTGTTACAACACAGTTTAATTTTCTATTCCAGATTCCTTTTCTCAGTAACTGTTGAATTGTAACTTGAATCTGGTGTCAGTTCAAAAATGCATCAGTTCTGTAACTGCTGTAACATGTCTTCAGCCCAGTTAGATTCTGCATCTAAATAAGGAAAAAGCATTTCCTGCAATGCTTATTTGTCTAGTCTTCAAATTTAAAAGGTCTGTTCTACAGAAGTGATTCAAAGCATATATGCAGTCTAGAATGAGAAAGAAGAGCAAAGTGATGTGAGAAGCATTGGGAAAAAAGATTTAATTGCTAATTCTGTATGGTTTTTCTTCTTTTATTCATGGCTTCACCTGTGGTTTGCACAAATAGCTTGGAGTTGGGAGTTCTGTATCAGTAGATTATCACACATCTTGTGTTTTAAGTAATGTTTTTTACAGTTATAGGAAATAGTCTGGATTTGGACAGTGATTTGAAAAAACATTTTCCTTTTTTCGACTTGTAAAATCAGGTTTAGTACTCATCAATACTTGCCTGAGAGTAAAAGGAAAAGGAATATGTAGGGAGGCTTAATTCTTGGTGTATTCACTGTTGTGTTTAAATGATCAAATGAAAGAAGAATATTTACTTCGGCAAAATGCCAACACCTCTCCATTAGGTTTCATAAGGTTATAATGGCATCTGCTTCTATTGCTGTGAGCATGACTTCTTCATTAAATAGATTGGGATTTAAGGGGTTTTTTAGGTGAGACTTGCATATAAAACATGGTTTAGTTCATGTGACAGTCCAGGCACACCAAGATAAGCTCTTATATCTACACACAGGATACTTTAAGAGCAGTAGTGTGCAAGAGAAATATAACTAAAAGAAAACAGACCTAAATATGCTTTTAAACATTTTTCAGGGTAAAAAATATACAGTTAAGTTCTGTAAAAATACTTTGAGGTAATGGAAGTTTTAAAAGAGGTGAAATTTAAGCTGTGCGTTATTCATCATCCTTCACATGATTTTGTGGAAATTTTATTTTTTCTTCTTATTGATACTTATATGGAAATGGTGGCTGCATTTGATTTCTGCTGTGGAAAAGGGAAATAAAAATTGAAGGGGAAATTTGGAAATTCAAAAGAGGAAGGAATTGCAGAAGTAATAAGAAGGAGAGATAAAGTACCCTTTTTTAATATAACATTAAAAGAGAGGAAAGTATCCTAGAAACAGGGGAATATCATGAAAGAAAAGACGCAGTTTAAGAGAACTATACCTGGTTATAGATTATAGGAAGCAATTTTTATAAAGATTGAATATAATGATGTACAGACCCCCCAGCTCTGGGCACCCTAGTGCAGAGAAGTACTTCATTGAGTATAAAATGCACTTTGCCTTTCTCCTGAGTCCCTGCAGCTGTGCAGAAATAACTTTCCTTTCTAACCAGGGCTTCAGTGCAGAGCAGGTGCTGTTCTGGACTTGCTGAAGGCATTCTGCGTTTGCTTTCTGATCTCGAGTTGTGTCAGAACTGCCACATCCTCCTGCTGCAGTGCAGTGACTGCCTCTGATTTTTTAGTTGTTGTGCTTAGACAAAATAGTGTTTGTTGCCAGAGTGAGGCATATTTTGGCCTGTTCACAATTAATTCTCTCCTCTGCATTGTAATCCCTTCTTTCTGCCTAACTAATCTTGACACCTTTCCACATATAAAACAAATATTTAATGCCTCTAGTTAATGTGGCTAACCTGCACTCATGATTTATAAATGATAAATTGAGACCTGCTCACATTCAATTTCTTTGGAACTTCTTGAGCGTAATTACTTCTAGATGGAGGAGAGAGTTTGCCATTATTCTCCAAGTATTTATTTTGAAAAAATGTACCAGAATCAACTCAATTAATTCAAGTGTTTAGTTTAAGAAGTAAACTATGCGCCAATTAGCATTAATATTATTTTCTGTGTCAAAAATCACCACAGCAGCTATGTTTAAAACTTGAACAGCTCTTTCATGTTTCTGAAAAATAGCAAAGTGATTTATAAATTCTAGCAGTATTAAAAAGCTTTTTGTCAAGTAAGTTGTGAGTGTCAAAGCCTTGTAAAATTGGATTGATGAATTAGTTATGCAGCACTATAGTCTTTCTCTGTGTAAGTAGTAAGAGTTTTCAAGCTTTGAACTCCATGTTCTGAATGGTAAAGAAAAACAAAACAAAATCACAAACAAACAAAACCTCAGATGCACACCAAGAAAAAACTCCCAACAGCACTAACTGAAGTTACTGTTGCCCACAACCTTCCTATTGAACTTCTGTCTCCATAAGTTCACATTTGGAATCCTCCTGTGAGAAGCACAGTTCTCAAGTCATCCCACACGGTGCTTTGGCTTGGATCTGAGTGCATAAAATACTTTGCACTGGTAATCACTTAGTGTACAAATCTGTGGTTTGTGTTTGTGTTTAGTGATATACCTTGGAGCCAGTTGGGTTTCTTGGGATTGTTTTCTGTACCCACTTTGTGCATTCTTGTTTGTTTTCACAGACAAATGCAGGAAATGAGCCAGACATGGAAGATGAACAAGTTTGCTGTGAAGCACTGGAGGTGATGACCCTGTGCTTTGCTTTGATTCCAACGGCACTGGATGCACTCAGTAAAGAGAAAGCGTGGCAGACATTTATTATTGATTTACTATTGCACTGTCACAGCAAGTAAGTTTTGGTCACATCTGTTATTTTACAATTCAAAATGAATATAAAGCCTAAATGCGGAGCAGTGACTTCAGCCCATCTGAAATTGTGATGTGAAGTACTGGGGTGGTGTTTTCAGAAGCCATCCAGCTGGAAAGTTGTTGTATGTTATTAAACTTGGTTGTCAGTGCTTTGATCTGTTACTAATGAGTTAATTTTAATTTTTCAAGATACTGTTGTTTCATGAAAATTCTAACTTTTCATTGAGAATTGACAGAGATCCAAAATTAGTAGTGTCTTAAGCCTTTCAGTATGTTTTAAAGGGAGTCAGATTATGGTGCTCTCAGATGAATGGAGTCAGAATTTGAGCAGAATTTGTGTTTTGGGGTTTTTGACCTTTCTAAGATAAAACAGGTTGAAAAATCTCATGTTTTAGGAGCATTTGCCTTAACAAAAGGATCACTAGTGTCATCAGAGCACCTTTTCACAGTGAACTCTTTGCATGCATTGGTGAAACTCTGGAGGGTTACCAGAAATACCACAACCTTTATTAGTTTGCAGCCTGTGGTATAGGGTGTTGAATTTTCAGTTTCACTGAAGCTTGCTTGTATCACTCATTGCATGGAAAAATAGTTGATACTGTCAGTACAGGAAGCTACCACTGAGCTCTTTCCTCTCATATCCCTGTAAAACTCGTGATAGATATGATAATCTTTTAGAGTGGTGCAACTGTTCATTGCCAGATGATAGAATAGCATAAACGTGAGTGCAAACAGAAGACTGCTTTGTAAATGAAGATGGTGAAGTTGAACTAAGCTGCTAAAAAGTTCCTCTTCTGAATTAATGTGGAAACAAATCAGTGTTAGCAATGCAGAGAAAGTTTAGCAAGTACCAGACAGAACTCTGAATATCTTTCCACAGCTATTGTTCTCTAATCTCCTATGCTCAATCAGAGAACAATGTGAGCAAAAATATGCATGTGAGAAAATATTTTTGGTGCACCATAAAAGACAGATGACCAAGTTCAGACCTCACAAATAAGTTCTTTCTAGAAAAGATCAGATGGATTGTTTGTTTTTTAGAGTTTGAGGTTGGGACTTCTGTTTCCTCAGAGCATAACCATGCTACCTCTAAACAGAGAAACAGAATACAAAATGTTTCATACTAAATGCTAGAGCAATTCTTCCCCTCCAGGATAATTGATTTCATAGTGGTGTCCTCTGAATGCAAGACTGGCTGAGTTAAGAGCAGATAGCCAAACAGTTAGTCCTCAATAATCCTGGAAGCCAGAGGTATTCTGCTGATTTCTGCAAAGTGTTTGGTAGCCACATGTATGTGGCCCAAATAAAAGTTCTTTGTGCTGGTGTAAAGCAATGGCACTTACACCCACTGAAGAGACTGTCTTCTATCTCCTGAACAGAAACCTGTGTCCTGGAGTTCTCAATAGAGCAGGGTTCAGGTTGCCATGCTTAAGCAGGGTACTTGACCTCCAGCTGTTCCTCCTGCTGAGTGTGAGTTCATTGTGCAGCTCATGTCCTGTGTGCCAGCTCTGTGCTGTCATCGCGTGTCTAAACCAGCATGAGATGCCTGTGCTCAGGCAGCTGCATCCCTCTCATGATGCCTTAAGAGCTCTTAGATGGTTACAGCTTCACAGAAATGTAATACTTGTGTTCAAACACTGCATACTTCTCAGAAACATCAGTGTGAGGCATGTCACATCAGTCATACTTCTCCGTGTAGGAAAATATCACCTTTATCCATTTTGCTCTGCTTGCAAGTGCACAGACCTGAGGAGTGAGAGTCTGTGTGATGTATCCCAAGCAGCTGAAGGATTGTATCTTAAAATAACTTTGTGAGATACTCTAAAAAACGTCAGCTCAGCAATCAGACCCCATAAAATGTCAATTATTGTTAAGAACAAAACAAACCAGCCCCACCCCACAGTCTGCTGCAACTCAGAGCAGAGTAGGAGAACTTGCAAAGATCAGGGAAGTGTGACAAGGGAGATCAAAGCTCTGCAATGACTTCCATCTGAGGAACAGCTGAATAGCTGGAGGCACTTCGTACTGGAGGAGAGATGAATGGTGGGAGGAGAATACCACAGAGACCCTTAAAATCAGAAATAGCAAAGGGAGAACAAATGAAGAGCTGTATTTCTTCGTGTAAGACCTTCTTGAGCATAACATTTAAGCAGTGCAAACCTTCAGTTTGGAAATGGTTTGAGGGGTTCTTTCATGAACTTGTCCAGTGAAGGCTATGAAATACTGCTCTTGGTAGTCTTCTTGAACCACAGATTGTTAAGAAGCTGAGAGAACATTCTGGAGAAGTGTAACAGCATGGTTCCTTCTCTTGTGCACTTTGCTTTGTGCATGGTAGCTGAGATGGGGGCTCAGCCAGGGGCATCTTTGCTCTGACCTAAAGGTCATCCTTGTGCATCTTTGAAATCACAGTTAACCACACATGAAAAAGCTCTGAAGGGAATAGGATTCTTTGGTGTGCCTTCCACCCTGACTCCATGGGCACAAAACAAAGCCACACCAAACAGACACTGCAAAACTCAGTTTTTCATATGTTGAGGTACTTTCATAACATCATTCGTTCAGCATTCATTTGTAGTCTCTTCCCAGACAAAAGGAGTTGTTCCTAACAGTTTTTACCAGGCATACTGCTCAGACAATTGAAACAACTTGAAAGAAAAGGATTTGCTTTAATTTTTTTTTTACTGAAACTTATCCATTCCTGCACTGGTCTAGTGATTAGATTAGGTTCTGAGGTACAAAATTTCCTGTAATTATAGCCACTTGAATTTTCAGGAGGGTCATCATCTCTCACATCTTAATAATGATAAATTTTGATCACTTCAAATATACTCAGTAAACTGGTGCAGTGACACATAAAAGCAGTTTTACTGGAGTAGTTCTGGTTTGTCTTACCAGGTACAACTGGTGCTTGATTAGGAAAAAAAAATAGGATTGAAAATTGTTCTGTTGTGCAATATTTGCTGTCAGTTGCAAAGGTTAGATGTTTCTAAGTTTCTTTTTCTTTTACCTTTAAATATTTGATTTGTGGAACAGGTTTTGTAATATAATTCATGCAGCTGAAATTTCACTACAAGGAGAAATAATATGATGGGTAGTGAATAATTAAACGATTCCTGTTTCATATGTTATGTTCAGTTTTAGAAAATGGCATTAAGCAGATAAACACAAATTTAATTAATGTCCTGTTTGGATAGGGAGATTGAATTTAATGTTTCTATTCAATTATTTCCAGAACCGTTCGTCAGATGGCACAGGAGCAATTCTTTTTAATGGCTACCAGGTGTTGCATGGGACAGAGACCTCTCCTTTTCTTCATTACCCTGCTGTTTACTGTTCTAGGGGTAAGTTTTCAGAGATAAAGTCTGCGGTATGGGAGAAGTAATAGGACAAAATACCTGCAAGAAAAGACAAATTGCTATTAATAACAGTCACTAAAATATAGATTGCGTCTGACCTACGGGCAAGCAGCACTGATGATTTCCATTTGAGCTAGATCAGGGGAAAAGGGACTCTTGCGTTTTCTGATAAGAACATGAATAGGCTTTAATGTCTGCATTTGATCTTTGGTGATTGCTAACCTTTAAGTAAAAATCTTTAGCAGATTAGATAGATACCTACAGTTAGTGCCTTCTCCTGCTGGTCCTGCCATGGCTTTTCAGCTCTCCATGCTCATGGCTCTCTTAAATGTTGATCAAAAGTTTTGATTCGTTTTTTTTTTCCCATTCAGATAAAGAAATTGCTAGTAAAATAGTTGAGAAGTCATTCATTAGCAGCTTAATACAATTTTAAACTTCTAAAAGATTAAAAATTACCTTAGACTTGTTTTCTTTTATGTTTACTGAGAGATTTAGGGGAAATATGTTGGTGTTGCACTGTAAGTAGAAGCGTGTATAAATTCTCATTTGCTTTTGGTTTACACAGAGCACTGCAAGAGAGAGAGCTAAGCATTCTGGAGACTACTTCACCCTCTTAAGACATCTTCTTAACTATGCTTACAACAGTAATATTAATGTACCCAATGCTGAAGTTCTTCTCAATAATGAAATTGACTGGCTTAAGAGAATCAGGGTAAGTTTCAGAATCAGAATTATTCCTGATAATTAGGTTTTTGCTGCTTTGTTGTAAACTGCAGTTCTGAGCTTAATGTTTGCTATTTGGAGTATCTTAACTCTCTCTTAAATGGCAGGATGAAGTAAAAAGAACAGGGGAAACAGGTGTCGAAGAAACGATCTTAGAGGGTCACCTTGGAGTAACAAAGGAGTTGTTAGCATTCCAGACACCTGAGAAGAAATACCATATTGGTTGTGAAAAAGGAGGTGCTAATCTCATTAAAGTAAGTTCAAGTTTTTTGACTTGAAGGGGAGGGGCTTTTTTTTGTCTTTGTGAGGTCTTAGGGGGGTTTTTTTTTGGAGGGGGGGGGATGGGTTTGGGGGGCTTTTTTGTTGTTTGTTTTTACCTATAAATAATTAAAAAGAAGCTTCACATCTTGTGGGCTCTATCCATGAGAATGCTTTTGATTGGAGTTTAATGTGTTCTTTAAAAATAATTTTTAAAATTGCATGTTTCATTTATAAAGTGTATTTAACATTGTCATTCTTACTGTATTCCAGTACTTGACAGATATCACACGAAGATAGTGAGCTAGATACAGGATAGTCCTGTACAGGACTGCTTTCCTTCATTCCCCCTGTAATGGCTTTCCTGCACATGTTCTTAATTACTGCTATTAATGATTAGGGCAGGTTTGAACAAATGCATCACATCTGAGCATCTCTTTAATCAGACATGTTTTCTTTGTACTTCTGATATTATAGAGCAGGAGTGTTGGTTTTTCAGCACAAATTGATAAAGAGCTTTGTGGATAATACTGGTTTTGCAAAAGAAATTTTTTACCAATCCAGAACAGTACTGATTTATTTTTAACTTTTAGTGGGGAGATGAGTTTGCAGGGAATCACTTTAGAATGGAGTTCTTCTGTTCTAAATTTAAAAGCTCATTATGGTGTTGGTCTCAATTTTTACTCTTTTTTTTTTTTTTTTTTTAGTACCCCTCTGGTTTTTGGGCATTCATTTATATAATAAAGCTTACTCTCTTATAAAATAATTTCCATGGTAACAGGTGATTTATTGTCTTTTTTTTTCAGGAGTTGATAGATGATTTCATCTTTCCAGCATCCAATGTTTATCTACAGTACATGAGAAATGGAGAATTGCCTGCTGAGCAGGCCATACCAGTCTGTAGTTCACCAGCCACTATTAATGCTGGCTTTGAGCTCCTTGTTGCACTAGCAGTTGGATGTGTGCGAAATCTCAAACAGATAGTAGACACGTTGACTGAAATGTATTACATAGGTACAGCAATCACTAGTATGTAATACTTTTAATTATCTATTTTCTACTCTTTAATGTATATATCATGTATAGATTTTGTTTATATTATCCACTGAACTAAATGCTGAGTTTTTAGTTCATGGTTTGTTTGTGGCCGCTTTTAATGTTGAAAAATCAGTTTGCCAGTGTAGCCTTTATTTGTTTTTCTTTATGCAGTAAATGTACTGACTTGCATTCCATGGTCTCATCCAAATTCCAGCCCCAGTCACTTGCAGAGCCTGACCCTTCCTGTCCCAATCTCTGACTGCTCCCCTTTGTCCATACCAGCTCCCAGGAACCTCATTCTGTCTGTGTCTTCTACTTCTGTCTCATCATTTCAGGCTCTTGCTAACCAGTCCCAGAGCCTCAGCAGGTATCTTCAGCTTAGTTTTAGAGCCAGTCTCTTGGTTGCTCACCTGATTTGTCATTACTGTCCACATACACAGTATTCTGTGTATTCTCTTCTTAATTCTGAACTCATTCTCTGCTTGTCACAGTCCTTTTTCAGGCTCCATTTTGGCCTTGTCTCAGCACAACTCTGCACTGAAACAACTTTCTCCCTCTCACTGGAGAAAGATTGTAGTGATTGCAGTCTGTTCAAAAACTTGCAAATGTTAGTGCTTCAAAAGCCCATGGTCAAGTGAAACTTCGGCTAATTTCCACAAGGATGGCAAAAGGCTTGTTTTTTACACAGATTTTTGTTGTCATAAAAAAGCATTTCTTAGAAATGATCGAGCAGGGAGCATATTTTTCTCCAGCCCTAAAGGGACACTGAAACCATTCTGCTGTAATATTAACACGGAAAGGGAAAAAAACCAACAGCCACCAAACAAAATCCAAACACCATCAAACCAAGGAAACCCAAGCTCATATGGTGAGAAAGGCTGGGAGAGTTGGGATTGTTCAGTCTGGAGAAGGGAAGCCTCCATGGGTACCTTATTTATGACCTTCATTACTTAAACATGGCTTATAAGAAAGAGGGAGAAAAAGTTTTGTACCAGGGCCTGTAGTTATAGGACAAGAGGCAATGATTTTAAACAGAGTAGATTTGGATTGGACACAAGGAAGAAATTCTTCACTATGAGAATGCTGAGACACTGGAACAAGTTGCCCAATTGTGGATGCTTCATCCCTGGAAGTGTTCCAGGCCAGGTTGGATGGGGCCCTGAGCAATGTGGTCTAGTGGAAGATATCCTGGCCCATGGCAGGGAGTTGGACTAGATGATCTTTAAAGGTCCTTCCAACCCAAACCATTGTGTGATTTAACAGAATGTTTAAACTCAGAGTTTAGCAAAACCTTAAGCAGATAATAAGAGTATCCAAAAGTGAAAATTGTCCACTACCTCTCAGATTGGCAGTGCTGCTTGCTTGAATGATGCTATCAGTGAGTCACTTGAGGTTTTTCAGTCTTTTTCTGCTCAGTCCCATCTCAGATGAATAAATTAAAATGGCAGCTTTATGGTTTTCCCCTCTGCCTCATCCTTCTTTCTTCACCCTTTTCTCTTGGGAAGTAGTGTATTTCTTATCACCTCACAATTAGAGGGATTTCTTGGCATTCCCTTTCATTCAAGTGTTTGATAAGCACCATAGAACACCAGATCTCTGTGGTATGTCAGACAGAAGAGAGAACATATTTATGAACTGTGCATGCTCTGGAATTCATATGCGAAATCTACTTGTAAAATAAATATGCATGCTCTTTTTTATCAAAATATTTTGTGTTAAAACTACGGAAAAACAAGTTAGCTTAGGTGATCATGACATCTCTTAAAGAGATGTGAAGGACCTGAGAGAGAAGACTCAGGAGGAAAAAATATATATGAAGTTATATAGATAGCATTTGCTAAAACTGTTTCGTATCCTAGCAAGAAAAAATGAGGCTGAAGTGAAATACTATAATTTTTTGAAGGATTGTAGATTTTTGAGAGTATTAAAATTTTTGAAAGGCTTATAAATTGCTTATATCTTCTGTATTCATTCAGCTGAATTCTTCAGCTAAGAAACTTGCTGGTATTGAGGAAAGACTCCCATTTCATATATAAATAGACTAAATTTTTGCCTGTCTGCCTCTTTAGTTATGCAGTAGAAGAAAATGTTGTAATGTTAAGATTAAAGATAGAATTGTCCTTCATAGAAGTTGTGTTAATTTTAGCAATTTAATTTTTCTGATGGAACATTGTTTTTTATTAAATTGCTGTATGATACAGACTAATAATAATTTTATGCAACTGCCCTTTGTACTGCATTGATGTCCTCTTTATTTTATAACAAGACAGTTCCCTGACCACATTCTGCTGTTTTCTCTTAGCTTGTGAAGCGCTCACAGAATGGGAATATCTGCCACCTGTTGGGCCTCGGCCGCCAAAGGGATTTGTGGGACTGAAAAATGCTGGTGCCACTTGTTACATGAATTCTGTCATTCAGCAGCTGTACATGATTCCAGCCATCAGGAATGGGATTCTTGCAATTGAAGGCACAGGCAGTGATGTAGATGATGACATGTCTGGGGATGAGAAGCAGGACAATGAGGTAAATTTAATTATATAAAATTACCCAATCCTTAAATTGTAATTACTTTTTTAATGAAAAGATTATAGTAAATTTCAGCTGCTTATCAATCACTTTGATTTCCACTGATATCTGTGGGGAACATAGCATAATATTTCATACTTGAATAAGTTCACTGCCAGAGGGGCACTTCAGAAGATCCAAGTGGCAGGGTTTGCAGTATAAGACAGTATTTGGGTTTTCAGCTAAGTATGAAACACCTTAGATTGCCAAATTAAACAAGGGATAAAACTGACTACAAGACAGCTGTATATGAAAGTGAATTGCACAAATTTTCTTCTTTTCAGAGCAATGTTGACCCACGAGATGATGTGTTTGGTTATCCACATCAGTATGAAGATAAACCAGCGCTGAGCAAAACTGAAGATAGAAAAGAGTACAATATTGGAGTTTTGAGGCATCTCCAAGTAATTTTTGGCCATTTAGCAGCTTCCAGGCTACAGTACTATGTACCAAGAGGGTTTTGGAAACAGTTTAGGTAAGTAGAAAATTGAATATTGATGTTTGTTCACTGGATCACTAAAGCGCAAAAAATCTAACCATAGTAGAATGGCAGTGATGTAAAGTGTAAATTAGCAGAAGTTGTGCAGCTTTATCTGCCTTTTCACCATTCTGCAGTAGTTTGTTAATAAAGTTTACAGCAGGGTGGTTCTTTCGAATTTTAGTAGTTTTTGATAGTAAGACTTTGAATTAAGTATGAAGTTATACCCAAGAGCTTGTTTTTACTTACTAGAAAGTGTCAGGGATAAAACAACAGGTCGTATAGTACATCAAAATCCAGTAGTTTGGCTCTTTAAGGAGGAAGGGTTAGGAGCTTGAATAATATTTTTTTTCAAAAAGAAATTGTTGGTGAACAAAACCAAAAATATTTGACAAAATGTGCTTTCATTTTCAGGCTCTGGGGTGAACCTGTAAATCTTCGTGAACAACACGATGCTTTAGAATTTTTTAATTCATTGGTAGACAGTTTAGATGAAGCTTTAAAAGCTTTGGGCCATCCAGCAATGCTAAGTAAAGTTTTAGGAGGGTCCTTTGCTGATCAGAAGATTTGTCAAGGATGCCCACATCGGTAAGTGTTGAAGATTTTAATCTTTTTTATAGGAAAACAACCCATGTTTGTATCCTTATAAAAATAATTAAAGAATGGGTTTTTTGTGGGTTTTTTAAAGCTAATAGATTTTGCTACCTTATTTTTTCTACAGCTGAACATTCATTCATCTACAAGTGCCTTGAAGTACTTAATCATTATTGCTTCTACTTCACAGACTGTATGTGAAGCATTGTGTATTGATCAAGACAGGAAAAGATTATACTTTTTCATTTTAAAAGTGAAAACAATTGTAGGGATCAAAGGCAATGAAGAAGATTTTAATACCTGGCCAACAGTTGTTGCTGTCTTTGGTTTTCCATGTTTGTTTAGAGCTGAGCCAAGTAGGAATCTTCAGTTCCAATGAGTAAAACTGTTCATACTCACTGTGTAACCTGTAATTAAGGACAGGTGTAAAAAGTTAATTTTTTTCTTGAGGCTTCTGCTGCATTTGTAGTTAACTTTAAACGTGAATACTGAAATTCAGCTCTGTAGAAGGTATATAGGAAACCACCCATGCCAAATCAGACTGCAAGTCTGTAGCTCACTGTTTTGGTGATGGTTATTAATGAAGGAATAGAACTTGGTATTGTAAAGTTTTAATTCCCCAGACTTTTTAAATCTATCTCTCTTTTTGCAATGGATGGTTAAAATTGCAAAATTCAGGATGGCCTAATGATGAACTTATCCTTTTTAACATTTGGTGCTTTTTTATTATTGTGTTTCTTTCTGTCACTATCAGTTGGCCTTCTTACTGTTCAGATCATACATGATTCTTTAACAGTACATATCTCTGTACATTGCCATTGCAAATTCTCTTTATTTTGAAAGCTGACCATTTCCTTTAGCCTTCAGTTAGCAATTAAAATACTAAGAAAAATGATACAAATGGATTTTATTGTGGTAATCTTTCAACTTCAATTTACCTAATGTATGAATAAGAATTTGTAAAGTGAACATCTTAGGTTTCATGGATTACAATGAGTGACTAGAAGTGAGTTGAAATACTGCAAGGTAAAATGATAGCACTGATTTTACTTTATAAGCAGTGGGTAATTAAATGGCAGATCCAGACCAGAAACAGCATGAGTTGCCATTCATTCCTGATATTATGTACTATCCTGAAGTACTTTTTGTGGTTTTGGAACTCTACTGCATTTGCATAATGTTACTTGTTAATAAAAATGTTACCCTGATTGTAGTTTAGGGAGGAGAAAACTGATAGTAACTAAACTGTGGATTTGTGTATGGCAAATTAACAGCCTTTCTATATTTTTTTGTAAGTTATTTATTGGATGAATGAATGTTTCTGTTAGTTGAAGTGTTTCTAAATATTTATTTATTCAAGCCTTTGAATGCTTGATTGCGTATCAGGGAAACAAGCCCTTCAGGGTTACACTTGAATAGATATGGCTTTTTAAATTTATTCATCACTTCTTTATCTTTATAAA
The DNA here is from genome assembly GCA_910950805.1 of Acrocephalus scirpaceus scirpaceus. Classification (NCBI taxonomy): domain Eukaryota; kingdom Metazoa; phylum Chordata; class Aves; order Passeriformes; family Sylviidae; genus Acrocephalus; species Acrocephalus scirpaceus. The sequence continues at coordinate 111,019,869 of OU383774.1, read as the reverse complement.
CAAAAAGTTGCTTCCAGGTTGTATCAACTGGTTGTCTCTCAAGCACTGCTGGTTCATTGCTAGAGATTTGTTTGTGGATGATATTTAGAACACAGTGTCAAAGCCAGTCATAAACATTCAAAGAGGTTTTATAAAGATGGTGATTCAGGGGTTTTTAGATAGAAAATAGAAAGGCTTTTTATTTGTTTTTTTTTCTGAATTGGCATCTGTTTTGAACTATTGTCTTTAGGTGTAATACAGTATTTGTGTATATCAGTCTAATTCCTGACCATAAAAATACAGTGTGCAGGTACTGTAACTGTAGGAAAACTGCAGTAAAAAAGAGTTCAGTTCTTTTACTGCTTACACACTGCAGCACGTGTAAAACATAAAAAGTTGAACACATTCCTGCCTTCCTCATACATTTACCTGTTCATTGCTAGGTACGAGTGTGAGGAATCCTTCACAACTCTGAATGTAGATATAAGGAATCACCAAAACCTTCTTGATTCTTTGGAACAGTACGTCAAAGGAGATTTATTGGAAGGTGCAAATGCATATCATTGTGAAAAATGCAACAAAAAGGTAATGATTCCTTATATATTAAATTTGTGTACAACTGTGATGTCACAGCTGTACTAAGTTCAATGTTAGTTCATGTTTGGGGAGAAAAGTCATCCTTTCATTACTCAGTTTGGTATTTGCTGAGAATATATGAATGGAAATTCGAGAGCTGGTAACTGTTCGTGTCCTTTTTTAGGTGGATACAGTGAAACGCTTGTTGATTAAGAAGTTGCCTCCAGTTCTTGCAATCCAGTTGAAACGATTTGATTATGACTGGGAAAGGGAATGTGCAATCAAATTCAATGATTATTTTGAATTTCCACGAGAACTGGACATGGAACCTTACACAGTGGCAGGTGTAGCAAAATTGGAAGGAGATGACGTGAATCCTGAAAATCAGATAATACAGAATGAGCAGTCAGAAAATGAACACTCTGGGAGCACAAAATACAGACTTGTGGGTGTACTTGTGCACAGCGGCCAGGCCAGCGGCGGACATTACTACTCTTACATTATCCAGAGGAACGGTGGAGATGGTGAGAAGAACCGGTGGTACAAATTCGATGATGGAGATGTGACAGAGTGTAAAATGGATGACGATGAAGAGATGAAAAATCAGTGTTTTGGGGGAGAGTACATGGGCGAGGTGTTTGATCACATGATGAAGCGAATGTCCTACAGGCGCCAGAAGAGGTGGTGGAATGCTTACATTCTTTTTTATGAACGCATGGACACGATAGACAAAGACAATGAACTAATAAAATATATTTCGGAAATCTCCATCACCACTAAACCCCACCAGATTAAAATGCCCTCAGCCATCGAGCGAAGCGTGCGGAAGCAGAACGTGCAGTTCATGCACAATCGGATGCAGTACAGCCTGGAATATTTCCAGTTCATAAAGAAGTTGCTTACTTGTAATAGCGTCTACCTAAACCCTCCTCCAGGTTAGTATGGTGGTGTGATAATTATGGATTCATTTCTTGCAAGAAGAGTTTTGGTTTGTTTGGCCAAGGATTTATTTAGCCAGTGAAAATTTGGTGTGTCCTGCTTTGGATACGCTTGTCCTTCTGGACTTCTGCAGTTAAACACCTCTTGTTGAGGTGTTCATCAGTGATAATTTGCCAGAATATTTAGCAAAAAATACTTAGATAAAGTATCAGCTGTTACTCAGTTGCTGTACTAAATCAAGTTAAAATACTCAAGTTTGAGGGCTCTTTTGTTGAAAATAGTTCTCAAAGGTGAGATGCTGAATTTGTAAGACATACGTTAGCCTCCAGGTCCCTGTATTAAAGCTTACATTTTCAAATGGTACATTATAGAAGCTGGAGGCTGTGTTGATCAAGTTTCTTCTAAAATTGGAACACCATCTCAGACAAAACAGTAATCTGAAATCAGTTAAATTATTGAAAATTGCTTTTACTTTGTCTACATGTGAGTATTCTGATTTTTCTTTAGGACAAGATCATCTGTTGCCTGAAGCAGAAGAGATAACTATGATTAGTATTCAGCTTGCTGCTAGATTTCTCTTCACCACAGGATTTCATACAAAGAAAATAGTCCGTGGCCCTGCTAGTGATTGGTATTTTGTCTTTTAACAACAATTAACATTTTGGAAGTTTGATGTCTGTTAAAAGATTCCATTTAGATACATGGTGAATGTGCACATGAAAAGGGGGGAAAATTTGAATAGAAAATACTGGGAGGAATCTGAGCCTTACATCCTGCTGATCTGAGCTGCTTCAAATTACATTTTCAAACAGAGCTTAACTCTGTCTTTTTGTCTGTCTTTTAAAAGGAATAAAAGAATGGAAGCTGTCACTAGCACAGAACTAACAGGTTATGTTTTCTGACAAATTCAGAATGGTTTTTACATTGTTTTAGTAGGTTTAAACAAAGCTCTTTACAAGCCATTCTTGCAGCTTATATTTGAATTCTGTTTGTGAAACATGTAGATAGTCTCTGAGACACTGTTGGCAGAATACTTTATATATATTGCTAAAGGGCCTGTAATTCAAATCCACACTGTGACAAACAGTCCCATTTTAGTCCTTCAGCTGGGTTATTCTCTGCTGGGGAGAGTGTGGGTTACTGCTGGTCAAATTGGAGAGAAAATCAGGTATTCATGGCCAGTAGTTTACCAGCTACTAATAAGTAGTTGTGTAATAATGGAAAATTCATATCCCCAGCAGGAACTTCCAGAGTAGCTTCAGTTACTGCTTTTAATTTAAGAGATCAAGAAGAATTCAAATATTCCTGCTGAAAGGACAAAGTAATGCAGGGCCCTCTCTGAAACAGATACTTTAGTCTTTGGGTACTGGTTTTTCATTTTGTGGGTTTTTTTAAGATCTCTAAATGAGACTATAAATTCTTGTTAGGTTACATATTTAGTTATGTGTTGTATACACAGCTTATGAAATCCACGTGTGTTCTCTGCTGCTCACCCTCTCCCCCAGTTCCAGTACAGAGAGAATGGTGGCTGCCAAAATAGGACCTGCTTTGAGGAGTAGTTAGGGGGTGTAATGCTGTCTTAATTCTTATAGGTGATAGAAGTAAAATGCTACAGTTTAGGATTAGAATTTTTATTGAAGAATATCTTCATTTCTGATTGCTCATAGGAGTATCACTATAAGAACTACAAATTATCTGATTAGAATCATTTTGTGAACAAAACTGTTTGGGGATCACCTTTAACACATATTTTCTTCAAACTCTGCCAAAGAACACGTCTGCCAAAATTCACTCATGTCTTCATTTGGTCACAACTGTGTCATGTCCTGTTTCAGGTATGACGCCCTGTGCATCCTGCTCCGTCACAGCAAGAATGTACGCTTCTGGTTTGCACACAACGTCCTTTTTAATGTCTCAAACCGCTTCTCTGAGTATCTCCTGGAATGCCCCAGTGCAGAAGTGAGGGGTGCATTTGCAAAACTTATAGTATTTATTGCACATTTTTCTTTGCAAGATGGACCATGTCAATCACCTTTTGCCTCTCCTGGACCTTCCAGTCAGGTATTTAATTTTCTAATGAAAAGTCTTTGAAACTTACTCTTACTTCTTCATTATAAGCATTTAATGCAAAGTAAACTCTGGAGCAGATGCATCAGTGTTGGCTGGAAAGCTGTACACCCCATTTAGCACTATGAAACAGGATACAACTCAGCCACTTAGAGGGTTGCTGTCAGAGGGTTCAGTTTCCCCTCATCTGTAAATCTCTGTGAAGGCTCAGTGAGAGCTTTGAGCTGGGAGTGTGAAATCTGCAAAAAAAAGCAGTGGCTATTTTAGTGAAGTAATGTCTAGGGGAGCGAACCCTCGTTTTTATTTAGAACTGTAAAATAAACAAACAGGCCCCCACAAACAAACACACTAACCTGAAAACCTGCAGGAGTTCCCTAAGTTTTAAATCCATGTATCTTTCAGCAGTGAAATTGCCAAAAATTGTAACTTAGTGTAGGAGTAGATAGTGAACTGCCTGATTTTACACACCTAGAACTGACAAACAACAACAAAAAAGCCTATGTCTTATTGTGATACTTGTGATAACAATGTTAAAAAAAGATAACCTTTTTGAGCCTTTGTCATGTTTTAATGTCTCTTTTTGCTTACATGGTCCCACTTACCTTCTCAGAATGTTTTCACTACTGTGTCCAGCAAAAGAATTTGTTAAGAATTAAGTTAAACCTCCATAGGCTTAGGAAGTGTTCTGTATTGTGAGGTATTTGAGATGCACCTGTAGAGGTGATTTGGTTGTCTTAGTCTACAAAGTTAACAGTGGAATTGCATGTGTGTTTCTTGAGTATTTCAACCTATCTGCTACTAGAAAAAAAGCCCAGTTAAAAGTTTCTATAGCTGCCTAGTTTCTTGGACTTACACAGTATTGAGTGATGGAAGTCTTACTCCCTGTCTGTTTCTTTTATTCTGTGTGAGACACAGAAGACTGACCAGCTGCTGCTACTTTGGAGCTTGTATAAATCCCATACCTTTTAACCAGTTCTGTTTTCTGTCACAGTAAAAAGTAGAAACTCAGTGAAGATATGATAGATTCAGCCACTAACAGTAGAACTTGTTTCTTTCTGTAGGCTTACGATAACTTAAGTTTAAGTGATCACTTACTGAGAGCGGTACTGAATCTTCTAAGAAGGGAAGTATCCGAACACGGGCGCCACTTGCAGCAGTATTTCAATCTGTTTGTGATGTATGCCAATCTAGGTAAGCAAATTGCTTTTACTGATGACACTGTAATAAACTGGGGCCTCATTGATGATCCAGTTACAGAGATACAGCAGGAGGATCCAGTTTTCCATCCTTAGGCAGATTGTTATAGTTGTATATCATATAATTGCTCCCTAGCATCTGTGTTCCTCCTCTTTGGAGTTTGGGGCTTCACTCTCCCTATCATCCATGGAATATAAACATGAGGAACTTGGAGCAGTAAAACAGTGTCCTGCTGAGAGAGGGTGGGGGTGAAATTTTATAAAATACTTGACTGTTGCTGTTTATCAGCTCATGCAGGAAGTACACAATTTTAAAAGAATTTAATTTCCTATCTCTAAAATTAATCTAGACAATTGTATTAATTTAATTACACCTGTAATGTCTGTTGCTTTCATATACTTTGCCTACCAAAGCATTCTTCTCTGGCAGGTTTCTGTCATGACCCCAGAGTAGAATTAGTGTCATGGCAGAGAATAGAGATGCAGTTCTTCTGCTCCAGCTTCTCTTTTCTTCTTCATTAGCTTTTCATAGTCAGTGCAGTTCAGACCTCTGAGTAGGAGAGCACTCAGAGGCCAAATAGGAAAATACAATTTTATTTGTGGGTCTGATCATTATCACAATCTACCCTGCAGAGATAAACCTAGAAATGCTAACACAATAAGCAGTTGTCCTTGTCCTACTACTGTTACCTGAAGGCTTCTGTATGGATGTAGAGTTCATTCAGCAAAAACCACAATAACATCATTCCTGCATTCTGTAAAAAAAATTAAATTGTCTGACATTTTGAGAAATCAAAGAATAGATCGTTCACATCAAAGCGAGAGGTCAGTTCTACAGAGGATGCAAGTACAAAACTATCCAGCATAATCAGAAAAAAATGCCATAAAAAAGCATTTACACTTCTGCTTATCAGAAAGGTGGAAGGTAAGGTCCAGTTGTGTTTCAGAATTAGAAAAGACTTGGAAATGTATGAAAAAGCATTACTTTTAAGCAAAATAAGAAAAAGAATGCAAGAAGGGACGTAGTGAATTTTCTGGTGAGTACTTGTGTAGTATGTGCAAGGTATTCTTGCAGTAAAACCAGGTGTAGGTTGGGATTTTTTTGGTTGGTTGGGGTTTTGAGGTATTCTTACTTATTTTGTCACTTAATTTACATTTATTACATTGTGTGGCACAACTAGAAATGTCCGAAGTTTGTGATTGATGTATCTAGGACATGATAGAAAAATAACAAAATACACTGTGGGGGTTGTTTTTCCTATTCTCCTGGGCCTCACAATAAAAGGATTAATTTAATGTCCAAAAGACTTCTCTGAGGCTTTGCTATTTACACAGATGCTACTTGTGCATTGCTTAAGTGCTAATGAGCACTGTGAAGAAACTAGTAATTTACAGCTCTCCTTCAATGTGATTTTTCAGCTGTGTATAATTTACTTGTGCATCTTAATTGATTTGATTATTTTTTCCCCAGAAGGTGTACATGAGGGTTTAATAGAACCCAAGAACTAAAAAGTTACGAGTCACATAAACTCTTGTTATTTTTCTTTGAAAAAATTCTAAAAATATTTTCAGTGCCAAAAACAAGATTTTTTTTTTTTCCCTCCCTGCCCCATAAAGGTGTAGCAGAGAAGACACAACTTCTGAAACTAAATGTTCCTGCAACCTTCATGCTTGTGGCTCTGGATGAGGGTCCAGGCCCTCCCATTAAATACCAGTATGCTGAGCTGGGGAAGCTGTACACCGTGGTGTCACAGCTGATCCGCTGTTGCAACGTCTCGTCACGGATGCAGTCTTCTATCAATGGTACAGTGAATTTTAACTTTGCTTTAGATCCATTGACTAAATCAGTACATGTCTTTCTGTGCATGTTTAGCTGTTATTTATAAAGTGGATCAGCTGGAAAAATGTTTTGCTTTTATGTTTAGCAGCTCCTTTCATTTAAAGAAACAAATCTGTTTGTCATAAGCAAAACTGAATTGTTATACTGAGAAGACCAAGACAGAAATCTGTTCTGTATTTTATGCTGCTTGACTTATTCCTTAAAAATACAGGAAATAATTAGTAAAGTTGGAGGCTGTTCATTACAAAATAGTAATGCTTTTTGAATAGTTTAAGCCCATTGTAAAGAGTTGTCCAAAGATGTTTTTATCCTGAGCAGGCGATCAAAGAATAGGCTACAGAAATAATCTGTACAGCAAAAGCACCACAGCAGGTTTTGAGATAACTGATAGTGCTTACCACTGAAGAGATGTTGCATTGTTTTGGGTAGCTCTAGAATATGATTTGATGCTCGTTCACACTCAAGACAGCAAACAGAAGGCAGTGCTTCAATTTATAAAAGATAAAGAATCAGCTAGAAATTCATTAACCACAGTGTAAATCATTAACATTTCCAGTAGCTGAATAGAGTGCAGTTATTTTTGAGGAATGGTGACAGGATATTGAGCCATGTGGATTTTATAGCCTGTATCTGTACACGTTCTGCTAAGCATATTTTATAAAAGCTAATTAGAAATCTGTAGAGAAGCTATTTAATGGCAAACTGATTACAGCTTGATGTGTCAGGCTATAAAGTCAATAGGCTAGACTATGCTATAGTGAGATTAATGAACTGAAGATTTTACTGTGCTGTAATAAGCTTCAGAATCATGTGGCAATTTTGGTTGAGGTTTTTTCCAGTGCATTACTTGAAGCTTAAACTGAAAAGATACTCTACCTGTGAAAAATGGTTGTATATTCACTATATTCATAATACTGTACTAAAAAAATTACGTATATGAACTTTACTTTGACTACTAATTATGATTACTTTTTGCATAATAGAGTTATTTTTTGCTTCAGCTTATGAAGCTAGAAAATTTCTCCCTAGTCTCCTGGGCATCTGCAAACAATAACTCAAAACACTGCTAAACTTAGAAACATCAGGAGCAAATCAAATTCTTTCACTACTACAAAATAAAGCTGACTAAATAAGATACTTTAATTACAAAACTATATTTATTCTCTACACTCCAGAGATACAGATGGGACTGTTCTAACACAGATATTCCTCTGGACACTTTTGCATTGTCTTGTGAAGTAAACAGACATTGTGTCCTTAAAATATGACTTGGGCTGTGTTACACAAGCAGGGAAGTAGATAAATGCAGGACGTAAGAGGATTTCTCTGAGGAATCTCAGTGATTTTCTCCTTTTGCATGTGAACTTGTCTCCAGCTGTTCTGCTTTAATTGTCACTGCATAATCTTATCAGAAAGGGAGTAGTAGTTCTCTTAGGCAGCAAGTGTCAAGCTTCACAAACATAAAAATTAATTATTTCATACTATTTTTTTTCAAAGAAAGTCAGCTGTTAAGGGAAGGTTTGTGTTTTTTCTCCATCTGTGTTTTTTTGGTGAGTTCCACCAGTTTGCATTTTGGAAGTGTCTACACTGAAGGTACTTCAGCACCTTTTAATCTGTAATAACTGTTTGTTCCAGGTAATCCCCCACTTGCCAACCCTTATGGTGATCCTAATTTATCTCAACCTATAATGGCACTTCAGCAGAATGTAGCAGACATTCTGTTTGTGAGAACTAGTTATGTAAAGAAAATTATTGAAGATTGCAGCAACTCTGAAGAGACCATCAAGTTGCTTCGTTTCTGCTGTTGGGAGAATCCTCAGTTCTCTTCCACAGTCCTCAGTGAACTACTTTGGCAGGTAAAAATAAAAAGCTGGAAAGATGGGAATAAAAATAAGAATGATTCTGCATTTATATGTAAGAATATTGTATTAAATACTGAACAGGTGCTTTATAAGTAAACTTCCCTCAAGATGGCATTCTCAGTCAGTATTTACAGTCCTAGGAGGTCTGTACATCACTTTGGAGTACTGTGAAAAGTGCTTTATGAATTTAGGGAAGCAATCAACCTTTAACAAGTCAGGAATGATGTGTTAAGGGTGGAAAGTAGACCAAGGTGGTCTTTGTGTATTTCAAGACCATCTGCTGAAGCTTTCTGTCATTATCCATAAATGAGATTCGTAGATGACATGGGAAGTTGGAATCATTTCCTAAGATCTCCCTTGTATTTATTTCAAGTATGTTCGTAAGGTTTTTTTACAAGTCTGCAGAACATACTTGGCTTCAGACTCAGCAAAGAATCTTTGATACTGTCTTATATTTCCACTGTAATCTCTTTAAGGTCAGTTACACTTTTCCACTCCAAATAAAATTCTTTACTTCTGTTAGCCCATCTTTATATTTGCACTTCTTTTTTCATGTAACATCACATTTTTCTGTGTCCCTTTGTTTGACACTTGAAAGAATCATAATAAAAATCACTTTATTGATATTTTGCTAGCCATGTATTTTACATTTTAGGACGACCTGTGAAGACAACCTTTATACACATTGCCTAAAAGTAGCAATATCAATGAAAAGTGCTATTTTTAAATTTTACTTTTCTAAAGGTATTTTTAAGGTACTTCCTTCAGCATATCATGCTTGGGGCTTCAGATCAACTGTGTCAGAAAGTCATAAAGAAATATTTTGTCCTTTACTCAACCTACTGTTATTTAAAAACAAAACAAATCAAACAAAATTGCAACCTGCAAAATTCCTGGCACAACCAACACTTTCTAGAAAAGAAGTATTGTATCTTGAAATACCGTGTGAATTACAGTAAATTTCAAATGAGTTGTGTTTTTGTATTTCACTGTATAAGCTGCCTGCCTCAAGGTTTCTTGTGTTCTCTGCTTTTTTACTTTTTAGGTTGCATATTCATATACATACGAGCTTCGACCTTACTTGGATCTTCTTCTACAAATCCTATTAATTGAGGACTCTTGGCAAACTCACAGGTCAGTATTTACCTGTCCTTTTATAATTCAGTATTGTTCTGTACAGACTGTTTTTCCAGTGGTTTTGTTGCTAATCCTTTCAATAGGTTTGTTTTAAATAGGTATTAAATCAAAATCCACAAATAAAGCAATTTTTTGTGGTTTTATCTGAAATTTTGAGAGAAGTACAATTTTTCACATTCCTTACTATTGAGAAGTTTGCTATAAAGCCAGGATTTCTCACATACAGAGAATGTGCTGTTTAGGTTAAAGTCAGTGGTCTTCCCTGTGAAGTGCTCAGATTAATTCATAGAAACATCCCCTTGAGGTGGGTCAGTGACAGCCTGGGCTTGCTCAGGAGCACATCAGATGTAGGAGTGGTACTAAGACACACATAAAGTGTGTCTGTGGGAGAAAAGAATATTTCACATATAGGTATTCTCTATATGATCACATTTGAAGAGAATTGGGACTTCAGCATATTACATATTAATCCTGTTTATAACCTAATTTTTATATGTCTACAGAATAAAGCTTTTGAAAGCCATTAAAATTGTAATTAGTGCAAATACTATTTGTGAGAACAGTCAATTTTTCAAAAGTTTAATATAAAAGTAGTAGATGACAAATGTCAATGTGCTACCTGTCAGTGATACAAAATGTCACTGTTTCATAATAAGCAGTTATAGGTAGTATGGGATTTACTGAATCATTTCTAACTGTGTCTCATAGGACATTTCAAATACTTTGAGTGAGAGCACACTTGTTGGGTATGGGGACAAACTTCTTTGGAGCTGTGGAGGCCGGCTGCTCATTTAGGATGTTACCAATTGCCTGGGCTTATTTTAGGAGGGACTCAAAGGAGATGGTGGTCTGGCTTGACCACACTCCAAAATATGATGACTGAGTTGTAGGGATTTCATAATCTTCTTTATGAGATTTGCTATGCATATATCATGCAGTTAGCTTATATGATCTTCTTGATAAACAAATAATTCCATGAGGTAAGTCCACAGAATGCTGGAGGATGGGCATACTTCAAGAGATACGGAGTAAAATAATGGATTTTTGGGGTTCTCACTTTAGGTGAGAAATCATGGAAGTGGTTGTTGGAGATAATGCTGTATTTGGAATAGCAGGGTATGAAGGAGGTGGAATTTTGTGGTGTGGCTTCCCTGGAGAAGTACACCACTCCATGTTCCATTGCAGTGTGAGGAGTAGAATTGCTCTATGGAATTGTGTTAGGCTTCCACAGAGGGTATAAAAAGACCAGTTCCAGTCATCCACTACTTCTTGCTGCCACTTCTGGCCATAGCTTGAAGTACTTGTTTCTGCCCTGTTCTTGGTTTTGCTGTGATAATCAGAGAGTTTTAATGATCTTTGTCTTCTCTTTCAACAAAAAAAACCACTTTCACAACCAAAAGAACCAAAAAAACCCCCCAAAAACCCAAAACCCAACAAAACACCACAAAACAGTGAACTTGTTCATTGTAAATGTGTCTTGTACCTTCTGGAAAACAGATCTGATCTGACCTTGGGCAGTGTGCATCCCTTGGGGCAACTTGTCCTCTGTTACTGCAAGATCACTGCTGCTGGCCCTTGACATCAGACCCGCTCTCTTAAATTTCTCTTCATTTGACAGGTTCAAGTGCCAAGTTTGGAATGGTACAAGTGCCATTAAATTAGTTTTACTGAAGTAAAGCTCATCATTGCTTTACAGATGGAGCCTGGGCTGACAGCTGCCAGGGCTATGAGGAAAGAGGGCAGTTGCTTTCCCTGCCATGAGTGTAGCTCTTTGAGGCACCAGTGTGGGTTCTGTGCCCCTTCTGACTTTTTTTTCAAAGCCAGAAGTATGTCAGTTCTCAGTTTTTGCACAGTTGCAGGGTAGCAATTAATTTCTCTGCCCTGTTCAAGAGCAGAAGGCACAGAAACTGGGCTTAGTTCCAGGGAATGCCCAAGTCCCTTATCTCATGCACAAATATGTACCATTCATTCCCCTTCAGAGGAGCTGCATATAAAAGGGTGTCTTTGAGGAGCATGACTGAGTGTAAGTAACCCTTCTGCTGAGGATTTAACTTTTCCAATTCTGTAAGGACCTACTGGGTTAACAGGGCTGATTTGTAAATGCAGTAGATACTTAAGTAATAAAATTAAACTATTAAAGTTGATTACTGTGACTAAAATTAATCATACTTATATTTTTATATATCTTGTTCAGTTACATTTTCAGCGTGTTTGGTAATTTTTAAACTAAGTTATATATATGACATATCAGGGTAATTTTCTGATTTAAAAAAATCCTCTTGACTAACACCAGAAGTAAGAACATCAACTGTCCCTTTTATAATTACATTGTATATAGAGCCTTAATTCAAATGCTAAAACTCTTTAACACCTAAAGTTTTGTCGTTGTTTTGGTTTGTTTTTTTCTAGGATTCACAATGCACTTAAGGGAATCCCAGATGACAGGGATGGACTCTTTGACACCATTCAGCGCTCGAAGAATCATTATCAGAAAAGAGCTTACCAGTGTATAAAGTGCATGGTAGCTCTCTTCAGCAACTGCCCTGTAGCTTACCAGATCCTTCAGGTGATACCTTTTATTCTGTTCCTTGCTGCTTTTTTCCCCACTTCTGTGTTTAAAAAAAAAAAAACCAAAACAAACCCCACCATTATTCAGTTTTTAACACCTCGATTAAATTACAACTTCCAGGGACAATTCATTTGAACCTTCTGTATGAGAAGGTCATTATAAGGGATTGAAAACAATTGGTTAAATTCACACTCATTTGCAGCTGCAAATCTGCAGACTTCATTTCAAATTTGAAATTTTCTTTGGGGGAAAAAAGGATATTTGTGACTCTAAGCAGCAGTAGATAGGTTGGCGGTCTCTGACAGCTGATGTATAGAAAGGAAAAATATTTCTGTTTTCAAGAACAGAGGAAATAATCGTGAATTGTTCCTTTTCCATCTGCAGAGCAATGGAGATTTGAAGAGAAAATGGACCTGGGCAGTGGAATGGCTTGGAGATGAGCTGGAGCGTAGACCATACACTGGCAATCCCCAATACACCTACAATAATTGGTCTCCACCAATACAGAGCAATGAAACATCAAATGGCTACTTCCTAGAGAGGTCACACAGTGCCAGAATGACTCTTGCAAAGGCTTGTGAACTCTGCCCAGAGGAGGTAAAGAATTAATTTGTCTTTCAGTTAAGAAGTTGAGTGGAGTGCTTCCATAAATATAATTATTCTTAGCAACAGTCTCCACTCATTTAAGAGGTATAAGTATGGATTTATATTTTTATTTTTCAGTTTTTATTACTGTTCCTATAGACATCATTAGCATTTTATACTGCTAATTCACTTAGAGAATTAGCTGTAAAAATTGAAATTGACCCTTTCAAGTAGGTTATGAATGGGTCTGTATTTCCAGTAATACATTGATAGAGGGAATTTTTATTTAGTACAATACAAGCTGTAGGTGACAGGGTGGGGTGGAATTTAAATGTCTAAAACATAACTCTAGCATGTCTGAAACAACCACTTGCACCTAGGATTGGTTTGGGCTACAGTAATTGTAATATGTTTTTAAAAAGTAAATTAAATGGGCTGTTTCAAACTTTAGGAACCAGATGATCCTGATGCCCCAGATGAACATGAGTCTTCTCCACCTGAAGATGCCCCACTGTATCCCCATTCACCTGGTTCCCAGTATCAACAGGTAAAAGCTCTGAGTTGAACTATTTATTCAGAGTTTCAAGTTTGCTTTTTTTCTAGCATTTATGGTTACTTAAATTATAGGCCTTTAGCCAGAAGTATGTTGTTGTCAAATACCATGTTTGGAGGAATAAAGATAAAGGTACACCTCCATTTCACCAGGAGCAGTTTCACCATCAGAGCTTCAGGTCAGAATTTTATCAGATCAGGGATTAATCATCCACAGAAAGAGCAGAGAGATTGATGCCATCCCAGCCTAGTGCATACTGAATTTGACTCTGTCATATTTATTGACATTGATAATATTTTGTGAGTTGCTTTCTTGTTTTCAAATATAAAATCAAGTCTCAAGGCCTGAGTTTCGATAACTGGAAGGCTTTTGGAAAAAGCAGATGGCTTTGTTGCCATGTAACTCGTGCTATGAGCAGTGATCTCTAGATCTTAAGTACATATAAAATCCAAATCTGTTTTTATGTTAAATGGGTGCTTTGTTGATGCTTTCCAGTGGAAAGCCAGATCTGGAAGAAATCATAACCAGGGTCTTATTGAATTGACTAAATTATTAGATCCCTCACTTAGTCGCCATTTTTTGTTCCAATTCATTTTGTATATTCCAAATCTGCTAATTTAATTTCCTTTCCTGCCCGAATCCATTTTCCCCTCCATCTTGCTTTCCTTACTTGATGTTCTCAGCAGAGCAGTTGGTAAGTCATGCAGATTTTCCCACTCCTTCCTGAGCTCCCCAGTTCAGACACATTCCGTAACCTCACCATTGCCCTTGCCACGTGTTCACTTTCTTGCAAGAGACAGCATTTCTCACTAACACACACACAATCCTCATACTCTTGGTTTCTCCCCAAACTCTGCAAAACAGTAGATAAATGAGGTGGTTTTGTTTGCCAGATCTGTGTGTGACTTTTTAAACTGGGGGCGCAGAGCATTTGCAGAAAACTGCTGGTCTGGATTTCGTTCAGTTCTGTAACATTGAGGCTTCCCCCTTAAAATTTAAAGTGTGCTGCATAAACACAGGTTTGTTTTTTCCATTGTTTTAGGGAAAAAAGTCAAGCTGGTTGTATCTGTTAATAAAATGCGTGCACAGTTTAATGTGGGAGCACATAGGCAAATCTCTCTTGGTCTCCTTTTTTCCTTTCTTGCTGCTTTTGCTTTGCATGTAACTGTTTGTGATTGAAAAGCTGAGATTACTGTTTCAACTGATCTTTTTATATTTACAAGTTGAAAGTTTGTTTCTCTTGTGTGTAAATTGGCAAGGTAAGTGGAAGGTGTGAATAGGAGGAATGAAGCAGCTGGGATGTGTGTTCCTACCCATGTAGGTACACAAGAGGTTGGTGTGCTTGAGGATACTTTCCAGTGGTCTGAGTGGAAAAGGGGGGAAAGCAGGGAGTCAGGAGACAGCCCACAGGTTTAAATCCCTTTGAAATGTGTGTGCTTTGTTGCAGAATAACCACGTGCATGGACAGCCATATACGGGCCCGGCAGCACATCATATGAACAACCCTCAGCGAACTGGCCAACGAGCACAAGAAAACTACGAAGGCAGTGAAGAAGTTTCCCCGCCTCAGACAAAAGATTAGTGAAATGCACATAATCAATTAACTTGCTCCATCAAGACTGTGCACCCAGGCCTTACAGTCCAACTTTTCTCTGTGTCTGGCTAATATTTAAAACTAGAAAAACTATTCCTAATCAACATGGAGTGGAGAGTCTATTCACTGTCTTATCTGCAGAAAATTGCTGTCAATATATAACCCGCCTGCAGTGGAAAGTGTATAGTGTTTTGTAATAAATGGCCTGATGCTAATGTGTAAATGGCAAAGGTGTATATAGTATATTAATGTTTGACTGTTAATTCTTGAGCAAGAAACATTTTTTTTTGTCTTGATGAGACTCACAGATCTACAAAAACAAAAAAATAATTTCTTGATATATCTGCTGCGCTCTGCAACCAGTGTTGCCTGCCTCATGGCAGTTGGATCAACTCCTTTACGAAAAAGCCTATCCATGTCAACCACAAAAATAGTTTCATGTTAATTCTTTGCCACTGGAGTCGATTTTACTATGAGCAACGTAATGGCTGGTAACCTTTTAATTATTTGGTTGATGTGGAAAATTGGTGATGTAACATTGTTTCTAGATCTTTTTTCATTGCCTTTTTCATTCTGGTATTAGGTTAATCACTTTGAAGCTATAGTTATGCTGTAACATTTAGCATGGCTTCACACCAAGTTAGTGTAGCCAATGAGGGGAAAAACAAAAAAAAAACAAACGTGACAGCAGTTGTCCCAATGTGACAACTGTATTGCTCAGAACTTTTTCTTCTTACACCTAGACTATAAAATGGGGAGGGAAAATGTGACAAGTGGTTTTCAGTTTCACATATGTTCCTCACATCTGATGTTTGACAGTTCTCTCTCTGGGTGGGATAAAGAACACTTAGTTTTCAGTAATAGGAATTTAAAAGATTTAAAACAAATATGCAAAAATTTGCTATGCCAGGATGCCTGGAGCATAATAGACTGTATTTGGTGTGCTTGTTTTGTTTCTTTGGTAGAGCTTATTAGATAAACTTCTAACACTTTCCTTCTACTGCATCCCAGTGAAGTGGAAGTCAACAAAATCACAGAGTACTTGTGAGTGCCACTGCACCAAGTTAACTTGCTGGTTTTCTGCTCGTTCACAGTTCTACTTGAAAGCGAGAATTGTCTTAGCTCTTTATCCATTATACAGAAAATCTTAACATTAGAAGCAGGGTTTAAATATAAAAGAAACTACTGGTTAGTCAAATACAATTCTGAGGTATCTCTATTCCAGAATAAACATTTGTTTAAAGACTTAAACGCATCAGTAAATACTGTATTTAAATGAAAATTGGTAACTTGAATGTGTGTAATTTTTTTGGAACCTGTCTAAAAACCAAATACCCCTGCAAAACAGATACAGCCCACCCTATACTATTTAAATATTTTGCTGTTTTATTTTATAGAAATTATTTTGCTGAATTCACAAATAGAATTTGATTTAAGAAGAATGTTTTGTCCTGTGGTGTGTGTTGTTTTTTGGGGTTTTGTTTTTTAATGGACTGCACAGAAAGGTGAATTCTGTGCAGTGGCACTATGCTGAATCCTGGAACAACAGTCACATTGAGATTCTGTGCACAAAAAAAAATTGGCCCTCAAGAATAAAATAATCAGGACAATTACACTGTAAAAGTTTCTTAATGTGATTTATCTTGTACTTTTTGTATGTTTTTATATATACATATATATATTTAAGAGCACAAGCTTGATGGTGTTTTTTACAAATGAGTTGATAGAAACAAAGCTGCTTATCAAATTAAAGGTCTGTAGTTTTGAAATGAACAATGGAAAATTCAGTCCAAGTGCATTCTTAGGCATTTAATGTAACAAGGGAGGGACACAGAAGATTTTTGAATATGCTGTGTAGCAATGATCACTTTTATGCTTCCATGTTTTTCCTAGTGCTCAAGATAATTCAGATTTTTTTCATAGTTTTTTAGTAATACCATTTTACCTGGATTTAGTAAATTCGGATAACGTGTTCCCATTTATGTTTGGGGATGCTTGTTGGAGGTTTTAACTAAAAAAATTCTACCCTGAGTTCTCAAGTGGAAATATTTATTTGGACCAGTAATTGTTAAACAAGCTATCTCAGAGGCGATTATTACGTATTTTGTACTATATAGGTAAAATATATAATGTGCTAGTTCAGCCTTGCCAAATGTCTTTGCTTTTAATAGTGCAATGATTGTAGAGACATGTCAAACCTGTGACACTTTAAGGCTGTGGCTTTCTCCAGCCATCCCCAGCCCTGCCCCAGAATTGGGAATGGCTGCAGTGGCAGTTGTTTTCCAGGCAGCAAACTGAGGATATTGTGCATCATTGTGACGTGAAGAAGGATAAACCCGTATTGTTTGCTGCAGCTGTTGCTTTCTAAACAGGCAGCTCCAGTGTAAGGTGCAATGTTTTCTTCACTCTGGGCAAAACCATTTTGAATTGTACTTCTTAACAAATATTGTACGAGCAAAAAGTTTGATATGCACGTTTCTGTCGCAGCATTTTGGCAGGTGACTTTCAGGCAATGCACCTGGCGATACCTCGTTGGTGATGGCACACTCTAAAGCAGTAGCCCTCAAAGTGCCTAAAGATTTAATTCCCCATCACTGATTTCAGTCCTGTTTTCTGTTTAGAACAGTTTCTAGGGAATCTCTGGTCTTCCATAAAATGAGCCAATAAAGAGTAAAGCAATTCCTCGTGTTCCTGGCAGTGTAACATGGAATACATAGAAACTGAAAATCCATAGGTGATGTTGAGTCGGGTTAGTGTGTAGTTTGACCTTGGGGGAAATCCATAACCTTACTGAGCAGAATTTCTCCATCTTGTACATTTGGATTGTGGTTGTTTAGTGACTAAATTAAGCTTTTAACACTTGCTGCAGCCAGTGTTAAAAATGGTACAGCCATATGTAAAAAGAATTCAGTCACTGTTTGTCTATCAGTAAATGTACTACGTTTTGGTCACAGAATTGGTCACCTGCACCTGTGTTACCCCTTTGACAAGAAGGAGATGGCTCAGGGTTCAGTAAAAGCTTGTTTGTCCTGCAGGATCCGAACTTGTGGGAATGGACAAGCAGAACAGGACTCTGCTTGGTTTGGAATTTTTCACATTATTTTCCCAGCTGACTACCAGCTCTGAAAATTTGTGTTCTCTATTTTTCAAGCTTGTGTATCTTGCTGAAATTGAGCCAGAAAGAAATGAAATTCCTCCATTAACATTTTTTTTTTCTGAGTGAAACTTTTAGACAACATGAGAGATTTCTGTTATCATGTTTGCTATTATGCCTTCTCAGCCACTCTGTTGTGCCTAGCTTGTGTGTTTTAGCATGTGTATCATGGAAAAGCACTTATGGTTCCAAAACTTCCTGTATATTTCCTGAGATCCAGGAGAGAATGAGATTAGCCATTCTGCCAAAGCTAAACTGGGCAAAAATTGGCTGCTGTAGCAATTTACTTCATTTTTGGTTTCAATAAATTTTGTCTACCTCTTAAGTCTTTTGCCAGAAATGAATAGGCTGATGAACTGTGTCAGGGCAAAGTGGCTCCATGTTTTTGTTGGTGTGAGTTCCAGTTACTGGGCATTGCAGGGAAGCTTTCAGTGCAATGGATTTAACTGAAAATGAAAGCTGTATAAATTAGAGGAAGAAGTGGCACGTTGGGATATTTGCAGAGTAACCAGTCAGGCATTTAAGTATCTTAGTTAAACCTTGTTAGCCCACACTTTCAAATCCACATTAAAAGCAAATTCTCTCCCCCATGATGAAAGACACACCTTTATTTTTGGGAGGGTGAGATGCTGATGCCAACCTCACATTTCTTAGGAGAGATGTGGGAGTTCCCCATTTGTGGCTCTGCTCCAGCACAGCATAGTCAGGACAACAGTTATTTTGGCTCTCTGTCTTCTTACTTTGTTGTTCTCCATCAAGTTCATGATACCACTTTCCCACAGCCCTGAGGTCTTGGGAGTAAAGTCTGCACCTGCCTTGCCTCGAGTCAGAGAGAAGAGGTGTTCTGGGAGCAGCAGGGAGTGTCTTGTACAAACTCTGTGCTGCACCGTGGTGCTGCAGTGGCAGAAGGCAAAGTGAAAGGGTCCCAGCTGCTTCCTCCTGCAGGATTCCTGCTCTCCTTGGAGGTGGTCTGGTGAGGAAGATGGCACCAAACTGCTCTTTAGAGCTCAGTGCATGTTCCCCTGGCTGGCAGCTGGGATCAGAGTGATCTGTGTGTGCCCTCTGTGCCATTCAGGGTGTCCCTGTCCCTGCCTTCCCGTGGGGTTGCCATGTCAGCACAGTTTGGCTGAGACTTGCCCTGTATTCCAGACTGGAGAAAAGGGGCTTTAACCCACCCTGAGCATTGTTGCTTTTCACACTGGAACTTCCTAAGGTTCTTACCATAAAATTCCTTTTATTTCTAAGATTTAAAAGTCTCCCTTGGGCTGTTTTTAAATGTCCAGTAACCATTCCTGTGTCATTTTTGCATAAGAGCAGGTGCACAGCCCCATCCCTGCACTGTCTGTTCAGGTAGTCTGGAAGTGTGTTGACAAGAGATTCCAGCCATTAAATTCACACATCCCCATCCTACACTCCTGATTTTCTAATGCAGGTTGTGGTGGATCCATGGATTTCAGCAGCATTTGTGCAAGTTCAGTTGATTTCAGCACTGTAAGAGTGGAAGTTTGTGTTATGTTGGGGTTAAGTCAGCTCAGTCAGCGGGTAGCACAGAAGACAGAGCTCTTGTTTGCAGACAGATCAAAACAAGCACGGGTGAAGCAATTTCTGAAGGAAAAAACCACTCCTGAATAAGGGCTAACTTTTCACCAGATTTTTAAATACCCAACTCTGTATTTTTTAGCTTTAGAACTCCTTGAAGCCACTTTTTGATATTAAAACTGACCTACAGGCTGTTTCATTGGAAGAATTTAATATAGCCTTAAATCATATCAGCACAATTCTGAAATGACAGGGTCATTGTTCAATGGTCAAAATAATGTGCAAAAAAGTCTTCTAGTTTTTAACCATTAGATTATCTTGAGTAATGAAAACAAGAGGAAAAGGGTTCTGTGACTTCATCCACAATCTGACCATGGCAAAACATCCAGTACAGGAAAATAAGATCATTCCCTTCTCTGTTTCTGTAGAATTCAAAATGTCTGATAATGTTAGTTTTTGTTCTTAATTTGCAACTGCTATTCCAGTAAGTTGGTGTATTTTGCCCAAAGTGGTGTGAGCTGCAGTCTGCTTTTGCAGTGATGTCCCCTTTAGTCCACACCAGAGCAAAACCTTGAAATGTTTGGTTTTCCCGTATAAGCCGGTCCCTGATCCACATTTCTGTTGTGATGATGTGCTGTTCCTTTTTTCATACAATGCCCAGGGCTGGATGAATGCTTTCCAAGTGTGGTTTCACCTGAGCCATTAAGTGAGCAGTTCTGTTCCTTTGCTGTAGTGTACCTCTGTAGGTGCAGCTTTTAAAGGTATTGGCCTTTTTTGTAGCTTTATTTATTGAAATGCTGCTCAGTTCCTGTCCCTCACTCTTAAATTCCTGTCCATCATTTCTTGTGATTCTTTCTTGTAGAGTTTTTCGCTCTGGATTGCAAGGATCATTTTTATATTCAATATTTTTGTATTTTCTTGGAATCAAATCCCTTCACTTGCCATGATGGTTGTTTACCTCCTGTTTTTACCTACACCTGCTGTCCTGCTGTTTGCTGCTGCAACAAAAACCCCAAAAACCCCCCACGTTTGCCAGGCAGCCTGGTGCCTTTCACAGTGCAGTAGCAGCAGCCACAGCCTTGACCAGGTGGGCTTTGTCATCTCAAATCTTCTCATTTATGTGGGATAGGAAAGCTTTGTGCTACTGATGGCAGTCTGGAATTCTAATAGCTTGTAGCTTATTGGGTTTCTTTGGTTGGTTGTTGTTTGGGGTATTTTTTCCCTTCATTTTCTATATTGAACCATTATTCTACAGGTAAATAAGAACAGTAGGTTTTGCTGGAATCTACTCTGGAAAAGAAGGCTGATTGAAAATTTGGACACTTAATATACTTGATTGTATTTAAATATCTGGTAGGTGCTTTAAAGTCCTCAGAAGGTCTTCTGGAAGCAAATTCCAAAGCTTAGGAGATGCGAAGTTTAGTTCTTCAGGACTTACTGATACTCACCAATTCTATCTGCCTGCCCTGTGCCCGACCTAGCACAGGTGAAATAACAGAAATGGGAATATTTTGCTGAAGGGAGAGGTCGTGCTGTGTGAAATCCCAGTCCCTGGGGAGCTGGAGATGTGCTTTGCCTGGCCCCACACACCCCTCTGAGAGCCTTCCCGGTGGGACCTGTCCTGAACCACACAGGTCCCCGGGCACCAGGAACTGTTCCGAGCAGGAACTTCAGATTCAGTAGCATGTAAAGCATTTTCTATTCTTCTTCTCTAAGATCTGTACCAAGTCTAATCCTCTGAGCAAATAAAGACAGGGAGTGGGCTGAGCGAGGGCCTTCGCAAGCTGCTTCTGTGAATACTTTCTACCTCTTGTTCATTGCCGGCAGCTCTGGCCTGTGAGAGCTGCCCTGGGCCAGGCTGAGGTGCACAAATTCCTGCTGGGGCTGTTTGCTGGGCAGGCACGGGCAGTCCCGGCCTCCCTGGGGATAAATGGAATCCTTTGAGGTACCTGTGTTTGCATCCAAGGGAAGGAACTGGCGTTTTTCAGGTGGCGCTGTGAGGACTCACAAACGCTTTTCTCTTCAGCCTCTAGTGCTGCCTCCTGTGTGAAGGAGCATCAAATCCTCTCAATTAATGTTCAAATAACACAGCAGTCACAGGGAGGGACTTGGTTTTCCAGCTGTGTCCATGAGGGTTTAGAAAGGGAGAGATGTGGGAATGTGAAAAGCCAGGATTCTGCAGATCAACCCAGGTGTTTATCTAGAACAAAAACAATGTTACTGATTGCTACTGTGGTTGTGTGTAAGACTGAAATGCTGAAAGAGAACTGTAACCCTCCCACTCCGAGTCTGAGACCTGGCATTGGCTTTCTGAACACTTCTGCAACCTGAACCAAAAACCTGCTGTGGGAATGTAGACATACCATAGAGCTGTGGAAGAAAACTTCAATCGTGTCACTTCTCTCGGTCTTCAGAGCAGTCAACATGGTTTTGATGTAGGTTTTAGATTATGTATATATAAATCTGATTGAAGTACCAACAGCAAACCATAAATAAAATGTGGACTTAATTGAAGAACGGGCTAGTGGAGGCCTCTTGTGTTGAATTTATTAAAATACAATATAAGCAAGTTGATGGTGGAGGAGACTCGCTGTGATGAAGACAGGGAAATAAAGCTGGAGTGTCCTTGAGTTGAGCCAGGTTTGCTGCTGCCTTTGCACCTCCTGTAGCCCCCACAGAATGGTTTGATGGTGCTGCAGGGGCTGGAGAAAAGCTGGGAACTCTCCTGGCATCACCTTTGTGCCTGTGAGGGCTGGAGGCTGTGGGAGTAGCAGCTGCTCCAGGGGCAGTGCCCTGTCCCACTGTGGGCCAAGAGGAGCTGGGGGAACTGCTGGGGAGCTGCTGTGACCCCCATGCCTGCCACGTGCCCCTTCCTTTGCTCTGCCTCAGCAAGGGCCATCTCCCAGAGGAACCTGAGGTGGGTGCAATGGAGAGCTACTGGAAACCTCGGGTTCCCCAAGTTTGCCCTTGAAGATGTCCAAATGAAAGTGGATAACAGTGGCAAATTTCTGGGAATTTGTGGTACTAACATTAAATTAAAAAAAAAAAAATTAAAAAAAGACATTATGGAAGCAGGTGACACAAGAGGTTCCAGCTTGGCATGGGGAAGAACTTTACAGTGAAGGTGGCAGAGCTCTGGAACAGCTGTGGAGTCTCCATCTCTGGAGACATTCCAAACCCACCTGGATGCATTCCTGTGTCACCTGCTGCAGGTGACCCTGCCTTGGCAGGGGGTGGACTGGGTGATCTCCAGAGGTCCCTCCAATCCTGACAATTCTGTGATTCTCTAACACCTGAGTTTATCCTTGGTATGTTCAGTTGATGTGGCCCAGCTGAGTGGACGTGAGTGTGAATTCTCTGGACATCAATGTGGTGGCAAAACTGAGAATTTAGGGTACACTTTGGATGTATCCCAACAGATCTTTGGGGGTAGGGGGCTGCTGTAAACTGGGGGAAGAAAGCTTTTGATGAAGACAGCAAAAATGTAAAACAACTCCCACGAATGTTTCTGTTCTCACATTCCCCTCTGAGAATTTGTTAATGCCACAGGACAAAAAAAGCCAATTTTTAATTTAACTTCTGTGGAGGCTGTAATGATATATTGATCACCCGACTCCCTGAAACCTCTTAGAATTTGGGCTCCTGTGGTTTTCACATTAGCTGAAAATACAGCCCGAAGCATTTCCCTTGGATTTGATAGATACTTACCTGGTAACTTCAGCATAACAGTCAGGATCATTATCTTGCTTCTGGAGCTTCTTTCCCTCCCTTCTTTTTGCAGGAACTCAATGCATGGGTTTGCTCTGGCCTTTTTTACCTCAGTTCCCTTGCATGTCCCTCTGCGGTTCCTCCCTGCCTGCACCAGTGTGCAGCAGGCTGTGGATCTTCCAGAACTGCTCCCCGTTTCTGATTTCTCCAGGCTGGGCAGTCAGGATGGGAGATGGGTCTTAGGAAAACCCTGGGGCAATGACCCTCGGGGTGAAGTGCTGCTTCTACGGAGGAGCTGGAAGGGGATAGTGATGTTAATGAGGGTTCTGTTCCTGCGATGGAATTTGTGATGCCTGTCGATGTTTAGACAGCACTTGGTGCTTCTCAACACACCCTTAAAAAGTATAAAGAAAATGCTGTTTGGGCTTTCAGCAGATGGAAATTTGAAGCCCTTCTAAAGGAAGGCTTTAGTGCTTCATTGATACGTAACTTCTTTTTTTAAATTTTTTTTTTCTTTTAGCAAACAAAGCCTTATACTGGAAATAACCTCTGAGAATTCCGTAGGGACACTTCTTTAAAACAGTTTGCTTCATTTCAAGATTTCTGTAACTGCTAATCCTAATGTGAGGGGGTTTAATAATATAATAATCATTATTATTTTTGTTTTACTAACGAGCATGGCTTTGGTTTTTAAGTTTGACCATATCTGTAGTAAATCATGTCTTCTGTACAGTATTAGGGTTGGGAATTGAGATGTTCCTCCATGAAGTGAAGTATCCTGGATATAAACTGTGTAAGCAAATCGACTGGGTATTCTGTCATGCTGCTAAAACAGTTGGTTTGAGCAGGAGGTTGCTGATTACGATACACAATTAAAGCATAATTACAACACATTACATAATTACTCCCACAGCAGGGGCGTTGTAACTAGATGATCTTCAAGGTCCTTTCAACCCCAAACCAGCCTACGATTCCATACAATGAGCTGTGGGGGTAGAAGAAGGACAAGACCACAGAAGGAACTGTGTGTTTTCTGCTGAAAGTGGTGTGTGTTTATTGTGCTTCATTTACATTTGAAAGTTTTTTTGTGTTGGAGCTGCTTCAGTCGAGCCTGGACACCTGCCCACTTCACAGCCAGGTTTGTGCTCTGCTGTGGTCAGCAGCTCCTCAGCTCCTGCTCCTCTGCAGTGTCCCTGGCCTGTTTAATTTAATTTCTGCAGTGCAGATTCAGAGGGAGCCTCTGCCGTGCTCAGCTGAACCTGCTGCCTGATGCTCAGCCCATGCAGAGGACAGGGACTGACCTAACTTCAGCCCCATTTTCTTTTTCTTTTCAGTGCTTTCACAGATCCTCCCAGCCTGAAGTTAAGCTTGTTAGGAACTCACCTGTATATTTTTATTGGTATTTTTTTATTCATATTGCATTGTTAATTGTTTTAACTTCCCCTGTCATGTAAACTGCTGGAATTTATTCTACAGCTTAAATTAGACCTTTGGTTTGGAAAATACATTTCAGCTTATTTAAATTTTTCATTCAAGGTTGGTTTCTTTAGAGCCTTTCATTTTTAAATTGCTTTATCTTACTCCCTCTTCCCTCATGTTTCTTTTCACAGACTTTTAGCACTGGAGGTGTTGGGGCTGGAGGAGCATTTTGCCCCTTGAGTCTTCTGGTCATTTGCCAGGATCATGGTGGCTTTTTAAGTTCCATCTTCATGCTGGTAACAGGAGACTTTACTGGAATAGTAGCTGCAACTGGAGTTTGGTGAAGGGAGAAAAATCTTTGAAATCCTCATACTACCGTGTGAATTTAGAAACTTCTGGCATTGCATCCTGTACCTTTACATTAAATGTGTTTGGAGCTGCTGAAATATGGTTGTTACTTATTTGTAATAATTTGTATTAATTACTCCCTACTGATGGACTTGGTGCACTGACCCTGTGGCTGTGAGCACCTGTGGGCACTGTCAGAACCTGCCAAGGGTCAGTAACCATCTCCCCCTTCCTGGGAAAATATATGGGGTCAACAGACCCAAATGTGGTTGGAAACCATGGTTTTGTGTGAGTCCTTCAGGTGCATTTAATGCAAATTGTTGTGGAACACGAAACATTTCAGCTGCTCTTCTGATGGCGCTTGGGAGGAGTGCTACAGGAGAGCACAGGCATCCAAGAGCTTCTGACCTCATGGCAAGAACAGATGTGAACTTCAGAACTGATGGAATTGGAGCAATACAAACAGAAACAAAACTTGCCCTTGCTTTGCTTTTTTGCCCCAGTGGGATCTGATGCCTTTCTTCAAGGTGTGGTTTGGGTTTTTTAAATCACCTTTCCCTGCCCAGACACACATGGCCAGCTCCAGTACTGGTTTTGTGGGTGAGTGTAGAAACTTTTCCCACTTTGCATTCCACTGGATTCCCATCAATGCAAGCCATATCCACATGTGGAACTCTGGCCCTTGGCACAGACCCCTCCAGCACAGCCAGAGCTGCTGCAGACCAACAGGAGCCCTGGCTTTGGGTGTGCTCAGACAGGAAGCTGAGACGCATCTGCTTTCTACTTATCCCTCATTTTTTCCAATGCCATTTTGCACTGAATCCCATTACTTTTCTCATTCCTTTACAAGAGTTGGTTTTTCACACAACAGCTGTTCTTAGTGTTCTGAATTCAGGAGGCTTTCCTAGTGGACATTAGTGCTACCACCCAGTTACTGCAGCACCTTGAAATATCCCATCATGACCAATCTGCAAAGGGGAGACGTTGGAAGCTGTCTGCCCCTCCCAAAAACTGACAAGTAGAGGGGGCAGTCTGTGTCATACCTTGAATTTTTAGGTACCTTTCATTTGGCTCAAGCCTGACAGTTCCAAAAGGAAGTCCAAACCTTGCAGTGATAGCAGCTGAAATACTCCTAAAGTTCTGCAACTCTCAAGCTTCCCTGGCCCCAAAAGATAAAAATGGAGAACCCATTATGTTAGAGGTTATGAACTTAGAAAATTGAGCATCCTTTCAGCCAGATTCCCAAGTTTAACCACAGGATTACTTGACTGCTCTGTCAGGCCTCAGCTTCCACAGAACCAGGCCAACATGAACATCACACCAGGGCACAAGAGCATCCACAGCAGTGTTACTCCAGCCTGCAGCACCAGCTTACATACCCCAAGTGCTGGCTGAGAGAATCCCTGCTCTCCAAGGCAAGGGGAAAAAAAACCCCAAATCTCCAGTCAAAACTTCCCGTGTTGAACATTATCCCAGATCCATCCCCGCTGCAGCAGCAGACAGCACCACCTCCACACGAGCTGTGTTGTACAAATTTATTGTGTGTCCCCCAGGGTGGGAGCTCAGTTCTCCTTCTCCTGCACAGTCTTTGTGCCCCGCAGGCGCCCGGTGCGGCGCGCGGCGATCAGCCCCACCTTGCGTCCCGCGGGGGCGTCCCTGCGGATGGTCGAGGGCTTCCCGATGTGCTGGTGGTTGCCTCCTCCGAAGGGATGCTCCACGGGCTGTGCAGGGGGAAAGCAAGACAGCAATGTAACCACTGATGGTCAACAGAAACAAACAGGTTAAAGGGGACAAAGAAATGAATGACTGCTTCACTTTTCACGTGGTGCAGTCACCGTTAAGTGCTGCTAACTGGCCCTGTGGCTGCACATTTATCTGGGAAGCTTCCCTCCCAGATATATGCCAGGCTTGTCCCAATATCCCAGAGATCTTTTCTGAACTGTCAGAGGGGACAGGGATGACTCCAGACAGACTCACGTTCATGGCCACACCACGGACACGTGGCCAGCAGTTCCTCTTGGCCTTGTACTTGTGGTAGGCACGGCCGGCCTTCAGGATGGGCTTGTCGATACGGCCTCCTCCAGCCACGATTCCTGCAGGGAATGGCAGGAATGGTGACACCCAAACAGAGCACATGCCAGCACAAAGGAAAGCCAGCACCAACAGTGACATCAGAGCTGAGCTACACCCTTCCTTCTGATCCAATACACACGGGATTGAACTTTCTTTCTAAAGCACTGCCAGTTTTACTGCTATGATTTCCTGAGCAACATCGAGTTTTTCAAGTGAAGTACAAATTGAAAGAGCTCAGGGGACTTTGAAGAACTTTGAGGTCAAATACCTACTTTTTCCATGATTTACTGAGTCAATTTTCCTGGAGTAACACGCCAGATTACTCACTTTGGTGTCTTCCATGCAGAGGCAGGCAAGTGTCACCAGCAGCCACCTCAGCTGTCAGTCAGGTGCACAACAAACCTGGTGCAGTCTCTGCTTATTGGCAGTGGTTCTGTCATTCCCTGTCGGACTCCCAGAACACTCCACCCACCTAACATCACCAACAGGCTCCCCTCAGTGCACCAAAAGCAAATCAAAATGGAATTTTCCATGCAAGTCCTTCCCCGAGGACCAGATTTTACAGGCTGAGCAATTCCACTACAGCCTGAGAACAATGAGCATCTATTTTTCTGTCCTCTCACTAGATCAAACCTTCTCCAAATATAGGTTAGCAACATAAAAAAGTAATGCAGGTGTAAAATACAATCCAGGCACCTGGGCACAGACTGTCCAGCCTGCACATGACACTATTTTCAAGCTTGTTATTAAAACTGGGGTCTTATTTGGAAGATCCAGTGACAAGAAGCCCAATGACAAGTTCACAGTGACTGCTCCTTACCAACAACAGCCCTGTTTGCAGAAGAAATTACTTTCTTGGAGCCTGAGGGCAGCTTCACTCTGGTTTTCTTGGTCTCGGGGTTGTGGGAGATGACGGTGGCGTAGTTCCCGGAGGCGCGCGCCAGCTTCCCGCGGTCACCCGGCTTCTCCTCCAGGCAGCACACGATGGTGCCCTCGGGCATGGTGCCCACGGGCAGAACATTCCCGATGTTCAGCTGGGCTGCAAAGAGCAACGAGAGCAGCCACAGCTTCACTCAGGGCCCTGGGCTGGGGTCACAGCCCTGCTGAACACAGGAGGGCGGCACCACAGGCCCTGCAGCAGTGGGGTCCTGCACGCCAGCATCCCAAACCCCAGGAGTTGGGACACCACTGCCCTGCCTGTGCCCCTGCCCTGCCCGTGCCCCTGCCCATGCCCAGCCCTGCCTGTGCCCAGCCCACCTTTCTTGCCGCAGTACACGAACTGCCCCGTGTGGATGCCCTCGGCGGCGATGAAGAGCTCCGTGCGCTTCTTGAACCGGTACGGGTCGCGGAAGGCGATCTTGGCCAGCGGGGCGCCCCGCCCGGGGTCATGGATGATGTCCTGTGGGAAGGCAGAGCTGCTTCAGGGGGGACACGGCCTCTGCCTGGGGCTCTGTAGGGACTGAAGAGCTTTGAGAACTGGGGATGGTCACTCTGGGATGATTCTCACAAGACACTTCCCAGGGGCATCTGGGTTTGCGAGCTGAGGATTCACATTTGATGTAACACAAGCTCCAGCTCCTACATCCCATCCTATCAGATAAAAAGTCCTCCCTGAGGGTGGTGAGGCCCTGGCACAGGTTGCCCAGAGAAGCTGTGGCTGCTCCATCTCTAGAACTGTCCAAGGCCAGGCTGGACGGGGCTTGGAGCAACCTGGGATAGTGGAAAGTGTCCCTGCCCATGGCAAGGGGATTGGAACTGGATGAGATTCAAGATCCTTTCTTACCCAAATCATTCACTCATCAAAAAATAATGGCTGGTAAAGTGTGCTGCTTGTAGCTAATCCTGTCTGAACAGTTTTATTCCTGCACATTCTGCAGGTATCCAGTCTCTCCAAACTAAGAAATCCATTTTCACTTTGCCCAACCACCTTTGGGCACAGGCAGTGATTTCTCTGTGAGTTTCCTTGGGATTGAAGCATTTCTAACATTCTGCAATCAGGTAAAACAAAGTTCTTGAAGCCCCTAAATAGGGAAGCACAGATTTATTGTTTCTTTTACACTTGGAAAAACATGTCTGTTCTGTTCCTGAAGCACACTGGGATTAAAATACCCAACCATGTATTTACAGACAAGCAACTCTGACACAACTCTAAGACGTGTCTGTCTTCTAGGACAGCTCATAAACTGTTGGTGTCCATTACTGATGTTTTTCCAACCCTGCTGGCCAAAACCCCATGGTATTATCCAGTTCAAGTCAAACCTTGCTACCTACCTTCCACCATCACATTATTAGGTGAGGGTGAAGAAAATTTTCCCTACAACCTGAACATGACCGTGCTGTAAACACTGAAGGGCTGCTCAGAGCATCCAACCAGTAGCACTGTTTGCACTCTAAAACCCAAAAAGTACCCGCAGCACCTGTGAACCACTATCACACCCCAAACACAGGTACTGCCTTGCTCGCACTGCTCAAGACTAAAATGATGGATATCATTTGGCACTTCCAAAGATTTCAATTTCTTTTTAATATGCAATCAACTACATGGGAAACTCCCCAGCCATGTTTCCTGAGGTACAGAGAATTCCTAGGCAACATAAAACCACGCTGGTACTGCTACTCTTAGCAAAGCTCCTGCAGAAATTCCTACTGCTGGCTAAGGGTGCCCTCTCTGCTGAGATGGTCTCACAAACCTTTTAAAAGAGTTTAACTTTTCAAGGAATGTGATCCATTTACGAACAGAGAAAGCTGAACCCGGAACAGCCGGGGTAAGGGTGAGCCGAAGGGCCGTGGGCATTGCTGGCAGCGCAGGGGGCTCGGGCATCCCCGGGACGCGGTGCCGAATGTCCCCCCGAGCAGGGGACCCGCGGCCGCCCGTACCTTGACGATGCCCTTGATGTAGCCGTGCCGCTCGGCGAAGTCCACGGCGCGCAGCTTGGCCGGGCCCTTCCTGTGCTTCACGTGGGCCCTGAACACGGAGCCCGCGCCTTTCCTCTGCCCGCGGATGACGCGGCCCATGGCGCCCTGCGGGGACACGGGGACAGCTCAGCGACACCCGCGACATTGCTCAGCGACACCCCGTCCCTGCCCCGTCCCCGCCCTGCCCCTTCCCGCGGCCGCCCGGGCGCGGATGGCGGCGGATGGCGGCGGATCAGGATCGGGATCGCGGCCTCCCCACTCCTACCTCACTCCGGCCTCCCCGGGAAAGAAGGAAGCGCTGACGTCACGGGTGCGCCGAGGCCCTTCCGGCGCTGTGACGTCACGCGGGAAGGGGCGGAGCTCCGGGGGATCCCTCATCTCCTCCGGCACCGAGCCCGGGACACCGGGAGAGCCCCGGGATGGGGCGGGCACCGGGGAAAGGCACAGCGAGGCTGCTGCGAGCTTGGACGGACAGGGACACCGGGCCGGGGACACCGGCAGAGCCCCGGGATGGGGCGGGCACAGGGAAAGGCACAGCGAGGCTGCTGCGAGCTTGGACGGACAGGGACACCGAGAAAAGGGAAAGGCACAGCGAGGCTGCTGCGAGCTGCTACGGACAAAGGGGAGTACACAGAGATCGGGAAGGGTCAGGCTGTGCAAGGCTGGAATTTGGATGTGGCCGGGGAATGCGAGTCAGTAGTTTACTGCATAAAGAAGAACAAATAAAGGCGACGCTTACAAAGTTTTCCAGACTCTCACAGCTTGATTTTGCAACATTAAACGCAGCGGCAAACAAACCCCAGTCTGAAACGCTCAGCATGAGTTTCAGTGGATAATATAAACAAAACCTATACATTTTATATATATATATACATATATATATATATAAAGTAGGAAATAGATAATTAAAGATATTACATAGTAGTGGTTGCTGTCTCCCAGCAGCGCGGTTCCACGAGAAGCCCCGCGGGAAACGGGGCTGTTCTGTCCTCGCTCCAGACCCGCTGGTCCCGATCCAGGCGGGAGCCGGGACAGTTCCCATCCCGGGACAGTTCCCATCCCGGGACAGTTCCATCCCGGGACAGTTCCCATTCCGGGGCAGTGCCGGTCCCTGGGCAGTGCCAGTCTCGGGGCAGTGCCCGTCCCGGGACAGTTCCCACCCCGGGGCAGTTCCCATTCCGGGTCAGTTCCCATCCCGGGACAGTTCCATCCCGGGGCAGTTCCGTCACGGGGCAGTGCCGGTCCCGGGGCAGTGCCGGTACCGGGACAGTTCCCATGCCGGGACAGTTCCCATCTCGGGACAGTGCCGGTCCCGGGGCAGTTCCCATCCCGGGGCAGTGCCGGTACCGGGACAGTTCCCATTCCGGGACAGTGCCGGTCCCTGGGCAGTGCCAGTCTCGGGGCAGTGCCCGTCCCGGGTCAGTTCCCATCCCGGGACAGTTCCCATCCCGGGGCAGTTCCCATCCCGGGGCAGTTCCCATCCCGGGACAGTTCCATCCCGGGGTAGTTCCCATTCCGGGACAGTTCCCATCCCGGGGCAGTTCCCGTCCCGGTGTTCCAGGACCCGCTTCTCTGTGTCTTAAAACTCCCCTTGACACACTGCGAGGGGCCAGGGAGGAAGCAGGGCGGATGGGGGCTCAGAGTTCACGGCTCCGCTTCTCCAGGGCTTTCTTCTCACAGTCACAGGTTGGACTATGCTGGAAAAGACCTCTGAGATCATCGAGTCCAACCTGTGACTGATCACCGCCTTGTCGCCCAGACCAGGGCACTGAGTGCAACCCCCAGCCCTTCCTTAAACTCCTCCAGGGACAGTGACTGCACCACGTCCCTGGGCAGCCCATTCCAATATCTAATCATACCTCCTGAGAAGAAATCCTTCCTACTGTCCAACCTAAACCTCCCCTGGAGCAGCTTTATGTCCTCTCCTCTGTCACTGGTTACCTGGGAGAAGAGACCAGTCCCCACCCTACACCCTCCTGTCAGGGAGTTGTAGAGAGCAATAAGGTCACCCCTGAGCCTCCTTTTCTCCAGGCTAAACATTCCCAGCTCCCTCAGCCTCTCCTCATAGGACTTGTGCTCCAGACCCCTGCCCAGCTCTGCTCCATTCTCTGGGCTCACTCCAGCCCCTCAATGTCCCTCCTGAACTGAGGAGCCCAAAACTGGCCACAGCACTCCAGGCGTGGCCCTCACCAGTGCCCAGTACAGGAGGAGAGGCATTTAGTTTAACCCCTGGGGACTGACAGCCTGTTGTCTTGGGATCTCACATAAACAACCAGGGACCTCGAGCTAAGAGTTGCCACCCCAAATCTTTCCTTAATTAGCTGGACCAAAGATGCAGTTTGTAGGATGAGGTTCCAGACATCACAGATACAGCTGGATCTGTAATAATCAGACTGTATTGTGCAGTTTAAGAGCTGTAGGTTTTGGGTGAAGAAGTAACTGAAGATAAAACCCCTGCAGGTGCTTTAAGCTGCTTTTGCCAGATTTTAATCAATATTAATTAGGGCATAATTGAGAGATACAGCAAAGCAGAGGTAATCGTCTTAGTGTTCCTAATCAACTTGTACTTTGCCCTGCAAGGGGAAATGAAAAGTGCCTTAACTTCTTTAAAAGCCCACCAGGTTTTCTGCATCAGAGGCCACTTTCCAGAACAGGTCACTGCTGATGACCCAATTCACTGATGGTGGAGCATTTAACCTTATTTGACTCATTGGAAATTAGGAAAAGCTCATCAGCCCCACACAGGCCATTGCTCCTCTCCTTCAGCTGAAGAACCTACACATCAACCACGTTTTGATAGATGAGCTTTCCCACCACACTCTTCCTGGGGCTGGTGGAATTCACCCTCCCATAAGATGCAAAAAACCCCTGATGCCAAGGGCTCAGAGCCAGGATCCTTGTCAGATTCAGCTCGCACAGGTAAAAGGATTAGCATGGCCAGGAATCCACTCTGGCCATCTGCTGGAGGTCACCATCCCTCACACGGGCAGTGTGACAGCTGCTCGTCTTGGGCCCCACGTGACAGCTCATGCAGGATGGCAAACTGCCACCTACTTTGGTTTACACTGAGTTTATGTTCATGCTGAGTGGGAACATCTCAAGACACTGATTTATGGTTCCTGTGGCAGCAGGAGTCTGGTTAGTTTTTGCTATTAAATATAACAAGGGACAGATCTTCAAGGAACTACCTGAATTTCCAAATAACGCCCATAAATCCAGCAAATTACATTGGTCACTCCTCTTTCATGTTCTTAGTAAGGACTTAGTAATCAATTACATAAGAAGTAGTTGTGTAATGATTTAGTACACTCATCAGTTTTATTATCCTGTATCAACTATACTTTGATTTCATTTTATTGTTATTTAATTTGCGGTGCAGTCTTCACACTGCTGTCGTCATCTGTGAAGCTGCAGCCTCTTGGTTCCATTGTGGGCTTGGGCAGCTGCTTGCCTGCTCAGGTACTGCTGTAACATGGAGAGTGAGGCTGGAACTGGGATCATCCCTAACTCCTCCCTGCCAGCTTTTTGGGTGTCCTGAATATGGGTAGAAATGTCTGTTCCAGAAGAGTGTGAACAGTTCTGAGATCACCATCATCACATCAGAGGCTGTTTCAGCCTTTCCTCCCAGTAGTGCTGAGTGGTTGTCACCTATTTGTGTCACCACAGGCTGTGTTTATGCACACCTCAGGATCTGAGCATGCTGCTGCCCAGGGCCCCAGTGCTGGTATCATCCCAGCTGACTCTTAAGTATTTTTCCATCAGGGAAAACCAGGAGGAGGCTGGGAATAGTATGCATCTGGGTCTCCATGCACTCAAGATTCCTTAGGATGCACAAATGAATGCAAAACCCTGAAAGCCTCCAAGTTTTCCAGCCTAGATGGCATTTAGAAATCAGAGAAGGAATGCAAAGAGATGACAGAACTGCATTAATGATGATGTAATTTTAGAACTGATTTCTTCTTTTATAAGAGACAACATTAGTTAACATTTTCATCATCAAGGAATAACAACATTGTATTACCTGGCCCATCCAAGCATGGACTGAGCTCAAAATAAGGTTAATTATTTACTTTAGCTGTGCCTTCAAAATTAATGGATTCAAAGAAACGCAAGCAAGTAGTTTACACTGGATGGCAATTAAAAAATACTGCCCAGGTTTGTCAGAACAGTGTGGCTGTGTGTTGCACCCTAAGAATCTCAGTGACAAAGAAATGTGAGTGTTGAGCACTATCAGTGATCATAATTCTCTTAAACTTTGAGGAGTGGAGGTGGTGCTGTGGTTTGTAAAGATGCCCCCAGTCTCTGGGCTGATGCCATCTCCCAGATCCAATCTGTGGGATATTTGTCAGCATGAGGAGGAGGTGGCAGTGCCAGAGCTACAGCAGGACAAGCCCATGCTGGGCAAGACAGTGTGAGCCATGGGGCTACTGATGGCAGAAAAAAGCAATGCAGGTATTCCCTGGCACTGCCTACCCTCTGCACTGCTGTGTAGCAGCTGCTCTCATGCAGCTTTGAGATTTTTGCCTTTGGGACATCATCCCTGGCAGTTGTATCCTGCTTCTGGCTGGAATAGAGTTAATTTTCTTCCCAGTAGCTGGTACAGTGCTGTGTTTTGCACTCAGTATGAGAATAACATCGACAGCAACCACGAAAACATCAGTGTGTTAAGCAGTGCTTACTCTAAATCCAGGACTTTTCAGTGCCTCATGCTCTGCCACTGAGGAGCTGTGAGGGAGCATGGCCAGGTCAGCTGATCCAAGCTGGCCAAAGGGATATTCCTCACCACTGAGTGTCATGTCCAGTATACAAACTGGGGGGAGCTGGCTGGGAGGGGCTGAGCACTGCTCAGGGACAGGCTGAGCAACGGTACTGTGCATTACTGTCTGTTGTGGGCTTTTATCATCTCTCTTTTTCCTATTATTATTATTGGGGTTTTTTGATGTTGGTGGTTTTTTTTTTTTTTTTTTTTTTTACTTCAAATATTGAACTGTTCTTATGTCAAAGCATGAGTTCTGCCTTTTTTCAATTCCCCTCCCCATTCCACAGAAGTGGGAGGTGGATGAGTGAGCAAGCAGCTGCTGGTACTTAGTTGCCATCTGGGATTAAACAACAAGAAGCTGCTTTGCTTTAAGACATTACAGCCTTTACCAGTCTCACTGCCTCTCTGCCAGGAGTTACAGCTGGTGGGAGTTACAGCAGAGGCAGGGCCACGGTGCTGGAATTCTCTGGCCAAAGCCAATTTTACCACCAGTACTCAGGCTGTGCTGGAGCTGGGAGAGTTTGCCTATCTCCCTGAGGAATCTCCAAGCCTGGAGCAAGCACAGGGTTGTCTGGATAACCCAGACACATCCTGCACATCTGCACAGATCAGGGGTCTGAGGCTCTCAGGAAGCCTTGGCCTCATGTGCCTCCCAGGCACGGGAATCCGGATGGAAGTCTGATGGTGCTAGGCAAAATAGGCTGTGCTTCCAAAGCACGGCTCCATCATATCACAGCCTGATATTTTGGCAGCAACTTCATCTTTTGGCTGCTTCAATTGCAACTCTGAGCTGAGCTGGCTGAGTCATGGCCCCACATCCTGATTCCAGGGCAGTAACACTTGGCAGTGGGGAAGAACCCGTGCTGCTGGGCAAGGCCAGGTCTTCTATCTCCACAGCTACTTCCATGGGACTGTGGCTGCTGGAGGCCATCCCTGAAGTATCTCCCCTGGCTGGCAAATTTGCTGGAATAAGAGAGAAAGGATAAAAACTACTCCCCTGACTCTGGAAGGGCTTTGGCAGAGCCGTGGGTGCACCCGTGTAAATGCACGGTGGGAACAAGTCAAGGGTGTGTTGCCTTAATTAATCCTTTCATGACAGTCACAAGCTAATTTGCTGAAGGTTAATTGCACTGTAAATAGCAAAAGGGGCGGTGTTCTGCTTGCAACAGATGGCAGCCACCAAGAAATTTTGATGAGATTGCTGTTTGGAAAAGGGGAAAAAACAGCAAGGTTTCTCTAGGACCCTGCCTTGGAGAGGAACTGAGAAGGGAAGCCCTTAACTCTGTGCATCTTTTGAAAGGGAAGAAAATAAGAATGGCTACTAGAAATGCTACTAGGAATATAATCCTGACCTCCTTTAGGTGGGCACTTACCTCTATGGTCTTACTGACCTCTCAGGAGCTTTGCCTGGGATTAGGAACTGACGTGTGGCCTCCTGCCAACCTGCAGCGTCACAGTTCCAGTCTGCAAAAATAACACACCCGCTAATCCCAGCAAACACCCTCGGGGGGATCCATCACTGCTGCTCCAGAGCACGGCACAGGGGAGTCACCTGCTGCCACTGAGGCAAGGCAAGGGCCACAGACAGGAGCTCTTGTACAGACTGCTGAAGGGGCAAAGCCTCATCATCCAAAAAAATTCCTTGGACTCCAAGGAAACATCCTGGGCCTGCAGTGTCCTGTACCTAAAAGCAGAGGAGCCCTTTGTGAGGATCCCCTTGCAGCAGCACCCCCATACCACCCTCAGCACCCTGGTGGGGCACTGTCTGCATTCCACACTCCTGGCTTTCCAGAGAGAAAAATCCCTCTCCAGAGAGGGAGGCCTCTGTTCCACTGACTGCTCCCAAAATAAATACTTTTGCTCTCTTCAGAGGAATTTCTCCTGAAAGGATCAGCTTCTGTCTGCTGTCTTGAAATAAAGAGTCTCCCTAAAGTGTACCAAGTTCCCTAGCCTGTCTCATTCCTAAACTCTGGAGAGAGTTCCAGGGAAATTATTTGAGCTTTCCCTTCTGCTCTTGCACGAAGCAGATGAGGTCCCTGACCACATGACAACCACTTCATCATAATTGCAGTTTTCCTCTAAACCTTCCCTGTAGATACAGCACAGAGTGACCTGGAAAGAAACCATGCTCTTCACAGGGTTTCCTGTGCTTGCAGATCATAATTTGCAAGGCAAGGATTTAGGCAGAAGAATCCTTGCCAAGTCCCCAGGCTGCAGGCTCAGCCCGTGTTCCCTTTGGAGTTATTGTTTCCATCCCCCTGGCACCCCCCTGACTTGGGTAATACCCCTGGAATTCCCTGGGCTGGCAGAGGTGCGGCAGAGACATTGCCCGGGGGCACAAGGCTGTGCCAGGGCGGGATTTATCACAGAGGCACGGGATAAAATCGAAGCAGTGTGCAGAGGACACAAAGCCAATGAGGTGACTGTGCCTTGTCCCCCCAAAAGGAGCTGCCCCCTGCACAGCCCAGCCTCTCCGGCAGGGAATGGCTTGGCAGGCGTTTCCTGCTATTCCCGGGTAATGACAGTCAGGATTCTCGGCAGAGGGGAGACCCGGAGCCGCAGAGGTGGAAAATCCCAATCAAAACAAAGCAATTTGCACTTCACAGACGGGTTTAGCACTGCTCATTAATTAGGTTCTGGTGACCTCTAGAGGCCCTGAGCCCAAAGCACCTGATTTCTGCGGCTCTTTCCTGAAACAATGAGCACGAGAATTCTGCTTTATTTCAGTTTTAAACCAAGATTCATTTTAGCCTTAGCGAGGAAGGCATTGAAGAACCGTAATTGATTATTATTCTTTTCATGTTATTCTTTTCCACCCACTAAACGTGGTAATAATAATTCCCTGTGTGCAGCAGCCTCAAAGCCTGCACAGTAACTGTGGTAGGTATTGACATTTTAAAAAGAAATTAACTTTGTGCATTGTCAATAAGAGAGGAACTACTTCTCTCCCGTATCTCTAACGATATATTCATCTAATCACCGATCCTGGAAAAACTGCCCACCTCTGTGGTGAGATAATCTGCTGCTTACAAGTATCTAAGTTGTGTGGGTTTAAGGTGCAGGGTTAGGAGTGAGTTGGAGAGGTTTTGCACAACACAGCCTTTAGTGCACGAGTTCTTGCAAGGCAGAGCTCAAACCCCGTGCTGGTTGTCTCAGACTGGAGTATGATCATTTTTTCTGAAAAATTATTCTCAGCTGCAAACGGGAAATTGAATCCACCAGATTCACGGCCAAGCAACACTGTATGCAGGAAAATTACCTTCTGCCTGTATTGTAAAACAACAATAAAATTGCCTGCAGGGAAGAGTGATGCAAGAAAATGGGTAAGAAAATAAGAGGTTTTTTTACTCATACATCTGGATCAGCTTATTTTTTCTTAATGAGATAAACAACAGGGGCAGCTGATGGAGAAGAGGAGAAATCCACTGAGCCAATCTTCTGTCCTCCTGAGCAGCTGAGATACAGGATTGAAACCATACCAAGGAGCTAAGAGAATTGGAAGGAGAGATGGAAGAGAAGTGAGACCCTGGCCAAAGAGACATTGGGGAGTTAACTGAGAGAGGCTTAAAGCCATGGAGAAGCTTAGCAAGAAACAGAAAAGCTGGAGGAGGTGAAACCTATCTGCAGCAATGCATAACTCTTTAGCAAACTTGCAGGGATGTGTGGGAGACCTCCTAAAGGTTTCTAATTTAAGAGCACCCAGCTGTACTTCCAGATTTAGTTATTAGTTGCTTTTCCTACGCAACACTCCCCTTCAAAAAAAAAAAAAGTTTTTCTCTTTTTTGTTTCCTAAGGGACCTCCTACCAACACTTTAATGGCAATATTTGTTTGGTGACAACATTCCTGGAGGCTACAGCCGGGGCAGACTGTGCATCCATCTTAGAAACCAAACACAATAGCACAGGATCCTCTCTTGCTTGATAGATGTGACCCACAAGACAGGGGAAAAGTGATGTTTTGGTAATAATTTTTTGTTGTTGTTTTCTTATGGCATAATGATGGATAAGATTTTTGAAAAAGAAAATTTAATTATTTTCTTCGGGGGTGTTTTCATATTCTCTTGCTTTGTTCTTCTTTGCTGTGTAGGCAATAGAGCTAAAGGGATTTCATGCCTCAAAACAGAAAGGAATTCTGAGCTACTGAGGGGAATTAAAAATGGAGGAAGGGAGAAAGGTTTAAAAATGGATTTTGAAAGAATTTTTATTCAGACTGTGTAAAAACTCTTCTGAGATTGATTGAATCAAAACTCCTGAGAAACACATGGGAAAAAAACTCAATTTGTTAAAGATCTGCATTCTCCTCTATCTTCTAAGTGCAGCCTACAAAACTAATTTGATTTTGTTGGTCCTCCGAGAAGTCCTTCAGCAAGAGAAGGCTGGGGGGTGGGGAACCTCTCTTTTTTGATATTTGTGAGATAAAAAGAAACCCAAGCTCTAAGGCCACTTGCATAAGCTTTGTAAAGCTCTCTGAATTAAAAAAAAAAAAAAGCATTTCTTTTGTAGTTGACAAGAAATGCTGGCTCCATATAGTGCACAAGCATGTTCAATTTACACAGGTTTGTTGGCTGGATACTTTTGATCAATAGTATCACAGTGCTAATCAGAAAATGACAGGTACTTTTCATGTGGACTTTTTCTGGGTAAAACTTTTGAACTTTTCTAATCTTTTAACTGAAAATGAGGACAAAATACTGCTCCTACCTTGTCTCCAAAGAGTAGTTTTCCTTCCCTTTCTCAGAGATAAGAGAAAGAATAAAAGGAAAGAGGTGAGAAAGAAAACAAACATAAAATGGGAAAAGAGAGAAGTAAAATTCCTCCTCCCTCCAAGTAACTGTCGGGCTTTTTTTCATTAAATATGCCATTACATTCAGGATTTCCATTTCCAAATGGGAAAAAAATGTGACTGGCTCCAAATATAAGAACAATGCTTGGGGGCAGGCCTAAAGTGAGCAATAAATCAGAGCAGAAAATGTTTTGCTTGGGGAACACATCATGATTAGATCATAAATAATCCTCTTTTCTTCTATACGCAAGATAAAGCAAACACAGCTGTGAGCACAGGCACACGTTGGTGCACAGACACGTTTGTCTGTTTGTTTGTTTGTTTGTTTGTGCACACACAGAGCACTCTGTGACAGCACCAGAGGTGAAGGGCTGTGGCAGAGGGGTCGATGACATGGTGTCAGCTGAAAACCTCATTAAATCAGAGCAGCAGAGCCAGGCATGCACGGAGCACTGGGAGATGTCACCAGGAGGAAGCAACCCCTTGGCCAGCAGGAGACTTGGTATATCAGTCCCTGCAATAAAATACTGTTTATTTCTTAGCAATCGTGGCAGTCACAAAATATTTGTTTCTCTGTGGCAGGATCACATAATGGAGGAGGCTGTGCTGAGGGCCAGGGTATGTGTCTTCCCAATTCTCAACCCAGTCTCAAGTACAAGGTTTATTTCCTCCATTTTGGGCCCTGTTGCTGGCCTTGCAGAGTTTGCCCTCTCAACAGGCATGGTGGTACTAATTGTTATCGTTATTCTTATTCTTCCTTGTCCATCTGAACATTTCCTTAGAAATTTTTAGCACCAGAAGTGAAAGTTTTTTTTTTCCCTTAAAGACCCCTGAGGAAAGGCAGCTTCAGTGTCTCCAGGGGTGCTTCCAAAATTCAGCACAGGTGAACCTGGGGTGACACACACAAGTGGGAGCAATGCTTGGACAACTGCTTTCCCTACCAGTCCTGAGGAACTTTCCAAGATTAAAACAATTCAAAGCAAGTCTGAGGTATCTAGAGGCATCCTGTGTGGGCCAAAGCTCTTTTGCAGGGAGAAAAGCAAATCCATCTACCTTCCAGCAGAACTTGCTGGGATCTGTGTGGCAATTTCCTCCCTCTTAGATCTTCCAGTGAATTTTTCCATGACAGGGATAATCCAAGCTAATCACTTCCATTTGACCCAGTTTAATCACCACCTTCCCGAAATGGAGTTAATAGGCACTTAATGCTAAACAAGTGAGGAGGATGGTTCATAAAAGAGCTTGGAAAATCACTCTTCTGTTCCTAACACACTCTTTTTTTTTTCCCCTCTCTTTTAATTTGTTACCCAGAGTTGGTAACTTCTGAGGCCTAAACCACAATACATCTTGAGCTCACTAAGCTAAAAATACTGACTCACCAATCACAGCATACTAATGAATCCTCCACAGGAAAACTAATCTGTCATTTCCCTTCCCACAGGAACACGCACAAGTGGTTAAATAGCTAAAGATTTTGTACAGCCTCTCTGCCTGTGCCATTGTACACTGAGATCTCAATTCAGGTACTGGAGGCACATACTTCCTTTCTCTCAGGAATTAGTTTTTGGCTTATTATTCCACGTCTGTCATTCTGCAGCAGCACTAATTTTAATTTTGCTTTGCAAGTATGACAGCAATCACAGAGTCTCTGCTTTTGAGCTGGTTCTGGTTTTATTCTTTTAGCTACATGTCAGGAAGCAGTGGGAGCAGGGTGCTCTGCACAGCAGATGGGCAGTGCCCTCCCTGCCATGCTCCAGAGCCAGGCCTGGAGCTCCCAGGTGCTGGGATGGGGGTCCCAGATTGGGCTCCTAAGGGCTTTTATGCACTCAGGGCCCTGGAAACCCCCCAGGGCAACAGTGCTGTCTTAATTAAAGCTGAAAACTGCTTATAGGTGTAGACTATTCAATGTTGCCATAAGTTCACTTTTCTCACATCCTCATGAAATCTCCTGTAAACAGACTTTCTTTTTCATTACTGCTTATTTTTTATTTAATTGCTTGTTAGGTTTGAGTTCAAACGTGGATCTTGGAAATTGTCTTCACTGCCTAGAAAAATCTTATATCCAATGATTGGGGCCCTGGTGGATTTACACAGCAACAGTCTCAATTGGCTGTAGCCTTCTCATCTCTCACTGAGGACACCTTCATCCTCTCTGTCTTCAACACCAAGGCTGCTCTTCCACTGAGGAAAGGATCTTGGGGTCATCTGTGGGTAGAGTGCATTTTCTCTGTTCAGCCTGGACATGGGTATCTTCAGTGAGGAGGATCTGGTGTTCACACACATATCCTACCAGGAGGACTTCCCTCATGCCCCAGCCAGGGCCAGGAATCACAGAAGTACTGGCAGTCTTCACTCTTCCTGTTGAGTAATTCCTGGCTTCCTGCTACTGAAAACATGTCATTCATGGCACTGTGGTGGTTTAAGGCAGAGTCTCAAACAGCAGATGTTTATCTTACCACCCCAAGACCTCTTGTGTAATACTCCTGTCTTCCCCCAGGCCAGCGAGAGTGAGGATCAGGGATTCAGGGGCAGCTCCAGCACTTGTGCTGGCTGTGCAATTCTTGCTGGGGGGCCCAATACCAAGGAACAGGAAACAGTGGAGTTGCAGGGCTGGGCTCTGATTGATGTTGATCCTGAAAAATGACTATTTAATAAACAAACAAACAACCAAACAAGGCATGATATCCCCACGAGCACTGTTAGCAGGGAAGTGGGTTGCTTGCAGAGCCTCACTGACATCTAGCATGTGAGGTTGGTCTATATTTAGCCCTTTGAAACTTTCCAGATAAGAATTCCCTTGATGTGAACTGAAACCTTTGACCACCACAAAATACACAGTAAGGCTCCATGTCCCCAGTTCCTCCCTGTTGCTGCAGGACTGCCCTCATACTTTGGGATTGAATCATCGGGTTCCCAGTGCTAACACCCAGGCTCCAGCAGCGTTACCACACAGGAGGCAAACAGAACACGTGTTGGTTAAAACCTGACAAAGCAACACTTGGATTTAGGTCAGGCACAGCAAACAGGAGTTACTTGTACGCTGTACCTGGCTCCCGTTCAAACCCAGAGCCTGATGAATTCACACCAGCCCAGACATGCAAAGAGGCATCTGCCTTTCCCCTTTCCACAGAGATTTCTGCTCAGACAGTGCCTTCAGCCTCTCACTGCTGTGCCCCCACAGCTACCCCACAGAGGCTGCCTGGCTGCTGGCTCTGGGGAGCAGGAACACTGGTGTTGCTCCTGCTCTGAGCACAAGCTGCAGAATTCCCTGCTGCCCC
This sequence comes from Acrocephalus scirpaceus scirpaceus, assembly GCA_910950805.1. Taxonomy (NCBI): domain Eukaryota; kingdom Metazoa; phylum Chordata; class Aves; order Passeriformes; family Sylviidae; genus Acrocephalus; species Acrocephalus scirpaceus. The sequence goes on along the minus strand of OU383774.1, from coordinate 110,976,995 downwards.
ATCTGCCCTGGGCACTGCCACAGCTGTGGCACAAAGCAGGCAGCAGTGCTCCAGCTCCAGCTGCACATCCCAAACTGCCCAGATTGGTCAGCTTGGCCTCCTGCAGGACTGTGACCAAGGAAGCCTCTGCTGGACCTCACCCCTTCTGATGGACTATCAGGACTCACAGGGCATTCAGCCTTCATTTGAGGATGGTGAATTCACCTTTCACCCCAATGGTCTTTTAGCCTTTGTCTCTCACCTCACTGTTCCTTTATCCCTTCCCATTTTCCCCTGGCTGCTGTCACTTCCTGGTGGTAGAAGCAAGCTTTAATTTCCATTCCAGAATTGGCAGAGGCTTTTAACTCTGGATTTGTAGAGGCTTCAGTTTCTAGTACCTTAACTCCTTGTTCACTGGTTGTTGGAGTTGAATTTTGTCCTTTCTTATCTTTTGGCCCATCTCAAGGTCCCTTAGTGCAGCTTATTTTTCATTAATGAAGTTATGGACAAAGAGTATTAATCTTTAAATTAAATTTAAATCAAATTAAATTAATTCAATTAATTTAACTTTATTATTCCACAATAAATGTATGCTTACACATTTATAGGGATTATATTTACTTATATTTTACATACGAAATAGAGAATTACAAAAGTCACACATAAAATATGATGAATTTAGCCATAAAGAACTTCTTGGCTTTGCCAATTCCTGATGGAAAAGAGATTCAATCAGGCTGAGACTGTAGTAACCTCACAAAATCGAGACTGACTTGGTGGTAGGAGATTACTTTTTATGGGATCACTTGGGATTAGGTAGCATCTTGAATGTATTGTCAGGCTGTACCAGAAACAAATTTAGCACGGCTCTATCTGCTCTTCAGCTTCTACTCAAAGTTTAACTTGTATACGCCTCAATCTTGAAATTATTTTAAATGTTTCTATTAAAAACATACAAGAACGAGGCACAGTCGACCACAGAATGACTTCTCTGAGACATGTCCTAAGTGCTGGGATTCCTGAGCAGCTTCCAGGCTGCTTGGAAGGGAAACACACAGCTCCTCTCTACAGCACACGCTCCCCTTGGCCTCTGCACCCATGGGGTCTGGAAGGCCAAGATCATAGAATACAATGACTCTGATCTTCCCAATTTTTCTCTGCTCAGTGCTTTAAAGCAGTTAAATAGTGGGGGTTTTCTTCACATTTCTAATTCTATGTTGGTTCTCATATGCTTGGGTGTCCCCTCCTTAGCAGCCAGAGTAACTTCCCAGCCCTGGGATTTTCAGTACATGTCTGGAATTCTGGAATGGAGCAGTGAATTTGGTCCCTAATGGTCCTTGTATGCTGCAGTTGTTGATTTGGACATAATTGCTTCTTGCCTTTTCTCCATAAATTGTGTATCTGTATCAAAATTAAGAATCCTGCTGGATATTTTTAGTGCCGGCTCCATGGATTTTGGCTTTTTAAAAAAGTATTTAGATGGGGGACTCTGAGTTCTTCATTAGGCAGTGCATTGTCTGTACAGTTGCTATACATTAAAGGAGCTGGAATAACATTGGCACAATATCCAGTTTCACCCAAATGAGGTCGTTGAGCAGGATCCAGACCTGTATCCACAGAAGGCAAACACAGTATTTAAACAGAAACAAAGCCTTCGATTTATTTCATTATTTACTAAGTGCTGCCATGGTGCTCAGTGCTACATAAACATTTCCTGCCCTGGGTTATTAATACTACCAGGCACAAGCAGGTTCAAGGCTCAAAACACCTCACATGAGATATTCCCAGGACAAGAGCTTTAAGGACAAGTTAAAAGGACAAGGTATCCGTAGAGGGATGCTGTTAATGAAATTTCAGGCTTCAAAGGTAGCTGTGTGTTCCAATAAGAAGAAATTCACATTTGAGGACCCAGCTCTCCACCCATCCCATATAACTACCCCTCACTGGCTATTGCTGTGACATGGTTCTGCCCTGTTGCGTGTGTGGGTGATGCCAGTCTGGCCTTTTCTTTGTATGATAAGGAACATCCACCCCTCCAACAAATATGGAGAACTAGTACGAGATCAGATTTTGGGGCTTAAACTGGATAATGATCCCATAAATAGGGAGAATGAGAAGGTTTTGGTCTTCACAGTGCACAGCTCTGGAAATGCTGGGGAGTCACTGCAGGGTCCCCAGCACTTGTCACCAGTGGGTGGGCAGTAAAATGGAAAATGTTCTGGGAAAATGTTGTTCTGGAGGAAAGAAAGGACTGTTAAAGGGCATGGCTTTAGCTCTTATAGAAGGACTAAAGGAGACAAGCTATTTGGAGGCACCCCTCAGAAGAAAAAGGAGTATTTTAATTCAAGATAACTTAAATGCAATATAAATTCTTGAAAAAGGCTGGGAAAATTGTTCTTAAACACATCAGGTTGAAATAACCCCAAAGGTATACAATTCCTTGATGAAAACATCAATGAGTATTAAGAAAATTGTGTATGCATGCTTAGGTCAGTGAAGATTACATCTTATGTAAGGCCACTTAAAAGACAGAGCTCTCACAAGAATTACAAATTATCTGGGGCCTATGAAAATCATCCTGGTTTTAATTACAACATTAAAGACAAATCCACAAAACTGTAACTTCTGCTGGCATGGCAAGCAATCATTATAAATCTGGACAAGGGATCACACAGAAATGGTAAGTAATGACTGTGAGAGATTTCAATACTAGCTATTTTTGTCTTTGGAAATGTTTTTCATTTCAAAAAGTCATTAGCACTTGTGCTCAGCCAAAACTTGTTCATAAGACTAAGCAGGATTTCTTAACATAAACTGTCCTTAAAAGGACACTGTCAGCTTCCAACTAGCCCATTTTTAAGAAGAATTTAAAAGATGTTTCAGTACATGAACCCCTGGGGTGATGCCTGTCTTTTTATCACAGTATTTTACCTTTTTTTTTTCCTCCGGTGCTTTACCTTGCCCTTTTGCAGCATCAAAGACACCACGTAAGCTCAGGGAACCAAAAAATAGGGAGGTGAAACTGAGAGCTTGGAAAGCACAGTAAAAAGCTGAAAACAAGCCAGAGGTGCTAAACAAAGAACTGAAAAGGTGTATCTCCTTTTATTAATTTTCAGTTCCAAATATTGTTTGGAAAAGAGACAAAAAATGTCAGGTAGTGATGTCCCTGTATTTCAAAGTTTAATTACAGTCAATACAGCAATAAAAAAGTGGAAAGATGGTAAAAATTAAAATTATCTTCTGACGTTAAGATGACTTTGAAAAAATATTTTTTAAAAGACAAAAGTTCAGCCAAAGCAAGAGTTCAGCATGTTGTAGAACAGGCATATAATAGATTTTCTCTATTCTGGCACTTTAAACCAGAAGCTTGTTATGTATATCACAATCCAATGTCATGATGGAAGTGCTGGTTCAGTGGGTACTGAGGGGCAAACTGGGAGAGGAGTCCCTCAGATCATCAGTCAAGAGTTATACAACACTTTAATGCCTTTTATTGTATTACATTTGTGTCAGAGCCCTGTCCTGCCAGTGAGATTTGTATGGCTGGGCCCTTCCTCTTGCTGAGACCCTAAATGACAGGTACAGGAATCTTTAAGTAAGGCTGGTACTACGAGGCTGGGGGCTGAACTGGTGGAACAAGGAAGCAGTTGACCAGGATGGAAAGTTCTCTAAGGCTAAAGGTCTAGAGTTTAAACCACACTCCTGCCAGGTTTATCTCAGTACTACTCATATAATTAGTACCACTCAGGAAAAAGCTTCACTGACTTTCTGATTCTAGCTATGCTGTCATTTGGCCTGGAGTATGACAAGGATAACTGTGTGTTTATGCAACTTTTGGTGATGACTTCTTGGGAAATTAATTGCAAAAATGGAAAAACCCTAACTCTTCCTGTTCATTGGAATAGTCTAGATGCCAGAAATTTTGTGACTGACTAGACAGAAACTTGTACAACTGGACCTGTGCAATAAGAAGTATCAACTATTATTATGTGCTGATAAATAGAAATTCACACCATTAAAATAGCAGCCAAGAATCAGTTCCTATGAGAGTGGAAGGCAGAGGTGGGTGAAGAGGTAGAATTGCTGACAGTGGGCCAGATACATTTGCAGTGTAATCCTTTCCCTTCTCCTGACCCCTTTTTAGCAACTCCCTTGTCAGATTCCAAACACTGCTGCCCCTCTGAAATGAACCTGAATCCAACTGAAACCTTTGGGCTTTTCTTACCTTCTGCATTGGCTTGAGAAGGGCTGCAAGGAGAGCCCTGAGCCACAGTGAGCCTTGCCCAGTCCAGCGCCAGCTTTACTCCAGATGAAGAGGTCTGGAGCTGGTAATCCAGATCAGCCATGCAAAATGAATTCCATGCATAAATGAGCATGCAGATGAGCCTGTAGGTAGGCTCCTACCACATAACTTCAGCTGCCTAACGTTGAACACCCAGCAGGCAAAAGCCCCGTTGGAGGTGCTGTGTCTCCCATTGACTCAGCAGGATGACAAACCTCCTCACTGGTGCCTACAGCCAGCCTGGATGTGCTCCCCCTCCCACTGTGCCAATCCCTCCCTAGGCAGTTTTCCATATACAGCAGGCAACTCACATGCTACATATACATCACTCCTGGTGCCTGCTGCTATCCTACAGACATTTATAAAATAGTTATTTGGAACTGCCAGAGCTTCTTAAAGAGACAGCCTGCTAAATACAACCCTTCTTGGGATATAAGTCTCAAGCTGTATCTTGGGATACAACCCTTCTTGGGATATAACAGTCTCAAGCTGTATCTTGGGATACAACCCTTCTTGGGATACAACCATCTCAAGCTGCGTCAAGGGAAATACAGGTTGGATATTGGGAAAAAGTTTTTCACAGGAAGAATGATAAAGTACTGGAATGGTCTGCCTGGGGAGGTGGTGGAGTCACCATCCCTGGATGTGTTTAAAAAAGACTGGATGTGGCACTCAGTGCCATGGTTGAGTTGACGTGTTAGGGCATGGGTTGGACTCAATGATCTTGAAGGTCTCTTCCAACCCAGTGATTCTGTGATTCTTTCTCCTTTTCTCCTTTCTTCTTCCCATTCGTCTTCTCAGATGCTCTTGTCCAGCATTTGGCACTGCTGTAAAAGTTTTGTGCCAGAGGGTTTAAAAAAACAAGACAATCTTCTCCTCTGTTTTATATAGGTCCATTCATGAAAACCAGAACTTTCTATCCTGCAACAGCAAAGAGTTAATATATCTGAGATAATCTACTGTTCTACATCTGTAAAAAAGAAGCCAAAGCAAACCTAAAAGAATTTAGTATGGAAAACATATTCCAGCTTCAATGACATACTGGGGTTTTGTTTAGGTTTCTTTATTACGATGAGTCACAGTATGTAAACTTCACATGCAGTTACTGAAGTCATGTGTCTGCCTTATTTTAGCTTCAAAAACAGCAGCAATGCCAACATCCTTTGCTGCCTTTGAGACTTGAGAAGTCCTGAAAGCCAATAATGTTATGGTCCTTTTGTAAGCACTGAGTTGATTTTTCACTCCTTGGCTAGAAAATAAAGGGGATGATTCTCCAGGTGAGCCTTCTCCATTTTAGGTGCTCCTTTTAGGACCCTGGCAGTGGTGATGCTGGCTGGACTCTCCTGCTGTCAGCAATGGAAGAATCCCCATTTGGGATGGTCTGACAAAAGGATGTCTCATTCTCTCTGTCTCCTGCCTCAAGCAGAAGTGAGCCACACACAGGTGGATCAGCAGAGTTGTTAGTGCTGGAAGTTCCATGCTACTTTCATTACTGGAGTTGTTCCAATCTGAAGTCCAGTTAGGCTGAGTGGAGTCCAAAACCAACTCCCCACCCCTCTCCCCAGCTTTCAGCTAGGCTAGGCAGAAGGCTTACACTAAACAGAGAGATTCCCACTGTCCCCATTCCCCAGGTGAGTCTCGTGCAGTGCAGCTCCCCAGCCCCATTCACAGAGAGCCAGCAGGTTCCCCTGGCTCTGTGAGTGCAGTGCCCATTCTTGCAGGTATAAAAGGGCAGCATGCAGTCATCTATATAAAGAATGTTCTTCAGATGGGTTATGTATAAACTGCCTGATGGCAAGGGTATCAAATGAAGGTCGAGCATCAGAGACCTTTAGGCTATTACGAAATATGACTCATGGATTAGTTAACTCCCTGTCAGATTTTCCATTATGAAATTTAACCACAGCCCATGTCTGCACAGCAGCAACACCTGTAGAAGTACAAACAAACAAGGGGTTATATATGCACTTGCACTGAAATGGGTCAGCAGATGTATCACGGTATCAAAAGAACTTTTTCCTTATTAATGAACTATTAGCTAAGGAACAAAAATGAGAGAAGGGGGAGAAAATGCTGTGGGAGTAAAAAACCACATTGTTTTGAAGTTCCTATTTGCCAAAGAATCTGCAAGATAAATCTTTACAGTTCAACTGTATCAGATGAATCAACATAAAAATTCCCCTCTGCAGAATATCATTATTATAGCCATAATGAATGTCTGTGCTTTCTAATCCAAGCATTTGCTTTTCATGAGCAGAAGTCAGAAAGCAACTACTCCTGTTCTAGAAAATGACTATTTAGACATTAAACTAAAAAAGAAGAATGTAATAAATTTTATTTCTGACAATCAGTGAAAAGATTTAGCCATTTGGTGGAAGACCCTCCTAATTCTCTCAGATGGTTGTTTGGAGGTGCCTGTAAACTCAGAAATACAGAAGATGTGCTCTGAAGGTTCACCATGGGAAGTGGGGCTTTTGACCTGTGTGTCACTGGTTTGACTCCACAGGTGAGAGAGATTCAGCTCATCTAATTTACATGCCTACAGTGTCTATCAATACATCTGAGCCTGTTGCCCTGTAGGCAATTTAAAGGTATGTCTTATCTAATCTATTTTAAACTTCTACCTTAGGATGAGATGATTGATGACCTCAGTATCTTTTTCTTGCTGTGGCTATATCAGGGGCCTGAGGTGACTGGCTTGGTGGGAGAGCCTTCCATGTGGCCAGAGATGAACCCTGCCTGCATGCTCTGCCCCTACAGGGCTGGTGGTTGATGTGAAATGAGTTGGTTAACACAGCTCCTTGCTATTGCAATGGTTTGTCCATATCACAAAGCCACCACCACTTCTGGCACAAATGAATGCTAGCAGGCTGAAACAGCCTAGAGGCTACTGATCAAGAGGAAACCTGAACCACTTTGATGGATTTCATCATTACTTCCTATTCTTGCCTCTAGAGATGTTCCAGATCACAAGGTAGGCATGGAGTTCTCACTCCTCCTACCACTGTGGCATCTAATCTGTGAAGACATAAGTCTCCATTTCCATGCCTGTCAGTCCAGCTCATTTCATAAACACCATGTTCATTTAAATGCTACACTGCTGCTCTACAAGAAGTTCAGAAGACATAAACTGTAAGGCACAATGAGAAACAATTCAGTCTCAAGAAGTAAAGTCTGAAGAGGGGCAAAACAGCAGCACACAAATACATAAAAAGCAACTGCAAAGAGGAAGGAAATAAACTATTCTTCCTGTTTACTATGGAGACTTAAGCTACTCCACAGTGAGGTGACATACAACAAGCTGTGCAGCCACTTCTCACAGCTGAAGAGCAGCATTTTTCCATCTTTTAGACAATGGGGAAGCCACCAGGAGCTGCTGTCTCACAGAGAGGCAGCAGCAACAGCTCCTACCTCACTGCAGGCACTGAGTTGCCTGCCTTGGAAAGGGGTGGGAGGGTTACAGCTCCACCGCATCCGTGGGTGTCTGAAAGGAGCTGGGAGTCCTTGGCTCACTAAGCAGCTTTTCAGCCTCAGCATGAAGCAGGGGTTCCTTCCTCACAGCTGGGGGGCAGTGGCTGTGGTGATGTGACAGCATCCTGGGGCCCTGCCCCTTGGGAGAAGCCAGTCAGGGTTGGGAGCCCTCCCCCAGTTTGGGGATGCAGTTGGTACTCTGGAGATCCAGTCTGATGAGCATCCACACAGAGTGGATGGATATATTTAGTCTTAAGGCAGTGTGATGGACTAGATGTCTCCAACCCCCTTTGTCTTTAATTATTTAAGTGGAAAGGTTGCAATATGCACACTGAAGCCTGAGCTAAGCCTCTTACAAGGGAGTGGGCCAGAGCTGCACTGCTGACCAAAGGCAGAAGAGGGATAGGGTGGCCTTTGAAGACCCATCTAGAAAAACAGAGACTTTTCTCCTGATAAAAAAAAAGTTTTATTTACTTTTAAATAAAACCTGCCTTTCAGATGGCAGGTTCTTTCCCTGCTGTCATCTGAAAGATTATGCTTCTGGGTGCTCCTCTTTACTATTCCTCATTCTTCTATAGGAACTACTGCTCCAACATGGTATAAACAAGGTAGAAAACATTAGGAGAGGTGGGGATGAGGGGGAAGGGGAAGAAAGTGATTTAATTTAAAATAAAAACAGAAACAAAAAGGTTTCGCTCAGCCACGTTCATATTCTTACACTCACAAGAGCAGACACCAGGCCAGTATATTTAAGCCATTTAACCAAAAATCCAGGCAACATGAAGTTTGTGCCCAGATAATGGATCCAGGATCTGTGTGATGCCATAGAGAATACAAGAGATATCAGCTCTGAAGTCCTGGGTTATTCTTGGACTGGTGACTATGCACAGGGTTTGGGTATCTTTTTGTAGTTCCTTGGAACTGTCAGCATCTCCACCTGTCTCAGCTCTGGCAGTCATCAGGGCTAATCATGTTTTTTCCAGATCTGAATGGCCTGAGAGATAGCAGGTCGATGCCCTGTGGTCTTGATGACCTGGTGACATTAACTCAGGCCACCAAACTTTGTATTACAAGTCCCTACACCACTCCCATTCCCTTGCTGGTGATCCTTCCCCTGCCAAGTGACAGAACCTTCCCCTGTAGCAACACTGAGGAAAATAGGAAGAGGGACCTTCTTCCCCCTTTCTCCCAAAGACCAGTGTTGGATTTGCTTCATGGGCTTCATGATTTGTCCTTTCAGTTCCTGGCAGGGCTGTGGGGAGCTGGGGGTGTCCTCAGGACCCCAACAATCCCACAGGCATTTCTGAGCTGTCAGAGTCATCCTCTCACTTAATAAGGAGCAACACTGGGCATTCCTCAGATGGCTGAGGCCACTCTCTTAACCCAAGCACTCCTGGCAGCTGCACCACATTGCACAACCACCACCTGCAAAGGTCAGACCTTGCCAGGTGCTCACAGCTGGCAGCTGAAGTCAAACCCCTGCACACCAGAGGGAGGGGCGCTGACAAGTGGTGCTTGGTCAGTGATGCTCTGAAGGGCTTTCAAAGAAGACTCTAATGTTACGTAACATAAAAGTTACACTTGATATTTAGAAAAGGCTTACAGAAACCCAAATGAGAAACATTAGTGCCTCCTTCAAAGTATAACTGATGCTGATTAATGTAGGAGCCATTTTGACTCGGTGCCTATTTTGATTTAGGCAATTACGAGCTTACTAGTTCAAACCAGTTCACAATGAGAATGTGAATCCAAGATTTACTGATGTGCCTCTTTCCTTTCTTCCTGCTGCTATAAGTCTCTCTTCTTTTGTCTTCATCATCTCTTCTTTGGGCTTGCCTACAAGAGAAAGGCACGCTCATGAAATTACAATCTACTTGTAAACCAATATTTAACTCCAGGCATTCATTCAAAGAGGGGCAGGAGGTGGATACTCATGACTTGGCTGTATTAAACAACAGCATACTGTAATTTTTTTGGGCAAAAGACGCAGTTTTTAATACCTACATATGAACAGAGGGGAAGGAAATACTTTGCACAGAGGCAGCAGTCCCTACTTCTGCCCTGTGAGTGCTGTGGTTTGGGCTGTCCTGGTAGGAAAAAGGCTGCAGTGGGCAAGAGCTGCTCCACAGCCTGAGCCAGGACAGCGACAGCAGCAGTCACCTGGTGTTGTGCTACCTCTGTCCAGCAGATTGTGGCTCCTGCAGATGTCAAGACCATGCTCCAAGTCTTTCTTCTCATTTGGAGGTTACAGTCTGCAGAAGGAGCTGCTGGACTCTCTTAGTTCTGATGTAGGAAAACTTATTGCTTTGCAAGTTCTTCCTGTTCCTAATTGACCTGATCTAACCTGAAATAAACCATTTGTATTCCTGCAGAGGAATACCAGGGAGTCCACATGGCCTTTTGCCCAGGTTTAACGTAATTTCTTTAAAGCAAACTGCAAATTAATAGTAGTGTAACTTTCCTGTGCAGGCAAGCCCTTAATCTAATTGGAACATGGAAAACAGCATTTGGGAAGACAAAGCAGTGCATAAACTTGGAGAGTGAAAGAGGAAGGCAATATAATTTGGAGTCCAGTGGGGATGATGGAGAAATCTGAATGCAGAGAAATAAAAATTATTAAGTTTTTAAAAATCCAAGCTAGCAACAAATTTAGGGATATGAAAAAATAGAGCCCAACACAGAAATTTTCAGTGTTCAGAGAATTGCTTCATTTTCTCCATTCATTCTTCTACTCGGGACAACAACCCTTGTCATTTTAGTCAAAAAACATTCTCTCTTGCATCCCCTATAAGTCTGAGTCCACATTCATGGCCTCATTTTCCCCTGTTTCTGATCCTCATGCAACAAGAAGAAATAAGAACAAAACCATGTTTGTACTTCCTCAGTTCCCACAGAAGCCTGTGACTACTTGATCTTGTCACTAAACTATTACAGAAAATAAAAATAGGACTTCATTAAAGAAAGAAAAAAAGAGAGAGAGAGAGAGAGAAGCCTTGAGTGCTGCCTCAAATAAGGACTAGTGTATGTTTGAAGGGACTAAATCATTTGTGTGTATCTGTGCTCTAGAACCATAGCCTGTAAAACTTCCTGATTCTGTCTCTCCTTTCAGCTAAGAGTCCCTGCTTTCTGTAAACAGTCTTTTGTGGTTTTTCAGGACAAGATGAGAATTTCTTTGAAGCTTGAAAATAAACTCCAGGCATCTCTTCAGAGAATCATCATAAATCTGGCCTTCACTAAGCCCCCTCCAATCAATGGTGTGCATTCTACCTGCCAGTCTGGGAACATGGAGAGACAGGGGAGGGGAGCCAGCAAGGCTTGGGCGGCAGCACACTGCCAAAGGACAGAGCAGCTCTTAATCAGATTGCCTTTTAATTCTTCACATGAGTTAAAGGTATTATGTGCTAAGATTGAGGATATAGGTGTACTCAGCAAAGGCAGTGATAGAACAAAGTGTTGCAGCATAGGGAGTATTTTGTAAATATTCTGCCAAATGCTGTCCAGGCACAGTTTAGTAATTGCTGGCAATGCCAGTGAGAGGAACCCTTGGCTTCATTGCAGTGGCTTTGCCCCACACACTGAGTAAGATTCTGCCTTTTGATGCCTAAAAATGTTCATAGAAATTTGGGAACCGATGGAGCATGTGGAAATTATGCTGCTAAAGATAGATCTCTGATATTAATGAGAGATATTCACTGTTGACTAAAGACTGTTTCCAAATCCCTTTGCTAATTTGTGGCTGGACAACATTAAATTTATATTTTGATTGCCCTGCCATCTCACAGTATGAAAGACTCACAAAAATATGGAATGTAGGTTCTTAACCTCATAGGCAGCTGTGTAGAACAAGAAACAAGTCCTCACTACTGCAACTTGAAAATTACATCCATGATAGGATTAATCTTTTATCACACACTGAATGCCTGAGCTGCTTTACCATTAGTAAAATACCTTCTCTCCTTAGAAGGGAGTCCATTGTTGTATACAATAAGTCTGCTTGTTAAGATGGTCAGTAGTGTAAGACCTGCTGATAGTTTCAAAACAGTTAAGGAAACTCGTGTACACAAGGTCAGTGTCTGTGTCAGCATCGGGTAAAAACACTCTAAAGGTCAGATATAACTTCATAAACACACTGACTTCACAACACGTACATGGCTTGGTGGCAGTGGGTGATATTTTCTGCCTAAGGCAACCTCCTCAAGGCTCAGAAAGCTGCATTTCTGGCTGCTTTGGGGCTATCAGTGTAGCCTCTCAGAACACCTGCCAGATGGGGCTCTGCAGGTGAAGGAACACCAGATTTGGCAATTTGCTGGGATTTAAGAACTGAGTGTCCAAGCGCCCAGCAGCGTCAGGTTTTGAGGAGTTTTGGTTGAGCCCATTGGCAAAAACTTGCCTGAGTTTAAAGTGAACAGAGCTTGTGAGGACTCTGGTGTTGACTCAAGTGCTCATGAGCTGCTCAGCTTCCTCCAGGGAATTGTGTCTGAGTCAGCTGTGGGAGAATTAAAAGTGAAACTGAGAATAGTCCTGCCTAGTGCAGATGGCAATTCTGAGGGAAAACTCTCTTCCCCAAGAACTGAATTCCCTGACTGCAGGATCAGGGTTTAAATTGCTGTGATACTTCTAAAACTTGCACAGCAAAGGATTAATTAATGTCATTTTCTGGTGCATATGAATTATCACAAACAATGCCCTTGTTTGTAAAACACTGCAGACCTTGTCGGGGTTTAAAGGGAGCTGCAGAATTATTTAGAATTGTCTGCAAAGTTGTAAGAAGAAAAGGAATTAAAAGTATTATTTGAAACTTGTTTTCAAAAAAAACCAAACAAAACCCAAAAAAAACAAAACCCGAAAAAAACCCCACCAAAATTTGGGCCTACATCCAGTAATAGCTTCTTAAAAAAAACCCAGAAACTTTTTTAACTGTCAGGCAGCCTCAGTGAAGAAACCTGTGAGCTTTTAAACTATATAAATAAGTGCACGTGGGGAAGAAACACAAATCTTTATCTCTGGAGCTGTACTTGGCTGGAGAAGTATTATGGAAAGTGAAAGCAGAGGACTGGTAAATGTTTTGTTTTAAGACCAGAGCATCACAGAATTGAGTGGTTTGTCTGTGAGGAGCATGTGTTGCTCATTCAAGGACTTGTTTGTGGATGTTTAAATCTTGTAGGGCCTAATTTCTGCAACAGGAAGACTTAGGTTCTAGAGCTCCAATTTTAAGGGCAAGGAAAAACCTAGGCAGAAATGGGCTGTTTAATGCATGAGTACTGTGGAAAAGTTCTGTCTTGTTTTTAAATCCCATGGTGAATCATCCTTCTGGAGAATGGATCCTCCTTGTGGCTTCCTCCTTGGAAGAGGCAGGAGCCTGAGGAGGAGGGAAATGGAGGAATAATTGCTGTGTGTGGATCAAGGACAGCCAAACCCCGTGTCCTTTTCCCTGTGACTTCACAGCCCTGGCCATGTCCTGCTCCCCTAAGCACATTCATCAGTACTTTTACTGACCCAAATTCAAGGAAGCAGCTTTACTATTCTCTGTGTCAGCAGGCTGTGACAGAAGGGAACGGGGTTATTTTTTTTTTTTTCTCTAATGACAGTTCAATGCTTACTATTTGAGTGATGCTTACAGGCTAGAAGTCCTGATGAATTTGAAGTGGGGCTATTTGTTGATGTAGAGACAAGATGGCAAACTGACACCACAGGGAAAATAAGGGCAGTCCTGTGGCACGTACGTTTGATGGCTGAGGGTCTTGGAGAAAGAACTCATCAGTATGTGCAATGACTAGTGGAAGCCATAGTGTGCTGGGGTGAGCGGCTCACAGCCATGTGCCGCTGGGCAGCAAGCACAGGGCATGGTCTGAGCCCTGCAGAGCCGCAGGTTGGGCCTGAGCTACGGGCAGGCGGGGGAGCGAGGCCGGTGCGTTCTGGGCGCAGCAGCCCCTCCTCCCGCCGCGCCGCCATTACGCGCTGCGCCACTGCCCACCGAGGGGGGAGCGACAAGATGGCGGCGCGCCCGCCCACGTGACCCAAGGCCCGCCTCCTTCTAGAGGCGTCTCGGCCGCGCGCGGGGCGCTCTCGCGAGGGCGGCGAACAAAAGGACAGCGCGGCGCAGGCTGTGTGTTTGTGGGGGGGGGTCGTGATCTCGCGAGAATTCGCCGCCGCTCTCCTGCCGAGCAGAGCAGGGCGGGAGCGGGGGGGAGGGGAAACCTCGCGGTACCGCCGGAGACTCCGCGCGGGCCCGGCGCTCCGAAGTCTCGCGACAGCTCCGGGAGCGCTTCCCTCGCCGGCCCTGAGCTGCCGCGGAGTTCTCGCGATAGCGCCGGGAAGGGAGGGCGGAGAGTCGGTCGCGTGCGCGCTGAGGTCAGCGCGCGCGGCCGGGCGCGCGGGGGGCGGGGCCTATATAAAGTCCGGGCCCGCGGCGGGGGGGGCTCAGTCAGGGCAGCGATTCGTGGCGGAACCAGTGACACCCACGCCAGCGACCTCCCGGCCCAGCAGATCCCCATTTCTCGAGGCGGAGCGGGACGAGCCCGAGACCGATCTCTCGTTATGAGTCATGTGGCGGTGGAAAATGCCCTCAGTCTAGACCAGCAGGTGAGGAACGAGAAGCGGAAAGGCCGCTCCGTTACCCGGAGGAAGCGCGCGGCGGAGGCTCTTGGCGCGGGGAGGGCGGCAGGGATGGTCGGGAATCTTCGCGTGGGGCTTCGCTCCTCGCTTCCCGCGGTCGTTTCGCGATTTTCCCCGCGGTAACCCCCACCTCCCCCCCTAACGCGGCCTGTTGTGGCGCACTCGGTCGTTGCGCAGTTAACGCCGTGCGGCGGCCCCGCGCCACGCCGGGCCCCCCCCGCGGGGGTGCGTTGTCCCCGTGGCCGGGGCAGTGTTGCCGGGGTGCGAGGCCGCCGGTGCCGCCCGGCCCGGCCCCGGTCCCGCTCGGGCCCCGTGGCCCCCGCGCCGCGCTCGGACCCGCTTTGTGTGGGAGCGCCGGGAGCGGCAGCGGCCTCCGCCGGCCGCAGGGAGAACTACAGCGGGGGGAGGAGGAGGAGGAAGGGGCGGTCAATGGCCGCCATTGCGCGGGGCGGGGGAAGGGGGACACACACAACGACACGGCGCTTTGTGTGACGCTCCTTCCCCGGGGAGGCGGCGCTGGCGGCCGCCTTTGTTCGAGCTCCGGTGCTGCCGGGCCCCGGTGACGCAGTTGGGCCTGAACTCGTGTTGGTCCGCACCATTTTTTATTATTTTCTTTATTTTCATTCCCCCATCCCTCCGCCCCTCTCCCCGCGCTGGGCGGGATCGATGGTTATCTAACCCTCGGGGAAGGCGGCGGGGGCAGGAAGAGCCCCATCTGCTGCAGCAGGACCGTGGCCGGGCAGCGCTCGCCCTCGGCCGCTCCCGCGAAGTAGGTCATGGAGACAGTCCTTCCCTCCCCTCTCCCTTCTCCCCCGCTCCCCCCCCGCGCCACACGTGACGGGCGCCGGCAGCCGGATTAGCTGCTCCTGCTGCGCCGGGAATCCAGCCCGCAGTGCCGCACTGAGATGGCGCCGGGGCTGCGCCACCGATGCCCGAGGCAGCGCCTGGGAATTGTTGCTCCCACCGTAGGGATCTACTGCGAGAAGATTCATCCATGGCTTCTTGTTGATTGTGGAGAGCCGCCTTGATCTAGTGGAGAGCCTTTGTTATTGTTTGCTGTTAAAAATAAGAACCATTCTTAAGCCCTGCGTTGATGCTTCGATCAACTAGAAAGATGACTTTTTAAGTGGTAGCTTTAAAGAGGCTGTTATGAGGTCAGCCGTGGGAGAATTCTTAAAGAATTGAATGTCTTAAGGCGGCAGCTCACACAGCTGAGCGCCAGAAAGGACAGTTCATTGGAGTCTTTGCTTTAGATTAATTCAGCTCATGTTGGAAAACACTTTGTGCAATACATTACATAATATTTATTTGTATTTAAGCATGCGTTATTTTTCTGAGACAGGTTTGTAATCCTGCCATGCAGGCAAACAACTGTAATAAGATGGTTCTTTAACTTTACCGGTTTCCCACTGCCTTCTGCTGAAATGAGTCCATATTGTGTTTGACTTAAAACACAGTGGCACACCAGCACTGCGTGAACTGAATATCTTCTGGAAAACTTTTCTGGGAGACTGAAAGCTATAAACGTTTTGGAAAAACGAAACAAAAAATGGTGTTTGCTGAAGATGTTGGCAGACATCACCTAATGTTTTGTGAGCAGTAGTTGCCTCAAACATGAAGACTAATGGCTTAGTAGTGTTATTGCAGTTAAAAATATCTCGAGTCTCTGCAATTAAAGTGCCCAACTGAATTGGCATTACTTGTGCTGGAGTTTCTGTAGAAAAAAAAAAAACAACCTGTCACTGACCCAAATCCAAATGCATTTGAGTGCACTGAAATTCGGTCTGTTAAAAATGTCACTTTAGTGTGAAGCAGAAGTCTGTGGTGGTGATTTGGTGGGTGTGAGATACTGTGCTGCCCTTGCTGGTCGTGTGGGTGTGTGTTTATTGGTGGGTATAAAAACATAAGAGATGATGCAGCGTAATAATAGGAGACCTAACTCGGAGTGATTTTTGCAGTAGCTTGCTTCTGATAAGTGAAAAGGGTTTTTTGTATCTTAGCATAAGTTAATAGTAAAACATGTTGATACTTGTCTTATTTCTTCTAGTTTTCTGGTCTAGACTTGAATTCCTCCGACTCTCAGAGTGAAGGAAGTTCTACAAGCAGTAAGTACACACAAATTTTCAAGCTTACAAACACAGTTTTAGAGATTAAGAGTTTGCAGCTGTGAAAAGCAATTTTAAAGCCAAAGTTTACAGAGGCTGATGAGGAAATAGGAGCTAGCCAGTTAAGCTTGAATTGAAAACAATGTGTTTTAGATAGAACCACTTAATTTTGTAGTGGTACAGTTTATGTGCACATTTGTGAAGCACTTAATTAGCTTGAGAGAACTTAGTGTTCAGTTCTGTCCCAGATTTTCAGTTACCTCATCTGAGGCCACTGATTGTAGTAATGTGGTAATTTACCTTCTTAAAATATCCAGATAGAGTAGGAGTGTTAACTCTCCTGATCTCAATTCATTGAATAGAAAATTGTATTGATACTCAAGGCTTAAGTATGTTAAGAGGGGGGGAATCTTCCAGGAATTCACCTTCCCTTGTGGCTGGTATGTTCTCATTCATGTTGCTTTAGCAGACAGATGTTTCTGGATTGTAGACAGGAATGCTATTGAGAGGCAATTAGGTGTGGCTTCTGGTTTGATCTGAACTGAATGGATGGGAATGGGTGAATTTAAGGGGGAAGGAAAAATACTGGTGGTAATACTGTGAGTGCCAGGACTTGAATGTCACAGTAAATATCTTGAGCTGCTCAAGTATCTGGCACCAGCTTAAGCCTTAATGGGTGATGGGAAGACAGGTTTTTGTTGTAGACACGGTAACACCCATAAATGGGTGTGTGATCAGAGGAACACAAGACATCTGAGCCTTAAACCAGCTGCCTGAATGAGCATGCAGGAACTTTAAACTTAAACTTGAGAGCATGCTACCAAGTGCTGTATTAAAGGATTCTTGTTTAAAATGCTGCAAGAGGCCTTTAAAGGCAGATGTTTTTACTAACCAGAAGCTGTTGTTGACAAGATGAGCATTTCAAGATGTGCTGACACCACGGGCCTGTAACACTGCCTTTCTTTTGTCCTTTAGAAGGCCGATACATTCCTCCTCACTTGCGGAACAGGGAAGCTTCAAAACAGGGTATGTATTGGAAACACAGTGGCAACACTTAACTGGTTCTTGCATCTCAAGGAGCAGACTGCAGAGGCTCTGACAGTACTGCTGAAAACAATTACACAGACAGCTTGACTGTCCTGTGCAAAACATAGCAACTTTATCTTCTGCTTTTAGTGTGCTCTTCTAGATCCTTTCACCAATAATAACCTTTCACTTATATCTTAAGCATGTGTTCAGCATCTGACTGACAGAATACCTTCTGCATTTGTCTGTCACAATTAGCTGTGACTGAAGCAAGATGGAGTCTCCCATCTTAACTTGCTGTGTAATCTTGAGTGTTGGTCTGAATGGATTTTGTGGGTACTAGTTTTTCTGCTAGTGACTGTTGTGGAACTTAGAGCAATCAGTTGTTCAATATGAGCAAACAGCCGAGTTTCATTTTGTAAATGTGTATTTTAAACAAAGAGATGATGTCCTTGTTCAGCTTCCTGCAGCTTTTATGGAAGCCCTTGGGAGAACTTGCAGAAGGAAATGCAGGCTGTTGGTGAAGCAAACATAAAGTACATGACCTATTTTTGTCACGTGTTTACACAGGGGCTTATGCTGAGAAATGGCCCTGCCATCTTCCATTTGAATCTCTAAACAAAACATAATACAGAAGTTTCTTGGAACACTTCAGTGAAGTAAATTGTGACTGTTCTGTGGAAGATCCCAAGGGGGCAGGTGCTGCAGCACGTATTGTCATGTCTGGTGACTTGAGTGGGATATGAGAAAAGCATTTCCTCTAACACCTATTAAAATACACCAGACTGCAGCAGCTAAAACACTTCCTTCAGTGCTACAAGTAAAGAATTGAGGTTTTGTGGCACAGGAGGACTTGGATCTCATATGTTTCTAAAGCAGTAAACTTTAACAGATTATTTTCAATACTGGAAGAGGATGACTTCCATTATGAGTGGGAGGACAATACTTAAGTGAAAAGATATCTACCTTCTGGAGCTATACCACTTTAAATCTGGCTAGATGAAAAATGCTCCATTCTAGTCTTAAACCTTTCAAAGAAAGATCAATCTGTGTATGGCTTGCCATGATATATGTCCTAGCTTGTGGGTTTTCTGGGTGTTCAGGGTTTGTTTATTTGTTTTCATTGTTGTTTTTTTTTTTGGTTATGTAAAAGAAGTATGGCCTGAAGCACCAAGTGATAAACTGTGTGTTAGCAGAGCTGAGTATTTCAGGAAAAGGAGAGGGACTAGTTGGCATCCAGTTCAGCGCTCTTGTTCCCAGTCATACTGACCTCTGATATGAGCAGTCTTGCAAGAAACTGACTTGCCAAATCTGAGGGACATATAGGTTTCTCAAAAGCAGGAAACAGCTTTAAGGTGGTTGTGAACATTTGCTGTTTATAGATTGCTTCTTATGTGATGTTTAGTACTAAGTTTTGTGGGTAAAAGATACAGTAACCTTGAGTTTATCATGACCTATTATGTGTAGGATTGGCATTGTACTTTCTTGTGTGCAAAACCAGAGTTCAGACGTGGCACTGTGGATGTGATTACATGAGGCTTTTTTGAGGACTTGAACTTCACCTTACAAAAAAGTAAATAGGTCATGAGACTATAATCTGGTGTGTGGCTTGTTCAGTCAATAGTTGGTTGCCAACTTTCCTTGGTAAACCTAATGTTCAAAAATTGCCTTTAAACCTGGCTGAGTGCTGTACCCCACTGATCTTTTCCTGGTTCCCTGTGACAAGATTCATAATTGCTAAATGGAAAAGCTCCAGTTCGGGACCTTGTTGGAAGCATGATGAGTTTGGGCTTGTTTGTAAAGCTGAGCTGTCTTACCTTGTAGGATGATTTGAAGTCTGTTCTACAGTTGTACTTCCATTAAGGTTATGTTAGCTTCTGTTTACATAACTCAGTGATTTCTTCGGCTGGATTGAAACTGTTCTGAATTTTGCCTGCTCCTTGGAATTTTAAATGACAGATTTTTCAAAGCTTAGATGTGAAGAAGCAACTTTGCATGGTAGTGTTTACCCACACAACAAACTTGGATGCAGTCATACAAGTATAGTAACCTGATTGAAAAAAAAAAATCTTCCATTTACCTGCAGATCTGTCCCATTAATATTAATCTATTGGCTTTATAAATGGGGAGTTGGG
This sequence comes from Acrocephalus scirpaceus scirpaceus, assembly GCA_910950805.1. NCBI lineage: Eukaryota > Metazoa > Chordata > Aves > Passeriformes > Sylviidae > Acrocephalus > Acrocephalus scirpaceus. The sequence goes on along the minus strand of OU383774.1, from coordinate 110,957,382 downwards.
CAGTACAAAACTGCAGGAAATAACAGCCTGCATAAAAATGTCCTTAGGTTACTTAATGGCAATTCTGTTTCTCAGCTGTGGGAGCTCAGTATTCAGGGCTGCCTGGCCTGAAGTGTTTTGCTTCCATGAGCTCAACTTGCTAATACTAGCACTTGTTGCCGTGTAAATTTCTTCTTAAACTTCCTGGAAGCAGCTTCTGGATATTTAAACTGTAATCTGATCTATAGTAGATCAAAAAGTAAATGTTAAGAACTCACCTTAAAGGTCTTACCCATCCTAAAGGAATTGTATAATTCTGTTTCTCCCATTTTTTAAAAAAATTATTACTGCTGCTGCATGGGACTGGTTTTCAAGTGAGCTGGCAGTGATTTTTGTTAAAATGTTACAAAATGTAAATTAAAATGCTGGTTGAGGGAGAGGCATTGACAACTGTAATGCTGTTCATAGGTGTAAGGAGTACAGAACTGCTCTGGAAGTTGATTACCTTAGTGAATTCTTATCCCTGCAGTGAGGAAGACAGCTAGATTGAATCTCTACAGGTTTTTGCTTACGAAAAGACCAAAAGCCTTGACATTCAGAGGGATTTCCTGGTAGTCCTTGCACAGCATTGTAATCATTCTCTTCACTTTAGAGAAGTTGATTTCTGGTCTGTTACGGCTTTTCTCAGGGCATTTACTTCTGGTTTTAATTTCCCATTTGCTGTCTGAAATTCTATTATGCCTGTCATTTACTTAGAATTGACTTGTATGGCCTGGACCTTTGGTTCTGTGCTGATCCACAAATGTCGGAGTAGGAATGCCCGGTTGAAAGGTGAATTGTTAAAGCAGGATGTGTATACCTGTCTTAGGGCAGAAGTTGCTGCACTACCTTAAAAGTATGGCAGGGTACCAGCTTCAGAAATAAATGCTGTAAAGAGCTAGGTGAATGAGGTTGCTTTGTAGACTACTTGGAGTATGAATTTTTGATTATCTTGGAGTTCCTCAGGCTTCATAGAAGATCTGAAGTATAATGTATCTCTGAAGATGGCTCTGTCAGTACCACTGCTGTTTGATCTCATGGCAGGATGACATATTCCAATAGTTGTAGTATGGCCTGAAAGTTACTCATAATAAAATCTATATTTAGCTGTCTTTTAAACAAGCCAAAACAACAACTTTATTGAGGTTAGTATTTTTAAGGACTAATGTTGCTTCTTAAAGCATTTTGGAGGTCTTGAAGCTCATTCCATGATTTTGCGTGCTAAATGACTTCATGGGTGGATTATTTTTGCTGTCTGTTTCAGTTAAGCAGACAAAAGAGTTACAGTTACCACAGTAGGTTTTAAAGTTCCCTTGTGACCAGTACATTTCTGGATTCTGCGTACTAGAATTTCTTAATTAAAAAATCAGAGGCAATGTGAATGGCACTCTTTACAGAACATCCAAAAAGGTAGGGTAATGCTGGTAGCAAAGCCTTTTCAGAGAGATTGAGCCTAGAACAGCCCCTTTCTTTGGAATGAGTTTGTTCTGTGGTTGTTTTTATTGTCTCATGAATAGGTCTGGACTGGTTTTGTGCTGTGGAGCTGGCAAAGCTTACTCACAAGAGTGACATTATTTGTTTATCTGTCCTGTTATTTAACTTATTCTCTGCTGGAATCCCATAGCTGAGATAAACAACATTACACAAACTTGGGCAAGTTGGACCTCTGAAAGAGAATTTATAGTTTCTTAGTCCAGTACCAGAGCAGTGTTTAAAGCTTCAGGTTTCTGCTACCTGGCAGGCCCTGGCAGCAGAATAAAAGTGAGGTTTTTTTACTCTGGTATTGGCAAGCGAAGATACTTTGTATTCTTTTAAGTTAACATACCTAAGTAGGCACCTACTGTAGGCAGGGGTAAAAGTGCTGTGGAAAAATTCAGTGTGATTCAGTGTGATTAATTTTTTGTGAAGAGAGCTCTTTGTGTATGGTGCTGTTACTTTTATTCTGTGCTGATCACATTGCTTTGTGTATTTGCAGTATGATAAAACATTCTAACCTCTGTTTGTATTTTGGATACCATTTATTGAACACTGAGAGGCCTTGTTAACCTCCAGAAATTAAATGTGCAGTCAAGAATTTGTGTTGGAGAGATGATGTAGATAAGGCTTGGCAAGATTTAGCATCCTTAAGTTTCTTCTGATACCCATCTTTGCAGGGTAGGCAACTGAAATACTTGTACTAAGGCAAGTGCATGTTTTTTAAAAAAAAAACCAACATGCTTGTATTTGGAGGGAGAAATTCCATTTTTTATGGGTGGTGAGCAATGCTCAGTTCCTTTTTGAGCAAGTCTTAAGGTTCATACAGCTTCTGTTCATGAAGGAATTTGGTCCCGTAGACCTTTCAGTGAAGATTCCTGGGCAGAAGTGTTGTTTTTTGTACAAGCCTGGACTGTGCAATGCCTGGCTGAAATCCTTTCTCCGCTAGGTTTCGATAGCGGCGGCTGGAGCTCCAGGCGAGACAAGGATGCCTACAGCAGCTTCGGTGCGCGCTCCGACCGTGATGCCAAGTCCAGCTTCTTCGACCGCGGGACCGGATCCAGGGGAGGGAGGCAAGTACCTCTTTGTCTGGGTGGTGCACATGGAGTCTGCCTCGGCTCTAGCACTGCACCTGTAATCTTGATGTTGAACTTAGAGTTCCAGGTGTGAACAGCGTGAGGTGGGAGGAGAGAGGGTGAGAACCTTGCCTTTAAAGCTACATGATTTCACGGGTGGGCCACTTGCATGTCATGAAAAATGTGCCCTGTAGTCTGCCACCAGCCTCTCACTGCAGCTGTAGTGACTGGCTGACTTGAACATTCACCAGAGAAGTGCTAGGTGGGTGGCTACTTCCAGGAGAACCGTGAAGAGCTGTTGGGAGCACACACAATACATCACTATGGATTTTTTTATTTCAATTTTTTTTCTTGTTTAAAAAGTGTAGTTAATAAAACTGGGTGAGACTCTTGCAGGTTCTCTGCCTTACTTGATCAGTCTTACACACATCATGCGTTGTATGCACAAGTGTGGTGAGAGTGACCTTTACCGACTTAGTAAAGCTGACCTAGTCCTGTATCCAGACTTTTCTCAAACATGATTTACCAGGCCAAAAGCTAAACAGTTGAGGTAAGGACTTCTTCCACCTTCTTTCCAAGTCAGTAATACAGGTGAGCTCCCTCTTTATGAAATAATTGTATGACATAATGGAGGTATTTGGTCACACGTGCGGTGGGGGAATAAAGGAACAAATCACAGGCTCTGGAGGGTTTTGTCTGGACATGGGAGACCTGTGTAGAATGAGGCAGATGAAAGGGTGGGGGGGAATACAAAATAATCCTGCTCAGGAGGTTTAAACAAAGCTCCCTACAAAGAAATGGCAAAGACCGAACAAGATTGCAGCTCCGCTGGCAGATGGCTGTTTACATTTTTTTATGTGTAATCAAATAAAAATGGTGATACAAAGTTCACTGTGCTAAGCTAAACTGAGCTCTGAAATCATGATAAACTTTCCTGTCTGACAAAATGTGACCTGGTCTGATGGCCAGGACTAAGTTCTGTTCTCAGGTCAAGAAGCAAGTGTAGATAACTTGATGATTTTGAATTGTTCCACAGTTGTGTATGTAATACACATACACTGCTTTGATTCTGCATGTCAGCACTCCCTGTTGCCTGGGAAGGGTGGTCTGATTCTGGTGCTGTGTTTAGATATGAAGAGCGTGGCAGAGGAGGGGACTATGACCGCAGTGGCTTCGGCAGATTTGACCGTGGTGGGAACAGCCGCTGGTGTGACAAATCAGATGAGGATGACTGGTCAAAGCCTCTCCCCCCAAGTGAACGCCTGGAACAGTAAGTCATGGAATAGTACTGGTTCATGGGGCAGGGTCATTTGATAATTCCAGCAAGTAAAAATACTTTCCTCTTCTGTTTCTAGGGAACTCTTTTCAGGAAGCAATACTGGCATTAACTTTGAGAAATATGATGATATTCCTGTTGAAGCAACAGGCAGCAACTGTCCTCCACATATTGAAAGTGTAAGATATTTTAGATGTCTGTTTTGCTAATATATCTACGAGACTATTTTGCATGGGTAGCTTGATGTCTGATGTCTGGAGTTTAGGGAGGAAAGGAAACACTGTCTTCCCTTCCTACAGTTATGCTGTTTTGCAGAAGAGGGTTGCATATGATGAACTAAGACAGGGAAGAAATTGTGTAAGCTTTTTCAGTTAAGACAGCTTTTTAAACAGTGAACCTGTGAGGAAGTGGAAGTGCTTTGAAGGTGCTGATTTGGGAGTAACTGCTAAGGCATAGGCAGTGTTAGACTAAGCACAGTGTGTGTGCTCATGCAGTCTGCACTTCAGGCTCTATTGGCTTTTTAAGAATTGCTTAGAAAACTGGACTAAGTATCTATGTCACTCTCTAAACTTTATAAGCAAGTTCCTATATGAAGGGCTGAAACAAGAGCCACCTTATAAATGACTTGTTCTACTGAATGTTGTGTTACATGGTGGTTAAAGGGAAGGATTCTGATCTTACTCCTTTTAAATATCTCACAGTTCAGCGATGTTGACATGGGAGAAATCATAATGGGAAACATTGAACTCACACGCTACACCCGTCCTACTCCAGTCCAGAAACATGCAATACCAATTATTAAAGAAAAGAGAGACTTAATGGCCTGTGCTCAGACAGGTAAGTTAAAAACTTTGCTGCTTACTCTCACTAGAGGTGGGGACGTGTATTACTTCAGGTACTAGGTAGAATCTCCTGTGCAGAGTATACTGAATAGTTGTGTGTTGGAAGCTAATTAGCTTTAGTCTTGCACCTGCTTTAGATGTGACTTGACTGGGTTTACTGTGTTTGTCCTGAGATGCGTTCATGTCTTTAACCACATTTGCTTCAGGGTTTTGGGGTGCTGAGGCTGCTCCAGTGCCCCAAGTAGCAGCCATGTTCCAATGCAGGTGTTACAGGGAATGTGTTACTGATAACAAGATTAGTGCTGTAGTCAGTAGTAACTCTTAATAATACTGGCTTGTGTTCTACTAGGGTCCGGGAAAACAGCTGCATTTCTTCTACCAATACTGAGCCAGATATATGCAGATGGCCCTGGTGATGCCTTGAGAGCAATGAAGGCAAGTATTCAAATACCTAGTCCTGTAAGAGCGATGATTAACGTCACAGGTTTGGGGTTTTTTCCCTCCCCACATGAGCTGATGTGTGCTGCTGAACACAACAGCTGGTCTTAAATGTTGTCATTTTGGGTATGATAGGGAAGCATCTCAACTTCAAGAAGACTTCAGCTGTTTCTCTTAAAAAATCCAGGCTGTGCATTACTTTTTTTCCTTCTGAAGAGTTGCATAACTGTCCAGTTTTTTTAATGAGTGGTTTTGTTGTTGCATAAGCTTAAAAGACACTTCCATTGCTGCAAAAAAAGCAACTTGGTCACACGTGTGTCATAAGAATTTCAGAACAGGGAGCAATTGGTTCTATGGCTGTAACTTCTCTGCTGCTGAAGTTTAGGATCAAAGTGCTTGTTGTAAAGACCAGGACTGTGCAGCTGTTGCCATAGTAACCCACAGCTGAACCTCGGGCACTGTAATAGGGCTGTTCAGAGGCAATGCTCAAATTGACTCTCAGTCATGATTTGTCTTTCTTAAACTTGGTGGCCTGTCTTAAATACTGTCTGCAGTAGCTTTTTTCATTCCCTTTGTGTTTCGGATTCTCATGCCAAGGTTGTTTTTTTCTTCAGGAGAATGGGAGGTATGGGCGCCGTAAGCAATATCCAATCTCACTGGTCTTGGCTCCCACCAGAGAATTGGCTGTGCAGATCTATGAGGAAGCCAGAAAGGTATGTCTAACAGTTTATTATTACAACATAACTCAAGTAGAATTTTTTTTGGAGCTAACTTACTTTGTTTTACAGTTTGCATACCGCTCCAGAGTTCGCCCCTGCGTTGTATATGGCGGTGCAGACATTGGCCAGCAGATCCGTGACTTAGAACGTGGATGTCACTTGCTTGTAGCAACTCCAGGACGACTGGTTGATATGATGGAGAGGGGAAAGATTGGACTGGATTTTTGCAAGTAAGTAAAGTGTTGCTTGTCTGTGTACAAATGACTGAAAGTGGGATACAGTTAAGGACCTCAGTAGCTTTTGTATTGCCTAAACATCTAGTTGAGAACTTGTAAGCCAGTGCAGACACTAGAGCTTACAGAAACATGTTCTGAAGATGGTTTTTTACTGCTGTTTAGGTACCTAGTCCTTGATGAAGCTGACAGAATGCTTGATATGGGGTTTGAACCTCAAATTCGTCGAATTGTTGAACAAGATACTATGCCACCAAAGGGGGTTCGTCACACCATGATGTTCAGTGCTACTTTCCCCAAGGAAATCCAGGTACTTAACAAGAGCTTAAATACTTTAAAAACTCTTAAGGCCAAAGAAATACTGTCTTTGGAAGGAGGGAAAAAGTATTATTTGGTTGTGATTTTTTTTTTCTCCCCTTTTTTAGATGCTTGCTCGTGACTTCCTTGATGAATATATCTTTCTGGCTGTTGGCAGAGTAGGTTCAACATCTGAGAACATCACACAGAAAGTAGTATGGGTGGAAGAGCCAGACAAACGATCGTTCCTGCTTGACCTGCTAAATGCCACAGGTAAAGAGCAGCTGCAGATAAGCAAATGAGGCAGAATTCAGAATAGGCAAATCTAATGACTCAAGCAATACAAATTTCTATTGATTAGGTGAAAGAAAGGGTGTTGTGTTGATATGCATTGAACATACTGCACCAGCTAAATGCCAGTATCAAGTTGATGTAAGCATGTCTGTTAATAAAAACTGGGGAGGGAGGTCCCCAGTGATGTTACTTCGGAATAAATGGGCAGAGAATTGAATCTGACTATCACCAGGTCACAGAGCCTATATTTATCTATGCAGCTTTTCTTCTGCTAAACTGGGCTTTAATTTTTATTAGGCAAAGATTCCTTGACTCTGGTGTTCGTGGAAACTAAAAAGGGGGCAGATGCTCTGGAGGACTTCCTGTACCACGAAGGCTATGCCTGCACAAGTATCCACGGAGATCGCTCCCAGAGGGACAGAGAGGAAGCGCTGCACCAGTTCCGCTCTGGCAAGAGCCCCATTCTTGTTGCCACAGCAGTAAGTGAAATCTGCAAAACTCAAGCATGTGAGCCTGTTTCTTGGCCTGTGGAGTCTTACTAAGTTTTGATTGAATCCTTTAACCACTAGGTAGCAGCAAGAGGGCTGGATATCTCAAATGTAAAGCATGTCATAAACTTCGACTTGCCAAGTGACATTGAGGAGTATGTACATCGTATTGGTCGTACAGGCCGTGTAGGAAACCTTGGTAAGTATGACTTGGGGTTTTCTTAGGCAGTGCTTCATACATACCTACCTTGACAGGTGCAGTCATATTGGCTGAGTAATAAATTTTGAATAAGTACGTGGAGGAAGCTTGTGAGCTGCCCTCTGTGACCAAAAGCTGGTCACTGCTGCCAAGCTGCTGTGGAAAGTTTGCCAGTTCCTTTAGGTAATGTTCTTAGTGCCATCAAAAGGCTCTCTTACTACATGTAAGCCTGGTGTCTTCTGTGTCAGTAGACATGATTTTGTGACTAGCTGTGGTGGAGTAATGGTCTCAAACAGCTTTCTAAATAATTCTAGTGTTCTCAGGATTGGCTGTAAGGAACTGGAGTATGGAATGGGTTTAAATGCTGTGGTGTACTTGGATTGTGTGTAGCTAAAACTGAATATCTATTTCAGGTCTTGCCACTTCATTCTTCAATGAGAGGAACATAAACATTACAAAGGACTTGCTTGATCTCCTTGTGGAGGCTAAGCAGGAAGTACCATCTTGGCTGGAGAACATGGCCTATGAACAGCATCACAAAGGAGGAGGCAGCCGTGGGCGATCCAAGAGGTAAGAGGCACAGCTTTGGCCAGAGGTGTATATTCAGTCCAGTGAGAGACAGTGCTTGTGACTTGCTCTCAGTCTCAGAAAATACACTTAGTGGATGATAAGTTGCAGTATAAGCTGAGCTTGGTTTGTGCAAAGGTGACAGTGTCTGTCTGGTTTTGTTCTATTTATTCATAAGGCAGTTAACACATAAGACCTCTTTCCTCTTAAGCAGCTAGATAGAACTGAGATAGAATGATGTTATCAAAAAACATTTTAGAACTATAAAAGCAGGTATAAAACAAAAAAATTGCCTGTGCCAGAGATGAACCTTAAGCAGCTATTTTGATATTTAGGAGAAAGTAATGCAATGCCTCCTGACAAGACAAGGAGAGAGAAAGGAATGCAGGTGTGAGGCCACTTGTACAACAGTTTTGCTATGGGAACTTAAAACACTGTAGTACAAACCTTTGTTTACTGGCTTACAGGGGTAGGATGAGGAACACTTAATGTACTTAACATGATCCAGCCACATTGGGTTTGGTGTGAGTTTTTTGTTCTCCATTTTGCCATATGCTTGTAAAATACTTGCCTTGTACATCATGAGAGATAGTCATAAATGCTTTGCTTAAACACTAAGATAGGATTGGAAATCTCGTGGAGGCAGAGATTTCACCAAATCAAATCTTTCCAGGTAGCCTTGGGGTGCTTATGAAGTGAGCTCACCTCAGCAGTCAGTGCTGTAGTTGGTATGCAGTGTCAGAGTCCGTGAGTCTCAGTGTGTGCAGTGCTTAAAATGCCAGCTCTGACTGGAGTGTTTGTCTGTGGCGCTCTGCAGCAGTCGGTTCAGCGGAGGCTTCGGGGCCAGGGACTACCGGACGAGCAGCGGCTTCGGCAGCAGCAGCTCCAGCAGCAGCCGGTCAACCAGCAGCCGCAGCGGCGGGAGCGGCAGCAGAGGCTTTGGAGGTGAGAGGGGCTGGGCAGGTACACCTGAAGTGCTTGCTGGGTAAAACTGGATGTGATGTTTGAATAAGAGATCATCTGGTGCGTGTCATGCAGTCTCAGCATTCTGCTTGGATCTAGGCCCCAGTGCAGGTTTACCTGACTGATTGTTTGATGCTACCTGCCTTTCCAGTATTAGCTTAATGTTGTGCATTTGGCAGTACTGCTGGGTGGGGTGTCTTTAATAGACAACAGATACCTGGGTTGTTTTCTTGTTGTGAAGGTGCAAATCTTTAGAGTTAATTAAGCATCACTTTCTCTTGCCTTTCATAGGTGGTGGTTATGGAGGCTTCTACAACAGTGATGGATATGGAGGAAACTATAACTCCCAGGGGGTGGACTGGTGGGGCAACTGATCTGCTTGTAGCAGATACCCCACCAAACAAGCTAATATGGAAACCACATGTAACTTAGCCAGACTATACCTTGTGTAGCTTCAAGAACTCGCAGTACATTACCAGCTGTGATTCTCCACTGAAATTTTTTTTAAGGGAGCTCAAGGTCACAAGATGGAAATAAAGGAACAAGTAGCCCTATCTCGAAGGTGGTTTTGAAGACTCTTATTGCTGTAGTCAGGATTAACTCCCCTCCCACCCATCCCCACCCAGAAACTGCATTTATAATTTTGTGACTGAGGATCATTTGTTTGTTAATGTACTGTGCCTTTAACTTTAGACAACTTTTATTTTGATGTCCTGTTGGCTCAGTAATGCTCAAGATATCAATTGTTTTGACAAAATAAAAATTACTGAACTTGGGCTAAAATCAAACCTTGGCACACAGGTGTGATACAACTTAAACAGGAATCACTGATTCATCCATAATATTACAAAGAAAAACTTATGCGGTAGCCTGCATTAGGGCTTTTGGTATCTGCAGATTTGAAAAATAAAACATCTTGAAGCATATCAATGCAATTAGTTTCTAATGTGGCAAAACTGTACTAAGTTAAAGTTCTGATTTGCTCACTCTATCCTGGATAGGTACTTAGAACCTGATAGCCTTTAATAAGCCATTCCAGTCATGATGAGATGATGTATGGATACATGCATACATTAAAAGCACTGTTTTTGAAGTTAATGCAAGTAAATACAGCAATTCCTTTTTCAATATTTAGGCAGATCATTAATGTGAGCTAGCCAAATGTGGGCAGAACATTACAGGGAACGTTTAAAGGTCTGATAACTTGAAATAGTTTTTAGGAGAATTCATCTATTTAGACTTTTTAAAAATGCCTGCCATATGAAATTGAAATGGTAGAATGGCTGACCATGGCAGTGATTGGTCCTCCTTAAGGGCCTGACTGAATTTTTGGTCTAATAACGCATGCTAGTGTTGATGTTTTTTGGTCAAGAGGGTATGAACAGGAAGAATTATGCAGCAGGCTTTATTTTAATGCAGATTCACATTACTCTGTTCAAGCTGCGTGGAGATGTTAAACTGGCTTACTGTAGACTTTGTAAAATGGCTCCAGAAGAGTAACAAACAAACCTGAGATCACAGAGGTTGGAAATGTACATAAACTGCACAAGGTTTCAATTCTGCTATTAAAGTGCAGTTTTAGTCAGTTTTAGTTGCATAGGTTTCCATTGTATTTATAGTCTGTTATGCTAAATCTGGCCAAAGATAAGTATTGTCCACCAGAAAAATGCCTCTGCCACTTGGAATTTCTGTGCTAACTTTGCGGCCAGAGCATTTAACAACTAATCTACAGTGGCATAGGAAAATGGCAAAAATCTCCTAAAGTGCAATAGATTTTTTCAAGTGTATTGTGCCTTGTTCTAAAACTTTTATTAAGTAGGTGCACTTGACAGTATTGAGGTCATTTGTTATGGTGCTATTTCAAGTCTAGGTTTAGGCCCTTGTACATTTTGCCCATAACTTTTTACAAAATACTTCTTTTATTGCACATTCAGAGAATTTTATATATGTCTTGTGTGCGTGTCCTTAACTTCCAATCTTATTTTGTCTCTTGGAGATTGAACGCAGCTTGTTTAAGGAGAAGGAAATAGATTCTAAAACTTATTTGGGACCATGGGAATGATAGCTGGGAAGAAAACTATTTGCACACGACAGATTTCTAGATACTTTTTGCTGCTAGTTTTGTGTAATATTTATTGAACATTTTTGACAAATATTTATTTTTGTAAGCCTAAAAGTGATTCTTTGAAAGTTTAAAGAAACTTGACCAAAAGACAGTACAAAAACACTGGCACTTGAATGTTGAATGTCACCGTATGCGTGAAATTATATATTTCGGGGTAGTGTGAGCTTTTAATGTTTAAGTCATATTAAACTCTTAAGTCAAATTAAGCAGACCCGGCATTGGCAGTATAGCCATAACTTTCTGATAGTAAAACAAAAATTGGCAACTTAAAATTAAACATGCCAAGGTTTTGATACACTTGTCTTAAGATATTTATGAAACACTTCTAAACACTGATGTGAAGTGTCCAGATTCTCAGATGTTTGTTGCGTGAGTTTTGTTTAGTTGTGTGGTTTTTTTTTTTTCAGTGAATGTCTGGCACATTGCAATCCTCAAACATGTGGTTATCTTTGTTGTATTGGCATAATCAGTGACTTGTGCATTTTAGCAAGTTTTATCAGCCAGCAATATTTTCAGTTCAGATACAAGGATTCAAACCAATATGCAAGAATGGATTTAAACTTGCTGAATGTGAAAATTGAACTTCAAGTCACTGTAGGTTTAGAATTGCTTATTGTATTAGTTTAGATGCTAGCACTGCATGTGCTGTGCATATTCTTGATTTTATTAAAATAAAAAAGTTGAACTGCACAGTCTATTCATTTGTGAAGCGTCACTCCTGGTTTATGAGCTCTGTAGCCCCAGCAGTCTCATCCATGTGCAGCTCTGGAAGCAGGTGACTCTAGTGTGGCACACGTCAGTGTGGTGACACGTGGCAGCCAGGCTCTCAGGGCTGTAGCTGAAAGAACCTAAAATGGCCTGTGCCCCAAGTGCAAGTGTCAGAGGTGCCAGCAGAGCAGAGTGGGACAGACGAGGAGAAAACCACCTGCGATTGTTCATTAGGGGAATCAATTTTCAACCTTGTGAAGTCAGGCTTGGCTCCTCAGCCCCTGACTGCTCAGGACTTCATCTCTCAGTTGTCCCTCTGAATTCCACCCGAGTGCCTTGTAGAGAGCTTTAAGTTTTGACCTGTTCATTGTTCTAGGTATTGAAAAGCCAAAATGAGATGAAATATTGAAATATCCAAGGGAATGCAGTGGAAGGAATAGATTCAGGTGTTTCCAGTTTCTCTGAAGTGAAATAAATTTGCTTCATTTGAGAGAAAGTGATTCAGAAAGAGCCTGGGTTTTAAGTTTGGTGCTGGAACAACTGTAGAAACTTGTGATTTCCTGGTGAGTAAGGAAGAGGGTGGGGGGAAAAAAGTATTGCCTGGGACCTCTGATCCATACAAGTATGATGCAGGTGAATGGTGTGGGGTAAGGACTGGTAAAGGTGTGATGTGCCTCTGCAGTCCTGGGAAATCTGTATAGGAAATAACATTACAACACCAATCCAGTACTGTGTCTGGACCTTAGAGAATAATGGAAAGGGTACAGATGACTCTTGATTCCCATGATAGCTTGCTGGAGCATCTGCCTTGAGCACACTGACTGTGGACCACACTAAATTTGCCTGCTTTAGACTTGCATTAATTATCAACCTCATCATGCAGGGCTTTGTGTTGTCATGCGATGTCCCTGGATGTGCAACATGCACTTCAATATCTTCCAAAGGCAGTTTTCCCTCCCCTGTGTAGCTGTAGAAATACTAGAACCACAGTTAGGAGATGGATAAGCCAGGGGAAATACGTGCTGTGGAGGCGTGGCCCCTGGGATCTGGAGCTCCAGGTTTGAGTGTAAAAGTTGGCACTTGCTGCTTTAGCTTAGGTTTGTCCCTGGCAGAGTGCAGGAGTGGCAGAGGAGCTGTATGGCAGCCAAATCCACAGGAGCACTGGGCTGTGAGCATTGCTCTGCACTGTGGCATGCAAAGGTGGAAGAGCTAATGTAGGCAGTAGTGGGCACAAAGTCAGTGAAAACCAAAGGAGGAAGTCTGGTCCTCAGGGAGATTGTTCCTACAGGCTGGAGGAAACCATTTACCTCTGGAATGGAAGTTAGGCTGGGGAAAAGGCAGAGATCAGGAGTCTTGAGACACCAGAGCTACTGGGGTAAGAGAAGCACAGAGCATCTTCCCACAGAGGTGGAAGTTTGTATTTCAGTAGCTCTTTTCTTGGGCAGTAAAATATTTCACACACTAAATGAGGTAAGACTTGGGAAGAGGTGGGCAAGACATCCTAAATTGTAAAGTAAAAGGCTGTGAAGTTAAATGGTAAAAATTATTATTGATTTGTCTTTGTGAAGCTTTGTTGTGTGAGGCCTTCAAAACACTCAGTAAAGTCAGTCTTTGGGCAGTAAATGTGCATATGCCAACAGTGGCAGAGGTTATGGCAGGAAGGTTGTAGTAAATTCTGCTCTTGGTTTGCCAGTGAGGTCACTGTGACCTGTGCAGATAAGGAGAGATCTTGGAACTATTTGACTGTGGTGATAGGGGTGGGAGGGACTTGGATGGATGTCCTAGTGCAGAGTTCACAGAAGTTGAGAGAGCGCTGGGGTTAGCAGAGAGACTTGGTCACTGTTTGTTTGGTGTGAGGATTGAGTACAGGAAAGGCAGCTTGTACAAGCAGGGTGCTGCTGAGGCTGTGGCAGCCAAAAGTTGCCCTATAATATAAACCTCATTAAAGCTGTGTGTCTGTAGCCTTCCAAGTTTGTGAATCCTCATCCAGTGCAGTGTTCACTGTGGCTCATATTGATCAATGTGTTCATGAAAATAGCCTGCAGTCAGTTATGACAGGCCACACTGAATTACAAATCCCAGGTGTTAGTGCTCATTCGTAGGTGAGGGGAACAAAGGATGTGTCTGGAGTTTGACTCCTGCTGTGCTGTGAGCTCTGGCACTTCAGTGAACCTGGCTGGAGCTGTTGCAGCAGCACTCAAACCAATCTCACAGCTTGTAAGTGGATCGTTTTTGAGGGGCAGATTGCCAAGGCTGTTGAAGTGACAGTTTCATGCTGCATTTTCTGTCTTGGGTTACTACTTTGTGCCAGAAAAGAGCAGTACAGATCTGTCTGGTTCTGTCAGCCCCTTGGCTGGTTGCTTCATGGAATCAGTGGCCTTGTGCATAATATTGCTCATGGGTAGCAGTCATGTAAGTAGTCCCAGGAAGTGGGAAGTGGTTTGTGTAATTATCCTGTGCTCACAGAAACTTAACTGTGAAGTCCTGTGATCCCAGGACACTTAACAAGTGAAGTCACCTGCTGGTGGTTTATGAGGCAGGCCTATAGCAGAGCCAAGACTAGGAAAAGTGTAAGTGGTGGGAGGGCCTTTGCTGAGGTACCATGAGAGAGTTCCTCTCCTGCTGCCCTCAGCTCTTTCCTGGCATTATTTAGGGAAGGTCTGGAAAGGCTGTCAGTGCTATGGATCTACAAGTCTGGCCTGTCCATTTAGGATAAGCAAATTTTGCTGTGTATTTAATCATTAAGGGTACTGCCATCTCCCCAGAGAGTTTTTGTAAACAGTTGAAATTCTGCTCTAAACTACATCCTAGCAAGGGTAGGGTTTGCTCTTTGTCCTGCCACTTCAGGGGAAACTCACCATCATCTGATTTGTTAGCAAAAAATATTGCTGCTAAAGAAACTGCATGGTTCAAATAAACATTCAGTGTGTTCAGAGCACAGATTACACCATGCTGAGCCTAATTAATGATCTGAGCAGGTTTCAATACAGTGATGATGTCAAATTATGTATTTGGTGTGATGAAAGCTTTGCTCCCAGTGGACTGCCATGCAAACTGGAGTTTGTCATTGAGGGTCATAGGGACTACAGGCTTTGCAGGGAAGGCTGAAGTACAGCCTGGAGCAAATGTTGGCATTATGTGTTTAGATACCCAGTGCAGAAAATGAAACTGTTACTTCAAGGAGGGGCCTGATTAGCAGGGTTTTTTCAGTGGCTAAAGAGTTTGTCTAATCTTCAGTTGATGACTCACTGGGCAGGAAGGAGTAGTGATAAATTTGAAAAGGAAGCAGAATAGAAAGTTTGGCAAAGATACAAAGCATTTTGTATGCTGTGCTGCCTTCAGCTGTGCTGCTGCTCTGGGTTACCTGGGGTCAGTCACATCTTTGTGCTGCAACTGTTCTGTTTGTCTCTTGTTCATCCTGTCAGTGTAAAGGCATCAACTTTTTCAATCAGCAATTGCAGCACCAATATCCAGTCTCACCTGTCATCTCACCGAGGACTTCTAGGTTCTACTTGAAACCAGTAATTTTCAGGTAGATTCAGCTTAAAAAGTGACAGCACAGTAAGAATATGGGATACTATGTCATATTCCTTGATTATTCTATTCTAACAAGAGAGAGAAACAAGATTTCTGATAGCATTTCTCAAATATTTACCCTTGTTCTTTCTAACCCAACTTCCGTTGTTTAGTTGGTTTTTTTTTTTTGTACATACTTGTTTCTTCCTGCAGTCAAAACAAACATTGCTTCTGATGGCACTTGAGATCTCAGAGGCTCGTAATAGAAAGCATTCCTTGTGCAGCAAGGGAAACAATCGCTCAGGGTTATTTACAAAGAAGGAACAGCCAGAAATTAAGTGGTCTGGGAATCTTAATGGAAGCTGTTTGTTAAATACCACTTGTGTGCTGAGCTTAGTCAGAGATTAGATGTAGGTTAAGGGAAGTGTTCTCTGAAGAAATATAAAAACATTTGAGAGCTGAGAACTGGCTTACGGAAACAGAGTACCACATTGCTGATCTTTTCCAGCTCTCTCCATTTATGCTTGAGAAAGATGTGCCCAGGACTCTCTGGGTGAAAAGACTGTACTTAATTAAGTTGAGCTGTGTGAGTCTACAAACGTAGCGGGATCATGTACTTGAAAGCTTGCCTGAATTTTCTAACTGTATCAGCTGGTCTGAGGAAGGATGCATCTTCTTCTCGACTCCTTTAGCAGCTGAGGAATCTGGTAATTAGGCTACTGTTAAATCACAGTGTGCTTTATGAAAATTCCTACAGGGAATCAAGTACTTGCCTATTTTATGTGGATAAATTAAAATGATGGGCTCATTGCAACCACTGGTGCTTCTGCGGAATTTCTCTGGAGTAAATCTCAGTAAAGTTTTAAGAAGGAGCTCTGCCTTTCCAGGAAATGAGGAGACAGAACAGCCAAGCAAGAGGCCAGTGGCCGAGTTAAGAGTGGAAGCCCAGTCTCCTCTGAGTGACCCCGTGTTGCTCTGGCAGCACAAACATCAGCTTCCTCTCACGATGACCTGGGGATCTGGGAGCAGCCCAAGCTCCTGATCATAGCATGGGAACTGCCACTCAGCCTGCAGCCACTGCCTGTGCCTTGGGACTCATTACCCTTCAGCAGTAACTCCCTTGGAGTCAGAGTTCCCCATGCAGGATGAGCCTTGTGGTGGTCACCAGGGTTTTAGGAGGTTTTCTGCTACTGCATTTTGGTCTTTGGTTTAGCACTAGAGAGATTTATCTCTGCTTCACTTGCTATAAAATTAAGGTCTTAACTCTGAGGTTCTTAAAGGAGTTAATTGTGACTTTGAAATGCCCTTGACAGGAGCCCCACACAGAATGGGGACAGCTTTCAGTGCTGCAGTCCATGACAGCATCCCTAAAACTCGTAGCAAATGAGAGTTGAACCTTGCAGTGCCCTGCTGAATTTTGTGGCCCGGGCTGTGCTGTAGGATTATGAAAATGTCTTAACAAGCTGGAAGCATCAGGACATCTCTGGTTGTTGATTTATGCTCAAAGAATGTCTCTGATAACAGCAGTCACTTCTCTAGGGCCATGTTAACTCAGTGGAGACTCTGGGATGCACCAGAGGTCAAATTGTGCTTTTTACTTTGGCTGCTGGAGTCTCCCTCCCATGTCAGGAAAGGATCATACTACTCTGACCAGTACTTTTTATATTATTGGCACAGCTTTTGGTTTAGAAGTCTGATCATCTTTTTTAAGTGAAACCCCCATGGACAGGCTGTAGACCCCACATGCAAGTTCATCCTTATCTCAGTTGCAGTTCTTGTGCTGAAGGCTTTGGATTGGAGATGGAACTTGCAGCAATGGAAACATCTGAAAGCAATTTAGGTTAAGACTCATCAAGAATGACGTGAATTAATTATAAATTAGGTTTAGGGACAAGGAATGTGTTTCCACATGGATGGTTTAATTGGAAACCCAAATTCTTTTTTGTGGTGCAGTCAACCTTGGCTGTTAGAGTGGTTTTCTATTAGCAGTCACCAGATTCTCTATGATTAGAGATTACTGTTGTGCTTGGTTTTATATCCATCAGCATGTAGATAGGGTGTTAATTGTCAGCCATGAAGCTGGGGACCACCAGTCATTTACTGCTGTGTGTTTGTGCCATTTGTCCCACTTGAAACCATTTTGTTTTCCTTCTGTCTTTCCTGACTCTCTCTACTAAGTCCAGGAACTTACACTTTCCTCTGAGTCCCAAAGACCTGCCCTGATCCTTCTGAATCAGGTAACCCTTCCTTTTTTCCCAAACTGTCCACCATCTGCAGCTTCTGCTTGGTTTGGGTAATTTCAGAGATCTGCCTCCCTTCTCAAAAGTTAGAAATTTTTCATACTCTTGTTTCCCTCGATGTTCCTGCTCCCACAGGCCTGCTTCTAGAGGAATATTTTGCAGGCTGCTCAGGCAGAATCTGATAAGTAATAGCTGCAGGAATATGGCTGTGCAAGGCTTTTCTCAGCAGAATTGTTACTGTAGGTTATTTAAACATAGCTCTGCTGGGTCATTGAATTCTTTCAGCCCAGAGCAGTAGCTGGCAGAACTGTAAATGGATATGGCTGTCAAATTTGCATGTAGTCCGCAAAAACTGCTTTATGAACTACTTGGTATTTGAATTCTCATCAGTTCAGGAGAAGATACAGTGGCCTAGGTTTTTTATACTATTATCTTACCAATAGCATAAAAATAACAAGAATGCAGTGACTGATAAACCTCCAAAATGAGGAAGAGGCTGGTTTTTATTTACATTTCATATTTAATTTTGTTTACTAGAGCATGCCGTGTTATAAAAATTAGACCTGGATGAAATGTTTTTCCTTTTCCATGGAATCTTTCAACTTTAAAATTAAAATTTTTCCTCCTTGCCAATACAGATCAAAGTAGCATGTCTTTGATGTAACAAAGTCTGGGTTGTTTGATAGCTTTGGGCTTTGTTCTACTGCTTCCTTTATTAAAAATTGCAGTAAAATGGTTTTAGCTTCTAAATCCAATTCTCGAAACATACCTTTTTATAAAGAATTGACATTTTGACAATTCTGAACCGGTTTTCACAATGGCCCAACCTTATAAATGTTTTTTGAAGTTTCAGCATTTTCTAACAGCCACAGAACAGTTTTGTAGAACAGCTGCTGTCCAGCTCAGTGGCCACTTCATATCAGTGTGTGACACCCTTTTCCTTGTCACAGTGTGGCTCAGCACCTCTAGTGCCTGTCACCAGTTCAGCCTTGGGTGCTGTAGGTTCAGGGCTCCTGTGTGGGTGACACCTGACAAGAAACACCTTATTTTAGCTCCAGTGAGCAGCAGGGACCCTGTTTTGCCTTGCTATTCACTGTACTGTTTTATATTTTTGTTTAACAAAGTTAGCACCAATTTACAAAAGTACAGCCTCAGCAGCCTATGTCTTCAGTGTGTGGATTGTAGAATATATCTGATTTATAGCCCCCTCCTGGTGTCAGAAACGTAGAGAAACTGTCTATTGGATTTTCAAGAGTAAAAGTGGTCCTTTAAGCTCCGGATTAATTTGTCTTCTTCTGTGCACTGTGCAAGGCTGATTCTGCTGAGGCCAACACTAGCGTTACATCATCTCAATTAATGCTCCTGCAAAGCACTTTTCCAAGCTCAGAAGAGACAGTTGAGGCAGTATTTCCAAAGCATCCTGGCTCTTGCTATGCCTTCATCACTGTTTTCTGGAAAGGAGTTTCCTGCAGATGCTGAGTGGGAAGAAATCTTGGCAGCACAACTCTGCTGACACCCTGCCCCACAACCCAGCACGGGCAGAACGGGATGAGAAGAGTGCCAAGGTTGGGCAAAAAGGGGGACTTAGTTTAGGGAAAAGAGGCATTCAGTGCCCAGGCAAAGGCATCACTGTCAAACTCAAAGGTTTTGTTGGTTTCCCCTTCCCTCAGTGCTATTGAGTGATGCTGTTTGCCCACTAAGCAACAGCTGCAAAGAATTATGTCAACAGCCTCACACATCTTTTCATGCTATAAAGAGCCCTGCTAATGTCACCTGTGGGCACTGGGCTTTGGCTACCAATGGGTCTGGCTTTCTCCTCCGAAAAAGAAAGATCACAGAATCTTTGTGTCCAGGAGGTCAAGGCCTACTCACCTGGCTTGTGGCAGAGTTACAAAGCCCAATGAAAAAAAATTGGGCTTTTGCCCATGCTACCCCTCAATACCCAGCAATTGCATGAAGGCATCCCTTAATGTGACCCTTGGGGGTCTGGGATCAGCCTTCACATCCCTCTGTAGCTGAGGGAACAGCTACAGAGATCAGGAGACCTTTCTTTCCCCACCCTGTGAAAGGGTAAACACAAGCTGCCCTTTTGTTCTTGGTATCTCCTCTCCTGAGGACGTCAAAGTAACCAGAAGGAGGAAAAACACCATTCCGTGTTTCATTATGTCTGCAGCATGCAACATCCACTCGGAAACAAGTACTTTCTGAAAACCCTGGATAACTGTTGTTATCAGGAGGAGGTTTGTTATCAAGGGAGGAAATTGTATCTGGGTAGGAAATCAGAGTTTCAGAATTCTTGATTTCTGTCCCATTCCTTTTCACTAGGTTCTGCTTTGGTTTTCAGAGTGGCACCTTCTCAGCCTAGTGCTCTTTGTGTCCTCCTTTATCTTCTGCCTTTCTTTTCCTGCTCTGTTTCTTTCATAGTGTCTGTCTTTACCCATGGCAGCTCCAAGCCAAAAACCCTCCCCTGATTTTTTTTCCCAGTCCATGTGCTAAAACAACCCTTGATTAAGTTATGAAGGCTGGTAGTGAGATATCATTGTAAGATCTTGCTCTGCTTGGGTTTCAGCCCTTTCAGAGCTCTGCCTTTTCATGCTGGAAACTGGAATTCCAGACCATTGCAGTGTGTGCCACAGATCACAGAGGGGAATGAATTGATGAGTCTCCCAGGGTGCTGTTTCTGCCGTGCCTCACAAGGGAGCTGTGCAGGTTGACAAGGTGACAAGCAGGACCATGAGAAGCTCATGAGGTTCAACAAGGCCAGGTGCCAGGTTTTGCACCTGTGTCGGGGCAGTCCCTGAGTCCTGGATTCATCCTTCTCTTGCTGTACCTTCACCACCATTTTATTGAAAGGAAAGTTTCCTGCTGATGCTGAGTGGGAAGAAATTCCAGCAGCTCTCACCACTCCTGATGGGGAGTTCCTGGTAGGCAGCTGAGGATGATCCTTCCTCTGCTGGGTCAAGGGGCTTGTCTAAAGGAGGGAACTTTCTCAAGCCTTGAAGGCAGCAGGTGCTCAGTCATGGGGTTGGTTCTGGCTGCTCCAAGTGAGGTTTGCAGTGGGTCTGACACTTGCTGGGGGGAGGCAGCTCAGCCTTGCTGCGGAAAGCACGGCGTAGGCTTTGCCCTCCGACGTCAAAAGCGGAGTGGGAATGAGATCAAAGCTTTGGATCTTCCTGCTTAGAATCACGGGACAGATCCCAGCCTGTGTCCCAATCCGTGTGCCGTGGGGGCTGGCTGGAGCAGCAGAGATGCTCATGGGGGAGGGAGGTGGGATGGCAGCTGTGTGTGCTGGCACTGCTGCAAGCTGGCTGCTGACGCTTGCAGGCTGGCAGGAGGATGTGCTTGATCAGCTTTGTGGGTAGAGAAAATGTCCTGGATCAGTTCATGCTGGCAAGAAATGAAGTGAGAAAAATACTGAGACTGAAGTGGTGGATGTGAGTCGTTCCCTGGCTTTCCATGCAGAGCATTCATTCCACAGTCCCCCCTGATCACAAGATACATACCACATTTTTCTTTTGAACATCACTGAATTGATCCTCTTGATACAGAAATTACGTGTTTCTTTGTCATAGTGGGGGTTATTTAACCAGTTAACTTGTGAGAGGCTGGTGTTACTCTTAATTCCCATTATTTCCCTGGAAGTTCAAATCTGAGTTTCCTTGAGCTGGGAGGTGAGGAAAAACTTGTGGCTCTGGGGTGACAGCTCCCACCCAGCCTGATGTAACCTGTGGTGCTCAGGTTAAATTTAAAGTTTTAATTCTGCCCTCAGAATTAGTGGAGTGGGTTGTACTTCTCCTTTTCTCCCAGGAGAAAGTTCCCACTGTGATTCTGCTGGAATCACTAAGGGGTCCTCAGAGTTCTGGCCTGGAATAGTGCTGGGCATGGGAGAGTGAGCAAAGCAGCAGCTAAAATGAATGTGTTGATGGATTTGATTTCTGTTGTTCTTGTACATTGTGTCACCAGTGACTTTCAGTGCACATTTTCAAGTATGCTGGGAAGCTTACCTGTAGGATAATATGACAGTGTTAATAAAGGAGCAGGCAGGAAAAAAACATGTTCAAGTTCTTGCAGATCAAATTGGAAAAGAAGCAGCTGGGGAGTGAGGAAATAGTGATTTCAGTACAGTAGAGAAGGATGTCAGGCTTGGCAGGGTGATTGCTGATGGGCAGGAATGGAGTGCATTAGTGTCAGAACATTCCTTCCCATGTCGCCTCAAGTTTCCATGGCCCAGCTGGTGCAGGATGCATATTTGCATTGTGAAGTGTCAGTAAACCAGGCTAGAGAGGAGCCAGGCTTCTCCTAGCTGACTTACTAACATAAAACTACTGTCCTTTAGTGGGAGACACTAAAAATCCCAGAGATGGTGCTCAAGACCCTTTCATGTGATGAGAAATGAATTCAATTTCAAATTCAACACTGTATAGCCAATAGTGAGCTTAATTTATGCTTCAATTTCTAACATTAATCTTTAATTTAGCCCAGGGTCTCTTCATCTAGCTGAGAGCTGAGCATCTCCTGACTCTGCTGTTTTGACTAAAGGTGCTGTTCTTCAAGGGCTGTAGCCCCTCACACTCTGCAGTCACACACAGCAGATGGTTACCCAGGGGAGCAGAGACAGGCCTGTCTGCTCAGATTGCTCAGTCTGTTCAAAACTGACAGCTTGTGGATTGGAAACTGGATGTTCTATTAGTTTTGGAGCTGGGCTCTTAAACAGTCCAGGAGCCCTTCTTTTTTAACTGAGGATACTTCAGTTTGTCTTGGACAAGGATTTTGCACATTCAAATACAACCTTTCTCTCTTCCAGCTTTCCTGTTTTGGTGTACAGTCATGTGTCACGTGCTCTTCATGTGCTCCTGTGTGTTCCTATGGACTGAAGCAATTTCAGGGGAAATCTGAGGCCCCAGAGCACACTGGGGTGTAAGACAGAACTGCCCAGGTCCCAGGCTCCAAACTTCTTCCATCTGTTTCATTGTCTCTCACTTACCTTGTTGCCAGGAGCTTTGGTTTTAACACCACAGAACTCCTGCATAAACTCTTTCTTGGACCATCTTTTCATACCTCAACCCATTTTGTTGGCTGTGGAATATGTCTGCTTTCCATTATTTACCTCCTTTGCCCAAATGGGATCATAGAAAAGTTTGGGCTGGGTGGGACTCTAAAGATCACTCAGTTCCAACCTCCCTGCCATGGGCTGGGAACTTTCCACTAGACCAAGTTGCTCAGAGCCCCATCCAGCCTGGCCTTGAACACTTCCAGGGATAGGAAGTTCACCTCTCTGGGATCAACCCTCTGGAGGGTGACAGTGTACATGCCAGCCACTCCTTGCAATGGAATTGTGGGGTAACAGGAAACCTGGGGAAACTGATAGGAAAGCAGGAACACAGCCTTTTGCTCCATGTTTGTACAGCTTCTAGGAAAGTAGCATCTTATCTGAATTGCTGTGCAAATCCATAGGATTAGTCATGGGAGCAGGGAGGTTTTACTCTGTAATTCAGAGAGTGATGCTAATGAGAGCTTCTTAGAGAGGTCATGTCATAGTGGTCTTCTCTTCTGGTCTCACCTGTGAGCTGTGAGAGTGTGGCTGATAAACTGTAACCAGATGTTACAGGCCTGAGCTGGTGAAATTCCTGCCTGTCTGGGGGAATAAACAAGCAGTGTTTTACGCTTTGCTGTAGGAAATTCAGGGATTAGCTAAGGCTGTGTTTTAAACCTCCTCCATAAACAGATTCCAGCTGTGGCAGTCCTGGGATCTGAACCCTCTTGCTCCAAGCTGCAGTGCCAAATTAGAAACAGGCTTTTTCCTGGGCAGGCTTTGTCCTGAGATGATCTCTCAGTTTGTGAATGTGTTCTGACTTGGCAAAAGCCCAGTTGTTTCAAATATTCATTGAGCCAGCTGTGAACCTGCACACACACACCCATGGTGCGATGAGTGACTGGAGGAGCCCCCAGTGGCCTCTGCAGAGTCACAGCCAGTGCTGGTGTCAGGGCCATTTATGAGCACATCACCCCTCACCTGTCACAGCTGGGAGATGGAGGTGCAGCTTCTTCCAGGAGATAAAAGACAAAAGGAAATAAAATCCATCAGCAGCCTGGAAATGCCTTGCAGTGTTTGCATTGCAGCCTTCTATGTGCCAGGCTAAAATAGGACATGTCTATGTCTAGCTTAATAGGGGCAAAGTCCTCCAGTGACCTTCCTGGACTGTAAACCTCAGACTGGACCATGGTGTCTATTCACAGGTATAGAATCAAATGTTTGGGCCAAAAGGCTTGCTGCCAATTTGCTGTGCAGGCCATTTGATTAAATCTCAATATATGACTTTCCCTTTGATGGAAAAGAAAGGCCAGCCCTTACAACCAACCCCTGTGGAGCATATTTATGACAGCACAAGTTAGGTGGATGAGTAACAGCATTTGGAGGAAATTTCTGTAAGCTGCTTAGTGTTACAATAGCCAGTGCTGAATTACATGTGTCATTTGTCCAAGTGGAGTCACTGCTGTGTCCCCATTTACCTCACACTCAGCACCACAGATACTGTGCCAGGTTGGCTGGGTACTAATGATGCCCCTTCTCTTATTTAGGGATGATTATCTGCAACTTCCACTTCTCCTTTCATGTCAGTCCTAGGTGAAAGCACTGAGTTTTCCAGGCTTATCAGTGGATTAAAGCTGGCAAGAAAGTAAAAAAAAAACCCAATAATTTCTTCTTAGCTAGCTTATGATAGATAAAGGAACTCTGAAGTATTGCTATTTCTCCCCAAATAGGGAACGTCAGATAGACTGTTTCCTGCCTTTCCTCTCAGAAGAATATGGCGTGGGAGGTCTCAGAAGTATTAAATTGTTTTTACTTAATCAGAAAGACAAAATTCTTGGAGCCTTAATAGAGACATATTTTCCTCTCAACGCTTCTCAAACATTTGAGCTACATCAGATTTAATGATACAGGACTTTTGAAGGGGCTGAATAAATCAGCTTTACTTTTGTTTTTCCTCAAGTGACATGCTGGTGATAAAGCTTCTGTTAGAGATCTGGTAGACCTTTCAGGAAAAAAACCAGCATTTAAACCAGACTGTGTTTAAAACACAGCAGTGGAAAAACATGCCTCAGTTACATAAATGTTGCTGTTCAGCACAAAAATGTCAGATGTGCATGAGGTTCTTGGAGACCTTGGTTATATTCAGTAAATATATTCAGTTACTAGTGGTAACTTGGAAGACACACAGGAGCAGGGAGGAGAAGGAGGGATCAATGAAGGGATCAGAAAGCTGACAAGGGGTGCAGCTGTGCAAGCATGGCTTGGCTGGCTGGAGCTGCAGCATTAAGGCTCTGGTGGGTCACAGCACAGTTTGTTCTTTCTGATTTAGGAATCCCACACTTTGAGCATGTCCTGGCTTTGAGGGCCCAGGAGTGTGTGCATATCTTATCAGGGATCTGTGTATCACGAGTGTCAATCATGGGGCAGAAATGCTGTGCACACACTGCTGCACTCTCACCTGCTGGAAAAGGCTTTTGCTTTGCAAAATGCAGAGCCAGGGCTGTGTCACTGCCTTCCAAACGGGACCCTAAAGGGAGCAGAGAGCAGCTAGAAAGGACACAAGAGGTTCTCATTGCTATGTGCAGTTAGATCAAGCTTTGCCATGTGAACATTGCACTCTGTGTTTCCAGCACAGCTCAGCTCAGGTGCTGTTAAACCAGGGAGAAGGAAAATAAATAAAGCAATATGCTTGCATGTACTGCAAATACATCACATCCTGTTTACTGCACACAACTCCTCCCACCCTATTAATAAAACGTCCCCAAGGTTTCAAAGTGGAAAACTCAGCAGCTGCTGATGCAAAATGACAAGAGCAGAGTGATGGTGCTTTATACCACGCACAGATGAAGTCTGAAAGCTTTATTTACATGCAGCAAAGCTGTTTGCACAAGGCCTTACCCACTCTGGCGCATGAGAAATCTGGTGGTAAAACAATTCAGTTGTGTTACAAAATTAAAAACCCTTCTGAAGACTTAAGGCATTAAGTGCTCTTTGCGTGCTGCTGTATTACGTTCATAAAATACCCAAGCCTGGCTCTAATGGGCTGTAAATGAACTCTTGGTGAAAAATATATCAAAATAAAGCTACAGGCAGCCTGGAAGAATGCCTTCCAGGTTCCTCATAAAGACTTCATTACAATTAGCAAAGCCAGTCCCAGAGAGCACATAACAGGCTTTTACACTAGGCCTTGCAGATACTGGGATGTTACTTTATTTTTTACAATAGCAGTATTTACACCAACTTGGGCTTTAGTAAAAAGAAATGCAAGATTTTCTGTGAGAGCAAGGAATCGGTATCGTTTACAAGGGAAGATAAACAAAATTGCTACTACCAGGAAAATGGGAAGTCAGAGCTGTGTGGGTTGAATTCTGTCCTTATTTGGCTTTGGGGAATTATGTGATTTTATTCTGTGACTCAGAGTTGTTTTTACAGCATTTGCGTCACCCAGATAAGTTGAATCTGCATAAGACCCAGCATGTTCCAGGAGGGAATATTTTGTTCTGTAATGTGAACTGGCTAGCAGGTGCTGACAGATCTTATGTTTTGCTTTATTATTATTATTGTTGTCATTCAGGTATAAACTGCAAGATGTCTCAGAGCTATCTGTTTGTGTTACTGCAGCAAGTTTGTGCAGTATCAGGGAAAATCCTTGGAGAATCATTTTACAAATCAGCAGCAGTGATTTCCATTTGCTTTCAGCTTGCCTCCTTTGACCTCTGTTCATATGTGTTTCCACATGTGTGGAAAAACACAGCCTGTGTAGGACATGGATAATGTAACTTCCCTGCTCAGTTCCACCTGGACTTCACCATATTATTTAACTTGCAGAGCCTCACCCATTATAGGTGCCACAAATTAGTCACTGCCCTGGAGTGTAAATGCTTGTGTTTTTCCATTCAGGAGGGTGGTTAGAGAATTTGGCAAATAATGCTGCAATGAGTTGGCAGAACTGAAAGTAGGTGAGCTCAGACTCTGGTCTGAAGAATGCAGCAAATCCAAATTTAGGGCTCTGGAGGCTGGGTCACAAGTGCTGCAGCCCTGTGATACAAAGTGCTGATCTGATATTCTGCTTGTTCAGATGTGTTCGAGTGTTTCTGAGAAGTTATTTTTGTGCTGGCAGGCTTTGTGAGAGATCAGGTGGTGTCTGCCCATGCGGCTCTGTCTTTCTGCAAGGCTGGAGATCATTTCTCTTCCTGCAGCTGGCACGGAGCTGTCATTAAAAGAATGACACTGACATAAACACTGCTCTGGCTAATTAGACAGCAGTGAGCTTGTGTGCCTGCACCCAGCCTGGGGCATCTTGGCAGCTGTGGAGGAGCCTCACCCTGCATCCATTGCTCAGGACAGAGGAACAGCTTGGGCAAGGCTGAAATCCAAAGCAAAATGAGTTTGTTTTCTTGTTCCCAAGGGCAGGACATTCACCTTTCATCCCCCTTTTTGCTGGAGGGCGTTGGCACTGGACTTTGACTCCAGTTCCAGTGACTGGTGTCACTCCAGTTCACTGTGTCACTACTTTGGCACCCAGCTGGGGCCTGAGGGTGCATTGTGGTCCTGAGGGCCATTCCTGTAAAGCTTCCTTCTCACTCACCTACTATTTTTTTTTTTTTAACAGTGTTTTGCTAGTGTCTGCTTTTGGCTTTTGCTTTTTGGTTGCTCAGGTTCTGTCAGGACAAAAGGGTGAGGCTCAGCAAGGTGCAAGCATCTCTCCAGCCTGGGAGAGGGAGCACTGCAGTAATTTCCTGTTCTCTGTCTTTCCCCTTGTGTCCAGAGGAGAAGAAAATGAAGCCTGACATGATTATCAGATAGCTCATTAACAGAATCCCATCAGAAGTGGTCACTCTGCAAATTCATGGTGATTTGATTCGCCCATTTAATTAATTCCTCCCCTAGAAATTATCAGCTCACATTAGAAACAAATTACCTGTTAATTTTCCATTTGATAATTAGTGTTCTTCTAGGCCCTAGTTAAGTTTTCTTGCCTTATGTCAGATTTGATCAAAAGGAGACACCTGAGCCTTTTGATTTGTGTTTCTGTTGATGTTAACATTTCCCCTTTTTTGTATGGAACACAGGCTAAGGTGGGGGTCTGACAATGCCCAGGTGACCTCTTGGAGAGATGGTTCCCTCCCCACTTCTGCTGGGGACTTTGCATGGACCTGGGAGAGACAGAAGACAAAAAAACCACTCCGAAAATAATTACAGTGCAAGATTGTGACCTTTGCAGCTTCTGCTCTGCTGGTGCCCAAAGTCTCTGAGTGTTGATTTTTTGAGTGTCAGGGCAACACAGGGGCAGTGGCCTCCAGAGGGCCTGCAGTGTGTGGGGGGTGTAGTGTAAGGGCTTTCATGCTGGATGGGGGAACTTTATTGGGTCTCTACCCCTGAGGCTGCTGCTGTATTTTATCTACAGATTTGTTCAGTGCAAAATGCAGAAGCTGCCCAGGAAACAGAAGGTGATGCTCCCCCCGCCATCCCCCCCGGAAGTGTTTGCAAATCCCATCTCCTCTTTCACTGTGTGTTTCTGCCAGAGGCTGCTGGCATTATTTATTCATTTTGCTGCACAGTGTCACGGTTCCAACAGGAGGGGGGGATAGTCCCCTTGTGATCCCTGCTGGCCCATGGCTTCTCTTGGTGGGACACTTCTCTAGGGGAGGTGGTGGCGTGGGTTTGGCTGTCCTGGAGCTTGGGGCTGCTGCTCTTGGAGCTGCTTCTCATCAGGCAAGCACTGAAAAAGCTGCTGATTGTCCAGCCTGTGGCTGATGTCGCTGATGTTAAGGGTTTGCTGTGCTGCACAGTTTGTCCTTGCACACTCCCAGGGCAGGGGTGGAGAGGCTCAGTTCAGGCCGGGGTGGGACAGAGCTCGGAGCCCTTACTGGGGAGGCTGGAAATCAGGGCTGTGAGCAGTGTCCCAGTGACACCTGGCACAGCCTGCTTGGACTGGGCTGGTTGGTCATGCACATGGACAAAAGACAAACACCCTACAGATTTCGTAATGGAAAAGTGATAGGCACTTTCCAGGCTTGAAAATAAATGAATAAAATAAAAATAAATAAAATGTTTAGAATCTCCTTCAGGTGCTGCCTAGGTCTCACAAAACACTTCTGGTCAAACATTCAGGCCCAGAGCCTTGAGGGTGTTTCAGCATCTGTGCTGCTGACATTCCCTGGCATACAGTTAATCCTTTTTAGGTCTCTCAAGTGTGAATAGAGCCACCCAAACACAGGTGCTGCTGCCTGGCACACCCCCAGAGCTGCAGGGGTGGGTCTCAGGCAAGGTGTGTCCAGATCATGGCTTTGCTACCACAAGCCAACCTCTCTGTACAGTGTCAGTGCCTTGGCTGCCCATCCTGTTCCCCAGGGGATGCTGCTGCCTGTTGAGTTGTGAGGGCCCTGTGTGTGCTCTTCTCCACACCCTGAGCTGAGGCCTGGTGCTGTGGCCCTTCAGCTGGAGAGCCTCGAGCAGCACACAGCCAGCTTGAGGCACTGGTAGGATCCCCCAGACTCAATGGGATGCTCTGCCAAGGCATTCACTGAGCATCTAACCCCAAATAATAGTCTGGGAGCATCCCAGCTTGGTGCTTTCATTCATTGCTTCCACAGTCTGCTCTTCATTTTGCAAAATTTAAACTGCATTGGTGGCAGCCCCAAGCAGTGAGGCTTCCCTATCCAAGGGAAGCATTTCTGTGACACTGGTGAGTCCATTGCTCTGGTGAGAGAGAGACTGTAGAGGCTGTCACCAAGTGCACCTGAGTGGCTGCTGTGAATGCTCAGAGTGCCAAGGAGGGAGGGGATGTTTTGGATGCCCCAGAGGTGCTGTCCTGTGTGGCCCAGCAGCTCCTTCCCCCTCCCACACCCTCACGTACCAAATGTGTCTCCCCTGTACAGCCCAGTAAAGCTCAGAGAAGTGTGAAAGTGCTGCTGAAATCAAAGGGAAATGATAATCATAGTGAGAAATTCTGGGTGGAACACAGGCTTTTTGAGGGCTGTTGCATCTTGCAGAGCCCTTGCGGTGTGATTTATTTTTAATGGTGAATGTCTGGCCCTCCATCACATTTCCCACATGTGTCATTTGCCCCCTCATTTATTTGTTTCCCACCATACAAGGAGGGCAGATACTCTCTACTCTCTTTTATAGCTCAAATTGGGCATGGTGGCTCCAACAGCTTGTTGCAAGACACTCATGCCTAAAGCCCAGCTGTTGTGGCACAGCTTCTCTGACAAGAGCACAGAGGGTTTTCCCTGCCTGCCTGCAGGCTCCCGTGAACCCAACACAACCTGCAGCCCTGGATGCAACCCAGAAATGGTTAAGGGATGAGCAGGCTGTGGTGCTGCTGCTGTCAAGCTCGCAGGAGTGGAGTTTTCTCTTCCTGTTGCCAGCTGCTGTGTTTGGGACTCGGCACAGATCCTATCCAGGAGTGTAGTGCTGCTTCATCCTCTGCCACCATCAATTCCTGTCTCAGAAAAAAGGTGCTGGACTCCTTGTCCCTCAGGTAACGAGGCCTTCTGCAGCTGGCAGGAAACAGGGTCTTCTCCATGAGCAGGAGTGCTGTACTTGTGTGATCCATAAATACACCCTGGTGTGGGGGATCTGCTGTCTTTGCTGTGTCATGGCCATGGGGGCTTTTTTTGGTGGTACCCAGGGTTGGTATGGAGGAGGAGCTGTCAGCAGCCCATAAAAGCACAGGCAGGGAAGGAGTGGGAAGCAGAATATGTGGGTGTAAACGTGAGCTTATCTCCTGCAGTGGCTGTTCCCTGCCCACCCACAGGCTCTGCTAGTTTTAATCATCTTAGACCCATGCAAAAACTCTGCATACATCAGGTGCAGGGTGCTTGAGTAGCTGCATTACTGAGCTGGAAGATCTAAAGCCCTTGCACATGGACTTCGTGGAGATGACAGACAGCTTCTGATGGCCACAGCTCCTGACCCCAGGGCAGCTCCTGACTGCTCCATCCCCCTCTGGTGTGCCCTGGAGCAATGATGTGTTTCACATCTGGGCTTGATGTATTCAGAGAATGCACGTCCACTGCATATTCAGTAAGGCATGATAAGTTCATTTAACAAATCTTCCAGATCATCTATGAGTGTATACTGCTCTAACCTCCAGTTTAATGTGCTGATTATTGTGGTATTGAAGTTTATTCCTGATCTGATGCTTTCCTCCTTTCCTGCCTGCCAGCATCTTTGACAGACAACAGAATTCTATTTTAGATCTATACCAGGTAATTATGTTTGCTCGGCAGGTTGCAGTGCTCCTTGTTACTTTGCATTCAGAAGTGTCAGTCAGGCAGGGGAAAGTGCCATGAGAAGTGGAGTAAAAATCACACTGCAGCCCAGCTATAGCCCCCCAGGCCCCTTTCTCCAAGAGTCCCAGGGCTCCTGGTTCATTGTCCCGAGTATTTGACCTGGCTACAGAGCAGGATCCTGACATAAATGCCTGAGTTAAGCAGAGACAGGTAAGTGATGAACCTGCCCCAAATATTGACTCTATACAGTGGGGAGAAGGTGCCACTGATCCTGTCCTGGAGGTGGGAGAGATGAATTACCAGGAGGTAAATAAAGTGTCTGGTTAGTCCTGGGAGGGCGTTTGGCTTGGATAACGTATGGCCTGTTGTGCCTTTAGTGCAGAAAGGCTGTTTCAAAAGGTGTTTGCAGAGCTAAGTGTAAGTTCATTGAGCATTGCCTGTGTGTGGCTGTGGAGGAGCTTTATCAGGATGAATGGACCCATGAGCACTAAGGGGGAATTAAGCAGAACTCACTGCCAAGTCCTTGCCTTGCTGTGTGTACTGTGCAGGCTTCCCATTAGATCACAAGAACTGCAGGGAGTCACTGCCTTGGGCAGCAGCCTGTGGAAAGCATGGCATGAGGACTTCAGCAGGACACAAGCAGCTCCCTGTTACTGTTCTGGGTGGGAGTGGGAGCTTCAGGCAAAATTTACTAGAGAGACCCTGCCACTGAGTCACAAGGTGCAGAGAGGACCCCCCCTTGCTTTTTAAACTTCTCAGAGAGAAGCCTGAAGGTGGATGGCTCCAATCTTAGCCTCAGACTGTCAACAATTCAAGTAACTTTGCCCTGCAGGACTTAAAGATGGCAAATCAGATACGTTTACATAAAACAAGTTATTTATGATGACAAATAATTAGACAAAAGATCTTAATCAGAATTACTGCACACAATAAAACCCGAAACTACTAATAGTTATATAGTATAACGCAGTGCACTAAATTAAAGCAAATCTATTAAAGCTATCAAAAAGTAGACATTGATGTAACTCACCATACCAGCACTCAGAATGGGCAGAGAGGGGCATCCCCACTCAAGGGAGAATCTCCACACACAGTCCAAGAAGGAGTATCTCAGAAGAACCTACTGTATGGAAAGTGGACTGGATTTTTAGAGTGTAAAGGGGTTGACTGTCAGTCCTACGCCTCCAGGCCAGTTTAGCAGCTTATCTGCCAAAGTTTTGCCTTACTGTCAGGGTGTTGATTTGGTGTTGGTATACCAGAGTGATTTTTAGCATAACACAACACCAAAACAACACATGGCTTCCCTCTCGATCCACCCTGATAGATTTGCAAATAGGACATTGTCCACTGAGTTGCTTGACCACATTCCAGGTCAAAGCATGAAGGGGCAGGAAGCATCCTGCCATAATTACACAGGACAGAAATGGCCCCACAGATGGACCAGAGCAGAGCAGCTCCCCAGCTGCTGGAAAATGCAGCATGAGCCCACACTCTCCCAGGGCTCCCTGGCTGTGCATGCCCACATCACTGGCACCCTCAGGTGCCACTTTCAGCAGGGAGGCCAGCCTGGCTGCTACAGCCTTGACTTTCCCCATCTGCTGTGTGACATAGGAGCAGCAGCTGCTCCTCAGATGCACTCTGGTCACTGGTGATGTCCTGCTGCACATGAAGGCAGGAGGGAGGGCAGGGCTACCCTCACCCTGCAGAGAAAGATGATGCAGCCCTGTTCAGGCTTCAACAGCAGTGGTTTTTTTCTTGAACAGAGAACCCTGAGCACAGCTGGCCAGTTTTAGTCGAGGCCAAGAGTCACAGAGTGGATATGGGAAACATGGATTCAAGTCCCTCTTCAGTTTTAATTAATACAGATCTGAGCCCAGCTTCCCTCCCCTTCCCCAAGACTGCTCTGGGTGCTGTGGGGCAGCCCAAATGATGTTGTTTTTCAGCACTGCATCCATACACGTGTACTGCAGTGGGAAGCAGGAACTTGCCTCCCTGGCAAACACCCAGCCCCTCCCTGCAGAGCAGCCCTCGCTGCTCCTTTCTTGCTGGAAATGTTTCTGTTTGATTGGCACGAGAGAGACATGAAACCAGAGCTGCAGGATGGGCTGGGACAGACCTCGTGGGCTGATGTAAAATCCAGTGGCTTGGACAGACTTGGAGAGGATCTCTGACCCTCCCTTGCTAAGCAGTGGGAGGATTTGACCTTGATGGAACTGCACGCCACCCCCAGGGCTCCTTGTCCTCTTTGTGTGGGGTCTGTGTGATGTCTTACGAGCTGCTGGCAGAGGTTTGGGCTGACAGATGAGCACACTCACCCGTGGTTTGCTGTGCACTGCATCTGCTTCAGGCTGCCTACCCTAGAGTGTGCTGTTCCCTTTCAGAAAATGCTCCTGCTGCAGCTGCAGGCTCCTGCAGCACGGCTTGGCCACCGGGCAGGGGCTGAGTTCTGGTGCCCAGCTTGACCCTCTCTTCTTCCCGCTGTTTTATTGGCTTTAATTCATCACTTTCCACGAGGGTAAGTGGCTATTTGGTGGCTATTTCTCGCCAAGTGCTGCTGCTGGCTGCCTTGTCTCATCCACAGACCAGGTGGTGAAGAATCCTCCTGCAGGATTACTCCTGCAGGCAGCCTGCTGTGAGGCAGCTGCCAGCTGCTGTGCCCTTGGGCTGGGTTTGGGCATTGCGACAGTCCTCAGTCAGGTGTCTTTCAGGAACCTGTCCCCACTCAGAGCACTCAGTGATGGCAGCTCGTGTGTGTGTGTGTGTGTGTGTGTGTGTGTGTGTGTGTGTGTGGTGGGGACATGGCTCAGGAGGGAGGGTGAATGGGGCTGGGGTGAGCTTGAGGCCCTCCTGGCTGAGGATACACAGGGAGGACCTCATGGGGGGAACCACAGCAGCTCTTCTGTCCAAGGGGTGTCTGGAAGTGGTGCTGGTCTTCTGCAGGGCTGGCACCAGGAGAAGGCAGACTGACAAGGACAGGGCACAGTGGCCTGAGGGGGGGAGCTCTGGAACTCAATGTCTGAGCAAAGTTTGGTGGCCTTGATGCCTTGGGAAGGCTGAACTGGAACAGAGGTTAGCGATAGCTAAGAGAATAAAGTAGGTATTTATTAAAAGGCCTTTAAGGATACACCTTGGGCAGTAAAAGAGCCTGGCCAGGGCTACACCCAAGATGGACCCAAAATGGTCACAAAATGGACGACTGGTCACAAGGTTGTGACTTTTTAAAGTTTTGGTCTGTTTGCATATTGGGGTTAATTTTCCAATTATAGCTTCAGGTTATGAAGTTCCACCTTCCTTGTTTCTCTCCAGTTCTCTGTTGTTTATATCTTTTGGGCCTGAAGCTTGCAACAGCTGTCCTTGGTTTCAAGCTGGAAAGGGATTGTTTTGTCTACCTGCCCTGTGAAGAGAGCTTACTGACACTTAATATGAGGCTCAGAGCTACACACGTAGGCAGCACAGAATCTGAAAAATAGAAGGCTAAAACTTAAGGCATCGTTTCCCCCAGTCTACACAAAAAATGAAACCCCTGCCTGCAGACAGAAATCTGTCTTCTTTTCTGAGCATGGGAAATCTCTTAACTCCTTGCTCTCCAGGTCCTGATTGGCTCCTCAGCTGCTTCTGCATCTCCTGTGAGCAGCCACATCACACATGTACCAAGTGCTATTTCTGGTGGCAGCACAGGCTGTGCTGCAGCTGCAAACCCCAGCACGGCCACACTGGTCCATCCTGTCTGCTCACAGTTTTGTAATCCTACCACAGGACACCTCCTCCCTGCCCCA
This sequence comes from Acrocephalus scirpaceus scirpaceus, assembly GCA_910950805.1. Taxonomy (NCBI): domain Eukaryota; kingdom Metazoa; phylum Chordata; class Aves; order Passeriformes; family Sylviidae; genus Acrocephalus; species Acrocephalus scirpaceus. Next base: position 110,922,862 of record OU383774.1, on the reverse strand, counting down.
AACTCACCCCAGCAGGGGCTGTGTGTGACCACCCTGTGTGAAACCACGGGCAGTGCTGACAACAGGAGCTCTGCCGAGAAACGCTGAGGCAGCTCCTTCAAAGGTCACCCTGGTGAGTACGAGCTCAGGAAAGGCTCGGGTGTGTGTCACAGCTGTGGCTGTGACAAGAGGGGAAGTATGAACCGAGCTTGAACGCTGTTTCAGGAGCTCAGGAAACCAAAGCCTGGGGAAGGTGGAGGGGCTCGGTGCTCTGTGGCACCAGGACCTCACCCCCAGCACTGGTCCCATGAATGCAAGCAGCTGATGGAGATAAAAACCAGGGGAGTGAAGATGTTCTGCCAGCAGAGTCAGGCCAGCAGCTCTGCTCCTTCCCTGCTCTGAGGAAGACAGCACTTGGCTGGAAGCATCTGGATGTGCAATGCCTGGGTTCCAGCTAATCCAGCACTGGTGTCATCAAAGCTGCACATCCTTGGCTGCCTTGCCATCCTCTCAGAGAAAGTGAGCCCTGCTGAGGGCCATGGTGGTGCCCACAGGTAAGTGGCTAAAGTGGGTGAGATAAGACCCCTCACCTCCAGTTAGATAAAATGAATCTCATCAGCTGTTCTTGGACAAACTTGGAAAATAATGGAAATATTTTAATCTGCGAGAAGCAGTCCCCAGTGATAATTTAAAATCATATCAGTACATATTAGTGGTAGGAACTACCTACAGATCCTTAAGTCACCATCACATGAAATGCCCCTGGCCATGAAGAAATGGGCTTTTAGAAGCAATGTTTGCACTGAGTCTGCACAGTATTGCTCTGCAAGGCAGACTTGTCCTCACTGCCAGCTGATGAAGCTGTGCCAAGGTTTATGTCCCCACAGCACACACCTCTGGAGCAGAGTGGCTTCCTTCAATCAGGACTCAATTCTCCAAATTCTTTTGGTGAAAGATCAGATATAAACATCTATTGATTTTTTTTTTTCAGTGGCAGCATATCTCTGCAGCTTTCTGGTCTTGTCTCCACTGCTCTGTTGACCTCTGGCTTCTCTGAGTTCCTAGAGATTTTTTAGAGCAGGATAGATCATGAGGAGGAACTCTTGGTGGCAAAAAGTTCAACAGCACAGAGCTGCAGTAGCACAGTCTGTATCTTCTGAGCCTACTTCCAGCCTGGCAGCCACAGCAGCTTCCCAGCACTGAGCATCTCTATGTGCTCAACCCTCAGCATTAACCAGCCATGAGTCATGCTCTAAATAATGCTGAGATGTGGTTTAGAGCCCAAGTTTGTTTCTTTAGAGAATACATGCTTGTCCCCTTTATGTACACTCTGGTATTTAAGTTTTCCTACCTAAGATGACTAGAAACTTCTCCTTTTCAGTCCTCCTTCTCACATTGCCATGCCCTTTCGGGACCAAGGGTTATCAGGAAATGAGTCAGGAGTCACCAGAAGTTCACGAGGGCACTAGGTGCCCTGCTTGCTGCACCTGCAGTGCTCTGCTGAAGCCACTCACTGGGCAATGCTCCCTGACTTTCCTAGAAATTGGGACCCCAGTTGCCTCCCACTGCCAGTTCCCCCCAGCATATGCTGAGATGTTGATGTCTTTCTGTGCCCCCCGTGCCCATGGATGGTGCAGAGCAGTGCAGTGCTGTGAGCCATGGAGCTGCTTCTGGGCAGGCAGGAGCTCTGAGTGTGCCAGCACCGTGTGGCTAGGGGTGGGAGGGCTCATCATGGGGCAGGACACGGGCACTTCCAGCTGTTTTACCTCCAGCCACAGTAGGAAATCCAGAGTGGGGCTGAGCCAGCTGCAGTCACTGAGCTGTGCGTGTGGGGTGGATGCTGATGGCACAGCTGCTGTCAGAAGCTCCTGCAGGAGCAAATACTGTTTGTGCCGGTCTCTGGTGAGGCTGCCTGCTGCAGCAGCTCTCGGAGAGGTGTTCCCTGCCAGCCTTCCCCCTCCTGCTGCTGCAGCCGAAGCCAGCACCGCGGCTGCTGATTCCGCAATAGGCACCGACTGCCACTGCCCCCTGCCCCCAAAAGGGGGTCACAGCTCCCAATTTATCAAACCCACCAGTCCCCAACCCATCAGCCCCCACCCACCCGCTGTGCAGAGCAGAGATTCGCAGTGCCCTTCAGGAATGTGTTTTGTCGGTCCTGCGAGCCGCTCCTCTGAGGGAGGATGACAAAAACACTTCCCGAGGCTCAGCGGTCCTTCACGTCCCATCCCTCCAGCCCTTATATGTGCACATGGAAGAAGAGCAGCGAGGCACCGGGGAGCCCCAAAATCTCACAGAACTGTGGTGCCCTGGTGCAGAGCAGCCCCTCCTCGTTCCCTGCGAGCAGGGAATTGTGTAAACTGAGCCGCAGGTCTAATCCCTGGGGAGCTGCCAGCTGCTCAGACACCGGTTTGTCCCCAAATCCCACACACCCTCCTCGCCCGCTGCCTCCCCCCTTGCTGACAGCACATGTGCACCTGGGGAGAGACACGATTTCTGGTACCCCTGATAAGCAGATTCTGGGGAAGAAAGAAGTAGAATTAACAATTTCTCCTCCTCCCCTCTCAGTTTCTTCATGGCTGAAAGGTCAGTGATCTGCTTTCTGTGATCAGGTAGGCTGTGGCTTCCTGGTATTCCCATGGGAACCAGAGCTTCCAGGGCAGAAATCAGCTGTCCCAGCACAGGTGAGGACCCAGCTGGTGCTGGTTCTGTCACCACAAGGTCTCCAGCAGCTTCAGCTCTGTGGTGGAGGCTGCAAAGTGCCTGTCTGTGGCTTTGCAAATCTCTTTCCTCCCCTGCAAAACAGCACGGTGCAGAGCACTGAAGTGCAAAGCTGGAGGGTTTATTACAGCAGGTGGTGGGGAAAGGCTTAAAATCTGATATTCAGCTGAAAGCTGTGCTCTGTGGGTCACCCCCTGCCCTGAAGCCTGCCCGCAGCACAGCCTGCCTACACACTGTTGGGACAGAAAAATTTCCTGAGGTGCCAGATGCCTTAAGACTGAGGGAAAGCCAAACCAAAATAAACCTGATGGAGCTGGGTGCTTTAATTTGTAGGAAGAGCTGTGCAGCAGCAGGCTGGTTCCCAGCTGAATCTTTCTTGCTGTATCAAGCATAAATTCATCAGGTATTCCATTTCCTGGGAAAAAAAAATAAAGCAGAATAATTCACTTGGAAATAAAGAGTGGAGCTATTTTTCCCTCTGACATGGTGAATGCAATTACCTAAGGCATGGGAGGCTGAGATAACTCACTTATTCAGCCCCCACTCTCCAAAGAAACCATCATCATTCTGTCAGAAAAGGCTTTAAACTCCAATTCACATCCTGAATGCTAAAACATCACCACATACAGAAACTGTCCTTACGATTTCCATGCACCAGCTGCTGCATCACAAGGAAAACACACTCACAGAGAGGCCAGAATTTATTATTGTCAAGGCCATGTACAGGAGTACAGGCTCCCTGTGTTTGCTGACCCTTTTCCTGATGCTGTTGGTGTCTCCTTGTCCTTCAGGAGCAAAGCACACTGGCACCCTGTTAGTGTGTGAGCCACGCTGGGGCTGGAAAAATGTGCATGGGGGTTGAGAGTCTCAAGCTGTGTCTGTTTGGAGAGCTCAGTGCAGGCAAGCCATAAGCCTGTGATTGCCCCCAGATTTAATTCCATTTAGGCAGCACTCTCCCACCTCTTCTGCCATTACATAATGGGGAGTGGAGTAATGACTTTCAGCAATGCTGTTTGAGTGGCAGCAGTCCAATTCTGGACTGTATTTTTTTTTTTTAATGGTGGGGGGAGAGCAGGTTGGCAGAGGGGAGAAAGCATCCCTTTGGTTCGTCTGCAATCCCTGTTTTGCTTTGGGAGCTTTAGAGGACAGACACATTCTTCCATCTCCGCTAATCCTCCTCTGATACAGAGGATTTTCCTGCCATTAAATGATAGCTTGTGAGAAAAAAATGCCAACTTTTCAGAGGCTGACTCGTATGGCTAAGGGCAAGCTCATGAGCAGGAGGGAGGACACAGCCACTGCCTGGCCAGGTAAGCAACGCATCCAGATGATTTCTGATGGGAATTTTGGTTTCCACTGCTTGATGCTAAGCTGGTTACACTCCTCTGTACCAGCACCAATTTCCTGGGGATAGAGCCAGTGTCTTACTGTTGGTGATCCTTTCCCACCTCAGATGACAGGAATCTGCCTTTGGCATGGCTCGTGGGAAAGACGTGGATGAGCTCCTGAAAAGCAGTGGCACAAAGCTGCAGGATTCCCTGGGAAGGTCAGTGGTGGAAGAAAGATACTCACCAGGAAGGTGCTGGGGACTTTTTCAGTTTAAAAGTGTGTGAGAGAAGAGTGTTTCCCTTCATCTTCCTTTCTAAACGTAGATCTTTTTGTGGAAAAATGACGCAGGGAAATGACAGAGGATGAAACCCATCTCTGTTCCTCCTGTGTGCTTTTAGATCCCTCAAGTTTGCTTGCCAGACCTGAAATGCCACTAGAGAATAATCAAGGTAATGTTTGCCATCATTCTAAATGGTGAGTATACTCTTATTCTGCATTATCCAGTAGTGAATTAGATCATTTGGAAAGGTGGCGGTTAAATATTCAATTATTGCAATCATTGTCTCTTTACCCTTCTTAAGACTCTGCAACCTTTCTTTTTTGTTTCTTTTGCTTTGGTCTCTCACTCTTTCTTCCAAATTCTGAGTTACTGTAGTATTTAAGAGAGCAAAAGTTATCATCCATGGGAGGATATTTTTATTCTTTAATGTCACAAATATTTTTGCCCTTACTGCTCTATTTCACAGTTTTGCTCAAACACACAGCTCATTTGAGTGCTCAAACGTGTCACTGAGTCTCTGAAAGCTTCCAGCAGCTGCCCTGTCTGTGAACATCCTTTCTTAGGGAAGGGGTAGGAGTAAGGTGGGAAACATGGGAATGTTTCAGGCTACATTGATCAGAGGAGATCTCGCCAATGGGGAAGAGCTGATCTCTTTTGCCCTGAGCAACAGCTCTCCCGAGGGTTTGGTAGGGTTCAGGTGGAGGATTTTTTTCTGACTTCCTTTCCAGGAGAAGGAGGGGAAATTGCCTACAAAGGCTGCATTGCTGAGGGGTTTCTCTAAGTTCCTATTGCTGGGGAGATTTTTTCCTCATTTCCTCCCGCTCTTGCTCTCCATGTCCTGCACTTTGCAAAGATGCACTTGTAAAACAGATCTTAGAAGTCTGCTGTGAAATGCCACTAGCAGAAGACCCAGATTTGACACTTGTGTATAAGGAAAACAGGCTGGATATGGTTTGGGGGCAGACATTTCCTCTATTGAGTGATTAGAGAAGAAGCAGGGAGGGGAAGGGGGGGATTTGGTTATCAGCAGGCTCATTCTTACACTGCCCACCATGTGCACAGCAGTGGGTGGAGGTCTGCTCTGAGGGCCAGGGATGTGACTGAGCTTGGGGCAACTGGAGCTAAACTTGGACCTTGCTCAGGACAGCCTTGCCCCTCTGGATATCACCGTGAACCCACACAAGGCTCCCTACCAGCAGCAACATTTGCATCCATCATTTTCCAGACAACCACCTGCAGTCAGACATTTGGGAACAGGCAAATCCTTAATCTGTCTGGCCCTCAGTTTATGTAACTGCCTAACAAAAACAACATATGCCCCTGCTGGCACACAGAGGGTGGACTGGTGCAGAGGGGAGCAAATGAGGCAGCCCCTGGGCAGGCTGCACAAAGAAAGAGCAATCTGAGACCAGCATATTGTTCCCCTTCTTGTCCTTTAGGCTCCAGCTGTTGTCGGGGGGACTGAAGGAGACTTTCCTTCAGCTGTGGCTGTTAGATAAGGGCATGGGAAAAAGGGGAAGAGCAGACAAACAAAATGACAACCTGTCTAAAATCCTTTCCACCTCCCAGAGTCCTTCACTATCATTTATCCTTGAAGTGATGTTGTTTTGCTAATTCTCCAGTCACAATAGTGTGCCCAGGCATGATGAGACCTGAATTTTGATGATGAGGCCACATCTCATCCTTTTGTTATGCTCTCTCTGTGTATCTAAATACCTTTCCTACCTGCTATAACCAGAATGGTTTGAACAAACCCAGGCTCCAGGGCAGCTCCTGGGTTGATGCCCTTCAGCAAGGACTTGCCCAACAACTGGTTTTGCAAGTCTCCTTTACACAGGCAGTGTAAACTCCTAAATACAGTCCCATGCATGTTGTCTTTAGAAAGGATGGAGGGAAGGCAGAGCAATTGTAGCCCAAACTGTTGTTTGTTCTGTACATTAAAGCCTTAAGGACTGCAAAAAAAATAAAGCTTGATGCTTGCTGAAGCTGATGCTTCCGGGCATATCACCTCACAAGTCTGTCTTATTAAAAATGCCCACGGGAATACAGCTGTAGTGGGCAATCACTGTGCTGCAAACCACAGGGAGAGGCAGCCCAGCTGCTGGGAGCTTCCCCCTCTGGACACTCAGCAGGAGTGTGGAGAAAACCCCCCTAATCACAGCAGGGCAGTCATAGAGGTGGCTGTTGGTAAAGCTGTTGGTATCCCATGTTTTGCTGAAAAAAAATAGAGGAAAAGGATTATGTTTGTATGGGAGCTAATAAACTGCAGAAGAAAAACAGTCAGCAGCAATAGCACCATTTTGTGCTTGTGACTACATGGAGATTGCCACTGTGGCTGCTCATTTTGTTGAGAAGAAGGTAGGATGTGTCTGGGAGAGCAATTTAAAAAACTGCCTTCAGTTCTTCCTCTCCAATGAGTTTATTTTCATGGAATCAGAGAAAAGGTTGTGCTGGAAGGGACCTAAAAGGCCATATCATTCCAAGCCCCCTGCCATGAGCAGGAACACCTTCCACTAGCCCAGGTTTCTCAGAGCTTCATCCAACTTGGCCTTGAACACTGACAAGGTTGGGGCATCCACATCTTCTCTGAGTACCCTGTGCCAGTGCCTCACCACTCTCCCAGTAAAGAATTTCTGCCATATAGCTAACCTAAATTTCCTCTCTTTCACAGGGGAAAAGCATTTTGCATTAAAAAAAAAATCACTTCTCAGATTTTATTTGACTGGATGTTTTTTCCCCATGAAAAAACCTGTCTGTGGAGGCTGATATCTCCCTTTTGTTCCTTTTTGTTCTTCTCTCATTTCTCCCAAGAGCCTCCTTCTCTTCCTTGTTGTTCATCCACCTGTGTGGGACTAACCTGGGAGGAAACAACAGCCTTGCACCTCCCATGTCAGGCTGATAAATGATGAAGTGGCTGCTCCCATCAAACAATGGTGACTGCCTTGAGAATTGGCAAAGCAGCAAAAACCTGTGCTGGAGATGCAGAATTTCTCATCTATGCCATGATCATGAAGCCAGCAGTTGAACAATATCTCTTAGTTTGTTTTAACTCATGCTGTTGCACCAGTACACAGTGGGAATGTGTTTTCAAACACTGCATTGCATCTCCTTGAGAGCTGAGAGTTCCCCTTTCAGTGCTGCACCAGCTCATGGCTCTGGTGGAGAAACATTAGGTTGAAAGCATAAAAGAAAGAAAGAAGCAAAAAGTATGAATTTGACACACTTTGGGCAATTAATTGATTTCCCCAGCCCATTACCAGGCTCAGCATACACTGCCCTACCCTTTTCCACACCCAGGAATGCTGTAACCCCCCCACAGCTGCTGGCCTTCAATGCATTTCTGCCTGCTCCATGTCCCCATCAGGCAGCAGAGACACCCCAACACAGACACTTGGGAAATACTGAACTCTAGGTGAGCCCCCTCTTGGGGAGAGGAATTATCAGATATTATGTTCTAGGTGACATGTATTCTCAGCAGGTTTAGAAACCCCAGAAGATTTTCAGGAATTTTACTCAAGAGCTCCTCAGTCAGCACTGTGTACAGGTGGCAATTAGCTGAGCTAGAGGGGAGGAAAAGACAGTGTAATTGCTTTTTACTGCTGTGGCTAATTAATTTGCTAATGATGCATTCTTTTCTCTCCTGCCCCGCCTCTGCGGGGATGGCAGTGATCCTTTGGGTCCCACAGGTCCATGGGGTGTGGGCCTGCGTGCGCTCCTGCCCTCCCAGCTGTGTGTGCACCCCGGAGAGGAGCTGCTCCGTGCTCTGCGACCGCGCCGGGCTGGGGCAGATCCCCAGCGAGTTCCCCTGCGAAGCCTCTTCCATCAACCTGGATAAAAACAGCATCAAGTTCCTGTCCGAGAGGGCCTTCGGGACGCTGCCTTCCCTCAAGTCCCTGTCTCTCAACCACAACAACATCTCCTTCATCACGCCGGGGGCGTTCAAGGGGCTGCCCAGCCTGACGGAGCTGAGGATGGCCCACAACGAGTACATCCGCTATCTGCACACCCGGACCTTCACCGCGCTCCGCCGCCTTGTCAGGCTGGACCTGGCTGACTGCAACCTCTTCAACATCCCAGACAGGATCTTCATCGAGCTGCCTGCTCTGCAGGAGCTCTTCTGCTTCCAGAACAACTTCCGGAGGATCCCAGGCGCCATCAGGGGCATGGAGAACTTGACCCATGTGTACCTGGAGAGAAATAGGATTGAAGCGGTGGCCTATAACTCCCTGCAGGGCCTGGCCAAGCTGAAATACCTGAATCTGCAGGACAACAAGATAAATGTCATCCATGAGCGAGCTTTTCAGGGATGTCAGAGGATGGAGTACCTGTACCTGAATGACAACTTGATCAGTGAGCTTCCAGAAAACTCCTTTGATGGCCTGAGGCGCCTGAAGATGCTCAACCTGGGGGGCAATTTTCTCAGGAACATTTCCAACACCTGGTTCAGGGACTTGGGGGAGCTGGAGTTCCTCTACCTGGATCGCAACAGGATCAGCTACATCGAGGAAGGGGCTTTTGAGAACCTCACCAGCCTGGTGGCGCTGCACTTGAACAGCAACAACCTGACGACGCTGCCCTTCTCCGTGTTCGAGCCCGTGTACTTCCTGGGGCGGCTGTACCTCTTCCGCAACCCCTGGGAGTGCGACTGCCGCCTCGAGTGGCTCAAGGAGTGGATGGAGAACTACAGGCTCGTCAGGGATATTCCGTGTGCCTCCCCCTCCTCGGTGGCTGGGATCGACCTGACGGACGTGCTCTTCGAGAGGTCTCCCGAGGGTTACTGCCTCGACCCCGTGGAGCTGAACGTCACGTCCGAGGGGCCGACCCCGAGCGAGGAGCCTTGGTCTACCACAGAGAGCAAGTTCAACAGCCTTATCTCCAAGCTCTTGCTCCAGATGGGCCTTCCCGAGGAGGTGGCAAATGCCACTGAAGTGTACAGTAACGCCACGCTGCCGGACGGACAGACGGAAGGGGTTTCTTCCGGCGTGGGGGAAGACAGAACCGAGGCTGACTCCTCTTGCTTGTACCTCCCAGCACTTTTTACAGTGATTGTTCTGCTGTGCAAATAGTCCAAGGGCTTTATGGAGCAGGGGTTCTGCTTAAGCATTTACACCCTGCACCTACTTAATCATCAGAGAAAAGTTTTACTGTGGGCCTCTGACGCATAACAGGCTCCAAACTCTTCCAGGTTGGGTTTGTTGGATCTGGCTCCAGATTCCCCTGGGAGCTGGTGAGGTCTGGGTCCCACTCTGAGTGACAAACCTGTCCTGTGGGTGTCCCAGAGCCGCCTGGATACTCTCAGGGAGATGAGCAGCACTAAGATTGAATTTTGCCTAGAGATGTGTGATGTTTCCTGCTGGGAATGGAGGGAAGAGGAGTCTGTCTGTGGGGTGTTTGTTCCATCAGGCCAGCTTATGGGAGTGAGAGGTTCCATGGTGACTCAGCTTCAGGAGAGCAAGATGAGGCTGCAAAACCAGGCCCCTCTTCATGTCCTGGCAGACACCCACACCCACAGCAGGCACTGCTGAACAATGGGGAACTATTCCTGATTTCCCCCAGTGGGTGCAGGAGGGAGCAGGCAGTGCTGCCAACACCCAGGGATGCAGCACTAGGCCTCATGAAAAGGAGGAAAGCACCGGGGAGGGCACCTGCCCCGGGCAGATCTGGGATGGGCACAGTGTTTTGGCCATGACCACAGGCAGGATTTTGATCCTTTCTCCCCCTGGTTATCCTGGCACTGGTGAGGGAGAACCAGATGGACCCGTGTTTGTCCAAATATTCTTTGCTGAAGCAAAGCTACTTAAACTTAACCTACTTATTTCCATAACTTCAATGTGTTTAATTTTTCAGTGAATATATTGTTTCAATGAATATGAATATAATGTTTCAATGAATACATTTTTTTTTTATTTGTAGATTGTTTCCTGGCATGGCATCAGGGGCAGAGCATGATGACCACAAATGCAGCCAGGCCCTATGAAATATTTTGTATTTCCACCACTAATATGTACCATGTAGTGTGTCATATTATGCCATACTGATCATTTTCTTTTATACAGTATCTTAAGTGTTTTATCTTTGAAATATTCAATGGAAGCTGCTAATATGACCAGAAAGAATGATGTTTTGTGTATCAAAGCATATTAATAAAATAATTTGATATTTTACTCATAAAAATAAATTAACTGCTCAAAACTAGGTTGTTTTTGTTTTGCGATCCTTGAACAATGCTGGTGATTATTTTGAGTAGTAGGCTACTCAAATGGCCATGAGTTCCTTTCATGGCCTAGAGTAAATGGCAAGCTATTTATTGCAACATAAGTACTTTCACGTAGAACTTGACTGTGCTTATGTTTGTGTTAAGCAGCAACACTTGAAAATATAAGTGACTATATAGAAATACACTTCTGTCCAAAAAATCTACTGCTTTCTAATTAGTGCCAGAGATTTCCAGAGGAAAGCTGAGTACAGGGAAAACCAAACCTTCCCTGCTGCAATGGCTTCTCAGTTATCTGTAGCTTGACCAGTTTCCCCAGGGAATCAAAATGCCAGATGGTTTGATAAATGCCTATTTGACCTGTTCCATGAACTAAATTCAATGAGTTTGGATTTCCAGGCTATTTATGAATCCATTAATCTTCTTAAGTGCTAAATTCATCTGTGTATTTTAGGAGGCTGTTTTTCAAACCTAGTCCAGCCCAATGCTGTAGAGGCATATTAGGTTAAGGATGCCTTTACAGGAGCACTATTTCATCCTGTCAGGGGAAGTTTATCAATAGGCCTGGCACAGATGGCAGGACACAAATGGTTGTATTTCACTTCCTATAAGTACGGATGCCTCATGAGTGAATTGTTTTTTTAACCCACGTATTCATTTTCCCTGCCGGGGCACATTAAAGCTTAAGATCGCCTTACTGTGCAGTTGTTGAGTGGCTTTCAAGTCAATTAGTGCCCCAAAGATGCTCCTGCTTTATCTGCAAGATGCAGATCTGAACGTGAAGCATCCTAAAATGTTGGCTTTAGCAGAGATTGTGCTGTCAGGTGATGGACAAGGGGACTGTACTTTGTACTCAGCTGTGTGACAACAGGGACACTGACTTTGGGCATCGATGGTTTAAGTGTCCCTTGTGGTCAAACCTGCCTGGCCCAGAGAGTTTTCCCTGTGCTGCTCTGACACAGCCGTGTGGCTGGCATCGTGCTGGCTGTAATAGAACTTCATCCTCCCTGCAGGAACAGGGACAGACTCCGTGCTCTCCTGCTCTGAAATCCTGCTCTGAAATCCTTCTCTTCCCTCTGAGCTGAGAGATCAGCAATGATCCAGTGGCACAGAGCAGCTGGCACGTGGGCACTCACAGTGGATTGGGAAAGGTCTGTGAGCCTGTGATTGCTCTCGCTTTGCTCCTCTGCTTTATGTTGTTCATCCCTTGAGGAGACACTGGAACTTCATTCTTTCATGATTCTTGTTTCTAAATTCTTAGCAAGTGGCTTGTTTCTCTGATTACATGGGCAGGTGACAACTCATAATCACATTTTTTGGAACAAATAGTTTGGTTTTTTTCTTTATTTTCTTAGACCAGACTCCTGCTGGAAAATTGTGCTTCAGCTGATAAACCTGAACCTGTTGTTGGTTACAAGTCCATGGTTCCCTTCACAAATCAATGTTGTTTTCAAAATGCGTCACTGGGCTGGGACACCTCCAAAGATCCCAAACCTTTGTCTGTTTGGAATAACTACCAATATTTTTCAGCAAAGTGCTGTTCCCAGCCTTGCCCTCAGCATGAGGTGCTGAGATTTTGTTTGAAGCAGTGGGAAGGGATGGTTGTGAGCTGCCTGGAGTTAGGATACACCTTCTGACTGAGGTTTATTCAGAGAGTGTTCCCAGACTGAAGCACCTGAGGTCCTGGGAGAAGGCAATTTGTTTTAACATGTGGTACTTGGTGACACTGCACTGCTCTTCTCTGGTGCAACTGGTTTTCATGCTTTACAGGAGTTACTGTTGGAGCAGAGGGGAGTTGTCAATGTAAATAGAGGAAAGAAACGATTTGATTCTGGATATAACCTCTGAGTCTCAGAATTCTGTTGCTATGTTGCACCCCTAGGATCATACTCAGTGTTTTAACATGAACACCTTTCTGTCCCCTCTATTTTCTTTAAATTTGCAGCTATTGCCAGTAACCCCCTGTGAAATGAAGCTATTGGCTGTTTTGCTTCTCTTGTGGATTATCATCTTCTTCTGCTTTGGAAGAAAACATGAAGTGCAGGACATGAGGAATTTTGCTAGAAAGGCAGCAGCTGCTGTCTGAGACTGACAGCTGCTGGCCAGCCAAGACTCAGGAACTTCATGGCCAGTTTTCAAGGGTGTTGTATTTTGGCTAACTCTTGTCTTCACAACATGTGGCTGATAGCTTTAAAAAAACCCTAAATTTTAATTTTTTGGGTTTTCCTTTGATAATTTTTGTGGTCACAAATTCAAGAGGCACCAAATCAATGGAGTTAAATTCCAAAAAATTGGTGTGCCTGCTCTGGAGGATATTAAGCCTTGCAAGAAAATAGCCTGTCATGGTCACTGCTGCTCCAGTGTGAGCTTCAGAAGACAGGGCTCATTTGGGTGAGAAAACAGTGCTGGTAAATGCCTGCTTTTGCAGAGTCAAGGTATGGGATTGTTACAGAAACACTAAAAATACTGGTCCTTCCTCTTTCCCCACCCAAATCTGATAGAAATTGGTGGAGTTTGAAGGATCTGCTGCAATAACCTTCAAAGCAGTTTTAAAAGAGCTTTAAAGGAAATGCTAACCGTGGAATAAAAACCAGAAATTATAATGAAAAAGAGGTATCACAAGAATTACTTACAAAGAAAAACATACAGCTATTATTTAAAACATAAACTATCATGTGCAAGATCAGCACCAAAATTCCATTTCTCATGGGGAAATACTGGTATTTAAAATGCCAATACAAAGATGAATACAGAAAATAGATATTTCTGGACAGAGAATCGTCTATGCCTCTCACCCAAAGCCTGATTTTATTGACCATCCTGTGGTTAGTTGAACCAGTCTGATCTTGTACTTTTTGGTTAGTTTTAGCCTTGAGTGGGAGAAATTAATTTCTCTGCAGTTCTTCTCAACTTTGATGTTCACCACATCCTTTGATTTTTGTTGTACTTCCTTCTTCATCTTCATCCAAACGTGTCTTAGGACTGTTTTGGAGTTAATTCTTAACCTGCACATCATAAATCTTATATTCTCAATGAAAAATACCAAGGCATTTCAAAAAGACCTAAAACTACCATTAGTTTTTCTGTACACACCTGATGGTTTACTCTTCATGCATATTCTATGTATTTGCTGGGTGGATCAACAGCTGATTTCACTTTGTGCTTGTTCAGTGGGTTTTGAACTGTGTCAAGAATTCTTGCTGTGGCTGGAGGTTTGCAATGAGGCTTGGGGCATCCTTGTTCTTCCTCCCCTTGTTTTCCACACCCTCCTTTCCACTCCTCCTCTCCTCACCTGCTTGTTTCTACACCAAGCCAGGACTTGCCAGTGCCCTCACTGTGCTGCTCCAGCAGGGCCAGCTGTGATGGAAACTGGAACCACTGCAATGGCCCAGTTAAAACCAACACTCAACCCTTCCCTCTTTTTTTGGTGTTTAGGTCCCCTATTATTTCCCCTAATATTATGTAAGTCAGGTTGGGCCATAAGTGGGTTAAACTGGGGATAATTGGAATAAAATGCTATTGTTGTATCTGAAAGGGGGACAAGCTAAATGGGAAAGATGGTGCTCAGCTGCTGCTCACTTTGCTTGGACTGCGGGCAGACTCAGGCACAAGGATGTTGGGAAGAGGCCTTGGGAATTGTTGGGCTTTGTGAGGCAGATCAGGGGACAAGCACGAAAGCACCGAGCCCCTGGTGAGATGAGGATGTGCTGCACTCCCAACAAACTGTGGCATGCAGGCAGGTGTAAAAATATGTGTAAAAATACACGTGGTTTTTTTGTGTGCTTTTGATGATGAGAACAAGGCTGAGTGCACAGTGCCAGTGTGGGAAAATGGGATAAATCAGTAACAAAGGACAACCAGCTGTGAACACGTAAATTGGGATGGAATTGGCAGCAGCAATTCCTCACAGTGCTGAGTGATTGTGTCTCAATGTGCTGTGACAGTAAGAAATACATCAGACTCTAAGTGGACAGGCACTTTCCTGATGTACGAGACTGGGAAAGAGGCAGAGAGCAAAGCACAGAAATAAATGATAAACTTGCAATCAGACAAAGTTGGTTGTAAATATCTGTGCTGAAACTGACAATTGATTATTTCAGTAGTCAAAAAGTAGCAGTGAATTTGCAGATGCAGAATTTTTGTAGGCCAGCAAGGTTTAAAGGAGGGGTTGATGAATTCCAAATTACCTGAAAGAAATTTGGAGCAAATAGATGTTGGCATATGCAAGGTAACAGATATAGGAAGACATAACCTGAACTGTTCACAGGCACAGCTGAGCCTTTTAGGGGAAGGAAGACCTGAGAATTGCTGTGAAGAGCCAGTAGATCAACTGGCATAAGCAAAAAAAAAAAAAAAAAAAAAAAATATATATATATATATATATATATACTGTAAGTAACAGAGGTTGGAACAGGAAAACCAGCATGTAATGTCATGGGTTATTATGCCTTACCAGTACATCCTGATCTGGAAAATGTGCAGCTTATGGCTTGCCACATCAGAAAGCATATCAGTGATAAAGTTGGTGGCAGAAATAAATGAGTCATGCAACAAAGATTTCTCATAAACCAGGTGATGGTTTTGTTTAGGAGGGACCTAGATGGTGGTAAGTCCTGTGGGAGCTATGAAGATCTCTTTGTCTCCATGGAAAGCATCTGTGAGCAAGCCAGGGATCCAACGCTGCAGGGATCAGGGGCAATGTGGGACACAAATGACTACAAATTCTAGGGATCTCTGCTCTGTGCCACAGGGCACAATGACCTTCACCAGAGGATCCCCTGAGGATGTGAAGTTGATTTTGATTCATAGAGCTTTTCTATTTTCCTAAGAGTAGGGCTGGTTTTCTGTGTTCTTGGCTCAGACCTTGTCTGTCTGTGGTGGCTCCTCCAGTGATGCTGCCAACCTTTATAACCAAGTCTCCACTGTGCATCTGTGACAGCTGAGGGCCAGCTCAGGACACCCCTTGGCCCAAGGTTAACAGAGCACAGGAGGCATTTATGCCAACACCAAAAATAAAAATCGCCATGTAGCCTTCAAGGATATGGAACCTACCTTTTTGAGGGGAAAATTTTTTTCATTAAATCACTGAAACAGGATGAATCACTGAATCATAGAATGGTTTGGATTGGAAGGGATCTTAGAAATCACCTAGTTCCTGCCATGGGCAGAGACACCTTCTACTAGGTCAGGTTGCTCAAAGACTCAACCAATCTGGCCCTGAACACTTCCAGGGATGGGGCATCCACAGCTTCTCTGGGAAACCTGTGCCAGTGCCTCACCACTCTCACAGCAAAGAATTCCTTCCTTCCTATCTAAACCTTCCCTCTTTCACTTTAAAGCCATTCCCCCTTGTTCTATATATATACTCTTGTAAAAGGTCTCTCTCCATCTTTCTTGTCGGTCCCCTTTATGTACTGGAAGGCTAAGGTGAGGTCTCTTCTTTAAAAAAAAAAAAAAAAAGAAGTGTCAGAAAGGCTTTGGAAAGCAAGTGACAAACCAGACAGGAGACAGATGCAGGTCAGCAGGAGGAGAGTTGCAACTGGTGTCATACTGGAGAACACAGTTTGGAAAAACAATGCCCCAAACCTGTGAATTGGAAATAAACCACAAATTGCTACCAGCAACAGCTACAAAGGGACCTACATCTACCCCACAAGTTCCTGGATTTTAAGGTCTGTGGGCAGCTTCCTTGGCTCAGTGAAGCATTACTGGTGAGCATCTATGCTTCCATCTTCCAGCCCTGGGAATTTCTCATCTCTCAGTCTTTGGCCATTGGAGCCACAGAATCACAGAATATTCTGAGCTGGAGGGGACCTCAGTGGAAGATCTTACACAGGATGCTGCCTGTGCAGCTCAGTATTAAAAGTGCTAGTTAGTGTTCCAGCAAACCTGCCTGTTTTGGGGCAGTGGAAGCCACACCTGCATTTGCACCACCCATTGAAATCCAGATTTGAACCCCAAAGTTACTGTGATGGGGTAAAACCTCTGATGAACCCCAAGTTACCTCACATGGACTGTGCCTGCAAACGCTGCTCAGGGGCTGGGACTGTTCAGCCTCCCCACTGGAATTGTTGTCACCTGCATGCTCTGGTAGCACCTTGCAGCCTTGGCTGACTCTAAAACATGTGGTGTCAGGTCCTGATGACATCCTGAGCACATCACAGGTGACAATGCAGGAGGAGAAGAGTGAAGGGACCTACCCTGGCCTGCACAGCAGAAGACTCCTGCTCAGCTATCAGGTTCCAAATCTGCTGCTCCCTTTCTGAGCCTTTGCCTATTTATTTTCTGAGTAGACAATTTACCTTTCTACTTGTTCATTCAATCCTACTGTTTAATTTCTATTGGCAGGTACCTTAAAAATCCAAATGGGGTTGGGTATGAACTCTTGAAGTGAGCATGTGGATTACTCAAGTGAAGTTCAGGAATTTTCAAGTGACAAGAGATAAAAAACCTGACAGCTGAAGTATCAGCTTAGATTGAGCAGCACTGTCACCCTTCCCTCATGCCTCATTACTGCACACAGCCAGGACTGGGCTTGTGAGACCCAGGCAGGGAGGATTTAATCTCTCTGTGGATCCTAAAAGGTTGTTCTTAGTGTGAGACTCAGCTTGTGAACCCCAGACAACCCCAGAGCCTACAGAACAACCCAGCTGCAGCACAGCTGGGACAACAGGCAGGAACGGGAAATAGAAATTGACACCCCCAGTGAGCTGTCACTCTTTAGCTGTTTCAATGATCAAACCAGATAAATATGTTAAAAACCTATTAATAAAAGTACATGGCAAGACTGAAAGTCAGGGCTTCTTGAATTATTATTAGTCTTTCCATTGCCCTCAGAGGCTTAACATCACAAATTACAGCCAAAGGGATAACATTGAGCCCAGCAGCCCACAAGACAATTTAAACATTTTATTTTCCACCTGAAATCTTGCTCATTTAAAATCACAAAGTGTAACAAGATGATGTTGGCAGAGTGGAACCCTCAAACGTCTGGGACTGAAGTCCCTTGGAGGCTGCTCCGGGCAGGGGCAGCTGCTCAAATCAACAAGGTATTTTCCTGGAAGCAGGTTCTCTCTCCTCTTCCTTTCCTAACACTTGAGAGATACCCTAAAGCCATTACTGAAATGCTAATTTTGATGAGTAGAGAACCAGAATATTTTACTCCAGGAGAGTTGGCATGATCAATAACTTGTTCATTTCAGAGACAAATCTTTTTTATCCATTATAAAGTTTACTTGTCTGCATTATTTTCCCCTAAAAATAAATTAAAAAAAAAGTTTTGAAAGTTTTCGTAATAAACAGAAAACAACCTTGTGGGATTTATCTTCTTTTACCTATGGGGTAACTTCATAAATCTTTACTGATTTATTATCCAATAATCTTTACTGGGTTGTGGTTTTGACACAGATTTGTTGTTTTTGTTACATCCACCCTGGTAAACAAAAATGGCTGTAAGGCAGAGTAAGGAGATGTCTAGACATTGAAATTGTTGATTTTAGTGAAAAATGGTGGAGTTTTAAAAACTTAATTTCTGCATAAGCCTGGGGTGGATGCTTCTGCATTCAGTAGTATGTGCTGCAACATTGCGGAAACCTGTAATACTTACTGCTTATTAATGAAATACCCTACACAATTCATCCATCCCTCACTCCACAGTTATGTTTGCTACAGGATGAGTGCTCCTGTCATTTCATCCCCTTGCTCTAAACTCATGTCAGGAAACTCTTGGTTGTACAGATGCAAAGCAGACAATTGTGTTGAATCGATCTGAGAATTCATTTAGTGGATTAGCCACAAATGACTTCCACAAATGACTCTTTTTCATCCTTGACAAAAAGGAGCAATTTTTTCTCAATTCCAATTAAAATACTTCCAATTGATAATTCCAGTTTTGATTACAGAGTCATTTAGGTTGGAAAGGCAGCTCTTGATATCATCTAGTAAAATCCCCTTGGTTCAAGCAATGGCAGCTGCAGCAGGTTTTTCAGGACTGTGTGAACTTGATTTAAGTGTCTTCAGGACTTTTCTCTAAACAGTGTTTTCTTAAGGAATTTAGGAAAACCTTCTAAAGGTTTTATGTACATGCTGCAGAGCCTTGATTTTCCAGATAAGAATTTCCCTAAACATGCTCATCATGGGTTGCCTCATTTCCCAGTGAAAACTGTGGCATGTTTAGGTTGGTAGCTCTAAATTGCTCTAAGGTGTAGCTGCAGCTTATCAAGAGAACACCTGGAGCTATTGTTGTGCCAGGTTCAAAAATCTGACCTACCTGTAAGCAGCCTTAGTTAAAATTGCTTGGTACTTGTTCAGAATGTTCAGTTTTTTCACAGTAAGATTTGGTATCTCTTGAAAATTACAAATATATTGAAAGTCTACAGAAACATGATACAATAAATGAGGCATGTGTGAAGCTGCATGAAAAAATGAGCATATGTAACATGCATTTTACCATTGCCTTGCTGCCTCACTTTTAACCACAGTTAATATGCCTATTAATGCTAGGAACAAACTTTTTCTTTATGGAAAAGTAACTAACTGGCTAATGCTGGGCATTCTACCTTCAAGCACTTTTATATAATCCAGTATCATAATTTTATTTTTTTTTTAAATGAGGTTTGTCATAGCAAGTAAAACAAAGACAGTGACTTTGGGATATTAAAAATAAAAGAGCAGGCCACAACATACACAACTTTTGAAAAAACCAGCAACATACATGGCTTGGCCAGATCAAAGAGAGCAGCCAGCAGTAAAGCTGCTGTAAATACTATTTCTAAAGGAAGGTCAAGCTGCACCAAGGTTCAAGCTGGATATCAGGAGCAATTCCTTCACTAAAGGGATGGTTAAACATTGGGATTGGCTGCCCAGGGAGGAATCACCATCCCTGGAGATGTTCAATAAATGACTGGATGTGGCACTTAGAGCAATGATTTGATATAATGATGTCCAAGTTTGGACTCAATGTGTTTAGGGATCTTTTCTAACTTTAATGATTCTACATAATTTACAAAATATCTGATTCTCTAATTATTTACTTCCATCAAAGATGCTTTGTTATATTCCGAGAACTTTCCAGTTCTTTTATTTTTCTACCTGCAGCTATTTTAAAAAAATTGAACTATGTTTTATTAGGGTGATTTCATTAGTATGTTCACTGAAAATAGTGAACATATTTTCTTTATTTTCTCTCCCATTTGCCCAATCTTAATTTCTATGCCAAATTTAATATGGATGCTTTAAATCTTGTCTCTTGCTTAGGAGAAAGGTTAGGCATGAAATTCCATCACACTCTAGAGAGAACAACAATGTGTTATGAATGCTTTGTTTGCAGTCCTTCACTGCTTTGAGAAATTCTCAATGACCAGTCACATTATGAGAGTGGTTTTTGTTTACATTTATTTCTGTCAAAGCAAAGGCAAACTTCTTGCCTTTCCCCCCACTTCTTGTAGACCTTTCTTGCAGAGCTTTAGTGTGTTTATGGATTGGTTTTGGATTTACTTTTTACTGTAGTTAGTTTTGGTGTAAGAAGTAGAGTGCTGTATATTATTTTAATTTTGGGGTGAAATTTTAATACCTGCAGAACAAGTCTCTATTTGACTTATGGTAGCATAATGATATAATCTAAATATAAATAATTGTTGCCTGTATATATGAAATATTAACAAATATGGAGACAAATTCCATTACCTGGAATCCACCATTCCAATAACTGGATTTCCTCTGCTGCAGTTGTTAGTGGAATAATTCGAAGTGCTTTCTGACCACAACTAAAGATCTTTTAAATGTATTTATGTGGTTATGTTGGCACAAAGACTCACAAGAACTGAAGATGGCTGAGCTGAGTAATAGTTTCGATTTTTTCTGATTTTTTAATAGGTTAATTCAGCTGGAAGAGATCTTCGGAGGTCTCAGGTTTAAAGTAGGGTCAGCTCTGACATCAGGCAGGATTGCTCAGGACTTTATCCACGTGAGTCTTTTAAAACCTCCAGGGACAGAGCTTGCACAAATTCTCTGGGAAATTGACTCTATTACATATGAACTCTTACCTTATGAGTCTCAAAATACTTTTATTGTGCAGAATGACCTAATGCATGTATTAAAAACTAAGTCTGGTAGACCCAATAGCCTAAGAAAATCTGAAAAAGGAAAAAAAAAAGGCAAAATCAGCAAGTTGATAACAGGCTTAGTTACCTGCAGTAAAATAATTAATCTAAATAAGTAAATTGACTTTTTCCTTAAAAAAGCCTTAAAAAAGCTTTATAATGAAACCAAGAGAGATAATTTAATACTCAATTAGTTAAACTTTCTGCATAATTAATCTCCATATGTATGCTTTTCCTTAAACTAAGTTTTTTTCTTTACCTTAAGATAATTTCGTGCTTCTGTTAAAGGCTAGAGGAGATTAAGCTCCTGATGTGAATAGAAACCTGATGGACCCATTCATTTTTAATTTTGTTTACATGTAAAATTATTTATATTCATTGCAATAACTTCCAAATTTGTTATATGAAATGAAGGGTTTTAAAATAAATTGAAACCCTGATTTTTCTAATATATTAGTGGTTGGAGTAAGATCTTTGAAACAAACTGTGTGATTGGGAAGAATTCCATGAAGTGTAGCTAACACTATCAATAAAATTTCTACTATCAGAAATCTGTAGAATTGATATTGACATCATTGAAACAATGAACTATCCCAATTATTGAGCAAGAAGCTTTTTTTTAAGGTCTTCATTAGCTGGCTTGTGGCTTTCTCAAAAAGGGCAATAATACTTGTTATACCTTGCTTCTCAAAACAAAAACAAAAACAAACCACCAAAATAACACAAACAAAAAACCCTACCCAAAATAACCACAAAATCAAACCGACTTTGTGTATGATTTTAATTCACATTGCTCTTCAGTATCAAGTGATCATTGCATGAAGGCAGCCCTTAATGTGTCCCTTGGGGGTCTGGGATCAGCCTTCACATCCCTGAGGGAACAGCTACAGAGATCAGACCTTTCTGCCCCTCCATGAACTATTGAAGGGCGAATGCAAGCTGCCCTTTTCCTCATGCCTCATCATGTCCTCTGAGAGAATGAGGAAAAACCCCAACCCGTGTTTCATTGTGTCTGCAACCTGCAACATCCATTCAGAAACAAGTACTTTCTGAAAACCCTGGGTGTCTGTTGTTATCAGGAGGAGGTTTGTTATCAAGGGACGAAATTGTATCCGGATAGTAAATCAAAGTTTCAGAATTCTTGATTTCTATTCCATTCCTTTTCAGTAGGTTCCACTTTGGTTTTGAGTGTCACCTTCTCAGCTTAGTGCTGTGTCCTCCTTCCTCTTCTTTCTTTGCCTGCTCTGTTTATTTCCTACTGTCCATCTGTACCTGTGGCAGCTCCAAGCCAAAAACCCTCCCGATTTTTTTTCCCAGTCCATGTGCTAAAACAACCCTTGATGAAGTTATGAAGGCTGGTTGTGAGATGTCATTGCAAGATCTTGCTCTGCTTGGGTTTCAGCCCTTTCAGAGCTCTGCCTCAAAGGGCAGGAACATCTTTTCCCTCTGGAAACTGGAATTCCAGATCATTGCAGTGTTTGCCATGGGTCACAGAAGGTTTCCTTTGCTTAAGATGGACATGAACCTTCAAAGACCTTTTAAATGAAGAATACCAAGTAATACTGAGGGATAAACCACATTTTTTGACTGGTGGGAAAATGCACCTTAAAATCAAGTTTGTAAGAGTGATGCCACCTGCTCCCCCACATGGTTACACAAAGACAGACCCAAGTATGAGGCAATTCTATTTTACATCTATTACATTTTGGGAAGAATGCTGAGGGCTCCACCTGGATGGCCAACAATGGAGAAACACAGACTCAGGTTCCAGCTCTGAGTTTGCCTACACTTAAAAAGAAGCAAATTCTACCCTTCCTCATGGGTCTTTCCAGACACTAAAACAAGTTACGGCTGCTGCTAAGGGAAAATTTGAAAGTATTACTTTGCTAATAATCAGCACGAATTCTGTCAAGCATACAGCTACTAGTTCAGTTACCTTCCAAAACACAAATGCAGGCTCAAGCTCCATTTTAATAAGAACACAGAGATGTGGCCAGATTTAATGTTCTTGACTGTGGCCAGATTTAGTGTTCTTGACTGCCATGGCAATTGCTAAGAGATTCAGCAGAATGTATGGAAATGCATAAACATCCCCCCTCCCACTATTTTTGCTTAGAAAGGTCAAGGTTAGATGAGAAACCACCAACTTTCTGCCCAAAATCTTAACTGAGAAATGTAATTCTGAGGTAAGAATTAATTATTTGTTCATGTACAGGTCTGGAAAGAGGCTTAACTCTGAGGCTAAACTGTAAGGAGTCAAGAAGCATTTTGTACCTGCTTCAGTCCAGTTTTCACAGAATTAGAGCAGGAGACTGTTAAAATCATTTAAGGAGAAGAAAGGAAAAATTACTATTGGTGCACTTACCTATCAGCAAGCAAAAAACTCCCAAAACACTGCAAACATTTAAATGTGGGAAGTGACTTTGTATTTTTTTGTGTAGCATTAGTAAGAATAGTCTCCTCTACCCTAAGCCTGTGCACTCATCCCCATGGTGTGGACACAAGGCACAATTATTCAGAAGTTACTTCTGTTCTGTTGGTCAATGATGTGCTTGCTTCCTGTTGTGCAGGTATTTTGATTTATATGTGACTATTTGACATAATGTGCAGCAGTTTCCTTGGTAAGAGTTATGACTATCTCTGAGCTCATTAAAGGTAGAGAAGAAATTAGTCTGAGAGACAGGGTTATTAAAGAAATGAATATGCTTTACATAAAAAAATACTTTTTATGGTGCCTGCTTTAGCTCATCCTCTGTCAGTTTAGCTTGTAAAAACAGATAACTCTCTACTATAGTCAGGAAATATATATATTTCTCTGCAGTTTTCAAAAATCCTTTTCTACCACATATTTTAAAGCCTGAAATTGAGTTCTAACAGCCTTCATTAAAGCTGCTGAATCCTATCTGCAGTGGAAGAGAATGGGGCCAGAACTGTTTGCATCTAGGATTTCAGTGCAGATTTGTAAAGCATCCCTGGAAGCTCTGGCAGCATTTCCAGGTATTTCTGTAAATAACAGCACTCTGAAATAATTTCCTTATAGAAAAGAATAAAAAAGGAACAAATACTGGTTAGTCTGTGCATTAACTTTTCCTAGTTGCTCTAGTGGCTCTAGTACCCAGTACACACCAGCCCAATGTTGCTCAGGTTGCAACACCTCATCTTCTATGTTGTCTTTTCAAAATCAACTGAGTAACCTTCATCATGAAGTTTCTGAGGTAGGTAGTGATGTTTTCTTTTAGAGGTGAGTGGCACTGCATTGTTCTTGACCAAACCATAGAAAAAGAAAACCACTGCTAGGACACATGGAAGAATTTGGTTTTAGTGATGAGATGAGGAATGTCCATCTGGCAGTGGCCAGGACTCTAAACTAGGCTACCATTTCCATGCAATAATCTTACCACTCTGAGACATTGAGTAACCTAGTGTACTTTTATTAGGTAAATGGAAGCAGAGATTAATGAACATTTATTGGACCAACTTAACACCTTGAAATCACAGGCATCAGTCAGACTGAGAGGCAGCATACTGATAAGATCAAGTTTTCTTTACAAATCTATGAGCCCCTGTACAAAAATAAAGTATAAAAGGGGCAAACAGAAACATTTGTTTCTTCCCAATCCCAGGGCTGCTTCTGAGGTCACATTCAGCATAAATTTAGAGAAGTCCATGAGGCGCTCTAAATTATGCAGTGATATTTACAGTACCAGGAGGACCTTTCTCCACTTGGAGATTGAAAGAAAATAAAAAAAACCTGTAACATCAGCTTTGCACCTGCATGAGCCTTCCTGATGCAGGTGAAGCTTCCAGCTCAATTTCTGCAGCCTTTTGCCCTCTATGTACCACACAAACAACAGAGACACTTCAGAAGGGTTTGAGCAGGGTGGGAGGATTGGACAGACTGAGAAGTGCTGGGTTTGCTCTGTCTGGGACTGTGCTGAAATCTGCTCTTGGAGCTTCACTGTGTGCTGTGGATCTGCTGAACTTAAAGCCTAGGTTGGGGTTTCCAACTTAATCTTTTGTTACTGAAGGTTCCTACAAGGAAAACAGACTGTGGTAAAGAGGAGGCAAGACACGATGCTAACTATGTGCTTTACAGTTTTTGTCTCTTGATATAAGGTTATACAGTGAGAATAAAAGAAACAAAGTTCTCCAGGTCAATCTTTATATTGTGTAGCATTAACTGAAGGGTAGTTCAACTTAAGAGAAGAAAAGGTATTAGTTACATAAAATCACTACTTATTGTCATCTACATAAGGCAGAAGCACCCTCATGGGCCTTGTGAGATTTCTTTCCTTACGAGCTGGATACACAGAAACTCCAAGAAATTCACATTAACAGAGTCAAAAGTGTGTAGTTAAAACATTTATGATGGACTATACTCGAATTATCAAAATTACTTTACCTGTTTAATGCCATAAACATTTGAGATGAAAAACGTGTCACTGAAGTCAGACACCAATGCTCACCAGAGAAGTTTGTATTTCTAACATCAGAAATACTCCACTGCTTGATTTTCAGCAGGTCTTCCCATCTTTGTGCTTTGCTGGGAAAAGAGGTAGTTCTGAGAGTGAATGAACCTGTCACCTCCATGAGCTCAGCCAGTGTGGACTCACCACTGCCACAGCTGCCTACAGGACATCAGCTGCGCTTCACTCAGGACTAAATGACACAACCACTTGAAAAATTACCTCTTACTCACTAAATAGCTCAGTTTGCACCATCCCTCTCTTCTGGGTCTAAACCCAGAGCAGATGAGCACCTGCAATTACTCTGACAGTCCCCCCTTGTTTCCCTCCTGTGCCTGTGAGGCCCACGTTGACTTGTCCATTACTTGCCACAAACTATGAACTCAAGGGACTTGAGTACAGCTCTTGTTTTGGGATGCAGCCACAGAACTGAGTCCAGCTGTGGCATGGAGGGCATTCAGCAGGTGGGGGAAAGTGATGGATGAATTTCCCTTCCGTGGGCTGTGAATGCTGCAGAAAATAAACACCTCTGCCTGCCCTGGCTGGGTGGGAGGAGGCACAGCCAGACTGAGATTTCAGCTGTGGATTTTACAAGAATTGTAAACAGATTTGACCACCCAACCTGCAGAAGGTGTAGGCAGGAGAAAATTAGTGACAGAATTACCCCTGTGAGAAAGATTCAACCTTGAGAACAATTTTCTGATTGCACGTGCAATGGTCCCGAACAACTGGAACAGCCCACAGACCAATTCCAGCCGAAAGTTCCACTTTGAGGAAAAATCTTGTATCACTTCAATATAATCACTAAAATTCAGACTATACAACAGCACAGCCAACCAATCTTTGAGGAGAAGTCATTTTAAGGAACAGTGTATTTCTGACAGCTAAAAAGAGGTGGCAATGCCTGCTGCCTTTAAACGTTTTTTCAGAGAAAATGCAAATCATGTGGGCAGCGAGAGCATGAAGAAAGGAAATGAAGTGCCAGATCAGTCCATGGTTACACTTTTTAGTTGGCTCTGCCCTAATTCCAACCTTGTGGAAGGAAGCCTGTGCTGATCCAGGAGGAACAGAGCCCCTGGGACAGACTGCAGGCTGTGCCCCTACAAAGGCTTCTCTTACAGACTTTAAGACACTTTTCCTCGCTGCATGAGTCACTGATTTGCTCTTGAAACTCCCTGTGATGAAATGAAGGACCCAAAAGCATTAAATTGTTGAACACATAAAAGGAAGTATATTTAAAATAAAAAAAATTGGTCAGACTGTAGAGTCAATTACCATTTTTAAAGGAATTTACAGGGCTGTTGTAGATGAGTCTTTTGGAATAGTCAGTTTATCGCAATGTCTAAACTGGTTTCTTCATTGCACAGTATTTTCTTTTAAAATGTGTGCATCTTTAAACAATTACATACATATTAAAAATCAGCATTTCTTTGCTTCAACTTAATTAAAACGTTAATACTCTCAGACAACACAGATCTGAAATGGTGAAACCAGTAATTGCCCCCTCCCACCTTACAACAAATTAAATTGAGACAAAATTACAAACACATTTCACTACATGATTATTATTAATAAAAATCAGTTTTTCTTTTTTTTTTTTTTTTTTTATAAAGTTGCCCAAAATGCAAGGGATGTGCATAGGTTTACAACTTAGTCAGAATAATATTTTGCTTTATTCCCTTGGGTACGTGTTCCCATGAACGGAATGTACTTTGCTGTAGATTACAGGTTTTATCAACACAGATACACCAACGGCATGAACGCTTGCGACTGTCCACATGCATTAAGAGTCAAGACCCAATTTCAAATTTCTAAAACTTTTACAGAGTTCTTCAAAGAGACAGTATCACATTACCTGGATGTTACACAAAAGTACTTAAAAATACTATCCTAGGAAAAAAAAAAAAAAAAGAGCGCGAAAAAAAAAGGCCTTTAAAATTTATGAATTTGTTTTGTAACCACTAGACTAATTACTTCAAATAAATAAAGGAAAGCAAAGTATTCCAATCCATAAAATCAGACTCTAAAAAGAATGTAGTGTTCCACCCCCAAGTTAAGGTAACAGAATCATATTATTATTACTATTAAAATAGATTATAGAAAGCAGCATCTATTTTGTGCAGTTTTTAGGGGCCCTTGAAATAAAAAGCTATGATTTCCAAAAATATAACATTCCAAAGGACTGAATAATACATACATTTAAAGATACATTTTATTAAAGTTTAGGAGAAATGATTAAAAAAAAGATACTGTCTCTTTAAATTAGTGTTTCATCTTTTTCTCCCCCTCCTCCTATCTATTCGGACATGACAATAATTATATTTTAGGTCACACTACATCTAGGTAGTCTCTAGGGGCCAAGACCTGTTGACACAAGGTCAATAACGAAGAGGTTTTCCATGTATGAGGTGGTTCCCAGTAATGACAGATTTTTTTTTTTTCTTTTTTTTTTTCTCCTCAATTCTCTCATTCCCGGTCTAGTAGACCCAGGAGACTGGGACCCACTGGGAGGCTGTACACACGAGCTCGATGGCTTCCTCCAGGTGCCTGATGGTTTCATCAATCTCATTGTTGATAATTGTTAGGTCAAAGTAGTGTGCATATGTTCTCTGTAAGATTTCCGACTCCTTCTGCAGGCGCTGAAGGGATTCATCCTGTTCGGCAGCCGGGAGAGAAAACGGGAGAAAAGAAAAGTTGGATTGTTTTGGGATCTTCCACAAGAGCTCCTCAGCTGAGAGGGAAATGGGCAAAAAGGCTTCAGGGAGTCAAGGTGCTTTAGCTCTCCCACCTACAACTATGGGAATCACATGGGAGAAAGGGCACGGTTTCCTCTGGAAGCTGACACTCAAACAGCACTTGGTTATTGACATTCTTGGAGACAAAACACAGCTCTAGAGTTCAAAAAGCAAGGTAGAGGATGGAAGCTTGGAAAAGCAGCAAGGGAGACCACATGTGAATAAATCAGACATGGTGCACAAGAAAGAGCTATTGGGCCTAGGTCCCAGTGAGAACATGAGAAACATGGAGGAGGGGGAGAGGCTGTCAGGTATCAGCTGTTCCCAGTTTTGGTAATGTTTTCTGTTCCACACCAATCTCCTGGGTCTGCTTCCTTTAACAACCATTTACTGATAAGGAAGTTCTCACTCCACACTGCTCCTCTGTGGTTTCTATCTCAGAGCAGGGCATTGCCAGGCCCCTCTCAGAGGGAGATCCTGGATGCAAAAAGCTTCTTCCCAGGGCTCTGCAGCCAATTATAAGTTTGAATTCTCTTCCTGCATATTTCCTTATGAATTAAAAAAACCAACAAACCCATTTGCTGTTTCCAGGAACCTTGAAACAGCCACAGGAAAGCAATGAAGTCTTTCCTGTCCCACAAGTTTGGGGTGGATATGGTGCAAAATGACTCCTGCTGCTCTGCAGTATCCATAGGCTCACTCAATCAGTCAACTGGGATACACTTTTCTAAACAGAGTTTCAGGCTGCAGAAGGACAGACACAGTGCCCACAGCTTTTTCACTAGAAAATATTCTGGAAACAGATTTTTATCTGGCTGTTAAGATGACCTCCACCTTTATTTTTTTTCTGTTTCAGCTTCCCAAGTATTTGTAATTACAATGACAAGTAGCTGTGGAACAAGAGCTTTCAGGTCCCCTCAAGGAAACAACCTGCTCTGAGACAGTTCTCCTTCCCTGCAGCAACGAAACCAGTCACTTCTGGAGGAGAAGTTCTCTGCCAAAGTTACAGTTCTGCTTCTCTCCTGAAGCTGCAGCCTCAAATGGGGAGGGGGCTGTGTGGTGTGGTTGTCTTCACTTGAAAATTATTACAAATTTCATTCCAAGTCAAGCAAATACTCCTCACATGCATTTCTGTACAAGGGATGTTCCCTGTATGGGCCATTTTGCACCACCAGGTACTCCTGGAACTTCTGTAGAAAATTCCACTGTGTGCAAATTTAATTTATGCTATTAACAAACAGAACAATGTGGATCAATACTAGTATTAAATATTTTTGTGGAATATTTCATATGGTCCTGTGTCTTTAAGCCAAAACCCCAGTTAGGTAAACTTCCAGCTTCTCACAGATTCCAAAAGAGACATCCAATTGTATCAGCTGAGCCTTTCCTGCTTAAATTAACCTACAATGGAAGGTCAATAACTTGTCCTGCAGAGTATTTTCAGTGCTATAAATGTATCCAACTATGATTAATTTTGTAGTTATAGTCTGTGTTGTCCAAAATCATAGTGCACCCTGAAAAGAGTTTTGACCTCATGACACAGGGCTAACTACCTGAAAACTCCCAAAAGCCTTAAAACTGTGAAGTCCTTATGTAGATTTTGAATTATTATTCAGATTTCCCATCAATGTTAGTTTTACCTACAGGTATGGACTTTTCTCACTAGAGCATCTCTCTTACTGTGACTGACAATGAAAATCTGCAAATCTTACAGCTATCTCATCTTAAAAAAAAGCCAACTGGTAAAATTTACCTTACACACACAGATTCCACAAAACTGAATGTTTCAAAAATCCATTAAATTTCAGTATTTTTCTGACTTAGCTTCTCCTAGATCCAACTTTACTGGGATCAAAGTGGTCTGTATTTTGGAATATCTAAATTTCCCAGCCTGTTGGAAATGTAAATCATAACTTTGTTCATATGCTTTTATGGGCAGTAATAAATTTGAGATAGGCCATTGCAACAAGTTTCAAATAAGTTCAAACTTTCTTAAGTTTGAACTTAGGAAAAGCAAAAGTTAAAGAGACCAAAGTTCTTGATTTTTGTTTCATTCTGGGACTAAATTTCACCTGTGTTTGTGATAGAGTATCTATTTGTACATGTCAGACAGGCTGTTTTCTCTGAGTCTGCAAAAATTAAATACCAAAACTCATCTTTGAATCTAGCTGTAATCAAAGTATTTGCTGTATTAATTTCCTCTCAATTTCTCTAAAATGTCTTAAATAAATTTTGCACACTGAACATCCCAGATCATGTTCCAAGAAGGAACATGATCTGGGATGTTCTGATTCTTCAGCAGTTGTGCTCTCAATAGTGTCAAGAAAGAAGCTATTTATCAAAATGTTCAGCAAGCTGCAGACAGACAAACAAATGGCCACAACTTCAGAAATTTAACATTTGGGAGCACAACATCTGTCTTTTCTTCTTCCCTCAGCTCTTGTGCAATATGAATTTTATGTGGGTCTAGTTGCAGTATGTCCATTATTTTTTCTTCCTAATTCAATTCACATTCCTAATCTCTCCTTTTCCACCACAGCTGAAAGGAGTGAAACATGGCTTTATCCATGAAATACCCCCATGGACATAAAGGCTGCCAGTGGCATCTTCACTCTCTGAGGGCTGGGTTTTTTTGGCCTGAAAGTACACAGGACAAAGAGCTGCCACTTGTGGCAATCAAAGGGTCAATTAGTTGGCCCAAGAAATCACTAATATTCCCTTCTAAAGCTGTGGACAATGTGTAAACACCATCAGGCCTCTGCCAGTTTTTCAGTTTTGCTTCAACAGAAAGAAATTCGCCATTTAAACAGCTGGTGAGCTCCACACTTCCTAAGAAAAATTCCTTTTATTCTTTGGCTGTAGGAAGGGAGGGAACACAGTTAAAAGTCTGAAGAATTTGGCTCAATGAGGTTTACATCAAACAAATGAAGCCTGTGATCCATTTGCTGCTGTCTGGGCAATGGAGGTAGGAACAGCTGGAGGAAAGAGGAACTAGCCCAAGGTTTTCTGATACACTCTCTCTGTTTTAGCACAACAACCATCTGATTGAAGCTTCCTCTGTGATTACACAGGTGGGTGCACTCTGGGACATTCCCTGTATGATTTACATTGGTCTGGTGCTTTTCAGGATTGCTCACAGTGCATTGCTACACTCACTGGAAAGGATAATATTTTCTCTTCTGACTCTTGCTGTGTGGGCCTCGATTACTGAGACATTTTGTGTGGTCCTTGACAGGCTAAAGTGTCTCAAGAGAAACACTGTTAGGATCAGGCCTCTGCACTGATTTTACCACAAAGTTCAGATATATCTCTGTAAGAGCAGAATTTTTACTCCATAGCCTCTTTTTTCACTAGCAGATAATTTTAGTGCAGATATCAAAAGTCATTATTACATTAAATTTTGACTCCAATGGCAAAAGTAATGTCGAATGGGAACAAGCATATCTACATTCTAGAACTACTGCAATAAGCAGGACTACCTTGTGAGCCCCTAGCTGGTACTTACAGGCAGTTTTCTGCACCATTTTGGCAGCTATGTACAATTAGTACGAATGCAGGAAAATGAAAAGAAAAGCAAAGATGAAATTTAAGAAAACATGGGGAGGGAAAAAAGGACAGTCATTTACAGAAGTGTTCTCAAAAAGCTCAAGTAAAATAAAACAAGGCAGGGTGAGAGGATCAACAGAAAAGGATACTCATTATGCAAATGAACCTTTCAAAAGGGATGCATGAATGGGAAATAGGAAACACACACTCCTCACCCTTGTTTGCTGCCTTTGCAGGCTGCTACCACACAGACACACTTTGCTTATCTGTCCAGAAAACCCTGGAAAACGGGATCCTGTGTTTGGGTAAGGTCTCTTGCTATTACCATTGTCTGCCCCTCCCTTTCCTTGATTTTAATTAATTAATAAATTAGCATGTTTTGTAGGTGTGGCCTTGGCTCAGCAATCCATGTGCCTGGGTGAAACCCTGCAGGCACAGAGACTTCTGTCACAGGAGCTTAAAATAAAGACAGATTTCACAGCACGAATACAAATATTTAGAACACAATACTTTACTTCTACTAATTCTTTGGCATGAAGTACTTCCCCACCACTACTATAAAAGGCACATTTCTGTTCTCTTCCCAGTGTATGAGGGAAAACATTTTCTCCCTCATATGGACTGTCCCAAGTATCTCTGTATTACATCCTACAAGTGTAAAATTAAAATTTCAGTACCACTGGCAGATGAGTGAAGCCAAGGAAAGGCACCAGGGAGCTGAGACAGGTATGGCAATGTTATTTGTTCACACAAAGGAAAATTCAGTATAGATGACACAATTCTAGTATTTTATCAAAATTGTACTGATTCACAGCATCACCAGCAGTTACATAAAGTGTCACTTTACTAACACGGCAAGTTGTGCTGTGCTGAGGGATCTTTGTTTTTACACTCTCAGGTTGTACCATTAGGGTGTGGGTCCCTAAGTCACAGTGAAATGACATAACTTAATGCTGTGAAAGTGAACAGAGCCTTTTCCCCCCTCCTATCCCTCATTCACTGCTTGTTCTAGCACTGGTGCTTAAAAATTGACAAAATTCCAATTAAGAGCTAAAGTAGCCTACTAAAGCATCATAGTGAACTAGCAGAATGTCTCAGTTGTCCTTAAAATTCCAGCTTGAGGCCAAAATTCTTCACTTTCCACTTTTAATTTGAATCATCATTCAAGGCATTTGCATTTAAATATGTTTGTCTTGCTCCTTCTTTTCCTGCAAGCCTCTGCAGTGATGTCACAGCTTCCTGCTTATGATATTGTAATTACATTTCTATAGAAACCTGCTGTAGTGACATGGCTTCTGACTTTGTGTTTTGATGATCAAGGAGACATCCACGATATTTGGAACAGATCATGATCAAATCCAACAGATTAAATACTTTAATATTTATATGGTTTAAGGAAGTCTGAGCAAATTAGGTGTTGGTGAAAATGCAGTTTCCCTCAGTGTCAGCTAAATCTGGAATTGCTTGGTATCCTTGAAACCAGCAGCAATCTGCAGAGCAGATACCCTATAAAAACTAAGTGGGAAGTGTATGATGTGGACCTCCATGAATACTTAGCATTTTTTCACAAGCAATTATCCCTTGGGTCAAAGCTTCCAATTCTTAGAGGACAGCTGTCAAAATGAATAAACCTATTTCTGATACATATTTGCTGTGCAGGGAAAATGCTACAGCTAAAGGTGGGATCAGTGCTGGCATTGCAACTCCCAATTGAGTAATTTGTGCCAATGATTTGGAAATAGATCTTTGAGTTGGAGCAGGGAATGAAATAAAAGAATATGCACTTTTAGAATACAGCACATGGATCCTTCCTCTTGAAGCCCACATTTTGAATTACCAGTTCATAAACAATAAATGTATGTCAATCAACTTAATAAAGCTGTTATTCAATTATTTTTCTGCCTCTTCATTTACAGACAGGGAAACAATTAAAGAGCCTGATCTGCACATTTGAATCTCATCCTTAATTCTGTCTCTGCCAGGACATCAGATTGCAATGTGCCATACCTCATTAATGCCTGGGGTAATCGTAGGTGCAGCAATAAAAACAACAAAAGGAGCAAACTCTGCAGTTCTCAGGACCTTCAATGCCTAGGGGAAAAAAAATCAGATGCTTTAGAGGAAACCTCCAATAATCAATGTGAAGTAAGTTTAATCACACAAGCAAAAGGCACAAATTCATGATCTACCAATGCTGGATTTGTTTTTAACTGAATTGGAGTCAAGACCTTAGTAATACAGACACCTAACTTTTTCTATTACTTTTCATTTTTGGTGGTCAAAACATGGATTTATTCTTAATTAAAGTGAGTTTATGAGACAGTAAAAGCTTTGGCATTTTCAGAGTGCCTCTCCCCATACAGTCTGACAGAGTGTGGAATTCTGTTGACATTTAAACTGACTGATGAAACACAATGTAAAAAAAATTCAGTCATGCCATAAATAGGGAAAAGAGCCAACTATGTTTTAGAATATTGATTAGAATATAAATTTCATCATTACAAAATTATTATTTTTAAAAAAATTGAAAATGTGATGTGAGAAGTTTGAAGTGTTTAAAAATTGAGCATAGCACTAAATGCAGTAAATACAGCTCCAATCTCCTTGAACCAAATCTGTGCAAAAGAGAAGAGTTCTCATTACAGAGATGCTTTAATGAACTGAGTGACTCAGAGCTGCCATATTTGAAACTCTGTCACAGGTCCCAACTCAACTGAAGTGCAGGACAGTGGGTTAAACATCTCAGCTGAACTCAAAGGGATGGACAACATTAAGTCAGACTACTAAAGGTCACTCTGGTTTTGCTCTTTCGATTTCTTGTGTTCTCCAAAGCTTTTTCTTTTTAAAGAAACCAACAAAACAAAACCCCCACAATCCACCCTTTCCCTGAGCTAAAAGGTTTTCATCTCTGCTGCTTGAAAGCCACCAACAAGAACCACCTCTGCCAACCTGCTCCACACGAGAGACAAACCCCATAAGTGAAATGCAAGAAAACCCATAAAACCAAGAGTGCTGGAGGGAAACCAGGCAAGTGGTGTAAGACAACCAGGGTAAGCCCACACACAGGTTGGCCCCCATGAGCTGAGATGGATGAACGAGGAAGCTGGCTAGGAAAGTGGCTTGCTGGACACCAGCTGGAGAAATTGTGGTGAAGGCAGCTGTTACCAAATGTAAATGCATTCAAACAAAGATTAAAATCACTTCTGAGAGTTGTACAGCTCTTGAATAATGCATATTGAAAACATTTATCATGAGAGTTTGCTGTTAACAGCTGCTCCAGATGAACTAACTATAAATGTTGCTCTCCCTGAACGCTGTTAAATGTGGGATTTTAAGAAAACCACCACACCATGGTACTCTGAACTGCCTTAAATAATTTAGTCAGGTATCTCATTTCTGTTGTGAAATTCTTAGAAAAACTGGAACTTCCTGAATTCATTCACGAGGAAGAAAGACGTCAGCAAATTTAAGTAAGATAACACTGGTCACAATTTTGTCTTTCCTCCCATTTCCTTCCATCTGCTAGAATATCATAAACATCACAATTGTCTTTATTCACGTTGTTTCACTTAACAAAATATATAAACAGATCCCTGTGAATTGAAAATAATGACTACACAGATGTTTCAAATGAAATATATCAGGATTTTCCACAGATTTTCTACAATGAATAAATAAACTATTAGTGTTTCTTGAGAGACTGATTTTTCTTTCTCCTCTGTGTTCTTCTAACCATATGATTACCAGAATTCCACAGATTGATATCCCGGTGGTCCAAGGACTTTTGTTTCACATCACTTTATGCAGCACTTACCTAGTTTGCAATCAATAAAAACATCTCAATGAAATAAGGTTGAAGGATTTGTGATGAGTCTCATTTTTATACACTTCTGATTAGTTACCTGAGGTTCTACATCAAGTATTGCAATTAGTCCCTGCTCATGGATCTTTCGTATTGTTTCCAGTTTTGTCCCATACATTGCATCCTCATGGCTGCCATATTCCAAATATTCATTGTTTGATATATCCTGCATCATTTGGTCATGTGATACAAAGTAATAATTTTTGCCATTTTCTTCATCTTTCTTTGGAGGTCTGGTTGTGTCTGAAAATACAAAATATTTTAGTACAGCAGCAATATTAAGGTTATATATGACTTCTTTTTTCTGTTTGTTTAGCCATACTTATTCACTGAATTATGGCCTGTCAAATCTCATATAGAGCCATGAAGTATGAGGCAGTCAGAATGACAGGCACTGGGAAAAGCAGGAGTTTGAGGGACATGTGTTGGGAGAAGCAGGAGTAGAGTCCCTAGGGTCTACTGAACTTAAGATATTCATATTTCTCCTAAGTCCTCTTCTGTCCTAAAAACATTTCTGCATTTTCCTTTTTTTTTTTTAATTTCAGTTTTTATGAGTGTGAAAAGGCTAAGTCCTTTAGACTTAGCAGTTTAAAAACCTGATTACCTGTGGTCAAGAGAAGTGAAAACTGCTTAGGAATAACATACTTTCTGAATATTGCTTCTACAGACTTATGTGGTAAGAGGAGTATGGCCTACTAATCTTTAGAATTAACTGCCATTGTGTGTGCCCTGATCTTTTTGATCAGCTTTTCAGTATGCAGGTAATTCCTTCATAAAACATTCTCCCAAACTCCTCACTCAATTTAAGGCCCAGCTCAAAAGCTACCTACAACACCATAGTTTTGTAAAGGAATGCAGGAAATGCATCTTTTTTAGTCTTATAAAATCAGTGAAACATTTTCAGTGCTCCCACAGAGCAGGAACCTAATGCAGGCAACCTAAGGCACGTTCATCATGGTATAGGTGAGTCAATTTTAAAAGCACCTGCAGATGGAATAACTATTTTCTTTGAAGAAAATTGTCACTTCTGAGCCATGTATGGCATTTTTGAGGTCAGCCTGAAACAGAGTGGACAGGTAGGGGCTGGATGCTCTTGTTTTGGTGTGTTTGAGGAAAAAGGATGCATCCCCAAGAGATCAAGTAATGGGATCTGCAGTTCCTGCAGGGTACTGACAGAGATTGTCATGGAGGGAAAACACCTCTGTGCTCTTCATAACAACCCATTGGTAAGCAGTGAAATTAATTGTGTTTTCTTTTACTTAGTGTCATCTCTGGAAACCCGAAGTTATTTTAGGGCAATACCAGTCCTTAAGACTTGGCTGTGTAAATTAATTAAAACATTAAACACTAAAGGTTTCTTCTAAATCCAGCTCATATTTCTTCTCACGGGAATTATACACAGTTAAAAATGAGAAATCTTTTATCCTTCATTCTAAATTAACAAACACTTGGGGTAGAGAGAAGTACGTCTAACAAGAAGTTTTGTGAATAATAAGGAACATCTGATGCAAAAGTGGTGTCAACTTTCCACCATGCCCTTTGAAAAAGCAAAAGGAACACACCCAGTCCTACAGAGCTCCCACATTTAGGGCAGGATTTGTCTCAGCTGAGCTGAACACAGGCAGTAGAACAAGGGGGGTGTTGTCAAGGAGGACACAAACAATTCTGCAGCACACTGAACCCTGTTACTTACGAGGAATGGGGTAAGCAAATCTGTCCGGGTGTTTTGTGATGAGTGTGTTTTTTATGTGTCTCCTTCCGACACCGTGTGCACCTGAGCCACGACACAAAAAAACCATTTAGAAATATTCCACCAGAAGGGCTTCAAAACTATGATGCTATGTTCAGAAAAATAACTGAAGATTACCTAGTAGGACTAGTGTTTTCCTTTTGAATGCTGGCAGCTTTACTACTTCTTCATATGTGACGAGATCTAATTGATCAAACACTAAAACACAAAAGAAAGCCCCAAAGGATGAGAAAAAAAAGGCATATGAAGGGTGACAACTGCTACAAATTATAATTTTATCAAGTTTTGGATTTATAATACAAAATAATATGTTATGGAAAATAAAACCATTCATTCCTTATGCAATTTTAACAAAGAGTTCATTTAAAAAACTGAAGAACAGTAACAAAGCTACCGAGGTGCTCAGCAAAGTTTGCATGTCCTTTCATGCAGTGTTCAGCAGACCACAAAAATCAGCTCTAACAGCATGCCATTCACATTTGCATTCCTAAGAAATAGCAATACTAAAGAAAAATCTGTAGACAGTGACCGACATGAATACAATATGAGAACATCTATTTACACTGAAGATAGGGATACTTTCAGAATAATGTTTTAACAAGATCCATGAGAAATGCACAGTGTTAATACTTTGTGGTATTTATTCTTTCAAACCACACCATTTACTTGTAATTAGAGTTCTCTTGAAACACACGTGCTAATTAAACTGACATGCTTTTAAAACTTTTGACAGAATGAAGAATTCTAATGAAAAGTGATGGCATTACAGAAAAGAACCTCCACCATATTTAGGGAAAAATTGTAAAAGTATTATTTCAGATATCATTTCAACTGCAGTTGAAATTGGATGAATTCCATCATGCCTATCAATCTGTTGTCAATTGCCAGGGAATATAATGATTGACAAATCAAGTTTTGTTCATTAATAATAGGTTATTCCTCCTGTGCCCAGTAACACATCATCTCTGGTAACTCCTGCTGAATTCTAATGAAAGAAGCAGTCAGGAGGCAGTTATTTATATTTGTAAAGATTACAGCAGCCAGCAATTGTGGAGCAGAATCATGAACAAGAGTTTTCAGTTCTGTATTTTTTGCACGCTATGAAAAGGAGGGAGGAGAGACTCCATCCAAACTATGGAATCTCTGAGTGTTTCCGAGTCTTAAGTCATGTATCAGCTAGATCCATCTTTTAGCATGAGTGTGGCTATCTCAGTTTTTCAATTTGATGGCAGTCTTTTTACCTGAGAAAGTCCAACAGCTTCATTTTGGTGAAACTACAAATCAGCCAATTGACACACTCAGCTCTTGAAAAAGGCCTTGAAAAGATACAGATATGAAAACTTCCTAGTCCATTTGAAGCATTTTGAATTTCATCCTAAAGAAGAATCTCTTCCAACCTTTCCCCAAATACTACAAGCAAGAATTTAGTCATATTTTTCTTCCATTCCACAATGGAATTCTCACTCTTGTCCTTTTTGCAACTTCACAGTATTTAAACTAATTAATAATTCATTTCATAATAATGATCTACAATACACTAAACAGCTTTACCAAGCTAACCACCTAAGCCTGCAAGTGTCTTTTTCCATTGAAAAATAATAATAATAAATCAATCCTTTATTTTCTTCTTGAACAAAACCACGTTATGTTAGATACAAACAACAGGAACAAACATCAGAAATGACACATACTAATGCCTTCATCACAAAGTAGTAGTATGGAGAAGATGTGTCTCAGTCTACATGGATTTAACTAATGATTGTGGGGTTCTCAAATGCAAAAGAAAAATGAGTAATTTCTTAATATACAAAGATAGGAGGAATACAGGGCACACTTAAAAGACTCAACTTCAATGCTTCTGTGTTACTAGCTATTAAAAGAAAAGGAGTTCTTGAAAGGAAACAGTAAGAAGCAAATAAAGAGGCATTGTCACTTGACAGGTTACTTACATGCACAGAGGCCATTGGGAGTAAGACAGCATGAAAAATGTACAGGGGTCATTGAGATATGGCTTGTAATATATTAGTAAAATAAAAAGTATATGCACAAAATAAACTTTACCATGCAGTAGTCTAAACACAAGGCAAATAAATCACGTTAAGAAATGATAAACATATTTTATAAAAGCTTGGCAATTTTCTACATTATGCATAATATGGAGCATAGTTCTGCTATGTTCTGTTCTTTTCTGAAGACCTGCAATAACTTTTCAGCAAAATAAATAAAAGATGTATCTGAATATCACTGCAGCATATCTCTAGAGATTTATAAAAATGTCAGTGAATCTAATAATGGAAAAGATATTTCACTTTTTCAGTGGGCTTTGGTTTAAAACTGACATTATACTGATAAAACATATCATCATGAAATTGCCTAATACTCTAATATGAAGCATGGAGGAAAGAACAACAGGATTACATTTTTCTTGTAAAGGAGAATGCATTTGCTTCTAATTCTAAAAAGTAACTGAAATCATCTCTTGTTTACTTCATAAAGCATGTCTGATTAGCAGAATAATCTCATTTCTACTTCCAGTAATACCTCATATACCACACCAGCTCTCAAATCATGAGCTGGCCACACAAATCTGAATTGACTATGAATTATTTTACTGGGTCATTTCTCAGTTCAGTCTCACCCCTAAGAGAAAAGTAACACACAAGTCCAGATAAATTACTCACTGCTGATAGTTTATTTAATTTTATACTAGGATATAAGAGAAACAAATTCTACTTTCCTGCAAGAGCAGCATTTTGGCAATGATTATACTTGTTTTGGATCCAGCAGAAGAAAAGATCTGGTTTTTATTCTGAAACAGAAGCACTGAAAGGTTGCAAGGCCAGTGTTGCCATATTTCTGTCTAACAACCCTGGATGTGACAGAGCAGTTCAGTGAATGTGAATTCAGTGCCACCTCAGTTAAACCTGAACTTACATGAGCACCAAAGCAATTAGCAGTATTTATATATTGAATATCCTGTATTTGGTGTCATTCCCTGGAATATTACTGGCATCACCTTCAGTACCTCAGGGGCACTAAGATCAGTAACATTTCTCCAAGAAATCTTGATTTTAATCAGTGCTTACATTAACTTTTTGACTTAGGGGAAAGGGGAACTTGTATTCTGAAGGGCACAATTTCTTTTATGGTTATTATCATAATTTTTAATGTTCATATTTCTAATTTTTGGCAAACACCTGCTCTGATATAAAGCAAATAAAGATATAACACTGCTGGTGAAGGCAGATGAAATGTGTGAATCAAAGAGCCATCAGCCTAGTCTGAAATGTCCCCCTATGTCAAGACTGCACAGCTTAGATTCCTTTCAGGAATTTAACTAGGAAATCTTTGAGCTAGTTCTGCTCCTACACTACTGCCTGCTCCTTCTCCTTCCCTGGCTATCCTTCCTTCAGCTCACTCCCTTGTAGCAGGCCCTGCTTACCCACAAGGACATTTTTAGTTCTGTATTTGCACTGAGAGCTGCCCTAAAGAAAAAAAAATCCAAAGTTTTTTTGGGTTGTTCTTGATCCAGTTCACAGCATAGCCCCAACTGAAGGGAGGAGCCAGGCTGTGGGAATGTGTGCTGGGAGCAATTGATATCAGTATTGTGAAAGAATCCGGCTCATAAAATCCAGTTTACTCTCCACAGCTTTTGTTATAATTATTAAAATGTGGCTGAGTGCTACTGCAATGAAGGAGAAACATTAGAACAACCAGGGTGTTACATCAGAAAAAGGAAGGAACCTACTTAAAGCTTTCAAGATCTGGTTGTGATATCTTTCAGGGTAACAAATAGTTTTATATTCACCTGTGAACATCTTAAATGCAACACTGAATTTAAAGAGTATAAACAGCAATTACTGTCCTTTGAGTTTCTTAGAATTTACTTTCAAGTTACTTTTAAGGAAAAGGAAATAGTCTGTAATAGTGACACATTATGAGCTCTGATATTGCACACACTGTGCAGGTAAAGAGAAATACATGAAAGTATGG
Source organism: Acrocephalus scirpaceus scirpaceus (assembly GCA_910950805.1). NCBI lineage: Eukaryota > Metazoa > Chordata > Aves > Passeriformes > Sylviidae > Acrocephalus > Acrocephalus scirpaceus. Next base: position 110,881,890 of record OU383774.1, on the reverse strand, counting down.
ATTTATATAGTTTAATTGGTGTGTTCAAGAATACAACTGAAAAAACCCCCCAGAAATTAATAAAATATAAAATACTTTCATTACACTGCTTGGACAGGTATCTATTCTGATTCTAATAAAAATCTCTGCAAGTCTCTCAGTAGACCACAACAACATAAGCATCACAGAATGTGCTATCAATGCAGAAGCAACAGAAAAGTGTTGAAAAGCAGTTTCAGCACATGAAGTATTTTATATTAAAAGAAGAAAAGAAGCAAATTCAGCTCATAAATGACAGGGTCTGTCTTCTTTACTACTAAAACTAATGAATTTTGCTTGACAGGGATCTCTTACTCTACACTTGTAAAATTTTCTAAAGCAATTCATTTATTCAGCAGTCTAAACAGAAACCCCAAACTCAGGATTCAGGCAGGAATCACTGCAAGGAGGATAAACCTCCACAGCTGGTTCTGTGTGGTAACTGTGGTGAAATAACACACTGACTATTCAATGGCTCTTATTCCACTTCCAGCTGTACCACTTCAACAGAAATGCTCTTTCATGATGTTTTCACATATGTAATCTGTAACTATAAATACATATTAACAAGGATGCTACAAAACAGTCTTCTGCAGAGCACAGTACAGTTATATAGGTTGCAAAAATCATATCCTGTTTGTTTCTAATGCTGCTTTAAACATAAACCCCCAAACAATCTAAGCCTCTATCAGGATAAACTGTGATGCACTGATTTTGTGGCAGCTTGCCTCTCACTGACTAAGCTCTATGCTTAAATAGCAAAGAACAAGCAGAGTAATGGCGTAATTAGAATTTTACTTAAATTTTCCTGAGTAACTCATTAGGTTTATATAATAGTGCCAGCTGAACAATTAATGACAAGGCTTAAACTGCAAAACCTGTTACAGATACCTGCACTTTTTATTCATACCTGCATTGTGCTTTGCCAAATATTTGTCTTTGTACTGCTTTTTTTTCTTTCCAAACCAAGTACAGCTGGCCTGTTGCTCCTGTTTGGTCTTCTCCATGGCAATACAAGCAACTCGCCTGACGTAAGGAGGAGAAAAAAACATTTTCTGTTGTAACCAAGGATCTTTAAAAAGCTGCACAGAATGAATTAGAAAAGCAAGATTTTTTTATAGAACATAAGAACAGCAAAACTTTTAAAAACTTTTTTTTTAATGACTTCAAAGAACATATATATAGGGGTATTAAGAACATTTTCTTAGAGGTAGGTGATGGAAGTTCACAGAGGAAGTGAGCATGGGAGGAAGGGCAGCTCCTGGAATGAATCCAGACAGCTCCAGCAGATCAGAATGGAAGAGCACAAGGTCTGGAAAGACCACCATGGTTTAAATTCCTGCAGAGCAAGTGGTGCAGCTGGGAAACTGTTTGGAAGTTGATCTTTAGAGTGAAGCACTGCAAAGGAGCCTGCTGCAATGTGCACCTGTGCCTCCCTTACACCAGGGCTTGCACAGAGCTCAGGAGGTGGAACTAAAAGCCTTGCCTGTCTCTGTCTCTCTTCTGGCAAAATCTCCCTTAGCCAGTACAGGAGGAACAGCAGCTGTGCAGAACTCCAATTCTTTTATGTAGCAAACCCTGTATGAAGTTTTTTGGGCTACACTATGCATGTAGATAAACTTCATTGAGTTATGGCCATACCTTGCAAGGTCCAGGACTTGTTTGCCAGAAATTGTGCTGATACATTTGAATTTTTTTCTAAACAGCTCCTGCAAGAGGCTGTTGAAAGGCTCTGCATTGCTCAGTGCCATTGCTGTTCATTGAACCTGCCACTGGCACTGTGATTTTGTTCTGCTTTTTGACATTCACATGAAAAATGAAAAGGAAAGAAAACCCTAAAACTCCCTCAGTGACCTTGCTGCTTGACAACTTGCTAAAACCCTATTCCTGCAGCACTTGCCTGTAAACAGTACTAATGAAACCCCTGATTAGAAGCTGAAAGAGAAATTAATTTGATCCTCTCAAATAACCAATTTGCATGTAGCCATCTTCAAGTATACCAGAAAGCACAATGTTTATAGACATAGGAATATATTTTTTAATGTAATCACACATATGAAATTGCATGTAACCCTTACTGCTATGCATACATGACAAAAAAATCAATAGCACACAAATTCTGTAAATATATAGACTTAGGGAAAAAATAGGAAGAAAAAGAAAAAAGAAATCAAGGCTAGCTATATAACAATGAAAAGTATGAAAGACAGAAATAAAATCAAAACTAAGTTCATTTTTATAGAAAACTTAAGTCATACCATTCCTGAAGCTCAGGAGAAGGAATAAGACCTGCAGTACCATTTTTGGAGTTCTCAAGTTTACCCTGCCACCAGTTATGATCATCTTTGCTAATGATTTGGATAATATCACCAACTCGGAATCTGATGCCAGCTTCCTTGCAAGGAATGAGGTCATCCTTTGCTGGATCATATTCAAATTGTGCTCTTACATAGATCTAAAAAAACAAAAGAGTTTATAAGAGACACTGCAATATCATTTATTGGTATGGTATTCAGAGTAAAAGGTGAAAATCTGATCTGTGAATGCAGCTACACATATTGGTTGCAACAAGCAAAGAAAGAAACTAAAAAGGAAGGTGCCAAAGCATAAGTGATAGTTGAAAATGAAAATGCCCCCTCCAGTAAATGATGGAGACATATGATATTATTTCAACAGCTCATGGTTTCTACATTCTAAAGAACCTGAACAGCAAAAATGTAATAGACTCACAGAGTCCCTCAAACAGTTATTAACTACCACAAATCATTACAGAACACAAGCCAGCACCTTACGACTCAATCTGTAATGTACTTTCCAACTGAAGTCCCATGGCATGTTTTAAAAATTTCTGTGACAAGAAATTTTACTGGACAGTATAAAGGACTTCGGCTTTACTAGTCATCTTTAGAATGAAAATTTTTAAGATTTAAGACATTAGAAAAAATCTTTTTTTGGAAGTGCTGTATTGTACCTATCATAGAGTTACTCAAGAGGAATGTGGAAATTCTCTGTATGAGTTTTTCAGTAAAAGTCTGCTCCTGTGTAAATAAAATTCATGATGTGATCAAGTTATTCTCTAAGGAACATGAACAGCAAGAATCCAGACTCTGACTTCACAATTTAAAAGACTGTACCAATCCTTTCCTTATGTGTTACTGACGTCTCAACCCTAGAAAATAAGAATATTTGGTTGCCAATTGGAGCCCTGATGCATCCAAGGATCTTAAAATCAAAACTAAGTGTCATGCCCTAGATGGATAATTTCTACAGTTCATGAACTTCAAACATCACCCTACAGCATCTCAGACAGCCTTGTGTACACACTCCTGATTTTCTTACTAAAAATGGACTAGATTTAAAAATCCTCAACAATTACATTGCAAAGTAATATCCTTCTTAGAAACTGTAACAATCACTTCTCAACTCTGCTCAAATTCTACTTCAATAATAGCTGTAACCATGCAGTGTTAGCACTATTCATGGCACTTAAAAAAGTAATCCAATCTGCACCTCAACATATGAATAAATTAACTTAAAATGGCTAATCACTTTTATCTCACATCTGATGTATTTTTATTGGTCTGCAGTGAGAGCATCAGATGACAATACCAATATAGAACTCAACTTTAAATGCATTAAATCTGACCCTTGCTCTGCTGTGCACTGAGCTTAAAAAAGCAACCCAACTTCTTTTAATTACTTCAGAAATAGGATATTTTGAAACCTATTATGTTTACTTAGTAATTTGTTTTCCATTAAGTAATCAATATTGAGCAAATCCCTTATTTTGCCTGAAGCTTATTCACATAGTCTAGAAACACCAGCAGTATTTTTACTATCTAGAAACTTCCCTGATTTTCAAGTCCCTGCTCCAGTTTCAGCCATTACCCACCATATATTGGCAACTCCTGAAACATTACAGGCTTTTTATTTTTACACATAAAAATATATCTATTAGCCAAACCCTCAATGTCTTCCAGCATGACAAGAAAAATATGCTGGTTCAATGGGAAAAATCAGGTAGTTATAAATGGTGGGAGCAAGAGAAACACCATTATTTTGATATTGCCTTGAACAAAGTTTCTTCTCCTAGGGAAAAATCCCTATGAGAGGCAAATGAAAACCTAATATCAAAGTCTGGAAGGTGTTTCATGGAGCCTTTCCAGGTTTACATTCAGGCAGCTTCAGAAGAAAATGGGAAGTTGAAAGAAACACAGAGAGCTTTAAAAATGGGAAGTGAAGTGAGAGCAAACCATTCTTGTAATAGAAGTTCCAGCCAAGTCAACCAGACAGCAGAATAAAAAGATTCTTCAAGGCAAGAGTTAATGTAGCTGATTGACTTCTTGAATGGAACTGCAAGAGTTATTATAAAAATTTCTGGTAGAGAAGGAGGCTAATGATTTTCACAGTTAAAAATTCAGACGTAGATTCTGGAAAGACTGTAAATAACTGGAGCAGTTACTGGAGATGGATCACAAATCACTTGACAGTATATGTTCATTTGAAGGCTGCAGTAAAAGAACAAAAATCCTTAAAATTGCAAAGAGAAAGACAGGGAATCCTCTGAGGAGCCCTGTGTGCTTTCTTGGCATTTCTGGAGAGGGAAGATCCTTCTTTGGTCTGTGCTGGCTTGCACAACCACCAGGTGAAGGTAAACAAAGTTAAGGGAAGGTTATTGAATATGGGACATAGGACTGAAATTTTAAGAGACCATATTTATCAAACCTTAGCAGAAACTATCCTTAATGTTTTTCTTTGGGAAACTTTGTTAATGTTAATAGTTTCAGATAAACTCAAGCTTTACAATCTTCGTCAGCACAATATTTTAGACACCTGCCCTACTCATCTCCATTCCAGCTAAAATAGAAACTTGAGCTTTCCTTTAAGATTAAAACTTGCACAGGTCACTGCACAACAGGGAGTCTATTAATGCATTCTGAACTAAATCAACATCTCCAATTAAATTCACAATGACTTTGTAACTCTCATGTAACACATGTGGATGCATGAAAAAAAAAAGCTATTTTGAATTAGCCACAAACAAATGAGTTAAAAAGAAAAATGAAAAAAATGGAACAAATTTTCCAAGCTGAAATGTTTTAGTCCAGCACATACAGAATATGAGGGGGGAAAAGGTAAGCAGGGATGTTTGCTAGCAGCTAAGTTTACAAAAATTCCCATGGAGGATATCTATTCACCTGTCGTCCTTTTGGTTGTGTTGTCGATGGCAAGTCCTGCAGAATAAAGTCAACCCAGGAGAAGAAATTTTCATTTTACTTTTTAAGGGTACATAACACTGTTTGTTAGTGATTCATACTACATTACAGTAAAATGGTAAGTTAGACAAAAGTATAAAGCATTGACCCATGTTTAGAAATAACTTTTTTCTTAAAGAAAAATCAAACCCAGGCTGTTTAGCAGCAAGCTGAAGAAAGCAGGTAAAAAGTTTAAGCAGATAGAGAATGTGCTTTTTAATAAATAATTCATCATCTTCAACACAAAAGCACCACCAAGTGAAAGAGGCTCTTTATGTGAATGCCTTTTCCACTTAAGTATCAAGTTTTGCTTTTAAAAGAGAGAAGCTATTATAAATATTAAAAAACCTATGATTAAAAATGTATAATGTGATCAATTGTGCTGAGAATTAAGATTAAAACTACTTTCATGTTATAAATTTAATCCACAAAAATGTCTTAAATTTTTCATTCACACAATTATTTTTCATTCTACTAATTAATAAGCACTTTACCTTGTGGCAAATAATGTCTAAGTTGCAATTTTTATTAATGGTTAAAGGAATAGTTACTTGGTTTTGTTTTTTTTTTTTTGTTTTGTTTTCAGCTAGTCCCATGAACTCATGATATTGACAGCACTCACTGAAGAAACTTGTGTGTAGTTACTACATTGGTGCAAACAACAACAAATGATAAACAACACGAATTTTAACATTAATGTACTTTAGGAAGAACAGGATATTGACAGCACCCTTCTACCTGAAGACATACAAAACAAAAGTACTTTGTGTTAAAGATGTGATGGTAATAGCTTGTTTGTAGTGCAGTTTAAAGCCACTTCCTTTTGCTTTCCATATCCAGGCAAGGCTCATGTTTCACACAGTATGTGCACGTACCACGACAGCAGAGAGCACACCAATTCCTTAACTCAGATAGCGGAAACCAGTACACGTTCCAGAGGGCTCTCAAAACACAAAACTTAACAAAACAAAAGAATCTAAAATGTCTTGGGACACCAACTGCACGGTTACTCTTCCTTCGAACTCTGCTTCCAAAGTTCAGGATGGAAATAAAAGCTTCCACTTTAAACCTCTGCTCAGTTTTGAGGAAAGTGCTGACAATGATTTAAGGATGACTGAAGTGTCACAGTACAGTTATTAACATTTAATTCACTGTATGGCTTTTAATGAGAAGAGTATGTTGGAAAAAGCCCTCAAAAAAAAAAAAAAAAAAAAAAAGAAAAAAGAAAATGGGGAATTACATATGCAATAACCTGGGTTCTCTCAGCAGGACAAAATTTTCCACTGACCACACGATAAGTATAACAGTAATGGCAGATGAGCACCAACAAAACTTTCACACTTTCTCTGTGTGGAACTGGAAATCTTACCGAAACAGAATTGTTAGTGCTGCTATGACCATTAGCGGGGGACTGTCTGGATGTAGAGGGGGAATCTCTCTGAAATAAGACACAAGGTTCATTAACAACACAACACTATCACAGGAACACATATATTTCAAAGAACAGTTACATCCACAGCCTTAAAACCATTTGCTTAGCTGTTTCATTTGTGAAACCTTCCACACTACAAACTCTGTAAATCTGAAAAGCTTTTCCATTAGCTTAAGACTGAGGTTTGACATTTTGATTTATCTGAGGTATTTTTATGTTGCTTTCAGCTTTCTAATAACTGGGACTTCTGAAATCTCATGGGACTGACAATGCTACCAGCCCTCAGTCATACACCACTCTTGGTTGAAGTTATTCTCTGAACAGTACTTGGAATAGAATCAGGCCCATATCCTGTTTCAAAGATGTTTCTGAATATTTTTTCAGCTATGTGGTGGTTGTCAGCGTTGATCAGTCTCTACTCAGCAAGATGCCCCTCCCTGCAGTGCCTCAAAGACACAGAGGCTGGGACCTGAGGAGAAAACTGGAGTCTCTCTCCTCCCTTCTCATCCATTTTACAGCACAATGAGGGTTTTCCTCCAGCATTGGTATGGGCTTGAAAGTATCCAACCTTGCCAAAATACAGCACTTTAAAAAAGCCAATTCCCTTGACTCACACTACCAGCGTGGCCCTACACTTCAGAGACAGCAGACACAGGGTGCACACTGGGAAATTCTACAGGAAGGATAACTGGAATTTCTGATTGGGTTTTTCAGAGCAATCTTTTTCACATGCCTTATTTTGACTGTATAGTGTTTAATTCCATGAGGTCAGATAATTGAGCTGCCTCTTCTGAAAATAAAATAATCCACTCATGCGTTGTTAAAAAAAAAAAATATCCCCTTTACCCTCAAGGGAATTCTGGAATATAATATTCCACGTCAAAGGTCAGTTTAGGAATGTCTGGTCATTTTGTGTAACATCAAGGACAGCAGAGAAAAAAAGGCTAAACCAGTTTTCTAGGAAAACAGAGTTAACCCTGTCATATTTTATCAATACAAGTACCTTTTGTGAACAATTAAAAACCTGGAGCTAAACTGTTCATGCAACATTAATCAGGGATTAATGCCACAAACATAAGAACAAAACTTGCCTCCCACAAGTATTTGCAATGTGTAATGGAGTGGGGGAAATCAGCTCTAATTCTAATTACAAAATCACTCCAGCACAACAAGTTTAAAATATTCAAATGGGAGCAAATGAACCATTCACTACTGAAAAAAAAAAAAAAAAAAAGTATTTTTTCTTTTTGTGTATGGTTTATCAGCATCACCTTTAAATTGTAACCAGGAGAACTTTTTTCAAAAAGGCAGTGACTTCCTTGCTTTATAAAGAATTTTTCTGCTTGCTCTGCAATTCTGTCTCTGCTATTTTCTCACTTTCAAGAGGTGAAAAATCAATTTTAACTATCTTTTTTAAATAAGGTTTGTTATGATCTATTGTCAGTGACGGTTTAGCAAGGGAGCAAGGGAAAGCTTTGGAAATTGATGCAAGCTCCCAAATCATTTGGAGAAAAACAACTTTAGAGAATGCCACTATTTCTGGACTGTCTTGAAGGATTTTGCCTTTGAAGGAAATTTTCTTGGTTTGAGAATGTTTTGATTTGTATTCCTACAGCAATTCTCAACACAAGACACCATATTATTCAAAGCAAATGTTCATCATAACATACGGAGGAAAATATACATTTTCAGTGCTATTGGTGATTTCAGTACTGTCAGAAATAATCTAACAAGTTAGTAAAGAGATATATTTTTATCTATGACTTTTACATAATTAGGCTGTTCTGTTCTGTCACATTTTCAAAGGCGTTTAGATTCTTAATTTTCTAGGGACAGGTCTTTCTTTCAAAAAATACCACACTCAAAAGTTAGGAGAAAAACTGTATTATGAGAACAATCTAATGAGACAAATCAATGAGCACAGAGATCCTTGTAGAATAACAGGACTGTTTAGGACAGGCATGGAAAACTTCAGTTTTGGTTGTGAGTTTGTCTCTCTAGTAAATCAGTAAAAGCCCTACTTTTCCTGGGAATAGGGGCAGAAAAACACTTGGAGGATTCATTGATTCTGAGCAATGTAGAAAGGTTATTACCATGATATTTTAGTAAACGTGACTGTCTGGACTTCCCAGCCTTCTCCAGCCCCAAGACAAAAAACAACACAGAAATCTTTAGGGTCATCACTATTCAGCTGAAGAACCACAGAGCCAGAGCCTCAGAGGAAACAACCACAATTATTTCCAAATGATGGCAAACCCAGTTTCCTGTTGTTTCCTTGTTTTTAGGCATGGTTTATGAATGATAAACAATGCATTTGAGATGCAAACCTACATAGAACTCAATGATGTCTACTAAATATGACCTGATCAAATTAGATACTGACAAAACCAGCTGGATTTTTATAGCTGGCAATGGTGCTGTTGCCAGATATTAAAAAAACCCCAAAAACCCAAACAAGGAAAACCAACAAAACCAAAACCTCCAACAAAAACAGACAGACTTTCCAGAATTCTGAAAATACTTTTACATTTCTGTCTTGCTCAAGGAACACTTCTGTCACTATTTTTCATACAATTTTGAAAAAGATTTAAGACAATAAAAACTCCTGATGTTTGAGCACTAATGGAAACTATGGAAGATAAAGGAAGAAATCTGTGGTGATTACCACCAGGGTTTTAAAATCTTGTATGTATAAAGGCTTTTCCTCTTAATGAAACAACTTAAAGTGTTTCACAAAGGCAATCTGAAACATAAAGAATGTTTATAAGGATTTTGTTTTTTTTAAAGAAAGGTACTTTTCTCACCATTCTCACTGACACTATAAAAAGTTACTTGAGGTGTTATGTCAATACAAAGTAAGAATGCAAATGTAGCCAGAGCAAAATGCTTACTCACTGGGATAAAACTGAAACATATAAACAGTGTACACAGCCATAAGAAGGATGTGTTGCAATAGTTACTTAAGTTCATGTTTATGTAAATCTGCAATTTTCTTGGTATCTGATGAAAAAACCAACACCCTGGCCCCTTGTTATCTAAATATCTGTGCTAGTTCAGGTCATTTGCCACACCAGTAACTAAACAGGTCACCTCACACCAGATCAGCTGATCCAATTTCTACTCAAGGGAATTCAAATGTATTATGTCTTCAAGCAAGGTCTGCTCCATGAAATAGAAGGTCTGGTAGCTGAATGAAAGGCATGGCTGCAGGAAAAGCCACAAATGCCTAAGAAACCTGCAATTATTCAGCTGAGATTTTGAAAACTGCCTAATGACCCTGAATTACAAAGTGCAGGGAAAAGACTTCCCTATATATGCAGAAATGGCTCAGTATTTAGAAAATAACATTTATTTTAAATGACTATAAAAGAAGACAAAAATGGCAAGTGAAACTCAAATCCCAGTTATTAAAAATATATATATATTCCATGCCTCCCTCACCTTAGGGAAGGCCTAAGATTGTAAATAAAAGGCATATCATCTCTGATTCTATTAATATAGTAGTTTTTTCTTATTCAAGATTAACAAGATGTTTTGCAATCCAATGATGTGATCCTGGTAGAAGCCTCAAAGCTCCCAGTCCCCAATTCTGTTTTATATTCCTCTTCTCATAAAACTACACTACATGAGCACCAGACCATGACTGAAGGATGGGGGAAATCAAACATAAATATAGACTGAAATGTTGCCAAAAAATACCTTAACTAGGAAGATTATACTAGTGAAGACCAAATATCTCTCTATTTATCCTGCTGGAGAGCATGAGAAGCAGGATTTCTGTGTCAGTAATGTCAGTCTACATTATTTTTTAGCCTTTATCAATGGTTAAGAATTTGATTCATCGAATGAATCACCTTCCTGAAAAATTCTGTGACAAAAACCTCTTTGTACCTAAGGACTAGTGATGCTTTAACAGGATGATTTAAAAACACTGGGTTTTTTTGTGTACACCTGTAACTGATGAAAATCAAGCCAATGTCTTAATGTGGCTGACCTGGAAATGGCTCATCCATCTCTGACTTAATGAATGCTAAATGCTACAAAGTGGGATGATTAGACATGATAGCTTTCTCTCTTTGATCACACATTTCCAGTTTAGCCATTTTTTCCCAAAGGAAGGTAAGAATCTATTTTCCATTCTTACGTGAAGTAAATAATCATAAAAAGCCTAAGGACACAAAGCTAAAGAAAAGAGATGATCTGCTACTACTAAAATCACAACTAATAGTATTAATTTAAAGCTGTATGCTGAGTTTTTCCAAATAATCATCTTCCCAGCAAGTCTGCAGCTTCACCAGTTTCTGTATTTCAATATTGGGAAGTGAAGTATCTTTTATTACTGCTTGTCTTTGCAGCACACAAGTCAATTCATGAATTTGTCAGCATGCTGTAATTTTTTAAATTTGCATTTGCAAAAGTTTGCATTTCATGAAAAACTTTTGGTTTCATATTTAAGAAAATTTGCCTTGTAGGTGAAAATCTGTCAAACCTTCTACCTCTAAAGCCTTTTAGTTTTTGTTGAATTCCACTAGAAAGTACCAAAGGCAACCAAAAAGCAGTAATTTTTTTCCTTGCAAAACAGATTGTTCTGACAACCACAATAGCAGTTTCTGTGTATTCTAGCATCTGCTGAGACACAAGAACAATTATGGTGAAATCACAGCTCTAATTAAGATAAGGTGCTTGACTTCAGCAGGGGTTGTGATTTCACTCAGGGAGTTCTAATTCGGGAGCTGTTTGCGCAGTTAAGCATGTGGCACGGAGAGATTGGCATCATCTACACGCTGCAAATGCCATCTGTATGCTCACACTGCAACAGTGGCTCTCAAGCAGCCATTTTCTACCATTTAATTCCCTTCAATTGCAATCTGGAATGTAACTTTGTGAGCAGAAGGGAATTAAACGTTGCTGTGCAAAAGCTGTAGTACCAAGTTTCTAGTTCAGCAGCAACTCGAAATCTGTTTTTCTTGTGTAGTGACAAAGACCATTTCTTCATGGAAACATAATATTAAGCCACATGTAACTGTTACACACGACCATCACAAATTTACCTCAGCAGGGTTATACAGAAACAGGTTTTTCAATTAACCCTTAACAGCCCAAAGCAGCAATATAATGTTTAAAGCCTAAAAAAAGAGGAGGATTGGTCCTCAGCTTAGGAACTTTGATAGACTTCCTGAAGTATGAGTTTCAATGGTCATACTTTAAAGGGGCTTCCTAACTGCATAAGTTGAGAATCCCCTTTCCTATTTTTTTTTTCTTTAATAGGCTGTAAAGAGTTAGTCAAGGTGCTGATGAGATGAATATGAAGGCAGGGCTGAGTAGGTAGGTGGGACCTACTCCTGTTCCGTTATCTTTGTTGTAAAATTGGTGTGCGTGATCTAACAGGACAGGCAGAAACAATTTCCCAGAAAGCAGTAACATTCAGCCATCAGCAGGCAGTTAGTTACAGGACTGAGGAAGAAAGGGAATGGGTCATTAAATTCATTACCTCACAGGATGAAGATTGCATGCGGTAACTTGGCACAATCTTGAAGGTAATACTTCCACGCATTTCCCTCTGTGAAAGAAGAAGCACTGAGATTAACACTGAAGAGAAAATCTCCAAATTGTTAATGCTTGAAAGGAAAACATCACAGCCCAAGTATGAAAAGCTAAAATGCTACGGACATGTTGTCACATTACCTATAAACAAACATTCAAATTATCCTCATTAATCCAAAGGATGAACATGCATTACCAGTTTGTTCATTTGACCAGGTTTTGAATGCCTAGAATCCAGAATTGCATTTTAATGTGAGAGATTCAGAGATGTGTAGGTTTCTTCCATGTCAAACTTTTCTTTGTAGCTATATTGTTGTCATCTACAGTCTTTTCAACCAAAGTGGCATTTTCTTCCCTTTCATCATACATGTTAAACAGTAAAACAGTATTCAGTTTCTGGAAAGCTGCATTTTACTGTACTGAAGGTAGGAATGTCAAAAATAGTCTTTCATCAAAACAGAACATGAGGTCTGCTACTTTGCATTTACTATTGTGTAAGAATATTTATAACAAGTAGTAACTACAGAATAGCAGCACATTGTGACAACGTATTTTCTTAGATGACAATCTGAACACTTGTGAATACCACATGGCTGACAACTGCAGGACTGGATCTGGGCAGAAATGTGAGCAGATCACTTCAAGAGATCTGAGAGTTTCCCCCTTTCGCTCTTTGGCTGGCTTACTGTGACCCCCCCAAAATTGCAATTTCCTTTTAAGCTTGTCTAGGATTAGTGATAACATGCAAGATCTCAAGGTCAGGGTTGTATGCAGAAAAATTAACAAGTGTTATGGAAATATCAAACAGACTCTACTAACAAGGCCAAAGGTGGAGTTTTCCTGGAAAAAGACAGAATGTCTGAGCTCAAAGTAATGTTTTTTAAATTTGTAACATTAGTAACTGTGAGCCCAACAGTTATAAAACGAAAGAACTTTTTGCTGCATGGACATGTAGTCTGTCAAGAACATAAGAAAAAGGAAAGGGGAAGTTAGAACACAGTTACACAAAAATTTTGACTAAATAAGACAGGCACTTTAATAGAGGACATGAGGAAGCCTCCAGGCACTTACAAGCATTTTTTGTAGTTGTTCTACAGTTTGATTTGCCACACTGATTCCGTTTATTTCTCTGATTTCATCTCCTACATGTAGCGTACCTGCAGAGTTAAACACACAACCACCTCAGGACATGTTTCTATAAATTGAAATAATTATATCACAGCCCTAATATTCATACAAAGACATAAAGAGAAAACAACATTAAAATAATTTTTTTGCTAGATTCAGAAAAGGACTTTGTATTAGCTACAAATCTGTCTTTCAGAGTGCAGTGAATACATAGCAAGAGAAGCCCAGGCATTCCCTAAGTAAATGGGAAAAACATGTTTTTGTTATTAAACAATAATATTGAATCAAAACCACCATATGGCCTGGAATAGTATAAAGATTCTTTGATATTATTCAAAACATAAAACTGATGGAATTACATATTAGACTGAGAATCAGATTTAATAACATCCCCGTATCAAATAAAAATCCCCTTTTCTGCAGCATTTCCCATTTCTGTCACTCTGACAGAAGTGAATATTGTTATCTTCATGACTGTAAGGAGAAGTATACGCAAAAATTGGGAATAAAGAATGGACATGCGGCATATGTCAACAATAAACAGACAATTTTTAATGATTGACACTGGTGTTTCATTTTTACTGAATGCTCTGGAAGGTGTGAGAGATGGAACCTTTAAAAGCCTTTCTTCCCATCTCAACTCTGCCACCTTTGGAATAAGAACAATTTCAATCACCAGGACTAGACAGAGCTGTCCTAGAGACAGGAGGCAACTTCACAGCAGCTACAATTTTGTGACTGGGAATTGTGCAGTTTGTGTTTAATATTGCTGGACCTGAAATTATACAGTTCCTGTCATCCTCACAGTAGATTTACTATCCAGACATTGTTGATACTGCCTGGCAGTTTTCCATACAGCAAAAAGAGACAGCAGAGAAAAATAACCTAACAGTCCTCAAAACCAATACAAGACATAGGCCCTACCAACAGGATTCAAAGATGGTGCTTGAGATCACTAAAATTACACTTGTGCTGTTCTATTCAGTAAAAATGTTCTAAATACAGGTATGCTGAATGAAGCAGTGAAGCTAAGAGGCATCTAGAACACTAACAGAACTAGAAGCACTAAAAAAAGGATGATCATACTACAGAAACACTGAAGTACAGCTCATTTTCAAACTATATCTAGTGCAGAACCACTGCCTTAGCTAGATGAAGCACATAGAGAATAGGTTAAATTTCCCAAATCCTAAGAAATAAAAGACACTGTATAATTAAAAAAAAAAAAGAGTTTTAATGGGCACAGTTGGATATTTTATCCAGCTTTAGCAGGTTTTAAAAGTTTTATTAGCCCCATTACGGGACACAGTCATGTGAAGCAATATTGTGCAGAACATCACCATTACCTAAGCACAGTTGGAAGAAAATCTTCTTTCTGTGAATCTTAGAGCAATCTCCTTTTAAAACTCACTTTCAGAAGCCAAATCAATGTCAATTCAGAAGGTCTTCCAAAAGCATACAGAATTTTCTCTGAATTGCATCTTTGCTTGTATTAAAACTTTTGTCTTTCCTGCTTCCTGACAGATTTTATCATATCAGTGAGACAAAGTGAATATATGTTTTGTCTTCCCAATTACCTGCTCCTAGCTTCCTTTGAAATAGAACAGAAGGCTAGAGGGAGTCTGAAAAATTAGGAAAATTTTTGTTTTCATCAAAAGAAAAGGACAGCAGCCTGAAAAAACTAAAGTAACCCTTTCATGGCTGCAATCCAAACTTGCAGCCAACAACCTAGTAGGGAAGTTTATCTGTTTAAAGCAGGACAAAACCCAGTTACTTTTGGACATCTGAGCTGAACACACAAAATGACAAAAAGGAGAAGACTGGAGATGAGGAATAAAAGCATGCTTGCAGGATTTGTTATGGTAGTGAAAACTGAAAATAAGGATTTAGAATCTAGGCACAAGTAATATTTTTATATCAAACCCCATTTCTGTGATTCTCAACACCAAAAATATAAAGATCCTCAAGAACTGTGTGGACAAAGCTCTTTCATTTTTGCAAGGGAAATTACCACTATTTGTGTAAGGATTTTTTTTTTAAACAGAGGATTAAATAAGTACAGCTCCAGAAATTATTGGTGTTTCCATCTCTTGCTGAGATATACTCTGAAATAAGGTAGTAATTATCCTAATTAAGACTTAAATGAAACACAGTGGGCCCCCACCTCAAAACACTGGCAGACATCTGCAACTGGAAGGTAACTAAAGCAGTTAGCAGGAATCCATGCAGGCTCAGAGAGACACTGCTATGGAATAGTAGCAATCAAAACCAGGAGAATGTACACAGTTTGTACAAAAGGATCTAAAATAACTGTGTTTGAAGACAAAACTCTTCATGAGATGTGATTACCTTGCCGGTGAATCATTCCTCCATGCATAATTCTTGCCACAATGCAGTGGTTCAGCTCATTCATTTTTAAAGTGATTCCCTAGAAAAAAAGAAATGTTTCTACTTTTGAAATAAAACATTAAACACTGTGATTTTGAGTGGTTAAGAACAGTCATTTTTCCTGAAAGCTTGTAGGCAGGGTATAAATGTTAAGGTTAAAATAAAATCTTTGTCACTCACTTCAAGATGAGCAATAAAACCAGATAATATTTAAAAGTGAGGATGCAATACTTCAACATGAGTATATAAGGATCTGGTTTGTTTCAAATGTGATTTTATACTGAAGTGCATAGGCTCCAGTTGGGTTTAAGGACTAATTTGATATAACTACTACGAGGTTGCTTTTAGACAAACCCAGCCCTAATGGCACAGCAGCAGTGTGAGTACACACAAAGCATTTCAAGGAGGATAAATATCTGCAGTGACTCCTGAACTATTCCAGTTAATCGACACCCCCACCTCAAAGTGAGGAAATTGACACTAAAATCATTACAACACTGCTCTTTACCAGCACAGAGTCAAGGGAAATAGTGAGCTTCTGTCTTGGGTTGCAATGCAAGATGTAACCAAAAGTATGTATTCTATTGCCACCTGTTGAAACCAGTTGGGGAGGTGCTCTTTATCTCTTCCATGACCCATCCTCCGTCCAGGGTGATATCTGCTGTTAATGGGCCATCGAGGCTCACTGCATGACTGATAAAATTACATCATCCCATTGGGAGATGCTCCACCCAGGGGGAGGAGCCAAGCAGTCCTACCTGGATAAAACCTGAGGGTCAGAACAGCAGGACAGCCTGTTTGCACTGGATTCCCAGAGGAAGACCGGACCCATCTCACCACCACTGGACCTTCAGAGGAAAACTACACCTTTCTACAGGATCCTCTCTGCTCCAACAGAACCACATCAGTCACTCCAGGAGGACTTGATTGGACTGCTACCAACACCCTGACCAACAGCGTGTCGGGTTGTACTCTGACTGTCTTCTTCTTTGTTTGTTTATTTTTTGTACTACTACATTTTTAGTTTTAACATCCCTAGTAATGAACTGTTATTGCTATTCCCATACCGTTGCCTGAGGGCCTTTTAATTTCAAAATCATAATAATTCAGAGGGAAGGGGTTTACATTCTCCATTCCAAGGGAAGCTCCAGCTTCCCCTGGCAGACACCTATCGTCATAACCCAAGACAGCTTCCCTCCATACCATGGGCTCATCTGTGTTCTTCTGGAACTGCACCAGGCGGACCCGCGTTACGTTCTCCATATCCATGTCGCCGTTGGCGCTCTCCGGGGAATCCCCGTTCAGGTACGGAGAGGTGGGAGGAGGGGTGACTCTCAGTGCTTCGTCACTGTAAACTTCATGTGCCACTACATCATGAGTTTGAAGTAAGGCCTGGAGGAGAGCACAGCAACAAAATGTCACGTGTCCATCATCTCTGATGTCCCTCACTCGTTCCTTCTAAGTGTTTTTAAAGCTTTTCAGAAAGTCAAGGAAATCTAAGATATTTGTGCCACGCTTCTGACTGAAGAACTTTTCCCTTAAAGGAGTCTAAGATCAACTTCCAGACTGCAAACGCACACTGAGACTCTAAAACCTGCATGAGTTAACGTGATTTTTACTGTAGGTACTTCAATGAGAATGATGCTGCCTGCCTTCCCCTCATCCTCTCAACACCTGCAGGGTGACAGAGTGAATCCATCTTCATGTGCATAGACAGAATCAGGAATCTACCCTTCTGTGCAAACTATTCTACAATAATTACTCTAGTAAAATGGAAAGCTACTCAGATCCTATGGTATTTCACTCTAATAAAGGCAGACTGTGGATCAATACTGACTGAAGGAAGGAATACTGTTTTTTTTTGTTGTTTGCTATCATAATTGCTTCCATACTCTCCCCTTCCCCTAGAACCTGGACCTGCCACCACCATGAGTTCACAATGCTTGACTGCAAACCAACAAACTGCTAAAATACTTCATTAGCTTTCATTGGCTACTTCAGCAGCACTTCTGAAGTGTACCATGTTACAAAACATAATTTCTTAAAACACTTTATGTTCCCACTTCTCAGACTGATTTGAAACTACAGTTGGGAAGTCAGCACTAAAATGATGGAACAAAATTCCCTTAATTAATAATGCTTTGCCCACATTTCCTCCAATTTTTCCAGTGTTTCACACCCATCTATACACATACTCTTTAGTTAGATACTAACCTGTATCTGCATTTCTTATTTTTCATCTTATTTTGTCAACTACTAAGCTCAAACTTGCAGCAATTCCTCTGCATTAGTCTGCACTACCGAAGCAACATTTTATATTAGAGACCTGGACCATACAAGTAAGTTACACCACTTAAACAATATTCAATTAAAATTTCATTTATTTGTGTGTCCATTTATGTGTGGTTACTCCAATGTAGGTTAATGGTTGGACACAATGAACTTGCAGTTGATTCTGTGCCCCTGCCTGTACCTGCTACACTCTCTACACTTTAATATTACATTTCTTATGTAATCCAGGCCCTTACATTTTTATCACATCAAATATTTGTCCTGCTTTATATTTATTATTATTATTATTATTATTAATATTATTTTTAGCAATAATATTCACCTTGCAGGAGGTTAAAATACGGCACTTCCAGCATTTTTACAGGTCCATAATTATACTCAATGACTTCTGAATATGTTCACAAAGATGAACACTAATTCAGAAATACAATTAAGTACAGCAAGCTCAATTTAATATTGAAAACATTTAATAAAAAGATTCCTATTGGACCTTACTTAAAGATGCCTGTTTTCAGGCATTTCTTGTTATTTTGATAATAACAAAAAATGTTATTATCATTTTTGTTATAATCATTGCCTATTTTTCCTTTGCAGAACATGATAATCCTGCTAAAAATTAGTTTAATGAGAACAACTGCTTTCTACTGTACTGCAGAGAACAGCAGAGGAAAGCATACAATGATGGATGAAACTTCAATATGTCATTAAGCAAAAGTCTTCTAGAAAATATTCCAATTGCCAAAACATACTAAACTCATACAATAGAATTTTTACATATGAAACTAGCAGATTTGAAAATCTACTGAAAGTTGTGTAATGGAATAAAAGCTCTTTAAAATGTGTACATACATAACAAATGAGGTACTTGACAATGCTTTAAGAATTCTTAAATTATCTACTGAAAGACCTTCATGCAAAATTTACATACTTTCTTTAAATTAAAATGTTAAACATGCACAGAATAAATTGATAATTATTTCTGTAGCCATAAGGCACGTGAGGGCAAAAGAAAATCAGAACAACAGAACACCTTGAAGATCTTTACAAACACACTTTATTGGCTTTGGTTCTGTAAAGGCCTGGGCACAGTTTAGCCCACTAACACTTTGGTTAAGTAAACAAGACAGACAATACTCTTTTTTCTTCTGATTAGGGATATATATTAGATTAAAAAAAGAAACAACTAAAACAGTCCATTATCATACAGGTGTTAATGCACAGTCCTACTTATGACACTTTATTGATTACTGAATTAATGTGCATTAATAACCAGAGCATTGGTCTGTAACACCTGGCAAACACATGGAGTGTGGGCTGACAACATTGTTTTATACAATTATTTGTTTTCCTAAGAGTTTCCTTTAAAATATAAAAGCTTTTGCTCTGAAGGAAAGTCTGGCAGAATGCGACAACGGTAAGAATGATTTTGTTAAAAGTCTGCAACCCATAAAGGTGCATCTGGGAGCAGGAATGATGGAGAGGGTGGAGTTGTCCCTTTGGCATCTGGAGACTGTGGTATCTGCAGGTGTGGATCCACACCAACTTATGCTGGTTTAATTGCTACTTTACATTCCTCCCTAACACAAACTGTTTCTGTTCCCTTGCTCATTCTGGCTCTGGCAGCATTCCTGTTATCCTAAATTCTTTTTACTAAATGGTTAGCTGTGTTTTTTTCTGGAGCAATTTTCTACTAGTTCAGCCCAGGGCAACATTAAAGTGCAGTTCTAGATGAATGGCAGAACTACAAGGGAGAGGATGAAAGATGGGGAAAAGGGATGATGGGACTTCACCAACTGGCAATTTAGCCTGGGATACCACAGACTCACTTGCTGAAATTACTCCTCATCAAAAGTATTTGTTATAGAATTGCAGCTTATTCCTTATGAAAAATACTTTTCACAGATTTGCAGCAAAAGAATTCTGACAATTGGTTTTAGATTTACGAGGATATCAGGGAACAGAGATACCTAAAAAAGAGGATTTTCAACTCAATTCTTCTGTCACTTGATTTGATACATGAAATTTCTATATACTAGAATCACTTTTATTGATGCCTACTCTGAAAATAATTTATACTTAAAAAATGTTTTCTCTCCACAGTGCTTAATGTTGTAGCAACATTGTGGGGTAATTACACACAAAATCAGTAAATGAAATGAACCTGTCAGATTCTAAATGAAGTTGAGTATCAGAAAAAGGCTTTTAAAAAATCACTTACAATATGGCTGAGTACCATTCCATCTTGTTTTATACTCTATTTCAAGCAAGTGTTTCTGTTAAATGGCGAATCAGAGCTCTTATAAACTTTAGGATAGGACAGGTACCGTGTCCAGGGAAAAACATCAGAGTGTTGCTGAGTAGGCACAAAGCCCATGTCTGCATTAGCAATTAGTACAGTGAAATAGGAATGAATCAAAAAGTAAAACAATTGGATTAGTTAGGACCTGATGTACACACTGAACACATTGCAGGAGCTTTTTCTTCTGATCAGCTTCCAACCCTCCCTGTGGACAGTGTCCATCAGCTGCTGGATTACACTGGCTCCTGGCACACATTTCAGTTTAATTTTAGCTGAAAAAAGTTGTTTTGCATGCTCTGAGACCCTTATGTGATACAAACCAAACACTGTTAAGGGGCAATCAGGAGATTCACTTTAAAAACACGCTCCTGATCTGATTTAAAGTACAAAACCAAATGTAGCCAAGGCTACAGGGGCCATCAAAAGAACACACTGGGACATGCAGCTACCCAGATTTCATCTTATACCTGAAGAGGAGGTTGGTTCAGCTTACTCTTTCCTGGAAATTACGTTTATCCTTCAGACTTACAGTAATTCAGCTTTCAGGTGAGCAAATTCCACAAAGCTCCCTGCATATAATCCTCATGTTAGGGAAAGTCAAATTCATGATTTTAAGCTGACAACATGTATAGCAGATTTAAGCAAACATGTTTAATTCTCAATTTATGAACTTCACCTACAGCACAAACAAAAGAAATCTTGCAAATTACTGGACTTCAGCAATTTGAACCAAGTTACAAAGCAGTAACAGCCCTGAATTTAGGACAATTATTGCCCTAATATCAGATTTGGGAAACAGACACAGCAAGTGTTGATATGTAACACTAACTCAACAGCCTGTACAAAATATAGTTATTGTAAAATAATATAAAATAAACACTTATTTATATGAATTCACACACCTTTATCCTAAGAAGACCTTTGGAAAAAGAAAAAGGAGGATCCCAGCTCTATCTACGGACATCCAAAAAGATTCATTCTTCTTTCCATGTGCAACAGAGACCTCCAAAACCACAGTCAAACTGCTCCATAATTACATTACTCCAAACTGCTGCAGTTTTCAGCACAGTAATGAGGACCAATAGTAGCAGCAATACTAATTCTTTTGCCAGAGCAGCAGGTTAGAAATACTTATGAATAGATGTATTGTATGCAGTTCCTCACTCGCAGATTTTAAGAATTTACTGAAGTTTTCTAACATAAAGAAAAATAATAATAATAAATAGCCCAAACAAGAGTAGGATCTGCTTACCATGAAATGAGGTTGTGTTAAAATACGCTTTAGCTCCTTTGCATCATTGTTCTCTGGGTAACATGAAATTTCTTCCAATACCTGCAAAAGAAGCAGGAGAAATGCCCCATAGTAACTTTTAAAGCTGTTGAAGAAATGAAACCCCTCACTGCTCAGTCAGAATATCCCCAAAGGATTATAAAAACCAACATTTTTTGACACAGGAAAGGGTTTAAGAGAATGAGCCCCCACCCAGCTGCCCCAAGAGAATAAAATACCTTGTTCCAATGTTCTCTCTGAAAGAGATTAAAGCAGAAATTTGAAGGAAACAGGTTTGGGGATTTTTTTGCTGGTGGCTTTTTTTTTTTGTTTTTTTTTGTTTTTTCAATTGACAGCATTCTTCCAACAGCTAAATACATAGGGACAGGAATGGAGTGCTAACAGGTGACACACAAGACCTCCACCAGTTGCCGCTTTCACACATGGTCTCAGTTTATTAAAACAATTGGTTTAAAAGCAGAATTAAACACACTCATAAAACCAATTGTTAAAGACACCATCTGCCACCCCACCTCCCAGCTCCAGATTTTATAAAATCTGAGCCACTTTATCACTGGGGAAGGAGAAGTAAAGAAGTTTTAACTCATTTGCCTGCAACCTGATTTTTACACCTTAATTTTCACACGCAGCCAGTTGGGCAATGAAAGCTGAGTATTTTGCTTCTGGAAGCATCTGCCAGGATTAACTGACAGCAAATTTTGCAGAATATGACTCGAGGGCATTTATCAGTGTGACTTTAGTTATTACGTAGAGTTTTAAAATTTTCCTCCTTTAATGGCAAAACAAATAGTTTTCCTATGATGCAACCCCTAACAATTGCAAAAATTTTTACTCATAATACATAATTCAATGGGTTTGAGTTTTTTAGTACTTGCCATAAATAAGCAAATAACATACTATTTGCAAGGTACAAGAATTAAGAACATCTGTGTCTATCTTTGGTCTTAGTGGGCCACCCTCATTGCATTTCCAAGTCTTCTTAGATCTATCTATGACAAACTTGGGGTTTTTTCAATTAAAAAACATGATACTTTAAAATTTTCTTTTTTGTCACTGAATTTTATAAACATCCGATTTCTGCTGCAGACAAATAACCTGAACAGGAATGATACTGCAATTTCCCAGCAGGAGTGTTCCTTTTAACACCAGTATTGTTGAAGAAAAGGTTAAGTGATTAAAATGAGTAATATTCATAATCCTTACACAGAGAACTGAATTCTGCAAGTTTATGCAACTTGTTACATAACTTGAGTAAGCAATGGTAGCATTCCAGAAATAATTCAGATAATGAGCCAGAATACACATCTTAATGAAGAAAAATAAGCTACAGTTTAAATACAATCAACTTTTCAAAGTAAAAACCCAATATTTTAAAGCCATTACCTCTTTGGCTCTCTGTACAGCATCACTTGGAGGATTCCTGATTTGTGGTGAAGATTTTGTGTTTATTTTGTCATAAAGCTGAAATAACAAGAAAACAAACTACTGAAATCATATGCTACTTTATATAAATTAATGAGTGTTTACAATAGCCTGCTTATGTTACCAGGATTAGGATGATTGTTAAACTGCAGAACCCACAGATGTTCTGTATAAAAAATCTAGCAGCCTAGGGTTTTGGCTTTTCATTTTTAAACATTTCCTGATTTGAACAGTGCCATAGATTCTGAGTTCATAGGATGACATGGGAAAGTTCAAGAGGTTAAGGGCTTCTGCAAACCTCCCATGCTTTTGCCACAGATTTACAGAAACCATATTCTTCTACTAGAAGTGAGCCTGTGAATCTTAAATAAATGCTTTAACCAAACACTCTCCTCTAAAACCAAGTTAACCTGCACATCTCACTTCTCTCAATAAGTCAAACATTCTGAAGAGTAATTTAAATAAACCTTGGAATATGGGAAAATGCTCTTGAAGATAGAACATTACAAAAGCGAAATACTCTGAGAACAGAAAAACAAACCTTCCAAGAATGAGTACTCATTAAAAAAGGGTAACCTTATTTTACTAGGATTTTCTGTTAGACAGAAGAATGTCATTGTATTTAAACAGGCTACTGCAAGCCTTCCATGTTAATTATTTTTTTAAAAAAACCCTTTAAAAACCCTTCAACTATGCAAAGCACAGCAGAAGAAAGATCTTTCTTCAAGTTTCAAATTAGAGATAAGACTACAGGCTCTTTTTCATACAAACCTAACAGATTGTACATGTTTAAAGGAATAAATGTATGCTTAAGAATAAAGAGGTACCTTAATAAGCAGTATTTTCAAATAAAACCTTTTGGCTTACATTTCAAGTGATATAAAGATGGTCATGCCTGTAATTATCTTCTAATTATGTTAGACTTTTTCTTTCATTTATAAGACAGAAAAAAGGCACAAATAACACGTTCAGGGAATTAGAGACATTTTTATCACAACAAGGGTGGTGTAACACTGCAGCAAGTTGCCCAGGGAAGTTGGGGAATCTCTCAACTTTGGAAATACTCAAATTTTAACTGAAATTCAAAATACTGGATGTAAAAAACCATTCAAAATACAAAAGTGACTCTAAAACCTTCAGCAAATCCTAATACTGCCACGGATGAGGTGACAAGAAAGCACCATTTAGGCTGCGCAGCAAGGAGTGCTCAGGAGCTTCCTCTGGGAGGTTCACAGCTCCACTGTTTGGCTTAGAATGGCCTTGGATGTTTGAGAAAGGGAATCTTGCCAGGACACAGAACTGCCCTCTTCTCTTTCTCACACGACATGAAATACCATTCAGTTTTAGTAAAGATACATAAAATGCCAGAAATGCAATCCAACATCACCATCACTTTCCTGGGTTAACAATTTAACAAACATGTTGAACATTTCAAGCCCATACACAAATAAGCACAAAACCAGCAAACAGTGTCACTTCCAAAAAACACTCCCTGCAGGACAGTTACACCACTCTTTTGGGGAAAGAAAAGTAGAGAAGTCAAGCTAAATCAGTTTCTTCCAATGCAACAACTTCACCTTGTGCTGCCAAAACACCACTAAACTCCACAGTTTAAGCAGCCTTGACCACTATTGAAAGCTTTGAGATAAAAGCTTTCTGCTAGCTTGTAGTTCAAGATATTTTATTTGTGTGCACGCTTACTTGTTTTACCTTTTCTTAAACAAATCAACAAAATCTACCCAAACTCCAGCAGCAGCAAATTACAAAGCACCAACCCTCTCTGCCTGCTAAGAAACTGCACTGAGCACTGTGTACTGACCACAGCACAGCAGAAAATGCACGATA
The DNA here is from genome assembly GCA_910950805.1 of Acrocephalus scirpaceus scirpaceus. Classification (NCBI taxonomy): domain Eukaryota; kingdom Metazoa; phylum Chordata; class Aves; order Passeriformes; family Sylviidae; genus Acrocephalus; species Acrocephalus scirpaceus. The sequence continues at coordinate 110,856,976 of OU383774.1, read as the reverse complement.
CCCACCAGGAATATTATTGAATGTCTTTTTCCTTTTGAAGAGTATTGAAATTAAGTTACCTTGAAAATATTTTTAATTTAGTATTTTATTAATATAAATATACTAATACAATCATTAGTAGTATCAACATTATTATTAATAATTATATTGAAAGTATTAATATTTTTTATTATTACATTTATTTCTAGCAATGGTTGAAAAGCTAAGTCATTGAAGTTGCTGATTTCCCTCATTACTGTGACCCAAAACAACCAGCAGTTTACATAAACAATTTTTTCCCCACTAACATGGGACAGTTATCTTCTGAGATTAGGAAGGAGGCAAAAAGAAAATTAGGGAGCAGAGTTCCTCAAAGAATGTTTAGAAAAAAAAGTCAAGGCAAAGTTCAGACTAAACAAGGGTGTATTTATTTTTCCACAGCACCTTCATGCTGAGGCATGGCACTTAAATTTCATCTTCTAGGACTTCTGCTTACTGAGGTTTCCTTTGAAGGCACCAAACTATTAGGAGGAACTCTGACAGCACTTAGAAGAAAAACCTTCATATTTGCAAGGTTTCAGGATGATTTATTGCCTAAGGCAAGAGATCTGTTCATTGGGGAACTAGAATGCAGCCTCACCCAGAGAAAGGATGTGGATTTGGTAGATTCACTAGCACGAGGAGATCTCTCAATTTTGAAATGGCATACTCTAATTCAAGTTAGTTCATGGGGGTTTTTAACATGAGACTAGAGGAACAAAGCTTATAATGTGCATTAACACACCAGAACTGGTGAAGCAGTCCTGTCTCCTTTGCAATCTTTGAAAAAACCTGGTTTTGCAATACTTCTCAATATTTTTGCACTTAGATACTTGCTGTAGCAAAAGCAATTTAGAATTAAGGAATTTACAGCTTACATAATTAATTTTTGAAAGCATTTGAATGTAGAAGTTTCATTCAGACACATTAAAAAGAACATTTCCTCCCTTGGATGTAAGAATCTAATACACCTTTACATGAGTGTTTTACAAAGTGTTTAAGAAAACTTTGAATGAAACCTGTTTGCACACATCATAGATTAAAGTGAACATTAATTACACTTACAGCCAGGCTCTGTATGCTCCCTGTGGTACAGAACACAGCACTTTGTGCAGTTAGCTACAACATTTAATCACAGAAACCCATCCTGTTCACAATGCTGGCACCTTTCAGCAGCCCTGTAAGTCCAAGCCCCCTGGGACCATACCAAAGGTGGTTTCTTGTGGAGCAGAATGAACTGGCTCATTCCTCACTGTCCTCTACAGAAAGCTTTTCTATGCAATACCAACAGACTTACAGCAGGAAAAAATGTGTGCCCTAATCATGGGCTTGCTTTTTGCTGGGAGTCTTTATTTTCCAGTAAATAATTCTGCCTCCTCAGCCCAGGAACCCAACCTCCAACAGTTTCACTAAGCAAAAAGTCTAAACATATCAATTAAAAACTTATAATAATAATAAAAAAGTAAAATGCCACAGCATATGTAACTTTCAGCATTTCCAGACTTTTGGGTACTTTGCACCTCAGTCTCACTCCTCAGCATCAGTTATTCTGCATTTCCTAGAAAGAAAATTGAAATTGAGAGCTTGCTCTAGACAAGATTAACAGTCCCAACTGATGTATTAACAAAACTTGATATAACAAACATACATGGACATTATAGCTAATAAACAGAATCGTACTGTTTATCAAAAACACAAGTTTTGATTTAAATTTTGCATGCTAGAACACAAAAGCTATGAAGAGAATACCCACAAGTTGAGTTGCTATCAGTTGACCAGCTTTTGCAGTGTTGAGACTTTTGTCTTCTGCCTGTACAAAGGGAGCCTGTATCTTCTGATTTTTAAAGTAGACAGCCCAAAGCCTAATCCACAACCAGGCAGGCGAGACAAAACAACAAACTTCTCTTCTGACTAGTTTTTCAGATGTACAGATATTCCTTTTTAACCATTTCCTGTAAGAGGAGTCAGAATACTGTCCCAACACAACCCCCACTCAGTGTCACACTGACAAGTTTAGATATGTCACAAGTGGCAGAAATTCAGCCTCACTGCCTGGTCTGATCTTGAATGTAATAAAGATCAGATCACACAGTGAAATCAGTAAGGATCTTATCTGCCTAAACCTCGAAGTTTCTGTGAGGCAAATGAGAAACTTCTTAAAACAAGAGCTACTGAACTGCTAGAGCATAAAGCCCCTGATCATTCAGTACAAATACACGTTTTGTGGGGATCCAGTTGCAATTCAGACCAGATACTTGTCTGAAATCTCAAATATTAAACCCTCACATTGAAACATCTAAAAATAATCATTATGATTTGTCCCTTAAATATTCAACTTTCTGAGCAGTTTAACCACAGGCAACACAATGATATTAGAGGGATGTTTTTCACCACTTTTAGATTTTTGTACCATCTAAAAAACTCTTGTCCAGAGGTGCTGCCCCTTGCACAGCAGCATTTACTAACAAAGAGAGTTTTTGCTGTTACCTCCCACAGCTCCCTATCCTGGTTCTCCATCTACCCCAGAGGTTTCACGTGCTCAGAGACTGAAAGAAATTCATGACCCACTGAATAAGTAATACTCACAAGTAGCAGTATCAAAGAATGGCTAAAATTAAAGAACCAATTAGATAAATGCTAGATCACTTCATTCTTTCTTCTGCCAGTTCTGTTCCACATCTCATTTTCCATGCAAAATATTATAATGTTCCCATGGGTGCCTCCTTCCCTGGGATTCTAAGCTCTCAAGGAAACACATCCCTGAAGCTAATAACTCCTAGTGGAAAACACAGAGTAGCAAGGTCACAGCAGAGGCCTTATCTTCAACTTTGTTTAAGGACAGTTTACTCTTTCAAACCCTCTGCTCTCCAGTGTTAAGAACTGTGCATGAAGTTCATTTTCACCATTTTAACATCAGAGACCTAAAATTTGCTTCCAAGCATAATTCTACAGAGCATGTTACAGTTCCATCCTGTATCAAAGTCCAAAGCATCTTTCTGACTCTGCTCTTTGCCTGCTAGAGCATTATAGGTTACAGCCCTCCACAGCTTCAAATCTTTTTTTGTGATACACTCACTATAGAAGAGGAGCATAATCAACATTTGCATTCTAGTTCCTCACCCAGTGAAATGCTGAGCAATGCAAACAAAACTAATTCAACAAAAAGGTTCAGGAAGCAGTTTATCAGCTAAAATCAAGATTCCTTGACAGAGCGTTCACAGAAGATGGTTTGAAGCAGAACATTAATTCTGTCTGAACAAATAAGTGTTTGCTTCTGTCATGCCCCAAAACTGGCAGCTGCCAACACTGCAGCTTCTTACTGGAAGCACTCAGACTTTCAGTAACCCTGACAAGGGTTATGCAGATTTGAAATACTCAATTCCTCTGTGCATATTCACATTCAAGCAACATATGAATGATCTTTCCAGTAAAAAATGTTGCAGCAGCAATTGGACCCTGAATTTCAATTTTAAGTTTGATCATTCACATGACAGAAATACATACTCTTCAAACTTTTAGTGGAACTTTAATCTGCCAAAAGCAGGCCAACTGTACCTTGTTTTTAGAAGTCATCTATATTCTTATGTATTCATATTGTGTCTTTTAGAACAGAGTTACACTTGGTGCTACCTGTACATCAGAAATAAACAAAAAACCAGATTTTCTTACACCTTTACCTACTACACGTAAGAGAAAATGATGCCAGCTAAACTCAGCCCTTTGCAACTTCAGCTTTTACTCTTTTTTTTACTCAGCTGCTTTCTTTTTTTTGTATCATTCCTCACCTGGGCTTCTTCACTTGTTTTGTTTTAAACCAAAATGTAACTTTTGGAGGTAAGACTAGAGGAGAGAAACTCAGATGGGCAAAGCCATTTTTGTTTGTGCATTAGTTCAGTTCCCACAGCACGCAACTGGCAAACAAGGGTGTTCTAGAGAGTGAGAATGACAAACTTCACTGCACAAACCCTGAAATCCTGACACACCAGTGAAGCTAAATGCCAGCTGGAGAATGTTTAATACATATTAACAGGTTGTTAATGACCACATCTCTGAGGCACACAGAAGGAAATACCTGTTTCTTAAGGGTCAGTGCCCTGCTATGGGAGAGGAAGGAGACAAATGAACTGATCTGCTTTAAGAACTGATAGAATAAAATTCCTGACCATTCAGTTGTTACACATGACAACAAACTGCCTGTCAGACATGATCCTACTGAGCTGCCAGAACAGCATCTTAGTAAAACATAAATGATGAAGGTTTATTTTACTGAGGATGAACATAAATTATCACATAAGAGACAATAACATGAGAGATATGGTATCTCTTTAGCCAAGGTGGAACCCTGAAATGATTGTAGGCTCCTTTGAGAAGGAAAACACATCCCCCAGCTAAAGGACCGTGCATGTATCACCTTTGTAGTGATCCAAAGGGTGAAAAGGATCCCAGAAAGAAATCCTCTTCACTGCCCTCACAGGGTCTGTCAGTGGCAATCTGGTGACATGAGATCTGTCAGGAAAGCACACAGCCCTTCACCTGTATCAGCAACAGGGAGAGATGCCCTGTGGCACTAGACATTACCAGTCATTATTTTATCATGTATACCTTCCACTGACATATTTTGCATGCCTGGAAACATGAGGGGAACCAGAAGATTAAGGTAAGGAAGACTGAAAACGTTTTTTTGTCTTGTTATGTAGCTAAGAGTTAGCATATCTGTTTATCTCTTGATCAAAACCTTTAAAAGTGAAAATGTATCCAAGTTTAAATTCTCTCAGAAGATTATAATGCTGTAGCAAAGCTGCAGGCAGTCATGAACTATGGGGAAATCACACAAAGCTCAGCCTGAAACAAAGACTACACAAATCTCTGCAGTTCCACACATAGATACAGTGAAAAACACATTCAAGGACACATTTATGCTTACACTGGTTCAGATATTCAGCAGTATGTGACTTTTATATTCTATTTCTTTGCAAGGGGTGAAGTTTCTACCTTCAGTGTAGAGCTACAAACAAATTTTAGCTCTGTTGTAGAACATCTTCCTTTTTAGCAGAGTTTATCAAGTGCTACGCACTTAACTCTGTAAAATCAAAGCCTTAACACTTCAGAGGCAAAAGAGCCAAGGAAAGGACTATATTTGTATAAAATAAATTCCAGGGTGTGTGCATTTCTTACCCCACAACTGACTTTTTGAATTGTGTCTCTGGATTTGCTTCACAGTTACCAAGAAGATTTTTATTTATTCATTTATTTCAAGTTGTCTCACAGAAGTGCTGATAATGAATGGTTAGGCTGCTCCTCAAAATCAGAGCAGACATTATTTTCTTCTATTTAATTTCAGGTGTCCCCTAAAATGCCTCATTAATGTATGATGAACCCAGACTCTGGTGTCTGACAGCATTTTATTTCCTTAGAAAGAAGGACTCTAACCTAGTAATTTGTTTCCTATTTTGAGGAAAACCCATATTAATACTCATCATAAAAATTTCATTGACTGTAGAAGCTGGAGTTCTCCACAAGTGACAGCAGATGTTAAAAGACATGCCAGACAGTACACAGATATAACCAGACTTTACTCTGTTCACACTGCAAATGTTTTAACATCTTTTGCAAAGATAAAATATGCCAAACCAGGATGAAACAAAAGTACTGCTTTGCACATGGCAGCACCAACAAAACCTGCACAGCAGCTGGAAAACCAATACAATAAAATTCAAAGGTCCCATTTAAAAAAAGCAAAACATTCTCACTCTGGAATGTGCCAGTAGTAGTGTTGGGAAAAACTTGGGCTTAGAACATTATTTCCCAAGGTATTCCAACATATTAATTACTTCAAGGACACAAAAATCCCATTATTTCAATAACAGAGTCACTTTTTTTTTCTTTTTTACTACATCAGATATAACTGAAGCTGATCTTAACAAAACCAAGGCAAAGCACTTTTTAGAGATGACACCATGCGCTGATCAGATAAAAGTAAACGTAAAAGACATTGAGGTGCTGGAGGGAGTTTAGATAAAGGCACTGGTAAAGAGTCTGGAGCAGAAGTCTAAATAGGGGGAGGAGAGAACTTGGGGTGTTTAGTCTGGAGAAAAGGAGGCTCAGAGGAGACCTTATCACTCTTTACAAGTCATTCAAAGGAGGAGCAAGCTGGGGGTTGATCTCCTCTCCCAAGTAACAAGGGATAGGTGAAGAGCAAATAGCCTTAAGTTGTGCTAGGGAAGGTTTTAGATTAGATATTAGGGAAAATTTTCACCAAAAGGGTTACTAAGCACTGGAACAGGCTGCCTGGTGAAGTGCTGGACTTGGCAGTGTTGGGTTTACAGTTGGACTTGACCTTGCAGACTCTTTCTAATCTAAATGATTCAATAAGCACCAGGAAAAACTATTCCCTCAAGACAGGGGGGTTTTATAAAGAAGTTTGTTCCATGGACAACACCTTGCTACAACCCACAGAAAAACCTTTGCTCCTGTCTTTCCCCCACCTTTCAATATGGACTAATAACCAAGAACAGGAACTAACAGTCAGGTTAGGCCTAAATGGGCTTAATTCCCAATCCTGTTGGCCCAAGAACCTTGTCAGGGTTGGATAACAACCCTGAAGAGAAAATGCTAATGACCATGAACCTCATTCCAGGGGGATACAGAACCCATAAAACTAGTTACATCCACAATAACTAGTTAAATACACAAGAACACAGCTCTTCCCCTGCTTTGTGACATGGAGCACACCTTGCACCAGGAGGAATGGTGGAATTACCAACTATTTTTGTTTCTCCCTGTTCATATAAATTTTCTGCAAGGATATTTTGAGAATAAAAATACACTGCAGTGACATTACCAGCACCTGGAACAGTCAACACGTCCCAACTACCTGAAGGACTGGAAGAAGGAGGCAGTGAGGGCTGACTGAATTCAGACACAGAAGCAGAGCTCACTGGGCTGTCTGTACATTGTCTTTGGGTTTTTGAATGTAAATTAAGTGCACACTGAAGTATCACTCCAAAGTTAAGCTCCCAGCACTAAGAAAGCTGAAGCATTATTCAATATTTGTGGCCCAGGTGCTGCAGCATTTCTTTATTTTTGTCATTTCTCAGAGTAGATCCCAAGCTCTTGGAGAAATAATAAATCTAAGAATCTGTAGGTTTATAAGGAAAAAACGCCAAACACAACAGGTAGCTCTTATGGTTAAAAAGGAACTTGAACTACACACAACACAAGAAGAAAAGAAAATGTAGAAAGTTAAATATGAAATTGATCCTCTTTATCCCAAGACAATATCAGTGAAGTTAATTAAATGTTCCACAAGTGTCAGGAATACAATGTTACTGTTCTTTGACATATCAGGGCCCAGTAACTTAAAAATACACTGAAATAGCAGGAAAATTTAGTTCCACATAAAAAAGTCTGTGGATTTTGGGGTAAGAGATGTTGGTGCACACAGACACAATGACACACCTTTTACACAGGGGAGATGACATCAGGCCAAGAAGAATGGGCTAAGAACTAAAATTCCCATTTAAAGTACATTATCAAGCTGAATTTCCCTTGAAGATTCACCACATCAGTATCGAGCTTATAAATACTCAAAAGGACAGAATATCAGTTAAAACCAAAACAGGTTAAGCACAACAAAGTAACTCTCACAGTGGCTTGAAAACTGAGCCAGAATTTTGCATTGTTGGGAAGTGCTGGATGTATAAGTTTCTCAAAAACTAGTCTCAATTAATATAAAAGTAACTGTTGGCTCATATTTGTGTTAGCCTTGGGTTTAAGAGACCCACTCACTTATCACTATTATATATTATAAAAATGTGGAACAACAATTCTTTCTGCTCTAAAGACTAAATATAAAATAAATCCCCCATTTAATATGTAAGGCAGAGGAACAGGAAGAACAAGAAAACAATGAGATGATGCTGAGTGGCAAAGTGATCCACCTATCCCAGTAACAGAGAAAATGAAATGCAAAGGTATGATGGAAGATGAAAATGGAAAGTATTTTAGAGAATGGTTATGAAACAATGCAGAAGGAATTCCAGGATAGGCTCTGCTTTTTGTGTTCTTTCAGACAGAGCTTCCAGAGAAGTTACCTGTTAAGAGAACAAAACTGTACTGGTGATGATCCAGCCCACCTGCTGAAGGAATTCTTCACAGTTCTCCCTAAGGCTTGGTCATTGTCCCATCTACACTGCTTGGGAAAGGAGTTCCCACTGCAGTGTGGGACAGTCCCTCCCACTCCCTGGGGCTGAGCATGCTGCCTCTGCACTGGGATAAAAGCCAGATTTGATTCCCCAAATAGCAAGGTACCTTCCTGCCAACATAGTTTCTTCTGGGGTTTTTTTAACAAATATTTTCCATGTGTTTTTGTCTTACAAAGATACGAAATAAAGGACAATTAAAAATATGGAAACAATGTGTTTTAAAAATGATAAAGTATTATTTCACTTAAGCACAACATGTTCTGAGGGATTTTAAGCAAGACATCCATACCACACTTTGTGATCTGTTTTTGCAAAAGAGAAGCATTCAGGTTTCACTAAAACATGCTCCCTCTATAAGTGTTAACAAAATCAGTATTCAAGAGGGTAAGGACCAATGTGCATCCAAAAAAACTCGAACCACACTATGTGGTTCACATGGAAAGTCATTCTCATTCAAATCAAAACACAGTAAAACTGGATGATCTAGGAAAATATTTAGGCTTTTTATACACATCTGCTAGTTTTATTTTGTTTTCTACATCATATGATATTCTACCAGTCTGTTAATGATTTAAAATAAAAGAAAAAAGGAAATGAAAGCATCCTGAAGAGAAAATTCAAAATTTTTTTTTGCTTCCCCTCCCCCTTTTTAAAATTTCTAAGTATATATTAAAATTGTTAAAATAATACACTTTGCTTGAAAAAGAGCAGATCAGGGATAAATGCATGGAGATTTTAAAAATTTGTCAGAGGACTATAGTATCCTGGACACTGCTGAATAACTGCAACTTTTACAAAGGACATTCAAATTTACTGTGCCAACATCCAGACTGGGAGGGTAAACAGAACAAACCAAAATAAACCCAGCAGAAAGCTTTAGCCAACCATGTAAGAAGCTAAACTGAGGTTCCAACAACATTCATTCTAGCAAAAGAGCAAATATGTTTCCTTAAAAGTCTGGACTTCAGGACCAAATCTGTTTGGATGACAGAGTTCAAAAGAAATCCTAAGGAAACTGAAGTGTGCACAGATGCAGGTTCCTGTGAAACACTACCATGAGCAACAAAGGATAACAGTCACAGAAGTGAGATTCTCTTGAGAAATCAGTATGCCTTAAATATATGCACTGTGAATATAAACTCAAAAAAGAAAGAAGTGTCTGCACACATAGATATGATACAAATGGCCAATGCAAAAATTATTTAACCTCATTTAGTCAAAACCATACATGGTAATGTGTTAAGCCAGCAAAAAGTAAAATAAACTTTCTTGAAAGCTTTTAGTATTTCTATCACAGAAATAACAACACTTACCTCAAGGATTCCATCTATGAAAATAATATAACAAACTTTTAAAATTACCAGCCAAAAGACATCAGCCTAGAGAAGTATCTCTGCCTTGGGACAGGCAGAAGCAGACAAAGCAGCAGAGAGGCCCCAGCCACACAAAAGCTGATATTGTTCCCCTGCTGGGTGAAAATCTCACTTGTAAATCGAGTGACATCTGCATTCAGGATCACCCCAGCCAGGGCCCTGCAGAGGTGACCAAAGCACTCCACTCAACAGGAGAATGATTTCTCTTATCTCCTTCAGTGCAGGCAGCTGCACTGAACAGCAGCTCCTGGGTTCACATTTGAGCAAAATTCCTGTGATGAACTGACAGAGATGAAACATGTAAAACTCTTCCCACTAATCACAGCCTTGAAGCCCACTGTACTTTGCAAAATAAATAATCATTGAAGTAAAATCTTTTGTCATGACCTCCAAAATTAGTAACCTCTTCACATTTCTTTCCAACTTCTTTATCAGTACTGCTGGCACAGGACAGCAGTGTCTCCCAGGATGTCTTTCAGGAAAATCAATAAAAAAGAATTTAATTCAAGCATTTGATAAGGCTTCTAAAAATCTGTCTATAGTAATAAAAAACTGCTTTCACTACTTAAATTTAACTCTGTTTTTCCATAAAGTTATTTATATACTGTACTGCATTCTTTATCATCTAAATTGGATACTGGAATGAAACAGTCTATGAAGCTTTATATAGTCATAAACCCAGACATTTCTAAGTGACACAGAGAAATGTTCTACAGCATTCACCAATATTTTGATCATCACAAATTTAACAGAAGCAAGAAAAACTGTTCTAACCAAAGTTACATTTTTACTTAAAAAAAAAAAATCCATCATTAAACAATAATTTTTTTTTAGGCAGCGAATATTTCCATATGGTTGTTTCTAGAAGGGCCTTTTTTTTTTACTCTCTGCAATAAACAAAATAAGTTTTTAATAATAAATTGTGTAACTGCAGTGCAGGAAAACTTCCTCTCAACACAAATAATAGGATTCTGTAAAATGATGAAAGAGCCACACAATGAAACTTTTCAATAAACCCACACCAGGAGATGCTTCTGTATTGCAGGATTTGGCTGAGAGGGAATAAAAACTGCTTTCTAAGTAGTTGGCATTTTCCCCCCCTTGATTTGAACACCTTTGGCCATCAAGTAAATTGGAAGAGAATCTTAAGACAGTTATCTAAACAAATTATTCAACTAAAAACAATCAGTGGGATGATGCCTTCTGTGGCCCTCAGAGGTGCCTGTCCTCATAACACCCAAGTTAATGAATTACTGAGAAAGATGATTTCTATTTTGTGATCTGAAAAAACCCTAACTCATGGGTAACTTGCACCCTTAACAAAATGATTGTCCTTTCTTTCTTGGCCTTCAGAAAAAGTTATTGCAGAGGCAAAATAAGATATTTCAGCAGCAGGCATGATCTACCATCATGTGCTTAATCTAAAAATAAGGATAACTCTTGAGAAAGAGCAAGAACATGAGAACAAATTTAACTGTGGAAAACGGCCACAGAAGAGGAACAGTAGTTTAATGCAAAGTGACAGCCACAACTTCGCACCAGGACAGAAAATTCTTACTTAGTGGGATATAATGGTTTATAGGTTACTTGGTCTGGTGGATTTGGTAACCCCAAATACTCTGAGTGGAATAAACAGTTTGCCTGACAGAACTTCATCCAAGTACAACTGGTGATTTTTTCCAGAAGTCTGAGAAAGTAATTGGAATAGTATTGACACAAAACCAGAAACCAATCTCCCACATTCAAGTTACTGACATGAAACAGCTATCCTTTCAAATAATGTAACTTGCTGTAACTTGCTCCAGGCTTTAAAATATATATTTCAGGAGACTGCACTCTTTCACAGTTTTATTTTGTATTTTTCTAATCAAAATATCTTTGAGAAGATTCTATCATCTTCCTTCCACGTAGCATAATAAAACAAAATTCCTTTTTGCTGGCATTTTGTTCTCACAGATATCTTTGTAAGGTGCAATTAAATACATCCCTTTCTGTTTATGAGAATGACTGATGAAGAACGTGAAAATTTTATTAATTCACTGCTGGTTTTCCTTATTTGAAAAGCTACAACAGACCATTACAGCAATAACAGGTAATGAATGGAGTACTAGGAACCAGACTGGTACTGTCAAGAGCAGAAAAAGCAAAAGCATAGCAGAAGCATGAGTTCATGTCTGGAAGACCTGTCACCCAGAAAAATACTGAAACTAAGGCCATGTGGTTTACCAAAGCCCCAGAAGTTATATGATAACATCATAATGGTTAATAAATATCTAAAACCTTTCTGCATGAGCGACACAAGTGTTTTGGTTCTTACTACACTCATGTTATTCTACTCCTCTCCAGATTTTTTATTTCTTTTTCATATTAACTGATTGCCTTTCTATACTGCAGCATGCCATATAAAAAGCAAGCATATATATTCAAGCATCTGGGACACAAGCTAGATGAACTTAAATTGGGAAAAATATTCATATTTTAATGCAAATTGCAAAGATGAGTTGTTGGAGATGCAATTCAGGAAAGTCACGAGCTCCTAGTCCCTTCCTCCTGTGTGCTTCATATAATTTAACCCAATGACTGTTGATGTAAAATGCATAAACAGTTATCAGAGCACAAAGATTAGAACTGCAGTGTTGTGCCAGAGCAATGCCACCATCACTTAGCAGCCAACTCCCTATCTCTGGATGCTCCAGTCCCAGGGGCAGCTGTGCTGTGGGGAAGCTCTGCCAGCAGCTTTGTGCTGCCAGCTCAGAACCCAGCAGCTGGGGCCACTTCCAGACTGGACGTGGGGATTGGAATCCCTCAAACTTCAAGAATGTGCAGAATTCAAGTGACTGATCAAAGTGTAACAAGCATACAAATCATTCACTACATTTTAAAGAGTATGGACACCAAAGGACCTGTGGCACTGTTTACATTCAGCTCATGCTCCTGCAAAGCTGCACAGAGGAACCAGAGCATTCAACAGCTTTGCAGAAACTCTCTCAAGTCTCTACAAATATAATCATCTACCTGCAGATCAGACAGCTGGAGTGACTCCTACTCTGTGGCTCTTTCACTGGGTAAAAACCACACACATCTTGTTAGATTTGTGATATTCACTGAGCTGTTCAGTTTAAGACATTGTACTGAAAAGGTCATCATCCATGTGACCACACAAGCATTTTGGTTTGATCCAGGAGTGCATTTTTTAAATTAATCTCACAATGCCCACATACCATTCCTTTTTTTTCACCGTACCAGTGTTACCAGAGCATATTTATCTCAAACAACATTAAAATAAAAGATGCTGTTCACCTACCAGTGGTTATTCAGTCCACAGGACTGCAAGTACAAGTGGCATAAAGTAAAAGCCCTTAGAACACACAGAACTGTCAGCACTGGCCTCTCAGTGCCAGCTGCTTTGTTCTACAGATCTGCCACTGCTGTGTCACAGCACCTGCCAAGGTCCCTCTTGCAAAAACTCCATCCAGAGTTTTTTCTCAGTGCAAGGTGTAGATTGCTTTATAAAAAGCTGGTCCTGTCTGAAAAGCAAGTCCTCTATCTTCAACATTAAGTATCCACACATCCCAGAAAAAAAAATCAGGGAAAGTATTTTTTTCTGGTACTTTTTTTAACTTTTATTTTAGACCTCAGTGCTGTGCAGATTCAAAGTCACTGAAAGCACAATGTGCTTTGGAATTTGTCATTCAATGACAAATGTCATCCAATGAGTGTAAGACATTGCTGCTTTATGGACTAACAGCTCTCCAGAACCACAGTGCAACACAGATTTTAGATGACTGAGCCTATTACATACCATGTCCAAGTGTAAAAGAGATATGAGCCTGGGCGCTTCACACAAAAAATTTCACACTTGTAAGAATATCCCCAGAACTGGCCTAAGATTAGTACATTTAATAATAATAGAATATGTACAGTTATAAAGTTGCAATTCACATTTAAAATATAAACTAAAATTTGGCACTTATTGAAAGAAAAAAAAGCTATTCTGATGAATTATTTTAAAGCAAACCTATTAAGTCAAACTCTTAATCACTTACATATTCTAAAATACTCTATATTACAGTCCTAAAAATGTATTTTTAGTCCATAAAGTGCTGGATGATTTTTACATTCTATAACTAAAAAAAATATTTTGGTATCAAACAAAAGAGGTAATAAGCTCAGGATAAAAAAAAAATTATCCAATGAACAACAGATAAAGGAACCCATTCAAATTTTTGTCACAGAAAACTTACATCTAGTAACGTGTGAAGATGCTGATCCTGGAAAACACTGTGAAGAAAATCTAAGTCTTTTTCACTGCAGTCTGTAAGTGCATGAATTTCTTCCAGGCTGTCCAACACCTGTGAGACTGCTCCTATGGGGCAACAGGGGAAAAAAAAGAGAGAATAAAAAAAATCAATAAAGCAAAGGCTCACGGTAAACTGAACTTTGGAAAAGGAAACTTTCAATTCATCTGGTACAACTGGAGCAGAAGCTTAAAAAAGCTGGACTTTTAACAGGAAAACTCACAGAATAAATTTTACATATATCAAAAGTGCTCACAGATAATGTTATTATACATAAGAAATAGCTTAATGGGGGAGAGAGGTTAAAACCTGATTTTATTAAGCTCAGCTTTGTTCTATTTTAGCCTTGTTTCCAACGATGTCTTATGGAGAGACTTGGATTATTGGCCTGTCCTCACCATTCCCACCCCAACCTTCATTTCTCCTTTTGAATTGCTGGACAATTTCAAATACATATTGTGAAATTTTGAAGCCTCTGTAAGAATTATTTTGAAATCAAATCCGAAATATCGGTAAAATCAGGAAGAATCAATGCTTTCACAAGTATTTTTAAAATCAGCATTGGGATAAAGAAGGGAAGAGGGAGAAACACCTGACTGCCAAATCCTCTGGGGGACAAAAAAGGCTCTAATGTGTTTTTGTTCTGTTTGTTCTGCTTGCCTGGTTATCTCCTACCCAGCTATTACACTTGCTGCTTTTTCACCAGGGCATTGTTTTGGGTCATGGGATGATGGGGATGATTTTTATAAGGCATGAAGGTGAGAGGGAAACGAGAGCTATGGAGACAAAAAGGAGAAACAGGAGGCATTGTGGAAGGTGGAAGTCCACGAGGAAAAGCTGAACTCTCAGCAGGAGAGGACAAAGAAACACAACACAAATCTACAGTAAACCAGCCTACAGTGGTTCTGTGTGAAACAACTGGTTTAAAAATCAGAGTATCAATGGTGGCTGCCACCTGTGTGCTTTACTAGAATGCCAACTTTGGCTTATCTCAACACCCATGGACCATGTCTTCTCCATGTCCTCTTTTTCCACTGTGGTAAAAGCATCTGATAAGAAGGCAGCAAATCCAGTGAGAGTCTGCAACAATGCTGGTGGTCTGGCAGTGAGCTACTGAATGCTTTTCCATAAATAAATTCTTAATTCTGGCTACCGAATTCTACACATTTTCTATTTTACTAATTTCTCATCAATATGCTTATTCTGTTTACTTATATGTTTGCCTGTGTCTTTTTGACAAGATAGGTAACAACTAAAAAATTGCTGCATTCCTTGAAATTCTGTCTTCTATTGCATGAAAAATTCTTACCAGCCTTCCTTAACTCAAAATCTTTTGTATTGCATTTCCAGAATGTAATAAAAACAATATACCCAACTGCCTCTTAATCACACAAGGAAGAAGATTACTTATTTCTCTGAAAATCTTGAAAAACTGTAATAAACGTAACAAAATACACAAAAACTACTATACAAGACTTGCAACCTCATGGCTTAGAAAGAGAAATAAATTACAAATCTAGAAACTCTTGCGTAACATTTAGTACAGACCTCAGCCTAGGATTCTGTTCACAGTTCTCTGTACAACAAGGTCTGAGAACCACAATATCCCCCTCACTCACAACTCATGTCTCAGGAGCAATAAAACTTCTTTGTTTTCTCCCATCAAGTGTGTCTGACTACTTACACCTATTTGATGTACTTATTTATGTTCTTTTAAAAACCTGTGGCTGCTAGCAAATAAAACAAATGGTTTGACTTTTAGTAGTTGCTGTGCATGAGGTTGGGTGCACTGAAAAAGGGAAAAATTTGCTTCCTCTTTGATAATGAACAAGGCTGCTTAGCTGGAAGGAACCATCCACATCCCTCTGCCAGAGACACAGCAGGAAACCTGAGAAAATATAAGGACTGGGGATCTGCTGGTAAGAGGATGGAGAGATCACAGCTAAGCCTCAAAGGCAAGGGAAAAAAAACCTACCCAGGGACCCAAAAAGGACTGCACTGTTTCCTTTACATGTTCAGCACATCAGTTAAAGGTTGATGGACTTAGAGGTCTCCAAGTCTGAATGAAAGTGCTTGGCTTTCCAGGATCCAGTTGGTAGAAGAAAAACTGTTAAAATTCTCTTTTATTTCTGCTCTTTTCACACTCAGAGTTTGAATTATTTTGTTTTCAAACAAAGCTTCTTTTTCTGGGTTCAAAGCCCTCTCTGTGCATTTGGAGTATTTAAAGAAAACTCAAGAGAAGCTGGGATCCTAAGAGCCTCTAATACTGCTCAGTGTTGCCCATAATCACCAAAACCTGAGCCAAATCTGGAACCAGTAAGAAGTGTGTTCAAAGTTGTGTGCAGTGCTGTGTTATTGTGAAACACCAAATGCACTGGACTACCACATATTTTATTTGACAGTGTTACTTTGCACACTTTATTTTGTGAAATACTTTGTGGGCTTTGAAATGGAAATGAAAGTTATGATTTTTCAATATTTGCATCTCAACAACCTCTTGAATATTTGGGAATTTGAAAAAAAAAATTGGGTTTGATCATTAGGTCTTTTTTTTCTCCTGTCCATTGGTCACATTGAATAGAAGGCTGTAAAATAAAATTTCCAAGAATGTCTTTAAGAAATTTGATGGGACTTTCTGACAGTGACTTTGTTAATCTCCCAAAGGACAGTTTTACCTTATGGGTTTTTTTTACCTATAATTTCATACTTCACCTACTGCCATGTCCCTCACTCATTTACAAATAATGTGCACCTGCATAAGAAAATGGCATAGCAGCAATATACTGACAGCATGTTACTGCTTAAAAAATGTGACAAAACAATTTTGCAGGCATTTTTGTGAACACCTAAACTCTCTTTGTTACAGACATCTGTTAAAAAAGTCTAAAAGCTCCTTTCATAAGAGTTTTAAATTCAGGGAAGAGATACTACATAAAATAAAATTAACCAACCTTTACAGCACACCTGTTTCTAAAAAGATTCATATTCAAGCTAAATGTTTAACCTTTGGGGAAAGTGTAAAAGTACTCCATATTTATAATTAAAGCTTATATCCTCTTGAAATAGAATTTAACCTCTTTTCAACATTGCAAATGCACCAATTTCAGCCTCAGCACAGATGATAAAGGAAGGACTGAAGTGAATTATTAGTTATACAAGCTAAAATCTCAGACTTCTCATGGTCTGTAGCAGTTACAGACAATCTAGAAACACAAAAATTAGAATGGTGCAAAAATATTAGTAAGGCAGGAAAAATCAGGAAGTTGACTAACTTGACTGACTGTGTTTTTTTAGACTCCATAAAGCAAACTTCGTTAGAAAATGCTGCTCACTGGCCCAGAATTTTCAAGTAGCCCCAACTTTTGGGTGAGATGAATCTCACCCTGCACCTTAAGTTACTATAAAACCAGATCCAATTGCACAGGAAAGGCTGCAATTCCAGTGATATAAATAGAAGGCTCTTTGCAGAAACAGTAACAAAATCCACACCAAACATGGTTCTGTGAGAAGACTGTGGATCCTCCTGTAAATGTACAGTAAATGACCTCAGTGTCCAAAGGAGCAGTGACATTCTGGGCCATGCACAAAACCTTGTCTTTCTTGTATTCCCATCAGAATACCTAAGAAAGGATGGCTCCAGCTATTCAGAGTTTCCTGGGGACTGCCAACAACTGCCAACAACTCTGAAAAGTTGAAACCTATGGGTTGTCATATATAAAAAAAGAAGAAAAAGCACATTAGAATGCTTATGACAGTCTCCTGCAGTCAGTACTAGTGCATAGAATGCTTTTGTAGTTAGTGGAATGACTTCTCAAGGATGATACCAATTTACTTGTGAGAAGACAGAGATGAATTGAACAGTTTTCTGCCTACTGAGGCAGATCCATTATTTATCAGACATGTATTTGCTTTATGAGGCAGAAACTTGGGATTTTCTCTTTACACGGTGTGCAGTCAAAAGTTACCACAGGTATTCTGTGCAGGTTCTGTTATCTCATTTTTGGAGATGGCCAGTCAGGAATAGGTCTCTTTTACAGTTGAATTCTGTCTAAAGCCTTTGTAGTTCTCATACAGTGCACCTGAAGTTGCTACAGACACTGGTTCATCAGGTTGGCAGTAGGCAAAGCTTTGGTAAAATACTGTTGTTACTACAACATCCAGCTATTCTAGTCTGCAACAGGTGGTCTGACTAGAGAAACTGAACTTTAAATGTAGGGAGGAATTGCTTACTTCTCCCCAGAACAGAGTAAAAGAGAATTTTAAATACTATTCCAAGAATAGCCTACATATTCTGCAGTAGTCATGTTTCCCCCCAGTATAAAACATCCCCAAAGTTTGCTTTTCTGATGCTTCTCAGCACACCAGGCAGGTATAACTGGCTCCCTCTGTTATGCAACAGGCAGTAAATAGAATTAGCAATCTCTTTTCATGTGATCTGCAACACCGTATGGCTGAATAAAGTGTTTAGGTAAAGACACTCAGATATTGCTACAAAACACAGACTACATCCTGACTGCAAACCCATTCTGACAGAGGGCAAAAGAACTTTTTGATTTATTTTTAAACACTGATGATTACAAATGCTCATTAAATCTTGGATCAATCATAAACTCGCTTCTGAGTAATGAAAACCCAGAACCTGGGAAGCCTGATGTTGTTTAAACACAAAACTAAAAACCCCTGACCTTTTTGCCAGTCTCCTGCTATTACTGTGCCAGGAAATAACTCTGCAGAAGAACTTATAATAACCATTATAATAATAGCATGTTTTTATTAAAGAGACATTGGCAAAATCCAAATCTCTTAGATTTGTAGAACCACATAAAATGAAGTTCATGACACCAGCCCTTCATTTTAATCCTGTTCATTCTTATAAACCACCTTTATTAGATTTGCTTTCATCTATTCTTTATGTTGTGTAAATAGGTACGTAACTGTGTCTTGAAGATTTTACAGTGGTATTTAAATGATTAGGCAAGGCTTTGCTGTCATTTGCAATCTCTCTGTATATCACAGTTCAGTCCTTATGCCAGCCAATCTACAATAAACAGGAGATGATTTCTCTCAGCCTCATCTCTTGGCTGCCTTCTCATGGGCAGCTGCTGGAAATGAAATTAAAAACCCATTCTGGCTCTTAAAGCACAGAAGGTATTTCAGAAGGCAGGATTTACATTTTACTTTGTTTCTGAAGAGGTCTGAGGGTCATACATCCAGAAAGGAAAGATGAAAAATCATCAGGAATTGTTAAATTTTAGAGAGCTCAAATATTACAATCACAAAATGAAGTCACAGGATACAATCTCATGAAAAAACAAGCATGGGCATTATTATAAAGTGCAGACCTTTCCACTATTTTAACTGATGTAACCTCTCAGATTTAGAGAAAGCCAGCTGAGCAGCAGCTGCTCTTCATCACTTGAAACAACATCTGCAAAAACCACTGGAGTTGAGATGCCTCTGATCTCACCCATTAATTTGTTGCTCTTTGCTGTTCACTGTATTCCAGAGCAACTGACTCTGCAGGAACAGATGACAGCCAAAGCAGGTGTATAGATATGACTATAATAGCTTAAAATAAGGTGAGAAATACACGTTTCACATATATACAGAAGTGTAATTAAAATGTAAGGTAAGTAAAGGCTCTGTTCTGCTCAAATTTGAGCTATATAGAGTTTCATGACTTCTTCCTTCTTGGACTGAAATCAAACAATGAAGTTTAGACACCCTATAAATTTACAAATAAGCTCCTACATGCACACAGTTCTGTGAATGCTATGGGAAACAAATAAGGCAGGGATAATATAAATATATGTATATACATACACTATATGTATATAAAAATCAGGAAAAGAGTAGTAAGAGAACTAGAAAGATGGAGGTTTATGGAGATGACAATAAAAATTCAGAATGAAGACAGCTGGTGCAATGGATGGGTATTGAGATTTACAATTACATTAAAGAAGGTAAGAAAATCTAAGGAATACAAGAAAGGAGAGAAAGGCATGTAAAAGTCAGAAAACAAACTAAAGGAAATAGGTGCAGGAGCGAAAAACAGGGAGAAAGAGACTAAACAAAGGAAAAAAGAAAAATAAAGAAAAAAAAGAAAAGAAAACAAGAGATTAAGTGTTCCCAAACAGCAGAAGGAATGTAGAGGACAGTACTACATATGGGAAACAAAAAGGGATGGGGGGGAAGAAGAAGTGGTGGGGGAGAGGACAAAGAGGGCAGCGGGAAACTCATGCTTAATTTTGAAGAGAGACTTCCTTTTATCCTGCACACACAGGCGTGGCTCCAGCTTTCTCCTGACTCCATACCTGGCACCTTCACACAGTTCATTAACTCTTTTTCCCAGCTACCCCTCACTGTAAAACGAGCCACAGATCTGACAGAAGCCAGTCTAGCATGGTGGTAAAGAAATATGCAGAGGTCTTGTTTTTCAGACCAGACCTGTAGCTTACATGTAAGTGCACTCACATGCAACTAAACAAATAAATATTTTAATAGCTGAATGCTCTTCATTATCCCTTCCTTAGATCCCTTCTTCCTCATTGCAAAAATGTCTAAAATCTCCCCTCTGATCAGCATGATGGCAGCACACTCTTACAGTCAGTTTGCAGAAGGAAAGTCTCTATGCACAAACAAAAAATCATGGCCCTGTATGAGTTGGTTTTTTTCCCCTACAACTGTTTAAAAGCAATACTATCACAAAACTTTTATATAAAAATCCATTGTACTTTCACTCTTGTGTAACTGGACAGGCATTTTGAGATGGAGAAATAGGAGGACAAAGAAAAACTTCCTCCACAACTTGTAAAATCAAAAGAATGAACCAAACAACAAAATCCATGACTGATCAGAAATGGAGACATGGACAAACGTCCTGCTGACACGTCCTGACCTAGGACAGAAGTAAAGCTGTTAACCTACAAGTCTTAAAATGCTGCAGCAAACCCTCATTTTTCACAGCTTTTTTTTGGAGATGCTGAATTAGTTGTTTTTGAAATGGTTGTGGTTTGTGTCAAAGGATCTAAAATTTCACACCTTCTCCTCTGCCTAGTATAGTCGGAAGGTTTTAGAAGTGCCTGTGCTCCCAGTCTCTCACAAAGTGTGCAGCTACCTTGCAGCAGAACTTCCTTCCTACATGTCAACAACATTCCTTCATAGAGGAGACACATTGGATAGTTATTGAAATCAGGTGAATGCATATCCACAGTGCATATGCATAGATCAGGTATCACATCAACACAGAAGGATCAAGAGAGTTCATGCAAGCACAGAGCAAGAATATAATATTTGATTAATAATACAGTATATGTTTGGTAGGAAGAAAAAAAAGAACATTAGCCCATGAAAACAATTTCAGAATGAAAATGCAAAACCATGATATTGTATACTTTATTAATTCAATGAAAATTAAGTTTTTGTTCAGTTGTGTTGCAAATATGAAATATTGGGAAAAAAACCCCAAAACTAATTTTAATACTGCCTCTAAATTAGAATCTTCAGAATTCCCTGGAAATCATCCTTCTGCTAAATTGTACTGTTGATTATATATTATACTGTAGACAGATTTAGTCAATACCATATGATTTTACTTGAACAGGCAGTATTAAAACTGAAAAGAGCAAAGAGCAGCAAAAGAAAGCGGATTTTTAAACATGCAAAGACACACACCAGAGCTGACTGATATGCCTTAAAGGAAAACAAAGGGATACCTACTTTCTGCTGCTAGAAGTCCTAGAAGGAAGGCAGCGTTTGGACAAACAACAAACAGTATGAAGATTTCAGAACAAGCGATTTATAAAGCTGCAACCTAGCAGACTAATTTAGCCACAAAATAGTCTCAACAAAGTGACAAGGATCCCCCCAGTTTTTAAAATGGTTTTTCTATGTGTGAAGCAAATGGCACTGGCAGACTGGGATGGGAGGAAAACAAACACTTGGCATTGGGAAGGCAGCACATGGATGCAGTGCTAGAGATCTAATACCAGACTTTTCCCAACATTGGTAAACTGTTTTAAAAACCTCACGGACAAAAAGTGATTTTTAATAAAAATATTGTAAAAGGTGAAATGCTAAAATAATTCAACATACTGCAAATGATGCATAACATCATATTAATATACTTAGTAAGCAAAATTTAGCAATGCTATATTGAAATTGAAAGTTTCAGTGAGAAATGTTATGCAAACCATTTAGAAATACAACCTCTTCATTATTGCCTTTAATTAACAGTGTCTTTATGCCCTTTTAAAAAAAAATTAAACATACTAGAACAAAGAATCAATAGCTGAAAAATCTTAAAGTTAACAATGGAATATTGGAAACACACAAACTCATGATCTCAAAACTAACAGCTGTGCTTGTAACACTAGTGAAGGAATTAGTAACAATTATAAGGTGAATGTAGTTTTTTTTCCCCCAAGCCTTCATGTTTTAAAATGTTACACAACAACCCTTTGAAAATATTTACAAATTTAGCGGTAATTTTTGCACAACAAAAGTGGGGTGTTTTTTCTTACTTACGTTGATTAAACTGATGGGTTTAAAGATACAGACTTGTATTGACAGTACTTAATGAATTCTAAATCCCATAAAACAACTAACCATTCTAACTTGTGAGTTCAGCTACTTCCATGTATGTTGGAAAAAGCAAGCTTACAACTTGTCCCTATCTATGCTCTTTGACCTTACTCTGAAAGACTAAGAGATTCAGCTTTATTCCCATTTTTATTATCAAATTTCAAAATCAAGATCTCATGTTGTTAAGAACTTCTCGTTTGACATGACAACACTGAGTCTGACAAAATAGAACAGGATTAAAATTTCAAGTTGCATACATCAATCCTAAGACAAAGTACCAAAAAGCATTTGTGAAAATGCTTTCTTCAGTGGAATCTGTGTCTTGCAGTTGGAGGAAATGAGGCAGAAGCATTGAAGGAGCCTCAGTGTGGCTGCTTTGTGTGCAGTGCAAAACTCTGCTTCTATACTCATCTGCTTCCAGAGTGACCACAGAGCTCAGCAGTGTCACGTTGCAGGAAGTGCTGCAGCAGGGCCACTGCTTAGCACAGGTGCAGGAGCCACTCAGGCTCTTCTCTTGCTCTGAGGTTACCCCAAAACACAGCTCAAGGATCCCTTACAGGAATCCAGAACTGTCTGTGGCAAAAAGCTGCTCTGAAACCTCTTACTCAGAGGTTCAGAAATGAAACTTTGGTGCTTGCTGGTGCCACAGACCAAGCAATTCCAGCAGACATTAGTGACTAACATCCTTTAACCAAAAGATAAGGTTTGCTTTAATTAAAAGTCAGTTATGGAGTTTTCCAAAGACTAGGGACTATTCACTGGCTCAACTCCAGCACTGACTCCTTTCTAAAAATGTGGCTACAAAAAGCTTTTGGAAATATAAAGTTACAAAAAACCTCTTCAATTTATCAGTTTTTCTAACTGTTGCCCTGAAAATGTAACTATTTTGAATCTACTTAACACTCCATATGAAACAGTCGTCCTCCATTCAGCTTCTCAAGTCAAACCCCAAGATGCAAAAGGAGGAAAAATTAAAAGCTTTACACTGATGATGTTCATTCCCCAGCCTGAGGCACTGTTATGAAAACACTTGAAAACTCTGTATGTCTGTACATTTTGCTGGGGGACAAGTGGCCAGCATATGACAGAAGGAGAGGAAATCCTGTCTAGAGCTAATGTGCAATCAGGAGGCAGGAGGGCCAGGCACTGGGCAGGAAAGGGGAGCGAGTCAGATGGGGAAGGGCAGCAGAGAGCAAACACTGAATTTCTCTGACACCTTATGTATTTCATGGCCCACTTCAAATACTCCTACTGGGCCAGTTTTTCTCCTGTGACAGATTTAGCCTTCAGGGCTGCTGATTGCTAACTTCTGATTTATGTTTGTTTCAGCATATTAGAAATATCCAAAACATTTGTTGCCTTGGGGAATACACATTTTACAATGTCTTGAAGACAGGCAACCTGGAAGTCAAATGTTTTACATTCTAGAAAAAACCATTTGCAGAAAGCTTGTCAGCTGAGCTGCTTGGTGGCTTTACTGAGGAAGTTACTGAACACAGACTGTCAGCAATAAAGCAGCATTGTAGCTGAAAAGTATTTTAAAAGGTTTTATCACACTCAAAATTCAGCAAGGCTGGTTTCTGCCAGGTTACCAACAGGATGATAGCAGGATAAATTCAAGTTCTTCAGAGGATGGCTGCTGACAAAATAGGAAACAGATCACCCAGTGGTGATCAGCAAGTGTTTGGAACCAAGAATTGTTACACTGTGCAAAGGAAAGGAAGACGTGTACAGAAAAAACCTGCCTGACCTTAAACAAAATTTATCTCTGTTCATTCCCATCTAATCTAGCTATGCAATTTGCTGACCATCACTGGAAAACTCTCTAGCAAGAATTTGTGATTTTGCATCTACAAAAGTCATCTGACTTGCTGCCTGCAGTGCCTTCCTATCCCAGGATAATACTCTGCTAGCACAGGAAGATGCTTCAAGGTTCCAGCAACCCCAGGTTTCCAAACTGAACTTTGAGGAAGAATATCTCTAGATTAATTAAAAAAGAATGAACTGAAATTTTCTGTTTCTGTGTTTGGAATGCCCTGGAAGACAGGAAAAGTAATTTGCATAACCTAATAAGCATCTATATTTCTGTATATTTATCTCTGTGGGAGCTCTGTATGTGCCTGTTTCTGACAATCCATTTAATTACAACGATAAGCTTCATGAAATTTTATGGGAGGAATAACTGGCAACCACATCTAAAATATTAAATGCTCCTCATTAAGAGTTTATGGTCTGGAATAATATTATGAGATATTAGGAAGGGAACTTAAATAACCTTAAGATAATCGAGTTTCTACTGCAATTCTTGAGTATTATGTTTAATTTCTCCAAACTAGTTTGGTTTAGAATCATCACAAGACCCATCCTACAAGCTAGAAATATTTGAAAATATTATAAGTGTACTTCTGAAGAAGAAACAAAATAGATTTTTGTATCTAGGAATTTCAGAAGCTGAAGGAGTTGTAGAGTCTTTTCTTGCAAGGCTGAGCGTTCAGTATTAAATATTTTATCAGTTAAAGTAGAGGGTCAGAGAAACATAATGAAAACTACCCACTTAGCATGGTTTCCTGATCACTGTCATCCCCCATCAGTCTGATCAACAATGGCAGGGTAGATAATAACTTTGCTTTCCTGAGAATTCCAAGCTTTTGTTTCAGTTATTTCAGAGATGAACACAAGCTAACAAAGGATCCAACACAGATATTCTGTACAATTTACGTGTGCACTGGATTCAAGTATTCTGTGAGTGGAAAAAATAGAACTTGGAACTTTCCTTTATAGTGATATCTGCAATTACATCACTCTGAGGAAGACACATGTCCTGTTGATGTGAGACTGAAACTGGAAAGCAGAACTGCTGTTTCCAGATTAGGAAAGCTGCCACTGCCTGTCATGTTGGTGGCCATTCACCACTGAAATGGGGGAAGTAGATGGAAACAAAAATTAAGGCACTGCAAGTAGTTGTAGGTGAAGTAAAACTGACTTATTCTTTCTTTAAAGAATAGGTGGATCCTTAACTGCAAGTACAAGTATCCAACAGCTGTCTGGCTGAACTTAAGCCATACAGCTTTGATTACCCTTTTGCAATAAATGATCTGAGACTCTCATTCATTTCTATGGGAATTATGAACAGTGTTCACATCCAAGGACAAAGCAATCTTTTAATTTTAGTACTCAAACTTGGATTCCAAGAAGTGAAATTGGAGAATTTCAACCAAGAAAAGTGGCCCCCATTCTTATGGGGCATATAATTCTTACATTAATGACATTGAAATAATTTATAATAATTACTTGCTTATATGAAATGGAAGGAAATAATTAATATATGCAGTCAATACATTATTTTCTCACCTACAAGAAGATTGGGACAGAGAATTATCACACAGCAAATCAACACATGCAATTAAGTACCTGAAATATCTTCTAGAAAAGTCAGTATATAGCTAAAATATTCTGCCACTTCTCCTAAGTTGCTTAGAAAAATTAAAGACAGTCCTTTCGGTCTTAGTTTTTCTTAAACGTTCATTTAAATTGATCCTAAATCCTAATTTTAGATCAGACAGACCAACCCAGACTTTTGCACACCAAATATTTTGAGCAATATTATGTCAAAATTAAGATACATAACTAAGACAGGGCTGTGCTAGTTTGGGGACTGACAGGTTATTCAAATTTCTGAATATGGGCTATGGACAAAAGGATTGCTTGGGTAAGTTCACTGTCCTGTCCAAAGCCTAGATCACAGCACAAGTATTATCTTCCCCTTTGGGGTGTGCTGGGAGGTCCCTGAGTACAAGTATTGTCTTTCTTTGAAGATTTGAGGGTCAGAAATACTCTCTAGTATTTCTTTATTTACTTTAAACAGGACACTTTTTCATCATATTGTTCTCTAAAACAGGAAGTCAGGAAACTTTGCTACATAATGGCTTCTTTTTATTTAGGTATTAGAGCTTTGCTCCTGCCTAAGAATTCAAGACAAAATTTCAATAAGCTTTTTTACTCTAGTAATATATAGAGAAATGTGAGATTATAACATTATTTGTAATTAAATGTACATACAAGAAAAAAAAAATCAGACAGAATTTCTGTAGAAGCTTAAAACTATGCCAAGATTTTCTCTTTGTTTTTGCCAGCTGTGAATGCCATTATGACAGAAAATTATTTATCTTTTCATATGTAAATGTTAACTTAATATTCAATTTTATGGAATCTCAGGAAATTAGTAAATACATGGTGCTCTGGTCAGTATAGACTTAAGACATGCTGACTGCAGTAAATACACTTTCTGTTCAAATACCTGAGGAGGTGGGGTCTTCAGAGAAGTCTGGCAGCTCTTCAGGGGGGTCACCATAGAAGGAGTTGAATTTGTGGCTTGACACAGCTGCTAGTACTGCCCCCTGAATAAAAACACCCACACAGTCTCAATTACACAAAGAAGGATAATGAAACATTTCCAGACACCTTGGATCACTCAATCTCCTGAGGTCTCTGGTGTGTTGAACTTTTCAGTGAAGAGCAAATAAATTTTCTAGTCTTCAGCTCTGCCTCCCTTTTATCAGCGACCATATCTAACAGAAGAGCTGGTATTACATTAATAAAGAGTAAAAATATTCTTTGCAAGGGGATTCATCAGAACAGTTCTTTATGTGAAAGCATTTTGAAATAACTGTGAGGCATAAATTCACATTGCAGTACAACATAAACAAAATAAATAATCTCTTTATCTTTTCCTCTTACCTAGACTGAGTGGATTAGCAGGAATAAAAATTCACTCTCTAAAGCAAAACACTATGTCTTTATTTTAGAAATTGTCATAATTTGACACTGACAGCACTAGAATACTTTGACACCCATAATGCATCAATATAAAAGTAACACAGTTACACAGACAATGGCAGAGTCCCAGAATGAGTGTTACAGGGGAATTTATAAACCCAGAAAAATGGTTACCTGCTCTGACATATATTTACTTGTCCAAGTAAATTACACTTTAACCACTCGGGTTTTAATGCCTCATAGTTATGGAAGTATGAAGAAATTTCATGAAACATACTGCAGAACAGTGCTTTGGATAAAGTGGCATAAAAAATAATGAAGGTATAAAAGTTCAGGGAACTAAATATAGTGGTCTTCCCAGAAAGAAATCCAGGAAACATCTGAAACTGTACCTAGAACAGAAATCAGGTCATACTCTAAAATGTACTAGATAGCATTTTAATGGAAGTATTACCTGGGCATACAAACCACCTAAGAGAAAGAGCTGTTCATGAACTGTGGCAACTGTGCATCCTCATCATCAGCTACATGAAACTTTTGCAAAGCAGCTGCTCAATGCGAATTGATTCTGGGTTTTATTACAAATTGCAGAACAGCCCATGAACTGTAATGCTCCATGTTTCTGTCATAATTTTCTGAACCTTTCAGTCAATTCAGAAATGTTTCTGTTCAACATTCCAGGACAAGAACAGAAGGAAAACAATGTTGTTTTGGGCTAAAATATTAACATTCTTTTCAATATGGCTAAGAAATAAACTAGTATGTAGTTAAACATAAATAGGATAAACTGAAGAACATGTATTTGCTTTTCTTCAACAAAGACATTAAAAATTACTATGTTCCTTTTATTATAAATGTAACACAATAATAACAGAAGCGATTGCATAATTCTCTCCAGTAATTCATATTACACAGAATTACTGAATTGATTGAAGATGAAGACCTCATATACACCTTGGCAGATACCAGACAATTTGCACTGAAATTTGAAAACTAGGCACTAAGAAAGAAAGAAAGAAAGGACAAACAGCCTTTCTAAGAAGTCATTTCAATAAACTTCTGTGAAGGCCTATTGCAACTTTTTGTTCTATTGCCGACTTCAAAGCATGGATTTCTCTTAGCACTTTTTAAATGAATTAAGTATCACACAAAATTTGAGTAATTTGAGTATAATCTGTGTAATTATACTGTTTTAACACTACATTCAGTTTACCTTTAGTTTTCGTCTTGCATTGAATTTTCTCAATTGTTCTACTGTTTCTGGAAGATGAATCTTGTATGCATAGCGATCTCTCTCCTTGAAAAACCCCACAAAAAACAAACCAGAAGAACATTAAATACAGGCTTTTAATATCCTCTTGACACTAAGAAACCAGACAAGAAAAGTACCAGCTCATAAATATCCTAAGGAGAATGAGGATTTGTTGCAACTTAAGGAAAACTTCAAAAATTAAGAGGAATTACAGTCCTTTGACAGAATTTTTAACTTGAGCCAAGGACATTTTCCTTTTGTAATTGTTTCCCGCCTTGTAGTAAGACCCCAGTCTTTTGTTTTACTGTTGTGCTGTCAGTGTCTAGCACTGAACTTGGAAGCTGACAAGCAAAAAGGAGTTCTGCTTTTTGGAATTCACAAACCTCAGTGAAGCAACATGTTCAAGCACTCTTTTACAGGGTGCTGGATACTTCAGAAAGTTTGGGAGGTGGGGTACATGTCCAGCAGGTCAGGAAGTGCCAACCCAACAGGGGATGGTACAGGAAGAATTCTCCATTGTAGATGCAGATGAAAAATTTGCCAACAAACAACTGCAGTGACAGAAGGGACCAAACTTGCAGCAGCCAACTACCTTTTCCCCCTGAATCATTAATTTAATGTGTTTATCACATGCTTCTCCTGAAGCAGAGTGAAACCACAGCAGTCTCTCTATGGCACTGTAAAGATGTCTCTGTCTCATGCTGTATTTGCTGCTATCTATAAATGGTTTAGAAAGTTCTGAGTCAGCAGAGAAGGCAGTTTATTGTAGGCAAAAATGAGAGGACTGACTGGTAAAATGCCTGGCCTGAGCTTGCAAACAAAGTTGTCATAAACTAAACCATGTGACTTCCAACAAGTAACAACATGATCAGAAAGAGACTATGGATGCCAAAAGTGCAAAGCTGCACAGGCAGAGCTTGCACATGCACATTACAGAATTGTCTTTTTAATGAACCTAATTAGCTTAGTTGCTCAAACAACAAAAGTTACAGGTTTTCTGCCAAAATGACCCTCAACCAAGCTCTAGCTTTGGCATCCCAATGTGGGTATGCTCTCAAAGTGACGAAGAAGTCCAGTCACAAGCAGGTAAAAACAGATCACCTGTGTTTGTATATTCTGGGGTTCCAAAATAATGGTGTTCATTTCCATACACTTTGATATTTGATACACTGTGTATGTCCCAGATGAACAGACAGAACTTTGGCTCTCTTTGAGAGGAATGGCTTCAACCTGCAGTTTCCCAACACTCAGAAGAGCTGCCTTAACCACTGTCATTTCTGAGAGGTGAACACCCCTGACCTCCTCTTATAAACTAGACCATTCTGCAGCTTGGAATACAAGAGTCAGAGGCAGAAAGAGAGCAGAGAAGTGGAAGAATGACTCCATTCACTGGTGGTTACACCATTTACTGAGAGGGAGAAGAGCATATGATCCTGTTCTTCCCAGGTTCTTTCTTTGTGGGTTTCTCTTTGCCTCATGTAAAGCATAAAGAAAATCCAGCAGCAAACACCACATCAGCCCCCTTTCAAAATAAGTGCCCTGTTGAAATTTATTATATTATGACTCTCTTTACCCTGGACACCCACTACAGAAAAGAAGCAAAGGATAACTAAGAAAAATAGTTAATTTATCACCTTTTGCCAAAGAAAATACAGTGCCCTGAACCAGCACTTATCACTTTTTAATTCTGCAGCACAACCCATCATTCTTCAACCCCAATGTTTAGCACAGACTAATGACAGACTGCTGAGAAGGTACAGGTGTATTTTCTCCTGCTCCCATTGTAAACCTTCAGTGTGCAGCAACTACTCTTCCACTGGCTTAAAGTGTGTTGCAAATTCTGCCAGCACTGAAAAATAGTTTGATTACCAGATATCACATAATTTTATGCAGTCACAGTGGCCTTGGAGCAACACTCCACTACTTCCTTCCCTTTTGGTGGGATATTTTCAAGAATCTAATGTAAGGAAGCAGCAAAGTTCAGCAGCATAACCTACAGCAGTAGAGTGCCTGGCTACATGAGTAACAGGAAAGAGGTTTAGATATGACTGAGCAAAAAGGAGATCAGAAATTACTCCTCTGGAGTTTGAGAGCTGCAGAAAGACACATTAACACCTTCATTAAGCTTTATGCTATGCAGCCCTACTCCCTGCACTCTGGTGCTGCTGAAGATGTCCAACTGAGTTTGCTCTTAAGCAAGAGTTTAAGCTTTGCAATTATCAAAATCTCGGGCTCTAATCCTACAAAGCATTTAAAGCACATTATCCCACATTTTGTACAGCTCATGTCTACATTGAACAGCTCAGAAAAACAAAGAAATACATGTTTTTCTCCCTTAAATAGGAAACTAGCATGCAAACAGCTGCTTTTACTACCTTTAACCAGGGGTGATTCAGTGCTTC
Source organism: Acrocephalus scirpaceus scirpaceus (assembly GCA_910950805.1). NCBI lineage: Eukaryota > Metazoa > Chordata > Aves > Passeriformes > Sylviidae > Acrocephalus > Acrocephalus scirpaceus. The sequence continues at coordinate 110,826,070 of OU383774.1, read as the reverse complement.
ATACACTGTTATCCTTTCTGCTGGATCCAGCATAAGCATGCGGCGCACCAGATCTTTGGCACTTTCAGAAATATGGCTCCATTGCCTAGGATTCATCTGATTATGAGGAAGAAAAAAAAATTAAATTAGTAAGGAGAATGTAGAAAAGAACCTAGTGTTTATGCAAAATGATTGCAGAGATTTAACTGTGGTTGGTGTTTGTAAACATTTCCATGTAAATGAATGTAAAAGAAAATTTCTGAGTTTTCTAATAACTTGTAAAAATTGAACATTAGTTGCTATTGAAATGGCCCAAAAATTGAAAATATAAACCCTGACATTTCCTTAGTACTATGTTACAATCACAGCATAATTTCTACCTACTCTACATTCTGCTCAGATAAAAGTGACTGTTCACTAGATAAAGCAAAAAACAATTAAGTTCTGTTTAACTGTTAATTATGCATATGATAAATGCAGAAATTAAACCTACTCCTGAAATCAGTATATGGCATGAGAATTTATCTGTTTCAACTCACAATTTCATGCCAGTGATTCTGGGTAAGAAGGGAGTAAGAGAATGCCTGTTGTGAACTGCTCTGGTCCTGTCCTGAAGGTGCTATGGACAACGGCTCTTCCCAATAAATTCCTTCCAACTTCACAACAGGTAAAGTTTTTCCAGTAGGAAAGTATAAAAGGACAAGACAAAACCAGCAACTGCAGCACCTTCAGATCAGAACTTTATCTTTAGGATACAATGTAAAGGATGATTTAGAATTTATTTCCATTTTGTGCATATGTGCAGGTTTGTGCCCAACCAGTCAAAATGATGGACACCTGATAAAACCATACCGAAGTAAGAAAATTCTTTGTGTGCTATAAAGGATTATATCCTTAAGGTATTTCTAGTATTTCTTTAATTTATGAAGAAGCTAAGTTTTATATAGATGATAGCTAACTTTACAAAGTACTAAATGCAAATTCAAAATTATAACCAGACTTTTCAATGTTAAAATCTGGGGATTTAAAGAGGTCCATTTTACTTAAAATCAGTCTTTAAAAAAATGATCACTTTGAATCGGGGCACTCAGCAATGTTATCTGGCTATGAAATGCACATTTATAGCTGTGATTCATAATTTCTTTTTCAGCTCTAATGAAATAAAGGTAATTGGAAATCTGTCAGCATTTTCACTGAATAGACAAATTATTATGGAAACAGGAACAGAAAAGGAACTAAGAGGACACAATGTGCTGGCTGTAACTTTTTTTATTTAAAAAGAGAAGTTAACTTGTATCCTTCCAGAAGGTTGTAGCTGCTTAAGAGATTCCATAAAGGAATCTTCCATAAAGTGGAACATCTTCAGTCTGTGCAATCCCAAAACTAGTGCCATGAAGAAATGCTGCTGTTTCTAGGATTATAAAATTTAAAAAATGAAGTATGTGCTCCTGACCAAGTACAGTAACACTGCTGTCAGTCACATTTTGGCAAGCTGTTAAGGTGATATAATAAATCAGACTATCAGACAGCATTGGGAGTTTCCATTTGTAATTTGCTAATGCACAGCTCATGTATGGCCTTGGTTCCAAAGTACAGCAAAGCTGATATTAAGACAAACCCACAGACACAGTGAAGCTGGAGCTTTGAATTTGCCTCCACAATGGTCTGGGATGCTGTGAGAGCTTCTCTTGTGAGCACACTGACCTGCCCTTGGTTTCAAGTGGCTCATTTGAGTCATCAGCTGCACTTTACTGCACACTGTACTAAGAAGAAAAATGCCTATCTGCATTTGTAAAATAACATGCATTTTGTTTAAATCAATTTGTCATCAATCAATATGATGATGAATGTCTCTGACAGCTCTGTTAGTTGATCACAAATTTTGAACAGTCTATAAATTTGAGGTTACAGTATGTTCTATTTCACAGCTAAAGCTCTTCTCTTCCTGCTGGGCTCAATGTACAATTAGGGGCTGGTTGTAACACCCATTTATTATTTCATCTGAGCAAATATTTCCATATTCTAATTCCTAGCAATGATACAAAACACATCAGTTACAAAACAGACCGGGGAGGGAAAATCATCCCTCTTCCTGTGTGACAGATTTCCATAAGCTTTAAATTAAATCAGGCTAAATACAAAAATCAACGTCCAGAAATTTTACCAACAGAGCTCATCTCACTGGAAAAGGATTCACGTATGCTGTCATTTACCTTGTATTTGCCTTTAATAATGCCTTCAAATAATCTTTCCTTGGTTCCATAAAAAGGCAAACAACCGCTTAGCAGGATAAACAGGATCACACCACAACCCCAGACATCTACAGGCTTCCCATATGGTTCTCTTTTTACCACTTCTGGAGCCATGAAGTGAGGTGTTCCTACACGTCCTAAATGGAAATAAAAAGAAAATTGAGTCAAAGTGATGTGTGTCAAACATGGAAATGGAGAATATCACTGCACTAAACAAAAACCAGTTTTAATAAATTTTGTTCATGGTTTAAAGCTTTTAGCACAATTCTTTTTACCTTAAGTTTATATTTTTACATATATGCAGTGAGATAAATCAGCATTTTCCCTTTTGCTTCCTTTGTACTTTTATAAATTGAGGAATATTCTACCTTAGCTGGCAGACTGTGAAACAATACTTATAAAAGCACTAAGACTCTTCAGTGAAACTTGCCATATAAAAGTACATCCATCAATTTGGACCATCTTTGAAACAGGAATTATTCAGACAGCAAATACAAAGATACTGTAGAGTTCTAGTCCACACTGATAACTTGAAAAAGCTGCATCTAGTTGGCAAGAGCAGGGTTTGGTCTGATGCTCTACCCATACCTTGGCTGGTCTACTGAAACTGCCAACAAAAATGCAAAATGCCAGCAAATGTGTTATTAATTTGTTTGAAGAGGGCAGTGTCTTACTGCAAATGAAAAGATAATGCTAATTTGTTTCAGAGTGCTTTCACTGAGTGTAATTAATGTTTTCCTATGAAAACAAAATGTATTTAGTACCAACTGATCTTTTGAGCAGATAAAACTGATTAGAATAACTTAATTCAATTTCTATGTAACACATTAAGCCAAATAAAAGCAATGAACATTTTACCTCTCCTTACAAATGCTTCCCCTTGTAAAGAGTTTTGTTTCCATTGCAAAAAGTAAGCTTGGAATGCTCAGATTATCACTGACATTTACAAATACTGAAGTCTTTGGACTATCCTGGTTCCACAAAGTACCAACAGAAGTAAAAGAACATCAGTGTAGCAAAGTATCACCACTAATACCCCCTTCATAAATTATTGTTGCTTGCTACAGTGGATTTCAGAGGCTCCATTCCAGGCTTGCAGCACCTGCTGGTTAGGAGAGCCTAAAATGCAGCCCAGGGAATCTGAGGTGTTTGCAGGGCACATATTTAGATCAGTCTTGTCTTTGTAAAGAGACTCTTGCTAGATTAACCTGTTCTGCATGGGAGTCAGCTAAGTCACAGCACTGGGAACAAACACCTGGGAGACTGTTTGGAAGTAGCTTCCTCAGTAAAGACCATCCTTTGTTCATACCACCTAATGCAGGAATATGATCTGACCACGTTCTGTTAATTAGTCCTTTTTGTATCTCAAGGATTAAAACATTGTCAGAAAGACAGCAGCTTTTTAACCATACTCTTGAGAGAAATACACCACCATGGTCAAACTTCTTCACGTGGCTTTCTGTTAAACCAGTTATCAAGGAATTCCTCTGCGAAACAAATGCTGGGGATCTGTCTGTGACAAAGGGATGTTACCTCATCACTAGGCTAGGCTGGCACCTTAAAAAAGTCCCTGTAGTCCTGGCTGACCTGACAGCAAAGGGGCAGTTCCTTCCTGAGCTAAAAAAGAATAAACCACAAAGATGCTGCAAATCCAGCTCATCCCTCATATAACAGGGGGAGCAGGAAGGATATTTAGTCTGGACAGAGAAAGAGATGCATATGGGGAAAGATGACTCATTCCTCCTGTGGAATGACACTCTGTAGGTGTACAGCGTAATTTCAGCCTAATCGAGAAATCTCAAAGCCAAATCTTCAAGATCCTGTATATGAGGTAAAGAATTATCTCCTTAGATGACTCTCTCTCTTTTAGATGCCTGGTGGCAGGGAAGACAAGGAAAATGGAAATTATATACACATCCAGTACGCATAAGTTGCTGCGATTTTTTTTTTTTTGCATTTCTTACGTGCCTAAAAATTTATATCTATAAGGTTTCATCACTTTTTTCCCTTTGGATGCCATTATTGGTGACAGGCAAAGAATCAACATTTCCAGCTCTGTATCAGGCTATGTTTGTGCATAAGCAGCAACACTTGCCTGTTCAAAGAGCATTTTTCTATCCCTTACACTGCTCATGGTGTGCCTACCATAGACTGGAAACCTTGAACTCAGAAGAACATCAGAGACCACAGAGCAGCCTGGCTTACCCAAGCATTGTTTGCCTCAGTAGGAACTTCCTGAGACTTGGGGGCAGAGGAACCCATTTGCCGTTTTGGAGAAACCTTTCTTACATGTTGAAAAAAAAAATCTTTAGTGGTACTAAAGCTCACTTAAATCTTTTTAATCAATACAAATGGAAAACGGTATATTCTCTGAAAATTCTGCCTTCCTACCATGCTTTATAATTGCTGTTATAAAATCTGACAAGTGTGGAGAAGAGGGATTACTCCAAAGACAAACAGGACAAAGTCAGCAGAAGACAAAATATCACACAGGGTAACAAGCTATTTAAAAGAGGCATTAAGGTACAGTTGTCTGGAAAAAGTAGCTCATGAAACCATGAACCTTACATATCAAATGATATCTAAGTTGATTTAATGCGTATTTTCAACAATTATGTGCCACCCCTCTAAGCTCAGGGACTTTTTGTGGTTTCAATAGAAAATTGCAAAGGTGAACATGGTACAAAAATGACTACGTGCTTAGAGGTTGTCAACGCTTAAAGGTTTAGGTTTTGGCTTTGGGGTTTTTTTGTCAGTAAACTTAAGTCTGCTGCATTTCACCACAGTGAATAAGTAACCTCCAGAACATCTTATGTCCTTGCAAACATTACATTTTCTCCTGGTGTAAACAGCACGTTTTTCAGCAACACATGGTATAAAAGCAATCCAATAGCATGATGGAGTGTAGGAATTTAGGTGTCAGGGTGCTGGCACTGGGGCTGCAGGGGTGGTCTCTGTGAGAAGGGGCTAGAGCTGCCCCACGCCAGACACAGACAGTTCCACTGGGATCACTGCAGGGCACAGCTCAGCCCAGCAGTCAGGACAGTGGTGCTGCAGGGAAAGTGTGTGTAAGAAAGGGAAAAAACCTGCTCAGCAAGTGAGGAGCTTGGGAACTGCCATTTCCCATCCTCCGTGAACCACTTGGGGTTGGGAATGAGTCAGGAATGAGGGAGAGAAGTTGAACCTGGGAAGGTAAGGAGAGGAGGTGGTTTAATTTTTGATTTGTTTTCCACTATCCAAATCTATTTGGTACTTCAAGGTTCCTATTTTGCTTCATCTGGTGAACTCACATCAGAATGTGAGGCTGCACCTTCACTTAATGCTCGAGGGCTCTTACAAACAGACAAGTGATGGTTAAAAACCAGTCCCTCTCTGATCATCACACATCTTCTTTCTGCTACCCTGGAAGTTAGAAGCTGTTTCTTCCATCACAGGCAGAAGAACTCAATCTTTGTTGGCCTGGTCCAAACCCAGGACACAATAAAAATCCACTTTGATGAAAACTGCTTGTCATGGAGCAGAAGGAATAGAGTGGTTTAATAAAAGGAAACACTACAAAGCTGTTTAAGTCCCCACCAGGCTGCTGCCATAAACCAGATGATAAATGGATGTTACTTAAAAGTAGACTGAAAAAACAGTGCTACTAAACACTAATACTCACTTTTAAATTCAAAATGAGAACTCCATAAATTCAAAAGAAATGAAAAAGATGACTAGTCTAGGTTAATGAAATCCTGCCATTTACCACTGCTAGATTATAATTAGTGGAAACAGTTAGAGACAGATGTAGTTTTGTAACCTTCTTAATGCTGATTAAAAGATCTCAGTACTTCAGATGAGAGAGATGAGGTGGATACTTATGGTGGTGGAAATCACAATTTTATGTCCATGAAAAAGCAAACCCAGAAAAAGCAGAAACTTAATTGGTTGAGACTGAACTGTCCAGTCAAACAGGATTTAAAAATGCATATATATGAGTGCATATGTATTGGAATCTTAAAAGCAATTTCTGGGCCAGCTGTTATCCTTGTGACCACTCCACTGGGTTCATCAAAGGAGCAAATGATGATTTTGAAGTCATTCTAAAAATTGACCTGAACAAGGCCTGGTGAGCTGCACCTTTGAACTGCACTTAGCTCAGCAAAATGAACTAAGTGCACACATGAACTTACACAGATGGGGAGTTTTCTTATGTTGCAACTACAAGAACGGTCAGGAATATCAGTAACAGCATAAGTACAGTCAATAGACAGCAAAGGTGTCTAAAACCATGGATATTCACTAGCCTTTAGATCAAATATCACTTCTGCTGAAAATTACTTAGTAGAAAATCTGCCTTTTAAACATGTCCAGTATAAAATTTTAAAATTCTTCTCAACAGTACAGTTTTAAAATATTTTAGAAGCGTTTGAATTTTCTTTGGTATTTTGGGAGAAAGTCTGCATTTTCTTGGAGGCAGTGTAGGAACAGTAAGCAAAGGCACTTTTCTCTTAAACAGGTAACTTCTGCCTTCCACAGGTTTTTTATTCTTCAGAATATAAGCACACTCATGGATATATTCAAATGACCATGCATGAAAAAACAACATTTTTATTGAATACAGATTGCATGCATGCACACACAGAGGATTTTTAGTTGTACCCATATATGAGAAGAAATCATACGGAAGACTGGAATCAATTTTCTGTCTGTGTGCTTTTAGGTTCTTCTTCTCTGTTCTAGAGTGGCATTAACTGAAAACCATCACTGTACAAAGACTCAACAGTGGTGTGTAGTCAATGTGAAACCTGCCTCCATCCCTTTCACTGTGCTGAGTTAGGAAGCACTCAGTGCCTGGAGAGATACATCCAGGTTATGTTGGTAAGGATACCTTATTTCTAGAGGTAAACTTTCTTACCAGCCAGTTTTTAAGGCATGTTGGCTGCCTGTAAATTTATAAAGCTGCTAATTTTGTGATTTTTCCTGTGGATAAACAGAGAGCTTCAGTCTTCAGGTGCTGTCTATTTCACATCATTTATAAGCACTAAAGATAAATTTTGACTTACCTTTGATAATTTAGTTTCTATGACTCTTTCCATATTATTCCAGACAATAGGGCTATGCTTTCCACAAGAAGAGTATATACAGAGACCCAATCAGATTTTGTCATCCCTAAGGCAGGGGATTGATGACCAAGATATCAGAAGGAGAGTCTTTCAACAGCAGTAGTATCTGAACGATGTATAAGGAAACAACTGGAACAAATAATTTTTAGGAAAAAAAAAAGTGAGGTACTAAACATCACCATCTGACCTCTCACAATAGTGTAATAAGAAATATGCTCACAAATTAAGGTCTTTCTAAAAGAGTGGGATGTCCAGAATAATGTGGAAGGAATCCAAGAATCACATACAACTGATCAGATAGGGCGGTACTTTACTACTCTTAATTCCTTTCCACATTACTCCAGACAATAGAGATGTTTAAAGCAGGTGTACAGAGAAGATGAGTAGATTAAAAAAAAGGAAAAAAAAGTAGCGGCAGGGGAAAAGGGGTAATTCAGCTTCAGCACAGAAGATTGTCTGAAGAAAATGTGTTTAAAAGATGTATCAGCAGACAACTGGACAACTGGATATGAGTGTCCAGAAAACAAACAAAGCAAAGCTCACGTTAACGAGACAAATTATAATTGATTCAATGACCTTTTCTGCCATAAAACTATGATGGAGGAAATAAACCTAAACGATTTCTCAATACATTAGCCTCCTGTAAGCACTCTCAAATCAGCCCAGATGTGAAGTGGAATTTCTGTGAGACAGAACCACAGTTGTATCCTTTAGATAAAACAAAGTCTCTTAAAGGCAAAGCTGTGAAGGGACTCACATTCTTTTATTTTTCAGGAAAAAAAGAAGTGTAAGAGAAAGATGAATACTAGTGTAGGACCTCAGCTTACAAAATTTTACCTCTCCTTGGAAAACAAATGAAAGCTTTGAAATACCGATCAGACACTGATGATGAAAAGGAAAAAGAGTCAGCACAGCATAAAACCCCTAGAGCATTAAAAACAACAAAAAAAGGGTTTTCTAACCTGGGGTTTATAAAACCACCAAGATCCAGTTTGATGAAGCACTGAAGATGTTGCCCGGAGAGGTGGCAGATGCTCCATCCCTGGAAACATTCAAGGTCAGGTTGCTCTGAGCAAACTCATCTAGTGAGAGGTGTTCTGCTCATGGCAGGGGGTTGGACTGGATGACCTTCAAAGGTCCCTTTTCAACCCAAACTGTGATTCTGTGATCATTTTTACATTAAGGATAACAAAACAAAAAATAAGGAACTTGAAAAATTCTGTCCCCTTCCCCTCTATTCCATAGTCTTATTTAGAGGGAAATTTATGGAAATGCCTTCCCATGCTGTTTCTGTAGTAAGTCTAAAAATGCAGCTCACAAGGAACCAATAGCAGTTGGTATTTATGTGCTGTACTTCTACTGAGAACATGTAAGATGTTTTCCAATAAGATGATAATTTACATTGGGATACTACAGGATTTTGAGGCAGCCTAGGGCATCTGACTAACACATGAAAATTACTACCAGACTGGATTAGCATTATGGTATCCTGTGACATTTTGCTGCTGAAGGTAAAATGTGAAAGGCAGTTAACTATCCACAGATAAAGAACTTCATATCCTACTTAGGTCTATACACTTATCTTTTTTTGCACTAGTTGAAACCAAGAGAAATTGAGTCGATTAAGTGAAGGAAATACCAGTTGTGAACTCAATGCTTTTTGTTCCTTCAGACTTTTATACCATATACTAGCTAAAAACCCCAAGATTTAGCATCTAAGATATTTGATATCAGATAAATCTGATGTCACATTTAAGAAAATGTTGTGACAATTCCTACTATGCTCTGCAAGAAAAACTCTCCAAGGAAGGAGACAGAGATCATAATGTGAGATTAGTCTATTAAATCACTGACTTCCCAGAGGTTCCACTATTCCAGATTCATCATAACAATGCAACACAGACTGTTTACTGTCTGTGTGCTGTTCCATAAAGGAATTCACTTATAAATTATGATGATCTCTAACTCCTGTGTATACTGTCAGAGTTCCTTTAAAAAGTACCTATTTCAAGGCTTCAAGTGAAGCCCTTAGCACAATTTTCCACTTCTGATCATAAGAACTGAAGCAAGAAGAGACCTTGAGAGATTGGTAGCTCATGAAACCTATTCCCTGTAACTCAGATGACAACACACAAGTCTTAGCCATTTACTGCAGCTTATGGGCAAATGGAGTGAAACAAAGAGTATTTCCTTTCACTTTCCCCTCTGGCCTTATGGAGACATGAGTTACAGCTATGTTTCTTCTTTATACTTTGGTACTTTATTTTACTTACATAAAGTAAATAATAATTAAACTTCCTTAAAGATAATCTCAACTGAGTTGTTAGCTGATAAAATAGAAGTGATAAAACACAAGCCATCTACCTGCTCGAATGAATCCTGGAGTTACAATCCCTCTAAACTTCTCAAGTCTGCCTTTGGACTTGTATCAAAAGATTTTAATACCTGGGGTTTAATTTAACGTACTACAAAAATCCTTCCCCAGCAATTTATGCATACTCTGATAAAGATGTCTTTGTCAAGTCAAAAACATTACAGCCCCAAACAAAGCAAAAGCTGTAAGCTTGAAAACACACTGAGGGAGAAAATTCCCTTTAGTTTGTTCTCCTGGGGCTACACGGAATCTGGGATTGCCAGGTGTACAAAAGTAGGAAAACCAGCATGAACAAAGCACAGGGGATTTCAGGTCAGGAAAATTTTCTTAATGCCATGATAATTTTATTTAATAGAGAATTTCTTTTTTGACGTACTAACCACCAAATGCAGGCATTGCCATGCTAAAAGGGAAATAATGCCATGCTAAAAGGGAAATAATTGACTACGTCAGGAGGAATCAATGTTTTTCACTAAAAATCAGAAAAGCAATGTGAAAGTGAACATGTTGGTAATGATACTGCTCAGACTTCTCTATTTGGAGAATTTCTACTTTATTTATGAGACAATTGAGAAATAAGAAGTGCCTGTAAATTATTGTTACTATTAAGACAAAACTTATCCATAGGGCACATGAACAACACCCTTAAACAAACGTGTAGATAAACATTGATTTATAAGAAATTTATAGCCCAGTTCAAACAGCCAATGTTGACAGCTTTCATATAACACATATGGGTTATATTGTAAAACTGAATAAATAAGACCTTGCCAGTTCTGTGTAGGGAACTGTCTAGTAATTTGTCTTCAGGTAGGATTCCAGAAGGGAAAAGAACTGCCAGGTAACAGGGACAGTTTGTGCTTTAAAGACTGGAATGCAAGACGAGAAGAAAGAGAGCAGTCTGTTAAGGAGACTTTCCACAGTATATAAATGAAGTGGAGTTACTCTGGGTATCCCTGAGAATGAGTAGAATTTGAAGCTGAAAGCAACAAGTGCCAATGAAAAGGCTGCAAATTGGAAATGCCAGTTGAGAAAAAGGAAAAAAATAAAAAGTGTGTGAAGGCAGACCAACACAGCAGAAGTTGAGGTGGAAGAAGCAAAAGATACCGATAAATATCACAGTGATGAGGTTTGAGATCTTCTGTAGGAGCTGCAAACACAACCCCCAGCACTGATCACTGCATGGAGGTTGGGCACAGGAACAGTGGTTGGAATCACAGCACTGGCAACAGTAACACAAAAGGCAAACTTCAGGAAAAATGCAGCAATTTTTTTTTTTTCAAAGTTGAATGTTTTTTGCTAGACAATTGGTAGTCTGAAAGTACATCGCATCTGACTACCTCCAGAAGAGTGGCTGGAACAGAAGAAGTGGGTAAAGTTGCTCAGCAGAACATAAAGAAGAAAAAGAGACAATTATAAACAAAAGTGTAGAAACTACCACTAAAAAAAAGCAGTGGCTGAGATACAGATAATTTGAGTAACACAAGAAAAGTAAAGAAAGGAATGACCTTTTTATTACAGCTTAACTGAATGGGTATTTTCTTGGAAAAGGTGTCTCTAGTTAATAAGATACTTGGATATTTCCAGGGTATCAGCAATATGTGGAAGGGAATGGAAGCAGTTATATGTTTATATTTGATTTGCTTTTTATTTTTAAAAATATACAAAAGTCAAATTGACAAAGAACATTAAGTGATTAAATAAGGAAATCTGAGTTTTTGAAGAAGCATGGTACTGAAGAAAGTTACTAACTTTGATGAAAAAATATTAAAACAAACAAAATGTTTTGTTGTGGTCTCCTACTCTGGCAATGAAAGCATCAGAAAATTGATTGGGTCTTCATCTGTGCAGGCTGAATAAAGCATAACCCTATTGTCTGGAACAATATGGAAGGCAGCTAGAGGAAATAAAATCCACAGAAAACAAAACACAGTCAAAAAATATACATACGTATCAAGATATTGATGTCTTATGCAATAATTACAATGAAATTTTAAAACATAGAAAATAATCACATGTGAAAACTAGTAAAATTTTGCTATTAAACAGCACAGCATTCTGACAGGAATTGCCTATCAAATGGGAGCACTGACAATGCTGCACTAAGTCCTTACTCAAGTGCTTCAATGACTGCATTTTTATTTTCTTTGCTTTACCAAGCATGGAAGAATTAAGCCAAAGCTTGTATTAAAGTGGAAAGGTCTTTGTGTTTTTTCAGTTTTATTTTGATTAAACCACCATGAGCTCCTGTGGAGTAACATTTACAGGGATTTAATACTCAATGTGTGAATGCACGTTACATTCCACTACCAATTTATCTTGGCTGTGTGCATTTACCACGTTAACAAAGTCTTTAGTGAAAGATTATTTTTGAGCTCTTGTTTTGCAAAGGCTGTGTCAGAAGAACAGAACTCTGCAGTACAACATGCACAATATTAAGTAACTTGGAAGGAAAATTTCTTACCTCCAGCAACTAGCCCAGACTCTCCTAACTGAATTGCTACCCCAAAGCCACCAAGCTTTACTGGGGCTGAATTCTCTTTTGAGGCAAGCAGTACACAGTGTGGCTGAAAAGACAAAAATCCAGACAAGTTATTACATTGTTTGAGAAATACAATCTGTATTTTAGAACTTATTTTTATAAATCTGTGAGCAGAAGTTAGATTTTGTTTTTTTAAAATAATTTCTTAATTTCAGTTATTTTCTTTTCTGGCATGGACTCCTCTTTCTACATTGGCTTCCTTTCTATTGCCCCAGGCATAGCAAAATCCTTTCAGAACTTATCAGAACTAACAAGGAACACAAAGTGAAATCATGATAAAATGGAGATAAAAAACTCATGTCTATAATTTCTTACCTGGTATTACTTTTCCTTTTTGTCTTTCACCCTATTAACTCTTACACTGTTTCAATTGCCCAGCTGAAATATCCTGCCTATGATACATTTTGTGGGGTCTTATCCTTCCCACAGAGAACACAAAACACTGTTTTGAGCCTTAATCACAGAATTCACTCAGCACTTCTCAAGTGCAGGAAAGAAAAGGAACACTCCTGGAATATTCCAGTGAGAGATATCCTTTAGGTTTCTAAACTGGATTCCAGCCATAACCATCTATACCTTTGATTTTCCACAAGTAAGAGAGTTGTAAGGTCTAAAAATGAAATAATATTATACAACAATTTGGATGGGTACTGACTGCTGTAGGAAGAAGCAACACACAGACAAAATCTATCAGAACACAATTTGCTATTAAATACACATATTGAAACAATTACATTAAATTTAGAACTTCTTGCATTTACTCAAAGTCTCTCTTTTCAATACCACATTATTTAAAATGAAGAACCTCAAATTTGTATACTATTTCCCGAGAATACATTACTGCTTAAATTGCAAAACTAAGAACTCAAAAGAGTGCACAGGAGTGCACTCTTCTGCTACCAGAAGTTCAGTCTGACTACCTGTAAAGTTATCTCTAACCACCCATGTCTTTTTGTAAAAGTTTAAATTATATGAGAACAGAGACCTTCAAGACAATGTTCTTGTGATTTTCATTAAATTTAGGCCATGCCACATCAGGTCTAGAATCGACTCTTAAATTTATAAATGCAATTTTCAATTCCTTATGCCCCACTTGAAAGAGTATTACCAGGTGGTACTATTGCTGCATATTGTATTTCAGTTCTGTCTTAGTGAAATGGTTAAGCTGCACACTTTGGGCACTTTCACATCCTCTCATCACTGTCATTTTGAGTGAGAAAAAACAACAATTCTAATCCCATGCAAGGAGAAAGGTAGATGGGAGAACTATAAAAACATGAACAAAATGTACCAACCCACTGTGGTGCTGATTTATCTTTACTCTACACTGCGGGTAAAGATAAAAAAAAGTGACACTCTTTCCATGAAGTATTAAAGAGATGACAGAGCATACCAACATCTTCATCACCCAAAAAGCCACTTCTCTTTGGTGGCACTGCTCACCAGAAACAAAGACTGTGAGAAAAAAATTTCGAATCTCCAATTCAGAGCAAAACTGAGAAAAATTTATTAGAGAACCTCTCTCAGCAGAGCCCAAATAAACTGGGTGCTGCCAGTTAAAAATACCTTTAAAAAGGCAGAGCAAACCAGTTGCAACACCAGTTAAAACTTCCCCTTGCTGCCAATTGCACGAGTCAGCTGGAGCTCCCCACTTTCAGAGAGAAGCTGCTGCTGTAGCTTTCTAATAAGATCTGCACGTTTCTCCTCTGTCTGCACCAGCGGTTCTGACAACCAGCAGAACTTCTTAACACATAAATGGTAAGTGGCTTCTTTTATACTTAAGCTGTAGTAAAATAAATCTCTACTAACATTTCTCTTAACTGAAGAGGTGTTACTGACCTCCAAATCCTTTTCTAAGTATATCTAGGTTTAAGCATGTCTGCTTGCTTAGAGGTGACATAACTTAAAACAGTGAAAAGTTTTGTTTCCAATCCATTTGCAGTGTAACCCAAGTTTTTCTCTCATTAATCTAAACTTGTCACTGCTTATACAAGTCCCCAGATCAAACATTTTCACAGAAGAGCAATTTAAACATGAAGTCATAGCAGTAGATGGGTTTCAAGACATATTTGAAAGCATTGCATTTTGAAGTTTGAAATCAACCTCTTGGAATTACTTGCCCTGACAATATCATGTGGAAAATATGAGAACAGCTGGTTTTGAAACTGCTAACATACCCTACCAGTTCAATGCAATTGTAGGGTCAGACAACACTGGATGTTAAAATATTTTACATTCTCCTCTCAAGAATTCAGATTCTCTAAGTCCACTAGGTCTTCTAAAGAATTTTACCTAAAATGTTGCCATTTTCACTGCTGCGGCTGCACCACAGAATTAAATGTAAATTTTCAGTTTTTAAGATCTAGTATGCAAATTGCATGGTCTAGACACAGACCTAGCACAAAAGCTACTTTTAAGATTACATATACAGCAGTATTTTTTGTTGGCCTTTTTTTTTCCGTAACAGTTGCCAGATAGCTAAGTTTAGAGTGCCAAAACCACTTCTGAAATTTTGTGAGATTACGGGAAAAAACCTCTTTCCTCTGTAAAACAAAAATATGCTAAATGAACTTTTTTATGGCATTTCTTGTTGCTATGATAAACAAGCTGAAAACTAAGGTTTTCTCATTACTTATCAGTGATAACCATCTATCTAAACGCCTTCATGTGACTGGCTCTCCAAACCACACACTCTTCTGGTTTTCCTTCCTTGGTCAAGGCTAACTTCTGTCTTTTACATTGTACCTTCCTGGTCAGCAATAAGCTCAGTGAAATTAAAATCTGTTCAATGAGCAAAGAAAACCATGAAAACAAGGAAGGTTTGAAAACAACCTGTTACTGCATTAATGTCATTTCCAGCTAATAATAGTTTATTTGTGTAATACTGATTTGTGAATAGTCAAGAGAAGGAAAAATCACTTAAATTTATGTGAAGGTACAGATTATTAAAGATACTGTCTCACAGGGTTACTTATAACACAGTACATAGCCAAATAAATATTAATTGATGAATGCTTTTTTAATTGAGAACCAGTGAGTCGCATGTGAGAGATCTGAATTATTTAAAATTAACACAGATGAGTTTAGACTTGTTTTGATATACTTCTATGTACTTTGTATCAACACTGAGACTACTTAGTTATGCTTACCTGTCCCTGTACCTTAGTTAAAATTTTTTCTGTTCTGGAAATGCTGGTACTAAGAAGTGAACTTAAAAAAATTATTTGTTCTTACAGATAAAAAAAATTCTTAAGTTTGCATGAAAGTGTAACAGTTGACTTTTAAAACAACACAAGACAGTAATAATGCTGTAATTACAGAAATAGATATCTGTGTGAGTACTCTAAACTATCTGTTCTTTCTTGCCTGCAGATTTCTTAGACTTCCATTACTTTATGATATCTGGCTGAAACTCCCTCTATTCAGCTACACCAATACTTTGGTGCATTTATTCCTTTTAGCTACGGCCTTTTATGTTTATATCACATTAGACTGTAGACAATAAACCAAACAGAGAAATGAACAGAGATTTAATTCTTAAAATCTCTCTTTGTTTCTTTGCAGAACAGCTAAAAACCCTTTGCAAATGATGGCTGCAACTTCAGCTGATTTACCAACCATTGGTACACACAAGGAAGAACTCTGGAGTAACCAAACCAACCCGACCATAAATGCCTCAGAAAGTCACAGTGAGGCCAGCTGTTCCTTGGATGACAGCAACTCACTGTCACTCGTTTTGATAGTTTTTTACTCCATTATTTTTGTTGTTGGATTGGTTGGAAATATTATAGCCCTGTTTGCTTTCCTAAGCATTCATCAGAAGAGGAATTCTATCCGAGTCTACTTGCTAAACGTGGCTGTTGCAGACCTTCTGCTGATCTTCTGTCTCCCCTTCCGGATACTCTATCACGCCACCAACCGCTGGATGTTCGGGAGGATTTTTTGCAAGGTTGTGGGAACTCTGTTTTACATGAACATGTACATTAGCATAGTACTGTTGGGACTAATTAGTCTGGATCGTTATATAAAAATAAATAAGTCTATCAAGCGTCCAAAGATGTTAACCACTACCCGGAGCATGCAGATCTGTTGCACGGTGTGGGTGATTGCACTGACAGGATTTACAGTGGTAGTTGCACCAACTTTCTTTAAGGCTGAGGACAGCAACTCTACCAAGTGCTTTCATTACCGAAGCAAACAGAACGGAGAGAAGACAGAGGCAATTTTAAATTATATCATTGTACTGATTTTTTGGATAGTTTTTTTCCTTTTGATACTTTCATATTTTAAAATTGCCAGGAACCTTCTGAAAATTTCGAGGAGAAGGGCAAATTTCCCCAATGCAGGAAAATACACCCAGACAGCAAGAAATTCCTTCATTGTTCTCATAATTTTCACCGTCTGTTTTGTGCCTTATCACACGTTCCGGTTTGTCTACATCACATCACAGTTACGAACAATATCCTGTTACTGGACAGAGATCATTCACACCTGCAATGAGGTGATGCTCATATTTTCATCACTTAACAGCTGCCTAGACCCAGTTATGTATTTCCTAATGTCCAGAAGTGTCCGTAAGACTGTGTTCCAACTGATTTGCAGAAAACTTCACGGAGAATCAAGCCTAAACCTGGAGAGCACTTCAGACATAAAACTTGGCCAATACACTCCAGAGCGAGTATCTGCCACCGCTCCTCTCTCCAGCTACACGAGGAAGAAGTCTATGATTTGAAAGTCCAAATGAATCTCTGTCACTCCAAACTCACCAATTTCAGATCACAAATTCCTCTACTCTACAGCTACTAATTCTGTCTCTTTCCTCCTGTTAAGAAAAATGAGAAGTCTTACTTCTGTTTGTGAAAATGAGAAGTTACTTTTCAGAAGCATTTTTTCGCTCTTGTTTATCCAAGAAAACAAATTAGGAAGTTCTCAGACATTTTGTGTTGGACTAAACTAGAACACTAACTCTTTAGGGAGATTTCCACAAAGGGGTTTGAACCTGTAAAAGTAAACTTGTATATACACATTAATATTAGTAGCTTGTGTATGTATATAATAGATGAATTTCGCAAAAAGTAAATTCTGTCCTATTTGAAAGATCTAGATACCATTACAGAGTTTATGTGTTTTAAGTTTTTGTCTGTTTTAATAGGTTTCTAAGAGATCAGTATTTTAACTACATTTATAAATGTATTTTTAAAGAAAATATTTGAGAATTTAGCAACATGCATCTTAAAAATGAGGTGAAGAATACAACAGTTATCAATTCAGTTTTAAGTACCGAAGACACTCTTGGATTCATTAAGCAGCAGAATTAAAATATTCAACCCTACTAAGACCCTTGTATTTCCAACATTTTAATGAGTATCAGGGTCAAACACTTGAGGAAAAGCAAGCAATGCTTTCAGAAAATTCAAAATAAATGAAGGAGAGATGGCGTGGGTATTTCCTAAGATTTCCTTCAATATGACAAATTTGATGACTGCAGCTACACAAAGTAGTTCAGCACGGAACATAAACTCACACAACAGAGCAACAAGATCAGCCAGGCTCAGCCACTGGTCTACTCCTAGATTTCCAAAGTCTCACATTCCAGCTGCATGCTTCCCTTCTGGCAGGAGACTTTTCTTTCCAAGTGATTAAAATAATCTAGATAATTGCTGATGCCATGTGAATAGCAATGTAACAACAACGTTTCACAGCTACAGCTATATTCTCAGATTAAAACTAAACAGCTTTATGTATTTAGGCACAAACGAATTTTAAACTGTAACATTTCTCAAAAATCAGAGAGCTGAAGGTGTGGCATGTCTGGCAAAAAAATGACTACAGCAGCACAACCATGAACAACTTAAATGTCTGTCATAACAGACCAGAAAGGTGGAAGAAGTAGAGGCCAGACATCAAGCTCTGTAAAATAAGGATTTATTATCTTGACACATACAAGCAATACTGCTCAAGTAAGCAGGTGTAAAGAAGCTGGTTTTAATATGACCACCAGTAACTTCTCTAATGGATCATGTGACTTTTAATGCCAAATCGGTACGGATTTTTACCAATTTCCATACAATATTCTGATTTTACAGAAGATACTCATAATACTCTGACTAAACAAAGTAAACATAAGGCTTCACCTCTGCTAGATATAAACTTGGTTTAATTTTGATGTGATTTTACATCATTCAGATTTGATGGAGTTGGATGTAAACACGGTAAAGAAATAACAATGACTAGCCAGTCTATTTTGTTTTCTTTTTTTTTCTTTTTAATAAAACATTAGGGGGTTTCTTAATCTTCAAAAGAAAGATTCCCACAAACATGTAATTTCATAAAGATATGATGTTAACTGCCTTTTTTCTTAAACATTTCAGCATACCACAGAGGTGTTTGTACAGTAATTTCTGACTCACAGTAATTGTATTTCATGATCTTTTATCATTTTTTCATCCTATTATATTAATGCTTCTCTTGGTTTTGTATTTGTACAGTGCAATTTTATGGTGCAATACTGTAGTTCTACATACTTACATCAATTCTGGTACATCTAGTAGAGTTTATAAACCATATTTTCACAAGATACATTATCTCATCATTCTTTCTTTGCTATGCTTATTCTGTGAGCTGCTGGTTGATGATACTGAACAGCAGGTTGGGGTGAGGGTGTGGGCTGGGGAACTCAGGAGAGGACAGACATGAACAACAGCAGCTTGAACAAAATGTGAATTCTAAAATTCTTTTGAATGAAGTGTTAGATCAGAATTTTCATTTACAGGGTTTGTAATTCAGGGACACAGCAGTATTGCCAAAATAGGCTGTGATCTCTTCAGAAGATCAAGTAGTAGTACACAGTTTCGATACTGAAAATCCAAACTGCAAATAATTAATCAACTCTCCAGCTGAGAAATGAAAATCTGAAAGGGAACAGGTCTGTAAAAAAATCTCTAAGAGCAGGCATGGGCACAGAAGAGGGGAACAGGAATGACCACATGATCTTGACAAAGTGCAGCATTAAGGAAGCAGCAGTCAGAACAAAGAAACAACCACAGAAAGCAATCAGAAAATACTTTTGGATTTCTACAACTGTATAAATCAGTGCTTCAAGATGTTAAAGGCCAGATATATCAACTGACTCAGAATGGGATTTGAAACTAGACAGCATTGTCATGTAGGAAGCAATTATTACTGACCAAGAAACAAAAGCAGGTATCTTTACTCTTATAAAAAAATATTTAATCCTTACACATTTTTTTCTGCAATCAGTTTTCCCAAATTTGAGGGTAAAACACCAGGCCTTACAAAAAATATTACTGAAGAATAAACAGTCTTGGAACAACTTGGGAGACCTCCTGAAAGTCACACTGTAACATGTCAAATGACCATAGAATCAGCCACTCAAGTAGTGTGTCTTACTTTTCCTCTTCCCAGTGGTTCCTAATTACCGGAGTCTTCACATGAATTTTAACATAAAAGTAATCCTATTTATCTTGCTTTCTGTGTTTAAAGGCTAACACAACACATATCCCCATATAACTGCATGGACCTCATTTTCCTCTTTACTCAAATCTGTAATACATACTTGAATTTCAACTGGTGTCCCAAAATGTACCAGTCTTGTGCTGGTTTTGGCTGGGATAGACTCCTTCACAATATGGGATGTGGTTTGGGCTTGTGATCAAAACTGTGCTGACAACCCAGGGATGCTTCACCCATTGCTAAGCAGCACTTGCACAACAAGCAGGACTTCAGTGTCTCTCAGAACACTCCACCAGTGACAGGCTGGGGGTGCACAAGGACATGGGAGGGGACACAGCAGGGACCCCAGGGATATCCCAGTGCCATGCTCAGCAATAAGAGCCAAGAAGGACGTTTGACTGTTGCCATTTCTCAGGAACTCACTGGGCACTGGTCAGATAGGGTTGCTTTTTATCACTTGGTCTTTTTGTTTCTGCCTGTTTTTTTTTTTCTTTAAGCTTATTAAACTTTTTATCACAAACCATGAATTTCCACTTTTACCCTACCAATTCTCCCTCCCAGCCCACTGGAGAGGAAGTAAGCGAATGTGTGGGATTTAGGTGCTTCCTGGGATAAAACCACAACCACCTACTTTGGCACCCTGATACCAGCAGATTTGATCAGAGTGTGTCAGACAAAGCAGGAGGGAGCACCAGAAGGGGACATCTGTTCTGCAGCACAGCAGCCACAAGAACAAGAGGGGGAAGAGGCAAAAATCATAAACAAGTTTTCTCACTTTTACCCTTCTGATTCTCCCCTCTATCACACTGAGGGGGAGTGAGCGAGCGCGTGTGAGGGCTCACCTGCCTAGCAGGGTTAAACCACAACATCAACTTTCATTTTTGCACTGAAATTATATGCAATTATGGTTTTAGCTTGCAAACTGGTGTTTCTGAGGGCAGACAAATAGCAATTATTTTGATAACACAACATTGAAACATGTAATGGAATCACTTTCCTTACAACACTGGCCAATGAAACCATAAAAGAGGAGTGGAACTTATATCACTGAAAAACAAGTGAGAATCACATTATTCTCAGAACTGGAAGCTTTAATCTGATGCTCTGTCAGCACATACAAGGCTGTGAGAGATGGTGTCAAAGCCTTGCTGAAGTTGAGGAATTCCACCACTGGAAATTTCCTGGGTTTTGTGTTTTTAGGGCCAGAAAACAAGTTGTCTGCAACTCGCCTATTGACAATATAAAATCTAGTACATGTATAAGTTAAAGGTGATCATGGTTTGAGAATAGAGAAAATATAAATCATTGAGGTGAACGATGCACATAAAAATAATTATGAAGAACTTAAGGGTGCATGGCATAAAAAAATGCATGTGTTTCATTTGAGTATCTTCAAATACCTTTTAGGTAAAACACATAAGTTTTTGTAAGTTTGGTGAATGGAAATAGTGCACTAAAAGAATAAGGAAGGTGCTTGCTACAGCTTAGAACCAACTGTAGCTGTATTCCTGGGACAGATGGCATTTTAAAAAACTTATAATACCTCATTACTTTGCTACTGCTCTCAGTAATCCATTCCAAAATGAAGTCTGATAGACTCTAATTCACTACAACAGTCTACTATCATACAATAATTCAGGAAAAAAGGTACAGTTATCTCTTATTATAGATATGAGTTATTATTAAATCATAAATACCACAGGCAACAGTCAATAACCAACCAAATAATAGTAGTAATTTTTAAAAAATCTGCTAACTGGAATTGTTTACATCACTCAGCAACTTTTCAGGATATGCATTCTTGTATCTAAGCCTCAGTGGAACACCACAGTAACAAGGACTTCTAACACTACTTAAGAAACTAAAAATAAATAGAAGACTCTCTGTTAGAATGATTTTTAATATAACTATATATTCAAAAGTGGAGAACAAGGTATAATTAAATCTAACAAGAACAAGAATTAAAGTACATGCAAACTAATTACAGCTTTACAACCTAATTACTAATACTCCACAGAAAATAAATGTAATTGTAAATTACTTCAGCTATGACCTCAGAGTAGGAATCCAGCTTATATGTCCATTATTTTAGTAAGAGAATTAGTAATAATGAGACTGAACAACGATAACAGATCATGAAGTGAATTCTCACAATCCATGTTTAAACATAAAGCCAAACTAGCAAAACAAGAACCTTACCAAACTTCTGTTCTCATAAAGGAACTTATAAATAGGTGTTGGAAAGCCTTATCTTACAACCGCAGATGTATCAGAAAGCAGAAAACCCACAAGTCTCAACTTCTGCAGAGCTAAACAGAGTTTCATCTGTGATCATACCTATGCTGTGGAGGAAGGAAACTGTCCTGCGTACACCTCTGGATAATTTGTGTAAAACACTGCATTTCTTGCACAGTGAGTCCATTTTCTCTGCCAGAACCCTTGGATGCCCCAGCTGTAAATTGCTTCCACACAATCCATCACTGACCAGGCTGAAGAGATGTGCCCATTTGGTCACTCAAGTGAGGACAGACATGGACAGCACAAATGCACGTGGGCTTTGGGAATAGACAGCTTGGTGACAGCTTGTGGAGCTGAAAAACTGCTAAATATCACTGAAAAGACAAGTTTTCATGCATAAATAGCATGAAGGAAAGTGGGCAGTCCCTAAAGAGAACTCCTCCACCCTCCAAAAGAGCACTATATAAAGGATTGCAAGGTGTTTCTGTGCTGTACCTAAAGGACTCTTACAGCTGCTCTTCCCTGCAATCACCATATTTTTTTTTTCTCTAATGGAACTGATCCTGACTTAATTTCAAAGCATTTTTTGTACAGACATCATCTTTTCTGAACTTTAAATGCCTATCTGCCTCCTGAAATTGTAAAAGGGAAGTGTACACTCTGAAAACCTACTTATGTCAGAGAGAAATTTTTAACTGAGCTCTCCAGGTTCCATTGCCATCATTTCCACTGCAGCAGCGGAGATAAAACGATAAAACTGACACCAGACAGAAATATTTCCTCTCAGCAAAGGAAGGTGCCTGCAGCTTGTATAGGTAAGCTTAAAATTACCACTTCTTTATTCTACCTGACAAAATTTGGTCAATGACACAAAACGTTTCATTAACTTTCAAAATGAGTAAATTCAACAATTACTTTGTGAATTTAACTCATTATAATAAAAGAATTTAATAAATTTTGCTTCAACAATACATATGGAACTTATAGTACACTAAAATGCAAGAGCTATAAAAGTTTAATTTCCAAGTTTGTCAATCACTGCCTACAGCACAGTTTTTATGTTTGGTGTCTGGGCTTTTTATCATTGCTACACTGAATCCTCTTTAGCATCCGAGTTCATTTGCTTACAGCTGTTTAAAAAAATTATTATCAGTCCCTATGTTTGAAATCTGTTATTTTTTTCCATATGATTTGATATGAAAAGAAAAGCTAACTAGGATACACTCCACTAAAACATGCATGGATATGTGTGCATACAACAGTAAAAACTCTCCACTACAGGGTTGTAAGCTGAAATGTCAGTTTTTATGCACAGTCATTGTATAGAGTTTTCATTTCTCATTTACAGTTTGGAAATTGAGAAAAGACTGAAAAATGAACTTGGAAAAAATTAATATACTGCAGTTTTCAACAACCATTGTATATGCTAAAAAATATAGACTGAGTTGCTAAACGTACATCTGATGGAGCTGTGATAAAGTAGCATTACATCCAGACAGGAGCATAGAATAAATATATATAGTGAGATTCTTGCAGCATACAGACTAATTTGTAGTTAAATGGAGGTACAGATACTCTTCAGCATTTCTAGAATTAAAGTAATTCTTTACACTTAATTTGCTTATTTGCTTATTTAATTTTATTTGGTCTGTAAGTGGTTTCCAAATTAGGTTACAGGTGTTCCAGAAGACTGAGAAATAAACCAAGATCATAGGAGTTATTACCAGACCCTAGCTTGAACCATCAGCTTCCTTATTTATTTTATTAGATTCTACGCACATAAAAGCTTTGGGGTTTAACTTTTCTTCATGCAATTTCAGTGGAAGAGAATGCCCAAACTATAACCTCATGCAAAGTTACAGTAACAGCATCAAAGGAACATTGAAAAATCAGGGAGACGAAGAAACAGCTGAGATAAGAGCAAAGAAGAGATGTCAGATGCACTTTACAGAATATTAATTTTTTAATTGTGTTTCAGCTCTGACCACTCAAGAAATACTGCCATAAATGAACAATTCATCATGTCTTCAGCCATCGCCAGCTACCACTGTTGCTCTCCCTATCATCTACTCCTGCCTACTTCCTGCTGGAATCTTTGGGAACACTCTGGCCGCCTGGATATTTTTATGCAAAGTGCCCACCCGAAGGACAAAGTACATTTACCTGGCTAACCTGGTGACTGCAAACCTGCTGGTTTGCAGCACCATGCCCTTCCTGGCTGCCTACTTTGTGGATGGGCATCGCTGGCCCTACGGGTCGCTGGCGTGCAGGATCGCCCATCACCTGGGGGCCCTGGTGATGCAGGTCAGCATGTACGTGACCATCACCATCCTGTGCTCCATCGCCCTCAGCCAGTACGCCACGCTGAAGAAGGGCAGTGGCTCACAGCACTCCTCAGCTCTCCCACGGAACTTCCACGGGCGCCTGCTGCAAAAGTTCCGGCGGCCCAAGTTCGCTAAATATTTCTGCGTCGTTATCTGGCTGATTGTGCTCTGCATAACAGCCACGGCCATCACGTACAATGTCCAGCACAGCGTTTCAGCAGAGTTCCCCACGTGCTACAACATCAGAGTAGAAGCTGGTGAACGTCCTGCAATGATTGCAGGTTCCCTTGCCACTGTGTGCTTTTTTCTGTCTTTTATGACCGTTTTGTGGTCGTACTATTCTCTTACCAGACATCTGAGCAGAATACAAAAAACCACATGTATTGGAGAAAAACATCTAATTTACAGAAGAGTGAAAAGAAACATTCTTGTCATCCAGATAATATTAATTGTCTGCTTTCTTCCATACCATATTTTTAAGCCGATTTTCTACGCACTGCTTATAGATAATGACTGTCCAAGGTTAAACTATCTAGTGGAAATTAAGAATTTCCTTACTTGTCTTGCTGCTGCTAAAAGCAGTTTAGATCCAGTTATAACCCTTCTGCTAGATAAAACATTTAAGAAAAGTCTTTATGGCCTGTTTACAAAATCCACACCAGAACATCAAAAACGTAACAATGGTATTTTCATTGAAAATACTAATTCATGAAATGGGAAGGAATATGGAAAGATCTTCATAGACTATAAATAATAATAAACTAATTTTAACTACCTTTAGGCAGGCTTTGATATAAAGCGGCAAATATTTAAATAAAATGGTAACATAGTGTATTTTCTTTTCAAATCATCTGGCTTGCTACACCAAGATTAGCCATAATAAATCCAATGTGTATATCCAAATGAATCCAAGGAGTTTGTACAGTGAACAGTGTAATACCCATTCATCCACATAATACAAAAGACATTTTACATTTGACCTATTGACAGCTCCTTTTACCTAAAAAGTCAAGGGAGAAGGCAAAAACTAGGCTGAAGTTGAGGACCCAGTTCTCTCTTGTTATCGGTAAGAGTTTTGGACACAGGTTTCCTTTACAAGAAAGCTGAACAAAGCACAGATATTTTCCTTGGGATGGCTGAACCACAATTGTGCTACACATCCAATGGCCAGGTAACTACAGCAAGACAGAGCTGAGCAGTCAAAGTTTTCCAGATGGCAAAGTGTTACTGACAGGAATGGTTTTAGATCATCAGCTGCAAGTCTGGGTGAGGAGGGCTGTTCACTACCAATGTGCTCTTCTAATTTGCACAGACACAAACCCAAATCCCACCACTTCTGTCCTTCCTGAAGTACATTTTATAGGGAATGTAGCTGCAGTTATCTCAGCACAATGCCTGCCTGGGGTTGTTTCTCTTAACACAGTTTTTGAGGGCAGCATAGGCTGGAGTCATTCCTCCTACACTTTTCTAGTCATAACCACTTGTTCCCCAGTGCTTATCAAAAAAGCAAGAAAATGAATGAAACTTTGGGAACTACTAATCAAATAAAACTTTGTGACAGACTCTTAGCAAGATCTCACTCCAACACTTCTACATAGCACCAAAAAATGATATGCCTGACTTTTTTCCTATGTAATCTGCCCAAGATGATGTCCTTTAAAGTTCTTAACTGCATCAAAGTTTTTCTTGTTTCAAATAGTGCAAAAGCTTTTGTGCAGTACAGGCAATTTGGGAAACTACAAATTGAGTCCTGCACTGGTCTAGCACTTGACAGAAGAGTTCATGGAGGAAAAAATCCCCCAAAACTTAAAGGCATGAGGGATGAGGGAGAGTTAGAAAAACACTACAGCAAAACACAGCCCATGAGGCAAACTTCTTGCATTGTTTAGATATGCTGGTGCCAACATCAGGAGTTAGCAGGTGACATGTGAATTGTTTAATAAAAAACAATAAACCAATTCATTTCTATTGCAGTGAACACAAAATCATGAGGCAAACAGGCACAGCAGCTGGTTTGCAAAGCAGTTTAGAGACCACAAGTGTTTTTCAAGTTTTTGGTTAAGCCATTCAAATGCACTGCATGGGAAGCCAGCTCATCGATCAGAAGATGTTAGTTTTTTCACTGTGTGAGCAAATAACTGAAACATATGAAGTTAGTGACCAGAAAGTTTGTAAATGTTCAACTCCAGGTAAGTCAAGCAAAATAAATACACTTCTCAGCAAAACTGATTCTGAACATACTAACAGGTCAATAGGAAAAGGGCTGGACAAAGCAAGCACAGGGACCTTGGATAGGAAGCAGAGGCACAGGAGTAAAAATAAGCAGGGGGAAAAGAACATTGCCTGAAGAAACAAGGAGAAAAAATACTGGAAGTTTTGTTTCTCGAGTCTCTTAACTTGAACACTGAATGAGGAAGTGGTCCTCAGAAAAAAATGTGGCCAGGTAGGATACTTCAATTGCACCTCTGATTGTGATTTTGCAGCCTGAATCACTTTTTAACAATTTAATATGTAACAAAATCCTCACCAAGAAGTTGCTACTGGATCTCAAGGATCTAGTAAGTTCTAAAAAATACAGAAAAAAACACCAATTATTACTGAATGTCCCCCAGAAAGCATAAAACAAGTTTCAAAGTGAAAAGAGTGGAAGGAAAGTAACATGCAACAAATTTCTTGTTTTGGGTATTCAAAGATGGAAAAGGGAAGATGATCTTAAAGAACAGATTCTATTCTGGTTATTTTTTAAATAGTCAAATATACAGTTACAAATATACACACAAACACATATATACTACTTTTACTCATTTTTTAGACATGCCTAAAAGCAGAAGTGTAAGAGTGTTGAACTCTACCAGCAAAATCTGAAATGCTGAGCTAGAAGCAGCTCAGGCAATGAAAGACAGAAGTGGTAACTGAGTGCGCTCTCAGAATTCATATCACAGGTTAAGTTCTGTATAGTGCAAAAACCACCATGCAAATCTATCCACAGATCAAGTCTCAGGTCACCTGGACCAACTCAGATGTGTATATGACATGCAGGGCAGAGAGTAATGCTTGGTCTTATTCCCTGGAAAAACTCCCTTGTTTTGACACCCAGTCACAGAAATACTGAACTGAATCTTAATGACAGAAAAGGCAGAATATGTGTATTTTTGCTTTAGCAGGTTTATCTATTTAATGATCACATGTAGGAAACAAGCATTCATACCTATAAAGATAAAGCCATAATGAAAATTTTGGATGTCTGCATTTTGCTGACAGGCTCACCCTGACCTCAATTGCACACCAATTTGCTAATCAGTAACACATACAGATACTCAAACTACGTGGAAATCATAGAACAAAGTTGGAGTACTTGGAATGAGTCAAGGATAAAACCCCAGAAACTAAAGCTCTTGATGTGATTAAATTACTCTTACATCAGCTACATTAAAAGGTATTTTTATGACAAGATTTTTGCAACTGTGGAAAATTCTACATAACAATAGAGGCTCACAAAAGATTTTAAAACCTCTTGATGTTTTACTGGTAAAAACCATTCTGTTAAAGTTATTGCAAAAATAAGCCAATGACAAATTGTACTCAAACTGCAGCAAGAGTTATACAGGAAAAGACAGGAATCTCATTTAAGACCCACATCCCTCCCCTTTCCCTTTTGTTGTTCTCTTACATAGAGACGTCTTTGTACACAAAGTGCTCTGTAATAACATTTGGTAATGGAAAACACTCCCTGTCAATGCTGCTACTTTCAATAGCCACCTTCTGGGTATTCCTGACACAGCAAGGTTATGACAGAATAAATGGAATGGCTGAGTCCTCTATCAGTAGGTTGGCAGAACAGGAACAAATGTTGTGGTAAGGGGAAAAGTTCTTGACATTCACATTTCTGATGCGACACTGTCTTGAGTTTTCTACCTTCCTGCACCTTCTGTTTTCCTTACCATATGATCCAGCTTCCAAGAATGCAGGATCACCTTAACTGAGGGTGAAGGAAACGTGCAGTTGTTACTGTTTATAATGCCTTTAAGCAATGCTGAAGGGGCTCAAATGATGTACACAGGCTCATGAAAAATCTGGTTTCACAGAGCAGTGACAGCAATTAGGACAGCTACAGTGAAAGCGTTCATGTTTTGATTCTGTCATCAGAGGTGAATGTGGGGCACAGGGAGTTTGTCCCAGGCTGGAGTCACTTGGAAAAGTCAGGTTAGGTTTCTGGCACCAGACAATGGCAAACTTTAATTTTGTCTAAACTGTCTAACTTCCTAATCAGCCAGAAGCTAATGGAGCACAGAAAGAGCTGAAAGACACCTAAACCTTACATGGACTATAGGGTGCCAATTTTCCTGTGCAGCAGAAAATGACCAAGCATTTTACATTTCAAAATAACACTTACAGAAAGTCTAAAAGGGAGAAAAATGTAGCCTGACTCTATCAATCTTACAGATTTTATTGAAGCACTCTCACCCATTCAGGTAATTTCTAAAGTGGTCATTTAGTCTACTTCCTTTCAAAACAATGTCTACAGTGACATCTAGAGCCTGGATGCTGCAGTTAGTTTAATGTATTCTACTCCCAAACCCTAGAGCTCTGCACTGCTTTTGCCAAAACAAAACACTGTTGGTTTACACTGCTTTAAACTGTTGGTTTAGACTGATACCTTAGACATTTTTTCCTAACCCATGTAACAGGTTCTTAACCATTTGAACAGGTTCATTTCTAGGGATGGTATTTTAAAAAAACTCCCTGTGATTCTGAGGTTCTAAGAGACAGGATAAGCACTAAAATAAATTCCCACTTTACCCTCAGTGAAACAGGCCTCCCTCAGAGGACCTTGAAGCTAAAATTTGGGTTTTTTCCAAGAATATGGTCCAAGAACAACAAGTGGAGCTTTCAGGAAGACACAGCAACAAAGGTGATAAGGCTGAAATTCATGTGAAACCAAACAATTAAAAGTACCTAGAATCTTCAACACAGAACAATTTTACCAGCAATTAAGAGCCCATTTTTAGTATCTGTTTTAAGAAATGACTATTAAAACACTAAACTTAAAAGGAAAGCCTGTTACATAATAATCTTGATTTTGAAAGGAGAGGAGTAAGAGGTTGGGAATGGTCTGCAATGTCTGGGTACAGAAGACCAAATGACTGCTTACAAAAATCACCAGTTCAGTGTCTGTATTCTCTTGCTCACAGGTCACCAGCAGGAGTTTGAAGCACAGCTCATCCTCTCTCAATCTTCTCCATTCACTAAAATCCAAGAGTCACTTCTCAAACTGCATCATCAGAGCTTGCTAGAACTTTCTTTAATTCCTACAGAGCTTGACTCACTTTGGCTGAAACTAAACTCTTGGAGAAGTGGGAATAGCTACTTTAGGCAATGACATTAACAAAGAATATGCATATTCAAATTGAAGAGAGTCAAGCCCACTTGGGTTAAAACTCCCAGCTACTGACATTAAAATACTTTGGCATAAACTACTTCCATAAATATCCATGGAAACAGTACAAAGTTTACCAGATCAAAACCAATATGTATGTACACTGGTCTTAAACACTGCATTTCTCCTCCCAAATTTATTTATATTAAAGAAGGTTAATAAATGTTTATTGGACTGTCTCCAAGAAGTAGATAGTATTACCAATATTGTAGCATTTAAGCATGTGCATCCCTATGAAATCTTAGTGTGAATGAGGGCTGTCATTATGCTGTCAAATTGATGCCAATAAACTACCAATTCCAGTTTAATTTATGCAATTAATTTATATACACATTTTCCTAACAAGAAAAAAATGCATGCAGATTCCGTATGAATATTCAAAAACTAAAAATTAAACTGACTTTCAAAGCAAGTTGTAATCAAATGCATGTGTAATTTGTGAATACAGACCTCCTAAACGTTCTATATTGATGGAATTAGGGTGGGCTTTAATCTTGCATGACACAATAAGAGTAAAGACACACTCAGCAAATAGAGATTCCTTTTCTACAGCTCCTCCCTTCCCTAAACTATAGAAATTGAAATTCAGTTGTTTGCATTATTGTGGTGAAGAAAAAAAAAGGAATTAAGCCCCCTTACCTTCACATCTCTGTGAATTATATTATTATCATGACAGTAACGTAGAGCTTCCAGTATTTGTCTCATGTAATGACTGAAAAAACAAACACATTATGCATGACAAACCTGCAGGAAAAATTACTATACACATTTAACAATCTAAGTATTAAGAGTCTAACTGTATAAAATTGTTCAACCACTTTAACCTCAAATATATAGAGTTCTGTAGAATGGATTTTATGTTTGTAATAGTGAATAATACAATCTAAAGTTTGAGAATTACTCTGATTGAAGCTGAGGGAAATTAGGAAAGAAAAACCTGTGTTGTCCAGGTTTTTGTAAAGGTTTCAAATGTTCAGTAATTCTGCTTGATATGACAAGGAAGTCAGGGACCCTCCATTTTTGTTTTTAGTAACAAAACACAAAGTAAAAAAGAAAGAAAAAAGTGAGTATAGTGCCTGATTTATCTGGAAAAGGATTGCACCAAGACCTTGGCTTGCTTGATGCAGACTGGAGAGCAACCTCTTCCTCCCCTGTGTCCAAAGGATGCCCTAACAGATCACTGAGCACAGCAGAGCCAACACCTCCAGCAGCATCCTGTGCTGCATCAGAGCATTCCTGTGGGCTAAGGGAGGCAATCCTTGTCCTCTGGAGGCTCCAGCTGGTTAAAGGCAATGTTTTTTTCCATAGGAACATAACAATGCATTGGATGAAGCTGCTCAGGGAGGCTGTGGAATCTCCTTCCTTGAAGGTATTCTAGACCCCACTGGACAAAGCCTTGAGCAACATGAAACAAATGCTGTGCTGTCCCTACCTTGAGAAGGAGGTTGCAATACAGACATTGATGTCTCCTCCAACCTGGTTTCTACAATGCTAAAAAAATCTATGGTGTTGAAAAATGCAAGCAAAGAATCAAGTGGGCTTTGAGCTCAACTATCAAGCCACTAGCACAGTGGGTTTCATTATCCTTCTGCAATTTTATAGACTCTTTCATCTTAGTTAATCTCGTAAGTGAGAAGGTGAAGTGACCATAAATACAGTGATCCATAAGAAGGAAAAAACCAAACCTAGCAAGACCAGTAAAACTCTCATCCTGTCAGGCAAGTCACTCAATGCCATCATATGAGAGATCCATAAAGGCAAACACAGACAATTAGGTATTGGATGTGAAATACAGTTTTACTCAGTAATCTCATCCAAATCTGTAACTAGTGAATGCCAAAATGCTCCAAAATTCGACTTTGATTATGCTAATTATTGCAATAAACATCTAGAGTGTGGAAACAGAATTATTTATAGTACTCCAACTTTCAACTTTTAGCTAACAGATTGCACAACAGTATATTTCATTCTTTCCTATTTATCCTGAGGGATTAATTAAAATTATAACAAATACCTGGCTACAGCTTCACTGTAGACAAATCCAGCATCTGCTCTCTTCACAATTTCAAAACACAGGTCTGCTCCATCCATACTGCAGGTAAAAAAAAAGGCAAAAATGCTTAAAACTGATAACTACAATCAATTACATAAAAATGCATAAAAAAAGCTATTTATTTCCCTTCCATAAATCTTGCATAAAGTACTCTAGATACAAGTACAGTGCATTACTCACTAAAACAGCATTTAATGGGTAATCTAATAGAAAATGGTTTGCACAGGTTAACCATTTTACATCCCTCAAGTCATGTAACAGTTCTCTTAAAGCATTACCAATACCAAACATTTACTTTATTGCTTAAACTGCTCATCGAACAAGGTGTGCAAGAAAAGTCAATGCCCTGCAAAGAGGACGCTGCAATTTAACAATTAGCTCCTGATATTAGGTAATGTGTGTTCTTGTAAGCATTACAAGTGCAACTCTATACTAAACAACTGTAGTATATAAAAAATGTTACTCAATTTGAATTTTAAATGAAGATTTTAAAAAATACTCTAGAAATACAGTACAGTCTTGCCAGTTGGCATTCTCCTCTGGATAATTAAGCAGCCAAGAGGAGGAATTTTACAGCTCAAGACACCTGAGAACACTGACAGCCCACATACTGTATCACCAGCTCTGAAACTTGATACCTTTTTCCTATTCTCCCTCATCTTTCTGATCATCTAACTTCCCATAATGAGCAACATTACATTTTAGATGCAGATATATTCATAGATCTTAGTCTGAAATTAGGTTGCCATTTCTCTAAAATGAAAGCAGCCTGGTGCTGCCCTCCTTTTCCCTCTCCTGAAAGGGACCTAAGGCAGATTGGTATCCAGAAATATTCACAGCCTGACGGGGCAAGAAGAGAGTAAAAAGAGTTAACAGGAACAATAAAAATCACATAAATCATGTTCAATAAGGCACTTGCAAAAATACTGAATATAACATGACATTTTCAGCCTTCACACCTTTTCTTTTTACTCTCCACAAAGAATCAAGGGGGGAAAAAACCCAAAAGGCAGAATTTCCAGGGCATCTGGACAGCCAACATTCCCAGGGCTGCTTCAGTAAGCTATTCAGAATATCAGCATCACTTCTGCTTTGTTACATACCTGCAATGCCAAACTTCTGCCTAGGGAGTCACAAGCCATGTGCAGAAGCTTTAATTCCCAAATAAATCCCAAAGGTCTCCCTCATGCAAAATACTCTATCATGTGGATAGAGCACTAGCAACTATAAGAGGGACTGGTGACCAAAAGAAAAGAACACTGAAGAGTGCAAAGAACCTCATATTGCCAACCACGTCTGTTCATCACTACATCAATATATTCCTCTGCAGGTTTTTTTCCCCAGCAGTTTTTCTGTCTTGCACAACTCCCAAGACCAGTTCTGCATACAGGGCTAAATATCACTCAGAGCATATCACAGAGTCCATACAGCATCCATGGGCACGTTCACTGAGAGCAGCATAAACCTGGAATTCAATGGCTCATTAGAAAAAAATCCCTCATGTCAACCTCTCAACTCTTTCTCAAATGTAGAATATACAAAATGTATGATCAGCTACCAAAAATAAGGAGATGTCATTCTCATGAAGCAGCAGAACCCTTTAGAAGACTAATTATCCGTACTGTATAACAAGTCAGTGAAATTAAATATTCAGAGGCACTCAAGCTTTTTAGCATCATCAATAAAGAGAGACATGGAGGAAGGAGTGTAATGTTTTTACATTAACTTTTATATTATACAAGGTGTTTATAATCAGCATGGTCTTTAACAAGTATTTCTACCTCCCATTATATTTAACAGCATTTTTCATTGAAAATTTGTACCAAAAAGTGCCAGTTTGAATTTCTTCTTGGCAAATATGTTGGGAAGTTTTACTCCATTAAGATGAACTCTGTTGGCCTCCCAAGCACAATTATGAGTCAGTTATACTCTAATCTCTGACTTCAATTGACTATTTTTTCAAGACAAAACCTTTTTTTTAAGAAGGAGATTTTGATTCACATGTAAAGAGGGCTTGTATTTCTCCATTGATACAATATATTCAACATGTGATATTGAATTTTACCTGAAAATCATGAGACTTTTGTCTATGACAAAAAGGCTTTGTCTTTTGTCTAAAGCCAGAGTCAACCTCAGTTAGAAGAAATCCCAGAAAATTCAGTGAACTAACAGACTAAAAACTCAGCAATTGCTCAACCACTTACAAGATGACTTTGCAGAAACTGAAAGCCTTGTATGATATAATAGCAATAAAGTTTTGGAATATTGATGGAATTAAAGTTCAGGAAGTCTCAAGGGTTTGCAACTATCAGCATAAGCACGTGGAAACCACAAAAAAAAAAAAAAAAGATTAGTTAAAGTTTACTGAAGTAAACATACAAATACATTCATGCTGAAGACATAAGTGGATGATGCAAAAAATTTTTGGAAAAAACAGAACACAGCTGTAACCTGAGAGAATTCCCTGACACCAGCAGAGGGAGCTCACGGAAGGGACATGAATTTTATATATATATATATATATATATATATATATATATATATATATATATATATATATATATATATATATACACACACACACAGAGTAAGTAAATATAAATATTTCTATATATATATATACTGAGAAATCTGCTCTGACACCAGCAGTGACTGAAGAACAGACAACACTGCATAAGAGATCTGTGTTTTCATACTGGGGTATGAAAGCTTTGAATTTGCAGACTTAATAGGATGTGGCCTACAACTTCATTTCTTGATGAAGACTGAGAAAGCTTTAGAAGCACTGCTTCATTTAGGGAACTGAATTATTACTTAATAAAAATAAGATTAAAAATTTAGAGCTGCTCATAACTGAGTTTACTGAGTTTTGTACTACATGTGTTCAAGGCTTGTGCACGATGGCATCTTCCCCTTCCCCTGGACAGTTTTTATATACTTGCCATCCTCACTTACCTCAAATAAGCCAGCTGCAACCCTGTTAAGTACTGCTTTTATGAATTTGAGATTTTAAACCTGAAGCATTTTTACATGTTAGCTACATTAAATGGCAAAGCTGTATGTATACAACTATATTATATACACATCCTGACTGCTAAATCTTAACAGATCGGTTCTTCTAATGTCCCAAGATACAGAATGCATCTCTTAGAATGCACCAAGAAAAACAAACCCACCTATGTATAGTGGTGAGACAATATTCTGCAAATGACCAGGTACCAAGGTATTTGGAATGCACTCACTGCTCCTCTATCTGAGCTCTTCAGCATGGAAGCACTCTCAGTCCATATATACTGAGGATAAACTGCAAATAATGTACCCATCTAAAATCTAGTTCTCAGACCCTTCAAAATGAGTATTTGCTTTCCTTTAGAAATATTGCAAGTAGCTCCGACCCTTCTCAAAGTATTCTCACTGATAAAAATCAATGATCATTAGGAAAAAAATGTAATAAGCAATAGAATATTAAGTGACACTTGTATACCACCAGTATAAACATTATATCTTATAATGTTTATATATATTTATCTTGTATACCACAAGAGAAAACATTACTCTAAATAAAACCAGGAGGCTTATGGGGGACCTCATGAATCTCTACAAATGCCTGCAAGAGGTTGTAGCCCGGTCAGGGTCAGTTTGTTCTCTCAGGTAACAAAAGCAATCAGAAAAGGTGAAATGGCCTCAATTTATACTAGGGGAGGTTTACATTGGATAGCAGTAAAAATTTCTTCACTGAGAGGGTTGTCAAGCATGAGAACATGATGCCCAGGTTAATGGTGTAGCCACCATCCCTGGGGTTATTTAAAAGATGTGTAGATGTGGAGTTTAGGGACATGGTTTAGTGGTGGACCTGGCACTGCTGGGTTAATGGCTGGACTTGATGATCTTACAAGGTCTTTTCCAACCTAAATGACCCCATGATTCTGTACAGCTGCCAGCAAATAACACCAAGAATGAGAAAGAAAATTGCAACTCTATTATAGAGAGCAGAACTGGCCTTTCTCAGATGTGAGATGTCTCCAGAGTCTCCAAGGGATCATTTCCTTCAGAGTACAGAGTCCCTTTGGGGGAGGGTACGGGATGTGTGTGAGGGAAATCGTTTGGCTCAGGTAGATCCTCTCTCATTTGTAACACAGTAACATCTAAATACTTTTAAAATAGTATTTTCATCTTAGCAATAAGACCTTCTGGGATAAGGTCTGCTTCTAACTCTACACATGCACTTCTCATCTATTCTGATCACCTGCTTCAGTGCAATTTATTACAGCAGCACCATGCAGCCTAATGGTAATCTGAGATATAGACCATTCTAGAGAGTGCTTGAGTTTGTGTATGAGTAAGGGGTTCAAAACAGAACTAATTTTTTGGTGTTAAACCTCATTGCTACTGTTCATCAGTGCGTCTATGAATCGTGGTTTGATTTTTAAAATGTTTCTTTTCACAAAAGCTTTCAAAATTAGGCACAAATTGTACATTTTCCTGAGTGGTTCAATCCATTGTTACCAGGTACATGCTATGTTTGCTTATTTCACTTGTACTTTTCCTGTATCAATAGGTTTGACAAGATATTCAGGGTCCTCCTAGCAGCTGCCCCGTGCAGCTCACAGCCTATGAAACAGCAGTGAATCAATATATCATTTGTGCAAGTGATGGCACAAAGGTTTAAGTTTGGTTATTCCATGAATTTCATGTGCTGGATGTGCCTTAGTTTTCATGGAAAGCACCTGCCAGCCCACGAATCACTCATCACAGCTGGGTTTATGTCTCCTCTGCAGATCTGTGTTGTCTTCCCCTTTTTGATCACTTCAGAGTAACTAGACCCTAATGAAATGTATTTTATTACTGCAGACAGAAACCTGCTGCGAATCAGTTGAGCTGGTTACAACAACAGCATAATGAACAGAAAGCAGTATGGGAGAAAATGAATTACCTACATGTACAGAGATGCTTTTCTGCTAACTCTGAGTTTGTTTTTATGGTCACAGATAGAGTGTGCCCCTAACTGCTCACACTCAGACAATGCAGTCTCACTCCACACAAACACCAGTCTGCTGCTGAATCACTTTACCAAAGCATCCCCTCCAGCACAACAACACATCCTGCCCCAGCTCTTCCATTCCCTCCCAAATTTTGAGCACAGGTGTTCCTACAGCCTCATTTTCTATCACTGCTACAAAAGACTGATGATTTTTGTGTGCGAAGGAGACAAGGACATACATATGATAAACAATCACCATTCCTCAAATAATTCAGCTTTGTAATTCCCTCTTTCGTGTGGCCTGAAGTCAGGTGCAGTATTTGTGTAGTAATTCTAATTGTTCAGACTTGCTTTTTATGTGTATAAACATAAATTATAATAGTGTTGTCATTAAAAAATAATTACTGCTTTTGTCTCCTATTTCTGAGCTATCAGCATGGTAAAAATAGAAGCAACCCCTTTTCTTTTCCATTTCAAACTCTTGTTAATTATCTGAGTATGACTACCCAAGGTGTACATAATTATTTCTTAATAGGGTAATTAAAGCCTCTTGGTCCATGCTTTGGGATTTTCAAAATAAAAAGCAAAGTCAGTATTGAATCAAAATGTACAGAGAGGAAAGCACAGAACAATTATTTCACAAAACCGTAAGTTTATAAACTCATCTAAAAAACACAGAAGATTTGCAAACAACAAATTTCTGCTTTTCTACTACCTCAATGGTAAAACGTGAAAACCTGTGGTATTCTTTATGTGGACATCTCAAATCAAATTCTTGGCTCTAGTGGGCAAGCCAGTTTTACCTAACAAACTGGTATGATGTGGTTACTCCAACATCAGCTGCTCCAATCCACCAGAAAACATAATGGAGGAAGATCAGAGATACAAATACATATGCCCAGACTGACTAGGAATGAATATACATGGAGCATAAAAAGAAGAGCTGGTAGGCAGAAAGAAAGAAGATCAAACACAGAACATGCACAAAAGACCATTTCACATGTCTGGTTGTATCCTTCCCATTTAGATAAAACCTAACTCAGGAAGAACTAATAATTTTCTCTCAAAGAAAGAATGTGGTAATTTTGGGGCTGCCCCTCTTCTTTGTTTCTTGATGTTGAATAAAAATACCTGTCCATTGCTGAAAAGTCACATTTTGTTCCCTCTTACATTCAAACTTCCAAAACAAATCTTTTAGACAAAAGCCTCTTCTCATATATTGCGAACAGGTATATTGATTTACAAGCATACTTAAACACACCAATAACTTTACTTTCTCATCTAGTAACAGAAAAACAGTGCTAAAGAAGCAACAGTGTGGAAAAAATTAAACAATTGGAACAAAATACCCTCAGTTACCCAAAGGTGATGTCTACTAGCAGATTTTCCACTTGTCCTCTGACCCTGCAGCCATAAAAAAAGATCATGCCTGTCTTTAGACACCCCTGGTGTTCACCACTTAGACAGTGGGACAACTTTTTTTTTTATTTAGGACAATCTGGACTTGCCAGAAACAAATCTTTTCAAAGCACTCAAGACCTCTGAGCTACAAAACCTACAGGCATGAGCAGACATACTTTTAGGATTTTATTTAGCAAAAGACAACACAGAAAGGTAGAATCAAGGAGAGAAACTTACAACTCAAAGACCATATAAAGCATTCCATCTGAGCTGTATGTCTCCAACAGTTCAACAATGTGAGGATGCTTCAGCATGTGACAAATACTGGCTTCTCTCTTCAGATCTGTGGAAGATAAGAAGATAGTTGCAGATTAGCTACGTATTCAAGCTATTTAGAACACAATGTTTGGAAAGATGTACACTTTTGAAATTTCTAATAAATTTATTAATCTTTATAAAGAACATTGACAAGATGATATTTCATTATGCTTAATTCAAATACCCACATAACTCTCAAAATTTAACAGATTCTTGAATTCACTTATTAATAGAAGATCTCCTTGGTCATAGTCTGAAGAACTCTACAGAAGTAAGTTCCTTTAATGTACAGTTGCAGACTTCATTGAGATTTTCACCCTAAATATTTAACAACACTGCAGAATTACCTCCAAATGCAGAAGAAAGCCTTTCACCACACCACAGAACTATTAATACCTGGAGGTCTCTTCTCTAAACCCTCTGCTCAAAGCAAGGTGAACTGGAGCAGATTGTGCAGGTCCATACCCAGCTGAGCTCTGAACATGTCCACGTGTGGAAACTCTACAACTGCCCACAAAACCTACACCAGGACCTGATCAGCCTCATAAGTAAAGAAATATTTTTCTTATGTTTAAATTTCTAGCAGTTTACTTCTTTAATAGTATTTATTTTAAAATCACAGTATATGAAATGACACTGGCATAAGTTTTAATCAGCATACATTAGTTTGCATCTCTGCTATAGAGAAGAGTGAATAAAGCAGGAAAAGTTGCAACTAAAAGAAGAGCAGAAACCACTCTGAAATCTCTCAAAGCTTGGGTGATTTTGTTTTAAAACAACAATTATTACTTTTTCTGATCATAAATTGATCCTTCTGCAGATAAAGAAGTGCAAAAAACCAAACCCCACTGAATTAATTTTCTTTCTTCTTTGTTGAAACTATTTGGTATTTTTGTTATTTAATCATCCTTAAACTTTTTTCTTTTAACTTATCTATTTGTACTCTAGAAAGAATAGCA
The DNA here is from genome assembly GCA_910950805.1 of Acrocephalus scirpaceus scirpaceus. NCBI lineage: Eukaryota > Metazoa > Chordata > Aves > Passeriformes > Sylviidae > Acrocephalus > Acrocephalus scirpaceus. The sequence continues at coordinate 110,786,634 of OU383774.1, read as the reverse complement.
AAATCTTGAATGAATAGCTTTGATGATAATTTGATAAGTGAGGAAAATATCCATCTGAATTCTGAAGCAGACATTTTATTTTTCTATTCTCTTTCCATACAACTGGGTATTGATCAAGAAGGACCTACCCATGCATTTATGGAGAAATAAAAATATGATTTCTTGGTTTCAGAATATTCACCATATAATTGTCTACACTAGAAAGAAATTTAAAATGCACTATTTTCACATGTGCCCTCTTACATTCTTAGCATGAATCAATTATATTGAAAAATGCAAGCAGCAAGATGAACATTCTTTTATGTGAAGCGTTTAACAGGTAACTCAGATTTATGCCAGACTCTGGATCTTTCAGCCATCTATAAATTCAAATGAAAAGCTGAGAGTTTGGAAATGACTGAATTTCAATCCAAGAAAAATGTTCAGATTCACCAAGTGCAAATTTTGTTACCAGAACTTTCATATTACACCTGCATTACGTGACCCCTCCCTCACAACCTTGAAAATACAATCTAAAAGCAAAATGACAGAGCAATCCTTCAGAAGCCATCATGTTTGGCACCTTAGGAAGTGCAAGCAGAACAGCAAACAGAAGTATCATTCAGTGATACAGAAGAAATTTTGATAAAGAAACTAATGTAAAATTTGACCTTTATTTGTCCATCTATTTATGTAGATGAAATTCTACAACCTAAGAAAACAGCAGTATGTCTTTCACTATGGAAAATACTCACATTATCAGTTCTCACACCACCTTAATGCAGAATAACTACTAAAGCCACACTGTAACTTTCCCTTCCATCATAATAGGCAATGATTTGACATTAAATGGTTCCCACCCATTTTCTAGGCAGAGAGGTTCACTCAAGCACACATCCAGTCCTTCCTAAACAGGATCAGACTTGAGCACACTGAGGAGCAGTGTAAGAGAATGAAAAACTGTGATTCTGTGAATGACTATCATCTTCAGAAAATAGGTTGCTGTTATTTTGTCTCTTACTTTACAACAACTTTAATGCCACCACATTTCACCGTGGTATCCAATACCTAGCTCAGATGGAAAGCCAAGTGAAAATATCCGATAGGAAATTACAGGAAAATTCTGGTTTATTTACAGGCAAAAATTGGGTTCAAAATAGTTTATTTTGGCTGCTTCTTTTATTAATATTTTGTGCTATTTTCCTTTATTTCAAAGGAATTAGAACTGAAAGGAAGAAAGTATATGCTGCCATTTCCTTCATTCCTCTGTGTAATATTAGATGAGTGCAACAATTGCTCACAGACTGAGCACCAGCACAAGAGAAGGAGAAACAAAGTGGAAAATAAAATCTCCAAACAGGAAAACAAATGAACAGAAGTTACAGAACAAGGCTTTTTATGACTAAGGGGTCTTGGGGCTAAGAGCAGAACAAAGTCCTATTTTAAACACAGCAGGGACTTGTTCAACAGTAGGCCTATTAAGAAAAAGAAAACAAGGTATAAAGAGACAGACAAGTACATACCACATTGATTCAACAAAGCCACAGGGCAAGAAAGAGATGACGGATTCTGAAGTACACTTGGACTATGACCCAAAGGTCAAAATAAGTCATGTTTAAGACCAGTAAAAAGGAAAGGGACGGAGGAGAAAAGGCAGAGATGACACATATGTTTCACTGTTTGCACTTAAAAAATGACATCAGCATCTACTCAATCCTTTATCAGATGCTTTTTCCAGACTGAATTAAATTCTACCCCCACAGGTTCAAGAGGTAAACAGAATCTCAAGTGCCCACAGACTCGGTTCCAGTTCTGAATGCAACAAAAACCCAAGCAGATGTTTGGTTGCACCAGATGATTGAGAATATCCTAAGAAAAATCCCATTATTATCTGGTGAGCCACAACATTATCTGTGGCATCATTCTGAATACAACATTGTATGAACTATTGGCCACCTCCTGTTAAATTTTCTAAACCTCTGCTGAGTATTTGAGCCATGTTGTGTAGTAATAAAGGTCCCAGACACACATTCCATATTTGAATTAGCCTTTCACATTCCAGACACCTACAAAAGATTCAGAACAACTCTAGTATCTGCCAATGGAGTAAGTTGGCTTTTAGCAGCAAGAGGTGATGTGTCATCTACTAATGGTCATGTGTCCCATATTTCCAGCAGTCTCCTTCACTAGTAAACAAAATTTAGATGAAAGAACATACCCTCAGGCAAGACAAGGTCTTGGAATCTAAACCAAACTGTCATCTTTTACTGGGTGGACTATTTAACTTCATTTGAATCCTTTCCTTTCTGAACCCTTCATCTATTCATTTTTCTCTTCTTGATATGGCTGAAGAAATTACTTTCTGGTTCATTCTTTAGGCCTTCCCTGTCAGCACTTTTTTCAAAATTAAATATAATTGACAACAGTGATAATAGATAGAACTGCAAGTTTTAAAAGCACAAGCTTTAGAAATTTCTCTGCCAGCTGCATGAAGGGTATTGTCACACAACCAGGAAGAGGGAAAAAGACCTGGTGTTCCATTTAACTTGTTTAGTTAAATGGAACAGGCTCATACTTTACATCATAATTTAAAAAGCATTTACAAGCTATCCTTTTACACAACCGTTACCAATAAATGTTCCAGAATTTCAGTTTGTTTACAAAACTATGAGGGTTTTTTTAGCAACTGGAGATATGTCAAACTTTCCATTTTAGACCTTTCTAATTATTTAGAGAGGCACTAAAGTTATTAAAATGGCAGGAAAGTTCAGACTTCGGTAGCAAAGAAGAGAAGTTCAAAGATGGAAAAGGGAATTCCCAGCCATAATCACACAGAGAAAATGCAGCCTCATGTGTGGATAGAGGCACTGAAAGTAAATTGCTGGAAGCACTAAAAAAGATAACTGCTCTATATAATTGCACAGAAAGATGTATCGGTCTTTCACAGAAAACGTAAAACATGAACATCACTTAAAGTTCCCATGGGAATTAACAACCTAATATCCTACACATCTCTGACAATTCTGGCAAACACCTCATTTCCTTTCAAAATCTGATACCCAAGTTTTTAGGACATCTCAAATATACTGAATGCATTTTCAAAGTATGTTCATGGAAGAATTAGATGATCTCTAGCAGCCTACATAACAGCACCATTTCATTCTTTTAAAAGTGGCATGCAGATTGTAGCAGCCCCATCTTTTCTTGGGACAGACAGCTCCAAGTTTCTTAGCAAGATGGAAGGTACATGTCATTTTTATACATACACAATTCGTTTTTATACATACACCATTCTGATTTCCCAGGTTCAGTCCCTTAAAGGATTAGTTTTCCAGCCACAGTTTGGGTATGACAGTATTTTGAAAGGAAGTACCTGCATCAGTAAGCTTCTTCCTTAAAAGGCTTCTATATATTTTGTACGGTAAGCTATGATTATATATAATTTAAATAGATGTGGTAGTACTAAGTTTTAAAGAGAAATCAATATGCTTTTCTCACTTGGTTATGTCATTCTCACCAACTATCCTTTGGTGAGCATCGTGCAGAAGCTCCTGACCACTCAAATGGAATTCTTCCAGAAACAGCTGAACTGGACTGTGTGCCTTGGAAATGTGCCTGATGCACCACCTGAAGCATGGACAAGGGAGACACTGAGATCCCAGCCCTAGCTGTTTCACCCTACACAAACACACACACACACACACTGGGTTTTGTCCTGTGCATTATTAGCCTTTTCTAGATGTTAAATTTCCACTCAGGCTCCCGCTCAGCCAAGGAGAGGTAGAAAATACGAGTAACAAGAACAAAAAACTCATGGGTTGAGATAAAGACAAGGAGATTGTTTATCAGCTACTATTTTCAGCCAAACAACCTTGACAAAATTAACTTATTTTTTGCCAATTAAAACAAGTACTTATTGATTTGGGTAGAGGGAATAAAGAAGATAAACATGAAACCAAGAAATTTCCTCCCCCCTTTCCTGGGCTTAGCTCCACTCCAGCCCCCAGCTGTGAGTAGTGCAGGGGTGAGGGCCATGCTCAGCACACTGCAGGGTCCTCCATATGCTCTACCATGGTGAATCTCCTCCTTCCCTGACACTGCTGTTCCCTCTTTTGTTCCACACTCCCTACACTTTGCTCCAGTGTTTCCTGCCCCTCCTTAAATGTATCTTCACAGAAGCACCACACACAAGACTGATGGGTTTACCTTTGGCCCACTGGAGCTGTCTGGGAACCCACAGCCCCAAGCATCTTCCCACAAAAGCTGTCCCTGCACCCTCCTGTTATCAAAAACATTAATCCAGATCTAATTCCCTTTCTGCTGTACACTACACACCTCTGCCTCAAATCACCCTGTAACAGTCTCATGGAGCAATCTGCACGACACCAAATTCCAGTTTAACCAATCACACCGTACCTGAGGTCACACTTCCAGAACCAGGTGAACTTCCAGGGAAATACTGACTTTAAAAATTTCCCTATCTCCTCTCTTTGCCCATTCTTGCTGCTCTGTGCAAATTACTTCTAGGCTTTATTATTCTAATAATACATCAGGGAAGTCATAAAAGCTCTCAGTGCAGCCAACACGCTGCAACAGGAATGAGCAGCTGGAGGTGGGAACATCCTGTATTGACATTGGCAGTGAAACTCCTATACTACAGAACCACAGTAATGTTTCTGCCCCAAAGATTTGTTCTTTTTAAATATTTTTTTTCCTTCCACGAGAGAGTATTCCCATTTCCCTTAATTAAAACAGCATTTCCTGTCTTCCTGGGATATGTGAGCGACTCCTCAGCACACAGATACATCCCACCAGTTAATGACTCGTTGCCTCAATGAGCACTAAAAGCTTTTCCTGCCTCTCCTCCCACACACTTTGGGGTGGCTGAGGCTCCGGGGTAGCCAAGCTGATTTAACTGCTGGTTGTTTCCCTCTTCATCCCACACACATTCCTGCCCTCTGTTCAAGCAGCCTGCAGCTTGTCACACCACACACCAAAACCATTTCAGTGCTAACTCAGTTAAGAAAAATATAAATTTATTTTTGTCTCCATTGGCTCACTGTTTTGCAGTTTTAGCACTAGAAATGGCTCATGAGCAATCTCAATTACAGAACTTGACTTAAAAGAAAGAAAAGGAATATGGAAGGAGAAAGAAAGTAAGGCTAGGCAAAAGCAGCCTTTAAAGCTGCTTAGGATGTTACAAAACCCAAGTACACCTTTCCCTGAAAGTGTCTCCACTGTCACCAAATCTTTACTGCATAATCCATCTGTACCTCAGCAAACATGCCCACAGCAGGCACCAAAAAGAAACAAATGGATGAAGCTGTGAGTGGCCCTTGATAAAAATGCCATGGGAATCAACAAGTACAGTGGCAATGTGAGAGAATCCGTCTCCCATCAGTATCTTTTATTTAATGCTACTGTAGCATTTGGAAACAAAATGCTGGCATGAAGCAAGAACAGCAATATGCAATTACAGCTAATATTTCCCTTTCTGAGACCTCCATGAAGAAACCTATGGAAATCTTCATTTTGTGGAACTAAGACTCTGCAGATGTTGGCTAAATTCTGAGTAACTTTCACTTGCTACTCTATTCTTTCTCAGTGTTTGGACATAAATATAGATTTGGACATAAATATAAACAGCTTTTTAGCTGGAGCTGGGTGTCTTGGGAGACTTAAAAGGCAATTTTCCTTCCTCAATTTATACTCTGTCAGCTATAATGAACACAAAACTGGGTGTGAAAAAATCCCACTCTTCTCTCAACTTCTGATACATCCACCAGACTTGTCCAGAATCAAGTATCTGACAGACAGTGTAAGTTGGTTTGCATGATTGTGTCCATGAAAACAACTCTCTCCCCTTTTATTCTTTCTCATTTTTACTAACATGCAAATAAGCAATGCTTCATAAATAAGATGGTGTATTTTAGGAAATGAATCAACCTGAACTAACAAAAATGTTTAAGGATGCCCAAAAGAGTATTTAACAGCTGCCTACTGCAGATAATCTAAACCTACTTCATTTAATTAAACGGTAATTCTTAGCAACTTTTTACAAAGCACCCACCACATGGAAAAAAAAAATCTAATGTTTTTCAAGGAAGAACAAAGAATAAATATCTCTCATCTAAGACTTTCCACACTCTATGTCCTCTTGGTTAATACTCAACAGCAGGTTCAGAGGTAGGGGAAAAGGGAAAGAGGAAACATAAGAATGCAAAACCAATACTTCCTGGATTATTATTTTTTAATTAATTATATGCACAATCTGTCTTTTCTCTACAGCAAAATAGCAGTTTCTGAAGTGATTCACAAACTCAAGAAAGAATAAAATAATCAGAAGCAGGGTTACAAACTCTATAAATTAATTTAAAATGGAGTAAGGAGGGTTCTTTCTGTCACGAGGTTGGCCTTCTAAATAGAAATGAAATTATTGCTGAAAACATTTTGCAACCTGTGCTGTAAAATCTGAAACACTTCTAATGTTGCACTGTTTTCAATAATTAATGAAAGGAAATTGAAAATAGTCATTGACTCCCAAGTTGTGATCAATCAAGTTATGAAAGCGGGTTCACTACTGATAACCACATTTATTAAATCCCACATTCCTGCCTGTTTCCCAGCGCTGTTGGTGAAACCCAACACCTTCCCAAGTACCATAGACCACAGGTTTTTACACTGCAAACCACAATTTTAAACACTTTGTGATACAATGAGTTCCTTAAAAGAAGGAAGTGCAGCAGCAGATCTGTCAGGAGGATGCCGTGAAATTTCTCTTGAAAACAAACAAAAATAAAACACAGAAACAATTGCCCATAAGGTGTGTATTTGATAAAAGAATTCTACATGCTGGCTGGAGCACTGAACTGGAAAAATTCTCAGCTGTATGGCCACAGTGGACTTTACTGAAATAATTGGAAAGTCGTGCTTTCTTGTAATGAAAACTAACACTTTAAAGTAGCAGCCCCATTAAACGCAGCAATTTTTCCCTCTTTTGTCAGCTCCTTCTCCTCTCCTGCACCATCCTTCCCTTCATGCTGGAGCAATGCCAGTGCAACTGCACCAATTAACACGATCAAGGAATCGATCCACCTCAACTGCAAACAATCCTCTTCCCTCTCCCCTTGGTGGAGTTCCCTGGTGGAGCTGCTTTTCCACCAGACTGATTCTGGTGAGTCCTGGGAACCTGCACAAACACCTCTGAGCACAACAGCATTGTTAGCCTGGCAATAGAAACAAATGGCCAGATTACAGCAGCAAAAAACATTTGACAATATGTCAAATCTCAACAGTCTGAAATCTCAATTGCTGTCCTTCTCCTATAAAGAAGCCAGATAGAATATTTTACAATATTATCAGGAAATGCTAACTTGCCTTAGTTTTATGTTTTCATATATTTAACTGCACCTCAAATTAAAACTGAGACATGAACTTGTAAGTCAGGTGATACTTCTTTTGTCCCTCTGTAGTGTCCTGTTTGTGCAGTTCCACATGGACACGTGTCCCTGCAGATTTCTCACTAGGTGGCAACGCAGCTCCAGCTTTGATCTGCGTGGAGTCAGCAGCTGAACACAAACGGAGCCTGCAGGGACTCAGCTGCAGAGAGCTTTGGCTTGGCCAGTTCTATAGTTCTGTACCCCCTGATCTGACTAATGACAAATACAGTTCAAGCCTAAGAACAAAGAAAAAAGCCACTCTAAAATAACTAAGGTACATCCAGTGCTAAGCACCTTTTCATCCATGTTCTGTGCAAGACCAGTCTCTGCTCTACTTCCAACCAGAGCCCTTCGGAGCTGATGGCCACACACCAATATCCTACTACACCGAGAGACACACACTGAGAGTTGTATAATACAATTGGAATACATTTATTTTGCTCTCATAAAACAGAAGTTCTTCATTTAATCCACCAACTGCAACGCAGTCTTGTATTTATTGCTATAAAACCTAGCAAAAAGCTTTAGAAAGCTAAAACCTGCAAGTAGTTCAGTTTAAATCACTGGATTTTCTCTTTTAAAGGTTAATCGCCCAGAGTGAAGTTCTTAGTTTCATTTTTTTGTACATTTGTTTGTTTCTGGAGGGTTCTTTTTGCTGCAGGCTTGTGTCCATGTATGTGTGCGTTCAGGGTTTCTCTCCAGCCTTTGGCCATGGCAACACAGCCAATGTATTATCTCAGAATGTGCTAAAAGCATTATTACCAATGTTATGCTTAGATTGGCACAACATTTTTATGCCAAACATTGACATCTTTTGGCCAGAATTCACTTAGGCTGATGAGGTTAACTAAAGGTTATAGACATTGCAGTCCTTTAAGTGAGTTTTTAGTACTCATGTACTAAAATGTAATGACATTAAATCAAGTAAGTGCCCTCAGAGGCAATGGAACATTATTAAGAAGATGATGTTAGCTGATCCTGAAAAATTAAGTGATTTCTCTTGCTGATCATTCTAACATTTGAAGGTTTTTGGGTTATCTTTGTTTGAAATGGCTTTTTTTCTGTAACTTAGCCTTTGCCTAAATGTAATGACAACCAAATTTACTTTTTGATAATAAGAAAGAACCTGAGTTTTACAGGAAAAACTCTGGTATTTAAAAGACACAAAGGAAGTCTCTTCATAGCATATTCAGCTGGTCTAGACAAACTGTCTGTAACTCCTGCTTGAGGAAGGGTTAAATAATCCATTACACTGCTTCTGCTGCTGAACACTAACAGTCAGGAACAGCCCAAAGGCACTCAAATACGGAACTGACTGCCTAAGATGCTTCTCATACAGACAAATTGTACTTGTTTGCTTTGATCAAAGTTTCTTTCTTTCTTTCTGCTGGGCTCTGCACAGCCAACACAAAACCAGTTGCACAATAATGCTAGAAAGGAAACAATCTACTTAGCCCAAGTCTAGACAAACCAAGCAATACCAGCACCTAAAAATGACTCCAACTCCACAGCGCCACAGAGCTTGGTGACTGACAGTGTTTTAGTTGGCAAACAGCTCAGGTCAATTTACAGTTTTTCTCAGATAAAATAGTACAAGCTGCAGTAAATGCTGCTGCAGGGGACATCTGAATTCTCCAAGTCCCTGCACAACACATGGAACTCAGCAAAACAGCACCTACAGTGCACCCTGAGTAATAGACGACTACCCAGCAAACGTAAGAATGATGCCAATTCTGTTGTACTTGGAAATTGTGCAGAGGAATGATGTCTGAATGCTGGAGAACAACTACCTTTGCAAAACTTGTTTTCTGGTGCAGTGACAGAACAATGTCAGGAACCAGAAAATTCATCTCAAGCAGTAATAATCCAGGATATGAGAAAATTTGATTTTGGTTTGTTCCACTTGTGCACATCCTTCTCTTTGCAATTATTACCAAAAGTCAAAGAATTTTTTTCTTTGTTAACTGACACATTATAAAGCAAGTTTTGTAAAACTGGTATGCATGTCTAAGTTCAATCATTAAAAAAATTCACTACAGAATGAATTTTTAGCAGCACTTTCAAGATTCCATACCATCAAACCAACAAAGTTTCAACTAGACTTGTTGATATTTACCAAATATCCAGAAAGTACTTCTGCATACCAAATCTGTAATGCTTTTAAGAAGCACATTGTCCCTTTTTGCTTGTGCAGTTGCAAAACACCTCCAAGCCTCTAAACCAATGCTCTTAAAACACACCCCCCTCCTCTCATTCCACAGAAATCAGATGTAATGATGTAAGCAATGCAACTGAGCTCAAACCTGCTTCTAGCAACATTGAGGTCACAGCTCAAGGAATAAGGTTTTAACTTGCCTGACTTGTCTCTGATTTTGCAGCAGCTGAAAACACCAAAAATCTTTACAAACTGTCACTTACGCTTTCCTTTGTAAAACAGATAAAGCTGACAGAGGTAACATAACCCCAATAAAGAACCAATCCAGTGACAACTTTGCCTAATTATTGAGTCCCAGCACAATTACAAGTCAGAGAAATATTTTCTTTCATAATGTTCACACACTTCTCATGTTATTTAAAGGACAATTTCTCTTCACCAATACAGATGGGAAGAGTTTTCATCTTTAATCTCATCCAAGCATTAAGTGAATAATATTTCATTTCCCTTCTTTATTATCTGGTGATAAGCAAAAAAATACCTAAAACTCATACTTAGTGAAAGTTGAGTTAGAAACAGTTCAATCAGCTAAAAAAATCTGTGAACTTGGAAATTGTATCCAAGTAGGAGATTGGACTTGCAAACAGTACACCTGCACGGCTTTTTACCTAACTTTTGAGAGTTTCTCATTGCCTCTGACCTTTCATGTGATGCCAACAGCAAGAGTCACATTGTAATACACAACAACTTCCTTCACTGTCACAGGGTATTTGGAGGGGCTGACATGGGTATAAAAAGCCTTGTAGTACCAAGCTGGAAATAATGGATTGCCCCTCCTGCTAGACAGAGCAAAGATTGCTTAAGTACTTGTATATAAAAATCTTTCACACTGAATGAGCCTTTCTCAGGTGCTAAAAGATTTGACTCAAATTTGTACAAATTTCTTTCACGGGTATCCAAATCTGAAACGATGATCCATTAGACTAAGAACAAACCTTTATAAATTCCGCCCATTTTTCTTGCTCTAAAGTGCAAGAGCAACAATAAGCTTGCATATATATATGAAATTATTGAAACATATATACATAACTGTATTTTAGAAGTCCACAAAAGTAAAATAATCTGCATCCTCTCTGCAAAATAGCTTTACAAGAGCACTGTAAGAAACTGTTAGCATGGTTCTTTTGTTAAAAGAAACCCACATTTCCTTTCCTCACAAGTAAAATGCCTGTCAAGGATCAAGAATATCACTGACATGATAGGGTACATGGAAATGTAAAACGTGACATATCAGTCATCTGAGCTAAAGAGGGCCCTGACCCATTCCACAGAGTTTTTAGAACACCCTTCTTGTCTGCACGACAAAAATTAAAACTATCTCTTAACGTGACACCACACGACTCTCTGGCTGAAAGCAGCCTTGTCCAGATGCTGAAAATAATCTGAAGCACAGGGAGTTGCACAAGGTGATCTCCCCACCCTTTCTTGAAGGAAGAAGCAAACACGATTTCTGAGCCCGACCTCCCTCCCCTCACAAACCTCTTTTGGTGAAGCAACCTGTCCAGTGTGTCTCAGGCTGCACAACCTGTTCTTCCTTTTCCAGAATGCTGCAGCAGGAAGATGAGAAACCAAGGCAGGGAGGGGTGTAACATCCACTCTAGAAAGCAGATGAATTATGCACCCGTGACTTTGACATAAAAACTCAAATTTGCAAACCCATGAGCTGTTTTATGCAGGTTGTATATGCATCTGCAACAGAATTAAAAGGCAGCTCAGGTCCTAGCAGAATTTATGAGCTTAAATGCAGTATATGCATAGCAGTTCTGCTGCTTCAGGGCACAATGATACAGAAGAGTCTCTGCCAGTCAATACTGGATTAATAAACCATGATGGACCTGAGTTAGCACCATGTAAGGTCACCTCAAAGGCACAGGGACCCTGATGCTTGAGGATTTATTAGGCCAGCTAAACACAAGCTGTGGAAATGCCAATGAACACCCCTGAAATGGAGTGCCAGGAAAATGGGGCTGACACTCTCCAAAGGGTCAGGACTGGTGCTACAGTAGAGCTCACAAACCTTGACAGATAAGAAAAACACATTGTACATGTTTTGCAAATCCAAATGCTTTCTAACTATACTTGTATTATTGCACCTATTTTTTCTTATTAGCTACAGTACGCCTCAGTCTCCATTCACCACAGAGAATTAAGACTTGGCTGCTTAATTCATCCTGCTGCATAAATCTTCAGTCATGAACAACTAATAAGGAAATAAAATGGCCTCAGAGCACAGAGAAATTAATACAATTTAGACATATATATTTATATATACTACATATTACAGTCAGCTTGGATAGCTTATTCATAATTCCTAGGTAAGAAGGATTAAAAAACAGACTAAATTGCATCATAACATTCTTAAACTGAAAAAAGAATAATTAAGGTTCAACATATTTTTACAGCTTTGAACCTTTAGCATTGAACCTGAGCCTAAAGCTTTGAACTTTTCCGCATTTTTGAAAATTTATTAAATTAAACTGGCTTTCCTCTTTTGTTTCCCAAATGCCACAGAAAATCATGAAACTGGAATCCATTTAAGTCTTTTGTTTCCACAAGCAGTATTATTCAAGTGACACTTGTGCCAACTCAAGAACAATCAGAGACACGAAAGCGCTGTGTGCTGTCAGCAATGAATACTGGAATCAAAGCAAACAACACATCTGTCATAATCCATTTTTAAGAGTATTTTTAAAAACATATGTACTAAATAAAACTTTGAGGACAGCTACAATGGATGTAATGAAAACCGTACAGAAGTATAAATGTAAATACTGCATAAATGTAGCAACCATTTCTTCTACAGAGTATTTTCTTTGTTTTATTGTTTTATAACTGTAAAGTTATCTTTAAAATACTGACATGGTCCATATGACTAAAATTACACAAAACCAGTAGCCTGCTGGTAGTCATGAAATCTGATTCATCATCTCCAGTTTGGAAAAGGATTTTGAGATACAAATCTATTATTTACACATACTATAATTAGCAAGCACAAAAAACTCCCAACCTTGTAAGAAAATTTACAAAAGCTTCAATTTTTTAAAATTTAGAAGTTAAATAATTTTCAGGTATAGATATTGCTCACTACTATAACACATGTTCACTGTGCTCACCTGATACTACAAGGTACAAAACCTTCAGCAATAACCGATCTTTGAGTTTAAGTCTGAGCACTCTTTGAATGGCTAAAATCTGCTGGAGAATGGATTTGGACATTGAAATAATGCATTAGGATAGCATCATATGCAAGGGTAAGAATTTTCTATTATCTTTTAAGACCTAAGGAGCCATGGAGTTGCAACATGCTCCACCGGAGCCCTGCCCAGACAGGAGGCTCAGGCACAGCCTAGAACAGAGCTGGCTTGTTTAAACAAGCTCTCCTGGGTCCTGATCCCTGAACCACACTGTCCTTTTTGGAAACAGATCAGGTGGAGAGAATGCCACCAAAGCCAGCTACCAAATCTCAGAACACTTTTCTGGGTCAGCCTTTGTGCAAAAGCTTCCAGACCAGATGAAAATGACAATTTACACCTCAGCAATTTAGGAACACAAACAAAACTGCTCCTCTATCCTGCCCAGAGGGCCTCAGAGAACCAACAGCTACCAAGATCTCAATTTACACAAACAAGTAACAACACATACCACATTGCAAAGAAAATTAGTGTCACATCACTGTATTCCTTAAAATCTCTAAATCTTGTTAGGAATCAGGCCCTTCTTTAGTCGGTTCAACTTTTCCTATATGCAAATGTCAAAGTGATATCAATTAACTTACTACTAACACAGCAAGACTGTCTGCTGCCAGATAGCCTCCATCCAACCATGAAAGGAACAAGATTCCTTGAGCTCTCACAGTCTCAGACAACTGCTGTGGAAGTTGTATCTGCAGGGATACAAGGCCAGAATCTGGTTCACTCGGTGAGGTAAGGAACTCTTACCTTCTCCTCATTAATTACAAGAAGGGCAAAACAAAATTATGCACAAGTGCCCAGATATGCACCCTGTACCTACAAAATGTAAGTGGAGCAATGGGTAAGAAAAACTTGGAAGTTTTGTATCAACTGATACAGGAGGGCAGAATCTTCAAAGACATATGAAGCAAATCCTGAAATTTGTCTTATCTCAGCAAAGCCAGTGCCCCCACATTTATCAGTTCCTATTTGTTACAAGCAACCTCAGAACCAGACCAGTTGTAATTGATCTCTGGTTTGGGCCAGCAGACAAACCAGGATAATCACAAACACAGATTGAAACCGAAGCAACAAAACATGCACAGGTACTGAAGGTCCAAGGCTTGTTATTCAAAGAGTAATCACAAATTCAGCTAAACAAAGGACTGCAGAATTCTCTTCACCTGACACAACATTCTTCAGAGGAGCCACTGCTCTTGTGCAAATCCAGCAATCAGTTTGCAAGAAGCAAAGATGATAGTGAAGTGTAGCGCTGAGAGCCAGGGGGAATCAAGTTACTGCAGTGCCACAGGAGGATACAGATTTGATTCAGGATATGAACCTGCCTTCCTATCAGCAAACAAACTGTCACCACAGCATGACCAGCTCTAAAGCTCTGTTCTACAACATAACATTTCTAAATACTAACCCAGAAGAGACACAATTTTATAAAGAGACCTTCCCTCCCTGTCTGGGTTTATAACACTGAAGAAACCAATTCTTCTTGCAGTAGTTATTACTACATGGAAGACAGAAAAAGACTGCATAATGTAAATTATTTTTATAAAAAGGAAAAAATCCCTCCAGAATAGATATTAAAATATTCTTTTCCTCCAAAGATCTTGGCACATAAGTGCCCTCAGTCCTCAGACCAGCATTTGCAACGCAGATTAACATGCCCTGAAGCTGTGAATAGCTTTGACTGTTACTGTACAGCCTTGTCATTCCTCAGTAGTTACTAAATACAACAGAACCAAGGCAGAAGATGCTTTTGTGTTATAAAACACAGAGGGATAAGCAATGAACAAAACAGTGCCCTGCATCAGAAATGACCAGGTGTTCACATAGGAGTGAAAAAGCCAACATGTGGCCACTGGGATGGAGACCAGGGATAGGGAGGCAAGGGATGTGTTCCTAAGCTTGAATGCCTTTGTTTCAATACCAGGATCAGTACTTAAAAGTCTGTTAACTGACAATTAATTAAATTGATTGGAATTTCCCCCAAATTAGTAAGCTCCTCATTTGGGTGTGTGATGGGCGAAAGAGAGGATGATGACACAAAAGGAGCTGAATAAGTAACTTCAGCAATCCAGAGTAAGAGGAGTTAATAATACAGACAGACCACACCAACTAAACAGGACATGACCAAAACAAGGAAACTGCTGGCAAAAAGCCTGGTAGCCCAGACCATTTCTAGAATGAAGCACATATTTTCAAATCTTTAATTGGTATTTATTTGCTGACTAGTCCTACCAAGTACACAGGAACACAGATAAGCTGCTATTGCAGCTTTGATAAGATTTGGGGCTTTCTCCTCTCACTCCATTGTGTTACCTTATGCATGCACTTTCTCCAGCTAGGGTCCTTGTAGTTTAAGGCAAAAAGAAGCCCAGAACAATGCCTATGAGCTATTTAGGAAAGAACTGAGGTATCAACCATGGCTATTTACAATACATGCTCCAACAGTTCCTACTCCAACCCCAGACTGCATTTCTGTCTTAAACAGATTCATTGGTAGCCCTTAGAAGAAGAGAAAATCTCTTGTTTTCTGTCTGTCTCACAACAGTTTATCTCAGATTTCAGAGTAACACACAGCACACAGAATTATTTTCCCTTAAAGGTATTACCAAATTCTCAACTGAATAAACTCAAACTACGTTTGCTTGTGCTTTCCCCTTAACAGGATAAATCCTTTTCAACCCTAACATGTTTCTAAATAAGGTACATTTAAAAAAGGAAGCAAGCCAATCAACAAGACAGTAAAGACTTGGGAGACTTAGGGTGCAAGTCCTCTATTCACTTTTTCCTCCAACTTGAATTAAAATAAATCAGCCTAAAGGTAAAAGAAGTACCAAATCAAATGCAAACGAAGCCACAGGAGTGCAGACTAAGGAAGCTGGAATGAAGAAATAGGGCTTTCCCTTCCCCTTCAGCAGCCAGGAGCTGTTCAGTCCTCCTGAGGGGGAAAGGGGAGGAGATGCAAAGCAGTGATGCTCACCCACACACTGCACAGATGGAAAGTGACATCTAATAGTCCTCGAGTTACCATCCTACATTTCCAGGGAATCCTAGTTCCTTTACTGGTTTTTCCCTCAGTCAGATAAGCTATTAAGAGCTGGAGATGGTGGGTGCCCTATCAGCCTGCAGCAGAAGATTGCTCCTTGTAGAACTACAACATCAGAGATGAAAAGCTTCTTTGCAAACCTGTCAGCCCCACTTGTCCAGCCCTGGGCTGGAAACACAGGCTCCACTTGGGTAGAGCTTTTCAAAGAGAACGATGAGGACACAAGAGGATACAGCACTGATAACCTGTACAGACCTGAAAACAGATGTGTAACACATACATATTGCAATAAACACTTTTGTGGTGGCAATTCGGATTCAAATGCTAATTAGATTTGGCAAAGGAAAAAAAAATCTGCTTTGCTCAGGCAAAGTAGTACTTCATAAGTCATTTTCACTACTCAAAATGCTATAAACTAAGGCAATATTTTCAGTAAAACTTGCAACTGTAAATTGTCACTATATCACAGGCAACATTAAAAGTGACAGACATTAAGAAATCTACAGTAACTGGTTTTGTCACAGTAGATAAAACTATATTTTTAAAATCTAAATTTATTTAGTCTTCTAAAGGAAATCAAGAAGCTTGGGGTTTATAGTGCTGACTCTGCTAGGAGCTTTCAGTGGAACTCATATTGGTAAAATAATTTTTAGTTATTTAAAGTATTAAAATGAAGTTCTCATTTAACTGCCTTAACAAACACTAAGACACTCTGAAACAATAAAATATTACTTTTTAGCGCCAGTGTCTTTTGCAGTTGGGCTTTTCCTTCTATAGCAACTTCAAAAAACAGGGAAAAAAAATTGACCACTGAATATTTTAGGCAAAAGAAATACACAGAACAAATCCCCTCCCCCAACCAAGAAATACACCATAAATCTTACTCATATGAAGTGATTTTAAAAAAACAAATTCCCATGAAAATCTGTGTCATAGATTTTAAATAAACCAGCCATAGATCACAGTGAATTTACTTACATTGCCAATTTACTCACTGTCACTGTGTGTATTTGTTGGTTGGATTCATATTAGGAAATCAAATACATACAATATATTCAGTGTGAGTAGACTGTCCCTGATAAATGTCATCATTAAAATAAATGGCTTGTAGATGGAAAATGCCATGCCAGAAACTGCTCGGTAACACACAGAGCTGTAACACACAGAGCTGGTTAACACAGGTCTCACTCCTAAAGTTACTGCTTATACATGCAGCAGTTTTAAAACACAGAACTAGAAAAAAATTCAATGCAGTATTGAAGATAAAGTTTAATTAATATAGAATATGTTCATTCAAGGTTTTATTAAGTGGATTTTTCCTAAAACGTAACTGCATACACAATAATTTATTGCTTGTACCTAACTTCTTTCACTCCATTAAAACAAGTGATATACTGGAAGAAAACTGATGGTAAAGATGGTAGAACTCGAACAGCAGATAAAATGTAGAAAGTCTTGAAGATACAAGTTCATAAATCTCCTTGGGACTTTCAGGTCTTAGACTTAAATTTTCATGCTTCTCTTGACTGAGCAGCTAAAAAGCTTCAGTATTCTACTGTGTATGTTAGCCAAGATATATTTTTACAGGATAGTTTCCAAACACAAGTAGTTCCATCTGTCTTCATAGCAACTAGACCTAATTGTTTCTCTTAATATTTGTCTTTTCTCAAAAAGATTACAAATCTATTTTATCCCCCTTCTGAAGCAACTCTTACCCTGGGAAACAGCCATTGTGTACAAGTGGACTAAACACTCTCCCACATAATGACATACTATGGAGATCTCTCAGCTTCTACATAGTTCATGTATTACTCATAAGTATTTGCTGATGCAGAAGTTAGGATGAAAATTTCCATGGAGATCAGTGTGCAGTTTCTACAACTGCAGTACAGATTGTGGCAGTTTGCCACTGGTCTTCAGTTTCACTAGTTTTTTTCATGCCTAATTTTTCAGCTGGAAGACCAGTTAGATCATAGGAGGATTATGCTATGTGTGTTCATTTTATTATGAATATATAGGCATATATACGCTACAGATCAAAAATGTGTCCCCCATTTTAAACTCTGTAATTCTCACTCCCAACCAATTATTTAGGGGGTCCATTAAGGTTCGCTAAAAAATCTTTACTTTTGCAAATTTCCATTGGCTGTAGCTCAAAAGCATGTTCATCTCCAATCCAATTAAAACACCAGTACGTGCAGAAAAGCTTCAAGAGGAATGTTTGTAGCTGACTGATGGGAAAATTGCCCAAGACTGTGATGTACCTACCAAATTTAGCAGAAGACTCTGGACATTACAAAAGAATAGCAATCTGTGGATCAGAAACCATGAATCTTGCTTTTATAAAATAAATAAGTAAAATAAATATTTCAGGCAAGATTTGCAAAGGATTCAATTTGTCCCAAGCTAAGCCCACACAACCAAAAGACAGGGGTTTTACCCATGCCCTACTGCCATGGCAGGATACAGGTTTGTCATTCTAACAATGCTATTGCACAAGGATCATTATTTATCATACCACAGTGACATATATTTTTAGGTTCACAAACAACAAACTTGAGCATTTAAGAATCAAAAAAGGTGCTCTTTGGATCAACGAATTAACAAAAACTGCAGCTCAGCTGCAATTAATTTTGGATTTTGTTGATTGCACAAACCAGAACAGAATACATGCTAGCATCCAAACAGAAAATATTTGAAAATACAGCTGATGCTTATTATCTTCCCTGTGTTTGTAACCAGCCTGAATTCCAGCAAGCACAGCTAGAGCCTATTTCTGGATTATTGGCAAGAATCAGGATTCATTAGACAAGTACAGAGCATGTACAGAGACAGAAGTGTTTTGGAAATCATTTTAATTTTTCAGAACAGGAGTTGGACATACCTCATGAATTCTGCAGAAATTAAAGACAACGTTTAAGAATGAAGACTTGAGAGTGTTTATAAAATAAATCTTTTTAGAAGCGTACTTCCAGATTTTAAAAAATAAATTTAATTATGACTTTGCTTTGCAGAGAGGGTGAAGAAGCACACCTTTGTCATTTGGCTTATTGTACTGGTAAAAGCTCTAAGCATTGTCTACTGCCCTAGGATAGCTGGAGCAGGAATTATCCTTCCTTACTCCTCCAAGCTAAATTTGTTTTTCAAACAAATTTGCTTTGCTCAAATTCTGTCTCAAACACTTTGCTTTGCTAAGCAAGAAGGATGCTATAATTAAAGAAGGGGTTTAGAAAAGAAAAGAAATAGGTTATGTGATAAAACCTGATCTGCACACCCACAAGGGAGCACAGAGAAACAATGACATGTAGGGCAGGGGACAGCCCAAATACTGCCCTGCTCAGCTGCTGCCAGGTCCTTACAGGAGAGCCATCAACCCATCAGGAGCTTATGAAGCTGCCTGTGTGGAATCACAGCCTGGCTGAAGGGACCTGTGGAGGTGATCTGCTCCAACCCCTCTGCTCAAGCAGGGCCACCAAGACCCCACTGCTCAGGCAGCTTTTGAATATCTCCAACAATCCCACAGCCCCCCTGGACAATCTGTGCCAGTGCTTGGTCACTCTCACAGTTAAAAAAGTGTTTCCTGGTGCCGAGGCAGAAGTTCCTGTGTTTCAGTTCGTGCCACTGCCTCTGGTCCTGTCACTGGGCACCACTGAGGAGAGTCTGGCTCTGTTCTCTTTGTACCCTTCCCTCCATGAATTTGTACACATCAAAAAATCCCTCCTGAACCTTTCCTCCTCCAGGCTTTAAAAGCCCTCCCAGCTTTTCCTCACAGAAGAGATGTTCCAGTCCCTTCATCTCAGTGCCAGCCCTTTGATGGGCTCTCTCTGGTACCTCCATGTTCTTCCTGGACTGGGGATCCCAGAACTGGGACCAGCAGTCCAGGTGTGGCCTCAGGGGTGCTGAGGACAGGGGCAGGACCATCTCCCTCCACCTGCTGCCAATACTTTGTCTAAGGCAGCCCAGGACACCAGTGGCTCCTCTTTACCACAAGGGCTCATGGCTGGCTCATGTTCACCTTGGTGCCCACCAGGACCAGCACATTTTCCCTCCTCCAGTCCTTAGGCATCTCTCCCAGCCACCTTATTCATTCAAAGATTATCCTGAATGTCCTCTCAGTGATATCTCTAAGCTCTGTCAGCACTTCTGGGTGCACATCTGTGTAAATACACTTTAACAATTCATTATCCTCTGCTGCTTCAAGCCTGTTTCAGACTGACACAACACAGAGTTCTTAGACATCTTTTATTTCACATATTTAAACACCAAATGCAAATACGCAAGTCATCAAACTCTCAAATGTCCTATGCATCCAACTAAATATTCAGTAAAGGGACAGACAAGGCTGAAATAGTATGATATTTTAAAGTATTTTTTCAACAATTGTGAAGTGTGCCTGTGATATTTTATTTCTGGGTAGAGCAAGGATTAGGCTCTTTAGAATCCTGCTCAACTGCAATCTTTCACACTATGCTTTGGGAGATATGATTTGCAAAGCAGAATCACATTCAGAGTGACTGACTGAGGATGCACCTGTGGCTGACTGGGATGAGCATTTCAATGCCAGGCTTACCACTGGCAAAACCCCCACAAAACAAACCTGGCAGTTATCTTCAAGACTTTTTTAAGCTATTCAGCACACCCACATGCATCATTCTGTTTGGAATAAGTAGTATTAACTGCAGCATACCTTTTCACTTCTGTGATTCATGCTGGATCACAAGCACTGTCTGAAAATGTTTCTGCCCAATCTAGTAAGAATTTAAAGTATTTTAAAGTTTAATTTCCAGTGAACGTTGCATTCTAAATGGTTGTGAGCTCCTGGGAACAGATGGGATTCAAACAACGGATTTCAAGGACCACCAAGTTTTTGTCCACATGAGGTGATGTATAAACACAAGTCTTCACTGAAGTTTTCCTGAATTAGCAAATATCCTGTAACACTTGAAAAGACCCAAATATGCATAAATTATACTTATTTCCTTGGAAAATGGTTCAATATTTTACACTACCCAAATAGATTAATGAGTTATTTCAGTGAAGATTTTGATCAAATGATTCCTAAGCCCTATATTATATGTACAAAGAGGAATTAACTTTTAAGTGACAAACCTTATTTCACTGAGTTAAATGACAAGAAGTTTAAAGAAAGTTTCCACAATAATATTTGCTGGCATTGGTCTTATTTTCTTGTTCACAAACGTGAATATATTTCCTTATTTCACATATATGGAAGTGTGATACAGAATCATAGGATAGTCTGGGTTGGAAAGGACCTTAAAAAAACCCATGTAGTTCCAAACCTCCTGCCATGGGCAGTGACACCTTCCACTAGGGCAGGTTGCTCAAAGCCCTGTTCAGCCTGGCCTTAAACACTTCTAGGGATGAGGCATCCAAAATTTCCCTGGGTAATGTGTTCTAGTGCCTCTCATATAAAGCGAGAAAAAAGATTACAGAGATGTTACCATAGGAGCACTTTTCAATCAATTATGATTACTTAAAAAACCCCAAACTAGGCTAACTGAATACTCAGTTATGTAACAAAAATAACAGTTAAATTATCTATTATCTGCTGCATAAATTCTGTTTAGTGCTAATTACATAATCATTTCCATTATTATATGTGTTCTAAGAATTCCAAGATACAGCAATTTTTTAATTAGCACTCTAATATGTTATTCTTAGAATGAATATTTATTAAAATGGCAGTTAAATACACTTGATGTAATTGCATTTTGAAACCTGTAAAGTGTACCATTTTTATTTATAAAGCTGGGAAATGCTGCCTGCACTTGCTGCTCAGCTGCATGACACCTTTCTCAAAAGCAGCTTCATGATAATGTTCTGTAAAGATCTGGCAACAAATCCACAGTGATTTCAGCCACTGGACACAACAGTCATTTTTCACAGCGTTGGCACCACAGTGAAATCAAGAGCAAAAGAACAAAGCTGTCAGGGCCAGAACATAGCCAAGTAGTAAAGATTAAAAGAGAGGGAGGAAGAGGTGCACTCTTGCAGAGCCATTGTGTGTTCAGAGCTGTGCTAAATCAAATATATGTTAAAGGCAAGGGACTGAAGTCAAAGAGCAAACAAAGCTGTCCTTGTTTTGGAGACTGATTAGAAGGAATAAAGAACCAATTGCTTGCAACACATAAAAACTTAATGATTTTCCTTCTACTTAAGCAACAGTGCATAAAAACATTTAGGTAAATATCCTTTTATGTTTTAAAGTGGGTGTAATAAATTCCCTAGCTATGCTTTCCCTGCTGAAGATGGAAAAGAAAAATGTTTAATGAACACTGCTGTTAATATGCTTGCATCAATATTTCCCGAAATTTTATGTTCTTGAAGTAAAGTAATACCATATAGTTGATCTCTATAACTCTTTGCTTATGATCTGGATAATAGGCTGCATTTCCCTACAAAACATCATATTTGCTTCCTGGGATGAATCAAATTTCTATGTGTGGCTCCAAATGAGGTCAAAACAATGATAATTTGGTCAGTGACACTGAGTATCCCACTCCAGGAAGCCTGTATCTGGGCACATGCCAGGAAATCTTCAAATAAAAAAGAGCCCTAATATAAAATGCTGTATTTCACACTAAAACAAAAAAAGAAAAAAAGAAAAAGAAGAAAAAAAGAAAAAAAAGAAAAAAAAAGGAAAAAAGGAAAAAAAAAAAGGGAAATGTGGCCCCAAGACTGAATTCTGTATTTCCAACCAGAAAAACATGCGCACCATCTCTGCAGTGAACTGACTTCCAGTAGGAAGGAAAAAATGAGTCCTTAGAAAGAAACCCTTGTTATGTGTTCATGCATTCCTGTGATCCATTGGCTCTGCTAACGTGCTGCCACACTTACACAAGTGTCTGCTGGGTGAAAAGCCTGCTTCCATCTCTTAACTTACATTTCTGCATAGAAGTATTTAATTCTAATGACACTTGGATATTTATGAAATTTGTAGTCCTTATAGAAAGGAGTAGAACTATGTTTATAACCAAACCAGTCAACAGCTTCTTCAGAAAAACAAAGAAGAAACCTCAAATTCTTTGCTAAGTTAAAACAAGCAAACCCCTCAGAAGGGCTCAGGTAACATTCCCTGTACCAAAACAGGACCAGTCTAGCCCTTTGTATTAGGAGGAGAACTGATATAGGAATGACACATTCCCCAGAAAGGCACATTCTTGAAATTACAAACATCAAAAGTGACTTCAAATATCAATCTTCAAGTCCTCCTGAGAGGCAAACTACTACAGGTCCCTTCAATCATGACTTAGACATTCTTCAAAAAAAAGAAAAATCCTAAAAAGCATTATTTTCATATTTAATTTTATACTACTACAGGTACATGGTTAATTCAAATTCTTCCTTGCTCTTTACCCCAATTTGCTTTATTGTTTGTACAGCACACACAGAAACTACAGTGGTATTTAAAGTACCAGCAACATAAACTCCATGACAGTCAGCTACCAAGATTTTAGAGAGTTTCTTTTCAAAATTCCACATTTGTGCATTTTCTTATCAACAGAGGTGTCACTAATACCATGTGATTTTAGTGGTCTATAAAAAGATGTCTCAAACTCTTCACTACTGAGATACACACACCAGATGAATCTTCAAGAAAACTCCTGTATAATAGTTATACCTGCAACACTACAGTCACTAAATACTGGGATTATGGCTTCTCATTGGGTTAAAACAGTAATTCAAAAGCAAAGCAGGTACAGAGCTTTTCACTCTCTGAAATATCCTCATATTTTTTACCTTAAATGAAATGACACCTATAATGGTGCCTTCCTCCTGTTTTCATTAGCTCTCAGAAAAGCTGGTGGGAAATGACCTCTGATGGACATTGGGTCCAACCCCGGCTCAACGTGAGATTGTTGCACACACTAGGTCAGGATTGCTGTGATTTCATTGAGCAAACTCTTGAAAACCATGTCCAACCTGAACCTGAGCCTTCCAAGCAACAATTCCTGGCCATTTCCCTGTGTTCCAGTCAGTAGCTTCCACTCAAGGACAGCTCAGCCCTGACATTTTTGAGGTTGTTCAAGTAGTTGAACATCACATTGTAACACCCTCTCAGCCTCATCTTTACCAGACTAAACAAACCTTCTTCAACCTCTCTTTGCCCATCATGTCCTGCAGGGTCCTGATTATCTTGTCCTTTGCAGGGACCTTTCCAGTTCTGTGGTATCCCTCAGATTGTGATGCCCCAAATGGGACACAAGACTTCAGGTGTGGGCCCAGTAAAGTCACACAGAAGGAAGTCACTGCTCTTGATCTGTGAAATATGGTACAACATAGAACTGACAACGACCAGAAATTCCAGATTAGTTGGTATTTCCAAATCAAAGGCAATGACTCACTTGTTCTTTCTTCAAATCCAGTCTATATATGGCACAGTACCATGAAATATGATGACATACAGATTTGTAGTATTTTTTACTCAAAAGAGATGAGCTCAATGCTGACAGTACTTTTTTTTCTGAAACTCTTGAAAACACACAGGGAAGGAAGTGCAGAGTCTTATAGATACTTTTGTGAAAAATAACTTATGATTCACTGCAGCCTTCCAGTACCAAAAGTTAAAGATACCGTCATGCAACTTCACTCTGAACTAAATAAAACACTTTTGAAAACACTGCCCTCACAAAATGATTCTAAAAAAATGGAAGTCTGAACAAATTAAATAAATAAAAATAAGAAAACCAACAAGGGTAAACTGTTTAATGAAATAAGCAGAACAAGAGTAAGGTCTCAACTTTAAGAAAATCACTCACAGTCTGAAAGTTAGTCGAGGATAAGATCTGTGGGCCCCTTTGTGGGAAAAAATCCCCACAAGACAATAACTAAAACACAACAAACCCCTCCCAGTTCTCATTCCAATTCCCCATTAAATAATTTCAGAATTCTTCTCTTAAAGTGGATGATCCATAGCAAGGCCAGTTTTGATCCAATTATCCTGCCCCTCTCTGTGCTAGAAGTAGTCCAAGAACTGTATTTAAAACACTGCTTTCTTGGCTACAATTTTGCTCTTTGTCACAGACAAGAGCATTTTGCAGACTGTCTTCACAGCCTGCTTCCAGAAGAACCAGTTTGGGTTCTGAAGGAAACCTCAATCTTTCCTTATCAGCTTATTTATTCAGCTTCACAGTAGCCTGAATGCATACAAACCTGTATATCAACCATGCACACCAACCTAATAAATAAGGTGTAGACTATCAGAAGGCTGGAGAAGAACTGGTAATCACCTTCTTTGTGAGGACATTTCTATAGAAATGAACTACAGGTAAGAGAATCTAATATATGTTGAATTAAATCCTGCAAAACAACTTCAATGCACTGTAAGCACAGAACATTGCCCTTTAAATTGCTTTTAAAAACACTCAGCATGTTACAAGAAAGCAATCTGGGTTTAAGAAAAGGCAGATAAGTAATGTGTATTGGCTTTTACTAAGTAGTAAGGACTGATCACCATTCTCTTCCTGAAAAATGGTGCCTGCACTTAAGAGATATTTGGTGTTAGAGCAGGTAACTAAAAATCAGACAAGCAAGCTGTGCAGAGAAAAACAAATGACAAGAGAAAGAGAGCAGCAGAGGAAATGGACAGTCAAACCAAGATGTGAGCTGTAAGCAATTCAGAAATAAGGAACAGACTTCTCACAGTTTTCTATACCAGATGTTCTGAGTATAGCAACTAAGAGCTGTACTTGAAAATAAGTTTATTTACACTGACATATTTTTTTAGACCTCGATGAGTCTACTACTGGCTTCTGAGAGCATCAAGTACTCTTCCACATGGATTCTCTCAACTGAACAGTACAAGATTCTTATGTCTAAAAATATTCAACCTTCACATTTTCTTATTTTTGATTTTTTTGTACCTCTGTGATGTGAGCGAACTGTAGTAGAATCTGTCAACATGTAAAATATCCACCATTAATCCAGCAGATCACGTGGCCACTTGAACAGTGACAAGGTGTCAATATACTTCATTAATATGGTTGAATTACAACACTACAGAGATTGATGATACACAATATGCAAGGCCATGAATACTAATACATAAATCCAATAGAATTTAGCCTAGATTAGATTTGCTAGCTGTCAGGCATCGTTACATGGCATTAATTTTCCCTGCTATTATCAAACCACTGCAGAGATGCAGCAAGACACAAAAATTACTTGAGATGTCTGTGTCTATACATGCTAGGAGTATTGAGCAGCCTTATGGAAAGAACTCCATACCTGATAAAAGTTTGTCTCGTGAGCTAGTGGCTTCTCCATCATATGCCACAAATGCCCACAATAACACCAACTGGTAACACATCAGCCTAGAGAAGCTTTTCAGCTTGTTTTTGTTACTCTGGTAGGGAGAAACCATTATTGTAAGACACCAGCATGTATTTTTCTAAATGAACTGTTTAGAAAATAGTCCCTTTAAAACATATTCGGTGTCCAGCTGCCTCACAGGTTAAGGAAATAAAAACTAGTTTTAAAAATAGTATCAAAACTAGTTTTAAATTATCTCTTTTTAGGCACAGTACTGCTATGCCTACGTTTTCTCCCTATATAGTATTACAACTATATTGGCCCACAGATTACACATAGACTTGCTACAAAAACCACAGAATCATCCAGGTTGGGAAGACCCTCTGGAAGTGACCTAGTCCAAACTCTTGCTCCAAGCAGGTCAAAACAGACCTGGGAGCTTGGGGTCTCATGCAATCCACTTCTGAGCATCTCTGAGGATGTTCTCCACAAACTCTCTGGGCAATCAGGCACAGAATTTTCTCTTCTTTGTCTCTAATTCACATTTTTTCATGTTGCAATTTGTCCACATGGCTTTTTGTCTTTCCACTGTGTGCCCAAATCAAGAGTTTGGCTCCATCTGCTCTATATCCTTTAATGAAGTAATTGAAGACAGCATCAAACCTCAGCTTCTCAGTCCATCTCTGCTGGACTCCTGCCAGCACATCATTGCTTTTCTTGTACTGGAGAAACCAAGACTGCACACAGTGCTCCAGGTGTGGCCTCACAAAGGATGAACAGAGGGAACAATCACTTGCTTTGCCTTGCTGGCTACACCTCTGCAATGCTCTGCTCTGCAGTTGGCTGCCTTTGCCACAAGAGTACACTGCTGACAAACAGAAATGAAGTTCTTACCCATAAACACATCATCCCACAGGGGTATTTATGTAAAAGCACTCAAGAACAAAGACTTTTTAGATTTAATCTGAAAGTGTGGAGGCATATTGGGACTTTTAGCTCCAAGCACTCTAGATATATGTGAATTAATGGAAGGAATTGTCATCAGCTCCCTCACATGCAGAATGTCCTGTTCTCCCACTCCTGTGCATCAAAGAAAGACTGGAGGTGGACAGTTGTGCAAAAATAACCTTCAAGAGCAAATTGGACTTGCAGAGGTCAAAACTTCAAGGTAAAGAATATCTCCAAGGGTTAATCTTATCACTTCATTACAGCTCACACTTTAACAGTTTGCAGACAGCTTCCTCACCGGTATATTTATTTTATACCAATACCACCATTGTGCTTAAAGAATGCATACCAGAAATAAACAAACTACGTGAAAAAATGTTTAAAACCACCTCAGAACCTGGATAGAGTAGAGGTGCAAAAAAAATCCAAACCAAATGAAAAACAGAGTAAAATCAAAGAGTACAGAAGATGGAAAGAGTTTGTGAAAGATTCACATTCTTATGCAGAGGTAAGAACTTGCTTCACACTCACACAGGTATGCATCTTTGTGTCTTAAATCTAAGGCATAACAATTCAAAACCTTTAAAAAAACCAACCTAAAAACACAACAAGACCAAAAAACCCCAAATAACAATCAAAACCACCAAACAAAACAAAGTACCACTTAACCCAGAAAATGTTTATGATCATACCTCAATGACCTGCTACCTTGAATTAAAATTACAACAATATAACAGAAGTGGAATTGGAAAAATCCCAAGATTTCTTAATATACTCCCAAGTCTATTCTTTAGTCCCATCCAAAAATTGCAAACCATCCACATTTACCCTTTTTTCAGTGAATCTATTATTACTGCTCGCTTTTCCTTTCCTCCTCCTGATGAGTCCCTTCTCTTTTGCCTATGACTTTTCCCTTTCAGAAATTCTTCATGGCCCCAAACGATTGAATTTTACTGTCATGGAGCCAGAAGGGCAATAATCCACCAAAGAGAGAAATGTGTCTTATTATCAGCAGTTCAAATGAGGCTTAGAAAAAAAAAGAATATGGATACGATTTATTTAAACAATATCAAATCATTTTAACAAACATTCACCTAGCTCAGAATGCAATGGTTTTGGTATAACTTGCCAAAACCATGATGGAGCTAATTAGAAGCTGAACATTGTGGAAAATGTGATTCATATTTTGTTAGAGGGCTAGAAAAAAGAAACATCAATGCCATTATTAAATGAAAATATCTGGTAAAATTTGAAGCAAGACCTGTGATTTACCTTGTAAATCAACCTAGTCATTAAGGCTCAAGATACTGTTTGTTATAAATATCAACAAAAGTCATTGACCCTTTTTTGCTAAAGTTTGGTTCACAAGGGCTTCGATGGCATCAGTGGAACTCCCCAAAAACATTACTGTCCAAAAGAATATGATCTTCAGAAAAAGTATACAGGGCACGGAGAATACAACAAGTGTCACTCAGCTGGCTATGCTCTTCTCCATGCAGGGTAAAAGAAGAACTTTATGCACACACAAGTTGTGTATTCGACTTGTAAAACATTGTTTTACTCTAAAATAGGAAATGTTAGAGAGTTACAGCCTTACGTTTACACTGTAGCAGTTCTGCAGCATTGCCTGTAATCCTGACTATATGAAAAATCTATTTTTATATAATTTTGCACTTTAATAGTAAGTCTTCACCCATTTATAGCAAATTACTTGCTATCTCTAGACTAGTAAAAACAAAAAATGTGCTCTTGATTTACTTCCTCTGTATGCTTTTTTGACTCAGAACTACTTTTTTCTTTACAAAATTCAGATTCTTAAGAAAAAAATCCAAACAGAAATAGAAATGGCTTAGACTTAACTAATATTTATGATCACCACTGAATATATGTAGAAACTACTAAAGATTAGAAATGCAAACACTAAACTAATTTTGAGGTATAAAACCTTGCTTTAAAACTTCTAGAAATTATAAACCAGAAAGTATCATAAAGAGAGCAAACACGGGAAAGGCTGACAAATCAAAAAAAACCCTGTCCACTGGGAGTTTGATTAATTATTAATTCTTACCTTCTGTGCTTAACCCAGGACTTGAAGTGAATTTTGCTACATCGACGATCTTCACAGCGAACTGCTGCCCCGTCTCCCTGTTGATGCATCGTCGCACGACGCTGAAGGGACCCCTGCAACACACAGACACCAGCAATGAACAACCGTGCTCCTCCTCACTGTGCTGCAGTTCCCTCACTTGTCAGTACGGTTTCAGCTCATGCATTCAAGTGTGGTGTTCACACAGAACACACCTCTCGTCCTTGCTGCCCGTTAAATGTAAAATTAATAGTTCTGGCACCACACTGGTGTAAAGAACATCACGCGAGTTCTGTATTTTCTTATATTAAAGACATATTCTCTTACCCTGCCCCTTAAGAAAGGCTATACTCTTAGAAACCTTACGTAACATGCAACTGACATCATCATTATTAAATTTTAAGTGGACCTTATTTAGATGCGAACTGCAAATAGGAGGGAAAAATATAGGTGAGAAACCCATTCCTTCTTTCAGTCCTAATCTGAAAGGATAATAGACAACTGCAAGTGTAACAGAATTGTGAGCTGCTTCAGTTTGTCTGTTTTAAACAAACTAGGTTTATTTCAAGTTTGGCATCACTAGATACAAACAACCTCCATTACAGTACTTTGAAATTCCACAAAAGCTCATGATATTCTCTACCTATGGCACTTAGAGTATCCCAGAAATTACAGATGAAAAGATTACAATTACTTCAGACAAATGTTACTGTTGCACTCAAGTGAAAAGGAGTAATTTTTTGAAACTGAAGTTACATTTGCCAAAACATCAGCTAGAACAATGGCAACCTTTAAAAAGCCACCAGCACGAATATGTATTTTTGGAAGCACCTTCTAGTAGATGATTTAAGTTCTTGGTGCCTTAACTTATAGTATGGAATCTTCTGTCTAATGTTAATAACAACCAATACCATCAGATAAACAGGGTAGGTCAAGCTTTCAAACATGAAATATTTGTATGTTATGAAAACATACAGAATAAAACCAGAATAGGATTGTTTCAAGAGTGCACTAGCTGTGGCAAATCAATCCTTTTTTACTGCTACTTATTTAATGTCAGACATGCGATTTCTAAAGAAATCCATTCTGAAGTCTTCTCAAAAAGATGTGAGGGAAAATTTGAGGATGAAAAGAGCCTTTGTTCAGAAGTTTGTCTATTGAGTGAACATTCACCTGCTGAGTGAAATAAATGCTTTAATATAACTTGAAAGACAAATTCTTTCATTCAAACAATGAACTGGAAGTTAGTTGACACGATTCTGAGCAATGAGATTGCAAAGCAACACCATTCTCAAAATAAAAGGTACCCTGAGGAGGCAGAAATGTCCCTCTGAGAGCATTTACAAAGCTTAATAACTGGCTTTTGGTATTCCTTTACACACTAGATGATCTGAAGTGTGTAATTCATCACACTACCAAACTTGTACTCACATAGCTAAAATCCAGGTTTCGTACTCTTTCAACATACCTGCAAAGATTTATTGAAATAGGATTACTTCTGACAGAGAACATGAATACCAAAAGTAGTCAATGAATCCCAGTCTAAATATTCACAAGTAAGGAAGATATTTATTAGCACAACTATAGACATGTGATGTATTTAAGAAAATGCATGTTTGTTTTCTTTCTTCTTTCCTTGCTCCAAACACAATGAAATTCCCCATCCTGATGACTGTTTTCTCTTCTGAATCCACACCCCACTATTATTCAGTATTTGGTCTTTTACCAAAAATTACCACAGATGTTTTTAGAAAGATGACCAATTATGCCTCTAATACATAGAAATCCACTTTCATCATTAAATGAAAAAGGTTCAACTTGACTTCATTTGGCATTGGAAGGATACAGCTATTGACTACGAATCTTTCTCCACATTTCAAAAAGTGATCTATGGGAAAGTTCCACTTTATATAGATCAGTGTCACATTCTTATTCCAAGTTCCTGCTTCCCTCTCTTAGCATTCAAAGGAAAATTACTTTAAAATTGTATAAATACATTTAGATTATGCTAATCTAAAAACATTTCAAAACCTAAACCACAGCTTTGGAATAATGTTGGCAACACCTCCTTTCACTCCTAATTGTCATAAATCACTAGAAACTAAATGTATTTAATTCAAATGATCCTTTTTATTTTCACTGTCATTGTTTTTCCTCCCAACAAAGCTTTTCTGGAGAAATTAAATAATGCTTTCAACATATTCTGAAAAAGAAGAGTAGATCACTGGAGAGTAAAGATACCTCATAAGACCATACCATACTTGTAGATGGATCCCCAAATTCTGTTAAACCACCCAAACTCCATGAATATCAGTATTTCTCACTGTTGGCTGGGCTAATTTTAGATCTCCTGGTTTTGCCAAGCCTGGGCAGGAGAGCTTGCCCAGCCAGCACAATGGGTGTATGTGCTTTGAGCAGACAAAGAGAGTTGGAGGAATCATAAATCAAAAAGGAGCCCACAAACTGCAGCTCTGAGAGGATCAGATCTGTACCTTTATCTTGTACAACCATGCCTGATTTCTCCTTCCATTATCTATTAACATTTTAAAATCCTGACTTGAGTAATTTCCTTCCTGCATATTAAATCTGGGACAAAAGATTTAGAGCACTTGATTCAGTTCTGTAACAGAAAAGGTACAGAGACACCCCTACAGTCTCAAAATTTATGGCCATATTGAAACTTCACTGTGATTATGACAGAGACTTCTCTACTTGGATTGAAGATTGTCAAAGACTCTTAAGTAAATGAAATGTGCTGTAAAGCACACAATACAAGAACTGGGGTTGGAACTAAATGATCTTTGAAGTCCCTTTCAAACCAATCCATTTTATGATTCTGTGAATTCAGGGACACCCACAATTAACTCATTCTATTGAAACAACACAGCAACTTCACACAGAAATAAAAATACTTTAACACACAACCTGAAGAAAGACTCAGCTATTTACAAACCTCAGACTTCCAACTTTTTCCAAACACTCTGTTACTCAAGCTACACACAGCCTTAAAATACTGTTAAGACACTAGGTTAGATGAATGCATCCCATGACAACAACATTGCAACAAAATCTTGAATAGTCCAATTTTAGGTAATTTTAAATCATTCACAAGACATGCCCTGATCAATTAAGCAGACACAATCACTTCCACGTGCCAGGTAATGCAAAGGAACTTTTAAATAAATTATGGTGGCAGTTGGTCCTCTCCAGCTGCAATGGCACACAAAGCTTACAAATAAAGTCATAACAGCCCATGGTGATGCTGTATAACCCGAGTCAGAAAACAAAAATCTGTGATTCCCAACATAAGAACTTCAAGCCTTATTTAGAAGCTGAGCAACAAAAGCCTTTCCTGAGTCTCAGCACTGAAACCACCCAGTGAGGAAAGGAGCCACAACAATTCATCTCTCAGCTGAGATGTGGAGCTGTTCAACATTTGTGCCTGCAGATGGGGAAATGTCTATCACATCCTCGCTAAATTACAATTTCTAAAGCTCATTTTGCCAACCCTGCAGCTCGAATTTTGCAGATCTAAAGTACAGAGGTGACACAGACTGGGGAAGGAACCGTAACCCCAGACACAGATCATCAAAGGTGTCAGAGATAGATAAGACTGCTTATTTATTAAGAGTAACTGAGTTAAATTGTATAAGATTTCATTTTCTAAGTCATACAAACTGTAATCATGTCATGTGCTCTATATTTCATTTCTGTGCTACCTTTAACAGACATAATCCAAGCTTGCAAAATCTTTCTCTGCAGTCAGCTTGCACACCAGAGACTACACCAGCTCAAATGTGAGGATCCTTAAAACATGCAAGCAAGCAGTAAGGACAGATGACTTCTTCACTGGTATTTTATCAAGGTTGGCAGCAGCACGCACCAACACCTGGAACACTTGGAGTCCCATCTACAATGGATGCCAAAATCAAAAAAGTATGAATTTAAACAAGCTGGGATGCATAAGGGGTTTTGCTGTCTTATGCAGATGGAAATCCAAGTGTTACATTACTGAGGTTAGTGAGATAGGCCAGAAAACGTGGATTGAAACGTTAAAGAGGTTGTCTCATGTCTTTTCATGAGTCCAAAATTTCAAGTTAGCAGAGCAGGCCTGATGTAACCTTAACCCTACCTAAACTATTTTCTGATGATAACTTTACTGTCTAGCACAGAGCAGTTAATTTTCTATCAGCTAGACACAAACTTCAAGAAAATCAATTATTAATTACTCTCTCCTTCAGGAGTACAACATTTGAGTTAGGATAAAAACCCTAAAACTTTGATAACATCAAAGCCTTCTTTATTGTCTCCTTCACTTTAAATTATTTTACTTTGTGTGTCATTGGGACTTCAAGGACAACGATCATAAACCGATATATTGCAAACTATCTTCTTATACTACAATCCTGTCAGTTTATCTGTCTGTTCTGCTTCCTGTCTCCTTTCCTTCAATCCCTGGTGGTCTCCAAGAAGAACTGGCAGTGGTTGAAGTAGACCTCAGCCTGATTCCTCCCCATGTCCCTCAACCAACTGAGCTGACCTGTGGGAATGGAATTCCTGTAAAGACACTTCCTGAATCCCTTTGCTTCAGAGCCTCGAAATTTGAGATTTTGGATCATATCAGACCATCATGAACTTGCTGAACATCTCTTCCAAGTGAGTCCCAATTTCTTGAGGAACTTAATATAAAACAAGGTGTTTTGGCTCCCTAATTCTTTTTCATTAAGTTAAAAGTAAGAAACACAAGTTGAACATTTTGACAGAGAAAAATCCCAAATAATAAGCAATATCTCCTCCACTGAACAGAGTGTTCCTTTAAAAATGACCTTCCATTTAGAAGTAAAACGCCTGGGACTCCTTTTCCTTATTTAACAAGATTTAATAGTTAAGAACTTGAAACAGGCAACACAGGTCTTAAAGTCAACTTAATTCAACATTTTAGATCAAGTGTTCAGAACAAGATCAGTGTTTTCTACAAAGGGTTTTCTCAGTTAGTTGCAATAAGATATCATAGCTGTATACACATAAAAAGAGACATTTATACCCAGATTTTTTTTTCTTTTTTATTTAAAGGCTGTACATTTGCTTACCTAAGCAGTAAACACTGCTTTGTACTAATGTGGTTAACACTTTCAAAACAAATGTATTCAAATTGACAACAATTATTGGGAAGAAAACAATTTGCTACTACATTTAAAGAGACAGAGTTTTCTCCCTCTTCATTTACCCACCCAATTTATAACATATATTTGTTCTTTAACTTTCCCTTTGCCTTTAATTGAAGTGAACCTCTTTCAAAAATTAAGTATTCCCAAAATTAATTAAACCTCCAATTATCAGCTCATTTACACATAGCACTGCAGCTTAAAATAGTGATTGAACCTTTCTGTGAAATAGCACTTCAGATTAGAGGGCATCCACATTTAGAAAGCCATCACTGGCAATGCTGGCTTGACACTTTTTGTTTTATTCTCAAAGGAAAATTTAAAATAATGCATTATGATGACTATGGCACAGAAGAACATTTGAGTTGAAGATCTGATACTTTAGAAAATTAGATATCCCAGTACAAGACACAAAACTGAGTTGCCAGACAGCAATATTTCTATCCCGTTCTATCTATTTCTACTTTTCAACAGCTCACATCTTTGAAACCAAGTCTGTGTTTAAACTCAGCTTTCAGATGAAATCTACAAAAAACAAAGCACAAGACAGCAACTTCACTAGATCTCATCCCAATATGGATACATATTTATAGATACTTTCTAATATTAATCCAAGAGGGGAAAAAAAAAAGAATATATAACACCAAATCTTAACCATTGCTTTCCATCCACAAGAAAACCAGAGAAGGAGCAGCACTCCAGTGCTTGTGAAAGGGAAATAGTCCCTGAGAAAACCTTAGGATATGCTTGGAATTCATGCAGCAAATTGAAAAGTATATTTACCTTCAATTTTAGAGATTTTCTGAAGCAATTCAGAAGTTTGTTTCCATGGTTTTGTCAGCATAATTGCAAAATACAGGCAGAAAGAGATTTCTTTTGCTGTTGTGCCTTTCGGATCTCCAAGCTAAAAGGGCGATAAGCTATCCTTAAATCATCAGCCACCTCTACCAATAAAAATGCTAAGTTTGTGGTCTGATTTTTCTTCTTACCAAGCAAAAAAAGTCAGAATAATTTTATCAGTCATTCTATATATCTACCAAATCTCTTAGGCATACATACATTATAAACAGATGCTGGTATGTAAAAATATCTTTAATGTATCTATAGTTTGTAAACAACTCCTCTTTTACACTGACTGGCTGGGATATTGAGGACATGGAAAAGGAAGAACACTGAGATAAGATGCTCACTAAATTCACTATTCTATTACCATGAAACAAATATTTTGGTACCAGGCACCTACAACATTCTTCACACACAGATGATTCAGAAAGTATTTTTATGTTCACATATACTTCATTTTCTGAATTCCACAATTACCTGTTAACACTGACCTTACCCTTGTCAATTCTCCTGTTTTATTCATAGAGTCACAGAAGAGCTGGAAGGTACTTATGAAGGGATGTGCTTAATAAATTTCATCAGAATATGTACTTGTTGCTATCAAAAATGACACTTCCATGGTTTGTTTTTCTTTTTAAGAAAACAGAAACTATCTCCCTCTTCAAAAACAGGCATTTGCAAATAATTATTTACCTCAACACACAGACAAGCAAAATCTGTTTTCAGTAAATATTGTAGAGGTTTCATGGACAGAATTGTTCTGAACAGCACAGCTGTAGCAGGTACAGAAATAGGAAATGCACTTTGTCAAGGACTTTTGGAAAACGGTCCAACAGGAGCTGCTTCCCAGGGGTCACACTTCTATGGGAAGGCAGAGGCCACATGGCTCACACAGGAGGTGCCAGCACAGCACTGCAAGGTCACCTATGGCTGACACTGAAGTGTAGAGACTGCTCCAAACAGA
Source organism: Acrocephalus scirpaceus scirpaceus (assembly GCA_910950805.1). Taxonomy (NCBI): domain Eukaryota; kingdom Metazoa; phylum Chordata; class Aves; order Passeriformes; family Sylviidae; genus Acrocephalus; species Acrocephalus scirpaceus. The sequence goes on along the minus strand of OU383774.1, from coordinate 110,750,489 downwards.
AGCAACAGCTACTGACACAGAGAAGCCTTCAAGAGAGCCTGTCCTCAGATCTTCCCTTACTTGGTATTTTTCAACTCATTAAAGGTCATCTCCTAGCGAAGGGTGAAGACCTCAAATTCAAGTAATTACTAAGGAGACTCCTTAAGGAGTTCAGGCTCTTGGCTCCACAGATTCCTCTTTCAGGTCATTTCTTCCTTGATAAAATGTTTCCATGATTCACTACTAATTTGCTTTTGCTGCCAAGATTAAACATTGGACACTTTTCGCTTTCCCAGAACAATACATTGGTCCAAAACTATGATTCCAGAATTAATCTTCAAGGAAGTGTCTGATTATTTGTCCCATTTCCAGATGGATGAAAGAAGGAACAAAAATGATTTTTAGGCATGTATGTACTAAGCACATGCAGGTAAATGATGAGACATTTCCCTGAGGTATAAATAATTATAAGGATCTCAGAGAATGGAACTTTCCAATAAGGGCTTTTTGACCAGTTTTTTAACTCTTGGTATGAAAGAAGAATCGAAATTGGTTCATTAAGCTGAAATAAAACATTCTGCCTCCTCAGCAATAAAGAACTCAAGAAACTGATGACAAATATAACTTTCTCCCTGGTTCACCTTGAGGTAGATGAGAATCTATATCTCATGCAAGAAGTGATTTTGGGCCAGTGAAGACTGGTAATCAAAGCACAGATTCTAGTACTTGAACAGGAGAAGGGAGAAATAAGTAAAGCTTTGTCCACTGATAAAGTTCCATTTGGAATACTGGAATAAATGCATAGAATCAAAATCCTCAAAATTTTATTTTTACACTCAAACACTCTATAACACGTCACAGAAAAATGCAACACACCAACAGATGAATCAAAAGCAACAGCTCAAGAGTGCTCAGAAAAACTGATGCTGTTCTCCTAACAGACTCCTTTAATATGTGACCAAGTGTTTTGCCTGTTTCTCTTCCTTGCAAAGAAAAAGAAGATCAGAAAGAAGTGAATAAAAATAGAAAAAAAGAAATTTAAAACTACTTTAGCTATTAAATCATTCAACAGTGAGGAGAAAAGCAGCAAGAAATGTGTCAAAAAAGGCGCTTCAATTACAGGAACAGAAGGGAATATATTAAACGTAATAGCTTTGCCTTCAAAAGAAGAGATGATGTAGAGCACCTTTGGGCTTGGCTCATCAGCTGGAGATGATGATCACTACTTTTTCCCATTCAGAGAATTTTTTTCCCCATTCATATGTACCACAGCCTTGCTCCATCCCAGGCTGTGGCCTCACCAGCACTCCTTCAGCAGAGCACTGGCCACACCAGCAGCCCCTCTGCCTACTGCATCATCCCAGAACAGCTTGGGCATAGTTACACTCAACCAAATCAAAGGAGAAACTACAACTACTCAAAATACCCCAGACAAACCAATTCTCCCTTTTTTTACTGTGCTGTTTCTCAGTCAGGGCAGATGCTTGGTTTGGCTTAAAGCACAGCTGTGCAAAGAGCTGTGTCCAAACAGACCCAGGAAGGAAGAGCTGGGAAAGGAGGTTCTTAAGCAGCACTGCTGCTGCTAAAGCTGAACCTTGTCTCAGACCAGGATGATCTTTCACAGGGTCCTACAGCCCCTGTGGGACCTGCACCAGTACTTCATACCTGCACTCATGCAATGAAGCAAAGGAAGTGATCTGAGAACCTTGGGTAAATCCAGGAGGCACACACAGCTGCCTCCACTGAGTTATTTGTGCTGCAACTACCACTGGTTTTGATTGCATGCAGCACACACAGCAAGGTGAGTAATAAAAATAGGAATATGGCAAGCACCACAGCTGCCAAAAACTCCTTCATGAAATTACACCCTCAGGTGAATGTAGATGCATTAACCACTCCCTACACCATCTCTCCCCCTGCATTCTGGTTATGTTTTAACTTCCCCTTTATGACTTTTAACGTCCACTTTAAATCTATTAGTCCTGCTAACAAACTGAGCTTACATACTATTTCCTCTACTCTCTCTCACAGATTTATGCAAGCCTAACAAAACGCTTTTTTCTTTTAATGACAGGGTCTCTCATTTCAGAATCTCTTCCTAGCACCTGTTCCACTTCTAATTTTTCTTAACAAAAGCACCCAGAACGGTGAGTAGAACTCCAGATAAGATCTTAGCTAGAGTTTTCACAATGCTAACAATATTTTCTTCACTGCTGGAAATATTTTGCCTGGTACACAGTTCTGTACTTGCCTTGTTGACACACAGATCATTGAGACAACTACTACAGCTGTGTTCTTCTGCTGAGCTGTGGAGTCAACCAGCCTCTGTCTACCCCACAGGTTGTTACTACTTTTTCCATTCTCAAGTGGTGGTGAGTAGAAGTTTGTAATTTCCACTGCTAAAGTCCTTTCTGGATGGTGTCCAGGTCCTCCTCTGCATTACTCTCAAATGTTGCCTTGCAAGAAGGATACTTTAACCACAATTGTACGGTTCAATTTAGCACTTGTTAATTTTAAAATAACCTGACAGACATCTAACGTTAAACTGGCCAATGACAAACCTTCATTTTTACACTATTTCTTCTCTGAATGCTCTGTGTTAATTTATTTTTTAATCCAATAAAGACTACTTAGATTTAGGATATTGTTATCCTGTTTATGAAATGCCAGCAACTCAAAGTACAAGAGGGAGGTCAGAGAGAAGAACTGGAAAATCTGATTCATAAAAGTGTTTTTTTCTCATTGCTTGGAATACAGTGGTACTAAATCAGCTGCCCCAACACTACTCCTTACAAAATCAGAAGCTTCCTACAGGTTTACTAGAAAGGACAAAGGTATATCTAACTTGCATAGGCCACTACAGAAGTAGAGAAGAAACATTTTTAGTGGAAATAACCTCATTTAAATATTGCTATTATGTCTGTGGTAACATACGACAGTTAAAAAATTGAAAATGTATCACCTTTATATTGTATTGTATGCAAAAAAATCAGCTTTAAGGGCCTCTCTGTTCCTTATACCTGACCAACAATAAAACTCCCATTTAATTTTCTACCACTACACAGTAAAGTCTAAGACTTGAAAGACAGCAATGGTCAAACAAAATAATATTTTCATAACACACATATAGAGCTAAGCACAATTTACTCTGATAGTCAGTTCAATCAAAATTACTTCCTGTATAGCTCAGTATTAATTCTTGTCTAAAAAAAAATCCAAGAAAAGCAAACCAAAACCAACATCTCAGTTGTCTGGCTGTCACTAACAATCACAGGCTCAGGGATATTTCTATGTGCATACTAATTCACCAGACCCTTTGGAAGTAATAAAGAGAAGCTATTGAGGCCAGTAAGAGAAACCAAGTTTCTAAGTGAGGAAGTTCTCCCCTGCAGCATTGATCAATAAAGCCAAATTCTCTGAAACCTCTTGATCCAGACAGACTTTCCTGTACTTCTCAGAGGAGTGTGGCCTCCGAACTGCCAAATACATTAATGTGCTAGAAAAAAAAAAAATCCTGAAAAGTAAGTCTGTCTTGTTTCAAAACTATTAAATTTCATAAGCTGTCATCAAAATTGTATATGAAATGATGGAAAGCATAAAATACTTGAGGTTTTCTTTAAAAAATCTTGGAAAACTTCCAGTATTTCAGAAATTGGATTTACTACCCAAATCATCAGCCTTTAGGGTCATTCATAACATTTTAAATTATGGAAGGATTATGGGATTTATTAAGAACATTCAGCTCAATATTGGGAAAAAACCTTTCTGGTTATGATATTTATAGAAGGTTGTTGAATTCTCTTTCCAGGGCAAAAATGAATGAATTCTGACCTCTTAAGGTCTGAAGTTTTCAATAATCTACTGAAATGAAAAATCTGTCACAGATCAGGAAAACTTAGTTTCTCTATCTGGAACTGTTGGCTTTCTGAACAGCAGTTTCTTGTATTTTTACACATTTAATGCATATAAGCTAATGTTTGAAGTCATGGCATTTTTTCTGGTTTCGGGTGTTTTTTTCTAATTTTTTTTAAAGTATGGATTATAGTGGTTTTTTTAAGAATAGATTATATTTCAACAGTCTAGGAAACTCTATGAGAAAAATATTAGTCTATACACCATTTCTATTAGTTCAGCCTTTACCTGCATTGAAATAAGTTAATTTTTAGTAGTTTATTTAGAGTTGGACTCAATGATCCCTATGGGTCCCTGCCAAATCAGAACATGTTGTGATTCTGGGACATACCATCTCTCTTGCTAACTTCAACAATTAAACTGAAACTATTATATGATTCTACAATTCCTGGGAAAAGCTAATGGAGCTACTAGAAAAAACTTTGAAAGAACTATTTATCTAACTAAATATCTGGATAGTAACAAATACGCTCCCAAAGCGTCTAAACACAAAATACCAGCTTCCTGTAAAACAACTGTTCATGAATTTTAAATTCAGCTCTTCTCTTCATGTGCCAAAGTAAAGTTTAAGATCTCTCCTCAGCAAAATCTTGCCACCACGAAGACTCAGCCATACAGAATCTCTCATATTAACTGCAGGACAATTATTCCTGTGTGAACTATAACCACCTACATGACAATTATTAGTATACATGCAGCATAGTGCATTACATGATCATTTCACAACTCCTTTATTAAAAACCCGCAATGTTTTCTAATGGCTAAACAGTTAACAAAACTGTTAATTGAAACTAATTTAGTTTAAGCAAAGCCTTTACTTAAAAGCCACATAAAATATTTTTCCTTTTTCTTTTTTTCATTACAAAAAGGGAAAGCTGCCTGGATGAATTTCCCAGTGAGCTCTGTGCACAGCTGTACTGAAGTTTGTGCCAGAACCACTGACAGGGAAGCACAGGGTGCCAGTAACCTGCCAGGAGAGGACAAGGGTTTTAACACTGCTTTCCAGAAAAGACCAAACAACAAATTACCCCTGGAAATGCAAAATTAGCAGGAATCAGAGCACTGACTCCATTGGTGCATGACCAAATAAAATGCTCATGCTGAAACATCCCACACTCCCACAAGTGATTATCTGACCTTTGGGACATTGACAAAAATAGGAAGCTGAATCCATGGTCCAGGTCAGGAACAGCATCTGACATTTCACCAGGTTCCAGCTGCCCTTTATTTAGGTTCAAGGACTGAACAGTGAAATGAGCAGTCAAGCAACACCTTGGGTCCACAAGCAGATCTCAATTTGTTTCCTTATGTTCTCACACCAAAAAGCAAAGAGTCGAAGTATTTTTTCAGTCATGCCACTTTAAATTCAAATCAAACCAAAAGTGATTTTACCTGAAGTGATAAATGCTGTGGTTCCTCATTTGGACCACAGAATCAAATTCCTTCCCTAAATTACTGTCTCAAAGCACCAAACCACCTGTGCATCGATGTTCTTAAAATAAAACAAAATTAGAAATATCCAGTGATACTGGTAGAAGTCCTAAAGCAGAATTAGGAGAGTGTTCAATAAGAAACTTGCTGCTGCCTATTTGAGGCATTCCCAAGCGTTGCTCATTTGGCTGCCACAAGCAGCTGGTGCTGCTGTCACTGGAAAGGAGCCCAGCAGCAGAAATGCAGCTTCCAGCTTTGTTCCAGGCTATGCACACATGGAGAAATAAGCACATCTCCACACCAACTTCCCTGGCAGTAAAAAGGCAAAAATAGAGAATTCGACTACTCCTCTGGTTTGAATGACGGCACATTCCTGAAGCTATGAAGCATCCCAAGTAATCAAAAAATAGGGTTACAAATGTGAACAAAAAAGGATTTAAAAGTGCCAATTGCTTTTGGAATAATAGTATATACCTACACTATGGAACCCTACTATAGCAGCCTGTTGCTTTATACTAGAAATTGCACTGAAAATTCAAGTCTAACCATATTTTTAGATGAATTGAAGGCTACACAAAACAGAACCAGAAGTTAACTGCTAAGAAAGGCAACATTTAGGAAAAAGTGAATGAGGAGAAATGCGCTGGCAGTTGAAGATGGGGGAGAGGGAAATGGGAAGAAGAAATCAAATTATCATACTATATTTTCTTTATTATGCTTCTCTAGTCAAAACAATTTGACGGGGGAGAAAAAGAAAGACAAGTGCTATAGACTGCAGAGAATACAGAGGATTGCTCAACCACAGAACACAACTCACTCTTGGCATGCTTTTCAAATAACTATACAACACTGCTTGGAAAGATGTAAAAATATAAATACTCAACACCCGCTACTTTGGGTGATGCATGTGAAAGTGAAAACTGAAACCCAACCACAACCAACCTCCAAAAATTTCAAGAAAGCTTGTGATGGTTGTTAATCCCTTTAAACATCCATCCAGCACTTTTTGAGTCAGTAACTGGGCAACTGTTCATGCAGTTGAAGTTGACAGCAAGGGTTTATTTGGCTTTTAGGAGCACAAGATCGACTTTGTCAGCTAAGGCCTGCTAGGAAGGGACAAGATCCACAAAACAAGGGCAAAGCAGTTGTGCCAACAGGCTGGTTGGAAAAGGAGCACTTTATACTTATGAGCTGTTATGGGCTGGGGAGAGTTAGTTTTCTTCATAGTAGCTAATATGGGGGGGCTATGTTTTGGGACTGAGAGGGAAATAAGGACCAAAGCATAATGTCTCACCACCTTCATTGCAGAGAAGTTCAATTTTAACCTACTCTATTCCAGTTTAAACTGTTGCACACACTCTTGTCACTACAGACCTGGTAAAAAGTCTCTCTCCATCTTTCTTAGAACCCCCTGTAAAGTACTGTAATGCCACAATAAGATCTCCCTGGTGCCATCTCTTCTCCAGGATGAAGAATCTCAACTCCCTTGGCAGCAGAGGTGATCCAGCCCTCTGAGTATCGTTGTGTCCCTTGTCTGGGCTTGTCCAACAGGTCCACATCCTTCCCAGGCTGGGGACCCAGAGCTGGAAGCAGCACTGCAGGTGAGGGATCTCCAAATAAACTACTCCAACAAGTTACGGCTTCACTGGAAGCTCAGCAATCCCCTGAAGACTGAAACTTTATTGGTGATAGTACTAAAGTGAGTTTCTAATTAAAATGAACACATGGCACCATATTTAAAGCAGCGGTTCCTGCCTACCATGAGAAATTCCTATACTCAATTCCCTGGTAAAACTGCTCTAATATTCAAAACTCATTCAAAACAACAGTTTCAAGAAGATACCCAAGGTAGATTTAGCCTTTCCAAGAGTTGAATGAGTAAATTTTTTATAATATATATTGGTATAGATATACATGATGCATATATTCACACCCCAAACCTCCACCCATATATATGCACTTAATTAAAATGTAGTACAGCAAAGCAATCCAAATATATGTTCCTGTCAAATCTCTTGTAATCATTTTAAAATCTACTTTTCTTCTCTGAAAATTAAGTGCCCCTAGAACTGCATTACTGGGCCATCATTAAGTAGCTCAGATCATTCTTCTATATTTCATTCTACTGAAGTTCCTATTCTTCAAAAACCAAGTATGCAAGATACCAGACCAAGTTATTGCCTTCTGAACAAAAGAACAAACAAAAAAGTTTGATACAACCATAATAAGTTCTCAGTTTAATTCACTCTTGCATAAAATGCATATCTGAGGGATCAATTTCCCCTACCTTAGATATTTTAATTATTATAGCATACCAGCACAAAAACATCTCACATAATGGAACAATGAAAAAAACCCCAATAATTTAATTGATATTAAATGTGATAGTGTTTGGAAGCCTTTATCAACAATGTAGTGTTGATCAGACAACAAATTGAGCCTTCCTGTAAAAATTAGAGTTGAGCAAAATTCAGCAGTCACAGACTTTAGTTGACTAAAAGACAGAGAAGTGCTCATGTCTCTGAAGCACATCAAGATTTAACTTCACAGAATAGCAAAAACCCAATTCAGCAGTATTGACTTTGATACCTCTTGTCAGCTGCTAAAAGCTCTTTCATTCGCATTCTGTTCTCCACTCTTTTCCCCCATGAGCTAGAATCTGCACATTAGTGCAAATAGAAAAACAAGGATAGACTTTGGTTTATTTAGGAAAGTTAAAATTGTCAAATCCCAGTGAAAGTGTAAACTCAGTGCACTGCTAAAATCTACCATTCTTCCTGACAATTACTGATGTGTAATTTGCAGAAATCACTATCTTTAGCTCATGGAAAGCTCCACTACTGCAAATTGCTAGCTAAAGACTAACACAAGGACCCTGTTCCAGTTTTGTGAAGTTTATATTCATGATTTTAAATGAAGAGTTTCTTTAGTCCAGCACAGAGTTGGATTTTCGGTTAGAATGCACAGTTATGTCCCATCTCCTCTGTTTGCCTATCAATCTTTCCCATCTATTGACAAAGGTTTAGCTTCAGATCACAATCTAACAACAGGCAGTCCTACAAAAATATTTTAATCAATATTTTTATGTTGTGCATCAGATCTTTATCTGGGAACAACAGGCCCTGAATTTAAGTTAAAAGAAAATTCCTCTACAGACAGCAGAAGTGAAACAGAAGGACACATTTAGAATGCAGGCTACTTGCAACAGCTGATAGTTGCAAATTAAGAATTTAACAACAACTTAAATCCATAGACATAATTATACATTAAAAAAAAACAAAGAAAATTATCTGAGTACCACAAAAGTCTCATTTCCAAAGTTCTTACAGAAAAGATGTGCTAAAGGCTTTGAAAAGTGGTTATGTTTCCACATTGATAAGCACAGATATTCACAAGAGTTCACTGCAAGGATGCAATGATATCTGGTATTCATGTCCCCTCTGCCTGGTTAAACCCCTGGTATCAGCGACAAAAGGAAATCACAGGGACATCCCTCCTTCACAGGAGCTGTGAATGAAATGCACAGCTACAGGACCTTGCCATCTACCTAAGTGACATAGGGGAGCCCCTTCCCTACTTTTTAAAAACTTCCCTTAAAATCCGCAAAGATCTTAAAAGGCACATCATAGCCTGCCTAGATTAAAGTTTCCAGTTGCTCCATTGAGAGCAAATAAGGCCAGTTTGGGAGAAGAAAAAAGCAATTTATGAAGTTTTTTCATTTGGAATTCAAGCAGTCCTGTGATACCAACAGAGAAAAAGGTAGCTCCTGTGCTTTCATGTACAACTAGAGAAGAAATACAGATATCACAAATTCACCAGCAGAGAAAATACAAATGGATGAGGCTCCTTTTCTCACAGCATTTTAGTCTTCTGCTGTTTGCAAAAGGTTATGCTGAAAGTTATGAAAGCAACTAGAGCTGCCAACAGAGCAACATATGAGAACCTACTCGGACTTCCTTCATATTAGAACTCTGTAGTAAGCTCTTAAAATTCTTCTCTCCATGGTCAGAAAGCTTAACATGACACTTCTTTGGTTGCCCCCCTTGCATCACTCAAAACTACCATACTCTCTTGAAATCTTTAGAGATAAACTCCTTCAGTAATTGACTAAAGATGTCTTACTAATGAAAGCACTTCCTATATGCAAGAGCTACAGTTTCAGTATGTTTTTCCCCTCATATTTGTAACACACAAAAAAGTTATCCTTAAAGGCTAAACACTAAAAAAAGTAAATTAGTCACAGGTTATCAACTGCAGTTCCTGGAAATGCATTGTTTTTTGTTTTAAGCTGCCTCTGCCCTGCACAGAGCATCTTTCTTTGCACCTTAATATCAAATTAGGCCACACCAAAGTGCTTGAACATTACAGCTGTGACTGAATGACAAAGTTAAATGCACAAAACAAAGCTAAAGTTTTTGTGAAACAAAAACTTTCACACTGGATCTGAACAGAAGTCTTTCAAGGCTGGCTGCTTTCCTAGCAACCTTCCTTCCCAGAACACCCAGAGAGCAGGTTGTGCATTGGACAGACTATAGGAGCAGCTGCCCTCAATGCATTAAAATAACAAACAGAACACAAATTTACTAAAAAAAGAGTATAAACATTTTCATACATGCCTTAGCATAATTTAAATGCAATTTAGGCCCCGCTTTGGGTCAAAACCAAATACCACCATTAAAAAACCCTATTACTTAACACAAATTTTCAGCACAAGCAGAGAGCTTCTCACTCCTATGTACCTCCTTTACACGCAAGCAGATTATTTTGGCCAGACTTCAATGACTCTTTTCTGTGCTCTGCTGCACCTCTGGACATTTTACAAGAGCAGAAAAGTTGGGGAAATGCCAAAAGTTACTCCAGCTGTAACCTGGACTATGGCTGGATGAGTGTTTTAACAAGAACTATTATACAGGTAATTGGGAAATGAGCAAATCCTGTCCCTCCACTTCTGCCAGGTTCCTCCTATCATCCTGGGCAGAGGTGTGGCCACAGGGGTGAGACAGGTAAGAAACTGACCTAGTGAAACACAACCCACCACAAAGAACTGGGCTTTTATGAGTCAGTTTTCAGTTCTCTTCTGGCCCCTAGAAGGGATCACCTCCTTCAGAAACAGATGTTACTTCAATCAGCTTGAAACAAGGAAAGGAGAGTGTATCTTGAGTGCTTGCAAACGTTAAAGCACAAAAGATTTTTAGCAGAATCAGACAGGTCTCAAAAACATTTAAAGAATTTTATTTATAAAATAGATTTGGCTTCTCTTTTATGCTGATACCCTTCTATTTTACACTAATTCAAATTACATCACGATTATTCCAGCCAGAACCTTAATTATAAAAAAAAGCTAGGATCTCACTCATATGAAAGCAAAATTCCCATCCCATGACTTTTCTATGAAAAGCTAATTCACTTTTGCCTAAAGTTTAGATTCAAAGAGTTAACCTATCATGCAAAAACACATCTAAATTAGGTGAGAATCACAGGATACAAAATGCTGAAACAAAACCTTTTTGCTCTTCCTACAGTTATTAAAAATCCTGAAATTTTAATGTTTTAGTATACAAACAGATAATCGCTACATAGAAGCTCTCCAAAACATGTTATTTCACTATCAATTAGATAAGCCATACTGCACTTCTGTAATTATGCAAGTTCAGAGGTTATTTTAGGCATAACACCTACGTGAAAAAAATTCCCAAGTCACAAGCCAAATAGAAAATAATTTTAAGTGAGCACTATTTGGCAGACTTTCCAATATGTACATATAAACAAGTTTCTAAATGATGTGCACAACCCCCTTTTAGAACAGAACCAACTATTTAAAGCAATCCAGCCTTACTTCCCACAGATTTTAGACTACTTGCATTTTCCACATTTGTTTCCATATTTGCTTTTAACTGTAAAGTGCATTTCTCAGGTGGGAAGTGACCTCTGGAGGTCATTTGGTTCAAGCCCCTGCTCCAGCAGGGCTGCCTAGAGCTAACTGCCCATGACCATATCCAGGTGACTTTTGAGTATCTCCAACAATCAAGATTCTCCCTTAGCAATATGTGCCAGGGCTTGGGAGCCCCCACAGTTAAAAAGTGTTTCCTGGCGCTCAAGTTTGTGCCACTGCCTCTAGTTCTGTCATTGAGCACCACGGGGAAGAGCCTGGCTCTGTCCTCTTTGAACAAAATACCTCTTCAGGTATTTGTACACATCAGTGAGATCCTTCCTGAGCCTCCCCTTCTCCAGGCTCAACAGGCTCAGCCCTACAGTAATGTCACAATATTTACAAAATATAATGCACAGTACATTAAACCACACTGTTTTGTTCTGTTAACAAGACACATTAAATTGTCTCTTCATATCTGTGTTGTCACTCCATCAGGTTTGGGTGAGCCTTGACACACATCACAACCAACATCTGGGATGTCACAAATCAAAAGCTGTTTGCCAAGAGTCTCTCATCCTGGCAAAATTCAGTCACATGCAGACAGAGTGCAGAATAGTTTCCCTGAAGAAATAAGAGTAAGGTACCATCCCCACCAATTTTTTCCAGATGATAAAACCCCTTGGTAAAAGTTACCCTCTATTTATGTCTGTCAAGATAAAACTTCAGGGTCAAAAGAACAAAATTCTGTAGTCTCTTTTCAACATCTAGCCTAGCTAGCACAGGATGCTGCACTGAGATAATGCTGTCAAGTCCAAAATCCCAGCAAAAGGAGAGTCAGTTAGAAAACTCTTCCCTGAAATTATAAAAGCACATAAGAGCAGTTTCAAAGATATTCTTCTGATTTGAGATATGACCAAAATGTGATAAGGCTTAAATCTGTCCACACTAACCAAGACAAACCCACGTGCTTTCCCCCTAGTGCCAAAACTGTGTCTTAAAATACCTCCAGCGATGGTGACTCCTTCACTTCCCTGCCATCCACACCCATTCCAGTGCTTGACAATGCTTTGGGTTAGGATTTGTTTCCTAACACAATCCAAACGTCCCCGGCACAACTTGAGGCCATTCCCTCTTGTCTTCACTTACTGCCTGGAAGAAGAGACCGGCCCCTGCCGGTCCACACCCTCCTGTCAGGGAATTAGAGAGAGCTGTAAGAGCTCTCCTGAGCCTCCTTTTCTCCAGGCTGAGCCCTCCCTGCTCCCTCAGCCTTTTGCTCACAGGATTTGTGCTCCAGACCCTTGCCAGCTCAATGCCCTTTCTCTGGAAATGCTCCAGCCCCTCCATGTCCTTCCTGAATTAAAGGGTCCAGAACTGGACACAGCACTGTGTGGCCTCACCAGTGCCCAGCACAGGGGGACAGTCACTGTCCTGGTCCTGCTGCCACACTATTGCTGACACAGGCCAGGTGCCATTGGCCTCCTTGCCAAATTGACAGCTTTTTGGCCCACCAGGCAGCTTTCCAGCCCCTTTGTCCCAAGCCTGGAGCACTCCCTGGAGTTGTTGTGACCCTTGTGCAGGACCCAGCCCCTGGCCTTGTTAAACCTCACACAATTTGCCTGGGTCCGGGAACCCCGCCTGTGCACATCCCTCTGCAGAGCCCTCCTGTCCTCCAGCACATCAACACTCCCACCCAGCTAGGTGTCATCTGTGAACTTGCTGCAATTCCTGTCCAGTGAACAAATCACTTCAAATTCTGTACCAGAGCCCAAGTCTACATTCACAAGAGGTGCAATGCAATAGGAGTAGACTGGTAGAAGAAAAAAGTATTGAGAATCCAAAGATCGCACTGAAATTGTTTTCAGGGGTCTTGCTCTGAATGAGCATTAGTCTGGTCCCACGCACTAAACACTCAGTAGTAGTTGGAGAGCATTATGTTCACCTTCGTTCAGCTTAGTTTAATACAAAATTAATTCAGTTCTCACACTCTGGGATCACTCTACCATATGAAATGCAGCAAAACACATTATGGTTGGATGATCAAGAGACTTAATTCAAAAGAGCACTTGTGACCTGACAAAAAAAGAGAAAAAAACAGCAATGGAGACACACCCATACTGCAGGTGTGCTGATTTTAAAAAATATTTCTGTTACAAAGAAATTTAAGTCTCACATTGGTAATAAAGAAAAATACATCACATACTACAAAACAACCTGAACTGCAAACAGAAAGGGATTAACATGGTTATACCTTTCTTGCATATTTGCTCTTAGGGAAAGATATGCTAATTTTCAAGTACTCGATGGGTAAATTTTGGAGAGTTTAAAATGCTTTGAGAAAGGCCAGAAAAGTCATATGGTTTACACAGTTCTGATAAAGCCTTGTGTTAATATCCATTCTCCTTTCAAACACCACTGATGTGACTGGAAACATTAAGTCATACTACTGTTGGGCAGACATCTGGAAAAAACAGTAACTAAGAAGAAAAAATATCAGACAAATGAAAAATTTTAACACATATTAATAATTGTTTCCGTTTGAAGAATTAATATAAGAAGAGACTGAAGAGTTCAATTTGCTCTTTCTCAAATTTACATTGTGTAATTAATCTCTTGATTTTCCTTTTTTTTCCCCTGAATTCACAAATGGAATGCTAAATTAACTTCAACATTTCAATGCTTTGGCAGCAATCTTCTAAAAACACTCTATTAGGAGACACACCATGTAACCTGTGGGCAGCAGTAGTTACACTCCTTTCCACATTTCCAGTGTTATTTGAACTTATCTCCAGGCTTTTATTAGGATCATGGGTATATGCCCTAAACCATAATATATACAGTTGGAGCATCTGGATGGCAAGATGCATGCAAGCTGTATGAAATCTATCCACATTCACTATATCAGTATTAAAATACAGATATACTGAGAAAATTACTTTCATTGGCTCACATTCTCAGTACTAGTTAATAATGGCACTATGTTGGTAACTGGTGTAGGTTAACCCAGCAAGGAGCAAACACCACACAGGCACTCGCTCACTCCCCAGCTCCAATGGGATAGGGGAGAGCAAAAAGGAAAGTTGTGGGTTGAGATAGTTCAAGGACAGTTGAATAGGACAGAAGCAAAAGGGGAAATTAGTATTAATAATAATACTATAATAATTATTTATTATTATTACATGCCAAACAAGTGATGCACAATGCAATTGCTCACCATCTGCTGACTAACATCCAGCAGCCTGAGCAGCAGCCTCTGGCCACCTTCTACCCTCTAGGTTATACACTAAGCACCTTACATGGCCTGGGATATCCCTTGGGTCAGCTGGGGTCAGCTGTCCTGGCTGTGTTCCCTCCCAGCTCCCTGTGCAGCCCCAGCCTCCTGCTGGTGGGATGGGTTCAGGGGCAAAAAGGCCTTGACTCCCTGTAAGTGCTGCTCAGCACCACCACCATCCCAAATCCAAAACACTGCACTGTACCAGCCACTAGGAGGAAAATTATCCCAGCTGAAACCAGGACAGTTACCAATGCAGAAAGTTTTCCAAAAATGACACTCTAGAAAGTGGGATTTGTTTAGCTGTACACTACAGAAGTTTGTAGAAGTTTTGGTCACAGGAACTGCTGCTCAAGTTACAGACTTGATGTGTTTTTTTTTTTCTCCTCAGTTAACATCAGGATGTAAGAACCTGCTAACAAAAGAGATGTTTCAGCTAGAAAGCAACTTCAGTATATGCCACAAAATCAAAAAAATCAGCACACAACTCATTCTGTTCTTCAGTTTGAAAAGTCAGACCCAAAAGCAAAGAGCAACCTGCTGTAACCACTGCTCAGAACAAAAGGTACAGCACTGAATGCTTGATCAGCCTTGAACTGCAGAGCTATGTACAGATAATACTAGAAACAGAATAATGTTAGATCTTAGAAATTTAAAACACAGACCTATTTTGCTAGTAAAATCAATAAGCTAAGTTTGCTAGATATAACATTTCTCAATTTATTAGTACTGGCAGGGCACAGTTTTTATTTAAAACAGTGCAATTCATTGAAAGAGTTTTTTATAATGAAAATGTCAACCCTAAGTTATATTCAAACAACCTCGAGATAGATGATATTTGCTTGTATGTATTTAGAAGAGACAACACAGAATTCTATTTGAGCAAGACGTAACTCAATTTACCCAAAGAATGTGAACTGCAGGTGTAAAGCAATCCACAGTCCAGAAATGGTGAAATCTCTTAAATGTCCTTATACCTGAATTACAGTCCTACTGCTTATCTGAATGACAGACTTAGTGTTACCAATATTAAGGAAATAAGGCAAATACTTCTAGCAATACTGTAATATGTCCAGGCCATAATGGCTATGGAAGAATAGTGTTTGTAGGAAGAAGTTATGCAAGTTTTACTCATACAGGTTAAAAAATCATGCAGACAATACTTCCTCTAATGAGTTCTGACAGTAGAGTTTAATGCAACCCTAATCCCATAACAACCTGCTTTTTACTGATTGCATTCCAATTCTGTTAGAATATTTTACCATGAACAAACAGTAATTCTAACAATATTCAACTCCCCAAACACACACAAAGTCTAAGGTCAAAATCCTTGCTCCAACTATTAAAAATTCCAGGAAACTAGTAGTTTTGTCTCAGAAACAAAATTAAGTAGCTCTCACTCACAAAATTTCATGGACAGGAATGATTACATTAAATGACACAAAGAGGGGCACTCTCTCCTCTGGTCCAGTTCGAACCATCTGCCAGTGGCATGGACACGCTTGAAAAGCCACACACAAAAGAGGAGTTTAGAGAACAGGAGTCTGCATATCTAACACAGAAAATAAGATGCTACTCTCAACAGCCACGACAAAATAAAGCTCTTTGCAGAGCTATGTATTTTAATTTGAGACAGACTGAAAACTAAATACCTAGAACTAAGTTCTGCACATATTCCTTACGGTCACCTAATTCACTTAATGTTATTTTATTACTTGAATCACTGCAGAGCTTCTGTAAACATGTAATGTGGCTCTTCAACACAAAATGCAGACTAGTTTGGGAGGGTTGTATGTCGTGTGTTTGTGAGGTTTTGTTTTGTTGTGGGTTTTTTTGGTTCAGTTTTGGTTTTTGTTTTGTTGTGTTTTAAAATTGTTTTTGTTTGGTCACAGTTTGTGCACAGGAATAACTTTTTTTTGCTTTTAGAAAAAAAAATTTAGTATTACTTTGAGATGTATTTTAGCCATTGAAGATGATGTATGGAGATCAGTTTATCTTAATAAACAGAGTAGTACAGAAATTTTTACAGTGTGCAATAAAGTTACCTAGAAATTGGACAGGAATTCCACAGGCACTTTAATGATCATTAGCCCTTTGGTACATATTCACATCTAGTTTTATGCAGTATCACAAATTATTCTTCAGTTTTGAACAGAAAGATAAAAAGATCCGTAAGGGATATAAGACAAGCAGTAACAGGAAAGGGTATAAAGAAGAAAAATTCAGAGTTAAGGAAGTTGTTAAGAAAGTTGCCATTGTGTCTTACACCATTGTGCTTGCAATCAAAACCAGTAGCACTGTTGGTTTATATTAAAGAATCACTGCTCACTGGCAACTGAGTTGGAAAATAATTCATTTCTGTTTGCACTTAATTGAAAACAGTCTCACCATTCATAAGTAGCATCTGCTCAGGCTGCAACCTTGGGTTTAGAGAACCTTAAGCAGAAATAAAACCACTAAAATGACTGTCCAAGGACTATGCTGTAAGGCATTATCACACACAGGACAAACTCACTCACACTGTGCCCATCTTACTAAGTTATACTATTTCCGAAACAGCAGAATCTGATTAATTATAACACTCCTTTGCTTGTGCTAGTGATGCTCCTTGTCAAGAATCTCTTGGACACAGAGGTATACATAACTCCCAAGAATTTGTCATGCAAGAATGCAATGACAAATGTTAATTTTTCTCCATAATGTTAAAAGATGAACCTTCTGACAAATTTGTATGTATTTTTCAGAGACAGATTAGATACCCTATAAATTATGTTTACATGCATACACAGTACACAAGATAAGCACAGCTCTAGAATACTGTGCTCAGAGATATAAATGCGGACCTGAGAAAACTGTATCTCTTATTTCTCACTTATCTTGCACTAGAAAAAAATTAAGAGTTCCAAATAAAATCGTCAAATAATACATTCTCCAATTATTAGTGAAATTATTTTCTCTATTTCCCTCTGTACTTGCTAAACCAGGACTTGTCAGAATTGGTGGGAGGAATGTGCTCCTAAAATTTATTGTCTTTATGTACTGGTATTGAAAGTATTTGCCACTAGTATGTTACAAAACAGTTTTGTTACATGAAATCAGCATTTTCTATATCACTATATATATTTCTATATCTATTTCTGGCACTAAAGCTAACCATGTACTTAAACCCCAAACAAATTACCTTCAGAGGAAATGCAAGCACACATTAATAATACTCACTGCACAAAGGAGCACAGATTAAAAAAACCCCAACTTCTCCCAAATTGTAATTTGCTGCCATACTATTTTTCAGCTCACAAACATAATGAGATATTAAAAGTTTCCCAGCTGTAAATCTCAGTAGTTTTGTTTTAAAATTAATTTCTCTGTGACTGGGTTGCAAATCAGAAACATGTCTTAATCCCTAAGTGATCAAGACTTCCAAGCAAGTGACTACTACAACTAATTCCACTATTAAGCAAAACCAGCTTACAGACAGCACATAACTGACAGGTTTCAATACTACTAGCAGTTGAACACAAATCTTGGCCCTGTTAATGAAGAAACTGCTTTGCCCCTCATGAAATTCCTCCGTGTGTCACTGTACTGTACAGAAACCAAGACATGCTGCTTTGCATAAAACAATTTACAGTGCAAAGCATATCATCATAGATATATTTTTTTATGGATAAGGCATAATAGACAACAGTTCTGATATACTTCAGCCACTTTGTATACATGTGTGTTTAACCACTTGAAGCAGATTCAGAAATTAATCTAAATAGTCCTTCTTTAAAGAACCTGATTACTCATTAAATTCCTCCAAGGTCATTTAAATGAGAGAAACAGCATTATGCTTTCCTGAAAAGGATTTTTAAATTCTTTCTCTTGGCAAGAAAATTATTTCTGACAACACCCCTATTACCTTAACATTTCTCTAAAAATTTAAATTTATATATATAAACAATTCAGGTGATCTCTGTTCTCCCATTCTTGTGTGGCAAATTCTGAGGACATTTTTTCCAGTTACCGCACAAGTTCAAGGTAAAGGAAAAGGTATTTTATATTTACTCTTTCAGAGCTGCAAGTTTGGAGCAGGTGATCCCTTATGCTTTTTTACATATATCAATTTATACTAATGTCTTTTTTAATCACTGAGGAAATGATAAATGACATCAATTGTGATGGGTGAAGTGTGGTATACTCAGAGAAGAGCCAAACACTCCCTGGATATTTGACAAAGAATTTATTCAACTAATTACTGAGGCATGCTGCTAACTCTTGAAGATTTCAAGAGCTAAAATCACTAGATGGATCCATCCCCTTCCCTCTTTTCCCATGACTAAAAATTTTACTTCTTTTCTTACTTTCAGCACTGAAAAAAGGTCCATTTAAAAAGTGAGCTTAGTCCCCAGGTGGGTTCCCCAGACACACACAGGTCAGGCTGTAAAGCACTCACAAGCCTGTTAAGGGGCCTGCTGCCAAGGACTGGCTTTAGATCTATTTATAGCATAAACATGGGGAAGGCCAGATAAGTCTTATTAGCCTATTTAACAGTTATTTGAAGATTTGTTTATTTAAGATGCAATAACTTAAAAATAACTGCGTAAGCTTCAGTTTCTTCAAAACATTTAAGGCTTAAGCAACACCCAGTTAAGGTTGTTAGCAACACTACCCTTGAAAGCCTTTCACACCTTTAATAACTGCAGAATATTGCTGCATTAAAGGACCTCATGAACTCCAACAAACTGAACAACCACCCCAAACAAGCCTTTCATCACATCACCTTCAAGTAAAAGCCTGTATGTGCATACTAAATCAGCAAGACAAATTCAAGAACTAATACCTTTTTGTAACTGGATTTAAATAAGCTAATTTTGGTCTTTGGCACCGGGTCTCAGCAACAGGAGAGAGGTTTAAAATCAGAGACCCACGTGGTTAAAACAGAGAAGAGTAAACATTACTGCTGCACAGATGTCACTGGAGGTAGAAAGATGCAACTAGGAAAAATAAGAATGTGATGACCAGATTTTTAAAAATAAAGAAGAATCTGAACTCATTTTATGCAATGGAGTGAAAAATAAAGTACTTGAAGTGCATGCCAGAAAGGCAAACAAAGCTTTAGGAATCATTCATGGATGCATTAGTGTAAATCAGTCATAAGAAACAACTTCCTCTTAGGAAATACAAATTCCTGATTCACAATTAAGGCGGAAAAAAAGAAAAAGAAGAAAAATGAAAAGAACAAGCAGAATAAACTGAACTGCATGCAGCTGGTCACATTTTGTTATAGGAAATAAAACAATTAACGATGACCCTTTTTTTACACATTTTTCAACGTGAGGTGTATCTCTGTATAACATTCCCCTGGTTTAACATTTCAGTTTAAATTTCACTATCATTTGAAGGGGAAGAAAGGGGAAATCAACTCCATAATTATTTAATGGTTTTAAG
This sequence comes from Acrocephalus scirpaceus scirpaceus, assembly GCA_910950805.1. Lineage (NCBI taxonomy): Eukaryota > Metazoa > Chordata > Aves > Passeriformes > Sylviidae > Acrocephalus > Acrocephalus scirpaceus. The sequence goes on along the minus strand of OU383774.1, from coordinate 110,730,594 downwards.
TTAAGCTCATCTTTTTCCACTCCTGTGCAGAAGACTACTTACTTCTAGTCTAGCAATGGTGGTCCAACGACCTAGTCAAATGTCTACATTAATTTAGCAGAGATTTAGAAAAGCTACCTTGTAGCCAGGTGTTTTACCTACTGTTGTTATCTTCATATGGAAAAACCAAGAGGAACATGCACGTTCCTTCATGTTTCTGTGATGGATGGAGTGAAAGACAAGCTTTGAAAAACATTCCATTTTTTGCTTCTCTTTACAATGCAAAATTAGGGGAGGCTGAGAAGCCACTAAAACTTTAAAAATAATTAGGTTTACTAGCACATAACTCCATGCAAACCTTGTCCATTCTCATAGCTTCTACAAGAAATGTTAACTGGAATGTGGTGTTCAAAAGGAGGAAAACATTAGGATCCTTGTTAGCTGTAGCTTTATTGTCTTGTACCCTTTTAAAGAATGATATATTTCAGTTGTTAACAGCTTTACAGAGTTAAACACAATAGCACCACACTGTGGGAGAAAGCATTGCCATATATACATAGTGAATGAGGCAGCAATTAGGAATTGAGACATCATAAGAAATGTTTCCAAATGTTTTGGAAGTTGTGTATGGCCCTCAGGTTTAGAAGGATATGAAGTCTGAAGTGCTGTCCAATAACTTTTAGTACTAAATGAAAGACCCAACTTAAGATGACAAACTTAAAGGTATATTACAGCCAGATTTTCAACATATTTCTGATCTCAGCAAATCTGAAATCATTCTCACTGATTTTATAAACTGTGAGATATTGAATAAAGTATCAGAGGCCATTCCACCTCAGAAACATCAAAGCAGCTGCCACATGCATACCTTGGTTGCATCCAATTAAAAACTCAACGCCTCAGCCGCCTGCCGAGAAACTTTGTCCCAGAGCTTATAAAAACCTTGAGCAGTGTTTCACTGAATCATATACATAAAAGAATGGTTGAGGTTGGAGGGAAAGTCTGGAGGTCATCTGGTTCACTCCTCTTAATCAAGCAGGGCCACATACAGTGAGCTGCCAAGAACCATCTTCTCTGAACCATCTCCAAGGATGGAGACTCAACAACCCCTCTGAGCAATCTGTGACAGTGCTCAGTCATCCTCACAGTAAAAACCCTCATGTTTCGTCACCTTCAGCCAGTCTTGTGTTTCAGTTTGTGCCCACTGCTCCTCTCACCTCTCTCAGCCTCCAGGTGACACTCCTCCTAAGGCAGCCTAGGATGCCACTGTCCCTTTTTTGTTCACCTTGGTGCCCACCAGCACAGATTGTCCTGCAGACACCCCCTCCAGCCAGGCAGCCCTTCTGGTTCCTGGGGTTGTTCCTCCCCATGTGCAGCACTTTCCACACTTACCCTTGTGGAACTGCATGAGGTTCCTGCCAGCCCATTGCTCCAGCCTGCCAGGGACTCCCCTGGGTGGCACCACCACCCTTTGGGGTACCAGCCACTCCTCCCAGTTCGGTGTCATCAGCAAAGCTGCTGAGGGAACAGACTGTCCCATCACCCAGACCATTAGTGAGTGTGTTGAAGAGGACTGAACCCAGTACTGACCCCCAGGGTACAATGATGGTTTCTGGCCTCCAACTGGACTTGGTACCACTGATAAGCATCCTCTTCAATGCTCCTCACTGTGTGCTCAACCGACCCCTATTCCTTTATTTTCTCTGAGAATCTTATGGAACATGTTTTCAAAGGCTGTTCTGAAGTCTAGACAGACAATATCATTTGCTTTCTCTTCATCTCCTGTGATTTTTTTTAATAGGGAAAAAAAAATGTGCCAGCTGCAAGTAGGAACCAAAGATCCTTGAAAACAATTGACAAATCAAGCATCCGATTAAATTTCAAACATTTGTTCCAGGAGGGCAAGCTGAGGAAAATGAGCTTTTGTAGGCTAGAGAAGAGGAAGTGTAAAGGACTATCTGGCACCAATCTTTCAGCAGCTAACTGGTTATCAGGAAGACACAGCCAAGCTCTTTGCTTTGGTCCAACAGTACACACATAGTGATCATGCAATGGCATAACTCATTCATTTCCAAAACTTCATTCACTTATCTGAGTCCTCAAGCTTTTTTTGTTTGTTTTGCCCAAGGAACAATGCAACACAAATCTTATTTATCCACTCTATTGCCTCTGGAATGATGGGCCACTATACAGGAGAGAAAACTGCAACAGCAAAAAAGGCTTAAAAGGATATTCTTCTTTTTCCCACCCACAAATCCTAAGACACTGAAAGAGGCCAGCAGCAAGAGAGTTTGTACTGCATTCCTACCATACAATACATTAAGCATCTCCAGTCTTATTAGTCTGAGACAGAGGTGACAACGACTTGCTTCTTTCCAGCAGCATAAAAGACAGAAAAAATCCTCAGGGAGGAGGGACAGAGCACCATTTTCCATTGTTGACTGAATATAAATAACTGTCTGATTGACACAAAACCCCATCTTCTGACTACATCCATACATTGGAATCTTCTTTTTCGGTGACAGATAAGAGCATCACACAATTCTATAGAGACATGGAAAGCTGAATGGCACCACAGTATCTTGCACATTTCTAAGAAGGAAATGTCAAATTACAATGCCAGTTTTCTGCTAAGCCACTATACAAAATTACTATATGAGCAAGGCTATTTTTTTATTATGTCTATACAGAAGGTTCTTTTACAGAAAAGCAGTGCTTCAAAAGGTAATTTTCAGGTTTATGCCTGTAAAATAAGTATTTCTACATGGCAACATCCTTCCAAGAACGTTTTATCAACTCTCTTTCTTTGTGAGATGCCAAACACAGCTGAAGGTGAATTCTGTCTGTTGGTGACCTTGTACAATCCCACCCTTACTCAGGAACACTGTGAGGAGAGGATACAGGAAATCACTGCCACTTTAACAGCCCCATGCTGATTCCTGTGCAACTCATTCAAGTCTAGACATCAGATTTAAAAAGCCAGGCTGGTTACAGTATTCACACTGCACATCACAGGAAATGAAGAAAGTGTCACACTTGCTAATTTTAAAAGTCACACTTACTAAGTAGTCCTGGTTAATTTTGAAGTTTGCAATGCTAGCAGGATTATTATTTTTTTTTTTATGACTTACATGCGTCACATGGAAATGTTAACAAAGAACAAAATAATAAGAATTTCAAAACGTGGAGAAACTTATTCTTTCAGAAGAAAGACAGAAGATGTACCAACAGGTAGAGAGATGAAATCCACAGAACTCATAATTTTGATGTTAATAGAGAATACATTGATCATTCAACTTTAGGAGACTGAAAAACCAATCCATAACACAAAACCCCACCCCAAAACACCAAAAAAAAAAAAAAAACCAACCAAAAAACAACCAAACCCAAGTGAACAAAACAAACAAAAGAAAGGTCTGCTCTGACAGCAAGATTTTAAGAAAAGTCTGTCAAGAGGTACAAAATTCTTCTGTATTTTCTACACTCTCTGAAAATAAAGTCTGTCAACTGAGCGTGAGTTGACAAATTATGTCTAGTGAATGTCTTCAAGGTCGGTTGTGCCAATAATGTTTTCATATAATGTTAATAAGTTTGTATTTAAAAAAAAAGGCCCAAATGACTTTTGCTAAATTGACAATTTCTATGTATTCACAAGACAGCTGCAGTACGGTGCATGTAAACAGGATCAGGTAATCCAAGCTGGCAGAGAGCTGTCAAACAGAGCTATAAACCAAGAGCTGTTTCCTCTTCTGGAGATGAACACGATTCCATCCCCTCACCCTGGGATTCCTGCAATTGTTCCCTAACCTGCTTTAGTCTGATTGAGCTAGGCTAACAACACAGAATTTTTGAAATATTTAAATTAACCTAGTTCATTTAAAATGAAGGGAGCTGTGCCACAAGCACTGGAGACAAGGGAAGAGCAAGAATGAAGATTTAGCAGGAGTAATTTAATCAGTTAAAATATAAGGATTAAGGCACTGAGAAAATATAACTTGAGATGGCTGACAACAATCAACTGTTACCACACAAAATTACCCCATGATTCAACTCAGTACAGTTTTCTGAAGTCAACATTTTTGTTCATATCTTATTTTAACATACCAAGAGCCTCTACTCTCTTTGCTCTTCTGGCTAAATGGCACACAAATAAAAAAATAAATCATTGCAATTAAAAAACATTCAACTTAAAAGCCACTGAATACTGAAGACTTGATGGCAATAACCTTGTCAAACATTCCATCCCCACTCATGAATCTGCACCCTTCTGCACACTCTGCTTTGCTAAAATGGTCTCTGTCATGCTTGATTATCACCTCACTAATCCTAATCCTGCCTTTCACAATTCTCATCTTGCTTCCATTCCTCTTCCCCCTTCCCCAGCACCAGCTGTGACTTTTCCACAACCTTTAGCTCATCTGGGATGTTTTCCCTCTTACCTTTACAAATATCCTGTTACTAACCAGTAAATAAATTTCTACTTGCTGCTGCTTTTCGCACTCTCAATCCACTTTGTCTATGCTCGCAGGCTGGCAATCACAAGATATCCTTTGGTTGGTTGTTCAATTTCACTTCTCAAACTCTGTTCCTTATTCCTTCCCATGAACCTACTTCACCCATCTTTTTTCTTCTCTCTTCCTCCTACAGTCACCCTCAGTAGGAATCTTTCTCTCAGCAGCTTCCTATTCCAACTTCTGTTCCCCTTCTTTCTCATCCTGCAGCATCAGCAGAAGCAGGCTGGACCATGCTCCAATTAAAAAACAAGCTTCTAAAAATCCACTTGGCCAGGATTTCAATGATTCCTGCTCCTTTCCCTTCAGGAATAACAGAAAAAAAGAGAAAAGGCATAACACTGAAAAGTTACACTTTTTTTTTTTTTTAACTAGGTGTTAGTTTTTAAACAAAATACGTAGATTTTTCACAGATTGTTTAAGAAACCCTAAACCTTGAAATCCTCCACTTACCAAACACATATAAACAATGAATCAGTCACATATTTAAAAGCTGCTGCAGGAATTTTTACAATTATTATTTTTCCAATGTATTGTCTGTAACAATGACTGCTTTTTCACACCTTTCCCATAAAAACATTATAATACAGTAATTCTTAGTGAGAAAACAAAGGGGTTTTAACACTTCTATGCTCTAGAACATTTCTACTTCTTTTGGATGTTGGATCCACAATGCAACCATAATTAATTTTACAGAATTCTATGTCAGTTTTCTTAAAGTCTTGGCATCTATTCTCCTTCTTCCTTTTCCTACCATCTTTTCTGGATTTGTTAAAGCTCTCTTTATGACCCTCAATGACATTCTTCAATTTTTACCTCTACTGCTTTTGTTATGATATACCTTATGACTTTTTATACAAGCGAAAACAGTGCTTTTATTAGTGCACAAAAGACAGTTCACCTGGAAAAATTAATAAACCAAACTGACTCTTCAAAGAAAAAAAATTATCTCAAACCACAAAACACCAAACCAAAAACCAGCATTCATGAGGTGAACTGTACACAAACAGCCAGAAGAGCACATCATACTTTAATGGGCTGAAGTGCTCTTCCTTACAGCAGCATGGAACAAGATGAATAAACAGCATTAGAAGCTCCAACCTCTACACTGCAGTTTCCTTCACAGGCAAGCATACAACCTAAATTCCCCACTACCTGTAGAATTGTGTATTTTGGGTACAGAATCACTCAGCTAGAACAGCAGGATTGTAGAGCTCCACATCTGACTTGCTGCTCCAGAATGTAACTATCAACTCTTTTCAACACAAAGTGAAATTAAGGTAGATAGGAAGCTTTAAGTAAGTACATAATGACACCAGAACACTTACAAAGCAAACCATAGCTTACAGCCAAGGCTCTGCCAGGCTTCTCGAAGTAGAACTTGGGCAAAACCTTTGGTCTAAACATAGCCCTGAATCAATTGCATTTAATACACAGAGGTAGATTCTTCTTTCATAAAAGCAGTGGCTGGAGCTCACCAATGAGTTTTGCAGGCACATTACATGACTAAAGCTAATTCTGAGGGGGGAAAAGAATGAAATGACATTTTAAGAAATATAAAGTTTTTTTTAATGTAGAACTTCATCCCTAGAAACTGCCTATTTACTCCTATCAGGACAAAAAGCCCAAAGACTAACTCAATGCCATTAAACCACAGATAAGTATCCCTTTAGCTTGCCACAATATAAAAGCTCAAACTTTTAATTTGCTTTTATGTGTAATAACCCATAAGAGATGTGAGTATGTTCCAAAAACATCTGCGCTGGGGATATTTGGAAAAACATAGTAGTTTTATTCATCTTTAAGCAGCAAAGGCAAAATACTAATTAAGATAAAACTTGGCAGCACAGTATGAATGATAGGTCCAAAAAAAGCAAAAATGACATCTTTAGCCTGCACAGAGCAGCATGAAAATATTTCAGCAGATCGTTTTCTCTGAATGTAGATTACTTTTTCTGATGTAAAGTATCTGACAGTGTCCAGTCATTGTTGAGACCTGAAGAAAAGTCAAGGAGGGGAAGTCACAGAAATTGAATTAAAACAAGTTCTCACAAAATATAACATCAAGCTACCTTTTTAATAATAATTGAAGAAAAAAATAAAACCACAAAAAACGAGGCTTGCAGATACTGCAGTAAATGCATCTAGCAGCCTCAAATTTGGATGCAGACAAGGCTCAGTCTTGGTAATGAGAAACTGGCAAAAGACAACTAAAATATGCACTGTGACTGGTGGTCAAAAACTTCTACAGACATGGCAGGAGATGATAAACCTGACACAGCCTTCAGCAGAGATGCAGCTTCAGTACAGCTACAACAAGTAGAAAAAAATTTCAAGGCTGTACCACATGAGCCTTCCCAGCTGGAGTAAGGTTGAATGTTAAAAGGAAGGATTTACGGCCAAGCAGTTTGTATAAAACTCAGGTTTTTTTCCCCCAATATACTGAAAATTATGCTATGCATGTGCTTTAAAAATAAGCAAATGAACAAACTCATTTTTGCCCCCACAGACAGTTATCAGCTTATTATAAAACTCTCTTGGGTAAGCTTAGGCCATATTTCAGAATTTAATGTACTAATTAAAATAAGGACTTGCAGCAGCTAAGCAAGGTTTTCTTTAATCAGTTTGTTCAAGCATTCATTTCAATTCTATCCTACCTTGCAAAAAACCAAGTCTGATTTACTCCTACCTGAAGACCCATGACATGTTAGAAGGAACCAGGAAGAATGATGGTCACAATTATCTGCTTTTTATCTCCACATTCAAGCGTGAAGCAGCTGAACAGTTCAAGAGCTGCCACCTTAACTACCCCTACTAATGGAGGTCCCATTCCTGATTCTCAATGCAAACACATACTATAGACTGAATAATCAAAGCCTCCTTCACCATTTTTAGGTGAAAGTTCAACTGAAAAGACTAAAGCAATACTGCACACCTCTTGAGATTCAGATCTTGCTTCTTCCCTCTGGGTGCAGACTTGGAATGCAAAATAAATATAATCTCCTGTATACCTTGGATCTGTTCTCTCCAAATATCAAGAGGGTGAATCTCAACCCCCAATTTATCAGAGAAATCTTACTCAACACCAAGTGCTATAGCCAAAGCCAGATCATATGGCCAAAACCAGAATGAAAACAATCCACGAAAAGCGTGCTATGAGGTATCTAGAAATCATTTGAGATAGTTCACAGATGTCACAGTTCAATTGTACGTCCAGGGTAGCAGCACTTGGGTTGAGCCACAAGCTTACAAGATGGATTATTTCCAACTGTTTGCTCATTTCATCCCTTAAGGAAAAAGGACTCCCCTCATATAGCTAGAAAATTCAATTTTTACAGTGTTGTCCTTTCTGCAGGTATCAGCCCAAATAAAGCTTTAAAACAATTGCTTTACTGTCAAGGGTTTAGTCCAAACATGACTTCAAATACAAGCTGGAGGAATACTATGCCAAACTAAAAGCCCTTTTAAAAAAAAAAGTATATTCAAAACTGCTAATGATGTCCTGATGTCTTCTACATTGGGGGTTTTTTTTGGATCATTCAAGAAAGGTGCTGGTCTGATTCTCAACAAATGTGACACTCAAGGAATAGATAATTGTATTAACTATGTGATATCCCTCTGTGACAAACCTGATTCCAAGTACCACTAAGGCAGCATCACTGAAAGGCTCCTTCTCCCACTAATATTTTCCAGCACATGACAACCACATGTAATCAATCCACTGAGAAGCAGAAAATATTTATCTCAGAGATAAAAAAAAGTATAATCTGTGCTTTCCTTCCAAAGATACAGATGTGTCATCTTCTTTCTGATAAACGGGTTTCCTGGTTTAACTGTTTCCATGGCTTCCTTTGCTCCTCAATATCTATACAGGTGAAGATGAAAGTTTTAAGAGTAATTGCACTGTAGTAGAAAAACTGGCCAAAATCCCTGAAGAGAATGACTGAGTGTGAAACTTATGAAAGGGGTGAGGGGAGAAAGATATCTTTTAATCCTGATTTTTTTCGTCAGCCTAGTTTAGTCCCCCAAAAGAGCAAGAACATGAACAAAAATGACAGAAAGAGGGGGCAACACATCTCAAGGAAAACTGCTTGATAAGACTTTTTTGGTTTATTTTAGAACTTCATTATACACATTTCACTAGATAAAAAGCTTTGAAAATGAACACTTGCACAGAAACTCCTTTCTGGAAAAGATGAAGATAAACTTGAGCCTTGATATTAATATTGTGAATATTTTCTACTATTTGCTGTCAGCTTCCTCACAAGGAGATAATTCCCATTTTACAGAATTGCCTATAGAAAGCTGTAAGATTTTCATACACTGCATAAATGTTATCAACTGTTTACATAAACTAACATGGATATAATTTAAATAAACTTTTTATGAGAACTGACTATAGATAGAGTCTCTACTACTAGATACATCTTCTCAAGAACTTAAATCAAGAAACCATTTTAACCAGTAAAAAGCATATGCTAATCAATTTTAATTAGCAACTCACCTTCAACATAACACTGAGAAGCTGAACCTTTTTTCAGTCCATTCTGAATAGCACCAAACATTCATAAGTACATTGAGAATTTTGGACACTGGATCATTCCAAACCATACTATCATATTTACTTTGTTGATTAGTAGCTCACTAATACTGAACAACAGCCCTTGCCAACCTACCAGTAAAAAAGAGGAGTAACATAAAACGTGCTCTACTGAGAAACAGGACTAGGGAGGACTGTGAAAATATCTGAAGCTACTTGGGGTACAAAACAAACACAAAAATAGAGGATACTTTCACACCAGATCCACACTGTCCACTTTCTCACTCCTACTGCATGCAGTTAAGTATGCCAGGGTCAACAATTTGGTCCTGATTCTGGCTGTAACAATTCAGCTTCCATCCATTAAAGCAGACAAAAATATAGGGGTTTTGCACATTTGGCAGGGTCTTAACTCTAAACAAGTGACATACTTAACTAGCACTTAGTCAAATGTGATTTTGGACTTAGCACACCTCTGTGCATTTGAGCTGCTCGAAGGAACACCGATTAAAAGATTTTTGCACATCATTAAAGAACAGCATATTTTCTGAAGCTTTACAAACAAAGAGCATTTAAGGTGATAGAAGATCATATTTATGTTTGCTAGAAATGAAGGAGAACGGGCAAAAACCTGAAGCATTTTACCAGCTCATTTACATGTGGATAAATTTAAAAATAGTTTAGAAAAACCCAACCCAACATACAGTGTTGATATCATCTCTGACATGCTAACAGGGCAGCATGACACACCCCTTCAAATGAGTTTACTGGTGTAACATCTTCCACAAAACATGAACTCCTGCACAAGACATGCTTCAGACTTTGGATATACAACTTTCTTCTTTCTCTTGGAGATTTGTATTTCTGGAAGTCCTTTAACTTGAACAGTAGGTATGTAAGTTTTCCTGAGATTTCAGGAGTTAAGACAGCATCAGCTTGAAGTAAGAAACAATTAAAAAAAAAAGGCACCATTTTTAAAACCATTTTTGAGGACCACCTCCTACTCCCTGCAAAATCACAGAGATTGGATAAAGCAGAAAATCTGAAAAATACAAAAAGCACTTTCTGCTAGTTAGAGTATACAGGAAAGAGTGGAGCAGGTTTGTACTTATTAGGTATAAACCACTTGTTTTATAAGTGTTGTTGCTGAAAAACCCTTATTTTCCCAGAAACTGACTGGGTAGGGAAGCATAGTTGCTAAGACAAGTAGGCCAAGATCTTATTTCCTCCTGGTGAGAAGAGATGAGATAAACTTCCTTCTCCCACTCATGCTCACAGGAACACAATTCAGCTGCAGAGAACCATCCTTGAATTCTAGGCAGAAGCAGTGAAGCCACACAACTTTACTTCTTCTGTGCTGCAGAGGCAAAGTCAGCCTGCGAAAAGAAAAGCACTTTCCTCTACAGCTTTTACAGCTATTATGAGGAAAAAAACTCAACCAAACAAAATAGAACAAGAAGTCACATTAAATACCTAACCTGTCATCAGGACTTTGAGACAGTAACAGAACAGGTTACCCTGTACCACTCCCTCCAGAGAAAACAAACACAGGTATCAGCACTCCAGTCTCAGCTGGCTGCAGATTCAAAGATAAAACTATAATGATGACACTTTTTCAAAGGTTCTTGTAACTCTAAGGAGAAACCTTTTGTTAGCTTAGGTTCAGAAACTGAAACTGTAGTTTGATTTTGCAGCAAGCCAGTTTCCATGGGAGCAAAATTCTGACTGACAGCCATCCTACAGTCTGCCGGGAGCCCAGAAAACTAAAGGAGATCTCAGTGTAAGCCAGCATACACCATGTGAAACAACGTATACAAGTTGTTACGAAAAGTTGTCAGCTAATAGGAAAAGAAATGCGAGTCAAAGCAGGGGAAAAAATCCCCAGAATGAAGATTTGACAGAGCTATGAGAGCCACATTACAAAAGAAATGCTAGAAGAATGAAAACTGGCAAAGAAACATTTAAAAACCATTCAGGTGTATTGACACTCAAACTGGAAGTAAAATGCTGGTACTGAAAAGACCAGCAAAACCCAAAACTGTTCTATATTCAATACCAACTAACAATATATACTGTCTTTATCATACTAAATACAGTAACAGGAGCGTGACTTACAAATTTTAATAGCCAAAGTGAGAACAAAAAATGCAGGAAGTTTGCTTATTAACTACATCTGTATCTAAAGATGAAACAAAGAAGAATACAAGATACTAAGAATACAAGATATTTCTCCTTAGAAAAACTCCCTAATGTATTCTCAGGGAAAAAAAAACCCCACAGGGGACAGCTATTTTCTTCACAAGCTTTACAAAACAAATTCTTCTAACAGCAGTCATGAAATCCAGCCAAAATTTGTCTTTTTAAGAATACAGATGAAAATGCAGGACCAAATAGCAGCTCAAAATAAATTTCATCAAGAAACTAGAGATGGCAGCAAAGTCTCAAGCTAGCATGAGTGTAAGAGGAAAAGTTAAACGAAAAGGAAAGTTCTGAGTAATTCTTATAGCCTAGTCCAAACGGTAAACATTTCAAATTGTTTTTTCTTTTTTTTTCCATTTTCAAACAGTGACAAAAAAGAGGGAACCTATCAATAAGAACAGCTACAAACCACTGTAAGGCTCTATTTTTAAATGCAAAAACTTCACAGATCAATTTTTAGGACATGTAAGAAAGAGTTTTAAAGCAGCTTTCAGCAAAATAAACATTTAAATCGTAACATGCATCAATAGTCTCACAAATCACCAGTGATTTCTGAATGTTCCAGCCATATGTATCTGAAACCACATTTCAGGAAGGTATTCTTCTCACTTTTCCTTGTCTTTGCAACTGTAACACATACTGAGAAGCTGGATACAGCCTGGTTTTGAGAAGAGAATTTCCCACATTAGCTTTCCGGAACACTTTAAATTTTTAAAAGATACATTAGCAGTATGAGAAACTAAGTCCCGTTCTGAAATACAACAAACATTCAGGGAAACAATCACAGAAGTTTCACAGGGTGACTTCACCTTTCTGCTTAACTGCATCCCTGAGAATAATTTCAGATTGTACTTCTGAGTTTGCTGTTTTACACAATACCTTAGGGATCCTGGATATTGAAAAGCACCATCTGAACAGACATTGTAACTCACCAGCACTCACTCACCATTTCAGAATACCCAAACTAACAGTTTTGCTGAGGATTTTGCCTTGCTAATAGCTGGGACATGTTCTCAGAACTTGTCAGTCCATGCCAGTGCAGTGGCAGCTGCTGCTCATCAGGGCTTGGAGCAATCCTCCCCAAATCTGGACACTCATATTAAAATCCTTCCCTAACACAAAGTGCCTGTGAAAGCACTCACCAGGCTAGAAGGTACAGTAAAAACAAAGGTATTCTTAACATTCCCAGCTGATGTTCTATGGAATAATTTAAAAGTCATCAGATTCCCCATGAAGAAGGGAAACGAAACATCCATGATGATCATCCTCAGAAAGAAAGAAAGAAAAAAAAAAAAAAAATCTGATTCTCAGCCTCTGTTCTGAGCAAAATTTAAGTAATTCAAACACTCAACACAATACAACTCTACAGTCAGCAATCTATTTGAATACATCCCTTATCAACACAGAAAACAGACAACTCGAACTTTTGAAAACTTCAAACTAAGAATCCAAGTAAGAAGATTCATCTGCAAGAGTTGAGAAAGTATCCTCAAAGTGTATCTCGATGGCAGCTATGAAGTTTTGAATACTTCACAATTACAAGTGCCTGCAGCTGATAAAAAAAAATTGACACACTTGAGATCTAAGATTAGGGAAAGAACTTCTGATATTTTAAGCACCCTGTTTACTTTATGCTTTTAAAGATAATTGAACCTTAAGGGCTGAACATCCGAGAAACTCGGCCAACAGATAACTGCTTTTTCCAGAAAGGAAAAAGTAAGAAAAATAATCTTAATCTAATAGCTCTAACTGAGCAAAACAGTTCTGTCTGACCTTCAGTTTTGAAAGCTCCTTTTGTTCCTTTCATGTCTGTAGTGCTGAAGGTCTGAAATTATGATACTTGCAAAAACATACTAAGAAAGAGGTTACTTCTAGTTTGGGGCTGTAGAAAGGGAAAACAGTGTTTTCTGTAAATGGAAGCTGGTACTTTTCAATCTAAACTTGACCTAGATGCGCTAACACAGAACTTTTCTTAAAAAGACCCAAGACAAAAAATAATCCTTTTTCTTAACAAAAAATCCCAACAAATAGACGGAAAGGCAGATACTTTAGCTGAAACAAGTTCTTGATCAATACAATACATTTTACATTTGAGTTCAGAGCAAATCAAAATCTGAAAATAGGTGCCTCAGGAAAACTTTGGTTTTGAATTTCTTGGAACATTCCTGAATATGCTATCAGAGCTTCTGCATACAATCACACCAGAACCAAAGTAACAGATTAGGTTTCTATAAAGATTAGAATTACTCACAAACATCAAGCATACTTGCTGCTCAGAGTACACTCAATTGTGAACATTTTAAGTCCTGAAGGGCTGAATATAGAACATGCACACTTGAAGAACATCTAACCATGCCAGAAGCTAATACGCTTCAAAGAATTAACTCAAATATTCAACAAATAAAAATCCCAGACTTAGTAGCCTTCCTGATTTTAATTGGCTGTGTCACCAATTAAAATCTTGAATGAAGTGAGGTCCTGATATAAAGTTAGTGCTTGGTTTTAATTACAGGGAATGTCTATGTGTATAGGAAGAAGGAAAAAAAATTAAGACCATAAAAACAACTGACTTTTTGCGTGTGTGTGTGTGTTAATAATTGCACGTTAATTTGGAATATTTCCTTTCCCCTCAAAAAAAGTAATCTGTTTCCCTTTTTTCTTGCTCTTTCCTTACCATTGTCTGGATTATTGCAGAAAAGGGTTTGGAAGCTAACTTCCTGATTATACAAAAAAAGCCAAACATGCTTTAAAAAGAAACCTAACAAAGCCTTTTATGATATGGTCTTGATAATTCACTGTTGTCAAAGGTGAGAAGAGGGGAGAGGTGCCTGCACGCATTATCTCTCTCCATCTCTGGGTTCTCCACCTTGAGCAAGCCCGGAATGCACTGTAGGTCTGGTCAAGCCAGTGAAAACAACAGAATAACCATCCAACAAGTGAGTATTTTTGTAATGCACCTGGCTCATACAGATCAGACAAATCCAGAAGTTGGCACAAGGGAAGGGTGGATCACTCAGGGCATGGAAGCACTCAAAGAGAGCAACACCTCCTTCTTCCAGCAGCAGCAAACTTTATTCAGCTCCTGTTGCCAAGATGCCTCACACAGGGCACAAAGAGGAGAAAGGCTACTGCTGCCATGTTCACACAACCTCCAGCACAGCTACAACTTGTCACAGCTCTCCTTCATGAATCATGATATACTTACAGAGGCTACAGGATCACAAAAGTGGAGGCTTTCACCTCAATTCCCACCCTGGTTCCTGCTCTGCATGCAGCCAGACCAGTGCTGAGCAGACAGGTCTCTTCTCTAAACCCATCCAAACTCAGCCTATCTGCTGCTGCAATTCATATTGTCCTGGCAAACATAAAGAGCTCCACAAAGCCCTTTTCTAGGAAAAATTACTAGTTCGGATCACGATTGATGTAGAAAAGATCCTATCACTTAATATATAATTCCCTAAATTGTTTGTCATCTTCATAGGTTACCCTCACCCCCACCTTCTCTATCATCTTCTCCTAAGCAGAAGGAGGGGGGTGGAGGAGTGGTTTGAAGAAGGAAGATAAGATTACCTCACTTGCTTCTTCACTATCCCTTCCATTTACAGGTGTATTGATCCCTCTAATTGAGTGTAAATGAGTGCTTTCCCACGGTTCAGAACTGTTCCCCTCTGTTCAGTATCAAGAACAACATCTGGAGCCAAAAAAAAAGGAGAAAATGGGCAGCTGACAACTCCATTTGGATTATCAGGATTTCCCTGGAACAGCGTGGAAGTAAAGTAGTAACACACTCCTTTGGCTGGCTTCCCTAAGCTGGAACATCAAGGACACAGCCAAAGATTTAACTCTAGACCCTCTCCCCAAAATGAAAGTGGGAGAAAAAAGAAGATACAGGAACGTGCCTAAATTCCGAGATGGTCAGGACAAGCTGAACTTTCTTTTAGGAGAAGTTCTTTAGTTTTTTTTTTTTTTTTTCTTTGGTGGTGTTACATCTACTTCACAGACCTACTTAACAAGACATCTAGAAAAAGATTTCATGAAGTTCTGAATATCTTAAAGACCACTGTGGCTGAGAAGGCTCAACCTCTCTACAAGTTTCAAGACTTCCTTTGCTACTCCTAGTGATTTTTGGATCAAAAATTTTCAAAAGTCAATTACCTTCCAAACTCTGGTAACTGAATTGATATGAAGTCACGAGTTACCCAAGAATAATGTATTCCCTAGGAAAGGCACACTTTGAAATTCTAAGGGTTTCTTAATCTCAGCTGCAACAGAACTGACACTTTGATAAGATAAAACTAGTTTTGCAACTTACCTTAAAGTGCTTCCAAACAACTGAACAGAACACATTTTGAACCACTGTAAATGCCTGTATACTACTTACATCCCAGCTTTTACTTATAAAAAATTGGTTCAGAGGCAAGTTTTGTACAGCTTTCTTAGTTCACATATCCCAGGAAATTTACTCAATATTAAATGCTAGAAATAACTGCTTATGTCCACATAATCCAGAAAAGAAAATTGAGATACTAGTTAAAAATGAAATCAGAGTAGCCTCAAGCAGTGACCTGCCACTGGGTAGCCAAAGAAGCAGGTAAAGGAGCCATGTAAAAATTTATTCAACCAAATACTACTAAGAATCCCTGGTAAAGGCAAATATTTCTTAAACACACAATGCACTTTGTAAGTTTGTAAGAACTATGCATCAACTATAAATGTTTTCAGGTGCTGAAGACATGTTCTAACTACTGACTTCTGAAAAAGTTAAGTCAATACAGAAATTGGCAAAATATTGACAACACAACAATTTTGACAAATCCTAAGCCTGGATGGAAAGCACAGCCCCACTGCACCTTGAACACTGCAACTAAAGACAGGTATGGATTAACTTTCTGGCTACCCCTTCTTATCCTATTCTAGAAAAAAAGGGATGAAAGTAAAAGAGCAAGGCACTTGTTAAGCAAGGGACATTCAATTATGTCCTGTGAGAATACATTAAGCAATAGTCTTCTGTCCTTTTAGTCCTAAATTTATCCTGTGAAAGTTTTTTAGTAATATCTCTGGAAAGACTTTGCTTCTCTTACAAACTGAAGTGAAGAAATAAACCCTTATTACAATGTAAAGGTCTTTTATGGTCAAGCTCCAAAAATTCTTTGAACCTTACACTTCACTGTTTTCAGCTCCAGAAAAAGATACTGGTAAAAGGGAGCTTAAATACCCAGTAACACAAAGGTAACTGAAATGCCACAGTTTTGCTGTGCACTGCTGTTTCCAACCAGGGCATCATGCCTTTCACCAACAGACACCTCCCAAGGAACACTGGAACCCATTCTGAATGCAGCAGAAGTTTATGAAGAGAAGGTACTAACTTGGCACACAAAACACAGTTCAGTTTACAGCTATGCTCAACTCAAGGCACTCTCTTCCCATGCCTTAGATGCCTTACCAAGGTATCCTCTTACACACTTATCTGATGCAGGCAAAGAAAAAGAAAAGTTCCTTAGGGTTCTTTTGGTGGGAATAGCTGATTACTACACTATCCTAAGAGGTAAGTAATTTTTTTATAAGGTAGGGATGATAGTTCTGGCCATGCTGGTAGTCATGCTGCATATTAAAAAAGATGTAACTCCCTTCATTCATGAGAGTTATTTTTATCAACTCCACAATTCGGTACAAAATACCTACTTATAACAACCACTCATTTCTGGAGTCATCATTCTTTAGATGACACATTTATTATGACTACAAGTTTCGGAGAAGTGATCTTTGGAAACATCATATTGAGGTTAATAATGCTTGATTACCGTTCACAGTAGTGACATCTGTATAAAAGATTATGAAAAAGCACAGTGTATCAGACAGAGGGCTAAGCAGGTGAGTGGCTGTTGATATAAAAGGTGTCTCTCTTCTTTCCCTAATATTTCTTTAACCTAAAGCATTTTATCTTACGTATTATGTTTAAATTGTAATTCAAAAGATTGAATCAGGAATCACTTGGGTCCTGAATCCCAGCCCCCATTTTTCTGAGGGCAACAAAGCTTCACACTATTTTAATAAAAAGATCAAACTCCTAACTTAGCAAATCTTCAAGTCAAGGTCACTTTTTTCATCCCATAACTTCTCAGACATCTGGTCCAGAATCTCAGTAGTGAATTTGTCTAAAATGTTCAAACTTTCAGGCTGAAATTACACAGGACTAGTCTGCTCAGATTTACTAATTTTTGAGGCTTCCTTCTCTCTGGTGTTTAAACACATAAACATATTTGCAAAGCCCTTGCACAACCTTTCTCAGCTTGTATCTTCCCAGATCAAGTTCCTCCAAACTCCCCTCTTAAGCAAGCCTCAGCTTCCTAATCACTACAGCTGCCTTGTTCACATCATAAGAATCACAGAATCATTTGTGCTGGAAAAAACCCCCGAGATCATCGACTCCAGCCTCTGACCGATCAGCACCCTGTCAACTGAACCACGGATGGCACTGAGTGCCACATCCAGTCATCTCACCAACAGCTCCAGGGATGGTGACTCCTCCACCCCCCTGGGCAGTTCATTCCAATGCTTAGCAACCCTTTCCATGAAGGAATTCTTCCTCAAGAAGGATGTACACAAGAGTGCTGCTGGTTATCAAGACAATATTAGAAAAAGCCGTGCAAACAGAGAGTAGTGATTGGAATGTTGTACTCTGCAACCAGGTTTATTCATTCCATTCTGTGTTCAGCTGCTTCTCTTAAGTAGGCAGAGCCTCTTAAGTAGAAACAGGTCACTACTACAGCTAAAATCCATAGTAGAATAACTTAGCTAAGGATATACTCTAGCAATTATACACCACAAATAATCAACCACTATTTTTCTGAAGCAATGCACATTACGACCTCATGCTTAAATCAAATATTTATTATAATCTGTTACTCTTCCATACTGTAACAGAGACAACTGCCAAGAATGTTTTATTAGCAGAGAGTTTCAAACAGCATTAAAAAACTCAAAAGCTAAACTAGACAAATCAGTTGCTATATCCCAAAGAAGTTCCCTTCCCTTTCCCTTCCCCCCTTTACAAACAGTGAGTACACACTGCAGTCGTTTCACATTTTCATTTCATTTGTCATTAATTACACCCATCAGTTATTTGCACTGGTTTTACAGGAAATGCAAAATCTCAACAGTATACTATGAATAAAAGTATGTTTGAGAGTCAACAGCATTCTAATTCCTATGAGTGAAAATGGAGGCAATAATGAAAAACAATACCACTGAAACCATCAAAACACCTCTACATAGTTTTGTTACCACAGTAATTACAATTATTAAAAGTTTTAAGTATTTCTTGGACAAGGAATCCACAAGCTCTGTCATCCTTTTCCTGAACACTCCCAGACTGAGGCATAAATCTAAAGCACCTCCAACTCCAGGTAAGAGCTTAGGATGGAATTGCAACCACCACCCCCTGTCTAACTTCAGTGGGCTAGAAGCCTTCAAATTTTAATGAAAATAAACAAACCCTGTCCCATGACTTTGCATCCTCAGCTCACATCTGTGGTGTTCCAGCAGTGTTGGCAGTCTGGAAGGAGAAGGGAGCAATGCCTGCTGGCTCTTGCCCTTTAACTACTCTACTAGATGGAAGAGCCCAAGCAGAGAGATTCATCCCATCACAGAGGAAAGAGGGATGAAAACAAACTAAAATCCTCACGCGTGCAGTGCAGAAGAGGATTAGCCTTAACCAAGTTTGCAGAGACAGCATTAGCACCAAACATCATGTTATACTCTGGTACTGGAAATACCAACAACTGCACTACTATGCACACAGTGATGGCCCACAAACAGAAGAAATAAATTACAAAAAGGTACAGTTTAATTGACTATTAGTATCACACAATGGATAAGGCTGGAAGGATCATCAGTGGGTTATCTGGTCCCACCTGCCTGCTCAAGCAGGGTCATCCCAGAGCACACATGGCACAGGATTGTGTCCAGATGTGTCTGGAATATCTCTAGCGAGGGAGACTCCACACCCTCTCTGGACAATCAGTTCCAGTGCTCAGTCACTGCACAAGAAAGAAATTCTTCCTCATGTTCAGGTGGAACTTCCTGGCCATCAGTTCCTGCCCGTTCCTCCTGTTCCGTTGCTGGGCACCACAGAGCAGAGCCTGGTCCATTCCCTGAGCCCTCCCTGCAGACACTGACACACAGGGATGAAATCCCCCCTCAGCCTCATCTTCTCGAGGCTGAACAGGCCCAGCTCCCTCAGCCTTTCCTCACTGAGATGCTCCAGTCCCTCCATCATCTCTGTCACCCTCTGCTGGACTCACTTGAGGAGCTCCATGTCTCTCCTGTCCTGAGGAGCCCAGAACTGGACACAGCACTCCAGGTGATCCTCACCAGGGCTGAGCAGAGGGGCAGAATCCCCTCCCTCCACCTGCCAGCCATGCTCTTCCTAATGTACCCCAGGATTAATGACTTAAATTGTGACCAAAGCCCTTTTAAACACAAATAAATGTCTATCATCTTTATCTCATTGTATTTACAACTTAAACATCTGGAGAAATTTTAAGCAACCTCCAGTCCTACTGTTAGAAAGGTCAGACAATCTTTACGGTTCTCCTCTAATGCTAACATAAAGCGATATGGATCTTAAGAGGTACAAAAACATAAAACCAGATAATTTAAAATAAAGTCCTTGCAGAACAAGGCTCTATCATAAAAACCTTGCCTCACTCTTTTATATTCAACACCTACTAAAGACAGGCATTCTCTCTGTGGCATAAAGAAAACTCCTGCTATGTGTATGAGGAGCTCCTATGATAAACTCAGAACAGTCTGCACCTCGGATGAGTAGCCAAGATGTTTCAATTTTACACCTACTACGTTTTATAAACTACTCAAAGCACTTTGAATGAAAATTCTAATAAAAAATAAACAAGTACACTTAGCACTACTATCTGTGAGCTGTCAATCAAACACATGGTCTGATCCACATAGTAACAGCCTTAAAGATTTTAGGTTGTACTTCTCAACAAATGCACAGGGTTAATCTCTTCAAAGCCACCTGGAAACAAGTTTGAAAAAAAAAAAAATCACACACCTGTATTTTTCATCACTATCACTTATCCTGAGATATGTTAACATATTTTTGAAGGGTAACAAAGAAATCCCCAATTCATTTCTTGCTGCAGAATGTGTCAGCCAAGCTGAAGAGACAGTAACCTCAAACATAACACGTCTGGTTAAGTAAAAATACATGACTAATGTTGGTGTCATAAATGCCACTTTAAGAAGTTCAATGAGAAATTGGGATTGTTATTCCAATTTGTATTTTCATATAGCTTTCAGCAATGGAAAGGTATGCTGGAAATATATGCAAAACAAGATTTCCCCTAACATTCTTTTCTAATGAAAACATGAACTAGAATTTCTCTCTATCCCTCCTGGCCTTTATTTCCACCCACATCCCTTAAAAATGAAAAATGCATGCTTGCAGAACTTAAACACACTAAATGTCACATAATAAACAGTTTATCATTGTCATTCCCATCAGTTCATTCATATACTATTGCCCTGTAATTGTTCCTCACCAAAAGCTATTATTGCTGCATTTACTCAAAGTCAGTCTTATCAGTTTATTGTATTTAGAAGTGTTTAAAGCTTATCCTAAAGACCAGAATATGCCTCAACAAATTGGACTGTCTACTGTCAGCCAAGAACTGATTTCTCTAGTAAATTGTATGGGAACTTTGACTAAATAGACATTTTACAGGCAAAGACCTCTTTCCCACATCCTTTATGAAAATACCTTTTACTAGCCTAAGTGACAGTGGTAACTACCTATTTAGGAAAGATAAATTACACATTTTAGTACTTCATGTGTCCAAAATGCAAATCAGAGCCAGATGTGCTATTTGCAAGAACTAAATCACTGTATCAATCAGCAACAAATCCCCGGAACATGCAGACATTTAGTGTATGTTTCACTGAAAGATGTCTGGTCAGATGCATACGTAGCAATTCAAAGCAGATTTACAGCAGCTTTCCTTAAGTTTCTTATGGACAGGCAAGGTGGTACCCACAATTTGTAAGCTAAATCAAGATGCTGCACCTCTGGTCCCCTGGAATTTACCTGCGTAGCACTGCAAAGAAACAGGAATACCACTCATAAATTATACATGAAAGTTGTGTATTTATTTTAAATGTTTGGGTTTTTTTAGAGGACTGACTTGACATCTGTGCGGAAAAGCCTGAGTAATCACAACCAGCTATCAGCCCTTCACACCACCACTGCTGCTATTTTCAGTGATACACCCTGTTTTCGCTACAGTGCTCTTGGCATCATCATGCTACTGTGATTCAATATTTATCTGTTAGATCTAGTTACATCACAACACTCTCTATACTACCTAAATCTCGTGTGGAACTTCTGAAGCTAACACCTAATCCACCGGTTTTGAGCTCTCCCTTCGAAATTCTCCAGCCACAGAACAAAAAGTCAGTGTAGATGTGCAAACATCTGGCCCCCTGTGAATCATCCATCCTCCAAAGGGGTGTGCAGTCATGCATAAGCACTGCACCTTCCTTCTAATGGCAATCGGGCAGGAATAAAACTGAGTGTGAACTGCAGTGCTTAGCATAAAACCACTTGTGAAAGGAGTGTGCCAAAAGTTGTCTTCAAAAAACCTTTAATAAGAGTTTTGCTCCTGCAGAAGCTCCTCACAAGCATCAAGTTAAAGCAATCATATACCATTTATAATGGCAAACAAGGCCCTTGGAGCTTCATATTTTTAAAAGTTGTGTTAGGAGCAAGGTGGTAGTGTCTTGTGAAACGACAGAACTGAGTGCTGAAACTTCTGCTGACAACAAAGCCACCTGCTATGTCCAAGACCAGCATTTCAGTATAATCCCGAGAAAAGATTAATTCTAGAATATTTTTAGCCCTGGCTTTGAAAGCAGACAGCACTCCATATACACTGAAAAGCATCGGGGTGGAGAGCGGGCAAGAGAATACATGCAGGAAACATTCTTTGTTTATAATCAAAACACGGTCAATTATTCTCATAAAATCCATTGTCACGAAGAAAAAACTCCAAGCACACTGAACAGTGTCACTACTAAGGCTTGCAGAGCAATCTCAGCTTCGGAATCAGACACACAGAAAATTAGGCAGTCTCAGTATCACTGTATCTTTCATGTCCTTTTTTCAACACAGACACAACTACAGAAAATACATGAAAGACGATGAAGAAATAAAGAAAGGATTTCAAAACTGAGCAGTCACAGAAATACGGGGGCAGGGCAGAATGGAGTTTAGGTTTAATTCTTTATCATAATCTGATTTGGGCGAGTCTCTGCATTTTCTTGGTGACTCGAATTGTCATTTTCATCCAAGAGCGGTAACCCGAAACAGCAGCTGGGGAACGCCAGCCACTGCCTCAACTCCCAGGTTTCACACAAGCCTCGAGCATCGGTTTAACAGCAGTTGCATAATAAGACTCAAAAGGCCAAGCACTCATCCTGCCTTGTACATCTCCATTTCCACACGAACGAGAGTGATGGATCTGGACGAGAACCGAGCACTACCCGAGCGCCACTACCACGCTGGTTATTATGCAGCAAAGAAGAGGAGAACCCAACACCTGGCGCACAAATATGCGGACACCCAGTGAATAGGTGGATCTACGGAGAGCTATCTTCCCTTTCCCTTCCCCAATAGGCAATCCTTGATGGGTGTGCCAGGAATGGGATATCGGGGGGAGGAGAAGAAAAGGGGTGGGAAGTGGTTGCCGCTTGCTGCAGCCAGGCTGAGCGATGGCGAGGTGGTTAATCATGGTGGCTGAGGAAACATGGGGTCACTTCTCCCCCTTCCGCCTCCCGTGTGACGAGGACGGTGGGCACCGGCCACGGGGGGGGACCCGGACCCCGCACGGACCCGCCGGCGGCGGCGACTCAGGTGGGTCCCGGGCGGAGCATCCCCGTGCCCGGTGCGGGCGGGGGGCGCAGGGCAGCGCTCCCCCTGCCCTGCCCTGCCCAGCCCAGCCCTGCCCTGCCCGCTCCCCGCCGCACTCACTTGCCGATCACCTCGCAGAGCTCGTACACGTCCTCGAACAGCACGTCGTCGTCGGCCATGGTCCGGGCGGGGGGGCTCAGCCCGAGAGGCGGCGGCCCCGGGGACGCCCGGCTCCCCCGCCGCTCAGGGCCCACCGCCACCACGGTAAATCCCGGCCGCTCCCAGCGCCGCCCGCCCGCCCGGGGCTCCCGCGGCCGCGCCGGGACTCCCCGCTCCTGCCGCTCCTCCTCCGCCTCCTGCCGCGGCCGCCGCCGCTCCCCGCGCGTGTCGCACCCCCCGCGCCCCCGCCCCCCTCCCGCGCTCAGCCGCGGCTCCCGGCGGGTGGCTCCGGCTCAGCGGGGCGGCGCGGGAGCCATGGAGGGGATCGGGGCGGGCGGCAGCGCCGGGTCGTTCCCTCGCCGGGCGGGAGCGGGGCGCGCGTTCCCGGGCTGGCGGGAGCGCCGGGAGGGAGGATAATAGTGGGAGGGGGAAGGGCGGGGGGAGTGCAGGCGCGGGCGCTGATTCCGCTCCCGGGCGCGAGGAGGAGGAGGCGGCGGCGGCGGAGCGGCGGCGGTCGCGACAGGCGGTCGCGATAGGCGCTCGCGGTACCGAAAGGCGGGCGGCCGCGCGCGCGCTCCCGGTGCCGCCGCCGTCACGCAAACCCGTCACGGGGGCGGGCGCCGCCGGGGGCGCGCGCGCACGCGCGCGGGGGGCCACGCCCCCAAGCGCCCGCTCGAGGGGTCCGGGGAGGTGCGAGGGGCGGAGGGGGGCGCGGGAGGGGTGGGGTGGGGGCTCGCGCAGGCGCGGGGCGCGGTGACGTCATGGCGCGGGGAGGGGTGTGACGTCATGGCGCGGGGAGGGGGTCGCGGCGCGGGTGCCGCTGGCTCTTATCGCTCTCGCGGCCCTTATCGCCATTATCGCCCCCACCGCCCCCGCGGCTGGAGCGCCCGGGGCAGGCACGAGGGGGTCCCGCCGCGCAGGTGGGCGAGCCGCGGTGCCGCCGGGCAGCCGCGTTTGCACGAACCGGGCTGTGGCAATAAAGAACTTCTGTGCGAACCGGGCTTGTGCGGCTTTGTGCAGTGCTTTATTTTTTATTCCGGGTACTCCAACAGGATGTAAGTATTTTCTGCAGCACGATCTGAACCGCCTTTGTTACTGGAAAACCGCTCTTTATCCCTAAAAGCAGTGAATTCCCCTTTTGGGAATGTGCCTTCAGACGCTCTTCCAGCTGTGCCGGTAACCGGTGCCCGTCGTTTCTCACAACAGCCGCGCACAAGCGATGTGCGAGACATCGGGTGAATTTTAAAAACACCTGAGTGCTTCCCTGATTCATTGTTCCATGTTTTTTAACATGTTGCACGTGTGTGCTCTTCCAAGTTTTTGAAAACTTGGCTGCTTTGTGGAAGAAAGCAAAAGTCTCTCGAAGGAATTAGTCAGGAATACGTGAAAGTGTACAAAAAGAGTTTATTTCTGTCAAGGTACTTTAGCACACGTGCAACTTTTTAAAACTCATTAACAGAAGTAAATTACGGAATTGATCTCCAGAAAGAGAGCAGAATCATTTGATGAAATGGTTTAAAGGTTGGCTTTAAAACGTAGAGCTGGTTTCACCTTGTTGCTGTCTCCAGACAAATTTAAAAGGGAAAAAAAATCAAGAAAAACATTGAAAATAATTACATCTAATTAATTATGTCTAATAATTACATCACTGCACAGTGCTTTCTTACAGGGTGAGAGACATTCCTGTGAGTCTGTGCTCCATCCCATACAAACCTTAAAAAAATATTTAAGCCACCATCTGCTCTTTGGACTGCAAACAAAACGCTGATATATTTAAACTGTTCTCTAAATTTTACACAGCTAAACGTGGGCACCCATTTTTTCCTTTTGCAGACCCACAAGGCTGAGTCCCACACAGGTCACTCGGTAAGAATTTTTAGATTATGGGTGAGTGTTCACTTATGCTTTGAGCTGAAATTGCCATCGTGAGAAGTTAACATAAAAAAAAATAAAAAAGAGAACAAGGAAGAAAATTGCTGGTGGTGGATCTCTTCCTGAGCTGGGACAAATGCTTTGGCTGCCCCAGCAGCATCACCTGACGGAGGTGTTGCCTTCCTCTGGATGCCAAGTGCTTGAAGTCACACCAGGCCACAGTGCCCAGGTGTGTCAGCTTAAACTGAATAAAAGTTTACCAGGCATAATATATGGGGGCCTTTGTGCCAAAATACTGTAATAGACCAAACCCTTCAAGAACATCAGAGGACGTTTGGGTTGGTTTTGGGAGTAGGCAGCACATAAATGTGGCTTTCTGCTGAAGGACAAGATCCTGAGGCACAGGTTGGGGGTTAGTTGTGGCCCTGGGAAGGAAGTTTCTTGGAAGACACTGAACAAAAATGGGCATTTGCTGAAGAGAGGTGGTGCATTCTCTGGCAGCCAGGGAATGCCAGTGGGCATCTGGCCTACTTGAGGGGTCCTGCTGCATACCTTACAGGAAGGAGGGTAGTAGCTGCTTTTTTATCTGATGGACTGAACTTATTTTTTTTCCCGTCCTTGAGCAAGGAATGTTAGAGCAAATGCTTGTTAGAGCAGCCATAGCATTCACTAGGCTCACAAGAAGCAAGGTGGATCTATCAAACCTGTCACTTGTCCACGCTCAGTATGTGGCAGAGTGAACGCCGGTGCTGCCTCCCATTTCATTTGCATGAGAAGAATCTGAAGCAGGATTTGTGTGTAGATCTGGATCATAAAAAGTTGCATAGTGAGCCAGCAAACACAGCAAGGATACCACTGCATCAGCAGTTACTGGAACAATTGAGAACTGTGCTGTAACTCTGTTTCAGATTGAATGGGTTCAGGAAAAATATGAGCATTAGTCTGCCAGCAGCCAGGACCCAGTAGCATGATAATCCAAGCAAAGCATTTACAGATATGTTTGTGATCAGAAATTCCAGCCACAAGTTCAAAAGTAGTCATTCCCTTTCATAAGCAAGCATTCTTGATTTTCACCCATGTATCCAGTATGGATCCTTACAGATTCTGGGATTAAATTAATAATTCTGAAATATGTACATCTAACATCTCATCAAAAGGTGTGTAACCATAAAGTTTGACGTACGAGCAGAAGAAACTTTGCAATTGAGGCCTGAAATTATTTACTGGCAAGATAATGGTCTGAAAACAGATCAGGGCATCAGTCATTTCAGAGCTGAGAGGGACTTTTTGATCAGGAAAGAGCAAGACAAGGACACTGAGTGTTCACATGAGGAAATGTGCTGAGTGTTCACATGAGGAAATGCTCTACAGCCCCTGGTAGCCTTCCCCAAAGCACTGCACGTGTTTGAGCTGCCTGTCTGCCAGATTCTGCACAGGCTGGTTAAGGTTGTGCATGTTTAGGTTAAACACTACTGCATTCAAAAAATGCTAAGGAGTAGCTGAGTGTGAGCTTGGGCACTAGGAAACTTATCTGTTAAAATTTTGTGGGGTTTTCAAGTTTTATTCACCTGGGGTCTTCTCAGAGTTTACACATAAAGTCTGCACAGCATGAACCACAGGGCAGGTAAGTTGTTCAAAAGTTGGTTTTGGAACAGTAGTCCTCAGTTATCCAAAGAGCCTTTATGGTGTTTTCATTTAAAATTGGTTGATGTAAAACGTACATGATGATGAAGAACAAGAAATTTCAGTTTGGCAGTGTTCTGTTATCCCACAGATGTAGGAAGCACCAAATCCTGTTCCTCAGATTCCAATTATAACAGGGTCCTGGGTGCTTTGATCTGTAACCCAGGTATTAATTCCCTCCCTCTTACAAAGTTTGAGAATGGCATTGGAGAGGAGTATGGGCTGTTAGTATTTTGTAAGAGAGAATATTGTGGGCCTACCAGTTTTCTGACAAACTGCCAGATTGTTTAGGCGTACAAGCTCTATGAGCTGAAAATAGTTCATGGTTTGGGCAGTAGAAATGTGTTCATTTCATTTGTTGAAGTAAAAAGAGAAAGTGTTTGGATCACAACAGGCACAGACATTTTCAGTCCTTGTAAAAACTGTCAGTGAAAAGAACCTTAAAAACCATCAGTTGACCTGGAATAGGTCTGGATGACTTCTTGCAAAAGTCTATAATTAAATCAGCTCGGAATCTACCATGTGGCAGGGCAGGCTGCAGCTGCAGCACTCAGGTGTAGCACACAAGTTGTGCCACACTGTAATTAAGGAGGCCAGGTTTCCCACGAATGCTTGTCTTAACAGGTGACTGATGTTTGTCTGGGAAGATAAATCTCCAACTGCATATTTTTCCTCCCAGTGGAGTTGTTTTAAAGTTCCTTCACAGTGTTGATTCTCCATTGCTCAATTAGAAAAGGACTCTCACTGCCACCTTTCTTCACTGAAGCCACCACCAGGTCTCTTTTTTTGCAGCCACTTCTCTTCAAAAGGCAGTTGGAGCTTATCTCAGGGACCTGTACCTTGCCCCCAACTAATTCTGTTGGGATTGACCGCCAGGTTCAAAAGTTCCTGGGAAAGTTAAATGCAGTGTGAACATGGCAGTTCCCTTATTTCCTTGGGCAGCAGGCTGAGAGGTGCCTCTTTGGAATGAGGAATTTGCTTTCACTGCCCCTGAGACATGGTAACCACATCCCCTTCCTCTGACACAGCTCACACTGACCCAGGGCCAGTAACCAGACAGGTCTTGGTCAAGGGAAAAAGTCACTTTCCTCATCTGTAATTAGCCCAAACTCGTAATTAAACAAATTATGGTAACACCACTGAGGATGGGCATTAAACTAAGCCAAAGCTGACCCAATCTGATACTGTCAGAAGTATCACAAGTCACCTTTCAAAATCAACTTCCAAAGGTGAAACAGTCCCAGGTAGGAATAGCTGACAACATCAAAAGAGAGAGGAATACTTTAAAATTACACAAACCCTTATTTAATGGAGTTTCTTTAGCTATTCCTTGCCATTCTGCTAATTTTCCCTTTCCTTGTGTACTATGTAGCTGTGTCTTGATTGCATTACTGGAGGTGTTTATTTCTTTTCTCCCCAACTGCAGCTTTTTCTCATTGATGTGATTAAATTATAAGAACTGTAGAGGAAATGTCTCCGGGATGCTTTTATTGAAACTTTTTAAAATTAAAAATGTCTTAGAGGGGTTAAAACCAGGTAATAAAACCAATTGAAAATCCCATTTATCTTTTCATCATTTGCAACCATATGCTACAGTTATGCACCTATATAGAGAAAAATAATTAAAAATCACATTATAAGGACAATATCAAAATGCTAAGTACTAGCACAGACAAATGAAAAATAATGACCTCTTTATTTTCCTTTCACGTCTTCCTTTCCTTCTTTCTTGCATTTCTCGCTCTCCTGTCTTTTGTACAAGATTATTAAGCTCTTTTGACTAGACAGGTGCCACCCTAATAGAAACTCCAGAAGGGCCCTACAAAGCAGAAGAAGTACCCAGAGGAGCTTTGGTGCTATAAATGGCAGGGAATATTTCATTGAGAGGAAATCCTCATCTGCACCATCCCTGCTGGATGCTGGACTTGGAACTGATGGTTGCAGCTCTGGAAAGATCCCTCAGACTCAGCCAGGCAGTTTTCTGAAACCACTGCTGTGGGGTGCAGTGACAGTAAAAAAAAATCCAAGGTGGTATTGGGTGTGTCAGGAGAGGCATGAAAACAAGGCAGAAGGTGTCATTTTGCCTCCGTATAAAACTCTGGTGCACCCACAGCTGGAGGGCTGGGACATTTCAGGCCTTCTCATCTCCAGGAGGATGGCAAAGGAGTTTGCAAAGGAAGAGAGAGAATGACAACAAAAACAACCCAGGGATGAGCCAGCTGCCTTGCAAGGAGAGGGCAAAAGGCTGGGACTTGTTGATTTGCAGAGAAGGCACCTGAGGTAGGGCATACTTGAGGTTTACAAAAGCATGAAGATGAGAACAGAATTATTCCAACCCTGCACTACTGAAACTAAGGGATCATCCATAAAGCAAGTAGGAAGATAGTTTAGGACAGACCCTACTTACAAAAAATATTATACACACACACTGGATAGGACACTTTTTGAAAACTTGCTGCCACAGGAAGCTGTGGACACCAATAATATCAGGAGGTTCAAAAAGGAATCAAAGCATTTCAGGGATGACACATCATTATAAAAAACCCCTGGATGGAATAGGCAGGGGTGTGCCATGGAGCAGGCCTGGTACAACAACAGTAGGTGCTGGGGATGTGGAAGGGTTGCAGGTTGTGACCAGGCTTTCATGCACTTTCAAAGCTATCTCCTACAGCCACCACTCTGCTTTCATTTTCAAAGGTGTAAATTCAGTTTTCACTACAAATTATACAGCCAGCTTCTCCACATTCAGGTGAATCCTAAGGGTCAGCACACCTGGAATTCAAATAATATCCTTACCCAGGGAGGCCACGTTATTCATCTCAGTCTTCCTTCTCAGATAAGGAGGGCTAGGTGAACCCATTAGGGCATTTCTTATATTCTCAGCCTCTTAGTTTTATTCTGGGTTTCATTTTTCCTTCAAACTTTGTCCTTTATTTTGTCCCCATTCTGCCACTAATTTATTTTCCAAACCCTATTTATGAGGTTTATGATACCTAATTTTTCTTACTGCATTTCCCAGATCACTATTCTATTAATGTGCAGTAATGCAATTCAAAAGCTGACAAGGTTTACAGTTGAAGGCTTCTAAGACACAGCTTTGGCTTTACTGCTTATCCTATAGCCTCAGGGTAAGCTAAGCTTGCTACATTTTATAACTTTAGAAGAGAATACTAATTCTGTAAATAATTATTTACTAAGTATTTCATCTTCCTCTTTGTCATCCAGCTTTTTTCTTTTTCTCCTGGTTTTCTCAGCCTACTTTTTTTTTTTTTTTTTTCAGATGGGGAATACCCTGTGCCTGACCATTTAGTTACTTCCCACTTCCTTCTGCCTCTTATGCTTTCCTTTTCTGGAGTATTATGCTAGCCCTACATGATTATTCACATCAAATTCAAGGTTTTTTTATTCTTTGAGAGCAAAACCACCTGCAGTGGAAAGAGTTGGTATTGACTTCCTGATTCAGACTGGCCAAGTTACCATTGAGAAAATTCTTGCAAACTTTTTACCTGCAGGAATCCAAGCCACAGATGGTTTGCAACACGTTTGAAATTTGGCAGGAGAAAAGCTCCTGGAGGGCAAAGGTGTAAGGTTTACCTTGTCCCATGAAATTCTATTCAGGTCTGTCAGAGGGAAAAACTGGGAGAAAAATGTCCCTTTTTGCTATGGTGTATGTTGGCAGCAGCACTCTGACAGCCATCCAAGGGGACTGGCCATGGGCATCCTCATCCCTGGCAGTGTCCACAGCATTCACATTGTGCTGGGAGCCTGACACTCTGGCTGCAGCTGAAAAGCTGTAGTGGAAGTGAAGTTTGGAGACAGCAGAGAGAGAAAAAGACTGCCACACTTTATAACAGCTCTCTCTAAACCCAGTACATAGCGTCTCCCTTTATGGACTCTCCCTTATTTTGAAGAAATTCAAACCATTCTCCCTTGATGATCACCTGTGTACTGCACATGGTCCAAATCTCAGCAGAGACTTCTGTGAGTAGCTTGGGGCCTTTTCATTTGGAAGGAAAAAAATGCTCCCACAAAGGCATTTCTTTTTCCTTGGGAAAAGGCACTTGTGTGCTAAGTGCGAGACTATTTTTGTGATTGCTGCCCTATTTGCTCTCACTATTGGAACATCAGTGGAGAATATAACAGAAGGTGAGAAGAAGTGAGAGAAGATCTTGATGTAAGGAAAGGAGAGTGACACATAGGTGAGCAAATTGTTATTTATGTTGTAGTAAAGTGTGGTCCCCAGTGATGCTTTGCTCGGTGTTTTTACATCAGGCCAATATGCTCAGCTTCAGGGGTTTTTGGCCATCAGTGCTTATCTGGAGACAAGACTTGCCCTCAATTTTCTCTCAGCTCCAGGTGTACAGCATCATCAAACATCTCTCTGCTCCTTCACCAATGTAAAATATAGCTTATCATAGAAGCAGAGGAAAGCCAAGGATCATGGATATATGTAAACACTTTCTAAAGGGCTGCAAATGCATGTTCTAACCTCATCTTACACATGATGGCTCCTAATCTGAAACTCTGTCTGATGCTGGTGATGTCCTTAGCACAAGGAATACAAAAGAATCTAGCAGAACTAAGTTCTGAGGATTATATTTTTACATTAACTTAAGAAGGACAAAACTTTGGAATAATTAATTTTTCTGTGAGGAAAACAGCCAGAAGTAACACATGTTGCTAACGGTCTGCCCAAACCTCTGTCCTGTAAGAGACACAGGGACAGAGAAGCATCTCTGAGGCCAGCCCAGAGCAGAAATCCATACTGGTGTCCTTCCCATGCTGTCATCATTCAGATCCCTCAGACTCCCTTGCTGTCTGAGTTCTCTTTGAGGATTTTCCTGTGCCACAGTGTCAATTTTGTGCTCCACACCCACAGACTTTGGCTGTGCCTATGCTCAGTCATTACAGATGTTAATAAAGTACACCTCTTAGACTGGAAGCTTGAGTTCAGTCATAATTGATTTATTTCAAAAAGAGCTGGACAGGGCCAAGTGTTTTCTCCTTTCAGAAGAAAGGAGATGCTGTCTAAAAATCTTCTACCTGCTAAGTACTTATTTACAGTAATTGTCAGATCAGTTGGTAAATCCTGCCATAAGGGGAAAAGCTGTGACTCACAGTACTAAGAGGCTTGATTGGGGTTGTGCTGTCCTTCCTTTGGTGCCTTTGGTTGGAAGTGTGAAGATAATCAGAGAGCAGATGTGGCCCAGAGTAGCTGTACCTCTCCAGAAGGGTGTCAGCTCAAGGATGTGAAGGGCACGAAGACCAGGAATGAATTATGTCCAGGGAAAGGCACTTGGTTTGCTTTTATTCTACAGATACAGCCAGTGCCCAGCTGGTGAGGTAAACCAAGATTTTGACAAG
Source organism: Acrocephalus scirpaceus scirpaceus (assembly GCA_910950805.1). Lineage (NCBI taxonomy): Eukaryota > Metazoa > Chordata > Aves > Passeriformes > Sylviidae > Acrocephalus > Acrocephalus scirpaceus. The sequence goes on along the minus strand of OU383774.1, from coordinate 110,698,358 downwards.
CAGTGGTCAATTTTGTTTTCTCATCCTGTGGGTTTCTGACAAGGAATCGTATACAAGTCATCTCATTAACTTTAGGCCTCAATGGTCTCCATCTGAGCTAATTGTCTGCGCTTCCTTTACAGACAGTCAACAGACAGAGACATTTCTGAGCCATATTCACTCTGGATGTGTTGGGGAGGCAGTAAAGAGCTCCATCAAATTGCCCTTAAAAAATAGATATTTTTTCCTTTGATCTTTCAAAGGGGGTTGCTTTAAACTCTTCTGTTAATATAATAATGGATGCCCTAAAAGAAAAGGAGAAGATTACTAGCTTTTAAAAAAGTAATGAGAAAGATATTTCTTTCCTTGTCTGGCTTTCACAGAAATGAAAAAATGTCTCCTCAATATTTCCGTGTTCTGGGACCAGCAGTCACCCCGGAGTTTGATAGGGATCTGTCTGACTTGGAGTGTGAGCTCCTAACAAGAGTAGTGCAATTTGTAGCTCCTATTTAACTGGTTCAAGCCAGAACCTCTTTAAGACAAGGTTCTCAGCAACTTCCCATTGCATCATGAAATTAAACATTAACATAATAAGGAAGTTCAGTTCCTAACTTAATCTAACTTAATGAACAAGCACATGTTCAATTAGTCTCTGAGGTACTCTGCACTGATTCATGGAATTGGAAATATCTCCCAGAGTATCAATACTCTTGCTGTCAGATGGCAGCAAGTCTGTTAGCTCCACTTGTGCCATGTCCTGAAACGAATTCATCTCAACCTGCTGTGGCTGTCAGAATTTCTCAGGTGAAATGGCAGTGCTGATAATTCTCCTTTGGAGAAAGTGTCACGTATTCCTCTGCATCTGTCCACCTGGTGTGTCAAGTTTGTCTCTGGCCACAGGATATTTCTTACAACATTATTTCTGTTTGCAGTCATTGCTCTTCATTATAGGCATTCCCACAGTTGTTTCTTACAAAATGGTGACAGCTCCTGGTATCCCAGATTATGCTTCCCTTTTACCTTCCCCCACCTCATATTTTTTCCCATGTGTCTGCTGGTTGCTATGACTTTGACATGAATTCCTAGTAAGCACTCGAGCAGTCACTCTTGTTTTCAGTTTCCAGTTGAATTAAAATGTAAGCAAGTAACAAGTCATGTTACAAGGGTACCACTCCATTATTAACAGCGCTAAGTACAGACCAGAACTGGCATCCATTCCTGTGTATCCTTTAACATTTTCTGCTGCCCTGTAGAGGCTGGAGATGATGGAGGTTTATGGTTATATGACTAAACTTATATTTCAGAACAGAATGGTTAAACAGGACCCTGATAAATGTCAGACATTCCTGTATCAGGTATGCCAAGCCTAGCATAAGGGCTGAAATTTGGGATGTCATCATTCTAAGCTGTTATCTTTTGTAGCAACACTGTCCCTGGAAAATGAGAATACTCTCAATACACATCTAGGATAAGGGACTGCTGACTGTAGATTTTCCTTTCCAGCCAGGACATGCAAGCTTTTTTCTCCTTTGCATTGGGAACAAGTACTTGCTGTATCATATGACAAGTCTTACCACTTCCTTCATGAATTAATTTGTTTAGGATAAGGACAAATCTCTATAACTTTTTCTTAGCATTTTCAATCCCTAAATGAATTCGCTTTTATAATTTTTCAATGACATCTTAAAAATGACCACTCCAGTCTCTTTAAGCATCCTTCTGACATTAAGAGCACCCCCCAATTCGAGCTTGATAAAGATTATCAGTAAAGACAGAATAATATACTGGGCACAGTATGTAAATAGTTTTAATTACATTTTGTAAAAAACTTGTTTGTAAGAGCAGGTTTGACAAACAAAGTCTGTATTCTGTGTTTACTGGGTTTTTTTAATCTGCTTGATTCATGTAAAATCTGACTCTGGACCTTGAACCACAGTCCAGTTTTTAAGTGGGTGAGTGTGCCTGCAGCCCCCAAAACTTTCCTAGGTTTGCATTTAACTTGCAAATCATGTTTCTGTAGCTGAATATTGTTCTTTAAAGTACTATTTCCCGGGTCCCTGTGGCAGTCAATTTCAGCTAAAACTTAGTTCTGGGGAATGAGAATATGAACATTTTTAGTTGTGGTGCTGCCAACTATTGACACCTGAATGCAGCTCAAAGAGAATCACAGAGTCATAGAATGGCTTGGGTTGGAAGGGACCTTCAAGATCATCTCATTTCAACCCCCCTGCCATGGTCAGGGACACCTTCCACTATCCCAGGTTGCTCAGAGTCCCATCCAACCTGGCCTTGGACACTGACAGGGATGGGGCAGCCACAAACTCTCTGGGCACCCTGTGCCAGGGCCTCACCACTGTCACTGTAAAAGAACTTGCACCATTGCCATTCTTGCAGTGGGTGGTAGAAAACTTTATGTTGTGATTACTTTCACAGGCTGCTCGCTCCTTCAGCTTCTCAAGAGCTTTGTCACTGGCAGAGACACTTGTTTCTGGAGTGCTTTGCTGTGTCCTCTGCTCTGCACAGTGCCAGCCTTAGAAAGCTGGTTCTGGCAGCTCTGTCAGGCACAAATTTGCATGCAACATTTGTCTCTCCAAGGAATCTTTAAACCCTTTCTTGTCTGTCAGGCTAGGTATACTAATGATAACATCAACCTCCCTCGTGTGATCATTTCCTAAACCATTCTAGAAAATGAGATGGATTAATGAAGACTTATTATTTAAATGGCTGAAGGTACCCAGCTCATTTTTGATGGAACACAGGAACTTCTGCCACGACTGCTACAACCAGAATGGATGTCTATTGGTCCCTAAGCATCCAGCACATCCCAGTTGTAAAATTATATACCTTAGTTTAAACCTCATAAACTAAAGCAGCTATGACAAAATTTCTGAGAGTCTTCTCACATGCTAAGCTAGTTGTATATGAAAGCACAAAGCTGTGCATGGGTTAATTTGCTTTCCTGAAAGCTCACTGATTTCAAATTGCCTCAGATATCTGTGCTGTCCATTGCAGTCTTCAGTGAAGTTACACCCTTAGTTAGTTTTATTTTTGGTCCTGGGCTTTATCTTCCAAGCCTGCAGAACCAAGATGTTTGAGTGGTTCATTCCTGTCTGGTCTCTCTCTGACTGCCATGGCTTAACCTGGCTCTGTGCACCAGCTCTTGGCATTTTCCAGAGCTCTGGAAAGCTGTGGTTCCCTGCCCTGGCCACTTTACAGCTGCTACTGTCAGCTCACAGTTGCTGTGGCTCAGAAAACGTTCAGGTCTTGTGCTTTGAAGTGTCTGGTTGTCACTCATAACCAATCACTCATCTCTGAAATGTTCTCCCCAATGCTGAAAGTGTTTACAGAAATAATTTACTCTGAATAGGCAAAAAACTGCCGGCCATTTAATAGTAATTAAAAATTTTCCATTTCAACACTTGAGGGTTTCCATCTTCAATGCAAAAACATCACAGGTCTCAGCAGCTGTCACCCTCAGCAGACCACTGTGCTGCTACTCAGCATACCCTGCTTTTATTAGAATTAAATTTGAAATAAAAAGTTAAGGTTTTCAAAAGAACATCTGACTTTTGTTTTCTTGTAAGTTTAACCTCTCACTTCAAATAAGAGGAAGCTGGTAATATTGTTTGCCCTGTTTCTTAGATACTGGATTATGCATTTGCCTGATTTTTTATTTTACCTTTTCCTCTTTATTCTTTGATTTTCTATGTTACACAAATGACACGGTAGCCCTAAATATAGCAGAAGATTGCTCATGAGACTCTCTTAAATTAATCTTATTAAAATAATTGATTAAACTTGGTTCTTGACTAAAAATTAAATCTTTTTTTCCTCTTTGTTTGACTCAAGGTCAATTTTAAGCACCTTTGTCATTCTTCCACAGATAGGCACAATGTTCTGGAAAACATTTTGAGGAGAAATAGCACAGAGAAAGCTTGTTCCCACACAGTTCTAAACCCCTGGGGTTCTATGCTGTAGCATGGTGAAAGATCACATGTATAATCTGCTCCTTAAACTTGGGACCTCTAATATGTGTGTTTAAGTATCTGAAAACTTTATGTTTTCTGTTTACCTGAATCAGGCCTCTGGATGGTGATAATTAAATTCAAGTACCCTCTGAAAGCATGCCTGGCTCATTTTCAACCACTGCAGTAAAAAGACCTTTCTCCAAGGGGGAGATAATGCATGGGAAATACTAACTGAGGAATCCCCCACCAAATTCAGTATATAGCCTGCCCTGGATAATTTCTTTGCTGTTTCTTCAGCTGAATACCAAGTCTTTAGAGTGGACCTTCAGGTAATGTAGACTGGACGTAAACATCAAGAAATTATTAATCCCAAACACAAGTCTATGTATTTTTTTTCTCCTGTCTTCCTAATACACTTAATGGGAGAGATACTCAGTGAAAAGTTATCTTTACAGTATGACAGGCTGTTTCCAGGAACTCAGCATGAATGATCAAACCATTTTACTAATCTGTTTTTAACACAGCATACAGAGGTAAGGAAGAATTGTGTCCTATACAAATATAACACAAAATCAGAATAATATTTTCTGATTCAAGTATCAGCATGTGGAAAAGAAAAGAAAAAGTTTGCTCTGAAGTCAGCCATTTAGATACTTTGGCAGAGAGAAAGTCAAAAGTTCTGCTGAAATAAGGAAAGAAATACGTGGAACATGGAGATCAAAGCCAGCCTACACTGTATTATAACCAGCTGTCATTGGCTGGTCTCTCTGCATTTATTTAAATACATATATATTCAAATAGTAATTGTTCTACATTTCTAAAGCTCTCTCTCTTCTCTTTGCATATTGGTCTTGCATAATTTTGAATGGGACTAAATTGCTTCACTAATTTTGACTAATACCTTAAATGAAGCTGCCAAAAAGTTACAACCCTAATTTACCTAATAGATTTGCTTCTATGAACTTTCCTTCAAGCTACTGCCTGAGTAAATATATTAAAAGTTCAAGTGGTGTAATTTATCTCAGCCCTTCTGCAGTTAGGGTACTGTGCAATATTTCATGTAGTCAAAAACCAATACAGTGCTAAAATGATAATACTGGAACAAACTGTTCAGATTCTTTAATTGTAAAGACCTTGAAACTGATATCTGCAGCATATCAGTGTTTTAATATTATCAGGTGCTGGATTTGAGAAGGAAGGTACACATTTGACAAAAAATGTTTATATACATGATTACAAGGACCATTTAAGGGACAGGAAACACTGGGGGTTATTGAGACAGAAACTAGAAAAATGAGTGGTGTAAAACATTTGTTCAGCAAGAATATTTGGTTTCTCATGAGAATTTCCCCCCAGCCCAGCATTAGAGTGGTTAAAATTGAACCCAAACATTTGGCAACTGTGCCCTGCTCGGAAATATTTATAGAAGGCTAATACTTAGCAGGTGGTAAAATTTTCCTACCAAGGATCTCCAAGCATTTTACAAAATGTTATTAATCAGGCTTCATAAAAAATTAAAGCACAACTTTTCCAGATGTGTCTGCTCCTGGGGGCAGGTGGTTTGAAGCTGTGCCTCTGCTCAGTGCTCCTTGTTCCACCCAGAAAGGAAATCCTTGGATAGCTGTCAGAGTATTCAGGGATGTGCAGAGGAGCAAGACACTGCTTGCCCTGTGCTCACATACCCTGGCTTGTGATGCTCTCTGATGGAGGCATCAAAGAAACCCCCAGGAATCACCACGGAGACAAACAAATATGGCAAATCTGTGGCATTGTGGAGCACTACCTGCACTGGAGAAAGGAGAGAGATGTGGAAAGGTTGGGAAACTTATTGCAGGTTACACTGCCAGTGGCTGGCAGAGCCGGGGCAAGAATCCAGTGTTAACTCCGAGCCTTGTGCCTGACTGCATCACTGGGCTGGCTTTTATTCCAGGGAGCCACAGCTCAAATGGGAAATGAGAGACACTGCAAAGGTATTAGACAGCTGAACAGATTGTAAGCGCTCTGGACAATCTTGTGATTACAGCCCTTGTGAGCTTTGCTTAACTGCTGGGTAAATTGGATTAAACAATTATGAATAGGTACGGGGCACCTAAGAGGATACAATGTGGTAGGAACAAACATTTTTCCATCAGGGAAAATACAAGAATTTCTACAGAAATTAATAATAATAATAATAAATACTTGATTTCTGAAAAATTCTTTGAAGGAACCTGTGAAAAAAGCTAGTTGTTGTGGAGGAAGAGAAAGTTGTTATAGAAACACGGAGAGACAGATACAGAAATGTCAGAAGAAGTGGCAGAATGGCCTGAGGCTGAGTACCAGTACTCGGTGATTAATGTAATTTGCAATCTGTAAAAGAATGATCAGTGAGGTGGCAACGTTTGCAATACGACAAAATTGTCTGGGATAATTAAAACAAGAGAAGACCAAAGAGCACTACAGAAGCAGCTAAGCTAGGTCACTGAGCATCAGATGAAAATTAATGTGGGTATTGCATTTTGGAAGAGTTACCTGAACTGTTGTCAGAGGTCAAAGTTAATGGCAACCAGTAAAAAGATAAAAATTTGAGTGAAAACATTGGTGCAAACCTAGGAGTGGCATAGAAGAATTTATGGATTTATATGGAATAAATCTGTGGTATGTTTATTTGGAACCTTTCAATTCTAGATATCATGTGAAAAGAATAAGTGGTAGAAGAGTTTAGAAGCAACTTGGAGGAATGATATGGAAAAATTTCCATATAAAGGATTTCCATATTAGGATTATCTAGATAAGAAGTGAATATGTAGCTGTAGAGTGCACATTTAAAAAGTTAAGGGAAGATATTTCATGTTCTTATGTTTTTAATTGTGATACAAGAGCAAAAAGATGTTTAAACAATTCAAATATCAAACAAAAAAGATAAAACTTATCATATTTAACTGAAGACAGAATGGATAATAGGTAGCAATGAATGCAATACTGTACTATACTTCTGAGGCCAGGAGTAGAACCAGATGGAGGAATGTAAAAGATATTTATGTCCTCAATTAGAACATACTACACGATGCATAGAACTGAAGAGAAAGGACTGTAAAAACAAACCTTAAAATAAGGAAATGGGGTGGCTATATCATCTTTGCATTAAAAAATTGGATTTTGTCTTCCTCATCTGAAACACCAGGGACTGTCAACAGCTGCTGTCATGATCCTAGATGAGCTGGTATCATTGAGTTTTCCCATTAGGAAGTCAAAGGTGCTAATTAGAAGAATCAATACCAACAATAGAAAAAACAGCAGATTGTGCCACTTTCATATTTGGGATAGTCAGATGTTTCATTCTTTTTAATCAGGGAGTTTATTTTCACAGGGGATATATAAAATTGACCATAACAATTAGTTCAGACAGTATGTTTATACTTATATTCAGGTATTTCTGTTTATAAGGAATGCTTTTATGGTTATTTTCAGTCTCAGTCAGCAGGAGACAGTCAGTGTATAGGCACAGAGCAGTTCCTTTATCAGCATTGAGGAGCACATGACCTATATAGCCCTGCCATCTGCCCATCTCTTACGCCAAGGTAAATCTGCCTCACTGAACTACTTCATAAAAGAAAGGAAATGCAGCTAAGGCCAAATTATTAATAACCAGAAATCCTCAACTGTCTTATAAACATCAGAACAAGGATCAGAATAAAGTGGTTTTGCTGTTGCACTATGACCACGGCTGTAGCTATCTGAGCAAACCAGAGGTCAGAAATATTTTCATTTAAAATAAACAACCATTTGCAGGATAGCAGGTTATCCCATAGAGCCATAAAGACTCCTGTCCCATCTTTGTTTTCGTCCTGTCTGTTTTAGTGGATGGGTTTTCCATCCTGCAGAAGAGAACAATAGAATGTGCCTCAGGTGTGTCCCAGCTCATTATCTTGTCCTTTCGTACTGCTGAGTTTGTGTCTTTTCCATTTCCCTCATAGTGTGGATGTCCACAAACTAAGAAGTCTCATGGAGCTGTGTCTTGTCAATTGATCTTAAATTTTGATGGGCTCAATGCAATGTGAAAGAAAGGCCATACATCTCCTGGAAGACAGCTTTCACTTTCTGATGTAATTGGAATGGAGGCAAAAATTAAGCAGCACAGATGTGATTTTTTAGCATATATTCCCTTCGGAAAGAGATTTGCATGTCATGGGTGCTGGGCAGGCAGAATACATAACTAAAGGGATCTGTGTGGTGACCTGAGTCCTTTTGGTCACATAAAACTCAGCAGCACCTCAGGTTAGTGGCAGAAGTGACTGCCCTGGCTGCCAAGCTATGAACCCCCCTTCGCCTGGGGCTGCCTCTAGCTGAGTGTAACTGGGTATAAATAACCAAGGGTTTCCTGACCCAGGTGTTACAGAAGTCTTTCCCCCCCAGTCCTGCACTTACTGCTTCTGCACCATATTAAAAGTAGTCACCTTGCCCCTCTGAAAGAATTAAGTTTCAGCAGAACCTTGAAGAGTTTACATTTTTCTCATAATGAGGAATAGTCTGCTTTTAATACATAGCTCAATTAGCACTTAAAGAGTTGCATTTAAGTAGCTTGCTGTAGCTCTTCAGTCCATATATATATATATACATTTTTTTTTTTTTTTCTCCTGAAAAACAACTGGTTCCTATCTTCTGCTGTGTTATCCAGTGTGTAGGGACTTCTGCTGAGGATGTGGCAGTGTTACAGCTTCCCAGTCAGGAGCACTCAGCTGACAGCTGCACCACGGCAGCTGAACTGGGACCCTTGTGCTCTCCTGCCAGAGCTGATCATGCTCCACTGCTGTGCTCCAAAGGCAGTGGAGTTTGCTCAGACTCCACCAGGGTGAAGAAAGAAAGATGTTAGAAAGGGGAGAAGACATGGGCATGTGTCTGCTTAGCCATTTGCTGCTCTACATTGTGAAGTGCACTCTACCTCTGCCAAAACACCAGTTAGTATTTCCACAGGGTTCCTGGAGCCATAAAAGTGTCATTCCACACCTCCTCAGGTGTTAAAGCTTATTTAGAAACACCTTCATCCCCTATGGCATGTTACAACTCTTGCTCTAGAAACCTGAAGTTGACTGGACATAAACTGGTGAATCCTTGTTTTGGGATGTTCACAGCTGAGCTCCTTAAATATGAAGGGATTCTGCTCTGAGAGCTTGGTCTCCTGTTATGGAAACAAGGCTTATAGTTATACCCAGCCTTTTCTTAGTTCTGTGCTTAAAACCAGTACTTAGAGTTCCTCAGAGTTAATTTCCGGTTTTTAGTACTCCTAAGCTCCCTTTGTCCTCTCTTTGCATAGTTTTGTTCTTTAGTTTTACCCATAAATAAAAACATTTTTCACTTAATGCTGGTGTCTGTGATACTCTATCCATATCAATCCTGATCAAAGGTACACAGTTGAACTTTGAAACCTTTTCTGGAGAACATTCCCATATTTGTCTGTGTGCCTTATTCTCATTTTTACCTAATTTCTTACATTTTTCTCATACCTCCCTACAATCCCTTCTCTCTCTGTTCAGTTTATCACACAGCCTGCATGAGCCTCACTCAGCCAGTGTCTGTCTGGTCACACTTCACTCCCACTGCCAGGACCTTCTCTTTAATGGACAGCTCAGGTTTCCAGAATTTCCTAATTTCCCTTTGAGCAATCTTTTCCGAGAAATACCACCCCTTTTAACTCAGCCATTACCACCTACCAATAGTAAGGCTTTGGGGAGTCTTTTTTAAGCTCTACCTTTGTTGCATTTTAACTCCATTGGTTTTAACAGCCGAGCCATTAAAAAGTCAGAGAGTGAAAGCTGTAAGAATAATACCCAGAATCTTAACTTGACTATTAAGGCAGAGTGGTTTCTAAACACGAGAAGTATTGTCAGTGAGACACTGCCTGGGGCCCTGGAAACACTCCAGCCCACAGTGTAGGAGTTTTTTTCAGGGTGGCAGTGGGGTGTGTGCAATTACATCCCTACCTGTGGCTCGGCTTAGATCGTGTGGCTCAGTGCAGCTGCCTGGCAGTGCCAGGGCCAAATGCCACCAGCAAGGGGTCACAGCCCACGATGATTAGGCAGCCACCTGATGTCAGGGTGTAGTAAGGGCCTTTCAGCATCCTTAGAGCCACATGCATGTGCTGTTCAGTGCCCCCTTGCCTCTCCCTTTGCATGTCCTCTGGCTCACAGTAGAATTTCTCATATGGTGCCACAAAGGCTTTTTTTTTAAATGTGTGATTAGAAGATGAGTCTCACCTGCTCTGATTAGATCTGGTTCAGCAAGGTTAAAGCAGCTGCTTTAAAGATTGTCTAGCAGACTGGGGAAGGATCTCCTGTTTGTCTGTCTGGCTTGGCTTCAGACAATCCCCTCCCAGAAATGCAGCTGGTTTGATAAGAATTCCCAAGAGTCAGGCCCCGAGTTCCCTGTTTCTGGGTGGGTTAGCGTTCATTCAGCCTGGCTCTTGTGATCCAAACCAAGGCATGGTACCAACTTGCTGTGCACTCAGGAAACCCCTGGCCAGAAGGCCTGCTAGGACTCTGCAGCTCCAAACTGAGACAAAGTTGTAAAGCTGGGCACTGAGGGCTCCAGACAGCCTGCCTGTTGTTCCTGTGTCAGACTGTGACTGTGTCTGTGTTGTTTGATTTGCCATGGTGTCCATTTTGTGCCCCACACCCACAGACTTTGGCTGTGCCTGTGCTCAGTCATTATAGATGTTAATAACATAAATCTCTTAGACTGGAAGCTTGAGTTCAGTCACAATAATTGATTATTTCAAACAGGAGCCGGATAGGGCCAAGTGTTTCCTCCTTTCAGAAGAAAGGAGATGCTGTCTAAAAATCTAACTGCTAAGTACTTATTTACAGTAATTGTCAGATCAGTGGGTAAACCAGCTCAGCAAATGTATCCTGCAAGTGAAGACTGAGCTTCTCTACAGCTTGTGAATGACCAGCAGCAGCATTTCTGAACTGGAGACAGTTAATGACTTTCAGTGAGACTCCTGAAGTCCAATGATTGATAAAGACACCCCAGTTTAGGCTCCCAAGAGTCTACATATTACCCCAAAAGCAAAATGTAGTAAAGACTAACATTTGTCTATAAAGATTTGGTAACTCAGTCTATAAAGGAAACAGACAAATTCAACTGAGAATTGTAATTTCTAAAATAATTTCCTTCCATAACTGTATTACAGGTTATTTTATTGGGAGATGCTGTTTACACAGAAATAAAAGCATGTAATTTCAAATTTCATACCAGGCTATTTAATTTCATAATGAGCAAAGAAAAAAAATTGAAATATACATAGAATAAGTTGTTTGTATCAATGTGAAATGGCAAAATACTAAACCAAATAAAGCCCTCTAAATAAACAGCCATGGATGAAACCCTTTGCTTAAAAGTCAATTGCTTTTTGATGAGGCTGGAAGAAAAGTTTTTTCCTCCAGCCCAAGTACTGTCAAAAAGATATTCAAATATACATACTGGCTGGCTGTTTGGGAGGAAGATTGCTACAAGCCCTGCTTATCTGGGTATTTGTGATGTATGTGTTATGACATCATCTCAAAATGTATTGCTGGCAGTAATGGAACTTTGTAGAAGATATGAAAGTTCCTGTTTATATTGTTTAAATTTTTCTGATTTATCCACTCTACTTGGGGATTCTTTTGTCTAGCAGCCTTGGTGGTGTTTTATGTGTATGCTATCATTGGAGATATAATGGTGAGCATTGCTAATGGGCAGAGCGAGGTGAGTGCCAGAAGTATTTACAATATATTTACAATATTGGACAACTTGCAGGTTATCTATTCACTATTAACCTGCCTAATATCCAAGTGCTAAATCAGAAGAGGGCAGTAAAGGAAAATTACACAGGAGATATAACAATGGGCAAAATATTATTCCCTAAGGAAAAACAGCAGAGTGAGGAAAAAACCTCAAACCTGTATGCCTGGCTTCATCCAGTCTAGGCATGTTTACTCTTTCCAGGACTTGAAATTAAAAAAAAATGCTCATCCCAGAAATAAGATGTGGGTTTACAGCAAATAGAAGCTGATAACTACACAGAGAAAGAGGTGGGGAGGAAGAGAGGTGCATCAAATATAACAACTTGCTAATTCAGAGATGGGTAGAAGTGGGTGTCCTAGAAGTAAGGGTGGTAGAGTTTAAACCAGGGCAAGGAGATGTACATCTATGGACATCAGTCACTGTGTGAGTGCTCCTTCCCAAATATCTTGTGCCTTCCAGGACAACGAATTAACAGTGCTGTGCTTCATGGCATTGCTTCAAGATGTCACTGTTAACTTGGTTGGGCACTGTACTGGGTTTGCATAGCCTGGTTTTGGTAGCAGGGGAGCTACAGGGGTGGTTTCTGTGAGAAGCTTCTGGAACCTTCCCCCATGTCCAGCAGAGCCAACCCCTGACAGCTCCAGGATGGATCTGCTGCTGGGCTAGTTAGAAAAGGTGGTGACACCTCTGGGATAACAAATTCAAGAAGGAAAAAAGTTATTGTGCAGATGTAATTGCAGGCAGAGCAGAGCAGGGTGAGAATCTGTGGGAGGAGCAGCCCTGCAGACACCAAGGTCAGGGCAAGGAGGGGCAGGAGCTGCTCCAGGGGCTGGAGCTGAGATTCCCCTGCAGCCCACGGTGACACCGTGGTGGGGTGGCTGTGCCCCTGCAGCCCAGGGAGGGCCCAGGGGTGCAGAGATCCACCTGCAGCCCGTGGAGGAGACCCAAAATGGAGCACGGGGGTGCTGAGAGGAGGCTGTGAACCCCGGGGGGGCCTGTGCTGGAGCAGGGCCCTGGCAGGGACCTGCAGAGCTGTGGAGAGAGGAGCCCACCCTGGAGCGTTTCCTGGCAGGACTTGTGACCCTGAGGGGGACCCAGGCTGGAGCAGGCTGTGCCTGAAGGACTGACCCATGGAAGAGTGACCCACAGTGAAGCAATTTATGGAGAACTGCTGCCTGTGGGATGGAGTCTCATTGCAGAAGCTCATGGAGAGCTGTCTCCTGTGGGAGGGATCCCACACTGGAGCAGGGGAAGGACTCCTCTCCCTGGGCAGTGGCAGAACAATGTGGGATGAACTGACCATAACCCCCATTCCCCATCTCCCTGTGCCACTGCAGGGGGAAGGAGAGCTGGGAAGGAGGGAGGGATGGGAGGAAGTTGTTTCTACAATTTATTTCTACTTCTCATTTTCCTGCTCTGATTTTGTTACTAATAAATTCAATTAATATCATCAAGCTGAGTCTGTTTTGCCTGTGATGGTTTTTGGTGAGTGATTACTCCTTGTCCTTAAGTCATGAACATTTCACTATATTTTCTCTGCCTTTCCACCTGAGGAGGGGAGTGACAGAGTGGCTTTGGTGGGTGCCTGGCATCCAGCCAGGGTCAACCTCCCACAGTGTTTTTGGTGCTGAAACCTGGGATCATGAGGATTTTGAAATAAGGATGGTAATTGGAAGAGATAATGGGCAAAACATGGATTGAACAACGTTAGAGAGTGGGAAGATCATAGGGAACTTCAGTTGTAATTGTGGTGAAAGGACAAGGGATGGGTTTTGAGTAAATTGCCTGTTTTGTTCTGTGTTACGATGATGTTATTTTGGTTTTTATGTTTGGGGAATTTTTTGTTGTTTTTTTTTTGGTTGGGTTTCTTGACATCCATGAAGGTTGTGCGATGAATATGGATTTTAATGGTGATTCTTAAATATATGATTCACAGAGATGAGAGGTGGAAAGAGAGACACAGAGAGGACAGCAGGGAGACAGGAGGGCCAGCCTAACAGTGGTACCCATAACCCTTGTGGTACAGTGATTTTATTACCTGATTTCACCTGGATAAGGGTGCAGAGAGCCATACCCATCACCTACCAGTCTGAAGAGACAAAATTGACTTTTTTTCTCATTAGGATATACATACATATCAAAGGATATCCTGTGAAAAATGAAGTGCTTAAAGCACTGTGTATATTTCAATAGCAACTGATTCAAATTCTAACACAGCTGGTAATTTCTCTTGAAAAATTAAATTGCAGTCTAGACAAGAGGTTTCTTTGCTGAGTTACAAATCATATTAAGAGAGAATTTTTACAAAACTAAAATGATAATCACGACTATTATTATTACTAAAATGGCATTGCTGCATCATAAGCCCTCATAAATGCAGTGCTGCTTGGTTTATGAAAACCTCCATGTAGTTCCCTGTACTCCTACTAAGAAGCATTTGAAACAGAAAGATTTTAACTTTCTATAATCAAAGTTCCACTTCTTAGGTCTGGAGTTTTAAACAAATACCAGGTTGGTTGTTTGGGTTTTTTGTTAGTTTTGCTTGTTTGGGTTTTTTTGGTTTGGTTTTGTTTTCATTTTGGTTGTATTTTTGTTTGGTTTTTGGTGGGTTTTTTTTGTTTTGTTGGGGTTTTTTTTGTGGGTGGTTTTTTGGTCGGTTTTTTTTGGGGGGGGGGGGTTTGGGTTTTTCTGTTTGTTTGTCTTAATTTTTTGTTTCCTTCATTACTGTACTTCTTTCAGCAGCCTAGTGTTGTTCTGGCCCCTGCTTTGGGATTTGTCCAGAAGCCATCCTGGTAGGACACAGTTCAGATGAGTTTGTTCATCAGATGGGGGAAGGTTCTTCTCCAGTGAGTCTCAGGCAGGACCTGAGCTTGGGTGCTCAGTTTTGTGGATCCCAGGTCTCTCCTGAAAGGAAAACAATTCTTAATTGAAGAAAAGGAGGCTTCATTCAGCTAACATCACATTCACATCCTGGCTGCCCTTGGTATTTGGGTCTTTTGTTTAATCTCTGAACCTCACCACCAGGTCAAATTTACTTCTGTCTCTGAGTCTGTAGACCCACATTGGACTGTTGCATGCCTGGTCTTATCTCTGGGAAGAAATTGAAGGGCCAAACCTTTTCCAGCACAGCTTTCCTTCCCATGGCACACAAACTCCCCTGGAAGCAGAGCAGGTGCTGCAGTGTCAATAATTATTGCTTTTTGCAGTCATGCAAGTGTTAGAAAATGGAGCCAAATATTTCTGACCAGTTACTGACCCAACAGAACAAGAGTGCAGGGTTAGGGAAAGAGCAATATTCAGCTTGACCTGCACACTCCTGTTCTCATGTAACCAAGGACACCAATATCACTGTATTTTCCCCTAAAATGGCTGGTGGCTTTGGGCCTGGAGCATACAGGAACTTGTAGACATGGCTCTTGCTATCCCTGAATTTTCTATTTACTGAGCATCACTGGGACATCACTGGAAGCACCCTGGCAGTTGGCACTTTTAGGTACCCTAATTCCCTCTAGGAGTTATGGATTAACTTGTCTCCTTATTCTTATACCTCATTACTAGATCACACTCCAATGTGAGTCTGTATCATGTCTCTCTAGGTTGAAAAAAACTAATAGAACAGTTTAAAGTCTAGGGAAAACACAGTTCACCATTTTTTTTCCCTGCCTAAGCAATTATTTATGCTGTATGAAGTGACAGTTATAGGCTGCTCCTGAGAACAGCTGCCCATATTCACTTACCCATATCACTGCCTGCAAGGGGCACCAGTGATGAACCTGACTGTAAAAGACTCATCAAAAACATTTTTACTAACACAAGGTTACCCCAGACTTCAGCTGGAAATTTCTCTTTTCTTCTCTGGCAAGGATTTCTTCCATGTATTGTTAAATTTAATGTTCTAAAGCTTGTATTGTGTTCAGTTGAATGTAGAAGCTAATACTGAGTGCAATCCAATTTTGTTTTGTAAGTTGCAGTTTACTGTTTGAAGATGACTTGCTGTAGCTCATCTGAATAATGCTTTTGTTCTTAAGAGAGCTAACAGCAGTGCTGTCCCAAAGCACCAAATTAGGAAGCAGGAGAGCATGTAGGAGTTTAATTTGTAAGCTTATGATGGGGCACAAAACCAGCTCATCTGTTAGGAACACACAGATGAAAGACAAAACTGGTGGATCTAATAACTGTGTTCAACAGTAAAGTGTTTGGGGACTGTAATAGTTGGAAAATTACAGAAATCTCTCCAGGTTTCCATGAAACCAAAGCTGCTTTGGAGAAGGGAAATATTTCCTAGTATATTCTGCGAAAAGGAAAGAATATTGTAATTCTGGCTTACATATGAACTTTTAGAGGGGACTAGTAAGCTAGGTTAATTTTCATTTTTCAGATAGTAATGATTTTTTTGTACTTAGTAGCTCAATAGAAAGTAGTTGCATAAATGTCAAAAAACATTCTTATGTCTTATTGAGGCAAATAAAGATAATTTATATAATTGACGTTCATTTGGCAAAAAGTAGTAACTGAGATAATTGTACCAGATTTTGATTAGCTTCAGTTACCACAATAGAGTTGAAATTCCTCCTTTTCTTCAAGATTGCTCTCCCACAAGTAGGATTATGGCCTCTCATGTCTGGCTTCAGCTTTCTGTATTCTTCTATTGCTGAAGCTGCATGTTTTGCTGCAAGTTCTGGTTTAATGGTAGAAGGCTTTGGAGTTGCCGTGGCCTCCAAATATCTTCTAGTCATCTTTTAGAAAAGTGGTGTTGAAATATTCTGCTGTTTGTTCATTTCTTAAAATGAGGCTGCATTAATTTTTTTCTTTCATGATTCTGGTGTGTGAGCAAACCTTTAAAGAGATGATAGGTGTCATGTATGTCCTGAGGCACTGTCCCTCCAGGGGACTGCCCAGGGGCATGAGGAATTTCCACTGGGAGAGGAGCAGGTGACCTGTATGAGCCCACATTGCCATATCCCACCTCCTCTTCCTTTCCTTTCCTTGCTTTTGACTGCAGACCTGCAATGCTGGTAATCCCTAGAGTCTGTTCCTACTCTGATTAGCTGAGACAAGAGGTGCTGAGCCCATCAGACGAACAGACAATTTCTGCCAGTTCTGCTGCCTGCCATGAACTTGTTGTTTCCCCTTGTGTGGAACATCCTTCCTGAAAGATTTAGTGCCGTTTATTCCCATGTAGTTTTGTGGCAAAGTGTCACATGTTCTTGCATGCTAAACATTTTCCAGACGAGAGGAAGAGTTTTTAAATGTGATGCAGGAGTCAAGCATCTCTGAAAATTAGAAGGCATCAAGGCTCTGTCTGCCCCCAGCCTCTGGCTGGCAGTGTCTTGTTACAATACAAGCAGGCTTCTAAATGTAGCAGTGGCTAATTGCTTCCTGGATTTTCAAAAAATCTCTAACACTGGGAAATTCACTCATGTTGCTTTACAGCTCTGTCCAGCTGGCAGCACCTTCACTTGAACCACAACGACAGCAGGTAATTGTAACAGAACAGTCCCTGTCAAAACAAGGAAGATCTACTATGCCACTGGATAATGAAATGGAACAACTCATGCAAGCAATAAAGAAAAAGCACTGCTGAAAAGATGGAAAGTCATATTCAGGCCTTTAAAGACTATAAAAACAGTACAGTAGAAGAGGGGGCTGTTGAATGTGTCACTGCACTACAGGAGAACTGTGCTCACAAGCAGCATCCGTAGACTCGCTTTGCATCAGGAACTCTCTCTGAGCAACTGTGGTGTTCATTCCTGGCACCATCAGCATTTCCTTTATGGAATCCCTTGGTGGAAACTCCCCTATTCCAGCACACTGGCAGTTTCTGAGACCAGCCCACACCAAACAATTTAGAAAATGGTGCAGAAAATAACAATGAAATATATCATGTGTAGTCTTCTAAATCCTCAGAGTTAAAAGGGAGTTTTTGCTGTTTGTTTTGCATTAGTGTTTTTCAATGCTTTTTGATCTGTCTCTTCCACTTAATTCTTTCAAGTTATACAAACTTCTACCCTTCTTTGGAACTATTTTTTTTTTATGCCTAGCAATGTGAAATCTATCAGTGACCATGCCTCATGTGCAAATCTGAATGTGTTTGTTTTCTATTTCACTGACACTGTCCTAATGCTGGCTTGTGTGAAAAAGTAATTAAGGAACATCCATCCACTTGCTGTACATGAGTCATTATTTTATGTATAATGCTATTATACTTTTAAATAGTGACTGAAGTCAGTGCTCTTGCAGCACTGTGCTGGAAGGGTGCTCAAGTGAGTTTCAAATCAACTCTCACAGCTGCTGGAGCTCGGTGGCACCAGCTCTGAGCACGGCTGGGGCTGCCAAGCCCAGACCTGCACTGCTGCACTTCCAGGAGCAATTCCAGCTCCTCAGTGCAGCAGGGCTACAACTTGATCTATCCACTGCTTCCCCCTTCAGTGGGTTTGTCACCTAATTCACTGACAAATTCACCCAATCCGTTTATTTGTCACCTCGTTCAGTGCTTGTTTATTAGCAGCTGCCTTGCTTTCTAGGAGCATGCTTGCCATATGTTTATGTACACTTCCTTTTTCAAAGAACATGCAAAGACTAAGTTCTTGGGTGTTCTAGAAACACCACTCATGAATTATAGTATATGTATACATGGGTAGGAAGGATATCCTTTCACTTCATTACTCTCAGTATCTCTTCCCTCTAGTAAACCACAGTGGTTTTTTTCCAAAGGACCTTGCAGTGGCAATATCCTTGGGATCCCAGCAGGAGCAGATGAGTGTGATGATGTGAGAGGGAAGAGGTGAAGGCTGCCCAGTTCCTCACCCTCTGAGCTGTCTTGGCCCTGCTCCCCCTGGAGTTGCTATTTCTGTTTCTGCTCCTGGGACTGAGAAGAAAAACCAAGGGTTGTGTGTCTCTTTTTGCAGTTGCACAATAACACTTCCAAGAAGGTCCTCTTGTGGACTGGATTTTTATCTAAGATTTAATGTCAGAGGCATTGTATATTATATTATTTGCTATGTAATGACAGTAATTTTTAGTATTAATTGCTTTTTCAGCTTCATGGTATTCAAGAGTCAGAAAATACCAAAAGGAACAAAAAAAGGAGAAAATCCTCTTATTTTTCTGAGAGCAACAATCTAACTTCTATTTAAAATTTCATATTTTATATATCTATATTTGTGTGTATATATATATATGCTCCTGTGTTCATCTCAGGCAGCCTACATTTATTATTCAGACAGTGTCACCACTAAAATCTTTACAGTTTTGCCTTTAAGAGAATATAAGATTACCATACTATTCCTTAGGTGGTTTCTTTCCTTAACTGAGGGAATACTGTCCTTATATTAATTACCTGGAAAAGCATTTATATGGATTTTAAATGTTGATAACTATAATGTTTACAGTGTCTGCCTATGATTAATTGCACTTTGGCAATGTGTATAGAATGGATACCAGCTACAGTCAATAATATTTCACTCTTTGAGGCACGTTTCACAAAAATAATTGCTTTTTGTATTTGTGTGTGGTCTAATGAAATGAACTATCTCAAAGCTTAGGGCAAGGTCAAACAAAGCATCATCAGCTGTGTCTGGGAGACATCATTGGAGAAAATAATTTATATTGCCTCAGTCTCCTTGGATGAGAGAGCATCTGTCTGTCCCTTACTCTCTTCATTCTACAGCCCTGCTGCCTTTCTCCTCTGTCTCTTGGTGCTCCTTCTCCCCTGCTGACCTGTGTTATGTGGCTCTGTTGGGTGCAGTAAGAAAGATGATATTTGCATTTATTTGGATACGTACAAGTTATAAATTGGATAAAGGGTGTTTTACCTGCTGTCACTTGGAAGTTTTAGTTCTGCTCCTGGTAGCTGTTCTCAGATGACACAAGAGTATGGTTTAAAGGCATAATTTTTCTTCTTCTTTCTCTAGCACTGCATGTAATTCAATAAAGCTAGGAGTTTGTTTTATTTAGTGTCAAAAAGCGCTTTATTTTAAAATGAGTCTAACTTAGGCTTTGAGGAGTCTCCAATGGCAACTCCCTGGAGCGGAAACACATTTTGAAGAATGTTTGCAGAGTGTTGGGCCGGTAGCTGTGTGCCCTCAGCACTCAGAGATTAAATGCCTACATGGCCTTTTGGTTGCTGCAGCATTATTGATGTGGAATGTGGTGCAAAAACCTGTCAGAAATGTGCAGTGCAAAGGTTGCTGGAAAAACACCGCCTCCTTCTTGTGCAGCTTGTGTATTTGCTTAGAGGTGCTTTTGCAAGTATCTTTTAATGAGAAGGAAACACAACAATTAGATAAACCAGTCTTCTGTCAGGCTGGCAGTATGGACAGTCAAAAATTAATATAATTTAGATACAGGCTATAAATGCCTGGCAACAGTGAGTTTAGATTGACAGCGTGCATTAATTTGCCTGCAGTCTTTTCTGTGCAAGTTCCTTCCGCATCACATTGGAGATTGACACCCTGTAACCTTTCTCCTGGTTGCAACAGTCAATATCCTCATTTAAAATCCTCAGTTAAAATCAAGAATTCCTAAAAAAAAAAAAAAAAAAAAAAAAAAAGAAGGCTTTGGAACACAGGAGTTTCTACCTGTCAAAAAGACTTCATGGGAAACGTTTCATAGGCAGCAAAAAAATGTCACAAATCAGTCCCATCATCCTCACTGCTGAAGCAGCCTGCTCATCACTGAGCAGGGGGGAAGGAGAAGGGGACAGACACCGTGAGCAGGCTGCAGCAGCACTGCCATGAGCTGCTTTGTTCTGCTTGCCTGCTTTGTGCACCTCCAGTGAAGAGCTCAAATTTAGGCCCTTGTTGGGTCTGCAGCCTGGTATGATTTTCTTGAGAGTGCACAAGCATCAGGCGCTGTGAGGGCTCTCCCTTCAAGGAGAGAGCAAGTCACAAACCATGAAGTGTTCTCCCTTCCTTCCACAAGGCACCAGGAGCTGACATTCTGGAATCAGTCTACGTTCAAGAATGCACTTTTCCAGTCGAACTGCCAAATGAATGCACTCCAGCTGATGCACCCTCCAGGTTCACGTGCAAAACACAAGTGATTATTTCAGACAGGGAAAGAAAAGAAAAAAAAATGAAGGAGAATAAGGAGAAACAATTGAAACAAAGAGTTAAAAAGAAAGCCTGCAGATACCTGGAGATAAATACATGTCAGGGAACTTCAGACTGGACATTAGGAGGGGGTGGTTGGTCACAGGAACAGTCTCCCCAGGGAAATGATCGTGGCACCAAGCCTGCTGGAGTATCAGAGTGCAAGGAGCATTTGGATGATATCCTTAGTTATATGGTTAATTCTGGACAGTTCTGAAAGGAGCAGGGAGAATGGCTTGGTGATTCTTATGGGCCCCTTTCAGCTTGAGATATTCTGTGGTTGTATGAAATGGTGAGCTCTGGTGCAGAATCAGTGATCCAGCACAGTCTGGTCCATTTTCTGAAAACAGAATTACTAGGTCCTCTCTAGTTTCACCCATATATGTGAAATATGGATTAATATATTGAGAGAGGGGAGGAGAAGTCACACCCTTATTTTACTGCATGTGCTAATATTTATATTGTCATCCATTTGTACCTTACTCTTTCCAATGCTGGAATAGCCACTGAAGTCCCCTGCCATTTGTTTTGTTTGGTAGTTATTGTTTATAAATATATATCTCCACATGAACTCGCAAACATATTGCTTGCTTTTGCCTTTTTTGTAATAAAAGTTTTACAGGAATATTTACAGGGATGAAAGGTGCTGTGAATATCAAAGCAAATTCTTGATTTTCAATCCAGACTTAACACTTGGAAGTACACTTGGGCATTGTTCACCCAAGTCAAGCTAATATTTTTACTAGAATATCTTTGCTAAAGATACGAAAAAGATACATCTGTATCTGCCCAAGATATGAAGGTGAAAGGAATTAAAGTACTGTTTGATGGAGGGAAATTAAAAAAACGCCAAAAAATAGAAGTGCCTTGGTTATAGCTTTTACTCAGAAACAACGCTGGATTGACATGGATGGCTGCTGTTTTAAACAATGCAGAGGGCAAAACTGTTTTCAGTTCTACCAATAACCCAAATCAGCCTGGGCTTGTCTGGATCAAGTCACAGGAGAGAAATGCCCTTTCATTTCAGTGGTTTCCAAAGTACTGAGAACCTCTGAGCAGTTAACAGGGACTGTAGAGGGGAATTATGTGGTAGATGCTACATTCTATTCCTAAAATGAAATCCCAAAGACTTTTTTTGCTCGGAACTGCACTGGTACTTTGCAAGTTGTCTCCATTAGTCACTTGGTGTCAAGAGATGTCCACAGCTGCCAGGAAACTGACCACATAGTAAAACCAAGAAATTTTGCCTTCTTACAATCTGAAGACAAAAAAGGGAGACTTGGGAGCTGTGTGTTTGGTGAGATGTGAAAACACAAGTTTGCTGAAGCCAGAAGCTCTGTCAGCAGTAAAGTTAATTCATTTAATCTCAAGTGCTCTGTTTTCTCAATTTCTGTGGCTGCTGTGACCTATCATTATACCAAATGAAGATGCTTCATTGCAGTTTTTGCTCCTGTGTCTGTCTTCTGCTCCACTGCTGCCACAGGCCATCTCCAGAGATATGAGGAGGGGGTTTCGACTGAACTCGTGTTTCACTGGACAGTGACAAGCAGTCCTTGGCTGCTGAGTGTGACTGAGATGTCCCAGGAGTGGGATTTGAGAATCTCTGTTAATACCAGAGGAACTGGATGCTGAGCACCCCAGAACCAGGTGATATTTTGTCCTGTCTATAAGCAGGACGTGCCTTGAAGACAAAGAAACTGAAGGACTCTCCCCACATGCTTGTAAAGCAAGATCATGTCTTGATCAGTTGCATTACATACCAAGTTTATGAGGCACTTTGGGAATTTACTATAGAGCAAAAAGAAGCGAGAAATACAAGATAAAAATTTAAAGGATCAGGATTTATACACACTCAGCTGTGAGAAATACTTTCCTAAAGAGTGCAGTTAAGCAATTAACAACCCTCCCACACCCTGTTATAAAGTGTGTGTGCATTTTGGAATTTGAAGCAGGGCTTGTTGCAGCAGAAGACATTTTGCTCAGAATTGGCAGTACTGACAATCAGAACCCTAAAATACTGTCAATTCCTGCTGGCAGAAAGCAGACACTGATCCCCTGTGCTGTGGGGGTAAGGGATTTGCTACCTGGTAGCTTCATCTCCCTTTTTCTAATCTGGGCACTGTTCTTTCTCTGACTCAGATGAGGACATCAAGGCATGCACCTTTCTCACACTGAAAGTGAAAAGCTTTAGTGCTCCAATGTTAGTTTTAACTGTATTCCAGAAATAATAGTCATTATTGCACACAGCTTGTGTTGTAATAGCCCACAGAGACTTTTGCCCTGGCTGGTCACAGCTTTGTGCACTGTGTGCCCACTGACCAACAGCTCCTGCTTGAGAAAGGAACCAGGCAGGAGGGAAGAAACCTGGAGAACTTTGTCACTGTGTCCTTTTGTCACTGGCCAGTCATGCTGGAGGTCCACACTTAATTTTCTGAGGCTCTGGCTGGTGTGTCACTGTCACAGTTTTTGGATTCAAAAAACACCCTCCTTTCCTTCCTCCTAGTGAGGTTCTGCATCTGAGTTCTGTTGGGGTTTTTTTGTGTTTCTTGTCATGGAATGGCCACTGTCCCTTGTTGCAAATTCCTTTCACATCACCTCATTCATGCCATTTTCCAACCCATTCCCTGATCTCTCTTGTGATTATTCCTTCATGTCACAAGTCGCATCCTCAATCCTGAAGTCAAGACTTGCAGGGGTCACACCATATGTGGCCTCCCAGGGGCAGTGAACATTGTTCCAGACTCCTGCCAGGGTTTTGATACCTTTCCTTAAAGACTTATTTCAAAACCAAATTCGACATTGAAAATGCTTTTAAGGCACACGAATTATTGAATAAAATTTTAAATAAGGAAAACCTGATTATGTTCTATAAATATTAATCTCAGAGTGTAATTGCTTTACTACTGTATTATATTGCAATAAGCTTGCTGGTGTTGCAGCATTTTAAATAAGTGTGATGATTTAGTTTGTTCTTAAGCTCTGCGTGGCAACAATCTTCAGTCTGAAACAAAATTACAATTTGCTGATTAGAGTTGTATCACCTCATCAAGTGATAGTGAGGAGGTTTTTTTTTTGCACTTTTTTCTTTTTATTTACTCTTACTAAATATTTCATTTTTGAACATCTTATGCCTTTTCTATTCTTGCTGCTTCATTGGCTTTAATAAAATGTAAATATTCCTAATCCCATTCACCTGGAAGGTATCACATATCCAAGGCACATGATAAAGATTTGGTTTGGATATGGTAGCTCTAGGAAACTATCTAGGGTGGCAGCAGACCATCAGGATCCAATCTCAGTACAGATTTTGATGTGGTAATGTTTCATATTTGTTTTACTTACTGCTTCTGGAACTAGTGGGAAGACTTTTGAAAGGGGAGTGAAGTGGATTATATTTAGAACTATTTCTGCATTGGAATTGTCTGGAAGAGCATACTGGAACTTGTAGTTGGTAAAAATACCAGAATATCATTCAATTGACAGAGGGCTCTTCTCTCCATTCATGGAGAAGGAGCTGTCTGGGAGATGTGAAGAGAAAGACAATTGAACATAATGAATAAGGCCACAACAGTTTTTTCTGGACTAAACCAATTGATTTTAGGCTGGTATTTGCCTCCTTCAGCACAAATGGAGCAGTGGTGGAATCCGTGCCATGCCCAGAGATGTGTTCCCCATCACATCTCATTCAGGTTAACATCTTATTTGTTGAAGTCAAATGTTTTCATCTCTCATACTTGTGCTCTTAATGATTTATTCTTCACACGCAGCTGGAGTGAGAAATGAACCCACACACACAACGAAAGTGAGTTTTTACTTTTAAGTAGGCATGCTTATAAACATTCATGCACCATTCTTTGCCCTGTGGCCCATGCTACTTTTCAGTCTCCACAGCCAAGCCCTTCTTGAAAGCTGAAAACAGATTATTTGGAAAAGATAAGTGGAACTGGCCCCGTGGAAGTGACTCAGAATGAGTTGACTTCGGGCATAGTGAAGTACCTGAGGCTTTTAATTTATCTTTCTGGTGGGGCTTCTCTTATTTTTCCTTTCCCATTTCTCTTGATATTTGCCATGCTATAAATGTCTTTTTTATCATCAAACAAATTGAAATTGCTTTCAGTACTGTACAGCACCTCCCTCATGTAGCTTTTACACATCTTTAACAAGTGATGACTGCATGTGCACGTCCATGTGGACAACCTCACTGGAGGAACTTCCCTTCATGGTGGATTTCGACTCAAATGTGAGGCCAAGAACAGTCTAGACCCGTGGCAGGTAAATACCATAAAGCCATGTGCATAAGACTAAAAGTTGTCACCACTTTTCAGATTTCTTAGTTTCAAATTTCTTGGGATGAAGTGTTTTTCAGGCCTTTGCAGAACAAACACCTGGCCTTGCTTAGCCTGGAGCTTTGTTGATGAGAGTGGCTCAGTATGTGGCCCACGCTGATGTGGATGGATCAGCACAGACATTTGTGCAGAGAATCATAGAACCAGGGAGTCATTAAGGTTGGAAAAAACCTCCAAAGTCATCCAGTCCAACCACTGACCTGTCAGGTTCACCACTAAATTGTCTCCAAACACCCCACCTACCTGTCTTTTTGAACACTGCCAGGGACTGATTCCACCACTTCCCTGGGTAGCCTTTTCCAGTGCTTGACCACCCTTTCTGGGAAGAAATTTTTCCCAATGTTCAATCTTAACCTGGCACAACCTGAGGCCATTTCCTCTCCTTCTGTTTCTGGTTACCTGGGAGAAGAGTCCAACCTGGTTACACCCTCCCTGTCAGAGAGTTGTGCAGAGAAATAATGTCACCCCTGGGCCTCCTTTTCTCCAATGCAAAAAGACCTTTATTTTTTCTCATGGACTAGCTTCAATATACCCTTATTAATCTTGAAAGCACTAGGTTCTGATTTGGGGTATAGTCTGCATTGCAAATATGGGTGTGAGTGGAGAGCAGAACAGCAATCCACAGCCTGATTGTAAATTAACAAGATGTGGTGGTCTGGCTGTAGCAGCGCCAAACCCAGTGTAATTTCTCTGATGATACTTGCCTTTTAATTTCAACAGACAGTGGTTAATCAGGCCAATTATTTTAACTGTGGAAGCATTAAAGAAAGAGGACTGAAAATATCATAGCTGTTGCTTTCCACTGGCTTTCCAGCACATTGCTGTTAGGACTGGGAGACTTCAGCTCTGTGGTGGCAATCTGAGAGAGACACAAGAAGACAGACTGCTTCATCAAGGCCAGTTATGCTTTAAAAAATTAAATCTTTGTAGTCATTGTAAGAAGTGGGCAAAACTGTGGTGTCACACGTTTATATTACAAAACATAGAGTGAATGAACGTGTTTGAAAGCAGTTCTTCTGGTCTTTTACTCAAGTACATCCGATTGTCAACTAGTGGATGAATATCCATTTTTTCTTAAGAGCAGGTTGTAATTTTCTCTTGGAGTGAAAGATTTTCCCAAATTCAAGCACGTTTCCTTCCTGCAGTTAAAAGCTGACTGAACAGAACTGCATTTTTCAACTCATAAATCCTCTAAAAAGGAAATCTCATTAGTGTAATGAATACATTGAATGGTTGTTTGTTATAGACAATTAACCTCCATTAATTGGAGTGGTGTGCTCACAGAAGAGAGATTGTTTATTTGACAGAATGATTTTATTTTATGGGGAGAAGAAGACATTTCAGACAACTTGCCAAAATAACTTCATCTCTGGGTGATGGCACCAAGTTATTGAGGGTAGTGCAAATCTGTCTGCAGAATTGACACCGCATGACC
Organism: Acrocephalus scirpaceus scirpaceus; assembly: GCA_910950805.1. Taxonomy (NCBI): domain Eukaryota; kingdom Metazoa; phylum Chordata; class Aves; order Passeriformes; family Sylviidae; genus Acrocephalus; species Acrocephalus scirpaceus. The sequence goes on along the minus strand of OU383774.1, from coordinate 110,671,777 downwards.
ACAGAGTGAAACAGCAGGTGAAATTCAGTGCTGATGGGTGGAAAGCAAGCCAAAAAGAGAATTTTTCCAAGCTTTACATGCACAGCAACAAGGTCAGACCCAACTCTTTCTGCTTGGGAGGAGTCCAGTTCACCCACTGGGAAGGTATTTTGAAAGGTTTGGGATATTAACACCTAGAAAAAGGAGAAGCAGGGTGTTACAGTTCCACTGAGATGTCTAATCCTACCATCCACTGATATCCTAGGGAAAAAAGTGTTACTGCTCTGCCTCCCTCTGTTTAATTTAGTGGCCTTCAGGGACAATTGCTCAGCCACAGAAAGATGAGCTTAGAGACTGGAGCCCTGATACCACAATCTTTCCTGCTTTTGCAACCAGCAGAGTAGGACATATATGCAGTGGAATGGAAAAGGCAATAATTAGTATATTTTATATTGATCTTGCATTTTTTTTTCTGCTGATGAATCATTTTACTCTCAGCTTTATGATTTTTTTAGTAGGTCTAGATAGTTTCTTTTTCTGCTCTTAGTTTTTCCTTGTTTGTGAGACAGAATTGGTGGTGTTATTAGGGATCTCTGTTGTTTGTTACCATCACAAATGTAAGGGAGGCATTATTATCTTTATAAAACTTGCATTAGCATTTACTGTTGTGGTTAATTGCTAGGCATTCTGTAGCACTGTTGCTGCCTATTGTGAAGCTGAGAAAATGTTAATGGAAAATGGTCCAATTCTAAAGTGCTGCAATCAATATGTAATCCTTCTTACATGTTAACCTTTACCATATGGATTTAATATCACCTCTGATTTACACCTAATAAAACAAGAGCCTGCCTCTAGAGTTATTCTCTCTCTCTCTCTCTCTCTTTTTTTCTGCTTCTGATAATACTGTGTGCTACAATTTGCTTGAGGAGAATCCTATGGTCTTACCCAGCTCCCCTTACCCAAATTCAGCAAAAAACTTCCTAACCTTTCATCTGACAGTCTTGGATGAATGTGTTGAATACCCTTTTTTCCAACTCTGTTTGCAGTTCTGATTCCTTAAACCTGGCAAAGAACAGACCATGTAAGGAGCATATCCCATGGCAGCTTCCTTGGTGGAGGTAAATAATGGAATATATTTGCAACCAGTACATCCTATTTCAGACCCTGGGTCTTTTTTAGTAACTATTTCGTGGTTTTTTCCCTCCAGTGCTTTAATTTGTCTCTTGAAGTTAGAATACTTCAAATCTTGACTGCATTAAAAAGATATGTATTGACTTTCTTCTGTTCTATTAATAAACATTTAACCCCAAGTCATTCATTCACCTTCTTCACTTGCTTTCAGGATGGTACTTATTCATGATTTTCTCCTCAGCAGGTCTTACACCCTCTACAGAGGCAAACAACAAGAGCTAGCTTAATTCCTCACATACTCATCTATTCTCTTTTCTTCCAGCTTCCTCTGAGCTCAGTATCACACCTGACCACTCACACTGTTAGGAGTCAAAAAAACACAGCCAAGCCTTGGAAAGTACCAATTATTTTAGTTGTGCTACTGAATAATAGACTGGAGAGCAAGATGTCTGGAGTGCATCAAAGGCCCAGTGAAGGTCTGCAGAGACGCCTGTGTTATTGTAGGGATAAATATGTACAGCCTAGGTAATGTAGAACTACTGCATTAAAGATCTGTGGCACAAAGGGAACACACGGTGCTGCCAGTGACAGGAGCTTGAGAGCACCCTTGGCAGAGGAATAAAGTGACTAACAACAAAGCACGTGGATATTTTCATGGTGGGAGTTGATAATTAGTTGGAGAAGCACTAAAAAATGGGTAAGAGACAGGAAAAAAGTAGATGGAGAGAAGCTGTAGGATTGGGGTGCTGGACAGTCAGGTACCTTCACTGGACAGTGCAGGATCCCACATTCCATGGGCTCTGCCCTCGGCAGGGAAACCTGGAGGAAGGTCCTGTGCTGAGCTGGGCAGCAGGACAAGGAGAAGGGAGCATTGTCCCTGCATGGGAGGGGTTAGAAACAGGCTTGGGCCTTCCCACTGGGTGAGCTGCTGCCCCAGGGGTGCCAGAAATCCCAGTGGTGCCCTGGGGAGTGGGGGATGTGAGGCAGGAATCTTTGGGAAGATGGATATGGCTCTGCTGGGTGGTCCAGGATGCAGAGCACCTGCTGAGCCTGCTGCTATCTGCTGGTGGTGTCTTTAAGGAGTTTTTAACTTCTCCCTGGAAAGGCAGTGCCTGGAGAGGCTGCTGCAGGTTTAGATCAGTCCCTACTTGACAACCACGAGTGGCTCATCCAAGACCAGTGGCTCATCCAAGACAAGTGGTTCTCCAAAACCAATAAACCTCTTACAGACTTATCTCAAGTGTGTGTAATATTGCTGTGACCTTGGGGTGTCTGATGACAAGGGTGGGCTCAGCATGAGAGGAGAAATAGGTTTGAGGTGGTCCCTTGTGTCTCTTTTCCCCCCAAAACTTCTCAGACAGGCAGTGAGCACCAAGCCACACTCTGAGACCAGAGGGGTTGGTGTTACATGAGGCATAGTCATATTATTTGAGGCACAGTCACACTATTTAAGCAGGTGTTAGTGGAGCCTGAGATCCTGATTGCACCATTTCAGTGATGAATTAATTCTTTATGGCCAGAGGTGATGGTGAGAAGAGCCTGCAGGAGGCCAGACAAGCCCCGTGCAGCATTTGTGGCGAGAGGCAGGAGCTGCTCGGGAGCGATAAACAGCTGCACGCTGTGCTGGTGTTAATGCAGCCTCTCCCAGGTTAATCTATGGATTTCATAGCCCAACACTCCATTACTGAGCTATAGATTTATAGCTCTCCCCACCCCCTGCCCCCCAAGCATCTGGCTGCTGTACATGAAGCTCACGGTGGCAATTACAAAACTTCTCCTGAGAAACCATCCCCACCCCTGTGGCACTGCAGGGGAGCAGCAACAGGACCTGGCATGGTGTGTGTTGGACGGGCAGCTGCTGGCTCAGGACCACCTGCTGAGCACCCAGAGCCCATCCCAAATTCTGGTTCAAGCTGTACCAGAGCTGGGACCAGTTTCTGCACCAGGGTGCACGATGGGACCATTTCCTCTGGCAGCAGTAACAGAGGTCTCTGCTACCCTACAAGGGTGGCTTTGGTCCTCCTTCATGCTCAGGTCAGAATAGAAATAGATCAGTTAATATATTTTGTATCTGATGCACCATTTTCTCCCTTGTGCAGGGTTTTTGTTCCTCACTGGAGCAATGATCCCACACGTGGCAATTTGCTCCTCTCAGGGGCTGTGCTTGGGGCTGCCTCTGGGCTGGGATGGGATTGCAGCATGTGCTGGGCAGAGATGTCTCTGAAATGATTCTGTGCATATATTCCAAGTTTTTCATTTGTGAGGTACATCTTAGCTGGATGTTTCACTGACTGCAGGAGCTGGGATCCTCTTTGGAGCCCCGAGAGAGGAAAAGCAGCTCCTGGACTGTGGCCCATGCTGGAGTCTCTCTGGCTACTGGCATTTCCAGATGTGTCCAGAGGAACAGGGAGCCAAAGCACTGCTGCTGCTGTGAGAGATTCAATGAGGGAAGCAATCTTTTGAAGATAAATGTGCTCCATATGCAGTGGGGGGTTTGGAGGGTGACTAGCACATCTAATAACAGCCAGAAGCAAGCAGACAGCGAGGAGAGAACCCAGCCACGCTCGGTGCCCCACAGGAAGTCATGCACATTATGCTTTCTGCCAGGTGAGATTTCTCAAAGGTAGCCTGAAGAAAACGTGTTTTTCAGCAGGCAAGAGGTGAAGCTAAAAATGCAAAGAATAAAAAGTGCACAGTCACTGGCAGAGGTCAGCATTCACTACCTGTTATCACGTTGTGCTTTCTAATGTGTCTCTGTTATTTCTGCAGCGTGGGCTGTGCTGGAGCCCAGAGATCTTGGTTGTGGCAGCTCCTTTCCTTGCAGTGTTGATGGAGGGTTCAAGGGCCTGACATCCAGCTGATTCCTGGGCCCTCAGTGTGAGTGTGGAGGCTTTAAGAGCAGCTGCCTCACAGTATTTTATTTTACCTTGCAAGTGCTTTGGCTGGGACATGTTATCCTGCAAAGCTCTTTGTCGCTTTAGCACTTCTGCTTTATCTGCGCTTGTGTTCTCGTTGAATATATTTGTAGTGTCTAGGTGTTACTGCTGGCACCTTTGTGTTTTTTCTGAAGCTGAAAGATACCACTTAGACCTGTAGATGTATCCCATTTTCTCCAATATATTTGTGATGATGCATTTTAAAAGATATCACACTTGTCTTAAAGATTATTGCAGAACTGTTCTGATGCTGCGTACAAAATTGGTGTAGGATACTCTTCTAAGGCTCTGTGAGTACTTCACATTACTTGAAAAAGATTGTGTTCTATTTAAGTGAATTTGATTTTTTTGTTGCCAATTACCTTTACCTACAATTACCAAGTATTTTTATATAATTGCTTTATTGCAGAATAATTAAAAGAATATTTAAAAAAAAAATCCTTTTTCTAGCCCAGGCACATTTACAAGTCTTAGTAGGAAATTCAATGGCAAGAGCTGAGTAATATCTGGAATCTTTGTTTAGCAGCTTTAATGCTACTCTGAAAAGAACGACACAGATAAAGAGCTCTCTGCACCTGTCAAAACCTCTGTCGTAGTCATCACCTTATTTATTTTACAGCATTATTCAAGTCCTTTGAATTCAAACCTTCTGCACAGGAGAGCTGTATCTCATCATGCCATGAGCTGAGTAGGTGAGATACACTCATTTTCCTCTAAGGAGGTGTTTCAGAAGGAGAAATAATCAGTGGAGGAAGAGAATAATTTCCTAAGTTTTGATGCTTTTGCTACACGACTGTCATCTTTCAAATTCAAGAGTTCCATCTAGAGGAATCCTATTTCATGAGCTTGGTTTTGCTGGCCTCTTAAAGTGTGTCATGTACTCTGGCTGAAAATGGATTAATCTAGTCTCCTTTCTCAGTCTTCTGTGTTGAATACCTGTGAATTTCATTGTTTCTTCCTGACAGTTTTTGAAACAACACTTTAACATCAGTATTTTCTGCTTACATTTAAAATATCATTTCCAGGTTCCTGTTTATTGAGGTGTTGAAGAGAGAGAGAAGTTTTGTTCATGTCTTACTGTCACTTATGAATTTGTAGCCCAGAAAGTTACAAGCCTCAGATTTTCCCATCAACAGATATAAAATATATACTTGAGCAAAAGAAATTTAGAGTAACTGAGCAGACTCTGGCAACACTGAAACTATGTAATAATATAGAAACTGCTGAATGCAGACAGACCCTCTGAGAACTAATACTTCTGCAAATAGATATAAATCTTTGTTCAGTTTGTTTTAGGAGTCACTGTTTCCAAGTCTTCTTTCTTTACCTGTTGAGAAATCTGAAAAAAAAATCCAGCTGAAATGCCAACAGAAGCAATTTGCTATTATCCTTTGGGGTTAGGAGTTAAATTCCTGTTGCTTTTTAACTAATGAACCTTTTGAGACCCTCCTGTGGCTCAGATACTCCAGTTTATCTTTTTTAATATTCTTTGTTTGTCAAACAGAGATTAAATACCTCGGTAATGTTTAATAATGAAGTCTCATATCTAAAACTATACTGGAATGATCTTTGTATTCAGATGTGTGGAATTTGTCTAAGACAGAAGCCAGTTGAAAAGAAAAGTTTTGGCTTTTAAAATCACACTGGCAAAAGTGTGGCATGGTGCAATGGATGGGAATGAGCAGAAGAAATCCTCCTGTTTATGCTGTGCAACTTGAACTTGGCTGTTGTAGCTCAACTTGATTGAAGCAAAGCAAAATAAATCAAAACAGAAGCACTGGGAGCTTCCCTGTGGCTCTACTTTCCTGAGCAAAATGAACCATACCCTCCAGATCCATACCTGTGCTGAGAGTGCAGCAGCATCCTCGTGCTGCAGGAGCTCTGCTGGGGTGGCTGAGTTAGCAAAGCCTTGCTCTGATCACTCTTTGAAGAAAACCCTTTGAAGAAAACCCCTTGAAAAGCAGTGATACAGCTTATCCTGACCATGCCTGGACAGCTCAGTGAAAGGAGATGAAGAGAACTCTGAGCTGAGCTCTGTGGAAGGGCCTGAATTTATAAAATGCTAAGAATGAGTTCCTCAGCAGCAATCCTGTGTTGGAAATGCCTGGCTGGAACAGCCCAAAACAGGTGTCACAAGGCAATGCCCTAGGAGTTAACTGGGATGCATGATCAGGAGTGATCAGTGTCTGCTCTGGATCAGTGGGTACCTTTTTTTAAAAGTAGAGATTTCCCTTTGCTGACATGGTTCACGTAAAAAACATAAATACCTTTGAAAAGATAAGCAACGTGAACTCAGCTGAGCACAGCAGGTAAAGTGCATTTCTTCACTTAGTTATGTTTTCTTTTTTCTTTCAAGCTCAAAGTAGCACAAATTATTTTTTACCTACTTATATGATTTTACCCAATTAGTTAGAAACCAGATCTTGTTTCTGATTTTCACCCTAAGGCTTATTTAAATTTTGATTGTATATTGACAAAAAAAAAATAGAGCTTCTTTACAGTTGTTTTTATTTTCTTTTTCTGCCAACATTTTCTGAAAGTTTTAGATGTTGTTATGAAGACAAATTAAGTCAATTCCATAACCTCAGGCTTAAATTTGTTTATACCTTTAATGAAGTCACATCATGGTATGCAATCACAAGTTATTTCATCTAATCTGACACCTGCCACCTTTTTCTGTCAGTGTTGACTTCAGAGTTTATTGTAATTTTCTATAACTTTCTCCCTCTTCATTTCATAACTAGCTTTGCAATTGGGTAATTTTAGGAATTCAGCAGATGCAAAAATGCAAGTTTTCTTGACTTTTATTACCTGTTACACTGCACTTACGGGATGATAACCACATGGAGGTTTCTGAATAAATGCATGGCATGGTGAGACGTCTGCTTAGAAGGTACTTCATGTTCTGCTTAAAAATGTGGATGATTTAAAAAGTTGCCTAAGGACTGCTGAAGCCTTCTGCTCCTCAGTGTCCAGAACTGGGGTGGTGAAATTATTGTTCACTGCCTGCAGAAGGACAAATTAAGGGACATGTCTAAAACTATTCAGAAAGAAGCTGCTCACTGAAGAGTGTCTATTTATTTGTGCATCTATTTGGTTTACTCACTAAGCTTAATTTCATCTCACAAGTAATAATATTTGCACAGTGTAATTTCAGGACAGACTGTGATCCATAAAGAAGTTCCCAAACAAGATAACGGTAAAGAAGATTTAATTGTAGCAATTTATTGTTCTTCAAAATAATGAGGCTGTTTAATAAAGATGAAAAAAGTATTAGAAATCCCAGAAGCAGGCAGTGCAAAGTCTGCAATGTCCTCAGTTTTACCCCGGTCCATCATCTATCAGCTGGAGTTCCTAATTAGCTGTCACATGAAATGTCACTCCAGAGTGTGCATTTGATTTTTGCACAATGGCATTTTCACCGAAGCCTGCTGTCCACTGAATGTTCAGTTGTGGTCTAAACTGAGAACTCCAGCCTGGGGAAGGATTTAAATAGACTTTAGCAATTAAATTAGGCACAGTAAAGTGTTCCCTTAGTTGGGACCCAGGAACTGATCTCTGAATCTCCTGTGCCTGGTGACTCCTCCTACAGAAGCCCAAGTTTTTGAGGCAGTAAACAGCTGATTGGTGCAAAGTGCAAACTGCCCTTGTCTGAGCTGCAGAGAAACCTCAGGAAGGTGGACTGATCCTTCCATAAATAGAGACTGGAAAATGGATTTATTTTTCAGTGGGAAGCGTGTAATTTAATCAAGGTGGAAACTTTGCATAGGAACGTGCTGTTTTCAGGATAATTTTTTTTTAATTTTTTTTTTTTTTAGAAAATAAAATCAGCAATTCAAATATTTTCACTGCTGAGTCTTAGAGTCTCAATGCTTAAAGGGGAAGCTTTTTACATGAACATTCATACAGCGTCAGGCTATAGTTGGCATTTGAAAGAGAATGAATGAATTAGTAGATGCTACCAAATATAATTTGTAAAGAATTCCCTTCCTGAGAAAGCAGAAGAATTTAAATGACTGCTTGAGTGTATTCACTGCCAGCATCTGCCAAGAATATTCATAAAAGGACATAGGCTAGAAGTGAATTTCAGGATGATCTTTGTAGGCTGAGGCCTTCACTTTCCATTAGATAGATACAAGGGCAGAGCTAGGGGATTTTTTTAAAATTTGATTAATATAATCCCCCAGACATATATAATATATAATGTATCTCCAGCCATCAAAGTAGGATAGAATTAGAGACAAGACAGGTGATGTACTTTTACCATTTTACTAAACTTCTCATGGGGTTATACTGGGTCAGGAGATCACTTTTATACCTATTTCTCCTCCAGGTTCTTGGCAAAAAATATTCCATGTCCTCATTGTCAGCATGGCCAGCGTCATGTCACCAATTGAACCATTCTGTTCAATTTTGTCTATTTTGAATTATAAATGCACAAAACTTTCAGTATGGAGAGTCACAAATTGCTGATTCTCTGTTCTGAAAGAGCAGCTCCTCCTAAAACCTGCAGCTTTCAAATATTTTCCTCTGATTGGGATCTAACCACAGAGCAGTGCAGAGAGGAATGTGCTGAAGCATTCTAACTAAATGAACTTTAAAACCAAAATTGTTCTGAAACCTGAAATAAGAGGTAGCTCCTGTGAATGTATTATTATTTACTAACAGGTCAGATGACTCTTTATTTTTGCCTGAGCATCATGTGGCTAAACTTAACTGCAAAAGCAAACTGTTGATGAGTCAGGTAGCTCTAACAAGATACAGCATGCAGGATGCTTCGAATATTGCCAAACATCTTCTGTAACATCTATCTAATTAGAAGTTAGTTTCCTATTTAGCAGCAGACAACAGATGTCTCCAGAAATAAAGAAGCTTTTCTTTCACTGTTTTTATCTGCATAGGCTGGATCTGGATTCTGACCACGTAAATATATTTTCTGTAGCAGTAGTATAGTTATATATATATATATATATATATATATATGTATATATAATGTATACTTGGGTGAGTTTCTCTTCTTTTTATCAAATAAGTTATGAACTCCTAGTTCTTTTCTTATTGTTTGGTGCTTCAAAAGGAAAAAATATAGTGGTAGTATCAGTAAGAATAAAGAGCTTCATGCTAATGGTCCATATGAACTTTTCAATGTGGACAAAACCCCAACCATTTTCATTTCTTCTGCATTTGGTTTTGTTCCAGCTTCAGAAACTAGCTGTGGGATTACAGATAAACATACACCATGCAGAAAGCTGCATTCCACCAACTGAACCTCAACCCAAATGACCCTGATGTTGCCCAGCAGCATCCTTCTGAAGGAAGCACTTCCAGAGCAGAAGGATGATGCAGCCCAGCTGGGAACTCTGTGAAACCCTCAAGGGAAGATCTCCATCTCCAGCTCTGCAGCCAGTGAGTGATGCTTGCTTGCTGTTAGTGGAGGGAGTGGGGATCCTGTGATTGCTCTGACGTGTTCAATAGTGTAGCCAGCTGCAATGGTCTTTTGTTTGACATCCTTGGTTAACTCATTGCCAATTTTCAAAGGGGGGCTTTTCAAATGTAGGACAGTTCCTCGAAAAATGAACCATTCCAAAGGGTCTCAGGACATGTTGATATACATCTTTAGCTCCTTGCCCTTGTGTCTGTACAAATATCTCAGTGCAGGTCCCTCAATGCAACTCAAAGAGTAGAAGGTGATCCTTCTCCTGTTCTCAGTGCAAGATTTAAAGGGAAACATGCAGCTGTATTTCTCTCCCAGAACATGTGGGAATTTTTTTTTCCCTTCTGGTAATAATTTCTACTTTTCTAGTCATCTTCTCTGAAGTATTTAAAAATTAATCCCAAGGATATTCAAAGCTAACAACAGTGAGAAGGTGCAGAATGCTGCTAAAGCTTTAAATGCTCTACAGCAGGTCCTAGTGGCATTAACTAATGAATCCCCACAGCACCTCCAGAACTGCAGCTTGCACTAAGCATTTTGTTGTCTGGACCTCATCATAATTCATAAAAATCAACACACAGATATTCAAAGTAACTGGAGCTGTGTCATGTACAGGAGCAGCCAGCTGGTGACTGGGCACCAGGATGAAAGCTTAGGAACCAGGGATCTGATTTCAGGTCTGTGTGGGAATTGTTGTGGCTTTTCTGTTTCCTAATGCCTGAAGTGCTCTCTGATTATGCATGCACATGTCTGAGCAGAACATGGACATGCACCAGCCCCTCTAGCATTTCTGTTCTTTGTAAAAAACCCAGGCCTGGCAGGCTGAGCAGAGTGGTGGTGGGCTGTAGATCAGTAGAGAATGAGGATTACAGGGCTCATATCCTGGCTGTTAAATCAGTAGCACCTGTCTAGTAAGCCCAGACATGGCTAATTACTGCAGGGCAAGTCCTTTTTCCTCTGTTTTTCTTCCCCTTTTTAATCACCTCGTATTTTTTTAGTGTAGTCTCTGGAGGACAGGGAGAGCGAATGTTGCTTAACACTGTGGACAGGAGTTTAGCATGGCTTGAGTTGTTGCAAAGCCTGGAGTAACTTGGTAGATCTTCCCAAGAGACAATCACTACCACTTAAGGCAAGGCAGCACTGCTCTGTATCCTCTATAAATCCTACTCTGCCACACTTCTTAGATATTTTAAATATACTTTAGAGATGCTCAAGCAGTGTATTAGCAGTGTGCTCTCCTTGTATACATCAATATGTAAGCGACTGAGGAAGTTCCTGAGTTACCATGGAGCTGAACTGCACAGATCTTGGGAGACAGTGAAAACCAATAAAGCAGAATGAGAGAATAACTCCCTGGGAACTGGATTTCCAAAGAGCAAATAACTGAATGCTGCATCAAATATACTCTTACCCCTTTCTTAAAAAACAGCAGATGTAAAGCTTAGGTGTGTTTTTTTCAGAGAAAATGCAGCCTAGGATTTCCCCTGAGGTGAATTTCTGATGCCTTTGTGTCTCTGTTGGACTCTGCTAGAAACTCTTTACTCGAACACATGCAATTTCTTCCTCCTTTAATCCTGGCAAGCACTTCCCCAGCGCTCCCCATCAGGGGCACTGCTCTTTCAAAACAAAGTTTGAGCACCCACGCTCCCCTTGGGCACCTGCAAGTGCAGGAGAAAGGGAAGAGTGTTCCCTCCTGAGCAATTCAGGGAATGCAAGCAGCCTCAGGAGAGGGTGGGATTTGTTTTGCTAAGTGTGGATGCTTTCAGGAGAGCAACAGGTCCAGGTCAGTGGAGAGAAACATCATTTAAGCTTCTATTTTTGCCTGAGATGGAGAGCAGCAGAGACCCCCATGGCTGTATTGATCACCTTGCCATTGATTATCAGACCTTCAGATCCCACTCCTGCTCTCCCCCAGCAGCCCCTGGTCTGCCTGCCTGGTTGCACTGAGCATTTTATCCTGGATGTTCACGTGCCCATGGGCTTGTTCCTTGATTGACAGCGTCCCCTCTTGCCACCATCGTCTCTTCTCATTAAACCATTTAATTCTGCTCCTTAAATTCTGAGTCTGGGGAGGGAAGATAAAACTTGAAGGATGGGAGTAGGGACTTGAAGATCCCTGGAGACAAGAATGTTTCATTCTCTCTTCATAGAAGTAAAATGTAGAAAAGCTGTTATTCTTCTGTTTCTTCTGGGCATTTCATATATGTCTGGGTGGATTAATTTGTTTTCCAACCCAAGCAGCTTTGTTATCCAATTTAGCATAAATTCCTGTGTGTATTGGGAGAAAACAGCTATAATCCAATGGATTTTCTCAAAATGCCTCAGAAAACCTACAAGTAAATTCCACAGAAATATCAAAATTTTTTAACAAGGCTAGAAATTACTTAATAATCATAAGTAAATATTATGAATGCTTGCCAGTCATACATTGCCAGAGAATTAACTAGCTAATCAGATTTTAACTACTTTTTTCTTATGAACAGTAGAACAATCTGAAATATTGAAATATTCCCATCCCAGAAGAGCTGACACCAAGCTTCTGGTTAAATGACTGTCTGTGTTGGACTTCTTGATCATATACAAGGAACAATCAAAACTCCACAAGAAAGCTGTATGAAAACCCTGCAAATCAATTGATTCTACCTTGGTACGTTTTGTTGTCCAGGCAATCACAGGGAATGTTTGAAAATGGAACAGATATAATTTAATTTCTTTTTTCACAAGAACAGGACAAAAAGGAAACTATTTGGAAGAAAACAAACAAGAAAAACGTGTGAACCTCAAGGAAGTGTTTTTGTTTTTTCAGGGGTCTGCATGAGAAACCTGCTCCCAGGAAATTGGATATCTCAGAGTAAGAAAAGGGAAAAAACACCCAGGTAAAGGCTACAGGAATTTTGTGACTTCTCATGCAGTGGCTCATCTTAAAAACCCATGGAGGCTGTCTAGCTATCTTGGGAAGCATCTAACCCTCATTACTCTGGAAAGTGATCCTTCTAGGCTCCCTTAAACCAGGGAACTGGAGCTTGATGTCCAGTGCAGTGGGGAAGTTCTGCTTGTCTGGCAGCTGTCAGGACCCTGCCATGAGGAGGAGGAGGAGGGAGGAACACAATGCTATTTCTGAACTTCATAAAGTTTCCCTGTAATCCATCATGAAAATTGGTGGATCATGGGGGATATCAGTTAATTTAGCTAGAGTTCAGCTGAGTTTGTTTTTCCTAGAGAAGAATTTTTACACCATCCATGAAGGATTTTTAAGTTATTTTCAGCGAAGGAGATCATGGAGGTTCCCATTCCCTTCTGGAGAGCCAGCAAAACAAACAAACAGCAAAATTCACTTCGCCCCAAACAATTTACAAACTATAAACAAGTGCAGAAATCAGCAAACAGATTCAGCAAACAGGCTGGGGAAGCATAAAGTAACAGCCAGACAGTTATGGCCAGCATGAGATTATTATGATCAACAATCTAAATTATTATTGTACATCCCTAAGTAGCCTATTCTGGCAGCCCCATAATGTATGTAACACACTGTACCTTCTGCTGCTCCATATCTTCATAATTGGTTGCCAGTAATTTCTGTTTTCATCACAGTATTTGGTGCACTTTTGATTGTTTCTTCTTCTGAATGCATGCAACATAAAATTTACATTCACAGCACTTGCAGTTGCCTGGCTCCTGCGGAATTTTTAAATTTCAGCAGTTGAAAAATAATCTTGATTTAAGTTTAAAATAAGTAAGATACAATTAAAATAATTTAATTGACCATCAAAAAAAGCTTAACTTCAAAGGAATTAAAACCCTCTCTAAGATATATTGTCACCTCACAGTCCATTTGCTATAATTTGAGCACTTTTATCAACGGAGAATCTTACCAAAGGCTTCATGGACATGAGAGATGATTAAAAATAGAAGATCAAAGCACGCGAACAAATCCTGTTAACATACTCTAGTGAACAGGGATTGTTTTATAACTAAATATAAGCCAACTCAAACAAATATTTGGAAACACTGAAGACAGATCCCATTGTAGCTTTTGGCAGGGTGTGCTTTACATATTATGAGGACATTTTTGTCCTCTTGCCACAGCTCTGACCAGAAGCCACATGTGTGGACCATCATTGCACCTCCCTCCTCTCCCACCAGCATGTTCCTTTCTCAATGCTCTGCTTCAAGACAATCAGGAGCTAAATTTAATAAAGAAGCAGCAATCTTCTTAGAAAATATTGCATGAAACCCCTCAGCTCAGCATCCATACACAATGCCTGCTGGGAAGAGGGACAACTTGACCATCCCCATATTCCACAGTGGAGTACCAGTCATCTGGTGGGTTTAAAAAAGTTTCTCATGCCTTCCAGAAAAGGTTCAAGAAGCAGAATTTGCACAATGTGGTTTTGTAAATCCTCTTTCCACTAATGGTACTACTATTAAACAAACATTTTGAGGTAGCATGTGAAGGCTGTGACTAATTTGCCTTTGCCCATGGTTAAGCAATACAAACTGCTTCCCTGGACTCAAAATAATAGACTGAAATATTCCCATTTCCTGCAGATGAGTGAAAATAAACAGATCCAATCTGAGTTGAAAGAATGTAAGTAGAACAAGCCTTCATTTGTAGGGGAAAATAAACTTTGCTGATCCCGTAGGCCTGGAACTATAAACAGCATCCCTTTTCTCCCAGGGCAGTGTATAATGTGAGTGCATGGTTTGAACATCCTCAAAATAAACAGCTAATCACCCTTTCTGGCCTAATTAGGTTATGTTCTGGCTGCTGGCTCTAGGTCTCATGTGAAGTGGCATTGAGGGAAGCCCTGCTCCTCTCCCAAGAAAGAGGGCCTGTCCAACTCTCTCTTTGTTAGTTAACATTTGCTCCTTGAGGATATCCAGCTCGGGCATCTTCCTTGAAAGCTTGGCAGATCCAAGGTCAAGAATATTCTCATCACTTTCCATCAAGAACAAGGGTGACCTTTTCTTCCTCTCTCTGCTCATTGCACAGTTACAATGGGAGGATGAGCAAATAATATTTTTTTATTCTTTTAAATTCTTTTTTTTTCTGGATTTGTACTGTCTGCCTGTTCAATGTATATCAGCAAGTTGTAACTGGTTAGATTTTTTGCATGGACATTTAATTCACTCTTTACAGAAAGGTGATTTGTCCTCAGTACAGCTGTGAGTGCCACTGCAAATGGTAACTAAACAACCCTTAAGGATTGCATGGGGCTGCAGTTATTATTACTACAGTATTGCAGACAAGGGACTGGAGCACAGATGAGTTGTAGGGCCTGCCCAAGCTGACACTTTGCAAGGAAAGACCCAAGAGCTCAGAAGCTGCTGACTGGAGCTCACAGGCTGGATTCTGCACTGCTGAGTCCTTAACGGGGCTGCTGAGAGTGCTGGTGCACTTCAGGTGCTGCCTCTGATTAGTTGCAGCAGGGAGAAATCAGTAGCAAAGGCCAAGTGGGCTTTTAGGCTCTGGTTTATCAAGGCTTTCTGGGCTGCAGCACAAGGCCTTGTAAGAGGAGAAAGATCTGACCAGATTCAGAACATTTCCATATTTGCACTTTTCTGGATTTCTCTGAGTTTATGCTTAGATCTTGAAACATGTTCCCATTTTTCATTGCTCTTTTAAAAAAGTTGTACTTCTGTATCAAAACCAGACCATCCTACCTTTAATTCCTCTTTCAAAGTTTCTTTTCATCCTCAGAACAGCTAAAGGTGCTCTGAGGACTGTTTAAACTGTAATTCTTGAGGTGCAAATTTCCTCTCCTTTCTGATGAGATTTGCGGTGCTACTGAGGATGCCAGCAGGGCCCATCTTTCCCAAGGTGTCCATAGGTGGGTACCAGCCTGGCCATGGGCACTTTCCTTCCTTGGCCCCACTTCAATGCCCAGGGAGTGCAGGAAGAAGTTACTGCACCCAGTGCTGGTTCAAAAGGCACAGACCCTTTTTTTCAGTGCCCTTGCTCCAAACTGAGAAGTGCTCAGCACAAATTGCTCCTTTCAGCCTCTCAGATCTAGATCCTCTCACAGTTTCTCTTGCCTGTGATTTCCTTTTAGGAAGTGCAAACCAAGGAAGATAAAAACAGCTGAGCAAAGGCACTTCTGAGCCACAGGCACTGAATTCTCTAGGACTGCCAGGTGAGACACTGATGCTGTTCTGGCTGCTGCCCCCAGGCAGCCAAACCAACCCTTCCCCTCTCCCAAAATGCATTTCCCCACTTTCACCAGGGAATTGTGTCTCCACCTGCAGCTGGGACCTGCTGCAGGACCCAGTTTGTGTCTGAGGCAGTGGTGGAAAGGGAGATGAGGCCATGAGAAGCCCACGGGGAGGGCTCTGGTGGGAGGGGACACGAGTGCTCAGCACAGGAGGGACAAGGATGCAGCAGCAGCAAGAGTGTTCACAGTTTAATAGAGATATTTCACACTGCCACAGCATCTTCACAGGAGCTCAGCTCCCAGTTTGGGTATCTGAGCAAGTGACAGACTGCACGGAGGGGCTGTGACAGGGAGGCCTCTCCCCTCCAGCCACGCTCTCAAAAATCTTGATGATGGATGCAAATCACTTAAGGCCAAATTAAGAAAAGTATATTTAGGCACCTAGAGCACTAAAGAGGCACTTAATAGGATTTTCAAAAGTGTATAAGCAGATTAGTCAGCCAGCTCCTGTTGAAATCAATGCAGATGGAGTCTTTAAAAAAATTATATATATATATATATATATATATATATCTCTTGAGGTATCTCAGCACTATTCCAGCCTGGGTGCATTGCAGGGGGTGCTGAGTGGGCTCAGAGATAAGCCTTACAAATAACAGGGCTCTCTGGTTGTACCAAGTCTCCAAAACTGTGGGAGCAAGTTCTAAAAATCCCACAAAGGCTGAATTACACAGGCCTGTGGGAATAAAAGAGCAAGGCCTGGAGGGAGAGGTAATGATCTTTGTGTGCCTGCCAGAGAAGGAGCGGGACTTTGGCAGAGGCAGCAAGTAACACAAAACCGAGGAGACAGAGCAATCCCTGGATCTTTGCTCAAGAAAAGGCCTTGCAACAGCTGTTTTTTTGGTTACAGAATTGGCCAAGAGGGGCTAGGTGAAGAACATGCTGGTTGTTTGATTTTGACAGGGAAGCAGCACTTTTGCAGTCCTCGTAAATAAACGTATTTGACCCAAAGAAACATCTTCCGTAGCCAGTTTCTCCCTTGGGTAGAAAATACTTGTCAGGACCTGGATTTTCCCTCGTCCTGTGATTTATACATGGAGTATAGTACTGTAAAGTCAGTTCCCTGCCTTCTCTGAGATGCAGCTCCAAGTCTGTCGAGCTGAAATCAGTCCTTTTTTGCTTTACTGAGCAGGAGTGATGACACATGCATTAGGGACTGCGGGGCACTGTGGTAACTGGGGCCAATTAGCTGCTACCCGAGGGCAGTAGCTCCCAGATGTGGGATATCAGATAACTGCAAACCTACAGAACTGCTAACAGATCACTCATTATTCTCCTCCAGAGGCTTTTAATTGAGGGATTAACACACGGTATTTTTAGTGAGTGTCCTCAGAACATTTATCTTCTTCTATGGCATGTCAGTCCCTCAGGGAGCACTATTTGGGAAGCAACCATTGCTAGAGGTGACAGGGAGGAGTTATCTCCCCTGAAATCCCTGTTGACATGAGTGGCTGATGCAGACAGTAGGCAAAAGACAGGCTTGCCATAGCTGCAGTCCCAAACACATGAGTAACACTGAATAAATGCACCAATCTCAGGTACCTTACTGACTGCAGCCTCATGCCAGTGGTCTCTAAACTGAACTTGGCTACAAACCTCTGCTGCAAAGGAGACTGAAGGAAATGACAAGCTGGAGAGTTCAGAATGGTCATTAATGTCAACATGCCAGAAGAGCCAGGCAAGAGAAAGAGATGATATGTGGATCAGCAGAAAAGATTCAGCTGGGAAAAGTCCAAGTTGTGGCCAAGGAAACTGAAGGTAGGGGAAGAAAACTTCTCTGTGTTACACCTCACCTGATCAACACCATTTAAAACCAGTAGAGAAAAGTTGCTAGATGCTGTTGGGAAAAAGAAATTTCTCAGGGCTGCTCTCCTTTCAGCCTCCTAGCCCCTTTCCTGTAAAGTTAGACCCTTCTGACTTCACTGTACTGATGAAATATCTGATGCACTGTAGTCCTTTGCTCACCTGGAAAGAAAGCAGGAAGGAACCTTAGTAGGCACCACATGCCTATATTTACTTTTAATATTTTCTCTGGGTTTTAAGTGCTGAATTATTAGTGTTTTGCTAATAAAATCCACTTAAGCTCACAGGACAGTATTTCATTTAAAAAGAAGTGCTCCTGGCAATTTGCCAGCAGGCTAGCAGGATATTAATCAGACAATACCTAGGGACCAACACAACTATATTGCTTTTAATCTTTTGACCAGCAAGGAAAACAGGAAGAAATCCATTTCCCTCCTTTCTGTGCTCAATGGGATAGCCAGCTGGTACAGACGAGCTGCAACTCAGCCCAATTTGGGAGTAAATATTTGGGTTTTAGCTGGGTAAATGGGAGAGCAGAGCTACTTTCATGCAGCCAGGTGCCTTTCATGGTGACGGTGGGCCCAGCAGGGTTTTGGCTCCCGGAGTCACATTTTAATAACAGAATGTCACCTTGCATTGGAAAAGTCCAGAGCTTTGCTCACTTCTTTGCCTGGAAAGGAAAAGTTTGTTGGACTGTGCCAGACAGTCATTTAAGGTGATTGTGGGGGATGTTCAGGGCTGGATTTTCAGCCTCTACGCTGACTGTGGGAGTGCAGAGCCAGGGAGGAGAGGAGGAAGCTTCCAAAACAGGGAGCACAGCAATGTGAGGGGTGTATTTTATTGGTCTCCAGATACCAAGAAATGGAGTAGAGCAAGAAATGTGTCATATTTTTACTGTCCTCACAGAGCTACCCTTGAAAGATGGTGGAGATGTCCTCCCTTGAACCTGCATCCAGTCCTCCAGTGTGTGCCCTGTGGAATCCCTGCAGGGATTCTTGGGTGGGGTTTAGGCCTGAGCTGGTCTTGCCTTGTTTCTGTGTTCTCAGACAAAGAACAAAATTTAACCACCCAGATCTCTAAGGCAGATTCTGTATTTTTTACACAGGCCCTTCAGACCAGCAGCAGAAGACTGAAGAGTGAAAGCATTTTAACATCCTGGGGCACTTACATGGAGATGAGTGGATCCGTTCTCCTGCCTGAGAGCCTCCCTCTGAGACTCCTGGTGGGGAGAATCCATTCCAGGATGGATTGATATATCCTTCATTTCCCACAGAGACACAGCCCATCAAATCAGCACTTCCAACCTGCTATAAAATATGGGGCCAGGGGTCCAGAGCAAAAGACTCCTCCTGAAGCCCTGAAAAAAGAGCAAACCATCTAAAAAGAAAAAGCATAATTTAATTTCTCTTTCACATGGTGGATTAAGAAGCTTCTACATGGGGAAGAAAGGAAAAATGGTGGGGTTTTTTTGTTAGCTTCATCCAGAGAGGAAAAAAATCTTCAAGGAATTTTCTGGCACATGGTTCCTGTTAGGTCTCAGCCAGCTGAGCTGTTTTCAGAAACACTGGAATGTAATTTCAGCAATAATTGATCAACAGAAACAAAGGCAATGAGGGTGTTCTGTTGCACAAAAGTCCTGGGTGAAAATCCATACACTGTGTCTAGGAACACAGATCTAACAAATGTGAATTTGGAGAGCTGAATTCCTGGAATCTGGCTCTGCCCTGAATGATGGAAAATTGGAGACATAGCTGGATGGGGGATGGTGTTTTTCAACTCCAATTTCAGTCAATTGACTCAAACTCCTCTGTAAAACTTTGGCACTGCTGATGAAAAGATTTAATTTCCCATGATTTTTTAAAATTTATTGCTCAAAATGCCTAAGTCCTAAATTAGACGCAGAGCTTTTGGTGCAAGCCAGCATAATCCTTTTACCATGGAATCATTCTGTTATATAGAATGGCCCCTCTGTGAGTGTGTGAAATTGTTGTCTAAAATGCACTGCTCAATACTGATATTTGCCTGTTTTAGACAAATCTGTTAAAACTTTTGAGGTGAAATTGTGCAAAATAAAGCAACTTACTTTTTGGTCCCTTGGGTGGGAAACATGAGTTCTCCATAGTTTCAGAGTGTTTTTGAAAGGACTGAAATTGTTCAGTGTCATGCTACCATAGTGTGATTTTTTAATGGGCTGGTTTAATTATTTTCATGGGACAAAGAAGTCCCTTACCCAGTTCTATATCTGCAAAAGGACTCAAAAAAGTGTCCTCAGTCATACTGAGACGATGGAATCATGCTGCTCTCAATGAGCTGAGCTCTCCAGTCTGCTGAGGGGATTCCTGTTGCCTTTCAGTCTTTGGGTCAGTCCATATACGAAAGAATTACTTATTCCTGCCTCTGGTAGGAAATGCATTCTGTGAGAATTCTGTGTGAGGGAACTTGGAGCCATTCTGTTGGTACTCATGCAGTTCTGGGAAGAGAAGTTCCTGTTCTACATTGTCTCCTAAGAGCAAAAATCCTTAAAAGATCTGCACCTCCATGTGATTTGCTTACACAGGGTGATTTTCTTCTCCTGAATGAAGCCAGGAAGGAGTTTCCCATTACATTTCAGGGAAGAGAAGTGATGTCCAGAACAGATATGTCAAATAACAGAGTTCTAGTGTGTAGAAACCAAGTCAACATTAATAAAAGTTTGCTGTCTTTCTAAAATGATCTTTTACATAAGAGTGTCAAGTGCTCTAGGACTTATAATGCAAGAAGACGGGATGAATCCAAGGCAATGAAATGAAACTAATTAAAATGTCAAATAACACAAGTTTGGGTTGTTTGAAACAGACCTTTATGTAAGATAGTGAGATCTTCATCAGAGGGCCACAAACTTAACTTTTTAATAAGAAATAATCTTAATAATTTTTTACATCAAGTCTGGCCTCTGCTGCCTCCAAATTTGGATTGATATATCAAAGTACATATTGCCTTTAGTGTTCCTGTCAAACCTGAGCTGTGATGCATGGAGTTATTCCCTACTTGGAGGGATGATTCTGTGAAACTTAGCTAATAAAAACGTGACACAGCCGGTGACTGATGTCTGTTCTCTCAGGGTGTGTTGGCGTGGGACAAACACTGCATACACATTCTCTTCTTGACACTGAAAAACGAGACACATCTGGTAAAAAACATAATATATGCTCTAATGGTCTTGCAGTGACCTTCTCCTTGTCTTCCTGCCTCCTCATGCACCTTTCTCACCTCTTGACTCTTTCCCTCCCTTCCCTTGTAGGCTCTGAGCCTCCAGTTTACCTTGCTGGTCTCTGCTGCCTCTGAATGCCTGTGCACAGGCCCTGGCAGGGTCTGAGCTTCCTCTGTGGGAGATCCCAGGCTGCTTTTTTCCAGCTTGGACCACAAGCAGACAAAGGAAAAAGCTTTTCCTGGTAAAATAAAGATACACTTAAAAAACCAAAACAAACCTCAGCGGCCAATCCAAATCCCAGTTCTAGCAACCTGGTAATTTGTCAGTGCCAGGCGTCAGCCCACTATTAGTCTTTTTCTGGATAGAGATGACAGAGCTCTGTTGACAAGCTGTAGGAATTATTTTGGGAGCTGGCACCTGGCTCCTGGCACGTCCCCCTACGACTGTGTCACGCTCCTCAGAGCTGCCTGTGGCTCTGTAGGGGTTGGAGCTGGAGTGGCTGGCCTGCCTGGGTGGGAACCTGGCTCTTTGTTCCCTCAGTGACATGTCCCTGCTGTCCCCAGGGCTGGCAGGAGGGGTGTCCCAGTGCTCTCACATGGAGCACCCGGCTTCTGACCTGTCCCCAGAGTGACTAGAAGGTGCTTTGGGGTCTCTCTCCCAGCCTGCCTGTCCCCCTGCATCCCTCTGCCCCAGCCCCCCTGAGCTGCTGCCCTTGCTCAGTGCCACGGTCAGGGCCCTGGATGTGTGTGCTTCTCCTCCCTCCCCTCCTGCAAAAGGCCACGGCATCTGATCTGGGGCCTTCCTGCTCCCACTGCAAGAAAATATTTAGCATTTTAATATCTTTTTTCACATTTTTAGAAGCAATTTATGTATGAACATACACAGTGCTTAGTAATCGTTTCTCAGATGAATGTGGAATTTTTCTAAAATTAAACTATCATTCTTTTCTCTTCACACTTGGCTGTCATATCTTTCTTAATGCAAATCAGTCATTGACTAGAGACACCTACTGTAAGAAGCTATTTTAGCTGTCTGATCGGTTATAAATTGATTTTAGAAGTGAAGACCATTATGGGGAGATAAGCTGGGATTGGTAGGGAATGGAAAAAATAATTCAAAGGGGAAGTTTTTATTTGAATGTAAGTGACTGTTTACCTCTGTGTCAGAGCAAAGGCTGTAATCCAGGGGTCCTATCTCTCTTTCCTCCTGCTTTAACTCTTAGACCACAAATCCTTCACCAGCCTTGGCCCTGTACAATGGAGGCCCCTTGAGGACCAGAGAGAGATGCCCAAGGAAAAAATATTTCCCCTTTCAGTCTCCATTTGATACAGGGAACATTATCTCTGAGGGAGCCAGGCTACTCTTCTGCTCTGAGGCAAGTCCCTCAGCGCAGGAATGAAAAGGAATCCATTATGGTTAGTTTCAGAGAAACCTCTCTTCCCTGCAGTATTTCCTCCTGCTATGCTTCAAGTGCTCTTCAGAGGGAATATTCACATTTTCCAGGCAAAGAAAATGGCTTTGCTATCACAGTAGTGGTCTGCACAAAGTGAGAGCAAAGCAAAGAAAGCTCACTGGATGCAACTTGGGAAGTTGGGCAAAATGAGAACTGTTTTCTGGTTTTCTTTTCTCTGCTCTTTATTCTTCAGGGCCAGCTCTGATGCTGTCTACTGGGGCTTGAACAAGGAGCTTAATTTTTAAGGCATGACTTTTCTCTTCACATTTTTTTTTAAATTTTCTGTTACTTGCACTGCCAGTTCTTTGTATGTAATTAAAAGTATGCCAACAGTGGCTGAGTTTTTAAATGAATTCAGTTTGAGGGAACATGCTTACCAACTTCAAGGTTTGCATGCTGTGTCTATAGGAACAATTGTTACCCTGGCAGGAGTTTTGGGAATCAGTTTTGAAACCACAGAAAACAAACATTGAAAGCAACTTCTATTACCTACAAGTACTTCTATGCTTTCCAGGTTTGTTAAAACATTTCTTTTTTTCCTCCTAGCAAATTACTGTTCAACACTATTCAGGTTTTGATTACTTATGATCAATCCACCTTGTCAAAGCTTCTGAACACTGTTAGTCAAATGTATTTGAATAAACAAATGCACGTAACAGTTGCAGCAGGTTTATAGATATTCATAGAGCAGAAAAACAACCTAATAAATCACATCAATTACAAATTGCCTGTTCCTTGCACAGCTCTATTGTCCCCTGAACGCTTGTAATTGAGAGCTCAAAGGTGAACATTCTTACTTTTGTAAGTTTTAAGGAGGCATGTTTTTTTAATGCCTAGGCTTGTGGTTTCTCAGATGTGAACAGGATTTTCTAACATGCTTCATTTAATATCAAATTCAGGGCAGTTAAAATCCTCCTCTACTCCTGAGCTAGAAACAGTCCTGGATCAGATTGCGGTTCTGGAGTGAGGCCAGTTGCTAAAGGAAGCCAATCTTCTGCCCCTCACCTTCCATGCATTAAAAGATATCCCTTGCTGGCTTCCAAGGAAGCTCCCTGGGAACCCAGAGCTGCAGAGGCACCAGTGGGAAGGTGTGATGCCTTTGGCAAGGATGTGTGGCATTGCCTGGAGCCACCCCGTCCCACCACCCTGAAAAGGGAAAGCACTTCCCAGTTCCTTCTGACAGCTCTTCACATCAGCTGAGCTCAAAGCCTTCTGCCATCTGTTTGCATCTTAGCTGCAACCTATCAGAGTCTGTTTTATTAGGAATTCAGCACCGGTGCCCCAGCTACAAGTGAATGCAAGTACACGGCTTTGCTGTAATGGCACAGGAGCAGCTGCAGCAGGGCAGCCTGGGGGCCTGTGTCCCCACTGTCCTGTTTTGTACCAACAACCTGTGGGGTGAGGAGGGCTGGCCCTGCTGTCCCCTGGATCAGGAGACAGCTGTGCCCCTACAGCCAGAGATGGAAGGACAGCCTCTGTTCACAGCTCTGCGCTGTCCTGAGAGGCAGGAGCTGAAACACCACTGCAACCCCCACCCTTGGGACACAGCATGGCCCACTTGGAAGCAGCTGTGCCACTTCCAGACTTTCCCCCAGACTGACAGGCAAGTTCTGACTGTCCCGTGGATGCTCTGTGGGCACAGGCTGTGTCTGGGCAGTGCAATCCTGCACTGGAGCTCCCAGGCGTGCCTCCCACCGCGGGGCTGCTCCTGCATGGCTGTCCCTGCTTCAGGACCTTGCTCCTTCTGTCTTGGACAGCAGGAATTGCACAGGCAGTGACTGTGCTCCTTGTGACCTGGAGCTGGGACACCTCATGTGTGGAGCTCTGCCAGGCCACCTGTGCCCAGCCCAGTGGGGTGGTTTGATGGTTGGGGATGGGGGATGTCAGCCCTTGGGTCACACACAGCACCGTCCTGTGCTCTGCCCCACCTCTGCCTCTCTGCCATTGATTTGTTCTTGGCTGATCTTTTGGAGGCCAGGACCTTCATGTGATTGCAGGGATGAGTCTACAGCTCCAGACAATCACAAACACACACACACACACACACACACACAAACATGCAGACACTGGTCCCTCTGTAGCTTGTGCACACCTATTGCCATACCAAGGTCTGACTGCCGGACCTCTGGTGTCTCTCTGGTATCCAGCCTCCCCCATAGCCAGCTCCCACACCCCTTATCCTACATGGACACTCCCAGGAGTGATATTCCTTAGGAAAAAGCAGACAAACACACTGGTTCCTCCAGATACTGGTGCCCAGACACATGGGCCCTCTGCTCCATGGCTTAACTCCAGCTACTGCACACAAACACACACATACACACATGCACACAGAACACGGTTCCTTACCCAGGAAAGCAATCAGAAATGCAATTTAACAAGAAAATCATGACTTGACCAAACAAGCATAATGACCAGCAGCCTGTTCACATGCAATTGCCTCTTTATCCACTTATATTTTCCATGCTTGTTCCTTTGCAAGCAACCTTCGCCCTCCTGTTCTTGCCTTTGGTCTTTACTCTAAAAAACCCCTAAGTCTTTACCCTTAAAAACCCCTAAGCACATTCCCACTGACTCTTTTAAGACATCCTGCAGTACGTTTTACACCATTTCCCAAATTCCCATCCCACACTGACTTCTGAGCACCTGGAGGCAATAACCCTGCTCAGTCTGCAAGGCTGTCTGGTGACAGCAGCTCCTGCAGACCTGTCCAACACCCAAGCCACAGTAGGGCTGTCGTGTGCTGAGGTCCCTGGGAATACCCAGGACCAGGTGCTGTGGGGTTTCCTCTGCTTGGTACTGTGCTCTGCCCATCTCCAGGCCTTTGTGCTTGTGATGATTAGCTCTTCATCACATCAACTAACAGTTCCCACCACTGTAAACATGGATGGCTCTCAGAAGAGTAATCCCTGAATCTACATCTGAATTTTCAGCAGATCTGAAGTTTGATCTTCAGAAACCGTGTGACTCCTGACTCTTCTGTGCTCCTTTGATAGAGTACGACTACTTCAGCCACTACAGTTTTTACAGTAACACGTGGAAAAAGTCATCTCCTAAAACACATTTACTTCTGCTTTTTAGGAAGTCCCATTATGAGGTCAGTGAGGAATGTGAACAGCATTTAAACACTAAGCAGACTGGGACATCGTGTGCCTCATTCAGTAACAGGAGAGAAAGGCAAATTCTACCATCAACTTCTCAGTAAGGCACAGTGCTGCTGCTTCCTTCTGTGCCAGAACAGTGTGTGTGAGAATTCTGTAGCCCTCAGGAGGTGACTGGGAGAATACCTGATACTGTGCAAGGGGAGTTGTTTTGCTGTTGCTCTTCAAAAGACTATATCCAGAAAATTTAAGACTCTGTGAAGAAAACTTGCAATTTATTGCTGCAAGATGTAAACAGGGGACGCTAAATGTCAGAGACAACCAGCAGGGTTAGGGATGGGATGGGTCCTCTCAGGTAACAGACCAGCAGAGCACACCAGGGATGTAGTGCATGCACGTGAGGACCTGGCAAAGACATTAATTTATTGTCATATTAAAAGCAACCCAGCAATAAATCACCATTTTGTAGACCACCTGCTTTCTGCCATCTCCTCTGGAATACACAGGGATGCTAAGTACCAACATCTCTGAACACACTGAATCTGCCAATAAAAATGTTTTTGATTAAACTCTGTGCAAAGGCCATGTGCATAACATCACAGGATACACAAAAACATTGCCGGGGTGGTGACTTCAAAACCATTTGCAATCTTCTGTTTACTATTGGCAAATATTTCCAGGAGACACATTTGTGAGGATTAGGTGTAGAATTTGGCACCATAGCTTGAGGCTTTATACAGCAGCTGCTGAAGGGATGGCATAATACCTGTGTTGCCAGGCTTGACACATTTAGAGATGAAGCACTTGTTTAGATTATTATGGAATGAATTCCTTTCTTGGCTACAGAATAGTTATATTTGATGTTGCCCACTTGGAAGTGATGCTCCAATGGATCAACAATGTTTTTGATAATATCTGCCAAGACCATTTTGACTGAGTCTTTTACTCATTTTTCCTCATTTTTATAAATCGTGCATCAGTTTAGAGTATAATGCAGGTAATGAAAAGGTGTTGAAAACCAAAACCTAACAATATTTTGCATTTCTTACGCTCATGCCATAGACTTTATATTGGAATGAATGAAGTTGTCTGGAGAAGCAGACCAGATGTGATTTTAAAATTCCATCACTACTTTGATGATCTGGACTCTTTAGTATAATAAACTATTCTGGAAGACAGATGTACTCGTTAGCCAGTCAGTTACCAAAGCCATTTAAAAATGACTGATAGTATCAGGAGCACAGAGGCTGGTGAGGAATACCTCATGCATCCAGTACAGACACACAGTTTGTGGCTGCAGATATGGGTTGCGAGACCCAGTAGTGGAGAAAAATTGAATCAGTCACTCCTCATCCAATTCTTTTTCAAAGACAGAGGAAAATGCATTTGGAAGGTAAAAAAGAGATGACATCACTCTCTAGAGCTCAGGCACATGTCCCTGCTCCCAGCCAAGCAGCAATCACTGTGATGAACTCAACTTCTCAAACTTTGCAGTGAGGAGGCAGGTGAGAAAATTGCTGTGCTTGTCCTCCAGCTCTGGGATGGTGGATTAAAACAGTTACAGTCACTGCTGAAAACAGTGACCTTTTTTGGGGTTCAGCGAATCTATTTCTTGCCAGTGCACTGGAAAACCGGAATGTAGACTTGGGAAAGATTCACTCAGAATAATCAAGTATATTTTGGCTTGGTACTTGCACATAGACAAGCCACCAGTTGTCTGTGTGCTTTTTAGAGAGGCAACACTGTTGATATTTTTGATGACAGAGGAATTCTGGGAATTTAAAACTTATGCAAAGGGGTTGTTTTTAATAGAATTTGGCTCATCTTGAGCAAACACAGGAACTTTTGCCACAGCTTTCAAAATCTGCAGGGACTCTTGAGTCATCTGTGCACCCCTGAAGCTGCACCAGCAGATACCAACGACTGCTGTTTGCAACTCTGCTGTGACAAATGGGGTGAAACAGGCTCTGATTATCTTCTGCCATATGAAGGATATTTACTGCAGCTTGCACTGATAATGCTCCAGCAAGCAAGAGGTTGGAAACGGTGCTTGCAACAGGTGAGCTGCTCTCACCTATCCCAGCACTGAATGGCTGGATAAATGATGCCAGGGAGAATTGCAGTCAGGGAATGCCTGGGCTACAGCATCCACAACTTCTGTGACTCTTGACAAATACAGGCGCACCCTTGGCTGCCAAGACAAGGACTTTTTGTACTTTCATTATCAACTGAAATGAAGAAAAAAACCACAGAAGCTTCAAACTGGAAGATGCAACTGAAATACAAATTATCAAGAGCGAGATGGAGCTCAGAATGACTTCACTGAAAATGTAGAAGGAAAAAACTAGAGTGGAAATTATGTGAAATATGCGGACCTTTTTATATATGTAAGCAATGAATTTTATGGAGTACTCATGTCTTTTAAGAATTTCTTTTCAGCTACATATTTGAAAACTGAAAATAAGTATTATCAAATGAAGGGCTGCTGCCATAAGGTATGTTTTCATCATGAGTAAGCCATCACTTAGAAAAGGTTTTATCTAGATGGAATCTACTAAAAAACTTGCCACCAAAATACATATATTCTATTTTTCATGACAAGCAGTGACAATGGCTAAAGTTTCTCACCTTACTTCACAGCTGAATAGTGCATCCTTTCTGTCATCCAAATCTGAGTTTGCTGGCCTTTGAGGGAGGCCTGAACACGTGCTCTTTAACCATTAGGGGTTTTTTTGTGGTGGGCCTGTTTGAAGGTTTTGATATGTATTTTTGTTGTTGGATTTGTCTTATTTGCCTTATTTTTGCCAGGCTGTTACATGACATTTTAATTATAATTCATTGCAAATATGCCTACATTATATATTATTGGCATATGTGAAATAGATGCAGAGTTACTAGAAGTAACAGAAATGTCAACAGCAATTGTGTAAAAAGACAGCTACTACTGATTTATGCTTCTGAAGAGTAACTGCATTTCCCAAATAGCTACCCAAATAAAATTGTGGTTGTACCTAAAAATATTTTTAAATATAAATTTTATCTGTAGACTTTCCTGTTTCCAGCTAAAACAGTGCAACATGGAAGTTGATTAGAATTCTCTAAGAGTGAACCTACAGGTTGAATCCTGTTGTTACATTCTATTTTATTGAATAGTAAAATGATGAACAGTGCAGGTAATGCTGGATAGAGCAATATTCCTTTATTTAATTTTGCAATTTAAAGTTAAGAACATTTTGGTTAATGGAAAGTGAAGATAGTGTTAAGGAGGTTATTATTTATTGGTGATTTATATGGCAATGGGATTGTATTGTAAAGCACTGAGTTAGAAAAACTGACATGTTAAGTTTCCTTAACTCTTAGGCACTGGAGAATTGCCCTTGGTTCTAGCTGAGTAATACATATTGGCTGATATGAACAAGGTACAAAGTATGGCTAGATCCATTTAGAACTCCCAGGTGGGAAAATCTGAGTAGGTTTTCAATGAAGAGTCTATCATGCCTTGGTAATTGAGAACATTACATATGAAAGCAACACCATCTAAACTGACTAATCTTAAATCCAGGCAGTGCTGGCTGACAGTGTCACATTCAACTTTTTGAGCTAATCATTGCCTTTAATTACCAGAGATTTTTTGTAATGGTAGCCATTTCTCAGATGCTCTGGTGAGGTGTTTGCCTAGTAGAGATGAAAATTTAGCAAATTCCTATTAGCAATATGGTGATGTTTGATTGCTAAAAAACAAGAATAAGAAGAAAACCTCCTACTTGCTGATTGTGTTATTTCATAATTTCTAAGATAACTCATCTAGCAGACTGCAAATTCCCTGGGACAAAGACTTTATGTTTATATCTGTAATCTGCCATTCAGATCAATGGGACAATGTAGTCCATAAACAATAACAGAATGCCAGTTAATTTCAGATTATAGGCTGCATAAAAAAATCAGTCTGTAATTTTGCTTTCCAGGCATGATTATCTGAGATTTTATGTGGTGATTATCATTAGAGCAGCAAAAGTTTTCATGTGATCTCATGCCAGCAGAATATCCACAATCAGTCTAAACTAAATGCCTGTGAGGACTTGCTGGATCTTTCATTTGTTAATTTAAGTAAGTGCTGTTGTTTTATTCTGACAAGCTGAATCAACATATTAATCCAATAACTAAAAAATATTCTTTTTCTTAAAATCTTACATAAAAGAGTAAGTCCTTACTAGAATGCATCAGCAACACATATTATCTAGCATGGAGGCAATGCTGTTTATCAGAAAATAAAGGCATATTGGTGTGATAGTAATTTCATCTACTTCTAAAACGTGTAAGTATAAAGGATAGTGAAAGTATGAAGATGAAGATAACAAGAACTGCTGAAGCTCAGACTTAATTGCTGGAAGAGAAGCAACAGCCTCTTACTCTTCAGGTGTGTCACATGAGGCTGCCTGCCAGAATGAGACCAGTGAAAAGTCATCTTTTCAATACTGTTTTCTAATTTTTATTACTGTTTCAAATACTACTGTCTTTAATTATGGCAACAGCTGTTGGCAGCACTGTACAATATGTGTCTGCACAATATGTGTTCTCTCACATTTTGTTCTGCAGAGAGTGGGGCTTGGATTTATTTTTATTTAAAGCTAAAAAAAGGATTTTACAGGCGGTTCAATAACTGGAATCCTTAAAAATTCACCTTACAAGGCATGAGGAAGATCCACAGTTCAAAGGCACCACACAATGTCAAGGGAAGTGTGGATTCCTCATTCTCCTTTTTCTCTCTTCTGGGTGATGTAGGGATGTTTTTCAACAAAGAATAAGTGACAATCTCATGTATTTTATAGCTTGCTCAAACATTAGTCAAACATCTGCCATACCATAATACTGTGATGTGAACTGCAGTCAAGTGAGGATTGCCCCTACCAGAAAATTTGATATATTTATTGAAGAAAAGAGCAGATGCAAACGTCAGTCTGACCCTGTCTGTTTTCTACTTTCATTGCTCATTTTGTACATGAATATATATATATATATATATATATATTTTTTTTTTTTTTTTCTGTGTGCTCCCAGGCCAAAAGCTGAAATGAAATGACAGTTAATGTAGGGATATAGATTCTGGGCAATATTAAAGAAAAGTCCTGCATGCCTGTGAAATCCAGATCCCCTTTTCCAATGATATCTGGAGAATGCCAAGTGACTTAAAGACAACATTTAGGCTTTGCTGGCCTGTGTGCCCTTGTCTGAGCATGATGCCATTTAAGCATCATTTTCACTCCTCCCCACTGACCCTCCTTTGTCCCTTCTGTCTCCCTGTCACCCTCTGTCTGGCTGCCAACAGAAATGTCTAATGATCTGAAAAATGACCTGAACTAGCTGTTTCCATCTGGATCTGTTCCGTGACGTGTCTCCCAGTGTGGCCACACAGCTGTGCTGCCGTGGGCGAAGCACTGGGGATGATTTTAGCTGGGTGAAGTCGAGCTGTCACCACCCCTGAGACCACAGCCTCAGCACATTTTCTCCCTAATCCCACTCCAGCAATTAACTCATCAGCTACTGGCACAATGTGTCCTGTCACTCTTGAGCAGCTTTTGATATCTGCAGAGACTCTGCTGGAAACTGGGAAGCAGAAGGAGAAGCAGAATCAGGCTGCCCCTTTCAGGGAAGGGCTGCCCTGTGCAGGGAGTCCCTCATTGTTGCAGGGCATCCCCACACCCAAGGAAAGGTTTCCATTTTAGCAAAGGGGTTTCAGTTTCTCCTCTGACTTTTAAAGAAGAAGAACCAGAACTTTCTGCTCTTCTCTCATCTTAATTGGCTTAGTGCCAAGATACCTATTGGAACTTTGAGATGTTTCTCAAAACCTGCAGCTGTTTCAATTGGGCAGCTTGGCCAAAAAAATCCCACCTTGATCGTTGTATACTTAAGAATGAGCAAAAAGCCCTTTGGTGCTTTTTGGGGTACCTTAGCAGGTGCTAGAGGCTTCTCAGTACTGTGCATGGCCTTTGCTTTTGTTTTGTATCGTTTGTTATTTTCTCTTTAATTAAAACCTTTTGCTTTTCGAAGCACACCTGATCAGCTGTCTCGCAAATTATCATTAAGCCATCTCTGAGAAGTTGCTGGCCAACCCTCAGAACTTGATACATCTTCCTGGGGCTCAAAACACTCTGGCCTCACGTAAGACCTCATGCCACAGAGGCAGAAAGATGCTGTTTGTCACTCTCCAAGCTTGGTTGCTGCACTGGAGCTGGCCACTGAGCCCAGCCTGCATTTCACCTCCCAGAAGCTCAAGTGCAGCAGGAGCCCTGACTGCTCTGTCAGCCTTGAGTCACTGCTAAGTCTGAGGTGACCTGAGAAAACTTCAGAACCCATCTGGGGATTCACTGGCAGCTGAATGGCAGCCTTGAACATTCTGTTAGCATATAAATGATAGTCTTAGGTGAGTAAAATGATCAATTGGTGTCAAAGTGTCTTTCAGGATATGTTCTCACTTCTTCCTGGCGAAAGCCAAGACTTGAAGGTGAAACTTGAGTCATGGAAGAAAAGACAGGGCCAGAGAGTGCCCACAGGGACAGCTATTGGCTCACAGAAGTTCATAAAATATATTTTTCCCACCCTCTCAGTTTCCTCCAAGTAAGTGAAATTATAATCTTTTATTAGAAAAATCAGACCCTTTTACTCTGATAATCTTTGAAAAGGAATTAGGCTTGCCAAAAACCTCTGCAAATAAACCAAAGGAAAAGGAAGCAAGTCATAACACATGTTTTGGATCAAACAGTAACATTCTGTTGCACACATCTAAGATACAGTGGAAGGAACACAGTGTGGCTTTGGAGCGTGCCTGGGGACATGAATCACATATTAGCTCAATATTTGCCCAAAGTGTATAAATCACCAGGATTCAGGCAGCTAAACTTTGTTTATAAGAGCTGCACAAGTAAATACAAGTGCATACTGCAGCCTTGTTTGCCTTAGCTGTGCATTTTGAAGCTTTACCTATACACCAAGTAATATTTAGTGGGTTTTCCCCTTCTTTTTGAACAAGGAAATTGTGTAAATAACACAACAATGAAAGAAATGCTCCACCTCAGAGAGAGCACAACATCAGCAGCATAACCAAGTTTGACATTCTTGTGGATTTGGGTCAGCAACATTGGCAATAGTAACCAACAGATATATTTCATGTAAATTTAACACTATACATCAAAAAAAAAAAAAAAAAAAAAAAAAGGAAAAAAGGTGACTGGTACCACGTAAATTTGCCTCAAGAAGAATTTGGTCAGCCTGGTGAAGATCATGTGCAGTTGTATCAGTCAGTTGACTACTGACTGAAAAGCAAAGTATGGGATGGGTCAACAAGTTTTGTGGTGCTGGGAGAAGAAGTTGAGGGTTTTCTGTCACCTGTCTGATGTCCCTCTGGGAACTTGTGACCCTCTTGTGCACTTCAACCCAAACCTGAGAAGAGGGAATTTTCCCAGCCATCCTAATTTACCAATCCCACCTGGCAGGTGGGTGAAGGACAGAGGTTTTCTTCATGTCTTGTCTGAACAAATTAGTGCTCTGTGTTGGGTTTGGCAGCCCCACAGCTGGCCAGGTGGCAGACTAAATCTCCAATCTGTTTTTCTACCCTAGTCTCACTGTCTCCCGCCCAAGTGTCAAGACAGAAAAGAGCAGCAAGATCATGAAGGAGAAATGAGTGGAGTCACCAGAAGCCTGGGAAATGTGAAGGCAACTGGAGATAACTGCAAGGCAAAATATTACAGGGACACGTACAGGACCGAGGGGACATGTGGTGAACTTCTGGTGCTGGAAGCAGAGAGGTGTTGTTTGGGGTTAAAAAGGAAAGCTCTGGGACATTGGACTGCAGGAAATCAAGGTTCAGTAGTTCTGCTCCTCAGGGAACAACTTGTCTTCAGAGCTTGACAGTATTGCATTGTGGTTAAATGTGTCTGGAAGGATTGGTTTATTGCTACCATGATATATGAATCTCCTCCAGATAGTTGTCTCAGAGGTTGTGGAGGGGTTCAGTAAGCAATGGCAGGCTATAAATGGGGGAGGAGAAGGATGTCAAGCTTAACATCAGGGAGGAAGGAAAGCTAAAATAATAAATATTGATTTGGAGTACGTCTCTTATTATCTCTGAGTGAACAGGAAAACGTTATAATAACATGATATTTATGTGAACCATAAATTATCCACGTGGAGCTCTTCTGCACTGGTGTTGACCAATCAAGGAACTATCCTGGGGAGTGGCTGGCCATGCTGCTCTTTCAGCAGCTTGAGTTCATTGCTTTATTTCATTGCATTCCTGCAGGCTGTACTTTTTTATTAGTTTATAGCCATTTGTGGGATGCATGACCTGGACTCAAGGAAATCACTTTTGCCGGGTGGTTTGAGTCAGTGAGAGATTTGTCCTGACTTTGGTGATCCTTTGGTCTGTTCCCTGCCTTACAGCTGAAGAGAGCTGAGTAAATCCTGATGACAACAGAGTTAAAATCCTCCACGTGGATTTTGAGCATACAGTGAGAGGGTGTTGTAAAGCCAAGCTAATTTACATGCAATTTGCATGTAAAATTGCACTTGACATGCAAACTGAATGTTGCATTAACCCATTGGCAAGAGATGCTGTCAGAATAGGAGATGCAATTTTTGCATCTGAAATTTATTTGGACTTTAACAGGCAGTCTCCACTCTCCTGAACATGCAGCTTGGGACTGCATTTCTTCACCTTCAGATTGAGGTGCTAAAGTTTCAGGATCAAGGGATTACATATGCAGACACTCCATTGCTTCAAATTCATTAAAAAAAAAATCCATGGAATTTTTACTTGGAAATTACTTCTTCATGTGGAGGAACATGAAAAGGAAAGTAGGATTTATTGTCCGAAAAACAATCCCCAAGGAAAAAAATAACGTGGCAATTTGTGATTCCTTAATACATAGATCAGATGGAGGAAATGGTAATGATGGTATGAATATCAAGTTTTCCCAGTGCCAAAGTCAAGGTGGAAAAGTCATCCAAAAAGCCAGTGCAGATGTTCACCATGTGATCACATGTCCTTTTTTTGTGGTCTAGTGAACAGATCAATATATACAACAAAGGCATTGACATCTCATTAAGTCTGAAAGTACTGATATGGTGTCAGTGCCTCAGTTACATATATTGCAGAGGATACATTAAGGTTATTTGTGTCCCTCAGAGTGTTATTTTGTGCTACTTGCAGGAAGACATGGTGGGTTTAGGGTACATCTATGCTGGTAATTACTTAGTGTAAACTCCCCAGTTACACTTTTGTCCAATTTCCATTTTTAAAAAAAGCTTTTCTTAGATTCAAAAATTATAGTGTCGTTCTGAGATGAGCCAGGCCTGCTTAAATCTGGGATATTTTCTAATTTTGGTAACCTCTTTGTCCTACAGGTTTTAAGCTACCGGCTGACCAAAGAATGCACCTTCACCTGTGAACATGTGGCACAAAGGAAGATTTTCTTTTACATTTTCCACCCTAAAATTCCACTCTTTTGCTTATTCAGCATAGCTTGTGAGGCTCAGGCCATCTCTTGGCTGTGCACAAAGTATGTGGAAGCTGAGAGAGTACAACCAGTTCTACCTGTGAATTGTGAATTGTGCAGGTACAGTCCTTGTGCAGGGGCTGTGTGTGACTCCTGCAGACCCTTTCCCAGGCATAGAATGGCAGCAGATCCATGATCAGGCTCCAGCCCAAGGAGGATGTACCTCCAGACCAGGAGGAGCCATGAATCCTTCCCTGTCCCTCTGCTGCCACAGCAGAAGTCAGCTTTTGTATTTGTCTGCACAGGAGGGTAACACAGACAAAGATCAAAGCCAATTTACTGGTGTAAAATCAGATCGCGTCATTACCAATAAATAAAAGAGGATGCTTTGGATTTAGACATCTTTTTTTTTTTGTATCTGTGACATTCTATTTGTACAATCTCTTCTCTCAGTTCATGAATTCTTGTATTTTTTTTTTTTTTTAATTCTGTGTGCTGGTCTGTGGAATTGTGTGCAGATGTGTCTATATCACGGTGTAATTTGCATGTACTGGGCATGGGCCAGGAAATGTGCTGTGCTCAAGCCTTGGAACTTGAAACACATTTGAGGGGTCTGATTTTGCATGATGCGTGAAAATCAGATCCCTGTAAATTTCCAAATGTTAGATACCTAAAGATGAGTTCATGCAGAATCAGTGACCACTTACAAATGTGTTTCTCCTTACCAGATCCTCTCAGTTAGGAGGAGACACTGTAAGAGACAAATTATGGGGTTTGTTTCAGTTATTTTCTTTTATTGGAGCATTGCTGCTCCGAGTATTTGGGAAGGGTTATTTCTACTGATGCTCTTTGGTACTGGGACTCCAATGCAAATAACCAACATCTGCCACCATCAGGGCTTGTTTCTGAACATTGTTCTGCCTGACACTACACAGAATTTCAAAAGGAATACTTGTAAACCTTTGAAACACAAAAGTCTGGTTGCTTTGAAATTTTAACAGTGTCAAATATTTCTTCAAAACTGGGGACAGTAAAATGAAAGTTGAACAGGCACCTCTGCCCACACAAACAATTTCATTTTGCATTTTCAAATGTTTCTGCTGCTGGTTGCTATTGGAACTTTGAAAAGCCTTTTTAGTGCTTGAAGTGTGACACAAACAAGGGACTCTTCCATTTTTCTTTTTCAAAGACGAGAAAATTTTAAAATTATTGAAGGCAATAAAAAGGAAAATGAAAAGCAAAACCAGAACAATTTTGATGTTATCGATTTTACAGTGTCAGTGTGAAAAGGAAACAGGAGAAAAACGATAAAGTCTCTCTCTGTGCATGGATCTTGAATTTGTCAGGTTTCACATTTGAAGATTTTTTTTGGTGAAAGATCCTGATTTACAATAATAGCAATTTTTCTTTGAAATACAAATTTTAATTTTCAGATAGTTCTGAGAATAAGCCTGACTTGTTTTTAGGAAAAAAGAATCCCTTCTAGATATGCAGTGAAATGGCTTTTGATGTCTAAAGAATTTTACATTTAGACAGTTAAGTTAGAAATAACTAATAATATGTTCATTGATTATATGTCTTTGATTCCAACAATCCTCCTTCCCTGAATTATGAGAGAAAATTAATTAAACCTTCTTGATAGAAAGAACTATCTTGTGCTTCTTCCTCTTAGCTGTCTTCTGCAAATATGAATAAAGACTATTAATGTTACACACACTGAATTTCAAGGAAATTTCTTGCAATATGTAAAAGTAATCATGTGCAAATGTGTTTGCAGACTGGGATTGTATTCTCACCCAAATATATAATGCAGTTTGCAGGTGGTAGCTATCTGATATTATGTCTATTTTTGTTTTAACACAATGAATACTCAGCAGCAGAGTAATAGTGCTCACTGCCTTTTCCTTCTAATATTGTTCATGGCAGAAATCCAATTTATACAGTGCAAATAATCATTGTTTCCAATAGGTTGAGGATCTTTCCTGGCAAGAGCATAACCAATGCCTTCTACTCCTACTTGTGTAATTCATGATATTTCAGTGATGTGAGTTAGCATATAAAATCCATTACCCATAGAAGGATTGTGGGAGGGGGGAAAAAAAAAAGAGAAAAGAAAACAGGGAGCATTCCTAGTGCTGCCAGGCACAGGGAATGAAAGCAAATAGCAAAGCAGGTGGGAAAAGTAGAAAAAGGAAGTTTAATACCCTGAAGAAGTACAGAGATCTGGTGGCCCTGGGGATGGCTCAGTGCCCTCACGTCACACAGGGTTGTCGGCCGTTTCCAAGCAGTATTTTTACCAGGGGCTGGCCACAGTCCCCAAGCTCTTTCCTGGATTGCTTTGAATGCACAAAGGACTTCAGCAGCAGTCCCTCTCTCACCTGGAAGGCTGTGGGGCTCAGTGCCAAGCACAGCTCCTCAATTGTCTTTTGCAAGAAGCCTCCAGCAGGATGCTAAAGCAGGAGCATGTTTTCATCGCCGTTGCGAATGGGAGTGACTCATGTGCCATCTGTTTTGTCCCTCCACCCCATCATATGGGCTCCCTGTTTGTGCTGGGTAACGCATTTGCCATCTATTAAAGGGAGAGGAAACTTTGAAACAGCCAAAACAAACACGCCTGAGAAAGGCTGAAGTTTTTGAAAGGGTTGGAAAGCCGCTGGCACTCTCACTTTCCACTGAAACGTGGTTCTGGGTCAGGGACACACCAGGTGACAGCCCAGGGAAATCTGACAGGGATTCCTCAATGTGGGGCACAGAGGGGGGCAATACATCAAAAGGGACAATTGGCAGGTTCAGAAAGGCTGGGGAGATATTCAGCACCTCTCTGAGTGCTGGGACTTGCTGCAGGACACCAAAAACTTCTCTGGTGCTTGAAAGGTGCTTGAATAAATGAATGGAAAAAAATTTCCATCAAGAGCACTGAAACACAACGACGGCACCTCTGGCTCATTCTGCAGTGTAAACTCTGCGTGTTGCTGGCACTAAAACCGGGACTCTGAAATCACTAAGCCTTGTAACAGACTCGAAATACTGATGCCAGAATAAACTGGAGAATTACATTACTGGTGCCTTGGCCATTCATGGGCTGAAATGCTACCAGACTTTTTGCCTCTGAGGATGCTCAGTTAAGGAGTCCACCAAGGTGGCAACAGCCCCTTCTGAGGAGAAGGACTATGCTGAGGAGTAACCAGGACATGGCACACTGCACCCATGTCCTAAAACACTGTCTAATACCACCATGATATGCTGCTGCCAGTGCTTGCTAACAGGACATTCATGGATGGCATCATTGGAGGAAAATCAGTGAAAACCTGGGCTCTCCTTAAGCATTACATCATGGCAGTAAGCAAAAAGCATGAGCAGGGCCAAGGAATGACTTCCAGCCCAAGGATGAGCCTTTCCTCAACAAACACCATCTTTGCCTTGATGCCTTTCTGTTACATGCTTGTACACCACCCCTCCCAGGTTTAAAGGCTTTATATTGATACAGAAGTGCTGTACAAATGTGTTAAAAACATGTCTTGGTTTTCCTGTCGTTTCAGGTCCTCCTCCATGGGCAGCCTGACCCCATCACAGCTGACACCCCACAAAGAGCTCACAGGTTTGGTGACATAGTTTCAGCCTCCCAGCTCAAGCCTAGGCATGAGCCAGGATTTGTCACAGCCTCGCTCCAACTGGTTTGTGTTTCTCCCTAATGAGTGAAAATGTTACCTAGCTAAATGGGTATGAGGAACAAACTGTACCTACCACCAGAAAAGCTCTCTTGAAAACAGTTTCCAAACATATGCATGAGGTAATGAGCCTGTTTCCCTGCCTGTGTGTCACAGCACCCTGTGCTATTCTGGTTGTGTTTCTCAAGCTGGCATTGCTTTTTTAATGCGCTCGCTCCTGGTCTGCTCTGAGTCAGTCTCTGCACAATCTCAGGCTGCTTTTGTGAGGAGCTGCTGGGCAGCCTCTGCCATCCCCAGTGTTGCTAGGTGGAGCCTGGCCTGCAGCTCTCCTGCTCCTCAGTTTTTACCTCTCCCATCTCCAGCTGTGTCTTTTTTCAGAGTGATGGGAGAGTGCTGGCAGCAGGGAAAGGTGCAGGATCCATCCCAGTGGTTCTCCCTCCCCTCCCTTGCCAGAAACAACAGCAGCAAACCCTCAGTGGTGTAATTCAGCACAAGTGCATTCAGAAAATAGGTGTGAGGTGTTTAGAAATCTCTGCCTTTTGCTTCTGGAATCTCCGAGAGCTTCTTGTGCTTTACGTCAGTTTTCTCAACAGTTTGCAAATCGTTTCTTCCCCCCTCTGGAAATATTTGTCACAGTAGATTATTTTACCTTGTGCTGCTGTATGTAAAATGCAGAATGTTAATACTTTATTTGGCTAAACATGTATAATTTGGGAAGACAGGTGAAGTGATGGATTAATCATCACACTTTTAACTCTAAGTCTTGTTAGCTGCAGTTTTAAATGTTGTTTATTTGAAATTACAGTGTGGGTATGATGTCAAAGTGGAAGCTCTTTACATATATAAAATAAAGCTGCTTTTGCTCTTGGTAATACATGAGAGGATTTATTTAAAATCTGTCATTTTCCATCATACCTGGATGTTCAGATAGACATCACAAATAACTCAGTAGCAAAGCTACAGCTACTTAAGTGGCAATAACATTTTCCTGCTGCTTTCTATTAATATCTCTAAGCCTTGACCTACAGGACCCTTCCTACTTATTGTGGGAAGGTAATTTTACAGACAAAAAAATTACAGACATCTGGATAAGTGGCTATGAGTTGAATCCAATTCTGCTACTCTCATTGAGTAGGGAAATTGCCCTTTACACAACTCACAGCTGTCCCACGTCACCTTCCTCACTATCTATTTATAGGTTTTTTGCTCAAGAAATCTCAGCTTCAAAAGAAATCCTTCTTAGGAAAGCACACATTATTGTCTGGGAAGATAGGGGTACTCCTGCTTTGAATTTATGCTGTGCAAGAAAGAGGTGAATATTAGTTTTGTCAGAATGGCAATTGAAGCAAAAGAATGGAAAAATGTTCATGTGATGCTGAGCCAAGAATGGTATTTTAAAGGATTCTTTATTGAAACTCAAATGCTTTATTTAAACTAAAAAGAGATTTTTCATTTTGGGACTATTTAATCCTTTTAACCTTTTTCTGCTTTAGATTTTATTTAGATAAATAGTGTTCTTGCAGAGAAATTGTTTGCTTTGTTGTCAGACAGAACATGTTGGTATTTCCGAGATGAAACATTGATTAATGTTTCCAACACAGCATCCAAACACTGTGTTTTGGTGTAATATTCCCAGCTCTGTTTCACAACAAACTTTTTAGTTCCCAGGGATGCTTTGCTCATTTGAGGCATGGGCTGGTTGCAGTCACTCAAAGAAATGAGCAGGAAATCCTTCCTAAAAGAA
Organism: Acrocephalus scirpaceus scirpaceus; assembly: GCA_910950805.1. Lineage (NCBI taxonomy): Eukaryota > Metazoa > Chordata > Aves > Passeriformes > Sylviidae > Acrocephalus > Acrocephalus scirpaceus. The sequence goes on along the minus strand of OU383774.1, from coordinate 110,631,635 downwards.
AGACAAAAGAGTATTTTGAGAAGGAGATTCTTCTTCCTTGGCCAGTGCTGGAGGGAAGAAGTTGATTCAGCAGCTGATCCTCTTTAGTGATGCTGGATGATGCTTTTCTACATTCTACTCCCAGGAACTGGTACTTCTTATCTTTCAGATCTGAGGAAAGGCACAAAAGGCCTGTGTTGTTAATTGGTGCAGCAGCTGGCATATAGGAATTTGTTGCCACAGACACACACTTTGCATTTAAGGGTTCCAACATTTCCATTTCATTGGTGGCTGCCCTGCCTATAGGCGAAAGCTGTGATGTCTGTGTTCAAGCTCAGCCTGTTCATGACACTGGAGATACACCTTGGCTGCCAGAGTATATTTTGCCATCCTTGGGAAATATAATTACCCTGAACAAGAAAGGGAAGTGTGAGTTTCCACCCTAGCTGATGTCCACCTTAGCACGGCCTTGACAGGAGAAACTGTGGAAAGCAACATTTTTAAGGATAAAACAGGAGATTGCCAGCATTTATCATCTGACAATAAATAAGTAAACAGGCTGGCAGCAACATCTAATATTATCTCCTCTCTGCTTGGGACTGTGTTATGTTTCACTTGAGTTTAGGATGGAAAAGAAGGACTTGTGCTTGTTTTTATCTTCAGCTTTCAGGTTCAGAGTTGTCTGTGTTCCAAGACACTGTGGTGCTGGTGGCTGGTCCAGGCTGGAAGGTGTTGGGGTCTAACAAAGCCAACAAAGGACTTTAGTGGAGGCACACTGCTGTGAGGCCACAAGGACACCGTGCCACAGTGTGAGATCATCACCTCCAAGGCAGCTCAGACACACCCTTTTTCCAGAACATGTGGTTAGGTCCTGCCATCATTTGCCTTCCTTGCAGGAATTACTTCTAAGTTGCCTGTTATCTGCTTTCCTCCTCTTAAATCACTGTTCGTAGCTGCCTGTGTATAGTTTGTATTTATACAGCCTTCCTGCACTGAGCAGCCACTTTTTTGTTTTAATTATTGGAACACAATAAGAAAAAGAGTTGAGAGAAAAGGAATCAGCTGTGAAATTATCTACTTGTAGCATTGGTTTCCTGTATTTACTGAACAGTTTTTCAACTTGCCCAGATAAAGACATTTTAACCTACTCATTCCTGTTTGTTTTCTTGCATCAGAATCCATCCTTCCTTCCTTCCTTCCTTCCTTCCTTCCTTCCTTCCTTCCTTGTAACACTTCCTGCACTGGAAGAGGAGCTGTTCAAGCTCAGTTTCTCCCCAGCCTGAGCCTCTGTACTTTTTGGAGGATAGGATTTGTTGGGTAAGTGGATTAACGTCTTTCTTTATGCTGTCCAAGGCTGCATCAAATTGCTACTAAAATCACAAGATAGAATCTTTGGCACTTAAAACTACATATTTTCAGGGCTGTTGCCTTCTGCATAACACACATTTGAGACCTCTAGGTGTTATCCGGAGTCTGAGAATTTTATCGGGTTTATTTTCAGATTTTAAATAAAGGGATGGACTCCATTTGGAAAGCAAGTTTATTATCACCCTCAATGGCCTGCTTGTCACTGTGCACAGGAGGATGTTAAATCTGCACTTTAGAAGATAAGAATGAATAGAAATTCTGCTGATTGTGCTCCCCTTGGCTCCAGGATTGTGTCCAGACATCTGAGCTGTAGGAAAAGGGAGACAGAGCAGATCGACCACGTTGCTTTATCAGCTGCTTCAATGTGCAGCATTTTGAGTAAAAAACCCTGTCTTCTCTCTGCAAAACTCCTGTTCCACATCTGCTTCCCAGCCTCCCTGTCGTGCTGCCCTTAGCTCTGCTACAGGAAATACATAGCAGCTATGTTGAGCACAAACACCACTACAGACTCTTTTATTGAGCCAAGAGCAATTGCAGAAATGGGACTGTGTCTGCCAGGCAAACACATGCTCCAGGTCAGAAATAGGTTAATTAAAAGGAGATAAGCAGGGCAGGAAGTCCTGAAATAGATAATATTAGTTGGCATGAACTTGACTTTGAAACTTACTTAATAGTTTTCCTTTTCAGAGAGTTTGTTTATTTTCTAAATCTTTTGGTCAAGGAGGAGAGGAAATGTGATTAAAGAGATTAAATATATTTAAATTCACTTTTTTTTTCTCTTTCCAGCTCTATGCCTGCTACTCCTTGTGTTGAAGTCAGTGCTCTTGCATTCAGTGGGGACAGAACCAGAACTTGAAAAAAAAATTGAATGCAGCTCAGTGAAAAGTGCTCCGTGTGGAATTTCAGAACTGTGATGACGCTGGAAACGCTCATTTAACATGGGTAAAAGACTGTGTGTGCTAAAGCAGAGGCCTGCTCATTTGCTTAATTAAGGTTCCTAGAATCAAGGCAATGGGGAAGGATGGGGGAGAGAGGAGGGGAGAGAGGGAGAGGGAGGGAGGGAGGGAGGGAGGGAGGGAGGGAGGGAGGAAGGAAGGAAGGAAGGAAGGAAGGAAGGAAGGAGGGAAGGAGGGAAGGAGGGAAGGAGGGAAGGAGGGAAGGAAGGAAGGAAGGAAGGAAGGAAGGAAGGAAGGAAGGAAGGAAGGAAGGAAGGAAGGAAGGAAGGAAGGAAGGAAGGAAGGAAGGAAGGAAGGAAGGAAGGAAGGAAGGAAGGAAGGAAGGAAGGAAGGAAGGAAGGAAGGGAGACCTGTGGCAGCTCAAAGAATTTTGCTGACAAGGACAGGAGGCAGCATCAAATCTCTCCCAAGTCCTGTCACCTCTTTCATGGGCAGGATTTATTTGTATAAATCTACAACCAAAGCTATCTCACAACTTATGCAGGCACCCACATACAGGTGTCAGGTCTGGTTTACCTTGTGCACACCTAAACTCCCTTGTTAGAGTGAAAACAAGGCCTTTTCATCTCTCTCATTGTGCAGAGAGAACATTTTTGTTCTTCTCCAAGGGAGAAGTGCCCCTTGGTGACACAGGTGTCACATAACTGCTGGTGTAGATAGCCTATAGAGGTGGCTCGAAAATCATTAGAGAAAGCTATTAATGAAATTAATTTTCCAAGTGTACTTCCAGAGGGATGCAAACAACAAAGCAAGAGGTGCACCTGCACCAGGGTGTCAGGACAGCAACCCACAGCCTTGTCAGACCTGACAGAGCCTTGTCAGGATGTAGCTATCCTGACTGAGATGTCAATACTTTCTGAATTGCATGAGTTAGTCCCCCCGAGACATTGCCTGGTTGGCAAATTCCACGTTCCCTGCATTGTAGATATCTCAGAACTTAGATATCTGGAAAGTTGTAATTCCTTCAGTCACAATTCCTCCACTCCAATGAGGAAAAGAATTTATTTTCTCCAAAAGTCAGATCCTCCATGAAATGAACTTCCCAGGGCTTTTTGGCAGCAAGAGGTGTGTTTTTCTCTGAGTTGCATTCTTCACATATTGACTGTGCTTCCCGTGAAATTACAAATACATTTAACATGCAATTGGCCAAATTCCTGTATCAATTTTCTGATTTTCACCTTTAGAGAAAGATCTTACAATGCTTACTGATTGGGCAATAAAATGATAGAAGAAATTCATTGTCAATAGATGCAAAGTGAGGCATATGAAGGAAAAAAACCACTCCACGATGACACAGAGTGACAGCTTCTAAATTAGCTTCTGATGTTCAGGAGAGAGATTTGGGAGTCATTACTGACAAGTCCCTGTGAAAATCAGTTCATTGCTCAGCAGTGGTCAAAAAGATTGTTAGGAATTGTTAGGGAAAGAATAGAGAACAAACAGAAAAAATTAGTTATGCTACCACATAAATTCATGATGTATCTTTTTCCTGACTATTATACCATGAACTCATCACCACAGCATGGAATGGAGAGCTGAAAGTGCTCCAGGAAAAGGAAGAAGCAGGCTTAGTGAATGGAGTGAGTTTTGCTTGAGGAAAAGCAAAGTATACTGGGTATTTTCAGCTTGGGGAAGAGATGAAGCCTGATAACGTCATGAATGGTAATGGGTAGTTGAGGAAAGAGATTAATTATCATTCCTGACAATATAAGAATAAGGGCTGATGAAATCAGCTGGGCTTTTCAAAAGGGAACACTTCACCACCCAGCATGTGGTGAAGTTGTGCAAGTCATGGCCACGGGATATTATGGAAACCAAGTGGGTTCAAAAGTTGGTGGGGCAGTTTGGCAGAGGATAGGACCATCAGTTTCTGCTCAAAATTGTGTCCAGGATGAAACCCCAGAAGCTCCTATGTCACCAGAAGCTGTCAAAGAGGAGAGGTCACTCAGTGCCTTTGTTGCTTCTGATGTGCTTCACCTCCTTTCTGACCACACTCAGGACATGGAGCCAGGTGAAGCTTTGCTCTTTGGTGTGGCAACTGTGTTCTTCTGTTATGCTTTTAAAATTGATGAATGATGTATTTATTTTTATGCTTTCCCACAACTTCCATCACTGTCCCAAGTGGGAGACCTAAATGTAACAGCATGTTTGCCCCTCACAGCTGTTCCAAATGGCAGAGAAGCAGCTCACTTCCTATTCACAAAGGGATTGTTGACCCAGGAGGAAGCTGCTGGGATGGGAAAGGTCCTGAGGGACTGACAGCCACCCTCCTCCTCCTCACACTCTGTGTGGTGCCCCAGAGAGAGGGCCGTGCAGACCTTGCCATGCCAGCCCTTCTCCCCCCAGCCCTCCCAGGGCTTTCTGCCCCTGGGCTGCATCCAGTTCTTATGAGTGAGGCACAGAGAGAGAGGAAAATAAAACCCCTCAGTGCAGCAAAGCCCTCCTTAGTCAACACTGAAGTGAAGCCTACGTGGTTTGGTCAAAATCCAGCAGTACATCTGTGGAAGAGGTGGGAGCTGGATCCAGCCCTTTTCTGGCTTGGGTAGTAACCTGTAATTAGACTTGTCAGACTGTAAGACACCTAATATATCCTTCTGCAATATTTTTTTCTCCTGGTGTAACTTTTTCTTGTATCCAGTGTGCTGTAATTCTGGGTTTTTCTCTTTATAGCAGTTAGTTTCTCGGCATAGTCCCTGACCACAAATACTTTTGAGTGGAACATCTGGTTCTAATGTGTGTTCTAGAAATGTTACATTCTGCAATATTCCATTTGTCTCCCAAACAATATTTTTCCTCCTGTGTTTGCCCAGAGAATCTTGTAAGCTGATCAATATCTGAAGCAGCAAAGGATCCATTTGAGAACAAAGGCTCCAAAAGCCACATAAACAATTTCCCAGAACTCGAGGCAGTTGAGGAGAGGTAGTTTGCAGAGCAGCCATGCATATGGCAACTCTGCAGGGCTGCCTTCCTCATCTTTCTTCATGCTGCCTTTCCCTGCTGCTCCTACCAGTTACCACAACTGCAGGAGCAATCCCAGCTTGTTTCCATGCTGGTGATCCCATATAACTTTTTGGTTTTTAGTTCTCCTTCACTTCTAGCCAAACCCTTTCAAACATTCAGAGGAGGAAATACTGCTGTTGTCTGGTTCCTTCTGTTGTTTCTCACTGTCATTACAGCTGCCTTTTCAGCTGCATTATGTGAGTAAACAAACCCTCACCTACATAGAGGGGGAGCACTGCCCTGCATAGAACAGGCTGTGGAGTCAGTAAAGCAGAGGCACAAGAGGCAGCAGGAATGTTTAATACACTTTCAGGCACTGGGAACATGAAAAGGCTGCTGAACTCCAGAGAAAACTCCAGTGCTCTTCTGGTATGTTTGCAATACAGACGATGTAAATAATATATAACTCCTGGAAAGAGTGCAGGAATATATAAAGTTTTATGTAGGGGAGCACTGCACGCATGTGGGAGATTCAGATGCGTCTGCAAATCACGGGCTGGATGCCAGGCACTGCATGCCCACTGTAAACGAGGCTTGGGGACTGAATTACTTAAGTAATTAAAGTGGATTGTGACTCACATGCTGAAAGGGTAAATTGTGCACTGCCACAATCCACCAAGTTATTTAATTTTGGAAAACCCAAGCTCCTCTGTGACGGGGAGGGAGGATTTATTATTACATTATTTTACCTCTGCAAGCCAAACTGTAGGCAAGCACAATCTTGGTTTTTAAGAGTTTGCCTGGGCAGGGTTGTGTTGCTGGCCAGCCACCTCATCATTAACATAAGGCATGGAGACATTGAACATGATTCAAACATGTGAAAAAATGCAGCTTAACCATTTAAAATCCTTTAGGGCTTTTGCTGTCGGTGAGCAAAGCTAAGCATGCTTTGAGGAGGCTGCTGCCCAGATGTGCTGCAGCTGTGCAAGGTGGAGCTTCCTCTGCTGAGGTGTTCCCTCCCAACTCAGGGTGGGCATAGAAGAACTGGATGGAGAAGCTGGGGGGTTTCAGCCTTCAAGGAGCTGGGGCTGGAACCCCACTCAGCTCCCAAGAGCCTCAGACTTCTGTGTCCTGGAAACCTGGAAACCATCTGGCTTTCTGGAACTGCAGACTTGCTTTTCCAGCTCTGAGTTTTGGGGCACACATGGGATTCAGCTGCCCTACCTCTTTGCACAGGTCCTTTCCCACACCCCCCTTCTTCTCCATTAAAAAGCAGAAGGTAGAACAGAAGGTTCCAATTCAGCTCCTGCATCCCATTCCAGTGGAAGGTGTCCCTGGCCATGGCAGGGAAGTTGGAAGAAGATGACCTTTGATATCCCTTCCAACCCAGGCCATCCTTTGATTCTGTGATTCCCAATTCACCACTTTCATCATTTTCCTTCCTTCTCTCAACCCAGAGGATATGCCCAATGTCCTTTTCAGTGTTAGAATCTGCAGCTCTTCTTCTTCCCCTCTGCTCATCCATCCATTTAATGCTTAGCATAACCATGAATGTTTGCCATATGGGCCTGTCTCTTGATATTTTAATCTGCCTTGAGCTTTGGGTCAGTAATAAGCAGTAGGAACAATGATATATATAAAAAATTGTCACACTTGAAATAAAACAGAATTATTTATTTTATTCCTCTGAGGCTGTATAGCTTCTTGGACACCTGAGCAAATGCTTACATTGAGATTTTGTTCTGACTCTGTTGAAGTGATGCCACTAGGACAGAGATTCCTGTTATGATCCAGTTATTAAAAGGTGCCTCTGCCCAAATCAAGGTGCAAACGAGACCATAAGCTGAAGTCAATAGTAGAGATTTTATTTAACAGTGAATGTGAAGTAGAGAGAAAAAAATAGGAAAGGGGTCAAAGAGAGTGAGAGAGAGACAGATTAAGCAGAAAGTTATCACCACCCTGTGGATCCCATGGTGTTCCACAGGTCCTTTTCACCCTGGTGGGGCTCCCAGAGTAATTCTTCTGGGGTATCACTTTTATACAGTCCAAATTCTGGGTGTCCACAGGGCATAGGTGCCATTCCCATAACTTGGGATGCCATGAGTGTAAACAGTTGTTTTCCTTACCACGGTTTGCCATAGTGGGAATTTTTGTACAGGTGCAGTAACCAGGAGGTTATCCAGATTTGCCTCACCAGGCCTGGAATTAGTGCCCTCCTGCTGCAAATTCCTTCCTTCTGTGCTTATCTCAAGTGCTCTCTGTGGTGCCTTGTTCTATGGCAAGTCCCTTCTGTGGCCTTGACAGTGTTTTGAGGCAGGAAACTGCATTCCTTAAGTCCTTATAACTCCCTCCCTAACCATTTGCACATTGTTCATGCCATCCAGCACATGATAAATATGATAAAACAGGGGAAAATTATTTGTGTTGCTGGAGGCCAAAAGAAATTTCAATGATTTTACAAAACATATCTGGGAAAGCAGGCAGTTGCACCAGAGACACCTTGGTCACTTTGCATAGCAGCCAGCAGCCTCTTTGAAACCTCCCCAGAAATATCTCAGCTCGAAGCCTGGCTTTGGTGGTTGCAGCACAGGTATTGGAACTGCTGTGGAGCAAAACTGCTGCTCTGTGCTTCCCCCAGCAGCTCCAGGAGCTCAGTGGCTGGGGTAGAGCCTCCACTGTGATGGAGAAAATGAGGGGAACTGGCTGAGAGAGCTCTGAAGGAGCAAGGATGCCACATTTTGGTGTTTTCTGAGGCTGCATGACCTTTGATATCAATAATTCAACAGACAGGTACAAAGCAGGCACTGACTTCATCTGCTGCTTTTTCAGGTGGTCACAACCCTGGCTCAGCCCCTCAGTGCTGCCAGTGGGATCTGGCCTGAGGTTCCTGCACAGCAGAGAAGCCCCACGAGGGGTGGGATGCTGCCAGCACCTGCCCAGGAAATGCTTCTCACAAGTCAGAGGGATCAGGTTGGAAAATGAAGCAATTTAATCACTGTCTTTAGTAAGAAATGCTTCCACAGATGTCCTAATTTCTTAAAGCTATTCTTTGATCTGAAAAGAGGAAAAAAATCTCATTTTATAGGAATAGTGATTTCTGAAAAAGGTATTTTGAACTCTTTTAGGCATAGCCGGCAAATTTTAATTATAGATGAACACTTTAGCACTTTTTTAGTCGTATTTTACTCCTCTGAAAACGTGGCTGCTCTGAGTCAGCAGGATGCACAGCTGACTCCAGCCCGGGGAGGAGGCTGGGCAGAGCAGGCTCAGCAGCCTCCAGATGTTCTGCACTACTTTCTTTTCGGTGGTCTTTTCCAGCTCTCTTGGAGAACGAGGTGATATGCAGATGAAGAGTATTTTTTTTTTTTTTAAGGGAGACTCTAAATAACAAAAATGACTTGGAAGAGTACAATTTTTGCGGGTCTGACTCAACAGCATCTGCTTCACTGAAAGCACTGAGAGATTATTGAAATAAGGCAGGTGTCCAGGTTCAATTGAGGAAAATATTTTAAGCTATTTTCATAAGCAGGACTGTCTGGAACAGCAAAGTTGGCTTATTTTGAGGAAAATGGAACAAATCAAAACAAACACAAAAATGGAAGGAAGTGGGATTTTGATAAAAGCTTTTAACTCTCCTTTTTTTGAGCAGATTAGGAGCTCGGTGTTTTGGACACTTACCTAAAAGGCTGATATTTTGAAAGGAAAGGAAGTGAAAGAAAGAAGGAAACCTACATCCTGGGTACAGAAACAGGATTTTATTTTGCTTTGGGGAGGTGGAAGTGAATTTGTCTCTCTCCAGACCCTCTCCAAAACAAAACGTATGCGTGCTATATCCACATGCTCTTAAAAGACTAGAGGTGCATCTATTTTTGACAAAAGTTCAGTTATTTTACCTGTCATTCTGATTTATGTTTCTTAGAAAACACAGAGCTGCAGTTGGAAGGAAAGAGAAAAACCATATGGCAGACAATTGCCAAACAAACACATACAATATAGGTGCCAAACAGCTTTTATACAAACAAAAAGAGCAGAAAAACAGCCTTGTCCTCCTTTGATGCATCTACTTGCTTCTAAGAGAGAATATGTACCTGGCTTTTAACCACCCTTCAGTCCTTCTGGAGAGACTGGCTCTTTTACCATGTGTGCTCAAAGTGTTTCCTAATGCTGTCGGGTTTTAATAAGATCTCAATTTACAGAAATAAATATGTCTAACCCTGTGAATAACTCTGGAACTGGCATCGATTTTAGGTGTTATCACATATTTGGCATAGCTGAAATACTGTAGGATGGAAAGCAGCTGGCTGGGCAGGGACTGTCACGGCTCAGGAATGGCCCTTTGTAAGGGAATCAGGACTGAAACCCCAAGTCCTGCTCCTGCAGCACCTGCTGGTTCCTCAACCCTGTGAGGAAAACCTCTGGAGTAACCCTTGCTTGCTCAGGCAAGCAGGACCTCTCTTATTTGGGGTCTGCTGGGTGGTGGGTGTGAGGAGGCTCCTCAGGAATTTACAATTACAGTAAATGTTACTTATTTAGGGTGCTGACTGTTCTAAAATTTTAAAAGCCCTAGAGCACCACCTCTGTGTCTTTTTGAAAGAGTAGATGAGGAGAGAAACAAAACTCTCCAGGTTTTGTCCGAGGGGAGGGACTCATTTTGTATGTTTTGGAATCATTTGATCCAGTGCAGGCTGCTGCACTGCACAGCAGGCACAGCTGGAGCACGGTGTGGGCACATGGATCACTCGTGCACTCACACTCACACTCACACACTCACATTCTCACACTCTCACTCTCACACTCACATTCTCACACTCACACTCACACACTCACATTCACATTCTCACATTCTCACACTCTCACACTCACACTCACACACTCACATTCTCACACTCTCACTCTCACACTCACATTCTCACACCCACACTCACACTCTCACACACTCACACACACTCACACTCACTGCTGGGCACTACAGGCAGCACAGGAGCAGCTGAAAAGGGACTTCCAGGTCCTCAGGGCAGCAGTGGTTGGATGAGAACCAAAGGACTACCAGGATTAGTAAAGAGGAGCAGAACTGGTACTGAGAGCAGGAGTGACAGCAAAGCTAGGGTTTGAGGGAACAGGATGGAAGGAAGGATGGAACAACAGGGAAGTGCAAGGGGCCAGGGACTGAGAGCAGCCAGGAAGGTGTCTGAGGCTGCTCTTGTCATTCCTAAATTCCTCTGCTCCCATGTTTCCCTGTGCCAGAGAAGGTCAGTGAATGGCTTATCAAAGTGTTTTAAGTCCTCTCTAGAACACATGAAAGTTGAAGAAAACAATATTTACTGTCCCTGCAGAGCTCTGTCCTGAGGATGGCTCTGGGTGCCCCACACTCAGCATTTGTGGAACTAACTCCCCATGCTGGGATTGATCTATATTTAAAATAAAAGTCTGATAAAATCTTTGCACATGGCCAGAATGGAAATAAGCCACGTGAAGATTTATCAAGTCTCTGAGGGTTTCTAGCACCTTTCAGAATGGCTTAATAATAGCGAGACGGCTCTTCAGAGGTGTTTTGTAAAGTAAAAGGTTTTAATAATGACAAAAATAATAAACATCATAGAACAAAGAAAAAAGCTGAACACAGGTGTCGGAGAAACCTCTGACACCTTGCTAAAAACACCCTAAAAAGCCCAGAGCACCTCTGTGCTTGTCCTTAAGTGCTGAACCACCTAGGAGTGTTTTATTTGCAAACTGCCAATAGAAACAGTTACAGCATTTGAAGAACAGCTAGAAGGTCCAACAGCGCTGCTGTCCTGGCACTGAGCCAGTTGCCATGAGAAGGCTGTAGAAAGTTCTGGTTTAAGTTCCTAATATCTAGAGGTAAGATGAAACTCTTTTCCTTATATAGAAAACACCTGCTTGGGTGTGGAAATGCATTCCCACAGAGGTTGGCATGTTGCTTGCTCCCCATCCTACCTTTCCCGCCTCACAAACATCCAGGATGCTCAATCTGCACAGACAGACTTCTCCAGGTCTGGGAGTGTGAGCACCTGAACTCAGCTGCTGGTCCTGTCACAGGAGAAATCAGATCCCTTGTCTGCACTTTGCCAAGTACAAGAGCACCAGGCTCAGCGTGGCTGTGCACATTTTCACTGGTGTCTCCTGAACATCTGCTGCAGAAAGGGACTGAGATGGGTTATCTCTGTGTTCATCCATGATAAAATTAGTAACTTAATGAGAATTTACCATGGATGCGGTAGGTCTCATTCCACACAGGAGAACGTGGGTTAATTGATTGTGTTAATCACATCCTCCCTTACTCATCTAAATCCCTACATTTAATTTTATTTGGGTTGCACAGTTCCCTTGAGGAGCTGTGCTTGATCCGAGCGCAGTCAGACTCAGTTAAGTTTCTTGACAGGCCAAGAGGAGTGGAAGGATGCACTGAGGATACAGCTCAACCCAAAGCAGAAAGGACAGCAGGGAGAAAAATGAAAGGAATTTCAGATACAAAATTCAAAGTGCAAGGTGCTAACTGTCACCTCATGGGCCTATCACTCTATCATTGTAAAATTACTAAAGAGATATGACTGCTTTAAGGAGGAAAAGAGACAGGAGGAAGCTCTTTCTCACTACCTACTCCCACACTGATGTGTTTTCTTCTTCCAGGGAGGGGGAGTCCTCTCCCATTTAGCCAAACGAGGGCAGCCTGGGCTCAGTGCTGCTCCTGGATCAAACACAGGTGCTCCGTGGCAGAATAATGAACTTAACCATACAGTGCACTAAGGTGTAAACTCTGTGGGTACTTAGAGGTGGTGTTTGAGCCCAGCCCATGGCCCAGTTTGGTTTCCCAGTACCAACAGAGCCCATGGGTCTCCAATCTGCAGGCAGTACACTCCCATTTTGTGAAGTCTCTGTGCTTAAGGGTGCAATAAGGAGAGGCTGCTCAGCGTGAATTTCAGCTCCATCTCTGAAATTCATCACTATTGCAACTTCAATTCAGGTTCTTAATGTTACTTTAATATAGGTTTTTGTGATCTAATTTCCCTTAGCCTCAATTAGGGGTTGAGGACATTAGCCCAGTAAAATCCTGGAGGAACAAAAAAACCCCGCCTAGTTTTTTTCTTCATCATTTTTTGTAAGTGAAGTAGTTAGCAGGGATTTAGAGTAGGTAATTTTACCCTTGACAATAAATCGGCAATCATTTGTGATGAGGCAAATAGACATTCAAGCTGGGCAGAGAACAGCTGAAGTAGAACCTCAAGAGATTATAAAAGAAACCTGCTGATGTGCAGGTTTCTGACTTCCTGGTGTCAGCATTAAGCGACACTATTAGGTTAAACAAACCTTTTTTCTGTATGAATAAAGCTTTTTTGCACTTGGTGAGCAAGGCATGAGTATTTGAATAGATGAATACAAAGCCATGTGGCTCATCAGCATGCTTGAGTATTAGCCATCCCCAGCACCCCAGGTTCAGCTGGTTGCAGGAATCAATCAATTTATAGTGCAGTTATAAAAGCACAAAATGCAGAGTATATAGAGCAGGCACACATTATTGTCACAGATAAACAGAGGGTAAAAAGTTCAGCTGAAGGAAATGCTAATTACAGCCGTGCCCCTGGGATCTGGAATCCAGGCAAGGTTGGTCACAGATACTTATGGAGATGTGGTCACAAGAGGCCAAGCAGCATCCTGGGGGGTCAGACAACAGAGCAGGGAAGACTTAAGACAATGTAAATAATTTTTTAAGCCATGGAGATCTTTATATTCCCACAGCTCTGGTGGAAATCCCCTTTGCAGGATCTTCACGGAGCAGTCCTGTTTGATTTCTTGCCACAAAGCCCCAGGAACAGCCCAGAGATAAACAGACTCTGACACTGCACACCAGCCTGGCCTCTGTGCTGTCCCTGCCAGGCTCCCTCTCATACCCTCCCATGGAGGGGGATGCTCCAGCCCAGCTGCCCATGGACTCAGCAGCTGAGCAGCGTTACTGCAGGTGCCCTGTGCTCTCATCCCACAGACAATTCCCCTTGGGAAGCCACTGTGGAGCTACATTTTCTCTCTTCAGAGGTACACGATGCTGAGAGCCAATCTGCTTGACACACTCTGCAACAGATTTTAGGAACTCAACAATTTCCAACTTTAGCAGGGTTGCCTTTGTTGATGATGCATTTACCCTTGTTCTCTCCAGGCAAGTCTATTAATGCACTGATAACACTTAATCCTTGACCTGTTCAGAGATAGATAAGGAGGCTGGTTCCAGGTCTAGTCTCTCCAGCATAAATTGCAACACAATACAAGAAATTCCTAAGGACCTGAGCAGTTAATATAATCCCAGTGGAATTAATAAATATGCTTCAAGATATTGCTTGTATTGCAGCAGATTAATTTGTTTTTATTAAGGTATCGCATCTTTGAATTTTGTAATCTCATCCTAGCTCCAGGAAATTGTTATGATCCCTGCTCCAAAGCTCTTAAAATGTTAAATTAGTCACAAGTCTATTGCTGAGATTAAAGAATTAAGAGAGTAAAGGGCACAATGTGAGTGTGGTGAAGAGGAAGTCTACAGCTACAAAATTGCCTGTTTTCCCAGGGGAATCACAATTGCATCATATGATTTAGGATCTTTTTTTTTTTTTTTTTCTCCTGCTAACATTAGATTAGAAGACAATCCTATGCTGGCAAGCAATGTGTGAACTTCAAAGGGGAAGTGTTTTGAGTAAGGAAAGAGTGACAAGAGTTTTCCAAGAGAAGTGCCCATCCCATGAGCGCCGTAGGCACTTCTTTTGAAGGAGATATTTACACATTTCACCTATTTTAGGCAACACTTGAGCACTTGGCAGTTTCTAACAGGCTGCCCAGGGAAGTGGCTGAGGCACCATTTCTGGAAGTATTTTTAAAAAAGTAAGGATGTGGTGCTTAGGGACATGGTTTAGTGGTGGACTTGGCAATGCTGGGTTAATGGTTGGACTTGATGATCTTGGAGTGTTTATCCAGCCTAAATGATTCTGTGATTCTCTAGGCTGTGGATTGGAGTCAGAGACAAACAGCAGTGTTCCTCAGCATGGTGCCTCACCCTCCACTGCTCCTGCAGGCTCCCTGGGACAGCAATCCTTGCTGCCTTCCCACCCTGAGGCCACAATCAGCCCTGAACTGTCAGGAAACAGATCTTTCACCCAAAGCCATTCATCTCTGGCAGTGGTACAACTTCTTGCTCTGGGCTGTACCTGTCCTGACTGCACATTCTTCCTGCAAAAGACTGGATGAGGAATTATTCATGATTTTAAGTGCTTTGGTTACAGGTTTCCTCAGCACCTCGCTTTTGTGCAGTGAGTTTTGGTTACTGCTCAGAGCTGACCTACAGTTCATGCCCGTGTTGTGAAGAGGTCTAGGAATGGTCAGGGCTCTCCATTCATGGCCTCCACAAAAATTCAAAGTGCTGCTTTGCTGAGATGGCTTTGGAAATAATGAGGTTAATGTGAGGAAGAGCAGGAAAGGGAGCCTGTTGCTAGAAGTCTGCTTGGCCAAACGAAAGGAGGATATTTTGGGAGAGTCAGAAGAAAATAGTTATCAAAACAGACACGTTTTTCTGGATCTTCTCTCTGAGATTTTGTCTTCTGCAAAGCAGTCTGCTAATTACATGAAAAAATGCAAGAAGAGAAGGAAGTTCTGACTAATCCTAATGTTGAATGTGGATATGTTTGCTGTCTGTAATAAAACACCTTGTTTCCTTCCCACCCTGCCTCCTCTATTCTCCCCTTTCTGCTCTTTCCCTCCATCCAGAGCACTGATATACCTGCAGCTCTTGTAACCGTGCAAATTCTTGTCCAGCAACAGTTTCAAACAATCCCAACCAGATCATACATTAATCTTAAAACAGTGGCCTCTGAATTTTAGCTGAGCTGATTAAAAGAAAATAACTTAAAAAGTACTTTAAAAACATTAGCGAATTCAGCCTAGCCAACAACACAACAAACAGCATTTTTTATTTACTTAGTTCTTTTCTTTTTTAATGATTTTTCCATTTAAATGGTTGCTAATTTCAAGCAGGAAATTCACGAGCTAAGGTTAGAATAATTTGCATCAATTAGTAACCCAGAAGTGGGTGCAATTCTATTTTGATAATACAAAAAAGCAGTAGCCTAAGGGTGTCTCCAAAGAGGGACTAGCACACAGTCATAATGTATTGCTGAAAATACCTCATAGGTGATACATCTGCATAGGCCACAGAGTGCTCCTTCTCCCTGAGGAGAATGGCAAAAAGATGTCTCAATGAGTAAAATTTTTTGGGGGGTGGGAGAGAGGAAATGTTTCATCATTTATTTTAATAGAAACCAAAGAGGCATTTAAATATGGGGATATCCTTGTCTAAAATATAAAAGGGAGAAGGACAACAAGAAGAAAAATAATAATCAAGTGTAAGCAAACATTACAATTATCAAATTTTCTGCCTAACATTTCCCCAGTTACAAATGAAGAAGTTATTCTGATAAAGACACAGAAACATCTATTCAAAGCAAATTTCAGGACTGTAAGAGGCACTGTTAGCAGCTCATGGGAGGAAAGAAAACAGTGTGCACCTCCTCGTTCCTTGGGAACATTTTGCCCTTCTCGTGGTTATTTGCCATGTGGAGAAGGAGGCAGCAATTTTCTGCTACAGACACAATTGCAATTTCAGTTCTGATTTGTGTTACCTGGAAATCCAACTGGAGCCTCCAAAGGGCAGGAGGGCCTACACAGCAGCTCTCTGGAGTCTCAGTGGCTACAGTGTGTCTGTCTATATGGAAAATATTTTTTAAAACATGCTTGCTATGAGGAGTAAATGGCAACATGGGCCGTCTGCCAATAACCTCAAATCTGTAGTGAGAAATAATTCAGCTGCTTACAAGCTGAGTTCTAGTCTTCCTCTCCTGTATGGACTGTTGATTTTGCTCTGATTTACTAGGAGCAGGTACAAAACATATTTTATTAAGGCAACATATTCCACTCTAATCATGGTTCTTGAAGTAAAGTGCCAACATTTTACTCACTGTCTCCCCAGCACCTTTCAGGCTCACTTCCAAACTTAATACACTGTGCTGAGCACAGGTCTTCGTCACTGATGGTGGCTTTTGGCATCAGTCATTGCTAGATTTAGCTGCTGCTCTCCACGTTTCATCAAGTATCTTGAAACAAATTCATTACCAGAAGGCTGGTGTGCGTCTTTGATGCTTTTTTCCAGCTTATCTAAATTGTTGAAACAGTCCGGCAACAAGCACTTAAAAATGGAAGTCCACAAGTATCAAGCTGAGTTTCAGCTGTCTGGTAGGTGAAGATTCAGGTGACATTTGCCACTACCCCTGTAACAGAGATGACAGAACAGCTCCTCAAGAAAGCCCTCACTGTTTTCACCAAAACCAAACATGAAACTACCAAAGCCAGGCATGGGAGAGGTTTCATAACCTATTGTTTACAAACCTGTAGTCTGAAATACATTTGAGTGCTGCTTCTGACTGTGTGGAGCAGAGTCTTGGATGCTGCAACTTTGAGATGTGTTGAATGGTGATGTGACATCACGGTGTGATGGAAAGATAAGCCTCAAAGGAGCTGTAGAGTTGTCCAACTCAACATTTAGTGTGAGAAATGAATAAATGTCCAACCTTTGCACATGCTAAAAGCTTGCATTGTTAAAGGTTTAGTGCTGGCATGCCACATGTCCTTGGACTCAGCAATGAAGGTGTGAAGTCTGGCATCAGAACTTGGTCAGTCAAATCAGGAACTTGTCCTCCACTCTCCTCCTGTTAGTCCCTGCTGCCACCTGTGTCTCTAATCACATCTTTGTACAGCACATGGCAGGGTTTTTATGTGTTTGCACAAAATGCAGCTTTCTGGTGCAAGGACTGGGCATAAAGTGGGTGGTTAAGCTGACCTGGCCGTGGGCTGCTCCCGAAATCAGTGGCCCCACTCCCCTTCTCCTTGTCCACAGAGACCTCTGGCTCCAGTTGCTCCTTTAGCACAGGCTCTGCTGTGTGTTCAAGCCCTCCATGTGCTGGCTCAGGGACTTCAGCAAGCAAAGCCCAGCCTGCAGAGCAGCTCAGCCTGAGCTGGCTGCTCACAGGGTCAGAGCACTGCTGGTTGTAGGGAAAGGGGTGGAGAAATGTTTCTGAGGAGAGTGAGGGTAAGCACACCCTTTTTTGGCAGGAGAGATGTTTCATCACAGTGGATTTAGGATTAAATGTCACCCTGCTGGGGTGCAGATAGCATCTCACCCACAGAGTGTACGTGGGCTGCTTGCAGGGAAAGTTGCTAACCCAGTTGATATTCCCTATGTTTATGGTCAGGAAAGGTTGGAGTTCACTGGCCACACAAACAGAGATGCCAGGATGTGTCTGGTCTCTGCCAGGGGATATCCACATTCCTAAAGGCAGGTGGTAAGAGGTAACAATCCCACAGTTTGCGTGGTAAAAATGCATCTCTTGATTAAAGATTTGAGTTTATCAGCTGTGGGTAATGCTCTGTTTGATGTCTGCATCTGTACAACCTGCAAAGAGAGGAGGGTCTGCGGGAATGGGAGCATCCCCAGGGCAGCATCCCTGTTCTGGGCCTTGCCTGAGGAGCTGGAAAGTAATGAAGGTGTTTGAGTTCAACATTTACTGCTCAGGCTTTCCAGGCTCTGGCTGTGGCTCTTGGAGCTGAGACAGGCCCCGACAGCACTTCAGCTGGATGAAATAAAGAGAGCAGCAACTGGAGCCCAGCCAGCATGCAGTTAGCTGGGAGAGAGAGAGCGCTTCCTTTTCATTTTTATAAATTTGTTCCAAGACTCTTTTATTAAGCTTGTTCTTTCTTTGCAGAACACTCATCTAGTTTTCAAAAGAGTTACAGGCTGACTGGCAAACCCTTCCACTTGTGAGGAAATGCTGATCCCAAATTCCTGCCTGCTCCCAGCCGCTAGATGTAAGGCTGGGGTGCTGAGGAGATGGGGGGATGTCCCCTTTGAGAGGCACAGGGACCAGCTCATCCTCTGGAGACAAGATCCAGCCTGCACCCCCTGTGATTTGGTGGGGCACAGGGTGGGCTTTACACAGGCTTCTTCTCAAATATGTAGAAGCTGGGAACAAGGCAGGACGTGTTGTAAAAGCCAAGCAGATTTAGACCTGGGGTACTATAGCAGCACCACTGCTGCAGAGGTTGAGATCCCTGAAATTTAAAAAAGGAAGGATTCCTTGAAACCCTGTTGTGGAAATAGCCTTTCTTAGGTGCTCCTGTGGCTGGTGTGGACTGCACACTTCCCTGGGCACACCTGAATGTGGGGAATAACCAGGAGGTTTTGTGTTGTCCATCAGCCCAGACAGAAACTGTGGGGCTGGAGAGCACCTGCAGCCCCCCAACAGCCAGACTGAAGGAGGAAGGAATATCCTGGTGGAATAGCAGCAGCTGTTCCTAGAGTGCACAGAAAATAAAGTTGCTGTGATGAGAAAATCAGAGGTTAGAGTGAGGATGCAAAACAGTATTGGTATCAAGGTTCTACAGTCTGAAAAAAAAAGAGTTTGAATAAAAATGCCAGAGATCCAACTGGAGGGATATTCAAAGGAGGACTAACAAGACATTCCTGTGTTGGATCCCAGCAAGCAAGTGAAGCTTTGATTTTAGGCATATAGCAAGAGAAAAGTGTAACTGTAGGGAATGAGTTGTAGGCACACACTGAAAATATGAAGAATATTTCCCTAGAGGTCTTCCCTCTGAGGTCAGGAGAAGCACTGGCCAGCATGGTGCTGTTGGTGGGAGCATGGGTCTCTCTGCATCAGCCATAATCAGGGCTCTGGAGGCTGATCCTTCAAGCTGCTCTTCTCCCAGTCACAGACATCACATCCATGAGATCCAAGAGAAATGCATAGCAGGTCCAGGATCAGGCACAACTGAAGCAGGGATAAGGGTTCCTAACAGCTTCACTGTGAGGCACAGAACATTTATGCTGGTTAACAAGAGGCTGTTTAAATCTGCACTGAGATCATGGGCAAAATACCCAAGCTTAGGATATGGAGTGTGGTACAAGTGGGGAAACTTAAGTAAATTGTATTGATGCAACTTGAATCAATTTGTATTTGATCTGGTCAACAAGCCCAAAGCTTGTATAGGTATTTGTATTTCAGAGGGATGATGGATTATTCGGGGTTAGGCCAAATGAGGAAGGAATTGACTTCAGCTGAGATGAGACAGGTGCTCACATCTGGGCTGGATTTGTTTGTGGAGCTGCTGCCCCTTTGTGCTCAAAGCACTGAGTGTGGGCGCCGAGTTAATTCCTGCACTGCAGCTGGTGGGCTGTGACCTCGGGCTGAGGACAAACCTTGTAACAGGTGTGCAAGCTCTTTTTTCCTCTCAGGCTAAATCAGTGTGAACTGCCCTCAACCCAGCTGAAATACCTCATTGGGAAGAAGTTTCAAAACATCTTCTATTTTCCTGTTGCTTGATTGCATCAGCTTAAAATTCACCTTTCAATCAAACTGGTGGGAATTTGCCTGCAGTCTGCTCTTGAAGCAATATGGTTCTTGAAAATTAAACTGGCCTCAGACTGTGGAGAAATGAACAGGAGAGGAAAAAGCTTTACCCTAGACAGGAATCTTAAGAGTGACTCTGATCTTCAAGTTCAAGCTAATACAGTGCCACTGATACCAAAGCAGACATTCTTCTGTTACACAGAAATAAATTTGATCAGTGGATGGGTTGGATCAGTGTTAAGTCAGTATTATTCAACCAGATGTAAGATTTTTATAACATTACCAGTTTATTAATAGTCAGAACATGAAACTTTACATTAGTGTCAGGGATGTGGGGGAGAAGCAGAATGAGGAATGGAAAAAGATGATATTATTTGCCCAGGGCAGACAATTAAAGAGCAATCTACTTTAACAGTGTCACCTTTATATAATTTCTCCTGTCTACCATTGCCACAGTTTTCCACACCTCAGGGGAAGAGCTGGCATTCTTAGCAGAGCTCCTAAATGGATTCTTGTTTCTGTGAGATACTCCTATTAATACATTTTTTTATTTTTATTTTTTCTCCTTTGGGAAAAACAACCAGGAAAACCACCCCCAGACTTTGCAAACTACACAATGAAGTTAGTCCTGTTGCTGGCTGAATAGGGGAGCTGAATGTTGGGACACAGCCACAGCCTTTATCTTCTTGGGCAGCAGAGTTATTACATTACTTTGCAAAATAAAAACTCTTTGATTTTTCGTACATCTTAATGTATTACATGGATTTCCTTAAAGATACCATCAGCTTCTCTTTCCTGCTTATTTAATCAGCAAATGTTTCTGCATCTGAGAGGAAAAGAACTTTTAATTCTCAGGAACCTGTGTTCTCTAAGTTAATATCTTTTACTATATTCTTTTACATTTAAGAAACCTGAGCTCCTCACAGCTGTTTGTACAAACACTTCCTATAAAGACTGAAATTAAATATATGCTCTTGGGAGTGCAATTTCTTCTGTCTTTCAGTGTTAGCTGCTGGTTTCTGGTATTCAACATGACTGCTCTCCTGCCAGCTTTGCTGAACTTTGTAGAGTGACAAGATTCCCTCACATTATGAACATCATGCTACCACTGCAGTGACAGTGAAGGTGTCTTTCATGGACATTTTGACCTTTACTTCTGTTATCACATAAATTACAGGATCCATGTTATGGAAAATATTTGAAATAATAACCTTTGTAACTGGGGATAAAATATTAGGTGCAACAATTTACTTAAGGACTGAATTTCTCCAAAGCTGTGCTCAATTTGTGCAGCACTTTAGGATTTTAGGATCCTAAATCACTTTAGGATTTTATGACCCCAACCTGTGGCAGGTGCCTGTCTATCAAAGGCACTGCAGATCTAGGGCTGGATGTAGGACAGAATTTCAGATTTGCTGTACTGACAAAACAGCATCACCTAAAGAGATCACTTGAAGTGTCTCACTTAAAACATACAGAACAAATAACTTCACTGGCATTTTTAAGAAATGTGGCCGTAAAACTGCTGTGTTTAATTCCTAAAATTTGTTTTGCATTTTGTAACCAATGAACAGTAATGAGCTTTTCACTCCTGTACGTTGTTGTGAACGGGATAAATGTCCCAAAGACATATTTCTGGTTTTAGCTTCTGCTTCTTTTGTCTGCCAAACTGGACAGTTTGCAAGAGTTCCCATCCCCTTAAACTGTTCTCTTTTGCCTCTGGTATTAACCTTTGGGCTAGAGACATCTCTTTGGATAAATATAAAGCTATTTTACACAAGGAGTATGTATCAATCCATGCCTTCTCTTTCTGAGGCTTAGACACAGATGTCATTTATATGGGATGAATCCATCTGGCAGTTGTTAATGTTGATTTGACCATTTCTTGCCTTTTTTTTTAATTGCACAAAAATTAATTGTGTAGCATTTATATGTCTTACAGGACATTATTTTTAAGAATAGCTATGATATAAGAATAGCTATGATACTTAGATCTAATCTGTGAAACTTAGACCTGAACTGCAAGACTAAACATTTATAATGTAAGCTCTAGATAGGAAATCCTAAGTTATTAATAAAACTCAAAGATAAAATGTTGCTTTTAGCCTTTGTCAATATGTCAATATGTTTTCAAACAAGCCTTATGCCTTTGGTAATGGAAAATGGTCTTTCTGTTCTCAAGTCTGCCTGAAGGCCTTAAATTCAGACCAGGCTGATGTGACTAAAAGTCATCCCCCATTCAACTGCTCTGTGATCAGCTACAAAATTTAGAGCTGTAGAGGTCAAATGTTTGGCTGTCTGTCATAATTGGCATCTGTGTTGGAAGTCTTAACAACCATTCCAGAGCGGGAGCTGCGGGCGCTGAATACAAAAGCTCCCTCAGCTCCAGAGTCACCACTCATGCCCATACAGCTACCTGTCAGTCTCTGTGACATATATCAATATTTTATAGTGGTTGTAGGACATCTGGCTGTCTAATTTGGGATGAGGCAGAAGCATAGTTCACTGCTGAAGAGGCAGAGGCTGGGGAGCTGAGGGTTTGAGAGAGGCTCCACATCGCCCAGAAGATCACACAGGAGGGACAGAAGAGCCACAAACAGCACGTGATAAACAGTTTGGGAAAGACAAATTTCTTATAGGTCACCTGAAATAGTGCAAAAAATGGCCAAAAGATTCTATAAGGCTTCAAAAATTGTTTCTTAGGAGGTCTCATGGAAAAACAGAGTCAGACTAATTTTATGTAATTTTTTTTTTTTAAATGGAGTATGGGATAACATCAAAACCTTTAGAGTCTCCTATTGCACTAGAAAAAAAAAAGAAAAACCTGTCAAGAGTTAACTCTGTTTTCTTCATTCCTAGTATTATTGGTCATAAACAAAGTCTGAAAACCAGTATGTTGACAGAATGAGCAGGAGCAGATTTTGACATCATTATTGGGAACTGTTTCCTTGAATGCTTCTCTTATAAAAAAAAGAAATCAAGTAGTATAAAAGTTTTCAAAATGTGATATATATGCAAACTAGTAGATGAAATATAGAACAATCTTTTCATGCTTCAAATATCAGGAATTTCTCTTTGACAAAAGAATTAATAATACTTTTATTTTATATTTTCTTCAACTTGTTTCAGTATGACATTTAGAAAAATATGCCTAGAAAAACTATAATGCTAGACAAGTGATGTTTGAGGCGTTTAATTGTATTTCACCCTGGAATGCTCTTTTATATATAAGAGATCTGAACAGAAATTCTTTTATTAAATACTTCTGGCATCCAAAACGCAGCTGACTGAGTAAAAAGACCCTTCTGACATGTACAGAAAGTCTGAAGATCCTTTTGCATGTAGTTTGGGCATGTTTAGACCTTTCCTTTCAACACAGTGAACACATAGGTAACATTGTTAGTGAGGGGAAGTGAAATACTTTAAATGAATTGTGTGGAGCTACCAGAGTTACTTCTTAACCAGATATGTGGGAAGTTTTCTCTCTGAAGCAGTATTCACCAAGGCAGAGAAAAGTGGCAAAGCTTGTAATATCTGATGGTATCACTTTAAAAATGAAACTTGCCTTTTTTTTTTTTTTTTTTTTAATTGCCATTGAATTCCTTTCATATTCCATCAATTAACAATATCTTTGTGGTAAAAAGGAAAAATCCATCCAAGGAACGAAGGAAGGTGATCCTTTTCCAAAGTATTTCAGGTGATTTTGACACATATGGGGGCTGGTGAGGAACCAAATTCTATTACTGGATTGATGGCCTGGACTATAACAACCCCTAGTTGGGAAAAAATGGCTTTTTTTCACATCTCCAAGTGTATTTGTTTTAGAAATACAACCTGTTGCATTTTCTCTGACTAAACATTCACGTAGAATGGCCAGAAGAGCTGGCAAAAAAAGCCACAAGACAGGACAACCTTGTCCCTTTTGCCCAGAGAGGATATCACAGCTCAGTCACAAAATCAAGGCTAATGTCAAAAAATAACTCAGTTCAACAAAAAATCCTCAGCTCCAAGTTTTTAATCCAAAAACAGTGCCCAAGGCACTGGAGGAATAAACCTCTTCCTTGACTGTATCTCTACCACTGGACTCTGGCATTGGTTCCTGTTAACCTCTGTGTAGCTGGGTTGTTGTCAGCTTGTGTTTTCTAAAGGGAGATCAGAGACTGCTCCTTTCTGCTGTCCTAACGTGGTATTTTTAGAGTGAGATCAGGCTAACCTCTGCTTCTGTACAAGGCCAGACTGGGGAAGATGCTAGAATTTCCTCCCATTTCCCCTGGAGTAGATAAAACCCTTGTTCTGACAGGGACAACAAAAGATCAAGCAATTTCAGGGCCTGCCATCTGCTTTCTGGGCTGCAGTGAGTGCCCTTAATGGTTCATCTGGCAGTGATAGTTCATTCCCTTCTTCACAACAGGTGCCCCCACACAGTGGCAAAGGTGTTTGTGAGCTCTGTGTGCATGCATTGACTTCTTGAAATAAATAAAATTTTGTTTTCTTCAGCTTGCAGAGGATTTGCCAGCAAGCAAAGCCTGGTGAAGGTTCTGCTCATTGGAGTAGGAAGTCTGATTTCTCTTAGCAGAAATGGTTGGAGTGTGCATCTGATTTAACAGGGAAAAGGGAGGGAAGAATAATATTTTTCTTTCAGAAATTGAACTAGAGTTTTGATTTTTCCTAATGGAGAAACACATTGCTTCTCTGCTGGCAACTGGGATATTCTCCACAACAATTTAGTAAAACAAAATGCATTTGGGACAGGGCAGATGGGAGTTTTGGTTCTGCTTCTGAGAGCACACCCCACGTAGGCTGTGCCATTCTCTTCCCAACGTGGGTGCACCGTGGGGAAGGGGAGGGCGTGGGCTGAGCTGCAGCTCTCACGCTGCCTCATTGTTCCTCTGAGGGAGCAAAGAAAAGGCTCAGCTGGTGCCTTGCTAAGCTCAGGAGCAATGGACTGAGTGCTTCCTCATCTAATAAAGAGCAGAAGTCAATTATAGCACCACGCAGGAGCAAGGTTAATTGGGGCAGGAGATCCAGTGGCAGGGCTTTGCCAGTTCTCCCCTTTGTTCAGCACAGTTACATACCCAGCTGTATATTTAGTTATATATTCAATACCCTGAATGTAGGCCATGCTGTGGAAGAAAACTACCTCGAGCTTGAGACTTAAAAGAGAACTCCCATTTGAATAATTTAGATACAAAAGACCTCCTAATTTTTATTGGGGATGTGTTTTTGTTTCTTTCCATGGCCGTATAACACACAAGGATGTGAGGGAGCTCTTTGTTCTCTCCCTCTCGGGTGCTGTACATCTGTGCAATGCAGAACTACCTTGGCTCTCTGTACTGACATTAAGAAAACCAAGATTTGTCTGCAGACTGAGTGTGAGGAGTGTTGTCTGCCAAGAACCAGCTGAGTCAAGTTATGGGGGAAGAAAAGTAAAGTTTTAAGGTGGGCTATTGGTTTTTCTGACTGAATTAGTTATGACTCTAATTGACAAAGAAACCAGAGCGGCACAATAAATATCCCAGGCTTATAATGATCAATGCTGCAAAGTGACAAAGCAAGTCCTGAAGCTGGGAGATGGGAGCACTCAAGTCTTTCAGCCTTGCTCCTTATAGGAAGACACTGATATCTCTGTGTCACTATGGACCTTCTTTGGAAAGATAAGAAACCTTATTATCAACATTGTCCTGTCAGGTGCTGCAGAAACCTAGCAGAAAATGTTGTCTGCTTTCTCAGGTAATTTTTGGTATCAGAATCAGAGGCAGCTGTCAAAGGCAGTCAGGAATTAAAGAACCACAAAGGAAAAGACTATTTATCGACAGGAGAAATGGTGATTTCAGCATACCAGAAAGTTTTGAGCCATTGACTTTCATAGCTGGTGATGAAAACGATGATTTTTCACTGCTGGGTTACAAAATCCCATTGACTGCAGGAGATAACTTGTGCTGTTAAACACAAGTGCACATAGATGATCAGGTGCAGAACTGCTACAGAGAGCTCCTGAAAGCCCACTGAAGGTACTACTTGTTTTGTTTATTGCTTATTTACTTATATAATGACAACAGTCAGTTTCAGAAGTCTCAGACACAGCCACAAATCACACTTTAGGCCAATGAAGAAAACCAGCCAAGAGTGTGTGTGCACTTACTGGCTGTGGTGGAAGCTTGAGTCAAACCAAAAGATGATTGACCTTTGCAGTGTGAATCTGAGGCTCTACCAGCCTGTGCTTTCACTGGTTGCTTGCAGAAGTCAACATTACCATGTGTACTCCAGACAGAAGCTCAGAGTATCATTTATTACTGCAGTAAATCCATGTGGTCCATTTGTATCCAAGCACATTTCCACACCTGGAAGAGGCAGCCAGGGCAGCTGCAAGGTGCCAGGCATGAACCTTAGGGTACAGTGAGCAGACATTTGTGTGCCAGACAAGGAATGTATTTTGGTTGCTGGGTTGGGTTTTGCATAATTTAACTGTGTCACACTGTTCTTATTAGCCCCAGCCACCCTCAGTATAAAATAACCTGGAGGCATAGGCTGCTCCTGGTGACAAACCCTCTCAAGTTTTTCGAAGTCACATCTGAACAAGGCAAAGCTGTTACTTGTCTCTGTAGACTGTGAAGGAATCTCACTAGCAAGCTCCAGTGTGGATATCAGCAAAGTACATGTACATTTACATACTTGATGATTTCCACAATAGATCTTGCCCATGTTCTCAGAAAAGCCTTGGTGAGCAGCCTGAGAGAGGAGAGCTGGCCAAAGTCATCCATCCACAAGGGCTGGGCTCTCTCACAGAGAAAACTTGGCCTCATGACTTAGTTATTGACTGTCCCACTTGTTATGATGGTGCAGGTAAGGCAGGAAGAGCCATCTGAGTCTATTGTGATGACTTTTGTCATGGACAAAATGCATTTCTGTTTGCTTTTTAGTTGTTCCTTTTATAGTCATAAACTGTGATTGACTGAGGTTGAAAAAACTCTGAACTTGCTGGGGGATGCTGACGTCTATAAAGGGGAGAAATTGTCACATCCACAGTTTGGGTTCTCTGCTGACCTCCAGCCAGGTCTTAAACACTTCCAGGGATGGAGCACCCACAATTTCTGTGGGCAACATGTGCCAGTTCCTCACCACTCTCACAGTAAAGAATTTCTTCCTAATATCTGACACGAATTTCCTCTCTTTCAGTTTCCAGACAGTCCTTAGCAGGAGTGATGAAGAGTGGCACGGGGAGCCTCTGCACATCCCATGTGCCTTCCACCCTGCAGCTGTGTCTCCTTGAAGCTGTCAAGCTGAGGCTTGGCTGGTTTGTGTGCTGCTCCACTGCTCTTTGCTGAAGGGTGGCCTCCTCCAGTGAGCTATCACTCACTGGTAAATGATAAGGGAAGGCCGCTGAGGCTTCACTAACTGCGTTCATTACAAACGTTGTAATTGTAAAGATTTGCTATAATTCAGTTAGCTGCCCTAAAACCCTTGGCAAGCCACATTATTGAAATGATTATTGTTACAAGATTGTTGTAAATTGGAGTCAATCATCCAGACGTGAAATTGTCTTTTTTATATCTGTGTGGTAGGGAACAGTCTTCCTCCTTTTATTTTTTTAAATTACAATCTCCTGGTTATTGTACCTCGAGTACTTTATTGGACAATGGGATGCCTTCCCAAAAAATGCAATTAAGTTTTCTCATCTCTTCAACAGAGGCGCCCTGAGTCCTTCTAGTCTGACAGCTCACAGTTACTCCTAGCAGGTTTTTTGGTGCTGCAGGAAAACAGCTGTCAAGGATCACACAGGTACAGCTGACTCTCCTTTCCAGTGCAGCTGCATTGGACCAGAGCTTCTCCACCTGTGCCCTGTGGGAATGGCTGCAAACTGTTGCAATGTGTTTTATTCATAATGTTTTTTTCTGTTTCCCCCCTGTATTGTTAATTCAGTCCAAGTTGTATCCTCCCACCTAGTTACCCATCTTACCTTAGACCATGCCTCTTGTTACAGAATGTTCCCCGTCCCTCCTCCTACCGAGTTGTCAATTCTGTCTTGTCCCAGCCCCTTGCTTTGGAAATCCCCTGGAAATCCCCTGTTCTTAAAAGCCCAATTGGTTTGTTCAGACTGTTCCCCTCCCCCTGTGCCTCCTTATTGGTTTAGGTGTTGTAAACCCTGCCTTGTGCTCCTCCCCAGTCCTTTCCCTATTGGTCACAAATTTGTACCCGTCCCTAAAACCTTTCCTGTATAAAAGTCTCTGCACAAGGAGGTTCAGGATCTTTCGTCCCTGGATACTCCTTGGACATAAACCTCCTTGGAAACCACATGAAAGGCCTCTCCCTGTCCTTGCTTCTGCCTGCACCTCAGTACATCATAGTGCCATAGGGCCTATGCCCAGCTGTATCTCAGAGCACTTCTGAGAACAGCCCACGAGTTGTCAGGAGGTAGTGGGGGAATCCAGCACCACGTCACTCCACCTGTGCCCTGTGGGAATGGCTGCAAACTGGACAATGGAAGACATGTGTGGACATTTCCACACACATGCCAAAAGAACACACCACAGAAGAGTACTTAATCAATATTTAAAGTTTCAGCAGATCTTTGTTGGTTATAAAACCTGTCGGCTGCTGTGACAGCCCTGTGCAAGATGACATGTTAATTATTTTCAGAAGAGGATTCCCAGGTTTGAAGTCGTGAAGAGGCACTGGACTAGCCCACCTGTTGAACCTCTGAAAATCTTGATTCCTCCCTGGTGTTCAGGCCTGGTGTTTGTTGCAGTCTGAGGAAATATGTGACCCTTGCTGCTGCTGCTCCCACTGTGTCCTTCTATTACTTGAAATGCCCTGACTGCCAAGCAGGGAATCTTCTCCATATTCAGGACATGTTATGTCTCGTGGACAAAGGCAATTGGATGTCTGGAGATTATCTTGGCCATTACAAATGCCAGTACAAGGATGAGAGCTGCTGTGCCTCCTGAAGAGATAATAATTTTTATACTATGTAATATAGCAAATATCTTCAACTTTTTCTGAGGACTAGGTCAGTAGCTGTGACAGGCTTGGTACGAGTATTCCATGGAAGGGGTTCTTCTTACTTGACCAGAGGTGTGGATGTGGCAGGTAAAATATAGTCCAGCACACTTGTTAGCAGTAGGTAATTTGGTATTTATGAGTCTTCCCTGGAATGGACTTCCAGCTCAGTCTAAGAGAAAAGCTGTGTTTATGCTCTGGTTGAACTACACCCTTCATAGGAGCAGGGGAATGGGAAGGAAATAGCACTTTATATCAGAGGCTACTTCTTTAGATTTTGTGGCCAGTTTCCTCTCCAAGCAAGAACAGGTGTCTCTAGGCCTGGATTTGTAACAGGAAAAAAAATATTAGAAAGAATCAGTCCTTACATCTCTTGTGAACCCCTTGTCAAATGGTAGCACCTGGTGCTCCTGTGGAAACTGTGGGAATAGGCACTTCAGTTATTCCTTGCACAACCCTTAAAATTATTCAACTGATAAGTGAAAGTCCTTGTTGTTTTGGAGCTGAAAGCACAGATCCCAGCAACTGTGAAGAGAACAGTGGGAAAAAGGGCCAAACAGGACTGTATTATGCTTGCAGAAGCAGAGGGAAGTTCTTGCTGTTTCCTGGCCTCTGTGGAAGCAAAACTGCCCCAGAGTCTCCTTTTCTCTCTGTCTTGTGCAAAGAAACCAGGAAGGCTGGAGTGAGAGAAGGGAAAACTGCAGTGCATCTGCTGTGGGCATATGTGGTGTGCCATCCTTGGTAGCACTGCAGGATATCTCCTCTGCTCATTCCAAGGAGAAGACCTCTGGGGGAATGGCACAAGGGAAATAGGCTTTGATCATTTCTCTTCCCTGTGGAGAAAAGAGAAAATATTTTAGGGGACAGAAAGCACAGATTACCCATGAAACCTCTTTCAAAGCTACCACCAGATAAAGCATGAGTGGCTGTGACAGACACCCCAGACACTGGTTTTGGCTATTTTAATTTGTCTTTATTTCTCTTTATTGTCCCTGGCTGTCACCCATGCAGTGTGCTGTGCTGGGTTAGGAGCACACAACATGCCAACCTTCATTGTTTAACTTTTACTCTTCCCTGTTCTCAGGGTCACTCAGAATATCTTATTGAGGTGTGACTGTCATGGGTCCTTCATACCACTGCAGCTTTCATGAGCATCCCTGAAGCACTGCCTGCCATGCTTCTCCTATCTCACACAGAAAAAGCAGGTGGCTTGGTTGTGGGAGCAATGAAAGATATTGAAAAGAAATTCACTGGAAAAGAAATTATTTTCTACCTAAATAGAAAAATTGTCATAACTTCAGGCAGAAAATACCAGATCAGGTCTATGGAAGCTACTCCTACCTAGAACCCAGGAGCTTGTGGAATTTTAATTATATGAGCCCACATAATAATAACTGCACTTTTCTTCTTTTTTCCCCCAATTTATGTATTCAGCTGAAACTAAAGCTATTATTGTATCAGTGATCAAATACCTTATGTCCAACCCACTACCTCCCCCAGGGAGAAGGAAACATCAAATGCCTTGCAGAAGAATCTGGGGTAAAGTTGAAAATGAAAAGTTGCTGATTTCAAAGAGGGCAGTTAAAATGCTGGTCAAATTGAGAGCTGAATGGATTACTGAGGTGAATATAAAGTTCTTCTTTTGTTGTGTGGGGTTTTTTTCCCCTTCTGAATCAAAATGTTTCAAAGGCGTTTTAAAAAACTGAATTGATATAATTAGTACAAGCCCATGAGAAGTGATTAAATTACTAAGTATGGCCACTGCTACGGCTACATAATGGAAGCCTTCAGTTTTTATTAATTCCATGTTTGAAAATTTGGATTAAACACCCAAACTAATAAGTCAAAACATTGATGTAAGATCCAAAGGACAACAGCATTGTCACTCTGTATAGCAGGGCACCAATTCAGTGCTTAATTGGTACAAGAGCTGTAATAATATGGCTCATGTTTAATTAATAAGAGTTCTAACTAGTCATGAAACTTTTAAGAGCTCTTGGTGCTGTGAAATCGTTGTAGTTTACATCCAGTGTGCTGCAAAGCTTTTCCTCTCTGACATCTCACTCTGATGGGGCAGCTTCACTGGATACAGGCAGCACATGTTTGTCAGCATATCACAAAAGCAAAAACTGTATTTGAAGGAGATTTGCCATCCATCTCATTAAAAAGACTGGAATTAATCTTGGGTTTTGCTTTCCCCTAAGAGGAGCAGGGAAAAACCTGGCAAAGCTGGGCAGTTAAAATAAAGTGGTCAAAACATTTGGTGATGTCTTGATTAGCTCCCACTGTCCTCCTTCTTGCTGACTCCTATAAGCACTTACAGACTGTCTTGAGAAAGGGCTCTCTTGGCATTTTATAGATTTTTCCAGGCAGAATTTTTCTATATTAAAGGAACAGTGTTCAGTTTAATGTTCCAGCCATATGCCAGAATTTATAATCCTTCCCATTTAAAGCAGTTCATCTGAATTTGATCCCAGTCCCATGCAATAAAAAAAATATAATTAAAGGTGAATGTAAAAATTATTGAACAAATATAATAAAAAGGTAATTAAAGTGTTCAGATATAAAATGCAAGAAACTAAGGTGAGCCCTAACCTCTTAAATTATTCTTAAAGCAAATATACTTAGTCATGTAGCGTCATCCTTTCTTTTACTTTTTGCCCAGACCTGCATGAAATTCTGTTAAATCAGGAATACATTCTAGTTATTTTTACCCTAATGCCTACTAAGATTCATGGGAAGGATAACTTGCTATTAAATAGGCTTCTTTTTTTCCTTAGGATCAGCACACTCATGGCACGGTGCACTCTGTGAGCTACCAGCTCTGGATTCCTGTATGAACCTGCTGTCTGCAAGTTTCACCTGGTGCCCTTGCTGGTGTTAAGAGGAGACAGTGGAATCATTCTCTTTTCCCTTTCTTGTTCCTGCCTATTCACAAAAAATGTTTGCAAAAGAGCTGTCAAGTCCAATTGAGTACTCTGCAGGAGATAGCCCTTTGCCATAAGATTAATGGGAATAATGTTCTAAGGGAAGTGCCCGATTATCTGTAGGGCTAATCCTATAGCCAGGTATTATATGGTGATCAGGAGACTTCAGAGGAGTGGGAGTAGGGCACCTGGTTCTTGGAAAAGAGTTAACTCAAACTGCAAAGGCACTGAAAGGAGGAGGGAAGAGAAGGCCTCTATAATGTTAGTAAAGTTTGAAACCATGCTGATCAGAAAGTAGTTTAGCAATTAATTTCATAAATTAAAATATCTATTTTCAATATTTCATGAACTTTAAAATACCACATCCATTATGTTGTGAGGCTTGAGAGCAGCTTTAAATTCGGGGTACATTTTTCTTTATACCAGATTGCTAATGTGAAATGCAGTGTCATTAGCAGGGGTGTTGTAGTGAATCTTCTGAGTCTTGTAGCTGTGATCAAAGGTGGAGTGGGCTGTCGATGGTGATTAATGAAGATATTGACCCTATTTTTTCAGCAAGCTAAAGTGAGAATTTGTTTTTAATCCTTTATAAAAACAAAACCAAGCAGAGTCTAAGGCAGGCAACAAATAAGCAGACACTTCTTCGTGTGCACGAGATACAGCAAATAGGATAAAAGCTATTTGTGCATTTAGTGGTGCTTGTTGTTTAACACATTCTCTAATGGCACCTGCTGCTGCTCCTAAGTTAATGCACTTGACTGGTTTGGTTCTCAGGCTTGTGGCTTTGCTTTGTGGGAACATTCAAAAGCTTGATGAGTGAAGCTGAAGATGGGCTAGAAGTTTTGAAGTCAAATCAAACATCTCCTAAAGTCTAAAGTCTCTGGTTTTTGAGAGTTTCATTCTGCCCCACTGTACAGGTGCCTAACATTTTAAAGTTCTTTGGGTGGCTTGTGACAGTCGGTGGTTACATCCAGGATGAAAACCTCTGATGTGTCTTCATGGTGAGGGCCATGAGGAAGATTGTGCTCTGCTGCAGTGGCTCCTGGGACCTGTAGATATTCCCTGCTGCTGTGATCCCTCAGAGCCAGAGCCATGGGGTCAGTTTTGCTGTGCAAGAAGAGGGGCAGGGGTGGTGCAAGGTGCTGGCTGCAAGCTGCCAGGGACAGGGAGGGCTGCAGAGCCATCCCTGTCCAGACCCTGAAACAGCTCCTGGTGGCCCCACCACAGATCACTGCTGGTAATTGCTTTTCTGAGCTGTGCTTCAGTCAGCTCTGGGGTCAGGGGCCTTCTTGGATAACAACCTTGGGTAAGTGGGAATTTCCCTCCTGTCATTTGTTCAAGAACGGACCACTGCTGAGGGAAGAGCAGGTCTCTGATTCGGATTTTTCTCCATAATGCTTATGTTAGAGATGTGATGCAAGTGTTGATGTTGGAGGAAAGCTCTGGCTAAAATGCTGGCCCCACTGAAGTCAGTGGCATCCTGCCCACAGAATTTAAAAGTGCCAGAATCTTGTCCTTTATCCTTCTATTCTGAGCCTCATCATCCTGGAAGATGCTCAACCAACAAATGAGATATATGACCCTAATGAGGAAAAAACTCCCCAATGCTAAGAAAGATTGCAGTGGCTTAGGAGTGCCTGGAGATGTGAGGGATGGGTCTCCTCTCAGGAGCAGAGCCAGCTGGCTTCCAGACACAGGCTATTGGGGCAACTCTGCTGATAGTGTGATGACAAATGCAGAGAAATAGCAAAGATAAATGTCCCAAGGCTTGGAGTATTAGAAAATGCAATAACAAACTCAACTTTTGTCTGCCAAAAATCAAACTGACACAATTTGGGAGGAAATATGCTGGCATCCTGTCCCTCTGCTCCCTCTCCGTCTCCTGACTCCCAACCTCCCTTTTTTATCTTCTTTGATTTTTCCATCTGGCTCATCTAGTTGAAATTTGAACTGAGTCTGAATTCATATTCCTTTCAGGATTTTGTGGGATATCTTGCATGGTAATCTGTCTGTCTGACATCACTGCTAGATTGTGAAATCATTAAACCATGGTTTCTCCTTGTTGCCACAATAAAAACATGTATTATAGCAATGCCCCTTTACTGTTTTGGTGGTTACAGCACAACTCCCACTTATGGTCTCCATGACTTGGGAAAGAATTATGCACTGGCTGAATTTTTTAGCAGACATAACAGCAAACCATATTTGGGAGCTTGTGGGGAGGGAAGCATCATCCAAAACCAAACAGGACTAGCAACTAAAAAATGCACTGTGCTTGCAAATTTTAATAAGCTCTTATTAGAGATGGACTTGAACCAGGACCTTGACTTCAATGAAGTACGGTGGGAGTTGGGAGTCCAGGCCCATATCAGACATGTCAACATGTCTCTGTAAAAGATTGAACCAAACCCAAAAACTCAAGGTCCATCAGTTGAGGCCAATCAGACACAGAGACCAAACCAGTGTAAACTGCATGAAAAAAGACTCCTTTGTTTTGAAGCATGTACAGACAAAGATACTCAAGAAAATAAATATATTGCAGAGGTATTTTATTGCCTTTTCAGATGATTTCTGTGGAGTGTACTTTATGAGCTTTGGCCACGTTTTCACATTTCTGGTGAATAAAGCTCTCATTGTTCAAAGGGTGTCACCTGGTGACTCATGAATTTCTTAAAATGCTGCTTAAAAAACCCCTCATGTGAAATTGAGAGTGCTGCTCTGTATGTTCCTATGAGCCTACAGAAAAATGAGCCACTTCTGAGCCTGATCAGTTACTGGACTGGGGAGTCTCAGACAATTTGAGATTGATAGACACAGGGAAGAAGTGAAAATACAGCATCATCTCTGCTCCTCACAGAAAATAAATCTCCTTGATTTTTGTGTCACAAGTGCTGATTCTGTATTTCCAACTCAGGACTTCACTCTGGAAGTATGAGCTGAATTTAAAGTGAGTCTTAAGTTATTTTTTAATGAATGTCTGCCTTCTCCTTCCTTGAGTCAATGCCAGTGCAGACATGCCTTGCACAGAGCTAACAGATAGCAGGGAGATCAAAATGATGCTTAGCCAGGCAAACAACTGGTGTACATGATTTCCCTAATATTCTTGGACAACCTGGATGAAGCAAGTTCTCTCAAACCAACCTTCTCCAGCAGCTTCACAGTGGTGTGCTCAGGTTCTGTGTGTGCTGTGTGCCTGCAGCCCAGCCAGAACTTTGCTGTTGAGGGAAACGCCCTTCCCAGCCAGGTGAATGTCTGTAGTCTGTAGAGTTGCAGCTGGAGTTATTTTCAGAAAGTTGATCCTAATACAGAATCCCATCAAAGCACTTTATAAACCAACTGT
This sequence comes from Acrocephalus scirpaceus scirpaceus, assembly GCA_910950805.1. NCBI lineage: Eukaryota > Metazoa > Chordata > Aves > Passeriformes > Sylviidae > Acrocephalus > Acrocephalus scirpaceus. The sequence goes on along the minus strand of OU383774.1, from coordinate 110,596,675 downwards.
GGATAACTGGCATTCTTTTGATGTTTCCATTGTACCACTGAACCTATGTATTGGCAAAACCATTAGGCCAGCCCAAACAGTCTTAGCCCTCCCCAGTGTGGTCATCTTGGAGATCAGATTTTGCTGTATCTAACCACTACTGTGCCTAGTGCACCTGTGGCAGAGTTAAATTACCTGTATGTAAGCTCTGGGATCTCTCTATTTTTCTTCCTCTTTCTTGCTGTTTCATCATCTAGTATTCTAGGAGCATTTTAGAAATACAGTAGCTAATCCTCTGCTTAAAACTAGTTGAAGCAAGAGGAGTAGAGATCCACATCAATATCTCCAAAAAGAGGTTGGTAAAGACATGTTCATACAATGTTTTCAGCTCTTAAGGAATACCTTTACAATCAATATCAACAGCTGAGAAATGCACCCTGCCTGGGGAAGGAAAGAATGCATGGAAAGATTTTCCGCTTCGGGGAAATCTGAATGCATGTGTGTAATTGAGATCTTGAGAATGGGGTTTATACCCATTTTATACATGAGGATACAAGGGGACAAATTACACTGGCTACTATGACAGGTTGTCACTAGGGAGAAGGCCTTTTACTCCCATCTCTGGGAGGCTTTGCTGCATTTCCATTTTGCATTGTACAGGTTTGCTGCTGTAGGGCTGCACTCAGGCAGATGGTTACTGCATGCCTGGAAGCACAAGTGAGGAACTGGAAAGGAGAATTTATCCTCTCTCAGAGAGAAAAAATGCATCCTCTCTGGCAGCAGGGCCTGCAGGAAAACTTGGCATTGAAGATCTTTTCCCTTTTCTGCAAAATACTGAAATATTAGGAGGAAAAATTGAGGGTGGGCAATCTCACTGTAATCCCTCTTTGCCTCAGAGATAAGGAGCCAGGAGACACCTCTAAGTGGTTCCCCTGGGAGAGGGATAAGGTTGTGTGTGCACTGACCATAAAGGCCTAAGTAGCTGATTAAAATGTATTTGCAGACACTCAGGATGAACAGATTTTCAGAGATGCCGAGAACTCATAAATGCCTTTGAAGCCACTGTGAGACTGCAGTACCTTTGAAAGCTCAGCATTATCAAACTGAGCCATGCCTTAATATACAGAACAAAAAATACGCTAAAATTCGCACTCCATAACCTCAAGTATTGTGCAAGTTTAAATGCAACATACCAAAAAAAGATAAAAATTAACACAGTGCTCAACTTACAATATTTAGTGAACATATCGATATTTTTGTTCTAAACACTAAAACTCTAATAAGGACACCAAGCTATAAGCAATTTACATCCAAATCAATGCATTGACTGGACAGCGAATCCCCAAATTACTAAACAATTCAAAGTTAGTGTATTTTTCCATGCAACCTTTCATATTATTAGCAGCAAACAGAGTCCTAGTTACTCACATGAATGCAGCAACTAACCAGTAAATAGCTAAATATAGGTCTGCCTATGCTTTATTACAATATGCCTGATGGATAATCCTGCAAAGCTTTTTTAGTTTAAAAGGGCAACCTGTTATTAGTTCCCAAAATTCCCTTTTTAAGGTGTGAAAACTGAGTGCCCTCTTAAAATTTAACTTTCCCCCTGTTGTGTACGCTGGAGGTGCCTGAAATGCAGCCTTAGCCATTTTATTTCAAAGAAATCACATGAAGCATCAGGTAGCAGTGACCTTCCATGACTAAAGATATGAGCTCCATTTTTCATTATTGTAACTCTTGGCCCCAAATGCTGGAGAGGAAACAACAGACTTCAAATCATTCTACAGAGAGTACAGGGGATTACACAGTGGTAACACGGGAAAATCAAAACAAACTAACTCTTTATGCAGCTAAAATCCTGCTGCAGTTCAGCTACAGATTTCATCGTTCTGCCTAATGGGATTAAGGCACACAACAAGGGGCTCCATTCTCCAGTATTGCTGCCTTATTCCTCTAAGTGCTGCCCAATTTCAGAGCCAGGAAGATTCATGAAAGAGTGCAAATACCAAATGACAAATATTTTCCGTTTTTGATGATTGACTCTGAAGAAGCTTGACTTGGACACTTTTGCTAACGAGGTGAAGTCATCTGCTCTGGAAGTCAGTGCTCTGGGAAGCTTGCAGATGAGTTCCATGCTTGGCACCATTCCCCTTTTGAAGTTCCAGTTTGTGGCTTTGTTTTCACTCTCCTTACTTTAGGGTTCTGCGTGACTTCATTCAACCACAAATGCAACTCTGCCTTTTATTTACTAGCCAAGGAAATACCGGCCCACTGCTTCAGAAAGGGATGATGTTCATGTGCAGCAAGGGCCAGCAGCTCCCTGGAAGCAGAGAACCACAGGGGTCTCCTCAGGGGTTCACAGGGTCTCACCAGCCAGGGCTCATCTCATCACCCCCTGCAAGGGAGCAGAAGAGGTCATGACATCACAGGTTCAACCAAGTTTCCATGCAAGGCCATGGTGATAGGGCTGGGTCCAGGTCAGACCAGGAGGTCAATCCACAGGTCATATCCAGTGAATGTCAGGCAGGTCCACAAAGACAGAGGAGGGCCAAGGTCAACATGGAAAGAATTCTTGGGGCAGGGCTGGCAGGCAAAGATGTTCTCAAGGCTACATATTAGAGCTTTTATGAAGTGTAGATTTTAAAATTATACAAGGAAACAGCAAGTACTGCTTGAAAAGTTAGTGTTGTATTTCTTCCACGTTGCTGTATCCAGCTTTCACTGTGCCATTGCCTGAGAGTCCTGGGCTAAGCTTTCCTGTACTAGTCACAAAGAGATGCTCTTGCCCCAGACACCTCAGGTAGAGGCCAGTGTTTATATCTGCAGCTTCACGGGGCAGATACAAGGCTACCAGTGCTCTGATTTCCCTGAGACGCTCAGCAGTGCATGATACTGCCAGAGACAGAAAATGGCACTATCTAATTTAGCTGGGACATGTACAATCTATTCAATGAAGAGATTGAGTCTATTAGATTCGTCTGTAGTTTTGCTCCAGCCACTCAATTGTAAAGGGGTTAAGCTGGAGACAAACAGTGATTCAATTCTATGACCAGACTGAAAACACAAATAAATCTGCTGCTCCTGTGTGCTAACTGTCCTGTGTGCCCAAGTGCAGGATGCTTTAATTGGGTGTAATAGCTCCAGGTCTGGACTTAGTATGTGCACATCAAACACTCCTTTGAAACCATGAACAAGTGCTATTTAAATAATTATTGTATTAGCATCATCATCTTTCTATATGGAAATGTGGAGCACATGGCACGCTCAACAGATGCCTATAGCTGCCATCCGGATAACATTATTAAAAAAAAAAAAAAAGAAAAGCCATTATATTTTTGGCATATTGGCTGAGAACACTCAGGAGGCTGAACTGGAGACTGCTGTCATATTTGTCATCCTGCTGATTGCTTAATGTAGAACACAGAAGGCCAGTGAAGTGTGAGAAAAGCAAGACATTGTGGAGGACCAAAGCCTGAGCACTGGGAGTAGGAAATTACAAGCAGTGACCTACAGTAAATATGCAACAAATGTGCAGAAACCCAGCTTCTTGCAGGCAGGGGACAGGCTGTTGACTGGGAACAAAGCTTCAGATTTCTCTGAGTGTTTAGAAATTTTCAGTGCTGTGGATGCCATGTCCTAAAAGTCTTGGAGGAGGAATATGGGCACTGAGGCTGCCAGCTGATTCATGGGGAGCAGCTGCAAAGAAAATGCCTCTTCCTGCCCTCCCAGATGGATGAAAACTGTCATGAAAGGGCGCCTACAAGGGAGGGTTGGACTTCAGCCTCCAAGCAGATTTGTGTAAGTCCCTAGATGGGAAAAAACCCACTTCTCAAACTTCCTGAATATCCTGCTCAAAGGAAGGACCACTTGTCCTCCCTGTGAGAATTTTTCAGGGTAATGTAGGGCACAGGGAAGAAAGACTCTGCTAGACCAGGAGCTGGAGCCTGCATCTGCTGGTTTCAAATGGCTCTGAGATAAGACTTTTCTGAGTGAGAAAGTTTCCTCCTGTTCCAAAGGTGGGAAGAGGGCTGGGAAAAGGAGCTGCCAGGAGGAGCTGAAAATGGGGAATCCCATGTGAATGAATGTCCTTGAAAAAGCAGAGCAGATGCTTGAGCTGGATGCTTTTTTATTTATTTGTTTTTATGGATGTTCTAGAATAAGAATCAAGAATAACATTCTTGATTAGTTTTATTGCTCCTTAATATCATTTAGAAATGCTTTCTGACAAATGCAGGAACTACAGGGAAATACCTTTCTTGCTATGGAAACACCACAGTGATTTATATCAGTTTAAGGAGTTCTGCTTCTGCAAGTTCTTTGCAGCATTAAGGTAATTTTTGTGGTTATTTTTTGAATACAGAATGCTCCTGGTACATCACACGATGCTTCAGAAATTGCCCTCCCTTTCCAGGATTTCTGTGTAATCTGCTGGATATTCAATGGCAACACACAGATAGCTGGGACAGAGATCGGGCAAGTGACTTCAGTTTTGAAATGTGACTGGATTTTGTGCATTCAGTTCAATTTTGGTTGCAAACAAAATTATGATGGAGGTCTTAATTTCTGTTTCTCAGGAGAACCATGTGAGTAAGAGGAAGGAGTATGTGTGCCTGCATGAGAGAGAACATAGTAACTGTTATGGTAAGTGACGGGTGAAAGAGATTTATTCATTGTTAATTTGCCTTTCCTCTGTTTCATTGCCCATATAACGTGCAGTTTAAAAATATACACGAGCTAATTAGGAGACATTTTCTGGAAGGGAGTCACAGCTGCATGATGTGAAATTTCTGCAATCAGTGAAAAAATGTAAGGGGCTTGTTTACACAGTTCAGACATCCAACTTCAGCTACACTGCCACGAATGGCTGAACTTGTGATATTCCTTTCTTCCTTCATAGTTAGGTATTTCTCTGAGAACTTGTAATACTGCCTGTAATACTAAGCATTAGGCTGCTCTTGAAGTATGGTTTGTGTACACGAAAGCTTGACCATTTTTTGTGTTGTTTGAATAAAACATATTTTTACATATCCTCTGCAAAATTTGTTTCTTGTCTGCAATATTTTCTCCCAGGGATATTGCCAGTGTAATTTCTAGAGCTCCTTTAGGTTTCCATAGGTTTTCACACCCTTAGATGAGGAATGATTTGTTTTCCACTGCCTCAAATCTGTCATTATTTTTGGTGCATGTTCGCTTCCTACCTTACAATACTTAAATTTTTTGAAGAGTATTTTAAGGAGTTCTCTAGTTGGTTATCTCTATGTTATTCATTACCAGAAATTTATCATCGTATGGTACCTTCTTCTCACTTCTAGATGTGTATAAACCACAAATAACTAGTATTATTTTAAGTGTACAATAGTCATATTATAGTGACAAATAGAATCAGAATTATTTATGGCATGTATTCATTATTGCATTATATATAATGTTAGTGTGTGCAATAATACATAGAATGTACATTATGCAGCTGGCTGTGTTCTGTGTAACACATGGGACTTGAAATCTAACAAAACCAGAAAAACACCTTCAATGAACTGTATGAAAACCATACTTTCAATGCAGTTTTTCCCTTTTGATAGTTGTGTTTGTGAAACTGAGATCCTGGAAAGCCACGAAGATGTCTTCATCATGAAAGGTGACCTTTTTCAAGATCCCACGTCCTGTGTGGTTAAATGGCTTATGCATTTATTAGCACCTTTAGATTCAGAGCCTGCCCACTTGGTGCTAGCTGAAGAATATTTTGCCTTCTCCGATGTCAGTTTGTGCTATAACACATTCCAGAAAATTCCAGAAAACCTGTGAAGAAAAGTTATCATAGGCTTAAGACTCATGAACCTTAAACGGTTTGGAAAACCTTTAGATAAAGTTCGAGAAGGGCAGGCTTACACTTTATAAATATTGACTAGTTAAAGGACAAGGCTCAGCAAATAAGCCTTGATAGAGTCAATTGAACACTTCTTATAATGTGTGAATTAAGTGCTGCTTCCCACTTAAAGGTTTTATTTTGCACCTACTGTGTTCTTCAAGAAGGTTCCTGAGATCCTCTGGGATACCGGAGAGGAATTTTGTTGCAGAAGGGAGATGATAATTTTTAGGCTGTCACAGAAGCCATACTCTGGTGGGACAGAGATTAGGAACAAACAATAAACTTCCACAAACAGATCAAGAAGCTGGCCTGGAAATCTGAAGGTCCACATTGAACTTCACTTGAATTCCCAAGTTTACTGGAAGTAATTATAGTCTGAAGATGGAAACTTCACTCAGGCTTGTGCAAAACTCAGCTCTGAAACAGACATGTTTGAAGAATTGTGTGAGTTCTTAAAGCTATTTAGGAAACAGAAGGTGGATCTTAATATCCACATCTAAGGATTAATCATCTGCAGCTGGTGTGAAATATTCACAAGTGAGAATAAAAGTAAGCCTTCAGGCCTTCTGGCGAGGAGATAATCGGGTGGTTATGACACTGCAGTGACAGCCCTGAGGTTTCCTGCTCCTTAGGGCCTCTGTAGATGGCACAGCCGTACCAGCAGGACAGTCCTGTGCATGTTTTGTGTAGGGGGTTATGCCTTTTCCAGGATATTATGTGCTACTGATCATTCCCAGACAGTTTTCACTGAGATGGTTTCAAAAATAGTAGCTCCTTTTTTTGCCTAACAAAAGAAGTCAGAAGATAATTGGTTCTTAGTAAATAGCACAATACAATTTAGTTGACTGTCAAAAAAGCCCCCAACAAGAACAAAGCAGCAAACAAAACTCAGTAGACCAGTGATTCCACAAAATATAAATATGAGCAGGACAATATGTGCTAATACCCCTGTGATCACAAGAAAGCACAGGAAAACAATATCTATAAAGCTTCTCAGGCATGGCCTAGTCATAAGATCTACCCTGATTTACACCAAGTCCTGGCCCAAGATATATTACTGTAGTTGCTGCTGCTAGTTTTGTGAATGAAGATGAAATTAAGTTCAAGGTGACCAAGAAAAACTTGTACATGCCAGTGAAAAAAACCCCAAAAAACCAGTAGAAATCAATGTAATTTTAGAAAGAACAGAACTATTCTGCAAATATTGATATCTTCTTTGTCTCTTTCCATTACATTTTTACTGTGATGAAGTCAGCTCTGGGAATTCTGCTTTGGTTCATCTTGACTTTTTGAAGACCATTTAGTTATTTTATACTCTGCAGCAGAAGCACATAATGTACATGGACACTTGCATCCTTCTTGGGGTTATTTTATAAGGGGTATGTGTGTGTGTATAGGATATAAACATATTTTAGCTTGGATGGGAGTACAGTTTGCTGGGTAAAAGTCTGGGTGGATGACTGGGCCAAAGAATGGTGTAGGAAGTAAAACCTAGCTGGTGGCCAGTCACCAGTGGGGTTCCCCAGGCTCAGTATTGGGGCCAGTCCTGTTTAATATCTTTATCAACAATTTGGAAAAGGGGATCAAGTGCACCCTCAGTCAGTTTACAGATTACACCAAGTTGGGCAGGATATTGATGTTCTCAGGGCAGGAAGGTCCTGCAGGGGGGTCTGGATAGGCTGGATTGATGGGCTGAGGCAAATGAACATGAGCCAGACGTGCCCAGGTGGCCAAGAAGGCCAATGGCACCTGGCCTGTATCTGCAGCAGTGTGGCCAGCAGGGCCAGGGCAGTGATTGTCCCCCTGTACTAGGCACTGGCGAGGCCAAACCTCAAATCCTGTGTCCAGTTCTGGGCCCCTCACAACAAGAAAGAACATTGAGGGGCTGGAGTATGTCAAGAAAAAGGGCAATGGAGTTGGGCAAGGGTCTGGAACACACATCTGGTGAGGAGCAGCTGAGGGAGATGGGAGTGTTTAGTCTGGAGAAAAGGAGGCTCGGGGCTCATTATTGCTCTCCACAGCCACCTGAAAGAGGCTGTAGCCAGGTGGGGGTCACTCTCTTCTCCCAAGTAACAAGTGATAGGCCAAGAGATGATGGCCTGAAGTTGTTCCAGGGGAGGTTATATTGTATGTTAGGAGATATCTTTTCACCACAAAGGTTGTTAAAAACATTGGGACAGGCTGCCCAGGGAGGTGGTGGAGCCAGCTTCCCTGGAGCTATTTAAAATATGTACAGATGTGGAGCTCAGGGACATGGTTAGTGGTGGACTTGGAAGTGCTGAGGTAATGGACTTGGCAACCTTAAAGTTCATTTCCACCCTGAATGAGTCTGTAATTCTATGATCTTTACTTGTGAAATTGCAACATATTCTTCACCAGAAAAGAAAAGGTGACTGTAATGCCCCCAAATCTGCTTCTCTTTGTAAACGCAGGTATGTGCTTGTAACTAAGTAAGATGCAGACCTGAGCCCACGGTGGATTCTCTGATGCCCAATAAAGGTTGAGCTCATTCTGTCTCCTCTCTTGGCCCACCTGTTTTTAAAAGCTTTTGGGAATTATGTGTCAGTGAGATCTATCCAGTTCTGTTGTGGTGACTATGAAGCAAGGGATCTAAAAGTAGTTGGGGACAGAGGGAGCAGACACACAGGCAGCAAGCACGGTTACAGAGGCTTAAAAATGAGGCTGAAAACCATTTGCTGCTACAACAAGTGTATGACTTCCCACTATCCCAGAATCATGTTCTACACAGCAGTGAGATCCTAGAGAAAGACAACGATGAGATCCAAAAGTACTCTCTGAAGTACTAATGAGATAAGGCAAAAATTATCTAATGCCTGGAGAGCTTCTCTCTTCCACCCCCTTCACATCTTGGGTTTTTTTTTTTTGAGAAAAATGAGTTTTTAACAAATCAAGTTATTTGAAAAAGCATCTAATATTGCAGGAACATAGTACATACAGGCAGCAGGCTCTAAAACTCAAGTTAATAAATTGCCAAGTAGTAAAAGTAGAGTTTTGTTGAAAAATTCTAGTCATCTGATATGTAGGTGTGTAGAATATGATAGTTTGTTGGCTTTCCCTGCTCACAAACCATGTGTTTTAAGTAGAAAAAAAAAAAAAAGAGAATTATTTATTCCTGGATGACTTTTGACAGTTGATCTGACAATAGAGTACTCTGATGACTTTGTACCAACCACATTTTGGTGACAAAATACACTGCATATGCTAGGGCAGCACAATTTTCTGTGTTACTTGCACAAGGTGTTGGTAAAAAAACCCTGCAGAAATCTCACCCTTCAACTGCACTTAGTGTCAGGGCAGGAGAGTAGCCCACAGTGGACTTGCTAGGTTTGTTTTATGGAACATCCCCATTCCTCTTCTCTTTCAGTTTCCATCGTTCCAAAGAAATACTCTCTTAGTGTATTGCACTATGGGAAGCACTTTGACCTTGCTCATGTGAACTAGTATCTTTGGTTGTTGCAGTTATAAACTTTAAATGAAGCTTTTGCACCTTAGTTAGAGTCTAATATCTAGCATGGGTTGGATCGTGGCTGTTGGATTGACAAAAAGTAACTGAACTATTTTTAATAGGCATCCTGTGATTCCATTTCAGTAGTTTCAAAATGATATCCCATTTGGCAATAGCTCATTTTTCAGCATAATGGGCCACAGAATTGTAAATATTTTGGTTTGACCCTGGAGATGAGGATTATAGGTCAAAAGTGTAAGTTCTGGGGCTGATCTGGTGCTGATCTGCTTCCTAGATAAAGGTGTGACAGCCAGTGGACACTGTCTACATCTTTCTTTTCCTAGAACTATAGAATGGTTTAGGTTGGAAGGGATCTTAAAGACCATCCAACCCCATGCCATTGGCAGGGACACCTTCCACTAGACCAGGTTGCTCCAAGCCCCATCCAGCATGGGCTTGGACACTTCCAGGGATGGGGCATCCACAGCTTCTCTGGGAAGCCTGTGCCAGTGCTTCACAACCCTCACAGTAATGTTTCTTCCACATACCATGTAAATTTCTCCTCTCCCAGTTTGAACCCATTAGTCCTTGCCCTATCACTACAGGTCCTGTTTGCTTTTATCTGATGATGTCCTGCAGTTGTTGCTCATCTTCAACTACAAATTCAGAGAAGGACTGCTTTTCCTCTTTGAAATGCCCAGGGCTCCTATGTGGTCTGGACAGACAGAGAACCAGATTTTCTTTCCAGAATTTAGTAGCCAGATAGCATATCTATAAATGTTGATGTTGTGGCTTCTTTTGCCAGATACAAATTGCAGTGGGAGTGTCATTAAAGGAAGAATGTTTAGCTTTGAAGTGACAGAGCTGTGTCAAAATTTCTGCACAGGCAGCCTGCAGATCCTGGAAGGCATTGTGACACCCACTACATTAGTTTCCATTGCCATGCTCTACTCAAATATAGACAAAAGACCAGCTGGGAATGACTCTTGTAGTTCCTGAAGCAGGACTCTGTAATGGCAGGGTTAGCAATGCCTGTGGTTATGTAGCCTGTGCAGGAGCTGGTCCCTCTTCTCTCTTAGTTCACTTCAGGTTTTCAGTTTCTCATGGATTTTAATAGGCTGACTTTCTTAGCATTTTTAAGATCTAAACTTAAAATGACTCATGTTATTAAATTAGTTCACTGACCTGATCTGGCTGCAATGGTTTTATGCAAAGGGCAGGGTAATTGCATTGCTATCTCTTTGAGTGATCGGCAGTCCTTGATCTGTTTTTCACTTACAATATGAATATTTAGGAACAACTGGAAAGAGACATGAAAGTATAAGCATGCAGGACAAACTGATGGAGCAGTCCCACCACTATGTCTTCTGCAGATAATTTCAACTTTACAGAGTGTCTCCTGCCTTGAATAAAGTGATTGCAAGGGGTCTCGTTGTACTTTCCAAGTCCTACTGCCCGACTGTTCCTGATATAAACCAGGATGCCATTTGGCATTTGGGTACCTGGGCACACATTGGCTCTTGCTCAGCTCCTGTTGACCACCATCCCCAGGCCCTTTTCCACCAGGCAGCTTTCCAGTCACTCTGCCCCAGGCAACTTTGCCTAAAGTTGCTGTGACCCAAGTGTGGGACCTGGCACTTGATCTTATTGATCTCATACCTTTGGCCTCGGCCCAGCAGCCCCCTCCAGCCTGTCCTGACCCCTCTGCAGAACCTTCCTGAAGCAGACCAACATTCCCATCAGCTTGGTGTCATCTGCAAACTGGCAGATCTATCCCTGGCCCCCTTTTCCAGATTGTTAATACAGATATCAAACAGAACAGGCCCCAGTACTGAGACCTGGGGAATCCCTGCCATGACTGGCTGCCAGATGGATGTAACTCCATTGCTCTGGGCCCAGCCCCACAGCCAGTTCTGTACACAAAGAGTGCCATGTCCAAGCTATGAGCAGCCAGTTTCTCCAGGAGAATGCTGTGGGAAATAGCATCAAAGGCTTTACTAAACTGGAAAACAAGGGCCACAGCCTCTCCCTCATGTACTAAGTGGGTCATTTTGTCATGGGAGGGGGTCAGGTCTGTCAAACAGGCCTTATATTAAGTACCTCAGCCTCTTCCTCTCCTTTGTCACTGGATTACCCCCCTGCAATCCAGCAAGGGCTGGAGATTGTCCTGAGCCCTCCTTTCATTGCTAATGTACTTATGGAAACATTTTTTATTGTCTTTTACAGCACTGGGTAGATTAACTTCCAGTCAGGCTTTGGCCTTTCTGACTTCCTCCCTGCAAAAACCCTTGAAAGCTGTGTAGGCCTCCTGCCCCTTCTTCCAAAGGTCCTAAACACTCTGGTTTCATGAGAGTTCCATCTGAGTTCCATGGGAGTCCCACCCGAGTTCCATCCCAGGGCCGGGCTGCCGGGCGGGGTGCGGCCGTGGAGCCCCGGTGTCTGTGACACCAGAGGGGACTCGTCCCCAGAGCCCGCGGGCGGCAGCGCCAGCGCCGCAGTGCGGCTCCAGGCAGCGCTGGGTGCGGCTGGGGGGGCACGGCTGGGCCGAGCCAGGGCCGGGCCGGGAGCACCAGCACCTGGGGAGCTTCCAAGGCTGGGGAGAGGGAGCAGGGGCTGTGGGGAGCACCTTGGGCAGGGCGGGTGCCACCACTGGGGCCAGTGCCCTGTCCCAGAGCCCCACATTTCCTGCCCCTGCTGCCCCAGCCACTCTCTCCCTGCTACCCGACCCCACTCAGCCCCTTCTCTCCCTCCTCCTCCTCCAGGCCATGGCTGGAAAGTTCACTAAAATCCTGCTGGTGCTGGCCATCCTGCAGTACGCACTGAGGGCAGATGCCCAGGCAGCAAAGACCACGGCAGAGGTTCTGACCCAGCGTGAGGAACAGCACAGCCAGATGACTTGGCTGGTGAGAAAGATTGTAAATCACTCAAGTGATTGGGCAGCTGGGAATAACTCCTGGTTTGTGAAGAGCAGGGCAGTCATCCTCTAGCATGGGCTGAGTTTAACAGTGCCTGCATCCTGCTTGTGTCCCGCTGCCCAGGTGTTGTTTCCTGCCTGCTCCTCAACTCTGTTTTCCAATTCAGGGGCCTGGGTATGCAGAGAACAACTGGCTTTACTCTAAAGACTGAGGCAAAGAAGGCATTAAATATCTCAGTCTCTTCCTTGTTCTATGTCACTGTATTTCACCCCATCCAGTGAAGGATGGAGATTCTCCTTAGCCCTCCTTTTTGTTGCCAACAAACTTACAGGAACATTTTTTATTCTCTTATATGGCAGTGAATATATAACCAGATTCAGTTCTAGTTGGGCTTTGGCCCTTCTGATTTTCTCCCTGCACAACCCCATGACAGCTGTGCAGTCCTCCAAAAAGGCTGACGCTTCTTCCAAAGGTCATAAACTCTGGTTCCATCTGAATTCCATCTGGTTTCTTTCCAAATCCCAGCCTGGCTGGGCAGGTTGTTGCTGTGGGGCTCCAATGTCTCTGACATGAGAGGGGACAGGTCCCCTGATGCCCTGTGTGGCAGTGTCACCATTGCAGTGTGGCTTGAGGCAGCAGTGAGTGGGGCAGGCTGGGGGAAGGATGAGGGACAGCACCCAGGGGAACTTCTAAGGTTGGGGGGAGGATGCAGAGGCTGCGGAGAGTGTCTTGGGCAGGGCAGGTTCCACTCTTGGGGCATGTGCCCCCACTGTGCATCCACTGTGGGGATGGCTGCCCCCATCCCTGGGCCCTACATTTCCTACCCCAGCCGCCATCTCCCCACCACCAAGCCTTGCTGAGCTGCTTTCTCCCTCCTCCTCCTCCAGGCCAAAGCTGGAAGGATGACCAAAATCCTGGTGCTGCTGGGCATGCTCCAATACGCAGTGAGGGTGGATCTTCCATCAGTGAAGGTCACAGAAGAGGTCGTGAGGCAGCATGAGAAGGAGCGTGTAGTGGAGATGAGCCAGCTGATGTTGATGGAGCAGAAGATGGAAAAGCAGCCTGAGCTCACCCCAGGAAGAATGCTGCTCTTGGCTTGCCAGGAGTGGTGGTTCTGGGTTGGTGCTGAAACCCTCCTCGTGCTCTTTGGGATCTACTGGCTGCCCAGGCAGAGCAGCTCTGACTGTGATGATGACAGCCAGTTGGAAACCTCCACCAGTGCCCAGGAACAGAGACAGGAGGAGGAGGAGGACTGTGAGGATAATCCTGACTCTCATGACCCACCAGAGAAACCCCCAGATAAGGTAGGGACCTCTGGTCCATTTGCCCTTCCCAAGAACAACTTTCTGAGGGCTGCATCCAGCCATAAGAGCTGGCAGTACTGACAAATACCTGAATGCCTGCAAGGACATGATTGACCCCATGCTGCTCCTGCCCCTGAGATCACTCATTGTGCACTTTTTCCACTAGGGCTGGACACTCTGGAGGTTCTACTGGAGAGACACCCCTGTGGCCGAGGGGAGCAGCGACAGAAAAATGTGCTGTGCTACCTCCCCTCCTGGCTGAGGAGGCAAACGAGTTCAGATTCCTGCTTCCTGTGCAGGCCCTGCAAATAGTCCCAGTTGTGATGCTCCCCCTGCCAGGAAGTGTGGAACCCTTTGTAAATATATTCATAAAATTGTTTTTTTGTTTCAATAAATCCTGTTTGAGCAAGAGAGTGTTGGGGGATGGTGCTCCTTGTGTCCTGAACTACAAAGTGGGTCACTTGTCATAGGAGAGATGGGTTGGTCAGGCAGGACCTGTCTTCCACGAAGCCATCCTGGCTGGGCCTGATGCCCTGGCTGTCCTGTGTGTGCCACATGATGGCTCTTGAGCTGCTCCATGATGTTCCCTGGCACCAAATTCAGGCTGACAGGGCTGTATTTCTGCTCACTGTGCAGTTTTGAATACCAGGGACTCTTGACTGTCCTCCTCCTCGGTCCAGCTCTGAACAGTGCCAACAGAGGAGCAGGGGGTTGCAGCTGGAGGGATGGATATAGACCTTTATGTCAAAATAGGCACTAGTGTTTTGGGGCAGAAGACCATATGGGCCACCAAAGCCTGAACTTGTAAGGCTTTAAAAATATTCAGGCACTTGTTTATTGTTCAAATGTAATTACTGACAACACCTTTCCAACTCCTTCCCTTGAGAAATTGTGTCCAGGCACCTTGCAGGGCCTCTTTTTACACATCCAGCACTGACTTTGAATATTTTTCACTACAAGCACTTTCTTAAACAGGCAGTCTGTCTAAATTCAATGTGTTTGATGTAAGGACAGGGGGTGTATTGCATCAATCTGTTACTCTTTTACTCACAGGGCATCTTTGCCTGTTCCAGTCTTTTAATTCACTAAGCCAGAGGCCACATTAGGCAAATCTTTTTCCTTGATTCATGGTGTCTGAACCAAACATTAGGTGTGGTTTCCACACTACCTGTCCTTTCCAATGAGTAAAGGTGGGGAGATAAACACTGCTTAGCTAATATGCTTTGTGATCTTGCCAATCCTTGTGACAAGATAACTAACACTGTGCTATTTTGCACAGTTAGATATTACATGTCAAATATAGTTAAAATAGTCTGAAAATCTAATTTGAATGTCCCAGCATCAGAAAAATCAGCTTGAAGACTGAATGCTATCCTTTCAAGAAGAGTACACTGGATTTTACTTGGCACCCCCATTCAAAATACCCAGCAGACCTCATCACACTGGCAATGAAGACGTGTGAAATTGTGTCTGACCTGAGATGCTTGGTGGATATAAAATCACACAGTTTTTATCATACATAGCAGACTGTTTGCTAATAATTCTTAGGAATCAGAGAATTAAAAATTATTAGAAAGATTGGAGGTTTTTTGTTGTTGTTTTAACTAATTTAAATTCACTGTATTATACAAAAGAGATTTGAGTGCCTTCATGTCATTAATTAAAAATGTTAGTAACTTCACAGAGACCAAACTTCAGAAAGCTCACTCCTTTGAAAGATTCTATCAGTGTAAAAACAAATTCTTTATACTTAAAATGGAGAGCATAATAAAATCCAAAAGGATATTGCCTTGCCTAGAGGCAATTGTGAGTAGTAATCTGTTGATTCTGTTGGTGCCCACTTGGGGACTCAGTGATAGGGAGTGGGAAGGAAATTATTTGTTTTATCCCAAAGGAGATTTTGAGATATTTATTTTTTTCCTTGTGCAGCATAGAGAAAGAAAACTGATATATTGAAAATTTTCAAAGACTGGTAATCTGAAAATTATGGATCATTTAATTTTCAAATATCTTACTAGAGGAAATTAGTAGGAATTATTGAATAAAGGCATGGCAAACTGGCAAACTCCCAAAGTCCACATTTTAATTTTCTGTTTTCAAAAACACGTGAAAGGGAGATCTATTGAAAAAAGTGGTTTCTAAAAAACTCTCAATCAAGATTTAGGCTCACAAAATTTATCACAGAATGATTGTGGTTAGAAGGGACCTTTGGGTCCAGCCACCTGCTCAAGAAAGGCACTTAGAGCATGTTGTCCAGAGCCATGGCCAGGTATTTTTTTTTGTTATGTCAAAGGATGGAGACTTCACCACCTCCTTGGGCAACCTGTGCCAGTTCCAAGTCAGCTCCACAGTGAAAAGACATTTCCTGATATTCAGAGAACCTCTTGTGTTTCAGTTTGTGGCCACTGTCTCTGGTCCTGTTGTTGAGCACCACTGAGAAGAGCCTGGCCCTGTTCTCTGTGCACCCTCCCTTCAGGTATCTGTGCCCATCACTGAGATCCCTCCTGAGCCTTTTCCTCTCTGGCTGGGCAGTGTCAAAAGCCTGAAGTCTAGAGAGACAATATCTACTATTGTCCCCTCATCTACCAAGACACTCAGTTTTGATTTCTGAAAGCAGAGATGAGACAAGGGTGAAAGGATTATATAGGCTGAATTTGTATATTGAAAATTGAGAGACGTGTAGAAGGTATTTCTGAAGTCCAATAGTAGCTTTTAATATGCTTCTATGCACATAAGCTATATTGTGTAAATATATATGTGAAGGTTATATGCTAATCTTGTCTTGTCTTAGCAATTTTGTCTGAACATAAAAAAAGAAAAACTACGTTAGATCAATGAAATAAATTTCAGATTGACTGGCACAATGTGTTTTTGAGCTGGTTTCTGCTCCTTTCCCATCCTACCCTTTTCCTATCCTATCTAAGCCTTCAGATCAGTTATTCCAGTTATGTTGGACCTGGACATCTGTAAAGCAGAGGTGATGCTTCTAATTTGCTTGTCCCTGCTATTGGGATTGCAAGTTATTCCATGTGGAATCCAAGTCCTTCTGCTTCACTTCTGCAAGTTCAATGTTTAGTCTGAATGCATCTCCTTCGAATGCCAGATCCCTACCTCAGGTTCAGAAATGGGGAACTCCAAGATTTAAAAGGGTGGTTGAAGCAAAAAACCTGAGTTGAATAGTGTGAAATGAGTCAGGCATCAGACACAGCAGCTTCTGAGTGTGCTTTGAGACCATCTAGATCCTCAGGTAGCTGCTTCTGGGGCTGTGGGGGGGCTCCCAGAAATCCTCTGAGGAATGTCAGCGTGGCAGTTGCTCTGGATACGGACAGCTAGAGGAATCATGGTCTCCTGGAAAGCCCAGGCAGCTTGAGCAGCCTCATGAGCTCTGCCAGCTGCTCCTGATAAGGGCATGCATTAAGGTTTTGGATTGAGCTGACTCCTGACAAAGCAGGGGAAAGAACCCTCTGAGCAGCTATGAGGGGAAAGCCAAATAAAGGCCCACCTTAGGGCACATAACTCTGTCCATCATTGTCTTTCACTGAGCCAGTAATGGCCATTGCTGGTTATGTAAGCTGAAATACTTTTCTCCAATTTTGGACTCCTCAGTGACGTATAAAAACTACTTACAAAACCTATCTTTTAATGAACATTGCAAAGAGATAACTTTGTTCTCTTTGTTAGTAAATATGCTTTGTGTTTGATATTAGTAATTACAAACTCCTCCATGTAACAGTTCAACAGATTTAGTTTGTCACAAAAATACTTCTTTCAGTGTTGTTCTGCACAACCCCGCTCAAGGAGTTGAGATGTTTAAAGGTGAGTGTACTTTCTCCTATGAAAGCAAGAGTAGTTTTTTGTCTACACACCTTCCTAGCAGACCACTGTCCTCCACTCCTGCTGAATAATGCACTCATTTCTGCTGTTTCCCCATCCCCTGCCTGTGTTGCTCTTCTGAAGGGTTTCAGCAGCTGAGTTAAGGAGATCAGTCAGCAAGAAGCTCTCAGGTTCATGGGGGAAACCTGAATGTTAACCTACACCTCATGAAAATGTAGATTTTGATGCTTTGAAATGATGTAAAGGTCTGTCTGTTGGTGACACAGAGGGTTTTATACCCAAAACTGCCAACCACAGGAATCCCTTTGTCCCAACAAACATGTCTGTTTACATGAATCTGATTTGCTGTGTCCTTCTACCTCTCTGTTTAGATGCAGAAGTCAACAGCAGATCAAACCTGAGAGAGGAAACAGCCAATGAACTTCCAGCCTGATATCACAGCTGCTGTGGTTGCAAGGAGTTAATTTCTTTTTCTTTAATTAAATTATTCATATTTGATGGGGATCTAGCCATTTCCAACCACTTGATCTCATGACAAATGAGAAGCAATCCCTTGCTTCTAAGTAACTTTAGCTTCTGTTACATCCTCAGGTTTCAAACATTCACCATCCAGCAGTTACCCCTCCCTAGGAAGGAAAGGGACTGGGGATCACTGCACCCCACCCCAAATTCTGCACAGGCTCCTAATATCAGATTCCTCTTCCTGTTCTGGGTCCTAATCCCCACTCTCTAAACCAAAGACTGTCTGTGACTGTAATCTTCCAGACAGCTCCACCTGAGCCAGCTGAAAACCAAAGAGTCTCAGTGAATTTCCCTGTGCAAGGTCATTCTTGGAGTTTGGGAAGAGCCGAGCAAAAAGTGAAAAATAAGTTTGTCAGTCACAGCATAATTTGTTTGCCTAAATATAAACATGTAAAGTCTCTTCAGACACCCTCATGTCTGCAGATGTTTGCAGAGGGCTGGGAGACATGCTACAGAGCTCCTTCCAAGCCATCCTTTCTGGAGATACAGCAATGGACTGATGGTGTATCCAAACAGCAGATACAATCTCAGACACACTTTTGCAGCTGACTCCTTCCCTCAGAAGCAAAGAGGAACCAGAGTAGGAGAAAAGCCTCAATTCAGATGTGCTAAGTAGCAGCAGCAAATCATTCCAGAGCATAGCAGAGGGTGGCTGCATCTGACAGGAGAAAAGGCTGAAGTGCTGCACCTGCCCAGACCTTGCTCATTTCCAGGACAATAAAGCCTAATGCTCACTCCAATTGTCAGTCTGACCAATAAGCCTCCCTGTCACAAAAATAATGGTGATGAGAAAAAGTGCTGGTTTAGGTATGTCAATCATTTTTAACAGGATTTGTCACACAAGTATTCACCAGTGAGAACAGAGACTGGATTATATGTTCCTACATTTGTTCTTGTGCCCAGGTAGAGAAATGACTGCGTGGAAAAGATCACATTGGAAATTGCTTATGGTTTGGGTTTCAGCAGCAGGAGCCTGATTTTTTCTTATCAAAGTGAGGCCTGAGGAGATGGCAAAACTCCCAGAGACCTTAATAAAAACTATAACACACCCCTCAACTTTGCTACAAGAATAAAATAAAGTAAAAGCAGAGGGGCAAGGGACATCAGTCACTGTCTGAGCAGATGTCACTCTGGATATCACCAGACATACTGAAAAATGTTAACATTACTCTGGGATTTCATGCAGGATGAATGAAATGCAGTTTTTATATAATACCATTTTTTTGTATAGATTTCCTATGTATTTGCTTAGCTTTCTGCTTATACAGTGTTTATGCACCTATTTCCAACCCTAAGTGAACAAAGATAATTTTTAAGTCCACAAGTTTATTAACTTGATAAAAAGTCAACCCAAAAGGAAAAAAGCAGGCTTCCAAACCAATTTTTGTTCATTTTTTTCCCTTTTTATGTTTTTGCTGAATTGAAGACATATTCTGAAAATGTTGACACTTCTTCCAAAAAGAAGCTTTTATGTTCAGTTCTCTTTTAATGCCATCTGATCCTCTCTTGTGTTTTTAACAATGCAAGAGGAACCACTAATTCATCCATTATTTATTTCCTTTTTTGCTTTGCTATGTTTTGTTTTGTTCTTTTCAGTCACAGTGTTTTACCATATCTTTTCCAGGTATTTCAGTTTTTATTTCTCATATGCCTTTGACACAGTAGTAAATGGGATTCTCATTAATATTTAATATTTTTATGCAATACTCAAAAGTCTCAGCATATGTAATAATATCATAAATTCTCCATAATGCATAAAGTCCTGCTGAAGTGATTTGGGAGCTTGGAATCACACGTTTACATCCTGAAGTCTTATTAAATGTTCCACTGTACATATGTTTGCTCTTTCCGGCATATGTTTGATTTCTGGCAAATCAAAATAATTTGCATTAGAAATTCCAGATCATGGAACAAAATATGCTGAGAAACAGGAAAAAAAAGTTTGCATATATTCAAGTCAGTCTTTGGTTTGAATACAAACTATCTTCCTCTTTTTTACCAAATCCTGTTGTGAAGCTGGCTGCAACTTATGAAAGTGTTTAATATAAGTTCCACTTTCAAAAGGTGTTTAGAAACTTCCTTTTCTTCAGAGAATTAGGAGCCAAACCTATAAACCAGTTTGTAAGAACTATTTTATATCTATCTATATCTTTATCTATATCTATCTTGTGATAACAAATTATATCAACAGGGTTTTAATTTAAAAATACAATTCAATACCTTAATAGCGAGAGATTAAATTACTGTTCTGAGCTTTCCCAAACTGACTTGTAAATTCAGAATTTAGAAAGTGCTTAAGGAAAATTAAACAAATCCTAATGAGTCTGGTCCATGTGCCACATAAATAGCCTTAACTTCACCCTGCAATTTTGCTATGAAACCAGCTTTGACATTAAGTATGTATTTACTCAAATTTTTAATGACAAACACTAGTTGTGTGTACATCACACAACTGGAGCACTATATACTTAAAGAAGGCAATCCAGAAAGCAGACCAGAAAAATTACTATGTGCTACTTATAATAAATAAACTCAATCCATCTGCTACATGCCCATGAACAGCAACAAGGCAAATAAGATTTTGCAAAGAACTTTATTCCAGCAGTTACTGCAAGCTCAGTTCTAGTTTACAGTGCACTTATTTCAAAATATTAAAGGGTTACATTTTCTGAAATTTATTTTGAAAAGAATGGCTATTTGCAGTTATGACTGTATAAAACAAGTACTTTAAATGAGCTAATGAGCTCTCATACTTCACATTTATACTGTTTAAAAATATAAACTATGAGAATAGTTCCTGTGGTGCTATAGGAACATGAATTAATTGGTGTCTATCTGTCCAGTTGAATGGAGAAATTAATTTACCACCACTCTCACACAAATATATATACATTGATGAATAATATAAACGAAAACATGTTTTACCATTGCAAAATACATACACTTTTCTATTCTTGAGTTTACTATAACACCAAGTTCTGTGGCATGAGCATCTCCCACAGTGGGACAGGAATTGGAAAAAGATAAAACCTTTGGCTTGAGATACAAACAGCTCAATGATTGAAATACAGTAAAATATAGTATCACTATTAGTAATTGTAATGGAAAGGGACATAATAAAAAGAGAAACAAAATTTAAGGAAAAGCCCAGCAAGTAAGGCACAATAGAGCTGTTCATCACCTGCTAATGTGTTTGCCAACTCGCTGAGGGAACACTCCCTTTGTTCCCATTCTCTGGACCATTAATGCAGATGATAAATAATGTTGGCCCAACTGTAGATCTGTGGGGCACACCACCAGTGACTCAACTCCAGCTGAATTCATGCTGCTGATTATAACCCTTTGAGTGTGGCCAGTTTTCAGTCCACCTCTTTGTCTGCTTCCCTAGTCCATACATAACCAGTTGGGAAAAGGGGATGTTACAGGAATCAACGTTGAAAGACTTACTCAACTCAAGATACCCAATATCCAGTGCTCTCCTTGCATCTACTGAGCCATTCAAGGCTATCAAGCTGGTCAGTCAGGATTTTCTCTTTGGACATCCTTGCTGAGTACTTCTGATCACCTTATTTTTCATGATGTTTGGAAACAGTTACCACATATCCACAACAGCCATGTCAGTCACCAATCTCCCTGACTCAGCTTCCTTTGGGTTAGGATGAATAAAATGTTTCTACAGCATCTGGAAATACTGTTTTCCATAAAAATCAATTTATATATATTTTGCTAATTAAAAGTGTCTTAACTTTATCAACCATGTTGCCAGTCAGCAGTTTGTCATCTAGGGACAAAAAGGAGGCTTTAGCCCTAATAACTTTGTAGGCTGTGACTTTTGCCAGGCAGCTATCCAATGATTTGAATGTTGTTTGTTTCTCAAGATAGAGATGAGCCCTTTAGATACATGTGCCACATGTTACCCAAGTGTTATACTTTATCCTTTTAGCAACCCACATCAATAAGATGCTGTTTGTCATTTAAAAATTAATGCTGCATTGCCAATTAGTCAGTCACACCTCTGGTAACCTTATTCAATGCTATGGGGCTAATCACTCCGGGAAGGCCTTGACATATTTTATAATTGAACTGTCAGGTTTGCATTTGGCTGCAATTCATTCATATCTAAGTGTGACTTGTTAGCCACATTAAGCTGATTTCCTTTGAAGGCTGGTGGGAAGCATGGAGCCCTGATTCCCATTTTTGTATGTGATTATGGTACTCCTGCAGAGTACTGGTAGGGAAAAGGATTTTGCTTTCATTTTGTGAGCTAGATAAAAAGCTGAGGTGGCTCACCCGTAGGTGCTCTGCTAGCAGACTGACTGGTATTTACTGCCTTTTTGCTTTCATAGAATCATGGATTCATGGAATGGTTGGGAGGCACCTTTAGATGCCATATAGTCCAGCCCCTTGCAATGAGCACAGCTCTTTAAGTAAATCAGGTTACTCTGAGTAACTTGATTTACTTTAAGTAAATGAGATTGTAACTCTGGTTACAATCCAACCTGGCCCTGAATGTTTCCAGGGATGGGGCATTTGCCACCTTTTTGGGCAAATGCACCTATTCCACTGTTTCATCCCTCTTGTCACAAAAAAACTTCTCCCTGTCTGTAACCACACGTGATTTCCCTCTCATCTGAAACTCTGGTCTTGCCTCCTGCAAGAAGGGATCCTATTCAATGTCATTAACAAGCCTTTGAGTTCTAAGTCAGATAGTGACTAAACCAATGCCCTCTTGTCTTCCCCTACATTTTCCTTCCCTGCTCATTAGTTTAACAGCCTGGGTAGACACAAGAGCAGGAATCTCCTCACATAGATTACTGGGTAACATGAAAACCTGCTTCAACAAACCTTCTTTGCATCAGCAGCACATCCCTGTGAAGCAAAATCTTCACGTGGAATTGCATGTCACTAAACAGGCTTATATCAAATTGCAAAGAGAAGCATCTTCACTTTTGGCAGCTCTCTGCCATGCTTGCCTGGACTTACTTTTTAAAATGAGATTAAGCTGCTTGAATTGCAATCCATGTGTCATGCATGGAACTGAATGGGGTTAGAGAGAGGGTCTAAATGCAGCTGAGACAAAACAGTTTAAGGAAATACTGTTTTCATGGGGTTTTATGTCCAAAACTCTTAGGTACCTAAAGCAGCATTGTCTGTAAACTTTGCAGGGGGTTAAGAGAGGGGAAACTCCACCCAATTCAATTGTGTGATGCTTCAAATACTGCCATCAGGCTGGGAGGTTCCTTGTCCTTCATATATTGCCCACTACTTCCAGCTCTCAGTAGAAACAATCTGTTGTTTATTCTCACTGGACACATTCAAAATCTGCCACATTTGGAATTTTAATGCTTTGAATTTCAAGGAACCAGGTAGCATTAACTGCTTCCATTTTCCTGTGCAGATTGTGTGAGCCATGAATAAACAGTAATCCCTGCAACCAGTCTGCAGCTGATTCCCATCAATATCAGTACACCAAGCCAAATTTGTACTGAGCTAGGAGGGTCAAAGGAGAGGCACTTAGGTTGAATTTGACCTGCTACACCTTTGTACCATACAGTGTTGACACTCTACTTTCTTCTATAGACCTATTTAAATTTAAACTTCTGCTGTTTAGTAGTTACTTTAAATTAGGTTGGACTCCATGATCTCAGAGGTCTTTTCCAACTTAATTTATTCTGTGATTCTGTAAATGAAGATGGTCAGCAGTTCTCTACTGTGAATAGAGTGTGTTCTTATTCCAACCCACTGGAATAAGTGTCCACTTTATGAAGAGAAAATTGACTACTCTTGCTGGTGCATTAGAGCACAAACCCAAAATGGATCCTCAGAGTTGATCTTTGGAAAAA
Organism: Acrocephalus scirpaceus scirpaceus; assembly: GCA_910950805.1. Taxonomy (NCBI): domain Eukaryota; kingdom Metazoa; phylum Chordata; class Aves; order Passeriformes; family Sylviidae; genus Acrocephalus; species Acrocephalus scirpaceus. The sequence goes on along the minus strand of OU383774.1, from coordinate 110,572,943 downwards.
CAAAATTAATCTCCAAGTCTTGATAATTCCATGTTTAACCCTAGTCAGAGACCTGCCTTTCAAAAGGCATGACATCACTGGGGTCTAAAATACTTCCTAATATATTTAAATTCTATTCCTCAGAAGCCACTTAGAAATCAGATTTTTTTTTTTCCAGCAGATGTCCCAGACAGGTAGGTGTTCATTAAAACTACAGTGCTCTTTTTCAACTTCCAGAACATCTGTCCTGTATTTCATTTGCCGCTTTTGCAGGGTGCAAATAACAGCAGGCACACAGAGCTATTAAAAATGTAAGAGGTATTCCAGTAAATCAGTTACTTTGCAGTAAATCAGTTGGTTTACCATTATTGAAGTTCTGTATGAAGTGAGTCTTGCTGTTGGCAGAAGAGGATTTTGTAATAAATAATACAAAATATTCTCTGTTTTTTAAAAGGGATTTTGTAGAGAGACTTCAACAATAAATGATTTAATGGGCTATGTGATGATCAATGGAGATGCCTCATAGCATCTCCGAACACTAAAACTCGTGGTGCACACAGAATCCTTGGAGGACCTCTGCCTTTTAAAAGCTTGTTACTAGCAGCTGGTACTTGTTGCAGCAACCCTCTTATTAGAGAATAAAAATGAGCTGGGGCACAGACTTCTTGTTAAACACAGCATAAAAACAAATCTGGTTTATTCCTCTTCACCATCCTGACTCCAGCTATTCCCTGACTCCGCCTGCAGCAAGCTCTTCCTGTAGGTTTCCCTTGCAGCTTCTGACTGCTGCTCATTTCCTGCTAAACTCTGACTGCAGGTATTTGTTTGCAGGCTCTGACTGCAGGCTTTTACCCAGCCAGACTGTGACTGAAGGTTCCAACTACAGGCTCTAACTGCAGGCCCAGACTCACCTCACAGTGGCAATTCTCTGTCAACAGGATTCTGCTTCATGGTTCTCTCCTCCATGCTCCTCAAGGTTCCTCCTCCACAATGATCCTCCCCTCACTGCCTAACCCTCTCTTTTATCTCACACTCATCAGGGGCAAGGCTGTGTTGGGTAATTAACACAGCTGTTACGTATCAGAGATGAGGTCACCTGTATTCCCCTTCTCCTACAGATACTGGTTTTTTGTACGTTGTTTGTTTGTTTTTGGCTTTTTAAAGGGTAAAAATCTGAACTTCTAAAGCTTGTAAAGAGTTTAGGATGGTGAATCTTCCCTCCATGCAGCAGGCTGCAGTGGCATCAATTGAGACATGTTATGGTCAGCAGAGACATCTACCAAAATGGGCTGAGATCCTTTGGCGATCAGACAGGGAATGGTTCTCCTCTGGAAAGGGAGACCACTGCAGAGAGGGAAGTGGGCACACAGGAGACAGGATCTCACAAACTGATGGGCTCAACAGAATTCCAAACAGAATTTTTGCTTTGAAGACAAGGAAAGAGGCAAATGTATATAAAGACTTGAGAAAGCTGGGCAAGGTAGAAAGAAGAAAGACAAAGTGTTACTCCTTGCCCAAACCCCACCTCTGTCATAGCCTGGTGTCACCAGCAGACACAGTATACCAAAATCTCAGAGCTGTGGCTCTGCATTCCTCTCAAATACTGAAGCTACATGTCCCACAGCTTGGCTCTACCCCAAATCAGTCACAAAAAAGAAAAAACTCACAGTCTTGTATAATTCTTGAAATTATCAAATTTTCCTACATTCATCTGCTTCCACTATATTGTCTAACACAACTAGATTCAGTAGCAATTTCATCAGTGCCAAATATAGATTTAATATAAAATTCCTACATTTATTCTGCTTATACATCTAAGGACTACAGTAATTCTATCAGGTTATTTCCTCTTCCTTTTTTGCTATGATTTCACTTTCCCTTGAGTTGAAAGTTTTGAAGATCAAGGTGTTCTTTCATTCCAGACTGAAAAACACTACACAAAACCCTGAGTCTTGGGACAAGTCCTTGCAGTAACTCTTTAGAAACACCTCCACTCTATTCTCCTGTTTACAGACATGAAAAAAATTTGCAACTTATATGAAAAATAAGGGCAAAAAAAAGTAGTTGTTGAAAGCCCATGGTTGGATAATCACTGAAGGAAGATCTGTAGGAAAAGAAAATCCTGCAAGAAGTTAGTGATCTCCAAGGAAAACTACATCTCAATGATCACAAAGTGTCAGAATAGCCAAACAGCATCTGGGATTATGGAAACCAATTAAGGGAAAAACAAATGGGGCCATTTTCCCAGGAGGATGTCATGGTCCCACACCAAAATGAATACATCATCTTTCAGAAAGAAAATGGCTCCATTTCAGTAAGTCTGGGCACAGATGCCATTGGTGGAACCACAGATTGGTGGAATGAGTGTAAGGAAATGAAATTTGCTCTTCTCAAAGTGAAATTAAAACTCATGGAGGTTGATGAACCTGGATCAAATGGCTTGACCATTATTCATCTTAGACATGGAAGCTGAAGAACTTTTCAAAAGACACCAGCAAGTTGAGAGCTTGTGCCATATGAACATCGAATAGTAAATGTACTACCAAAATGTCTACACTGCCAGAAGGGAAAAAAGTGACTTAAGAAACTACAGGCCCATTAGTCTGAACCCAGTGGCATAAAATATAAGAGAACAAATTTTACAGGAATAGAATCATAGAATCATTTAGGTTAGAAAGGACCTTTAAGGCCATTGAGCCCAACAGGTAACCCAGCACAGCCAATTCCAGCTCTAAATTATGTCCCTAAGTGCCATACCTGCAAATCCTCTGAATACCTCCAGGAATGGTGACTCCACCACTTCCCCGGGGAACCTGCTGCAGTACTTGACAACATTTTGGGTGAAGAAATTTTTCAAATATCCAATCTAAACCTCCCCTGGCACAACCTGAGGCCATTTTCTCTTGTCCTATCTCTTGTTATCTGGAGAAGAGACCAACTTCACCTGGCTACACCCTCCCCATCGGGGAGTTGGAGAGAGAAATAAGGTCACCCCTGAGCCTCCTTTTCTCCAGGCTAAACATTCCCAGCTCCTCCAACTGCTTCTCACCAGATCTGTGCTCCAGACCCTTCTCCAGCTCTGTTCCCGTCTCTGGACACACTCCAGCCCATCAATGTCCTTCCTGAATTGAAGGGCCCAGAACTGGACACAGAACTCAAGGTGTGGCCTCACTGGTGCCCAGTACAGAGGGACAGTCACTGCCCTGGTCCTGCTGCCACATTGGATCTTGCTGATCCAGGCCAGGTGCCATTGACCTTCTTGGTCAGTACTTAAACACATGAAGATTAAATGATAAAATTCAATTTACTTCCATTGAAAGTAGTTCACATCTGACTTGCCCCATTTTTTACTTCAGTCAAATAATTGAACTTTTATAAAAAAAGTAGATGTGATTTGTCTTTTTTTTTTTCTTCATATGGTACCACATAAGAAGTTATTATTTGTGCTGATGGTTATGTGCAACACTTGCAAGGGAATAAGGCAGATACTGGAAGGTGTAACACAGCCTCGTAATTGAAAGAGAATCATCCAGATTGACTGGGATTATTACTCCATAGTTCAAAGGCTGCTCTTGTGATGGATACTCAACTTTCTCAGTTAAAATATCCAGAATAATTAATCCCATATTCCTTGCATTTTGATCTCCTATGCATCCTGTATAGTAGTCCCAGTGGGGATTTTCTTTATTTGCTCAAATAAATTCTTTGAAATTTTTCCCCCCAGGACTGGGGGAAATCATTCCTCGAGGACTATTTTAAAAATCAAAGTTCAATGTATAGTTCAATATATTCTTGTATAGGTTACCTTGGTACCACCAAATGGATATTTGTTAAGGAAATCATCTTTGTTGATGCAGAGATAGATGAAGATGTTTCATAGAAGAATGAGGCAACCTGATAGACGAGAGTGATGGAAATACAGAAAAATGTGATTGTACACATTAGAAAGGCTTGCCTTTAGGGTTTCATATGTAGTCTGCTTCCTGTACAAAAGAATCTCATCCAGAAAAAACAGATGAGAAGGAGAAAATCCCAGGTGACATCCTCAAAATAAATCTTGTTGACTGTATACGACCTGGAGTGATTTGAGGAAAAAAAAGTAAGTCTTTAACCTGGGTTGACTTGTTTTTTCAGATTATCCTCTTAGGTCAACTCCTTTGAATTACAGTCTGTCCTTTTGTGGGGGCATTAATCTTGCTGAGATCCCTCCACACTGACCCGAGGTTCTGTCATGACAAGGTCAGCAAACCCAGCTGCTTCGAGGTGAAAATCCCACACCTGACAACCCCATAGCAGAAGATTGCAGTATATTCCTCTGTGGATTACTCAAAGGAGTGATAAACTGCCATTGAATTATAAAACACAAGAGATTGCAAAAACAGAATCTCTGAGGAGTTTACTCAGACAGCAGGAAACTGTGCTGGAGGCAAAAAGAAAAATCTGAGTATCCAGGAAATATTAGTGAAAATCCCAGGTGCACACCATGCCTCTGAATGTTCAGAGTATTGGCAAATATTGACTCCAGCTCGAGCTGCTTATTACCACTGCATTGCCAACTCATAATGATTGAGGGGAATGTTTGCTTTTCCATTTTTTTTTCTTTCTTTTTTTCTTTTTTTTTTCCCCTTTTTTACATCTTTCCTTGTTATAGATGGATGATTTTACTGTGTGGAAAAAAAAAAAAGCAGCAAGTTCTAGGAATACAGCTCAGCTAGTCTGTAGGCTACAGAGAGTAGTCTGGGAGTAAATTTTCTTTAGCAAGGCTCCAGCAAGAGACTGATTGGTAAGAAATGAGCATTATATCATACTTTCCAGACTATTCACAGGATTAAACCAACTGTGCACACAGTAAGCTCTCTTTACAGATCTGAGAGCAGCACAGGCAGCGAGACCCATTTGTTTTGGATGGTTTTCAAGACACAGCTATTGTTTATATTGTGCAGTGGCCCAGGGCAGCGGAAGAGGAAACTGTAAATTGTAACGAGCAAGCTGGAGTGTGCACAGTGCTCTGCTTCAGGAAACATCAGCTCTCCAGCTGGAAAAGGAGGCTCTGGGGGCAACTGCAACAACAGGGATGTTGGTGTTGGAAGTGGGATTTTAAAGTTATAAGGAAAATATCCAAAAGAGAAAGAAAATGCTTCAGGGTGACATGGTCGGCTGGGTCTGGTGTTGACTCTGGTTCCAGGTGTGATAATCATCCCAGTTCAGTTGTCAATAGTGGTGAAAATCTCATGAAAACAAGATAATTAGATTTTGGCAGTAAATACATAAGTTTGGTTTTGCTTTGTGTTTTTTTTGGTTTTTTTTTTTTTTTTTTTAAGACTGAATTTTTATTCAGAAAATTACATTCTGGGGACTTGGTAAAATTCAGTGTGCTGCAGGATCATTATATAAATATTAGGGAGGGCTGCTCAGGGATTGTCTGCAGGCTGTGGGCAGGTTGTTGGGGAGGGAATCATGAGATTACAAGAGCTGTGATGAACACCTGCTCTTGCGTTCTGCCAGCTAAATGCAGGGCACGTGTACAATTGGGTATCTTATGGATCTACTGCACTGAGCTAGCCTGGTAATCAAGCAGGGAGCAGGACAGAGGAGAGGGTTGTGAGATGTTCTGCTCCTCCAAAAGACTTGAGAAAGCTTGGTAGTGAGGAGGAATGGGTGCTGGGGATGGTCTGGCTTGTGGCTGGTGTTACCAGAAGGCAGCTGTTCCTCCTCAGCTTAAAAAAACATCTTTGACAAGTCCGAGAGTCGAGTCACGAAGTGGAGAAATTTGATACTTGTCCAGAGGAGTAAAATCCTTAGAAAACGTGTAGTGTGCTAAAAAGAAGGCAGTGAATAAGACACATCTGCCACATCTGCTGTGGCCTGGCACGGTGGCAGAGTTGGAGGCTGGAGATAGAAGCAAAGGCTGGCATTGCTGCCACCCTGTCCCCAAGGGGACCACCAAGGGTGGGTGCCTGGAAAAGGATGGTGACAGCCTGGGTCTCAGCTCTGCTCGCTTCTAGTACAGGAGGTAGTATAATTTTCTGAAATACTTTCCATTATTAAAAAAAAAACAAACAAAAAACCCCCAAAAGAGTAAAAGGGAGGTTAAGCCCACTGCTCTGGGCACAAAGGTGGGCAACAATGAAGTCAACCTGCCCACCTGGCCTGGACCCAAGCCTCCCAAAACCCCAACCCTGCCTAACCCTCCCAAACTGCCCAAATTCCACTCTGTCAAAATATGTCAAGCAGTGGGATGGTTTCCTACTAGGAGCCATTTTAAACAGAGACCAGTTGTAGGACACTAAATTGAGATAGCTGCCCTGTATTTTAGTCATATTTGTGTCTTGCAGGCAGGGTTGTGCTAAATCTTCCCTCCTCCCAGTTCCTTTTGGGCAGGATTTGTATCTAAACACTGCCCTGCAATACTTCCACAAGAAAAAAACCCTGAAGAAACCCAAAAAGGGGTTGTGAGTGTCATGAATAGTTGTTAAGCTGATACACTTGGGAATAGAGGTTTAGAGGTTTAGAGACTGCTGGGAATAGAGGTTTAGGGACTGTCACCTGATGTTGTTACAGTGATTTTTGTTTGGATTGGGAAAGTGAAAGCTGAAAAATTAACATGAAGCATTATGAAGGAGCAATGGTGTGACTGGGCTCAGACAGGCAGCTGGAGGGAGGTCTGGCCTTTGCAGCAGAATTTAAGTGATTTCAGGTCTGCCTGAATATTGTTACTTTTGCTGTGTAAAACAGCACTGGCTTTAGCCAGCTTAGAAGATGGAAGTAGTAGAGATCATGTTCCATCTGGCTGTTTGGAAAGGCATTTAACAGCACTTCTGACCAAGCCTAAATGAAAGTTAACTGGGCTGCCCTTACTGCCCTGTGAACAAGGCGTTCTTCCCCCTCCCTCAGCCTGGGAGGAATAAGACTTTTCATATTCTCCAACAAGAAATTAGTGTTCAGGAGATGAAGTAGCACAAATCACTGCATCTTTGTGGTTTTTAATGGAGCAGCTTTTCTGCACACAACTGATGTGTGTGGCCTCTTACCCTCTGAGACCTGGAGGGCAGAGATTGTTTATACCTTAAGTGCTGACCTTCACCTCTCCTTATGTTCTCAGTCACCTCTGAAGAAAACAAATGGGAGTATGTGAGTGACTGGTTACTGTATCACAGATCTGGAAGTCTGAGATTTTGAGTGTGAGTCTCTTTTGTGCTCTTCTTTCATGCTCTGCCGCCTTTTCCCTGCTCTGATATCCCACATCCCTGCCAAACTCTTCCTCTGCATCTTCTCCCAGAGAGAGATGCCCCCACTGCCTGCCCCTGACCCGTGTGGACCTTTGCCTCCCTCACAGCTTGGTGTGGGAATTGCACGTGCTGGGAGCTGGAGCAGCCTGAGCAGTTCCCATGTGAGTTTTGCTAACAGCAAACACAGAGAATATCATTGCTGGATTCACACACAGACTGCTAATAAACACCCACACTCTTCTCCTCCAAGAGAGGATGTCATCACTCGTTCCATCATTTTCACTGTTGAATGTTGCCTGTTTATGGGGAAAAGCTCAGGTTGGCACAGTGAAGGCAGCAGTCTGAAGACTGTTTAAGCACAATGAAATTATATCAAAAGCAGGGCTGGCTGAACATCTTTCTTTTTTAAAACATGACAAATAATTTTTTTTTTAAAACATGTACATCTTCTTGCAAAAAGCATTCATGAATTGCGAAGAATTAAGAGAGAAGTATGCTTGGAAATTCATATTTCAAAATGGTAATTTCCACTCAGAAACAGAAAATGGATTGTTGTAACAACTTTGGGAATTATAGAGTGCTCATCGTACCTTCAGTGTTGTGATGCTACTTTATCTCCCATCTTGTTGTTCTAGAATCATTAGTTGTCAGCTCACTTTGCTTCATCTACAACAAGTTTGGATCTGTTACACTGGTGGAAACCCAGCCTGGCCCGAGACCTCAGCCCACAGAGCTGAATGAGATTAAAATCCTGGTTGCACAGCTCCTACAAGACATCGTGGAAGCTCTTCTCAGCCCAGGTTTGGAGTGCTTGAAAAGAGAAATCTTTGGATTTCTTGTTGATTTGCTTTGAAACATCCCTAAAATAGCATAAAAAGTCAGTAGGATTTTACAATCTTCAATTACTTTTTAATTACTTATGAAAATCAATGTTTTTTGCTATAGCCAAAATCCTCCTGTTGCTGAGTGAGCTCCACAGGACGTGTATAGGTCAAAGCCAGAGCTCTTTTTAAGAAAAGGCAACTTAAAATCTGTAGCTTTTGCTGTGTCCTGGATGGCAGAGATTCTGCACAGCTTCATGTTCAGCACTCAGCTGAAAAATAATGGATGCCTATGAAAACAGAAGTTTTTCCTTAACAATAACTTTCAGCTAAAAGCACTGTAGAGAATAAAATTAAGGGTTAAGGGCTAAAATTCTTGACTGCTGCAGGGAGAGCCTCCTGTGTCGTTCTGTGCTGACAGTCACTAAAACTTTTTATTAGATTGATTGATGGGGATTTTCCATTAAATATTTTTCTTTTTGCTGTAAAAAAAAAAGTTTTTACAAAAATGTGAAAGTATCCAAAGGGAATTTTCTACTTAGACCAAAACATTTGCTCTTTCTTTAAGCCATCAAAGTGAAATATTGCATCGCTGTTCACACAAAATCAATGTGTTTCACTTTTCTTTTAAGGAAAGGGAACCATTTTTTTTTGTGTTTGGCACTGAAGCCCAGGTGCCTCAAAGGAGGTGTAATTCATGCTCCCAGCTTTCCTTATGGGTGTACTACAACTTCCCTGAGCTCCCTCCTTATATTACACCACCTGATATTTCCCCAAAACTGAATACTTCAACTGCACTCTCTGAAATTATGGTGGAACTTAGAAGCATTTCTTATCCAGTAACAGAAAGTTCTGTTACTTAACATGTCCTTTGATTAGAAATTAGAAAACCCCAGAATATTGGAATGTCCTACAAGAAGAGAAATTGTGATTTTTTTTTTTTTTTTTTTTTGCTTAGCTCAGTGTCCTCTCTGGCCATTGCTTACTCACTCTTGTGAAAAGGGAAGAGAAATTGCTCCAAACAAAAGTGCTTTAATGTGGTCACTGCTTCAGTCTGAATTCAAGTGCATTTAAGAGTAAGCCTGGGAGAGAGTTTGGCAGATAGGTAGTGTGTTAAATGACTCAAAAATGTAATTATTACGATATGGCATGCATTAACTGGGAATTTCTGATGTAGGTAAAAAAAAGCAGGAGTCCTGAGAAATGGATATTCTCCAAGAGTAAATGGTAGGCAAGTGCCAGGAAAGTGAGATATATCTTTTAAATTGTTAACTTTGGCTCTAAAAATAAAAATGCTGATTAATTACCTTTCTAAAGCACTTTAATAATGATGGTATTTAACCTTTACAGCAACCTGGTGGAGCAGATGAGTTTTAGTACTGCCTATTGAGAGATAATTAAGTAGCGGATCTGTTAAAATGTCTTCATTTTTGATGCTTTCTACTCTTCTAATGTCCACCTCGAGACATCCAGTGGCTGAGGAGCTTCTGCACCTTCTCCTGGTCTCTGAGCTGTGGAACCTCAAAACATTTTATCCCTGAGGTCCCACTGTGGGAACCTGCATCCACAGGCATTCCCAGTGATAACCTGCACCCCAAACCCCTTGTGCCCGTGCTGCTCCACACAGAGTTGGGCAGATGGTTGTCAAAGCACTGAGGAGGGGCAGGGTACAGGCATTTATTCCAGCTTTCCACCCAAAACTGTCCAAGTATTTCCAGTGGCAAGTTTAAATTAGTCTCAGTATTGTCAGGCAGTGATTGGAGACAGGACAGTTCCTGCTTCCAAAGAAGCAAAAAAAGAGGGTGAGGAGGGACATAAAACAGCCAAAGGGGCAAAGAGAATATTAGTGTTTAAAAATGCTTTATCAGGACTTCTATTCTTACAAAACAGCCAGCAGGGTTGGAGAAAGCTTGAAAAGATACAGAAAAAGGAGCAAACATGGGAAGAGATGTGCACTTCCCCGCCAGAGATTAATAAGAGAAGTAGCATATTTAAAGTCAATGGGTAAAGCACTTCCTTGTCTGAATGGCAGAAGTTGAGTTCTGGAAGGAAACCAACCATTTGTGAAATGCACATATTTCTTCACTTAATTAATAAATAAAACAAACTGTTAAAAAGGGAACACAAAAACTTCCCTGTTTAAGGCCTATGCAATCTGGATTCCTGCCTCCGATGGTGACCAGCACCAAATGCCTGAAATAAATCTGCAGGAAGCAGGTCAATACTGGGTTATGGAATAAAGTGCAAGCCCAGATTCCTTCTAAACTTCACTGGTCAGAAGTCACCTTATGCCTTGATGTAAAAGGTTTGTTCCCTGTTTCTCTGGTGTTTCCAGTTCTCACAGTACATGGAGTCCTTGAAGCCCTGACTATGCACTTCTCTCATTAGATCTCAGCTCTCCTTAAAACAACTGAGCACATAAACAAAACAAAAAGGAGAAAAAAGAAGAAAAAGAAAAAAAATAGAAAGTCTTCCTATTTTCTGGGGACAACTTGACAAGATATTTCGAAGGCTGACACAGGTTCAAGGCAAGACTGGACAAATACATATGAAATAAATTCACTGTGTGTAACTAATTAAATAGAAAACACTTCCAACACAGCAACTGTCTCTGCTTGAAAACAGTTGGAGACTGGAAGAATATGAGAAGAGAATATCACATGTCCTTGTCCTGCTCTTCCACTTCCCTTGGGAAAAGCAGCTGTTGGAGACAGAACTAGAAGGACTTCTGGTCTGATGCAAAATGGCCTTTTGTACAACAGACATCATTTACATTTTGAAAAATCCTACCCAAATACATATGGCTAAAGCAACTATCTGAAATGATTTTTCACCCACAAGCCAGTTTCAGTATATTATCCGGATAAGCTGAGGATGTTTTTTCCCTAACGTTTAGGATTGAGCACGCCTTAGGATCTCCATGTATCACAATAGTCCATGTTGAAATGCTGGATGCTTTAGCTTTTGAATGGTAGCATATGTTATTCATAATATTTTCTTTAATAATAGTAAGAACATGCTGCACCTTCATAGAAAATTAACATACAGTGTTCTTTTTAAATGTGAGAACTTAGGAGGACAGTTTTATTTTCGCAGCAGTTCTAAATAACAATTTTGATGCCTTTGTTTTTTCATAGAGTGGAAAAAGAAACCCTCAAGTATTATCAATACTCACTTTTACTGCAAAACTGACTCTACAGCATTAAGTTACATTCTCGCCCAGGAAACCACTTTCTTACATGGCTTCACTGGAAGAACTTGAGGAGTTGAGTGGGTGTTCAGTGCTCTGCTGCAACAAGGTCCTGGCTGAGGGGAGCCACAGTGTGTTAAACAGCCCCTGGGCTCCTGCAGGGATGCAAATCCGGGGGAAGGTGAGAACTGTGAGAGAGGAAATCAGCCCGGTGGCTACTCTTGATAAAAAAGGGAGAATTTGTGCATGCCAGCACAAATAGTGTTTTTAAGGGCATAGATAGCATCTTTGGGGATGTTTTATTTTTAGCTCAAAACTTCAATACGGCTAATTAACTTCAAATGGGATGTATGGCATAAACAGGCAGGAGCCTGCTGGTGAAATTAATTGTTCACCCTAGGAAGGGACAAGGTACATATGAGGATGCTCAAAATGGGAAAGGGGAATTTGCTGTGTGGGGAAAGTCTAAAAGAAAGGCATAACCCTGGTTCATTGTGTAAAGTTAGAGGTTTATATTTGTGTGATGATTACGTGGGGCTGAAGTGAAGAAGGCTTGTGAGGTCTTCATTGAATTTCTCTGTGAAGGTACAGAAGTTTCAGCACCTGAGAAGGTCTCGGTTCATGGAGTCTGCACTAGAGGAAGAAGTTTGAGTGTGGTGTCACCTAGTGCAACATTTTTCATCAGGGGCAGAGCCCAGCTGCATCATGATAGAAACAACACTAAAAAATGTTAACTAGGAAGGAGAGAGAAAACACTTTAATATCCTCTGCAGGGTTTGATTAGCCTAAACTTTCTGTTCTGGAGGCATAAGAAAAAACCAGCCTTGGTCATTTTGGTTGGGAAAGAACTGATTCTCCTTGTCTGGAAGTTAAAGAAAAATCTCAGCCCCTTCAGTGATGACACCTACAGTCACTTCCCAGACACACACTGAGCACCTCACAGGTGAAGCAGTGGCAAATTTGAAGGGCAAGGATGCTGAATTTTACAGTTTGGTGCACCCTTGTTGCCAAAACTCGGTCTGATGTGTCCTGTGGGAATGCAGTGCTGCTGGTGCAGTCCTGCTGCCCTGTGGCTCTGGGAAACCCCACAGACCCTGTGGCAGGGAGAATCACATGTGAGGCTGCCCGTAGGTACATGTTCCCTCCCTGGAGCTGGTGTATCCTTCAGGTCAGGAGAAGTGCTGCATCATACATTTCTGGGCTTTCTCTGTGTGTGTGTGTATGCATAGGAAAGAGTGGGAGGGAGAGACTGCTCATTTTCTGTGTCCCTTAATTAGGAGCGTTGTTACCATGGCTCTGAGAAGAATTCAACTATCATGCAGATGGCTGTCATCACTCCCCCATGATGCAGCTTGCAGGAGGCTGATATAGTCAGCTTTCTGACTCAGTTAGAGACCAGAGTGGGAGGCAGAGGACCTACAGATCATCTCTGCCCGTTAGAGGAGACAAAGCAAACTACTCATGAGTCATTGCTCCACATGTGCCTGTGCACTTTTCTGGGTTCTCCACCCCAGACTGAATCCAGCCAGGATTCAAGGCCATTGCTGCTGGCTGTGCTGGCCTCCCAGGGCTGCATCCTTCTCCTGGGCAGTCAGGCATGCAGGGCTTCATTTCATGGCTGGGCTGTTTCTTGACTGAGATAAAAGAGAGGGAGATGGTCTTCTCCCAGCTACACCTGCCGTGTGCATCAGCAGGAATTACTGGGGATGAGCCACCTCCAGAGCCTTCTGACTTGGTCAGGGATGCTCAGGCTCCACAGGTGTGTCTGTGTCTGTGCTGCTGCAGAGGTGTCCATCCCTGCAATCCATGATCCACTGGAAACCTCCACCCAGCTTTCTCTATGTACACCTTGGGATTCACAAGCCATGCAGGGAGGTGGGCAGATGGCAAGCCAAGCTAAGTCACCAACAATGTATAGCCTCTATGAAACTTATTCAGGTGTTAGTCTTGAGGACACAAAGAGAAAGATGAAGAGACAGCAGGGAGGATGAGACAGCAGGAACTTGATGACACCTCTATGAGCCAGCATCCTTTCCCAGCATGTGTGTGTGTGTGTGTGAGCATTCATAATGGCAATTTATAAACACCAACAATTAATCCTGAGCTGGACCACTGAGCCACCTTCCCTTCCCTGTAGGTGACTGAATTCTGCAGGGGCTGCTTGTGCATTCTGGATGGATCCCCATCTTAGCAAGCACAGGGGCACAGCCTGTTCGTGTGCTGCTGCCTCGCTCACCATCTGTGAGGATGCTCTTTGTCCACAGGCTGATCCCACCTCCTCCTCATTACAGACTGGATAGGACCAGAGGACCCCATTGCAACTGACGTTAGGCAAGAAAAAGGCTCATAATTGGCTTTGTTTTGCATCGTTTTGTTAATAAGCCAGCTGCACTGGGAGATGCTATTTAGGCCACACGTTTGAGACAAAGAATACATTCCTGTCTAATTTAAAGCATTAAAATCTGCCAAATCTAGCCATTAAAACTCTACATGTAAATTTAAGCGATATAGTTACTCAAACACTTAAAAACTTAAGTAAATTTGCAGGAAGATGTGTGCAGATTTATTCCACATATGCCTCCCCTATGGGAGCCTCATGGGTAAATCCCTGTGCATCTTTTATCTTATTGTAAATACGTACACTAACGATGCATAGAAATGGCTTTCACAACCTTGATTCACCAGTAATTTTTGTTTGCATTACTTTTTATATTGCATTATAAAAAATCAGCAACGATTTAACATTGAGGAATTCCTGCCACTTTGTTATGGCCCTCTGCCGAGGAGGAACCAGCACAGAGATCTGCAAACAATGATTTAATTTGTGCAGCCACTGTATCTCACCTACTTGCATATCAGTAATAGTCCATCTGCTGCTGACAGCCTGTTCCAAACGTAGTAATATAACAAGTAATGGTGCTACAGTAATGCAACACACCACAGCAAATCATCCCATAAAGGACACAAAGTGTTTGCCAGGGTAGATTTGAAAATACTTGGTTTGTGTATTATCTATTTCTTGCCAGTGCCATTGCATTAGAAATGAGGCTTATGTGAATAGCTGGTTGATGCTTGAGCAGAAAAGTTAATATTTATTCAGGGGAATGGTCTATATGGAGAACTATTGATGCAACTGGACACAAGTCTGTCATCAAAAGAGGTTTTTAGTATTTTGATGGTGGTAAATGTTTCCTGAGTGCTGTGACTGAATTTGCTCTGCTTTTTCTTCTGAAATCAAGGATGAAAATCAGTATTATAAAGCTGGACTTAGGAGTGGGATACTTATCAGTGTGATGAGAAGGGTCACGACTTTGCCTTTCTAGACGACTACTGAAGCTCTCATTCCAACATGTACAGAGAAACTTCTGTTCTCAGTCATGTTTGAGACATGTTTCCTCTAATGGGGAGCAAGGGCAGTGGCAGCTGGCATAGAGGAAAAAACCACAGCCACCAAAGAGGGGAAGGACTGCAGGACCCCTAAAGAAGACAAGATCTGCTGAACCCTGTTCAGATCTGTATTTTCTCTCTGATTAAATAATTCATCAGGAACATGAAGCCTTTAGGTACAGAGTTATGTGTCCATGTTAGTGCTCAAGGGGTTTTTTATTGTGCAAAGAGTTGCATCTGAAGAACTATGCATATTTTATGATTTGTTTTAGGGTTTGGCCTTTTTTTTCCTTTGATTAGTATTAGTGGGTTTATTCCTTCAGGAAATTATGCTAATGTTATTCTGGTTATAAGAATTTTTTTTCTGTAAATTGAAATCACTGAACTATGTGCTCGTGGTTACTGTCATTTATGTGTAGCAGTCAAGAGCCTTATGTAAGGGATAAATCTTTAAATATCTGTAAATATCCTCCAGTTACTATATTCCAGTGATCCTCAGGTCTGTGTTTCAGTCCAAGTGAAAATGATCAGAAGTGTTTGATTTCACTTCTCTTCTTTCTCATGGATTCCCTTCAGGCAGTGTGAGAGATGGCCAGGGAGACAGCAGTCCTAGAACATCTTGTGGGGAAAGAGGGGCTTGTGTTAAATAAATAAATACAGGGAGGCAGAAACAGAGAGGAGAGGAGAGGAGAGGAGAGGAGAGGAGAGGAGAGGAGAGGAGAGGAGAGGAGAGGAGAGGAGAGGAGAGGAGAGGAGAGGAGAGGAGAGGAGAGGAGAGGAGAGGAGAGGAGAGGAGAGGAGAGGAGAGGAGAGGAGAGGAGAGGAGAGGAGAGGAGAGGAGAGGAGAGGAGAGGAGAGGAGAGGAGAGGAGAGTCTGTGCTGGTTTCCTGCTGGCTCTGGCAGGACTGATGAGATGCATTCAGGAGCACAGGGTGGTGTGAATACATGGTACGGAATGAAGCCTGCCTGTATGAACATAACCTCTTGATATTGTTTCAGCAGATCTGAGCTGGCCGAGTGAATTTATATTGGATAAATGCTTGGTGTTATGCGGCCACAGCATTTTTGCTCCTGTGTTAGCAGCCCTGAAGCCAGAATTGCTGTTCAGTCAAACCATGGCTCGAATTGGCACAGAAAGAAAAGCTACTTAAGGTCATGGTTGTGGCAGACTGCTGGCTCTGCCTCGAGCAGCTTGTGTAACTGCTCCACGAGCTCTGCTGGCTCTGAGCACTGTGGTGTCTGTCTGTCACAGTATTTATTGCTGAAAAGGGGAAGAGAGCTGCAGAAGCACAAAGGGAACATGTTTCCACAGGTCCCCCTTGCTGTACCGAAGCGTCATCCGGCCAAAGCCTGTGGTGAGCTTGTGGTTCAAGCAGGTTCTGCTCTCCGAGGCCACATTTTATAAAGCCAAGACCTCTCTTGCAGGCACACATCACTCTTTAAAGAGAAAGCATTATTCATTAAAATCAAACTCTCTGCTGGTGAGATGGAGCTTTCCTGGGACTTAATTATATCAGGTTTAGAGGAACAACAGGCAAGGATGTTAGGCTTCCTCTCCCATGAGAAGTTCCATTTCCATAATTTTAAACTCCCTTTAAAAATAAGGGCTGAGAGAAAGACTTTGCAATAATTCTTTCTCTGGTTGGGAATTAGAAATTAATAGATCAGAATACTTGTGTGAATACAGGTGTAAAATGGATCACAAATTCCATAAACTGCTCTGTTGTCTAGTAAGGACAGAGAACAGCAGCTCTTCAGATTTCATCTAAATGCTTCAGAGCAGAGATGTTTCATTCTAGACAGACACTATTGCTTCTGTGCAGAATGGAAAACGTTATGGCAACAAGGGAGAATAATTACTCAAATATTTAAAGTTAATTAATGAAATATTTAAGGTTAAACTAATATATTGGACATGCTATCATAGGTATGATTTTTATTTTATCTTTTCCACTCAGAGATTTTATTCCAGTTAATAGCAGTGGCTTCATTGTTCCCTCTCTCTCTGGGCATTGCATCTACCAAAGATCCAGGGCTCAGATAGAGTTGCCTGACATCCTTTCTCCCCTACACAGCGTGTGAGGAGGCCCCTATTTTGGAAAGTATCTTGCATGTGTACAGCTGTAGAACAGTTGCATATTTAGTGTAAAAAAATACCCTGAAGTATCAAAAAAGTACAGGTTCTTTATTATTATTGAGGAAAGATCACTAAAATGGATTCTCAGAATAGTGGGACCAGCCCAGCAGATGCCTTCAAGCCATGCACAGTGTTTGAGGTCAGCCCCTTGTACCACAGGGAACACCTGGGAGGTGCTGGGGCAGAAAGCAAAGGCTGGGACAGCACAATAAGGCAGAACTTCTCCAGGTTGGTGCTGGAGCTGCAATTGAGGCTGGAGATCCTCCAGTCAGACTGGGTATTTGTCACCTGTAAGAGGATCAAACACCAAGAGCCATTGTCTTACTTTGGTGAAAAGACCATATGCATTGTGAATTCTTTCAGGATGAGGATGAATCTCCTCGTCTTACAGCTAACAACCAACCAGTCTCATGCCATTTCAAAATGCAGCAAGGTCTTAGGACTAGGGAATACTAGCTGAAGACTCATGAATCAAGCCAGTTTCCTTTAATGCAGGCAAGGACACCTTTAGTATCTTTCTCTGAATGTCCATTTTGAAAAGAACTGACTTTAAAAAAAAATCTACATACAAAAAAAGTACAGCCCTCCCTTGTCACTTTGTGGAATAGAAAGACAACAAAAGCCCAGCCTGTTGATTTAAAATGCAAATAAGAAATGTGTTCTGCAGGACTTATGACCTCCTCTGTGTAGTCACAGGTAGAACTTGGAGATTTCCTCCACTTAAAAAAACTATTTTAGTGTGTCACTTGATAAATCTTTGTCACAAGATAAAGTCTTGATGGCTGTTTTTTTTTCCTCAAAGAAGAAGGGAAATGAAAGAAAAAGTGCCACCAAACACATCTTGTAATAACAAAATTCAATAATATCTGGAAATACACATTTCACTCCTGCATTTGCCACAGTAACAGCATTCTGAAATGAGAAAGAAACAATTGCTCTTATGTAGCACAGTGTTGTGCTTTGACACGACCACATTTCTAAACACTTTTTTCACTTTGGCTGTGGACAGACACTCTTCCATGTCAAACCCTGCTGGACAAGGATGCTCCCCTCAGTTTCCTGATGCTGTGTTGCAGCTGGAGGCTGTTGCTCTGTACCTGTCAGTACAGGAACTCTTGGAAACACTCCCCAGCTCAGTCCAGACTGAAGGGCCAGCTCAAAGAAATCCAGTGGCAGGTGTTTGTTCACAGAGGTCATTTTAACTCAATTGCTTGGGGAGCAATCAGAAAAGCAGTCTGGTTTTTGCTAACGGGTAGCAAAAAAGGGGACAGGAGCAGGGGTGGTAACCTTGCCACCAGCACAGCTGCTTGAAAACAAATGTTTGTCTGTCCTGTGTGGGCAGATGGCAAGTCACATTACCTGACTGCAATATAAATTGGATGTGAAACTGTGCAAATAGGAGTAGGAGAAATGCTTGTTGTTACGGGCTAACTAATATAAATCATCCACAAGTATTCACTCAAGTGTTTCTTCTTGGAACCTTTAGAGATCTGTCTTTTTTTTACAGAATACCTTTGATTAAGCAATCGATCATGATAAAACATGTTTCAGTGTTTTCTAACAGGTGTCATTTAGCATATCTTCCCACCTATAAGTGGCAAATGCCTTCCTGATAAAGTGTGTTTGTGATTAGATGTAGTGGAGAAACTTTCCACTGACCAAAACCCCTTTCAATGAAACTTCAGTGATAAAATTACATAAGCAAAACCTAGAACTGAAGGATGGGCATACTGTTACCTGGAAGAGAGACAGGGCTGGTTTCCAGAGCTATAGCCATAAATGATTATTATGTGTGCCTTGTTATTTGCTGTATGGAATCTCAGCACAACATAAACTGCTTAAAGGAAAGCTTTTGCATCCTTTCTCCTTTTCTCTAGCAGAAGGGGCAGAAAACCCCTGGAGGGGCTGATAATGTGATATCAGAGTGCTTCTCTGTACTGTCCTTTTGTTGTTGATACTTTGAAGGACTTAGGAACTATAACCCAACTTCAACCTCCTTTTGAAATAAATATTATTGAGGCATTTTAGTTATTAATAACCCTAAGCACCTCAGTGACCCCTGCCAAAGCTTCCTCTGTGCCACTGCACTTCACAAAATTTTTGATTTCCCCAAATGGAGAGGCAACTGGTAAATGCCAGGTGTGGAGAAGCCTCAGAGAGTGGTAACTGCTGCCAGAGGACCCACTCAGGGTGGTCTACAAAGAGCTGTCAGGGTTTCACCTCCTGACAATCCAGAAATATTTAAGGAACTGGCATGGATCAATTCTGCCATCATTTGTCTTCTTTTTTGAAGCTGTGATTTCTGTTATCTCAAACATGCTGCAGGAGATAGAAAATTCTCAGTTCCATTTTATCCCTCAGTTTGGAAAATCAAAAGATAAAGAAGATGTAGATCTGATGTTTAAATAGGATCAGGTACTTCAAAGACAAAACTATCTTCCTCCTCAGATGTTCCAGAAATTTCTTCTCAAAAACCCCCACTTCTTTGTTCCAGTGTTTTAGAACATAGAAAATATGCAGTGCTAAGGCTTCCCCCCCTTTATTCACACAATATTCATCTTGCCAGAAATAAAAGTACTACAGAGGAGGTGGAAGTTTAAAACTGTCTATTCTCCTACCATTAAAAGATGCCTTTTGTATTCAATTTCAGCAGCTTTAAATGTGAAAAACAAAAGAATTTATTTCTAAAAAAATATTCCCTATCAAATGTAATTATAAAAGAATTAAATATTCCAGAAGCTTTCTTTTAAGCTGATGAGCATGCAGATGATTTTGTGGTCATGTCACCTTTTGATTCAGAAAACTCCTCCAACTGGGTGTTTTCTCCACCAGTTGGAAATAAAATCTGGTTTTCATGGGGGTAGGGTGATGTTGTCACTCATCATATACTGATTTATGTGTTCATTTGCGTCCAGCCACTGCAAAAAGATTAAGGGTATTCCCAAATTCCCTGGATGTTTCCACCTTGTCAATATCAGGTGCCACCACCAGCTGCTCTCCACCTACTGCTCCAAGAATGGAGCGGCAAAGCCTTTCTCATGGGCACAGGCAGAGTTTTCCAGCTGATTTTGATGGGACTTGCACAGGCACATTCCAGTGGCCTTGGGATGGCATCTCAGAGATCCATATCTTCACTTTCTGCCTAAACTTGTCAAGAGCTCAGCACCTCCCTAACAGTGCTCTGTGACAGGTTATCAAGGAGACACTGAAAATGAGGGAAGGGTTTCCCCACAGTGCTTAATGTAAGCACCTCCCTCCATCTGCAGAGCACTCCAGGTCAGATTAAAGGAGGGAGGTGTTGCAGGTGCCAGGTGGGTTTAGATCATGCCCATTTTACCCTTACACTGTCAAGGTGGCAATGGACAATAGCTGCTGCCTCTGTGTTTGTTGTTTTTGTGGTTTGCAGAAGTTGTCCTCTGTGTGACTGGGTGGGTGAGGAAAGGTTTGGGAACCTTACCTCCTCCACAATCAACATCAAATCCAGCTGATGATTCACTTTGACAACTCAGCTGGAGGATTTCCCCAACTGCTGGCTTCCTGTGGGAGATAATGTGGTAAAAAGTCCTGGAGGAATTTTTTAATAGACTGTCTTTTGGGAATTATTATTGTTCACATCTGTTCTTTTTACTGCCTCTGGGGGTTATCTTCATTGCTGGAGATATAGTCAGAGGGACAATTCAAGATGTAATACTTTTTTTTTTTACTATGCCTGCTTATTGCCCCAGGTTCTTCTTGGGCATTGGGACACTGTATGGGATGCTGTTTGTTACTGAGGGATTTCTTCCACATTCTGTGGGTTACGGCTTTATCTCTCTCTTGACTTGGCATTTCCTTCTAATCCTCTGTGCAGTGTTTTTTGTTTTTCACTCTGGCCTGGATGCATTTTTTGCTATATTTTTTTTCTTTTATGAGAACAGAAACCAATCCTGCTCCTCCACACCCACTTCATACTGGGTGAGATCACAGTTCCACAGATCCATATTAGGTGCAAGCATTTTCCCAAAGATTACACAGCAGATAAATCTCTCCATTTCAGCACATGGTTTATTACTGAATATATTGTCTGCCTACACATGCAGGAACAGATAACCAGTGATTTATATTTTCATAATGACTGCTGCAGTGATTCATTTACTCCGTGGTATCCTGGTGTCAGGGCAAATCATTTATGTAAAAGGGGAGAGACATCGAAGAATGAATGGCAATATAAAATGGCACAGAAAGGAAAAGAGTGTAAAAAATGCCCGGACAAATTAAAATGCTTTCAATGGCCTGAGAAAAGTCGTGGCAAAGGAGTTTTTGTGTTCCAGCTGTTTTGGTTTTTTTCCAGGGATGGGGCATCCACAACTTCTCTGGGCAGCCTCTGCCAGTGCCTCACCTCCCTCACAGTAATTTTTTTTTTTCCTAATATCTAACCTAAATTTCCCCTCTTTCAGTTTGAACCCATTATTCCTTGTCCTATCACGACTGTTCCTGTTAAAGGAATTAAACACATGATAAATTTAGTCTTTTCATGTCTTAC
Organism: Acrocephalus scirpaceus scirpaceus; assembly: GCA_910950805.1. Classification (NCBI taxonomy): domain Eukaryota; kingdom Metazoa; phylum Chordata; class Aves; order Passeriformes; family Sylviidae; genus Acrocephalus; species Acrocephalus scirpaceus. The sequence continues at coordinate 110,551,678 of OU383774.1, read as the reverse complement.
TTGGAGGTAATTCTGTAACTAGTTATGCTGAAATAGCTTTAAGAAATCTCTGCCAGAAAGGCACTATTAACATGCTGAAGACATTACAACAAAACATTACAATGAAAGAGCCAGATCACCATCACCTGTACCACAAAAATCTCACTGAAGATGATAAGAAATGCTATAACCAAATCTGTCAGAAGTGCTGTTTACAAGAGTGCTTAGTTTGATGCTGCTCAGCTGCTGGCTGATAATTTTGTATCTGTGAATCTTTGTTCACCAGTTCACACAAAGAAATGATGTCATAAATTCTTGTGCAGGGGGAAGTGCTGCATGGGTTAAGAAGTCAGAGACTTACCCAGATGAAGAAAATGACAGAACAAAAGCTCAAAATTTAAATGCTGTGAATACTTGCTATGCACACGGAAGGATTAATTGAAAAATTCTTGGCAATAACCACATTTGTGAATACTAAATGTATTCGCCGGTACTTTGCAAATAAAAAATGAGGCTAAGGTTATGAATAAATTGGTCAAGGTTTCTACTTTTAACTCTGGAATATTTGCTGACAGCATTGTTGAAATCAGAGAGGGAATTTATGTGGTAATATTGAATAGGTTAAAGAAGAGATAACATCAAGACAGAATATTCTGAAAGAACCTTTGACTGTTAGGAGGTGGTTTTCTCCCCATAACTTCTTTCACAACTGCCTTTCAGCAGTGCCAAGCAGATCAGGTTTTTTTGTTGGTTACATATGAGCTGAGACTTGCTATATCTACTGATTTAGAAATATTTAGTAGCAGAAAGCATGTCACAGCTGGACTTCAGCATTTTTTATTTCAAACAAAACCACAGCTTTTAGTTAATACAAAGCTATTCATTAATGGCAAAACTTGGCGAGTGATTTCTGGTCAAAGTGAAATATTTTACTAAAACCTTTTAATTTTCTTGCGTTTTCCCATTTCATGTGGCCATTTGAAATGTGCCTTGCCTACATCCTATTAAACTACTGCCAAACGTAATTCCCCTGCAGTTGCCCAGTCCCCAGACACATTGACCAAAGCCAGATAAATTTGTTTTGACTTGCAAAGCACCTTATCTGTTATTGGTCCCTCCTCAATCACCTCAGTGAGGAGTTGCTCTTTGCCTTTCAAATTGCCAGGTTTGTTTGACGCCCACTGCCAAGGCGGTGGGGACAGGCAGGTTTTGTTCTGCCCCTTGCTGCTCTGCCCCATTTTATTCTCGGTGGTAGCCTGGAAAAGGCTTTTCACGGGAAGCCGGGCAGGTTTTGCAGCTCTCCCGGAGGAATTTCTTTCGGGAGGGATGTGTTCCACTCCATCATCCAAGCTTTCCCTACCAGCCCTGAGTGATCCCCGGGCTTGCATCACAAATACCTCGGGGCAGGGCTGGTCCAGCTCTCTGACATCCAGAGAATCCAGCTCTTCCCTGCATCCAGCTCTTTTCAGGCTTTCCAAAGCTGAGCTCTGGATCTTGTTGCCCACTCAGAGGACGAACCAGACATAATTCACGAGTTTGGGCTGCCGTGTACTAATGTAGGCGACTGTGAGTGGTTTCTGTTGCACCTGGCCAACCACTCATTTTCTGCACTAAAACCTCAAAGCTTTCCTCATCTTTATCCCATCTGATGTGCCACAGGAGGCAGGTAAGAGATGGGAGGGTTCTGGTGAAACAGTACAGGAGGTGTCATTTGTCAGCCGCCAGGGCAGGAAGGCACAAGAAAGAAGATAGCGGTGGGAAGAGCTGAGCAGTGACTTTTGGCCTTCCAGAAAACAAAACAAAACAAAAAAAGAAATAAAACAGAAAAACCCCCACCAAAACCCCAAGAAACAAACAAACAAATAAAACAACCAACCAACCACCTCCAACAACAAACCCAAAACCAAAACAGAAAAACCCCACAAACCACAAAAAACCAAAAAAATCCCCCCAAAAGACCAACTCCCCCAAAACAGAACAAAACCAAACCAAACCAAACCAACAATCGCTCAGCCCAAACGAAAACACGGGGAATAGTATGGATACTTTTAAGAGCTGAATATTGTCTTCACAATCCCAAGTACACTTGCACTTGAGGGTGAGAATTAAGCATAGTATTGTTTCTGTCAGAAAGTGGTTAAATGTGGTGTAAATGGCTCACAGATAGGAGCAAATAAAGTCAGGGGGCTCCTGAGGAACCGCTGATGCATGGAATTGGAATCCCTTCAATCAGCTTCTGCTCACACTTCTAACGGGAGAGCAGGAGGGGAAGGCACAGACGGATCTGACTCAGTGCTGAACCTCCGTGTGCAAGGAGAAACGAATTGGTGGAGCTGGGTAATGCTGTGAGCAACCCCAAATCCCAAAGCACGAAATGGGATCCCTCCAATATGTTGGTTTCTCGAACATTGCCTCCTTCCCCCTCCAATCAGCAGCTGATGAGGACCAATAAATGCCAGGGTAACAGCTCTTTGGAGAGATGTATTGACATCATTTTGCCACTGGGAGCGAGATGGAATTGCAGCATATCTAGACTGTTTATTTTCCCTACTTTTAAATATTCATATGAATACTTCTGAAGTTTTCTTTTTCCCATTGCCTTGAATGAAAAATAGGAAAAGGCATTTGGTGTTAATATTTTTGCTAAGGTAAAAAAAATAGTTTCATTTTAGCCAGGGAAGCTGTTGTTTACAAACTGCCTGGTGGAGGAGCAGAACCACCTGTGTAATGTAGACAATGGCCATCTCCATTCTTAAGGGTATTTTCACTTCTCTGAAATACGTGCTGTACTGCATGCAGGAAAACAGCAGCTGCAGGCAAAGCAAGGGAGATCTAAGCCAAAGCAGTGCTATCCCCTTCACCTCCCCTGAAACAAAGAGAAGATACCATTTGTAGGCACTGGGGATCTTCAGGTTTGTGTGTTTGCAATATCTTCTAACCCCAGCTTTCACTACTCTCTGCTTTGTTTCAGGGAATTCTTCTCCCTCCTCTTCCTTCCTCTCCCTTGTTTCCCCTCCAGTGCCTCCACTTGCACCCTCTTCATGTCCTCCCAATTCACACACCTGGAGAGTTTCCCATGAGATCACTATGTTCATTCAACCTTTCAACTTCTTTCCTTCCTCCAGCCGATAAGCCATGGTTCATATCCATACCCTTTCAGTGTGTGCTTGTAAGACAGAGCAACACTGGGGCTGCACTCTTTATTAGTGTTTCATTCCTATTTCTTCCTGGCCCATCTGTTTCCTCTGTCACTCCTGCTGAGTTTCTCCTGGTAAAGAGCATCCCTGGAAGTGTTCAAGGCCAGGTTGGATGTGGCTCTGAGCAACCTGGTCTAGAGGAAATTGTCCCTGCCCATGGCAGGGGGTTGGAATTACATGATCTTGAAGGCCCCTTCCAACCCAAACCATTCTATGCTTCTGTGGTTTTGAATAAGTTTGAAACATCAGGAATTATCAACAGAAATTTCTTCTATAAATACTGCTATAATCAAATTAAATTGACCAGGCAAAAGAAAAACTCATTTTAATTGGTTGCTTGAATTAAGAGCACTCTAAAGAACTAAATATTAATCAAAGCTATGGAGAAATGTGATAATTTTTCTCTTTGACTGATATGATAAAATGCATAGTTGTTCTGCAAGTTATTTGAAAATGAATGTCACCACCCCCATTCTAAAAATGAAACTCTTAATATTTTTTCTTGAGTGTTTATATACCTCAGATTTTTATTTTCTCCTAATCAGAAGTGTTTTCAGTGAGCTCCATATTGATTTAAAAATAGCTGAAAACAATTAAGAAGAAATGCTGATTTTGATCAGCTTTAGAAAGAACACTCTGAAGATCTAATTATTTCACACACCCTTCTATCCCTTCCTTCCTATTGCAGAGAGATCATGGCTTTAAATGTGGCATCAGCAGGAGGAATGGAAGGACCCTTTAAAGGAAGCAACTTGTCTAAATGGCTGCACAGTGGAGAACATAATACAGAGCAACAGAAAATATAGAAATGCCTCGTGCCTCTCAAATGCCTCCTGTTAGCTTCAAGGGGCCAAGCAGGTTTGGTAGCCTTTGGAAGCCTTTTAGCTGAGCCCCATCTGCCTGACATTTGTGAATGCTGTGTGCCTCTCATGGAAAGCTGCTCTCAGAGGATGGTTCTTGAAGCATGTGGAACAAGCACCCCTGAGAATCCACTTCTCTGCAAGAGCCTCAAATGGCAAAAAAAAACCTCCCCAAAAAATGCCATGTGACAAATATTTCCTCAAGGGCAATCAGTGAGCAGCACTGGGACTGGTTTTTTCTTCACCTCCCAAGGACTTAATCCTACCTTGTCTGAAGTTTCAGGGAGATTATGTAGTTTTATGATTATTTAGGCCACGTTAAAACATTTATAGCAAGAATCTAAAGTGCAACATGCACTCCCTTTGTTAATCCATATGGTTTACCACGCTTGGTTTCCAAACCTGCGTTACTATTCAAGGAACTGTCTGGATAATCCATTCAGAATTGAATACTGGTGGGTGTTTCCTCAGTTTGCCAACTGAATACATGCACTGGGTTGCATCTCCGTTTCCCCTGCTCAGAGGTGTCTTTGCCTACAGCTAAGAGTGAGCTCAGAAACCTGCCTGCTCACTTTCCTGTCCCACTGCCGTGTTGTGACAGGCAGAGCAGGGTGGTGTGAGTGTCTAAAGGATACTCAGGGCTCAGACAGTCAGCTCTCTTTGTCAGATCTCCAGCTGTGCAGAGGAACAGGAGCTCGGCTTGCCTGGCCAGCCTGGGTTTGGCAATTGAAGGGAAATGCCAAATGCTAAGTGAGCTCACCAAATGAGGTGGATGAGAGCACTTGGTGATCACCAGGCAGACTGGGGATCACACTGTTGGTATCTGAAAGTGAAAGAGAGAAAAGATTGGGGAGATCCTATAAAGGCTTCCAGCTGCCTCAGCTGAGTGATCCTCTGTGCATTAGCACCAGTTCTGAATTGAAGCTTTGGGCACCAACAGCTTAGTCTTCTCTTCTCTTCTCTTCTCTTCTCTTCTCTTCTCTTCTCTTCTCTTCTCTTCTCTTCTCTTCTCTTCTCTTCTCTTCTCTTCTCTTCTCTTCTCTTCTCTTCTCTTCTCTTCTCTTCTCTTCTCTCCTCTCCTCTCCTCTCCTCTCCTCTCCTCTCCTCTCCTCTCCTCTCCTCTCCTCTCCTCTCCTCTCCTCTCCTCTCCTCTCCTCTCCTCTCCTCTCCTCTCCTCTCCTCTCCTCTCCTCTCCTCTCCTCTCCTCTCCTCTCCTCTCCTCTCCTCTCCTCTCCTCTCCTCTCCTCTCCTCTCCTCTCCTCTCCTCTCCTCTCCTCTCCTCTCCTCTCCTCTCCTCTCCTCTCCTCTCCTCTCCTCTCCTCTCCTCTCCTCTCCCTCTTCTCCTCCTCTTCTCCTCTTCTCTCCCTATAGTCATCCATGATGCTACTTGGACCTTATGGTAAAGAGCCAATAATTCAGTATAGCCAACTTAAGCAACTAAGCAAGGTGTATGAGGGACTGCTGCAGAGGAAAAAGTTAAATGAGAAAGACCATTTTAAATATATATCTATATGGTTTTTCCTTACTTGAGATAGTTTCTATCAATACCCTGCAACTCTCTGGCAGTTTCCACATCTGCCAGATGGGAACTGATTCTCTGGCAAGAGCTGTCTAAAGAATGGCTTTCCCCTAAAAAGATATGGAGCTGGAGAAAGTCTCTTCTCCCACACTCTTCTTCTCCTCCCTCGGCTTCCTCCAGACTCAAATGCCCCCTTGAGGATTTGTTGCAATTCATACACTTGATACTTAATGAAGATCTCAGGTTTTCATACTTGCCACAAACGATCACTGGTTTCTAAAGATGCTCTGGAAATGCTCACACCCCTCAGACATAGTGAAACAGGTTACTACCTGGTCAGACAGTACACAGTCCAAGGTCACCTTTACCAGGGTGAAAGCAACACCTGGTGAAAGATCTGATACCTGACTGTAGCACAAAGATACCTCCTGTCCATTATGAATGAAGTTCTCCTTGCAAATAGAGAATATTCTAGATTTCCACAGCAATTTATGCACCTTTATAACATATGTAAGGAGAACACAGACCCACAGAAGAGAACTAGAACTGCAGCTTCTTGCTGAGTCCTGGTGGAGACCAGACATGGCATTAAATATGTAAAACCTTGTGTGAAACTCTGTCTGAGTCAAGTGACTTCTGAAACAGCTTCCTGGACAGAAGAACCAAGCTGAACAGCATTATCATATCCTGAATGTTTCCTCACAAAGGCAACCACCCCAAACGATTAAAATTGATTTGAAACGGCGGAGTTAGGAGACCTTTAAAATAACAATATTGTTTTAGTTATTTAGTCGCTCTTCAGAACAAGTGTAACTTTTTTTTAATGGCCAGCAGTAGTAACTGTTGCTTAGAAGCCGCCCTGATCATGAGATCAATCAGCAAAACCAGTCTGCAACCTTAGTGCTTATTGATTCAGCTGCTTTTTTTCCAGCAAAACCAATTACAAACTCTTACTCTGTTACAAACCCCATTTTCCGCTGTTTGGTATGTGCACAGTTTTTTACTATTCACAAAAAAATAGTTGATTTGATAATGAATTTTAATCTCCTCTCATCACTTTGAGTGTCACTTTTTCAAATAATATGTGTAGCTTTTCTTTCTCATCACTTTTGGGCAAATGATTAGAGATGGAGTTCCTGGGATTAAGTTATGAGCAAAAGACCACCTTTAAAGAAAAGCATGGGGAAGATTGAATGAATGCTGATATTAAATGATGGTGGGAAATGTGGAAATCTGAAAATCTGTGCAAGCAGCTAGAAATGTCTGCTTAAAGGGAGAACTTCCACCCCATCTGACCTGGTCTGCAGAGGGTATTTCTTGCACTCTACACTCATGTTTTATTTTGGTTTTATGTGCACCACATTTAGGGTCTAACACCTTTGAGCTGCCTCCGGGATGAAGAATGAAAAGGGAGTCACAATCCAAAGCCCAAAATTTAACTGGTGTAGATATATATTAAACCAAAATTACTGCTCCCCTGAGCAGCATGGCAGAGCAGAGAACCCAGCCCTGGTGGGGTGCAACTTGCCAAAACCATAAATCAATAAGTGCATTGAACTAGAAGAATTACAGTTAAAAAAAAATATTTATATATATATTTATATATATATATATATGGCTAAGTCAGTTCTTTGAGGTCCTAGCTGAGGAAAGACTTCCATAGAATCATAGAATGGTTTGGGTTGGAAGGACCTTAAGGATCATCTGGTTCCATCCCCCTGCCAGGGACATCTCCCACCAGACCAGGTTGCTCAGAGCTCCTCCCATCCTGGCCTTGGACACTTCAGGGATGCTCTTTATCATGTTTTATACCTCTTCATATCACTTGTACCCATCCCTCCTGTTTGGTGGATGAAAAGACAAATTAAAGTTAAAATAATGCCAGTTTAAAGTTAATTAAAGTTGCAAACATGCCAGTAGTTTTTTGGGTTTTTTTTCCAGCTCATCGAATAGACACAGGCAATTTTTTTTTACTCCTTCCCGGCCAGTTTGTATAGAGAAGTAACATGAGAGGATTAAGCCTTTATTCACAACATGTGGATAACAGAATTCCAGCTACATTCCTGCAGAACCACATCATTTGCTCATCAAAATCAGTGCTAGCAAGCAGGTTTTTACAGCGCAGAAATTATGGAACAAATAGGTCAATTGAGCTTTTGAGGCCTGATTAATATATTATGCCACAAATCTGTAAAAATAATTGACTTTTCATGAACTTAACTGGGGAAGGAAGTAGAGTTCTAATTTACCTAGAGTTTTTGTGCTTGAGAAAAAAAAAAAAAGTTTAATTTATTCCAAGTCCAACTAGGTATTTGCTTTTGAATCAGAAAAATCGGTTTTGTTTCTTTGCCCTACATTTTTCTCACCCTTTTGAGAGTTACTTGAGCATAAATTTCAAAATGAAATGTCACTGGAAAATGCTGGATCAATATTAAACAAGTATTTCAATATTTCCCATGAAAATAATAATTAAAAAAAATCACAGTGATTTCAGCCAAAGCATTTGGAGAAATTTGACAACTCGCATATGTATATTTTGGGTCAAGAAAGTTGTGCCATTCTGTTTTCTTATGGGTTGATGGAAATGCATGGTAAGAAAATTTCTTGTTCCGTATTCTTTAAGCTTGGTTGTTTATTATTGCTGTTGACTTTCAAAATTAGAGTGAGGTGGTTTGTGAATTAATGTGCTTCCCTACCAGAAGTATTCCCAGTTTGTTCTTTGCCATCCTGTCTTCCCCCAAACAATTCCTGCTTAAACATTTCAAGGGAGAAATAAATGTCCACCAGGACTATGGGTAGGGCTCCCTCTGCTACACAAACAATGTGACTACTGGAGAAAAAATAATACAGGCCCAGCTGATGACATGGTAGTTGATACAAATAAGTGTCCCTGCACAGCCTCCAGATTTTTTGATATCATATCTATAAATCAGTCTAAGAATCAATTTGAGCTTGACTGCATAGATGGACATGAAGATGGAGAGGATTGCTTGGTCTTCAGCTATTAACATGGAAGGACACAACTTCTGTAATAGTCAGCTCTGTGTTTTTATTTGACGTACAGCTTTTTTATATATTGAACTTCCAAAAGACTGCCTGGTAGTGGTAAATATGATCATCCTGCACTTGAGACTAATAAAAAGGGATTTTCAGGCCTCTTAGTTTATTTCTATCACTCCAAAGAAAAACCTTTTCATAAGGCAGTAAGTACATCAGCAGCCAGTTCTTTTCTAAGAATGCTAATTATATTCTTTCTGTATGAATTAATTGTAATTCCTTTTGACTATAGTGATATTGTTTAGAGGAATTATCTCTCAGGTCAGATGAAAAGGTTTGACTTTGTGTGACACACCGGAGTGATTTCCTCTCCATTGCGGTATTTAGTATTCCTTAGCAGGAACTTTGTGAAGAATTAAAAACCAAATTAAACTGAGAAAGGGGGCCTCTCTGCTGATTTCCTCATTTAAAACATTATAGAGAGAAGCTCCTCCATGGACTGCCATGCACAGCCAGACAATGGAACAGACATTTTCTCCTCCACAGAGCATCTTTGGAGCAGCACCAAGACACGTGTCCCCAAGTGTACTTCAATACGGTTACAGCAGAGACAAGTGGAGATTAGGGCGCAGGTGGAAGTTATCAGTAGCTTCACACCTGCTTAGCCTGGTTCTGAAATTCCCTCTGATGTGTGAGAGTCTGAAACACAGCCTTCCCATGCTGAGGTATTTATGGAAACTGTGTAATCTGCAGGAAAAAGCGTGGGGTGCAAACCTCTCCTGAGTTCTTCACTGCTGCCTCGGGTGAGAGATTTTTGGGCTCTGAGAGGCAAGGATTCAGATGGTCTCCAGTTCTGCAGAAAGCAGCAGAATCTCCTAGGTTACACCTCCCTTGCTCCTCAGCTTCCCAGGACATGGAGCATTTTGAAGCTGGAGAATCATCTCAAATCCTTTTCCTGTGGGTTGGATCCAGGACTTAGGCTGCTCATAAACGCCTTATGGTGTTTGACTTCAGAGCCCTGAAGAAAGGCCCTGAGCCACCTCGTTTAGCCTGGAGAAAAGGAGACTGAGGAGTGACCTTATCACCCTCTACAACTCCTGAAATGTGGCTGTAGTCAGTTGGGGGCTGGTCTCTTTCTCCAGGCAGCAACTGACAGAACGAGAGGACACAGTCTTCAGCTGTGCCAGGGGAAATATAGGTTGGATATCAGGAAAAAGTTTTTTACATAAAGAGTGAAAAAGTACTGAAATTGTCTGCCTGGGGAGGTGGTGGAGTCACCATCCCTGGATGTGTTTAAAAAAAGACTGGATGTGTCACTTGGTGCCATGGTTTATTTGAGGTGTTAGGGCTGGGTTGGACTTGATGATCTTGAAGGTCTCTTCCAAACTTGTAATTCTGTGATTTCTGTGAATTCTCTATGGGTGATGTTGGTCATGTGGCCTCATGGAAAAGCAGGTGGGACACATGGAGAAAACTGGGCTGGACAAAGAGGCCTAATTCCTAAATTATTCTATGATTCAGAGTGAGTTCATCCACAAGAGCTTTTTACGGCTTTCAGGAAGACTCTGGCAACCAAGGAGGTCAAAAGAGATGCTCTGGCAGTTTATTCCTATGGCAGTTCAGTAAATTTAGCCTTAAAACTCCTTTTACTTACGTGTCTGGCTACTGCTCACCTGGCAGCTCACGTGGAGAGCAATAAACACTTCAGTCGCAGTTATTTCTTTTTCCTCCCACCATTATTTCAGGAATTATTAAATAGAAGCCAAACTGCCAATAACACGTAAGATCTGTTAGTGAGACTCTGCATTAACCCAACACAGTCTGTGAGTTGGACTTCCCTAGGACACAGCATCCCAATGGTTGTCATGGCACTGGCTCTGGCCACCAAACCCCACTGCCTCCCCCCACTGCTCCTCCACAGGCTGCTTTCAACAGCTCAGTCACTGACAAGCTGGCAAGAAGTGCAAGACTCATGATGAAGATACAGAGAAGTGAAGCAAGAAGTTTTTCTTCACATACCTCAAGTTTAGAAGTCCTGGGAAGGCCTCAGGATAACAATGAACTCATCAACTTCAAACCATTTCACAAAGTGCAAGGCCCATTTGATCTGATTCAACTTCCCTGTGAAAAAATATTCGAAGTAAAATTAGGTGGAAGATGGAAGGAAAAATTGAGACCAAAAATGCTAGTTGAAAATAATTGCTTTTCAAGTTGGAAGGTATAGAGTGTGAACTGGGAAATCTGGTTGTGTGCATCTCTGCCAGGAGACAAGAGTAGGGAAACAGAGCCCTAAATCTTTGAGCACAGTGACTCTGGCTGGGAGATCCTGCACATAAAATGCAGCCAGGCATGATTGCAGTACTCAGAGGAATCAGCTGTTTTGCTCTCCTTCAGCTCTGACATTGTTTAAATCAAAGAAATAAGAGGAAGGAAAAATCCACTCCTGTGGCATCCTTTCACTCTCAGATGTAGGCAGTGATGTGCCTGGGGCAGAGATAAGGGCTGCAGTGACTCCTTTCAGGTACAACATCCTGAGAATGGCAGCACAACCCTTCCTCAGCCACATTCAGTGATATTTGGTGTGTATTTTCCCCTTCTCCAGTGGGAGATGGACGTGGAGGAGAGTGCTCCATGACACAGCAGTTATTGTGCTCCTCCTCCCTTCTGAGCAGTGAGCTGGGTGTTGATCATGACCAAAGGATGAAGGGTGAGAGTGCCCATTGTGCCCCTGCAGCCATCCTGTCACACTCTGCAGAGCTGCCAGTCCTCCAAAGAAAAGAAAATGTGCTCACTAAACTCATGTTCTGGCCCATTCTTTTTTATTTCTTGCCATATTAAAAGCAGTCTCTGTTCTCCTCAGTCTGAAACCCAGGGTTTTTGTTTTGATGATTTCCAGTTTCAATAGTTCAATTTTAGTTTCACCTTCTAATTTGTATTCCTGGTATCAGCTGCTAAAGGAGCAAGTTAAATAATTTGAATTCACACTGATTTAACATTACTAATTGCACTGCCAAATGCTTTCCAACCTTGCTGTGATTTTTTTCAAGAGACATCAAAACCTCTGATAAGTTTAAGATCCTCCATACTTAAAAGAAGGGAGAGAAAGAAAGAGCAAATAAGGCAATAAACCTCAGTGGAGCAAATTATCAATTACAATCAGTTAACTGTGTTATCTAACACTGTGCCTGCCACGGAGAAGAAAATCAGCCTTTTCCCTCTCTGTAGGTGGCTAGGCATGTATTGCAATAGAAGTATTTATCTGCTGTCTCCACCAGCTCAAAGAACAACGAGGAGCAGCACTGCACTGAGCACAGTCAGAGGCAAAACCTGGGGGAGAGGGGAAAGCCCTGGTTCCCATAGCTACAACAAGCCATTAGGAAGATACACACCTCCAAAGGCTGAATTAGAAAAGTGCTTTTAACTCAACATATTCTGTTTAATTTCAGCAATTTTCCCCTAACTATTGTACTGCTGTGTGGGTTGTGTTGACAGCTGCTGGAGCTCTGCAGTCCTCACCTCCAGCAGTTGCCACAAAGGAGCCAAGCACACACTTTGGAGTTAAACCACTAATAAACAGCTTATCAGTAGAACCAAATCTCTCTCCTGTGGGTGGGCTGACCACCCTGCAACCTTAGGACAATTTAAGAGCTTAGAAGAGAAAGAAAAAATAATGGGGGTGTGGGGGTGGAGGGAAGACAGCATTGTTCTACATCAGCTGTTTGTACCAGTTTGGATGCCTGTATGAGGGGTGCAATTGCCTGAGATTATTTGTTATTATTTCTATTGCTATATCATTATTATTACTATTATTAACAACAACAATGACAACAACAATAATAATATCATGGATGTATGGTGCACAGGTTTAGTACCATCACATCTTCCTCTGTCCGTGATAAAGCAAGCTATGCCCATATAAACACTGGTATAATTGTGTTTACTCTGTACATTGGTATGTGTGTGTGGGGGGGTTGTACTTCTGTAATTATATTACTGTGCGTAGCAGTCTGTGTAAAAATAAGTTCTTAAAATTATTTTCAGGAGTCACATTTTCTCCTTGAAGCCTCCTGCCTTTGTTTGCTGTTATATAACCACATTTTGCTTTGCTTTGAAATATTTTCCCTTCTCTGCTGTTGGAAATACCCACGCAAACCAAGAGGAGAAATGGGCTATAAAGGGAACAAACAAAACTGAGTATTGACTTAAATTCGTTTTGGTCTGGTTCCAAATGTTGCCAAACACACAAGATAAATACATAGAGAGTGGAGAAAAACTGTCCCCCTCTCTCGCTTGCTTATGGTACCACTTGCAAATACCATAAATAAAAAAAAAAGGCTAGCAAGGATACACATAATATTAAAACATGCAGACTCCTTATGGGCAAGACCCAGATTCTCAAAAAAATTTAATAAAAACATCCTTGAGGACCCTCTAGGAGTCAAAAGTACATGTAGGTAAAGAGAAGTCAACGCTGTCTTCATTGTATTTATCTCAAAGATATTCTCTGTTTTTCTATTTTTGTAATCTATTTTTCTTTTTTACTGTTGACAGTCTTATAATTTTCATGTCTTTCAGGCCTACAATTTTATAATCATACTTTATTGCTAAACTGAAGCTTGGTTTACAGTATTTTCTAGAGGCTCAGCTAAAAATTGGACTCTCTTATAAAAACCTGTGTCCACACATGCATATGCACATGTCGAAAGGCTATCACCCAGCAAATTTACAGCTGGGTACTTAAAACCAAGACAAGCATTAGAAATGAAATATGAATAGCACTTTATAAATGGAGCTCTGGGTGAGAGAAATTGTGTCACATCCAAAATGATGAGATCCTCCTCCCTCGTCTTGGGCTGTGCCTTCTTGGCACTACAGCTCCATGAAAGCTTTCCCATTTTCTTTCAGAGTATTTAATTTATGGTATTTTAGGCATCCCACCTTTAAATTTGACTCCAAACTCTCATCTAAGCTCTCCTTGCCTCAGTCTTTGAATAACACAGATCTCCTTGGCTGTGCCTCTCCTTTCCCCAAGTTATCCTTCTGCTCCTCCCTGCCCACAGGAGCTCCAAACCACTGTTGGTAGCTTAAAGTTACCTCTTTTATCATCAACACTCTTTAAATGGAAATGTCCTATAATCCCTAGTGTCACCACATTGTGTCCTGCCCCTTCTGCCATGTACTCCCTGAGTGCCTCCTTTATCCCAGGCTGTCTGTGGTGCACCTAATCCAGGTGCAGTAGCTTGAAGAGATTTAAGAGAGAAAGGAGCAAATCCTGGTGCCAGCATTGCTTCCAGACCTCACAACCACTGGAGAAAAGGGGCTACAATGAGTAAATGACAAGTTTATGGCAATCTCAAGGCAGCCCTTTATGCTGTCTTCAACCTTGACTTTATGGTGGATTGTCTGAGAAGAACTGAATCACAAGGTCATTTCCTCCTTCACGATCCTTCTCAGGAACCATTTTTACTGGGGTACCTGAAGGAAATTAGCCATTACACAATAGAAATGGCAAAAGCTGGCCAAGCTTAGTCTGAAGGGAGCATTTCCATGAACCCTCCCTATATTGTCTGTAAATTGAGAGAGCTCAAGGCAGGGTATGTCCACAGGTCTGCTGGGGAACACTCCCTGTGACTGCTACTGGAATACTACTATTAAAAAAAATAACAGCAACAATATTTGGGCCTTCATTAAAAAAATCCATATGGATGATATTTATCAAATAGGCAATTGATACCATCCTATGCCATGAGGGTCTCACAAATGAGGCTAAAAATGCCCAGGATTGCCTGAATGCATTGGTGAGTTTGGACTCCAGTCTACATTTTTGCTCTTAATGTGCATTCCAGAACTATTTCCCCACAATGTTTAATGAATCCAGGAGCAAATTAATTTAGAAAAATAAATTCAAATAGACTTTTCTGAATCAATATTGCAGCATTTCACATTCTTGATAACTTGAATCATAGTGCTGAAGCAATATTCAGCTGCTGTAAATTGCCACAGCTCCACTGAAGCCAATAAAGTTACAGTAATTTATTTCGTCTGAGGATGTGATTTTTTACAGAATAGTTCTGACCTTATTTAATTGTGCGGTTTGTTCATTTATTTGTTTTAATGAGTGGAGGAGAAAGGGCAGACTCCTGCACTTGCAGGCAGAATGAAGTGATTACTTCTGAGAATAAACTGGGGGGTACCCGTGGCAAAACTAGGATTTCTAGAAACTGCTGTTTTGTAAGGAAAAGAGCTCAACCCAAGAACAGAAACAGGGAATTTATACATCTTTTCTCTTTATTTCTATAAGAGAAACTCTGAGTTATGGAAACACACTGGAGACTTTTCAAGATTTTGTATGATGTAATTTCGTCAAAGTGCACTAAAACTACAAATACTTACGTGTCCCAGTGAGGTTTCTGGTGGCCTCTAGAACCTGGCATTAATGCTGGTTAGAAAGAGAATTTCAGAGAAGGAACAGGTACACAGGGATTTTTCTAACAGCACAAACCGGCAACTTTGGGAACTGCTCGTTGAGGATTTTTTAACCTGGATTGGATGTTTCTAGGCCAGAGGTGTGAGTAGCCCTGCATTCAGTGACTCCCACTGACTCTTGGCAGCAAATTTATTCTGTAGCTTCCACAGGATTCTGTGAGAATTAATTCCCTGGCCTTGTGTGAAAAGATCTTTTTTTTTCTCTCTGCTCTGAAATTGATGGTTGATAATTTCATTATCAGTCTACCTGCTGTTGTATTGTGAGAAACAGTGAATAAATCACTTCCATTCTTCATATCTACCTCAGCCATATTCCATCTCTGTCCTCTATTATCTAGTCTATTATTATGTATTATCTGTCACCTAGTCTATCCACTCTCCAGTAACAAAACTGTGGGGTATATTTGGTCTTCCCATCTCTGTCTTAGTTCCAGTACATTCCTTTGAGGTGGCGTGAAATTAATAAGTACATAATGTAGAGCAATAACACACAGTAGCATAATGTTATTTGATTTTTCTTCTCTTTGCCTTTCCTAATCATTCTTAATGTTCTTTGTTTCTGAGTTCCTGAGCATTGATGTGTCAGGTATTCAAAGTGTTCAGTGAATCCTGAAGGACTCCAAGTAATCTTCTTAAATGACAAGAGGCAAACTGCCACCTAAGTGACTGTATATAAAGGCTGTACACCTCTGCACACATGTACATGCATGTTCTGTTTCTGTGCTGCCTGTATCACCCTTTACCAAATTCCACTAATATGGAATTAAATAAAAACACTCATGGCCTTCTGAAATACTTCACAGTCAGCTTTAGATTAGCCTTTTATGAGTAATTTTGTAGGAGCCAATGTCATCAGGGCCCTTCTTCTCTGCTTCCTGCAACGTTTATGAATATGTTGAGGAGCCCTGGGCCCAGGTCCAATCCATTAGTAGCACCACAAGTGACAATATTATACTCTGAAGAATCTAATTATTCTTGTCTTTTCTTTCCTTTTTTTGTTTTTTATTTTTCTATTTTCAAGCATCTACTAATTGATCATTGTCATTTGTGCTGTGAATATTTAGTTTTTGCAAGGGCTCTTGACTCATGACAATGGCAATGACTGACTGCCATTTTTTGGGCAATACAAAAAGACTGACTTACCTCTAGTGTTTTTTTGCTCCTCACCTCTTCTGAGAACTGTGTGATATGTGAGGCTGTGTGATGTATGACTGCCCTTTGCAAAAGCCATGCTGTCTTTTCCTTGGCATTTCTCACACATATTTTTTTTCTTAATTACTATAGTTTCTAATGTTTGCAGTCCAGAAACCAAGTTATTGGTCACTAGTACCCATGACAACTCTTCAAAAAATTTTTGCTACCACTTCATCCTCTTGCTCTAAAACCTTATTTCAGGACATTTCCATTTGAAGCAATGTCTCCTTTGCTCTTCCAGGGCCTCCATGCAGAAGGCAGTGAGTAAAATTGATGATAAGCATGTACATAAAAGATCCTCCCTTTTCTGAGACCTCCAGTTTTTGACCATATTTTTCTTCCTTTAAAGATGTTTTTCTCCTTGTGATGCAGTTCTCTGGGGAAAAAAAAAAAAAGGGCCTTTTCTGAATTGATTGTTTATTCCCTACCTTCTCACTTGTCATTCCATATCTTGCTTTGTGTATAGAGCACTAATGTCCTCTGGTAATGACAGCACTGCCATGCACTGCTGCCTTTAGCCTTTATTGAAGCTGCATCAATTTTCTACCTTGCCCTGACTTGCCCTGACAGCTACCTTCAGATTTTTCTATTGTGCTTTGTATTGTGAATATTTATCCATTAGTTCCAAATTATTTTCAGTGTGAAAACAGATATTCCTGATTCTGCCTCATTTCCCCCCTCTCTCTTACACACACGATCATGCACACAGCCCTGACTCCTTAATGGTGGATAAAATAACTGTTTTCCCTATGAGAGCAAAGAAATAGGGACATGTCTTGAGCTGGAAGAAATTGATTTCTGCAAGGACTACCTTGGAAGACACATGGTTTATTTTGCACAACAAGTGGGAGTGCAGTCATCTGACTTGTTGATGACACATCCCAGGTACAGACAGGGCTCCCAGAATATTTCACAGGCAGAATTCAAGGACCATTTAAACTAGAGGCATTTTAAACTGGATTAGTTTCACATTAGATAGTGCAAAATCATATATGGACATATAAGAATACTTGCTGCCATTAGATGCTTGCTATTAAAGGCCCTTCTCCTGGGATGGCAGAAAGACAAGATAAAGACACATAACCTTGCACAGGGGCTGTCAACATGACAGAAAACTCAAAGACCCTGGAAACCCAAGATGGATTAGGTGAGTTATTTCCTGCAGAGGGAGGGGTGTACACATCCACACTGGCAGGTGCAGCATAATATGGTCACCTGGGATCAAAACCAATTGCTCTAAAGTGGAATGCATGATTGACAAGGGCTATTAGGATGGTCAGAAAAATGAAGAGCATAATACATGAAGGGGCACTGGAAGAGCCTGGCTTGATTAATTTCCTGGAATGGGGGTGACAGGAAGGATGGTTTCTGCTGACAGACACCTTGGTGGGGTGAATGCTAAACAGGCAGAAAGGAATTGTGGCCAGGGAGTAAAGCTGGCAGGAGAACAAACAAGGCACCCAACATGTGGGAGAAATGGAGCCTGAATGTCTGGTGAAGACCCTGAGCTGATGGGGAGGGGAGCTTTTGGAGGCTTGGAGCACCCTGGCAAAGAAATTAATCCTTTCTGGGAGGATGCACAATGTCCTCACCCCCTGCAGGTGAAAACTTGGAGTTCCTTCTGCTTTTCCTACCAGCTCACTGTGCATCCTTAGACACAACTTGCTGTTCACTGGCCTTGGTCTCCAAACTGATAAAATCTAGGTAATTATGCTGATGGCTTCTGCAAAAAAAAGGTTGAGACCTGCCAGCAAGGAGGGCTAAGCAGCATAAAGGTGTTGTTATTCTCATTTCCACCTACTACAAAGGAAAGCAGAATCTGCCTTTCCAGCCATCAGGTGAGGGGGTGAGAACAAGAGCTGAGAGAATAATGGCTGCGTTACCTGCACAGCTGCAGGCAAAACCCCAAGTGTTTTATACAGAGAATATAACCTAAAGAGAATCTTTATTTACTTTTTAATAATTCACCTCTCCATGTACCACCAATGATGCTTTGAAATTAATAAATTTCCTGACAGCAGGGAGTGTAACTCTCTGCATCTTTTTTCCCAATGTTTTCTTTTGATCATTGCCTTTTCCACAATAAGCATCTATACTGAAAGTAGCTTCCTCTTGCTCATAAATGAATAGCTGCCTTCATGGTCTGTACCACATTTATTTTAACTTGGTCAGACTGGCTAAAATTAGATGACTGCTACTGAAATCTAAAATTCAAAGGAGGTCAAAGTTAGCCAGAGTAGTGTGCTGTCAGCTGCATTTTAAAATCCTAAAAGAAAGTCCTAAAATACTGGTGCATTCCCCACCAGCTAGGGAACATTAATCATGTATGAGGTGAAAAAAATGCAGCTGACCCCACAAATATTTCCAAAGCTAAATTTATGGAACCACTGCTCACCCACAGATACATTTCTTTGTCTGTGTTGTCAACAGTCCCTATTTTAATAGAGATCCTTTAGGTATCGCTGCTCTTTGGCCATAGCTCCATCCCCTACAGGCTTCCTAAAGCTGAGAAGCACCAACATGAAGCACTGAAATTGCTAGCTCTGATTTCATCTGGAGCACAAGTGTGTCAGCCTGGGGTCCATGTGGTTTGTTCAAAGCATCTCCAGCCCTAGTTTGACTGATGTGGGAAATTCTTGACTACATACTGGTACTTCTATAGCACTGGGAACACTGGGAGATCTTGTTTCACTTGGTGAAAAATGTTTCCTTCTCACTCTGTCATGAGATGTTTAAATAAACAAGTCATACTAATGTAGTTTTGTAGCAATATTTCTTCTGTGTACACTCAGAGAAATGCATGTGCAGCCTAGAGTTTAGTATTTTCTATACAAAGGTGGGTTATATAGTCCTAGAAAGATAGAAGTTATTGCACGTGGCAGAAAAAACTCTCAATTTAGGGGCAGATGCCTCCAAATGAAACAGGACATGATTCTCCATTACTTGCACTGTTAAATTTCTCAGGCTATTCAGATGCACAGTTGACTACAACTGAAAAATCCTAATAAAATCAAATTGCCAAACAGAAAAAGGCAAAAAAGTTATATAAGATAAAAGGGCTGTAAGCTCAAAAGTTCATTGAGAGTGTTACAGAGCATGATCAGATTTACACTTTGAAGTACAAAAAGGATGATGAGTGTTTGACAGTGCCAAATGTGGTCTTTAGCTTTTTGTCTAGAGGTAGCTCCTCTTGGTAAGTACAAGCATCTGTCTCTATCAGGAAACTCACTGATCCAAGGCAGCAGAGAACTTTTGCCTTCAGTATGACTTTCATGGCTTCCCTCTTTGTTTGCTTCATCTTAAGGTGCTCTCTCCCTGGTGCTTTCAGTCCAAAATGTGCCGGTGGTACTTCACTGGTGCCCCTTGTTTGCTCAGAACAGCTGTGAAAACAAGAAGGCGTTTTTATTTTGAGTTTAGAATGGAAGGCAGCATTGTGCACACATGGATATTCAAAAACCTAAATGTGGGCTCTTCATAACAATGACAAATGAGGGATATCATCAGTTCTTTTGCAAACTCTGAAACTGGGCTTCATCTCATGCTGCTTCATTTGAGAATTTACAGCAAGTCACTGATGATCCCTCCACAGCCAAAGGAGAGGGAAATACACTTCTACAGGAAAAGCCCTTCCAGTTTACATTGCCTGTGTCCACAGTAAGCTAGAAGTAAAAAAGCTTTTATTAGTGAATGAATTA
The DNA here is from genome assembly GCA_910950805.1 of Acrocephalus scirpaceus scirpaceus. NCBI lineage: Eukaryota > Metazoa > Chordata > Aves > Passeriformes > Sylviidae > Acrocephalus > Acrocephalus scirpaceus. The sequence goes on along the minus strand of OU383774.1, from coordinate 110,531,751 downwards.
GTGACTGAATTTAATAAAAAATCATAAAAATGTTAATAATAATAATAATAATAATTATAATAAAGCTTTTATTAGTGGCTGGATATTAGTGACTGATTTTTATTAGACAATCCCACCTTCACTGCCAGTTTTATTTTAACTGTGCAGCAGGCATCCCTGCTTTGCAAGTTTTTACCTTGAGGAAGATATTTTTACTATGGCTCACCAAAAAAACCTCCCAAAACCCTTTGAAGTAAAAAAAAAGGTTTTTTGGCCACACCTTGTCACACATGTTGCCTCTTTGCCAAGCTACATACCAGTGCTCACCAGTCACTCCTGATTTCATGCAACAAAATGCATGAAACTGAGGATTGAAGATGCATGAAATGTGCATTCTGACACACTGAACAACAAAGCAAAGCAATGTTACCTGTGGAGGGTGACATTCCCATCACTGGTGGGTGTTAGACAGAACCTGGTGGCTGAGTTACTGTAGTTCCTTCCAGCCCCTTTCCTATACACCACTGGAATCACTAAAAAACCAAAACCATAAATAATCTGAAATGACTGTGAGATGGGGAAGAGGGCTGCAGTGTGAAAACAGTGAGTGTTTAGTGAAAAAAAAGAAAAAAAAAAGGAAACCATGCTTTTTTATGTCCCAGCCATGTGCCAGTCCTCCTGAAAGTCTTATTTCAAGATGTTAGTACTGCATTTCTTGACAGCCTGCTGCTTCCAAACTCAGAATTCCTGGTGAGCTGCAGTCTGCAGTTAAGATTTGAGCATTCAGAAAGGAATGTAACTGAATTTCGATGCATGTAACTCTTAAATTACACAGTGCTGTGAAGTATTGATGTTTATACTTGATAGCTTTAATATTACTATTTATGTCTCAATAAATTATACTTGCAGAAGTAAAAATGGAAAAGCCAGACTGCATTAATATCTACACTAAACATAAATCTCAAAATATAATTGATATGGATATTAGGAGTACAATTTCAATAATATTAAACATGCCTTTGGCTTGTGATAGGATCTTCTAAATGCAATGTAAAAGAGATAAAATGAATCAGGTAAGAAATATCTTTGCAGAAGAACTGGTTTGAATGGAAGATTAAACCCCAGGTATTGATACCAGACACTGATTTGAAGTGGGAAATTTAAGACTTTTGATAAACCAAAGCAAGCTAAAAATAAATTCTTTTTAACATGACATTAAAATGTGCCTCAAATTTGTGTCTGCAAATTATTCCTGTAATCATTGTGGGGTTTGCATTGGAGCATACTTACATTATTTTCTCTGGAGAGAAGACAACTTTTTACTTGCCAGTCATGCTCCACAAAAATTGGAGATGGAAAACATCTCCCTAAAGTAAAAGTGTGTCTATTAAATATTTAAAACCAGGCACCCTATAGCAGAAGTTATCTGGCAAGTCAACTGCAGGCTTGTTGATGCCTCAGATTGTATTTCTGAAACAGCAGGGCACTGCATATCACCCTGAACAGGGCTGTGTTTTTACAGCAATAAATCAGTATTCAGCTCCTCTTCACCATCTGACTTACAAGATTGTTGTTCACATTATATATTTGTGCTTATTATGGGCTGGAGGAAGCTGAGAAACTCATAAAACGAGCTTATCTTTTGTGTTAGGGTGAGAAGTGCTTTAAATTGTTTCAACCATGAACTCCATAGATAGTGTAGCTACCCATATGTGAAATTACATTCCATAAAACGGCACTTTCACCCAAATCCATTAATGAATTTTCTAGCCTCCGTGGGTTCCAGCATGGTTTTAATTTGGGTAGGGCATCTGCAGAGAAGAAGAGGACTGTTATTTGAAAAACATCATTGACAGACCTTCCTGCTCTGTGGAGGCATCTGAGGAAACCTCTGGAAAAGCTGTCAGGGTTGATCCTTCCCATTTCCTGGTGAACTTTCATGCGTGAAGGAATGGGGTGGAGGAGGGTAAAGTGGGGCCCCTGCTTCTCTGGGTGCAGGAAAAATAGGACCAGGAAGTGCAGATAAATTTATTTCAGTGTTATATTCAGCCTAGAGATTGCTTTAAAAATGTCATTGATTTACTGCAGAAATCTGATAGTGTCAACACAATTAATTATCTTTTCTCCAGGTTGTTTAAAGATGCTTCAACGTCTGAGTTGCCTTTCTGGCCTTCTACGAATGCCTTGCAGCACAATTTTGGGGAAAAAAAAAAGCCCTGGAATAACTGATTGTAGAAATAAAGACAATAAAGCTTCTCTTTTAACTCCTTTTGCTCAGCACTTGACATGATTACAGCATGTTCAGCGTGCAGAAAATATTCAAGTATCTTCAAGCATCATGGTAAACTTTCAGTAGTCAAGACAGGCATTCACCGTGCAAAAGGACTACATGGCTTAACAAAAAATGTGTGTGTACATCCAGAAAACAAATTGGGACTCTGAAGGAACTGATATTGGTGGGGCTTGATGCTAGCTGGAGTCTAGACAAGATTTTTAACTTGATTCATGAAACAGAAGTCCTGCACTGTAAGGGGAAAAGAATGTTTTGGGCTTGATAAGGTAAGCACATGTTTTTGTTTGAATGACGTACTTATCCATCACTTGTGGAATGGGCTGCTAGTATTTTCCATGAGACTCTGTATTCCAGGAAACTTGTTCAGGATGATTTATTCCATTTACTAGTGTAGTTTTACACTGGCATTACATAATGCCAGAGTTCTACAGACTGCACAAGTTAGCAGCTGACTTCTGAGTGGAGTTTAATAATGATTTCATGTGCAAAGAGCCACTCTAGAGCCAGCCAAAACAAACTGGAAGCAACTCGTTGTCTCAGAATTAGAGTTAAATCCCTAACTGATTTGGGTCTACATTGCCTGGAGGCTCTTGATCTTTTTCTATCAAACACTCACTGAGATTAGCAGCATGACATGGCTTTTTTGATGTAAAAGACAGACATCAGAAAGGGATTTTCTAAGAAATGTTTCTTATTCTGGACTGTTTTTCCTGCTGCCATGAATATTAGAGCTAATCTCTCCAAAAATGCTGCAAATGCTTTTTTTTCAGAATTGAGAAATTTGAGAAGAATCTGGAGCAAGGTTGAGATGGGGCTTTGTTTGCAAGCTGTAATGAAGTAATGGTGACAGCCCAAGATGTGACTCTACAGGCTGGCAGTGACCTCATGAGAGATTCAGCTCCTTTAATTGTAGATGTATCCAAGTATTTCATCCAGACTGGTTTCTTTTGAGCAAACCTATGTCTGTGGTAGTTGGGAAAAAATTCCTCAAATGAGAAGACCTAGCTCACACTGGACATTTTGCATAAATTTTGGCTATCTTTAAATTTATATATTGGAAATGTTTATTATTGAAAATGTTTGCACCTACTAATTTCCTGCTCTTCTATTGATAATTGAAATACAATAATTGCCAATTTGCCATATATAAGGAAAAAATATGAAGTCCCTCAAAAAAATTGAATTTTGGGTTTTACCTCCAGGTCTCCTTTTTATCTTGTTTTTGTCTATCTTAAAGAAGACATGTAAAACATGTCAGACAGAAATACTCCAGATCTCAGACCACCATCTGCACCCCTAGTTCACTACTGGTGTTTTTCCTTTTCCATTTTCTTGCCTTCTGTTATCATTACTTGCCAGATCTGAGATCTCATTATCCTTTTCCTCTTCTAGCCAGACTCTGAGCAGGAACACAGAGCATGGATCAGTGTCTGAATATTCCTCACAGCTCAGCAGCCTTAGTGGCTCCCATGCATGGAGAAGTTTGGATTTCCCAGCAGTTAAGTGCTGTGATTTTTCACATTTGTCTTTCAGGCAGTTGCTCATCTCAGGCCTAATGTGGCCAGCCAGGCATGGAGCTGAGGACAGGCACAGCAGGAGATGAGCAGGGAGCCTGTTGCCTGTGAGAGAAAGCCTTCGAGGCTTTGCTCTCCAGGGCTCTGCCTGCTGGGGTGATGCTCTAAAAAAACCAACACCAACAAATCTGAGGGTGCTGCCCTGTCCCTACACCCAGCTCCCTGAGGCTGGTGGGCAGAAGTGTGATTTTGGAATGCAGGGGGAAAAAAACAACACAGAAATTGCTTGATAACAAGCAGAAACTCACAGGAATTAACCAAGAAATAAAATGTTGAAGACATTTTTGTCACACACATCTAGCTTGCTTCCTAATTCCCATCAGTCTATTTTTTTTCTTCCACAAAGTCATAGTTTCTGGCATACTCCGCAGTCTGATGGTGCTACAATGACTTTTTTTTAAGGACATCTCCCTTTGGAATATTTGTGTGTGTGGTTTCTTTGTTCTGTGAGCAGAATATGCCTGCCAGCGAGACAGAATCTCATTTAGTTACAAAATACACTGATTCTCTTAATGAAGTTGTGGATCTGCTCTGCAGATGAGGGTCTCCTCAGCTTCTCTCAGTAGGACAATTATGGTTTGTTTTAAAAGCACAGAAATTCTCTGAGGCACCAGCTCCTTCAGTTTTTTAGCAGGCTTTGTTGAATTATATTATTTTTTTCAATGCAGTGTCACAAACTGGCCCTGCATTCTGTCCTGAGAGAAGGGCTTTAGTTTTTCGGGGGGATGTTTTAGTCTTCATTTATCACATTATTATTCTGCAGGGGTTTGCTTGAGCAGTCAGAATTGAGTTGTGTCACTTGAGCATGCATTTTAAATTAAGATGGGGTCATCCTCTTCTGTGTTTGATAATCATCAGTTGCTTGAAGCATACAAGAAGATGTGTTCAGACAGGTAGGTTTGAGCTTTCTGGTGATGAAAATTGCACAAATCCTAAAACTTATTGGGCCATGCAATTAAACATTTGTTCTTTTTTTGTTTATGCCCTGTAGGTGTATTTTTTATGCAGGATGGCTCTTCCTATAGAGACAAATCTGACAATCATTTAGAGAGGCACTTCTTCTTGCTTTCTCATATGAATTCAGCTCCTCCTCCTGAGTTTCAGCTTAAAAATTTTTCTAACTTCTTAACTGCTTCTGCTGCCCATTCTGGCCACACCGCTTACTTCTCACTGTTGTACACATATTCCATCAGGCATTTGCAAAGCTGGAGGTGCTCTGGAGTGGCAGAACTTCCCATCTCAAAACATCCGTGTCACATACGCATCCCATCAGTCTGAAAATCTATCCCTCTTTGGCCCTTTCCGTGTCTTGGTGTTAGAACTGGAGCTGATGTTTTCATTCCGAGCAGGAGCGCTGATAGAACCCAGACGAGGCTGGCAGAGTGCTGAGCTCAGCACGGGGTTTACATAATATGTCAGTCCCTGGCCTCAAAAGCTTGTGAGCCAAATAAACGGGCCCAAGAGCAGGAGGAAAGAAGAGAGGTGAAGTGACAGGTCAAGGTCAGGCAGCAGAAGTCTGTGGGAGCAGTGGGACCAGAACAGAGGCTTTCTGAGCCCTGGGATAGCCCCTGTTGCACCAAACGTGGGGTATTTTATGGAGGGGATCCACAGACTCTGAGGATTCAATTTTTTGTTGTTGTTGTTGCCTTCCCTCTGCTGCCCTTACATGTGACCAGAGGCAGCTGTGGTGCTGGCTACTGCCAAAGTAGTAAATAGAGTCTTTTATCTCCACTGAAAGGAGGGTGAATGATGTAATTTGGCTTCCCTTCCCTCCTGCTGACTGCCAAGACATTATTTCTGTATCAGTGCACATGGCCATTTGGCACCAAACGGGACCCCTCTCTTTGTGGAACTGGAGGCAGGATGTTAATTCTTTTTGATGTTCCAGTAACGTATCTGGAGCTGTGCAGCCACGTTCCTTTCAGAAGGAAACTGACTCCCAGTGTTCCCTCACAAAAAAAGGAGTGTGGGCTCCTTTCACTGGATGTGCAGAGCCCAAGGAGGTGACCACACACCTCCTCCAGTGCAACCCTGCTGACCACAGCTCGATTGTGTGGTGTGCTTTGAGTTTCAGTGGGGTAACGAGGCTGTTTGTGTTGCTCATTGGGGTGGTTCTGCTCCAGAGCACCTCTGCATTAATTCATTAAACTTCTTTGTTCTACAGCCTATAAATTTAAGCGGTATTCCTTTTACAGGCTGGAAGAAGGATTCAGATACTGTGTAACACAGGAAGTCATGTGGCACCCACAAGGCCGTATTTCTGCCTGGTCTGCCTCCGTCTTCCAACCATATGAAAATATTCTTACTCCAGTGGCTTTACATCAGGTCATTAACTTTGGTTTATTGCCTGTGAAGACAGTTCTGTGAACTTTCCTTCTGGATTTTTGTGAACAGGAACAATTTGCTGGAAAGGGCGGGGAAGGAAAGCGGTTGCCTTCTGATGCCAGTCCAGATTTATGTGTTTGGATTGTCTAAGACCTGGAACTACTCTGTTTCCTCCTCGAGACCTCCTGCACCTCACATTGAATGAGGTGAGGTATCAGATAATCCTTTTTTTCTCTCTTAGGAAAACATAAGAAAGTCCTGGACAAAAGAATGCCAGCAAAGCTGCTAAAACCAGCAGGCAAGTGATAGTGAGTGCCTTTTTCATCCTGTGTTTGTCTCTGTTAGGAAAGAAAGAGGTTCCTTTCATTCGGGTGGGAGACACCTGACAAAGTAAGAGAGTCTGCAGTCTCAGGATAAAAAACCAAAAAAAAACACTATTCCATCTCAGTTTGAACTGGCTAAAAGAGTACTAGCATAATGTCCACCACAACACACATGGAAACTCACAGAGTGAGAGAATGAGCAGGTCCAGAGCCTCTTCCCAGCCCTGTTCCTCTAACCAGGACAGAATCAACAAAGCATGATTTTTAACTGCACATTAATTATAAGCCTGACAGTTCTCTCTTTCATTTTCACTGCATTTTCAGCTTACCTAAGTTGCCAGAGGCAGCTCACATGTCTTCTCACAGGAGTGCTGTGAATGAATGGTTCAAGGTTTTCATGTCCTTCGTGAGCTGACAGAGGCTCATTCCTTCCTTTGGTGTTTGGCAGCCAGAGCAAAGAGGCAGATTGGACACGCCTGCATCTGTAGCATCCAGACTCTCCAGTAGTTATGTTCATTGCTCCACACTCAAGGATAAATCCAGTGAACACTTGAGCATCTAGAAGCGAGTCTGGCACTGGAGAGCAGGGGCAGCAGAGAGGGCCCCAGTTTCAGTCTTTGCATGTGGATGATTCTGGTCAAAAATGACTGGGGCTGGTGCCCAGGGGCAGCCCTGTCACCAAAATGGACTCTTTGGGGTATCACTGCCCTTTATCTCATCCAGCCAGGGTATTGCTCCTGGTCCCACCACTCCCTCTTCACTACACCAGTGCCATGGGACTGAACTGCAGAGGTGCAGGTGAGCAGCACTGAGAGCAATGCAGTAGAGCCTCAACCTTTTCTTATCCTGCAGGATGACACCTATTCAGGCAGAAGGCTGGATTTGTCCCTTCATGCACAGAGAGAAACACAATTTTCTTATTTCTCTCCCCACTTACCCACCCCTGCCCCTAAATCCTTTGGCTGTACCATCTATATCCACATCTTACACAAGAGTTTTATTCCCTGAGTGGCTTCTCTTACCTTCTCCAGTTTCCATGAGAAAAAGCTTCATTAAAGAATTTTTCTCAAGAGAAGAAGTGTTTAGTTAGAGGACAAGTGTGTGTGTATTTATTTTTCCAGCAGTAGGGTCACTGCAGCCAGTCAGAGGCAATCTTATACAGGAGGGCTTCAACCCAGACTTCTTGATTCCACCTTGAAAAAAGTGCTTGGGCCACAGTGGGTGTAGGGTTTTGTCACTTAGAAGTGAAGCTGCTCCCTCTGAGAAAAGGAACAGAGTTCAGAGGACAGCCACAGAGGATCAGGCTTTTGCTTCTGCTGTTTCCAAAGGAAGGAGTGCTGCAGGCTGTCCCATCATGTTTTGTTGCCATTCTGGCCATTAATATCCTCCTTGGGAATAGTCTGGCCATCAAAGGGAAAAATTGGTGGTGCTGATGCCTTCAGTCACTGTGTGCTTTGTGGGTGCCTACATCTCAGCGTGTGTGGGCAAGCAAAACAGCTGAGGAAAGGGTGGCCCCAGAACTTGCTCCCTGCTTCCATTGGAATTACTCTTGGCCAGTGTGGCATTACCAGCTTGTCAAGTGTCCATCTCCGGCTGTGTAGGCACAGAGCTCAGCAATTCAGCCTCTCAGTGGCCTCTCATTGCTGACTGTCAGCTGCTTCAGCTCTGTGTCTCTGGCTGTACCCATCTCACTGGGTTGCCCATGGTAATCACTCAGCCAAGCTTCTTGCTGGCTTGTCCAAATGTTTTTATCCTGTCAAAAATGCATGGATACTCTGTTAATTTGCTGAGGCAGGATCATACACAGTATCATTCATAACAGCTTAACTTAATTCCTTAACTACTGTTGTTGCACAGTGAAACCTCTGAGTGACAGCAGTGGATCTAAATCCTACCTTCCCTAGAAATGAAGGTGAAGTTCAACCACCACTCGTGTTAGATTCAGCAATGGCATTAATGGCAAGAACCAGAGGCTGTGGAAAAGGTCTTTACAACCATCTCAATCTTTCATTGAGGAAAATACTGGATTTTGGATTGGGAGAAAATGCAAGTTTTGAAAGAGAAAGGATGAGTTGGTCCAAACATCACACCTCCAGGATAGTCCTCAGCCTCTGAACTCCATTGGCACTGCTTAAAATAACAGATAATTCTGTGACAGGTCTGGAAGCTCCTGAGATATGGACTCAAGGAGGAAGATTCACATCTGCAATCCAGAACTGGAGTCAGACATAACTTGTGGAGCAGAGCCTTTTCTTGTACAGGAAGGTTTACATGCACTTCTTTCTGAGTTACCTCTGCTGCTGAGGCAGTCAGTAACAGTCAACTTTTGTTTTCAGGACTAAGCTCACTCTCCCTGCTAATGCTTCTGTGGAAGAGACACACAGGGACCTGTTCTGAGCCCTGCCTGCTTCCATGTTTGGGGCAGAAAACAAGATGCAGAGTGTCCGCTCTGTCCTCTCTGCCAAAGGCAAGATGTCCTCAGTCACTTGGTAAATGAGGAAGATTTTCTCCTCTGGTCTCTGTGTGTGTGTGTTTCCCCAATATCTTAGCTCTAAACCCTTCCACAGTTTATTGGAAACACTCAAACTCCCTGTCTTCAGGGCTAGCCACTTGGCTGTATCTTCACTAACATCCTAAGAACAAAGTCCCACAGCCCTGTGGGTGCTCTAAAGCTGGAGCCTTGTTTCCAGCAGCTCTGCCATAGTCAGAAATGGTCCTAAGTACATCAGCATGGCACTGTAACAAATGATACAATTATTCCTGCATACAGCACTGTTTCAAAGACACTTATTTTATCAGCCAGTGCATTTCAGTGGGATTTATTTCCCCTCTCCTGTTATTCATTTACTTCTCTCCTTTCATTGCAATAAAACTGAACAGAGGGGTGAAAATCTGGATGTCACTTCAAAATGTTGTAGTAAATAATTCACAGTAATACAAGGAGAAATTGCTTTCTGTTGACTGCAGCTCATGCAGGGCATTGCATGCAGCTCAGCCCAGATAAACATGGCCAGCTCTGGATACACAAATTTAAAGTCTGTCTGTCTTCTGTTTCAACCTTGTCTGATGTTATATAGGCTATAGGAAAACTAGTGCCAGGTATTGACCCAGAGAGGGGTAATGGATGGTACAGCTGGTTGAGGTAAACACAGAATGGTTATTGTTTTCATCTCAGCCCCTTTCCTCCTTCACTGCTTTTGTCACCAAGAAAAGGCAGAGAAGTGAAATGTGAAACCTCCCAGTTGCCTACATCTGTTAACCAATTTATTTTTTTAAGGTAGAGGAAATGGGAGGGTAGAAAAGGTGAAGGTAGGAGTATGTCTTAATCTACGGGAGAGCCAGGTCAGCAAATAAATGTAATCATTCCTGGAGTTAGTGAGATCTGTGTCAGTCACGTTAACCTGTGGAACCAATGACCCATGGCTCCCACCTGGAGTGTGGCTGGAAATAATAGTTCTAACAATACCCAGGACTGCAGATGTAGCACAGACTTCCTGAGGCTGCAAACAGTGATTGAAAACTATCTGGATTAAGGAAACTAAAACCAACCAAACAAATGGGAAAACAGCAACCCCTGTCTCTGCAGCTGGTTGTCAGAACATTAATTCAGATACCATTCAAAACATTAATCTTTACTTAGTTTCCAAATCTGAGCTGAAGCAGACAGGCTACAGTTACTGGATTTAGTATCGTAACTTGTGCTTTTTAAAGTTGCTTTTAATCTTTTTGATCCATGACAGGGTAAAATATCAGGGTGTGTCAGAGCTGGCAGCTCTGCAATGGATAATCTGGCTTGTAAATGCATTGCCCTGGATTAGCAAATGGGAGAAAAAAGTGTTGGTTAAGAGGGGTTCAGGCTATTAATTACATTTACTATAATGGTCTGCTGGATACAGTGGTTGCACAATGATGGGAGAAGGAGGAGTTGGGAGGAATCTTTCTGCTTCTATTCCATACTTCTTAAATGATAACACACAAATTTTCATGCCATACCATGCACGCTCTGTGTTTATTAATGTTTGGATAGCTGGCCTTGCAAAGTACGGCTCATGAGTGTGGATGATTTGAAAATAATGACTCTGACATTATATGACCTTTAGGTACATTGACAGCCACTCCAGACTACATGCTATTTTCTGAATAAAAGAATTTTTATTTTTTCTGGGGAAGTCTGTTGATGGAAGAGCTTTAAATGTAATAAAGCCAGAGTTATAGTCAAAGCGACAGCCCTTGTTGTGGAACACGCTGTAGGGGACATGAGATGATTTCTGTGCATGATAATGCATTTGCTTTTAAATGCCATCACTAGATTGATAATTATAGAATTCTTCATATTGCGCCTGGCAGGGTGTCAAGGCTGAATCTTACCAGTCTGTAAGAGTGGGAGATAGAAAAGTGTGCTGTGAACCAGAAGAGTTCAGTCACTTTATGCATGAAGCTGCTAAATGTATTTAAGATGTTACAGGAGAGAGACTTTAGTCTTTTCTGTTCAGAGTCAGCATAAACCTGATGCTTTATTCCCACTGCAGGAGGGCTTTTAGGAGTTTTTTGTGGCCAACAATCCATAAGTGGCCACCACACAAAGCCTGTCCTCCCAGTTTGGTTAGCTATGTGGCAATTGGTTTAATTCCTTGTATCCCGATTCTACTTCTGCCATTTTTAGAGGCACAGGGCTGCTTGAAAATCCTTTTTTTTTTTCACTTTCAAAATACAGAGAAATAACAGTGAGGAGGACAGAGCATCTGGAGCATCATGAAGATATTCAGTATCTGTAGCAGGCAGAGGATGGAAAAGAGGAGGGACTCTGCTGGTCATGTTCAACGACCAACTTCCTTAATCAACTCATTCTGAATAAAATAACAGTTGGAAATTTTAAGAACACCATGACCTAAGGAGTGATGAATGAACCTAAAAAAAGGGGCATGAATTCATAACTGGGTTTTGTGTATTGGGTACACTGAAAATCATGGTTGCAATTGCCCAGACACAATCAATGTCATCAGCACAGCTCCCTTTGCTGATTGCAAACCCTCGATGTGTTTGCTTCTGTGTGCCACAGGCAAATGTGGTTGAAGCCTTGTGAATTCTGCTGGTGAAGAGTGGGATTTTTTAAGTGCCTAAGTGATTGAATATGCCAATGTTGACTCATAGTGAGATATCTGTTTTTAAGCAGGTAAAAAAGAAATTAATCAAAAATGAAAGCCCTTTTTGGGTGGACAAGCTGTGTCTGTGAATGCTTAGATAAATATGATGAATGGTTTCTGTAAGAAAAAAGAGAGGATGCTATTAAAGATATAAGTATGTTTTATCTGGCCTTTAAAATACAGTATTTTGGTATTCTTTCATTTCAGGATGTAATTTTTTCTTAAGAAATTGTCCTGATTATTTAAAGGAGCAGCACTTCCTTATGCATCAAATAAAACATTTCCACATTTATCTAAAATTTTCTTTCTCATTCCCCACCCAGAGTGTCTCAGATTGGGAACTGAGCCAAAAATGCATTATTCATCCAGACCTTTTCAGAATTCCATCTGTGGTCATCTAAAGACCCTGAAAAGGGCAGAGCACACTGTGAGGGTATGCTGAGGATCTTCCTTCCCACTCTGGTGAGTAGATCGTGCTCACCATGTGAAAAGCCAGATGCCCATGTGTAAGTCACTGGCTGCGGGGACAGTGAGTGCCAGAAAGGGAAGGTGGCAGCTTGCCTGAGCCTTCTCTAGAGCTGTTGGGAGCCAGCAATGAAAAAAAATGTGTGCACCCCTCATTTCTCAGCAGCAGCAAAAAAACCCCCAAAACCAGCCCAAGAGGAATCGAGGCAGAACTGGAAATTCAGCAGAAAAAGAATGGGAAGGATGATAAATAGAGATAAAAGGCACATCCTCCACACTAAGCAGAAGTAAGAAAACAGAAAACAGTCTGCTGGAAGTGTGTGCCAGTGCACAAAGCTGGGAACATGAATGGCAGGGAGCCTGGAAGTTGTATCTGCAGCAGGAGGTGCCACACGAGAGCAAAGCCGGACGCTGGAAAATCCGCCTGACCGACAAAGACCAATTCCTTCCAGGAATTTTGTTGTGGGATGAGCTTCTTCACAGCCTGTGCAGGGCTGCAGAAAATGTTTTGGGAAGTTATGAAGACAGAGTGCAACAAACACGCAGGAGCACTGTTGTTGTTCTCTGTGCTCAGAAGCACGTTGGTTCCTTTGTGCTGCCACATGAATGGAGCGTTCACTGATAAAGAAAACGCCCTCGCTGTGCACTGCTTCTATTTCTAGTTACAAGTTAAAAATTCTTCTCTTAGGAGGATCCCTCTGTGTTGTGCAGGTGTGTGGGAAATTCTGAGCATTTCCATGGCACTATATCTTATTTTAGTCAGAGAAGTTGTAGGGAAAATTTCTAAATTCAAACAGAGAACTTCAAAAATGACATGAATTTGAAGAGCTTTGAATTCTAGAGGTATGCAAATAACTTCTTTTCCAATTCCTTGGCAAGTGTAAAACATCATCTCCAGCTGATGATATTTTTAGCAAATACAATTTTTTGGGGGGTGAAAATGAAACCAGCAATTTTGCAGTCAAAACCTGTTACAAAACTCCAGTAAAAATGTGCATTTCTTTCCAAAAGAGAAGCTGCTTATAATATGAAAAGTAAAATGTTTTGGTTTAAAATATTAAAATGGACCCTGTTATGGAGTGCAATATTTTATTGAAACTGAGATGAATGAGCAAACATTTCAGTGTCCCAGAATCTGCATTTTTTCATGGAAATGAAATTTCAAATCTTAGCTTTGCCAAGTTCCTTTCAGCTTCCATTGGATGTGACTGATAGATGTTTATTAAAGCAAGCTAATTATTTGTGTACATAAATATGGAATTTGCAATATAATATCAGTTTATGGTTTTGTAGTGATTTCTAAACATGCGTTATAAAAGACCAGTGGTGCTTCTTATATAAGCTGCAAGAGCTCCATAGGTACACCAGGTAAGGGAATACAGCAGAGGGAAGACACTACAGATTGCTTGCTTAATGACATCACCACAATTGCATCAATAACTTATTGAAGTAGTTCAGTTTATGTGGCTCAACTTTCCTCAAATAAAACAGCTGTTGATCTGATGAAGCCGAACTGTTCAGTTTTTCTTGGTTCTCTTGTTCTTATTATTCACCTTCTTATAACACTGGCTTGGTTTTGCAGGCAGTGTTATTTTCATACATCAGTCTCTTTCACAAAGCAAAATGTAAAAAACTTGACACATTTTCCCTGGCACTTCTTCTCCTGCTCTCACTTTTCTTTTTTCAATTGATAGATGTCTTCTAAATTGCTAAATCAGGAGTGCAGACTGCCATCTTTCTCTGCTGGTAGGATATGTGGAGCTGAGCTGTCTACACCAAGGACACCACCAGATAAGATGGTCTGTGAGTGACCAAAACCTTGTTTCAAAGCTTCTTATGAATGATGGTTGTGTCCCCTGGTATCTAATTTGTCATAAGAACTGACTGAAGTTTATCCCTACAGCTGAAGGTTTCATACCATCTGCTCCTTCAACTCTTCTTCCTCCATTTCTCTCACTCTCTGATGTGTAACAATGTGCTCCAACATGTGCTGGTTTTAAACATACCCACTCCCATGGCAGCACTATGAGAATTTGACTCTTTACCAGCCCTCCTTTCTTCACAGTTCTGGAAGGAGTGGGGTTTTTTTCCAAACTTTTATATCTATGTTAAATTTGGTTGAAATCATCCAATATTTAAAAACAAAAAATAGTTTGGCATAGGAAACAATCTGAGTGCCAGACACACATTCCTATAGGCATTCACATCCAAACATATGCAGCATGAAACAAGGATAGCACATCTCAGAGGCACCACATTCTGCAAAAGTCAACACTCCTGGAGATATCAAACATCTGTGTGAACACTGACAAATTCTAGGTTTCTTGTGTCTTAGCAGTTTCTATATGATAAGCTCATTGTGATGCAGGCAAGTGTTAAAAGAAATGAAGTCAATGGCTCTGTGATGAACCCTTTGATAAAGCACACTTGAAAGTTCCCTCCCCAAAAAATACGTGAAGATATTAAGTAGTGAGGTAGAAGGGTCAAGTTCATCTCATGGACTGATATCTGATTAAAAGACAGGAAATAAATCTGAGTATAAAAGCTCTGTTATCACAGGAGAGAAAATGCTGCAAGAGGTGACCACTGAGATCTGTGCTGGAGCTTGTGCTCTCCAGTGTATTAGTAAATGATCTGGAAAGAAGAACAAAGAGGAAAAGAGAAGCCTTTACTGAAGAGTAATAAAAACTAAAATTGACTGTGAAGACTTGTAGGAGGATGGCTGAGTGATGGGCAATAAAATAGCTGGTGATATTATCTTTTGATCAGCTGAAAACCTGGTACCCATGGAGAAAAATAACCCCACCTATACACAAGTCCCATGAGATACTCTTATTCAAGGATTAGATATTCAGACCAGTGTAAGTTCTCTGTGACTATGGCTTGCTGTTCCAGGGCAGTTCTACAGAGTGCCAGAAATTTTTAATTAAGAAAGAGAAAAGAAGGAGAAAACAGGGAAAAACCACCAGACATGAAAGGAAAGCAAAGCATATCTGCAAGTCAGCAAGTAAAGCAGTGATGTATCTAAATTTTACAGTTCCTGTCTTGTCTTCTCTGGTACCAATAAGTAACCAACAAAAGTACTTGTTGTTACGGAATAGTTTCTGTACAATGAGAAACTAAATACACTAGTTATTTTCCATGAAGAGAAAAGATGAGATGCATAGTGATTTCAAAAAATATAGGTGATGCTGAAAAGAGAAGTTATTTCTTGTACCCCAAAAGGAATGGCTTTCAAATTAAACCATCAAATTAAGGTTTGAAAAGAAAGAAGAGGCAGAATTTTCCACACAGCGGATAATTAAACAGCAGAGCTTACTGCCACAGGGCGTTGTGGAAGCCAAGAGTATAAATTAACAAAGCAATTAGACAAGCTCACAGATGAAAACTCCATCCCTGGTTGCTAAACATCAAGATGCTAATCCACTTCAGGCCTAAAAAGTCCCTGTTTCGCATTTGCTCTGCTCTGGCATTTTGTTCTCAAGCTGCTGCTCCTGTTTGACAGCAGATATGGGATTCAGGGATAGATGGACTTCTGGTTTGGGCTGAGAACCTCCCTCATGGTCTTAATTGCAACTCAGAGAAACAGGAGATGAGATAATTGAGGCCACTTTTGATATGGCCATGAGAAGCGGAATTAGAACCCAAAAAGTCCCATTTTCTTAACCCGCTGACAAGAAGCTTCTTTTTTTGTTTCTGTATTTCACTATTCTGCAAGATCTGCTCTCATTCTTCATAGATTTGTACATGGCAGTTAAATACCTCCAGGATAGTCTGAGAGTATTTGGATGGGAGCCTGGCCTTTGAGAAATATGTATGAGTATAAACAGATCAAACAGAATTTACCACAGCCTTGTGCATCACTTCTCAATTTTGGTAGACATCTCAGGAGGCAATCATCTGGTGCAACAGGGAAGGAACTGCTAATAGTGCTCCAAGGCCTCTGAAAAATTTAAATTCCTGCTAATCCTCTAGAGAATTGATTGGAAAAAATGCAGTTAAGAAAATGTTTTTGGAACTCTGGAAACAATTTTCATTATACCAGGTTGCCGAAGAACTAGAATGGAGTTGAATGTTTCAAGAGTTTTGAAGACACAGATAATAATTGACATTTCTTCAGAAAATGATCATACCAGTATTGCTGTGAGTGGGTTCAAATGGGAAGGTATCTGCAAGAGCTGGAGCAAAGAATCTTATTGAAAATATGCTACTTCCTAATAAAGGAAATAAAAGGCACAGGAGGCTCAGACCAAGGCTGCAAATCAATGAATCTGTGATCCAAGTGCAGATTTTAGTCAATGGGAGTGAACCTATGTAGAGGAAAGTGCATGTGGACTCTGGAGTCCACTGAGGGTATGCTTAAATTTAATTATAGCCTAAATACCATTTTTCATTGGGAAATAAAAAGGCTTTTAGAATGTCAAGCCTCATTGCTGGTGCTCTCACTAGTGCCAGGGGATATTGTGACAAAAGGCAAGAGAAGATACCCACTGTATGCTAATTATTTCATATCAAATTACAACCAATATGGTGCATCTAGTGTAAATCAGGAAAGAAGCTTAAAGGAAAAAAAATTATAGTCAAACAAAAGATATTTGTAGAAGGGTTATTCTGTTAAAGGGCCAAACAGCTTAATGCAACATTCTATGAACTTCATCTGCTTTTCATTTCCTTTTCGTTTCATTTCCAGAGCACTGCAACTATCCTCCTCAGAAGCAAGAAAATCAGTCAGAGACAGAACAACTGTTTCACACAATGGAGGGTCTGAGAGGCAGAAGGGGAGGAAGCAGGAGGCAGGTTTTGTGGGAAAGACACTGGAGACTCCATGGCCACAGATTTCCTCTGTGTCACTTAGGCATGATTGGGGATTGATTTTTAAATGCAATAGTAAGCAGCATAAATGGGTACTGAGTAATTTGAGAAATCAGGCATTGGAAATGCCCTTGTGCCTCAACCCTTATAATAAGTGCCCCAGTTAGACTTTCCACTGTCAGTCATGCTGAGTTTGATGTGCCTGAAACACTCAGGCAAAGGAGTCTGGGACAGAGCCACATCCATGAGCAAAGGAGTCACAGGACAACCCTGGCTTTGTGGGACTGAATTAGACCATTCTCCATCGAGCTAAATTATGCAGCTGGCTGAGCACTGACCATTCCTTAAAATATGTGTACAGAGAAGTGAGATGATGTATATAAGGACTGTTTACCTTTTCAGGGTGAATTTTATGATATTATCAGTGTTTTCTTGAATGAATTGTTTATGTGTAGGATGGATATGCAGAGAAAGCCTTAGAAAGTTGTCACTGAGTTGTACACAGATGAAATCATGCACAGCATTCAAGGTGAATCACACAGAGTTTTAAGGTAAGGCAGTCAACATGTGTGGATTAGGTTTGGTATCAAAACAAGCCATGGACCTTCTCAGTCGTGATGAGGATCTCAACTCTTAAACCAAGTTCCCATGAGGGTTCATTAGGGTTCTGTAGGGTTAGGTTTAGGTTCAGTGCACCACACAGCCAACAGCTCCAGGGACAATGGGGCTGGAAAAGGTGTGTTAAGGGGGGCATGGGCCACGTGAGGAACCTCAGCATTAGCTTCAGAGTTAGGGCCAGAAAAAAAGACAGCAGAGTCAGAACAGGTGTAGTTCATGTAAAGGTGCAGGAATTCTCTGACATATTTTGCAAAGGTCACGTCTATGCAACAAAATGTCTTTGGTCCATCCACATTATTATCAGAGAATCTGTAGCTTCCCCTGTGTAAGGCAGATGTGGTGAGAGTGTGGTGCTACTGTAGCCATTAAAGGGGACATATCCCAAGAGCTCAGACCTGATTTAGCCCTCTCAAACTCATTTCTTTCCTGCTGACTACTTTTGTTGCATGACTGAATAGAGGGGTCACGGCTGTGGCATTTTTGTCCCCTGGAGACCTCGGTCTCCATTGGCAGCTGGCACAGGTTGCTCCAACTTCTGCCCTGGGACTGGACCAGCACACAGAGAGCTGAGGTCAGGCTTTTTTTTGCCTGTTGGGGCTGGGCTGTGCTGCTGCTCAGCCACAGCTGGGAATCTGGGTCATGGTGTCTTGCTCTGGATGCAGCACAGGACTGTGCTTATTGAGGAGAGGTTAATCTCTGTGTATGATTATGTCTGCAGATTGTGTCAAAAGTTCATGTCTAATAATAGCCTGCCTCCAACAGATGTTCCAGGAATTAATCAGCCCTCAAGTGTTTGGTTGAGACTTGATTTCTCTAAGTATAAATTAAATGACATGCGAGGGTAGCTGGTTTAGGCCAGGAAGTGGGTAGCCATGGAGCAGTTCCCTGTGTCTTCACCACACAAATCAGACATGGAAAACCACTCATCAGATCATGTGTTCCCTTGTAGCTACCTTTGAAAAACTGTCTACTAAAAACATTACCTAGAGTCTTGCTCAGACTGTGCTTTAATTTGCACTTAGTGTGATGTATTTTTTAATCTAAATTAATTCCAATCACCCACCTTTACCACCAGTATCTTTGACAATGGATTAAAAGCATCATTAATCTTTAAAAAGGAGAAGTCAGTGAGATCATCTAAGAAAAATACAAATGAATTTAGGTTTCTGACTGTTCTAAAAGTTCCCCCTCAGCAACATCTCCATTCTCTAAAAGTTTCCAGCAGTAATTGATTTTGCAATACACCTCAGAGCACATCAATTTTGTGCTATTTGTTGTAAATGCCAAAGTTGATGCATTACCCACATTGGCAACCTCCCTCCTTTTAAACCAGCCGTGGGAGTTTCCACTGAATTTGGATTTGGCAACACACTTGAGGAGTTCTTCCCATTCCCAGCAGGGAAAACACACAGTGGCTCAGTGGTTTGCAAATTCTTCTCCTCCCAAGACCTCGGCCAGGCTCACGCTCCATTGTTCAGTGGCGCCAACAGCTGAGGCAGCCCCCAGCTCTGATGGCCTGGGGACAGGTCAGAGTTGTCCCCATGAGCTGGGGATGGACAAAGCTCATGGAAGCCCTGACTGTCCTTTGGTGGCCCCCCAGGGTTGTGCATCTGACCATGGCCCTGAGGCTCAGGTGAGCACCCAGTGATGCTGCAGCAGGGTTGGCCTCTAGCTCCCCAAGCCCTGCCCAGCTGGGCCATACCCAGCCAGGAGCTCACATCCCAGCCTAGCCTTAGTCCTGCCCCCACCCAGGGAGGGGAGCAATGTCCCTGGCTGCACCTGGCTGAGAATGAGATGGATCTGCTGTCCCTGCCATAGGGATCCCCCAGTGCTCCCATTCCCAGGGAGCTGCCAGCCTGGCTGCATCCTCATGATGATTCCAAATGCCAGAGTGTGCTGGTTTGTGCTGGGAAAGGGTTCATTTTCTTCCCGGGGCTGGTATGGGGCAGTGTTTCGGATTTGTGCTGAACAGTGATGATAATATAGGGATGTTTTTGTTACTGCTGAGCAGGGCTTACACAGAACCAAGGCCTTTCTGCTTTTCCTGCTGCCACACTGGTGAGGAGACTGGTGAGCATGGGAGGCTGGGAGGAGACACAGCCAGGATAGGTGACCCAAACTGACCAAAGGGATATTCCAGATCATGTGGCATCATGGCTCAGTGTATAAATTTGGGAGTGGGAAAGGGGAGGACATTTTGTGTGATGTTGTTTTTCTCTCTAAGTCACTGCTAAGTGGGATGGGGCCCTGCTCTCCTGAAGATGTCTGAACACCTGCCCAACCATGGGAAGCAGCGAATGAAATCCTAGTTTGCTTTGCTTGTGTGCATGGCTTTCACTTTCCCTGTCTTTAGCCCACAAGTTTTCCACCTTTGATTCTCTGATTCTCCCCCTGGTCCTGCTGGAGGGGGACTGAGTGAGCCTGCCTGGGGTTTGGCTGGGGTGAAACCACCACACAGAGCCAAGGAAGACCCTGAGGTGATGCCAGTCCCATGTTCCAGAGCCTGGGCAGCCCTGCCAGACCCTGCAATAAGAAGATTTATGCTTTGCCACATGCCAGGAACCCCAGGAGAGGCCCGCTGGCCTCCAAGAGTGTCTGTAATTCCTTTCCTGCCGTGATTACTTTCTCGTTAGTCCTTGGCAGGCAATTGTGAGCGTTGCCTTGAGCCACACTCGCCAAGCAGGGCCCTGGTGTGTCCCTGACTGGGCAGGGCCCATCCTGGTACCCATCCCAGTGTCCCCCTGGAGCTCTGCCACCCAGGATCCAGCACCTACTGAAGAGAGGGGAAAGGGCAGTGCTAGAGCAGGGACAGGGAGATGCTGTGCTCTGGCAGGATGGATGGCAGGTCTGCTCCCTCTGAGTCCGACCTCAGATAAATCCTCATCAGGGATGCATGGCCAGGCTCCTCCTTTGCCAGAGTGTAATACATTACATTCTTAACGGAGGAAAAAAAAGTTAATTACTTTCCAGATGCATTAGGGGAGTAGCTGTGAGTGCTTTCCTGTTCATCTTTTATTTATTATATATTACCTAACTGTTTAAAAATTTATTGTTGTGATGACTGTAATTGTTTGGGTTACAACAGACCATGCTTACTGTATGTTTTATTTTCAGAGCCTCTACCATATACCTTGCAAGACAGGAAACTGGGAGCCTAAATGTCTTTTTGTGAGCAAGAAAAATGCCTCCCTCTGTCTTGTGAACATTTAGGGCCAGGCTCATTCCTTGAACTTAATTTTCGTATTGCTGTGTTATGAGTTTCTGGCCAGAGCACTTAAGGGCACTGATTTGCAAAGCCAAAGAGGAATCAATATTTTCCTCTTTACAGGCAAACTGTCACGTAAAGAAATTACTCAATATTGGCATGTAGTGGTCCAGCCAGGTACTTTCTCCACAGGCATACTGGCATTTTCCTCTACTGTTGAAAAATGCTTACCTTATGTCCTATTCAATATTATAATAATTTCTAATAATTCCCTTAACATTAAATCACCTGGGGTCAGGTTCCCTTCTTCTTACATCCATTGGTACCCTCTATTCCATAAGATAATTAATGTCTACATACAAAGAAGGGGATTTATTTGTACTTTGAGTAAAACTAACCCTTAAAAAAGCCATAAAGGAACCAAAGAAGTGACCCACTAACATAAATCTCATTTGTTCTGTTTGTGAATTTTTTCTGTATGTCAGTTTAAGCCCATTTATAACTTGATATATTTTTTTAACTTTATTAATTTTTCCTCTTCTTCGTTTTCATGCATTTTAGTAGCACAGTTCTTCTTAAAGCCTCAGAGTATCCTTAAATAGAAAAAAAAAAAGATTCCTTAAAATAAAATCTGCTTCATCACCATCTTGTCATGCAGCCTACGAGACAGTGTTTCCACTGACTTCTCTAAGCTGTGGATAAGGCCCCATATGTCTTAATTACAGAGCTTAGCATAAGCTCTTTTCACAGAGAGCAGCTTTGTCACTGTGCTGTTCTGTGCTCCATTATCTGTGGGAGGCTGGTGCCTGGAAAACAGTTTTGACAAGGATGTCACTGGTCATGTAGCAACAGACAATCCTGGCCCAAAGACTTTGCAAGCTGTGCAGGGAAGATGGACAAAATGTGGTAGGGGAAGGAGATCCCTGTGGGAGGAAAGGACCTTGTTCAGGGTTGCATCAGAGATTTGGAATAGAGCTGCTGTGCTCCAGAAAACCAGCTCAGAGACTGATGAAATCACTCCATTTTGAGAGGAAGCCGAGCCTTTATTGAATTTCTGTGACCATGTAGACTCCTTTCCCAGTATCTTCTCTGAACATTGGTTTTGCAAACCATCTCAAAGCTTGACTCAGGTTGCTAAATCCTGCCTTTAACCATTTCTATTGGTTTGGATCTTTTTGCAATCATTTGCTTGCTGATGAAGAGCAAAGACTGCCATTACATCATATTTCCTCTGTTTGGGATGAGGCTGTGTTGGCCCTCTGTGCCACTCATGTGACACCATGTCTTTCAAGCCCAGTGCTGAGGACAGCAGAGTCTTTTTTGAACCTGGAGGTCTCAGCTGCTTCAGGTCAGCCTGCCGACATTCCAGTGATATCTTTGTTTCAATGCCAGTGTGCACTTACTGGGCATTAAAAGGAATTTGAATTCTTCCTGCCACTCCAGATGAGGCTGCATCACCCTCATGTGTCACAGTGACTGTGGAGCAGCTATCCTTTTGAAAAACTAACATTTTATGAGTACCGGTTGCTGGTTTGCCAGTTAGCTCACAACCCCCTAAATTATTTTCTCTCTTACTCATTTTTTGACCAGTCTTCATGACTGTTAGGATTTATGGTTCTCAGAGACACATCTATTCCCCTACAGCTTCAAAAAGCAATAACTACAGCAGGAGTATCAACCACTGCTGGTTTCTCTTGATCCTTTCCTCAGGAGTCCATGGTATACAAAGTATTTCTCAAGCTAAGTCTCCTTTTCTCAGCAACTTAGCCAGGATGCCTGAGCCAGATGGTTCACAATAATAATGTTGATGCTTTCAGTAAGCAACTCTTTAATAGTGCATGTAACCTGAGGCTGCCTTAGGCATCAGCTCATTGGAGCCCCTCAAGGCCTCCCAGACATGAGCAGTGACTGGGAGAAGTCACTGAGAGCAGCCCTGAGGAGAAGGACTTGGTGGTTCTCATGGATGAGAAGCTGGACACATGAGGCAACAATGTGCATTCACAGCCCAGAATCCAAATATGTCCTGGGCTGCATCAACAGCACCGTAGGCATCAGGGCAAGGGAGGGAATTCTGTCCCTCTGCTCTGCTCTGTCCTCTTTAGGAGTGAGGACACAGTGCTGCATCCAGCCCTGGGGTCCCCTGCACAAGAGAGACATGGATCTGTTCAAGAGAGCCCAGAGGAGGCCAGGAAGATGATCAGAAGCCTGGAGAACTTCTCCTATGAAGACAGTCTGAGAGATCTGCTGTGTCACTTGTTCACTCTGCTCTTAGAAATCACTTTGTTCACCTCAGCCTCTCTCCTGGCTGTGGGTCTTAAGACAGCACATTAGAAATACCACGTGCTGGGTAACAGCTTGCAATCACTCTGGGTTTGTACAACTAAAATGGCTCTTTTGTAAGTAAGCAACTTACAAAGATGCTGGAACTGCAGACTGCCCACTCCTGTCTTCCCCTTTTCGGCCACATTACTTGCAAAGAGAAAAGTTGTAACTAGAGAGTTCTGAGACGCAATGCTTCCAGCAAATCTCAGCTAAGAGAAAACTACCGAGACTACTTCTTTTCTCTATTTTTCTTTTTTCTCCTCCTAGTTCTGAAATGTTAGCTATTAAAAAAATGTTTATAAGGGTTTATTGCTTGTGGTGTTTCTTTCCTGGAATGCAAAGCAGTTTAAAAAGTAGTTTAGGATGCCTTCTGGAAATATCATATGTGTTTTCCAGGAAATGTTACGATAGCTTGTGGTGCCATAGTGCTGGGTTTCCATTAACTGATAGTAATGGCTTGATGTTGTGATAACTCATGCTAAGAGAAAATGCAGTGTTTAACTAAAGCTACAATAACATCTCACTGTAGTGTTATAAAGAGCTCCTTACTGAACTAAATGCCAGCACAGTTTATGCAAATGAAATCTGTTCTGGGTACGTGCACCCTAAGCTTCATCTACCCGCTCCCTTGGAAAATCTGGCTTGTCTCCCATGGGAACTGACCCTGACACCGTGGCTTGTGATCATGCAATTCTCCTGTTGTATTAAGGTCAGTAATGACAACACTGCATCACTCTCTAGCAAAATAGTGACTTTGGAAATCATGAGCCTGATAAATCTTTCTGGAACTCTGTAGGATCTCTCAGGGATATTTTATTAGCTGTGTGATGAAGATAGTATAATTCCTTCTCACTTCCACAAATCTGAGGGGGATACCTGCCTTCCATAAGCTCATTTTAAGTCACAGCATTGAAAATAGTGCTCAGCCTTATCTTTACCACAGTTTTGCTGGCTGTGTGACTTCATCCCCATAGTTACATCACTACAAACACAGCTCTGACAAGCTCACTGTTACAGAAGAAAAAAAGCAGAAATCCTTTGCAGCAGTTACTGTTCCTTTTCCCAAGTGTTGTAACATTTTCTGATTTTATGGATCATGCTATTCATCTTTACAATTCACATATTTCAAGGAGCTAGCCCATAATTCCTGGGAACCAACATATTCTCCTTCCATTTGGAATAGAAAATATCAACTATTGACTGCTACATAGTTCAGTTATTTGCTACTTTTGCATATGCAGAAAGATCAGTCTGGGAGAGTAGGAGTGAGATGTACTGGAGTATAAGAAATACTCTAAATGGAAGATATTTAATCATTCCAAATTAGGTTTTAGTAAAAAAATTCTAAACCATGTGAGAAATGTTACCCTCAGAAAAAATACTTTACAAAGAGCATGACACCTACCATTTGTCTGCTATGAGATGTGGCCATCGTGCCTTCCTTCACACACTTGAACACACATATACACAGACACATTTACACAAGTTTCTTTGGTGAGTTTGTGTCTCTGGCACTGACTTAAAAAGCAAAGAGCTCTGTGTAACCACAGTTACATTAAGTGAGGCCATAATCAGTTACATATTGTTTGCTGATCTATTAAGCTCCATCCTCCAACCTTAAGCTGCAGGTTTGTAATGGAAGGTGGTTGCATCTATTGGAAAAAATGGACATTGCAACAGGTTGTGTTTGTGTTGAGAAGCCTTGGATTACTTATCATCTGCGGTGTTTTTTCACCTTTTGTACCACTTAAAAGATACCTTAAAGTGTTTAAATTTTCATACAGGAGCAGCTGTCAGTTCCATATAAAGGGTGCACCTCTGATGCTGAGGGGGTTTTAAAGGGCCTCATGCCTTCCTGTATCCAGCTGAGATTCCAGTCAGAAGGAGGAGGAAGAGGAGACAGCTCTGTATATCACTCCACGCTGAGACACAGCAACCCTGGCTGAGAGATTTACTTTAGAGTGAGGACACTTATTCCTCAGGGGGTTTTGGCTAAAAATGATTAAGAGGGAGAGTGGGTAGAAATTCAATTGAACTTCCATGTCAGCTTGTGAATCAGAGAGGTCTTCCCAGATGGTGATAAAGTAAAGCAAGGAGTTGTTTTTCCAGGCAGTTCCTCTAGAGACAAGAGCTGCAGTCAGTCACTTGTTGCATTTAGAAAGCTTGAAGCAGTGGAAGGATAAGTCTGGGTTGTGCTGGCAGGTTTCTGCTGGGCCTTGGGGTGAATGTAATGGACCTGCCTCTCCCTGTGTGTCTGGGAGTGAGGGAAGGAACAATGCCAGGCTGAAAGGAGGAAATAAGGGGATTAAACAAAGAGCTCTAATTCTTGAATTAACACAGTGTGCTACGTCTGCCCTGAGAGCTGAATACAATAGCTTTCAGTTAAATACATTTTTCTGCTGAGCTGGTTTTTGGGATGGCTCATTGTAATGACTTCCTAAAACATTGAACTTGAATAAATAGAAGGGCTCTCAGGGACTTGCTCCAACAGAGCTTTATTTCTTTCACTCTAACATTCATCATGTTCTTTCCCTCCAGTAACAGTTGCTACAGGAGCCAGTGGAAAGCAATCCCTACCATATAACAAGGCATGACTTTTGCAGCCCTTACAAACTGTCATGTAGCTCCAGCAGGAAATAAAGGCATGTGCCACAGGAGTGTTCACTTACCTTACATCTCTCATGTCATGTTAGAGCAGAACCAATTTTGGATCAGAACAGAGGAAACTGAGATACCTGGATAAGTCATTCTTGATGGGTTTTGAGGCCTGGATATTTGCAGGGGTTGTACTGGAGAGCAGTGAAAGAACTGGATGTACATAATAAAAAATTAATTGTAACAAAGTAATGCAGAAGATTATAGAAGTAAATGGCTCCCCTTCTCAGCTTAAGTTGTTGCAATGCAAAGGTATTCAGACCAGATTTTGTGCAGGAAGCAATGTTTGTAGTAAAAGCAGCCATTCTGTAAAACTGATTGCTTCCAGGAAAATTTGCAAACAAACATGAAAGCAAAATGCATCTGCAACATAAAGGGCAGAATTCTGAGGTTAGCAGAGAAGCACTGTTCTTTCCTGGATCCCCTAATACATTTTCAAGCTTAGGTATTATAGCTGACCAGCTAAGAACATGTAATCCACTTTAATTGAACATTTTACTGCATGTTTCCTGGAGCTATAGAACAGTAATGTCTTCACAGGAAAGATAATAGCTGTGTCTGTACTCTCAGGGGCAGCCCTCAGGCTTTGCTCAACACCAGGCTTGTCTTCCTTGCATACTGGAAACCTATTATTCTCATTAGGTATCAAAGGCAGAGTGTGACACAATAGGTTTAAACTGCTCCTGGAAAATGCAGGTTAAGTAACAGAAGGAGTGCTCTAAAGGGAAGGAAATCCAGGCAGCTGAACACAGTACAGCTGGGTGATTAAGCAGGGTCTTCACGGGAGATATTTAAAGTTTAATCCTAGCAGAAGTGATTTTTAGCAGGCAGCATCTGAGGGGGTGTGTTTGTGTTTAATACATTCTCTGGTACAGAATTAAAATTTGCTTGGTTTACCTAATCTGGGTGAGGGATGGGGGAGGAGAAGGTGTTCAGTTTGCAAAATCATCCCTGGATTCTCTAGGTCCAGGTGTTCCCAGCTTTCACTGGTAAAATAGAAAAGTTACTCAATGAAAACATTCAAAAATTCCTTCAATAATATCTATCCTTTCTCCTTGGAAAGAGCACTTCAAGTCTGTTACCTGCATAAAATTTGCTAGCTGTTGTTCTCCAGAAGAGCATTGCAGCCTGTTGAAATTTTTTATTCTTCACCTCACTGAACTTAACATGAAAATAATAATTAGGAAAAGAAGTTTTTTGAACTGTTTGAATGGTTTGCATGCTGTATTATTTAGTGGTAGGAAGAAAACAGGCCCAGCTGGGTATTTATTTTGCCTTGAACCTGTTCCATTCATTCTCTACAAAGTTTTAAATCAGGGTTTTTTTTAGTTTACTCAATGGAAATAAGGGCAAGGAAGAGAATGGCAGCAGGAAGGAAGAGTGCTAAAAGAAAAGAATTGAAAATGACAGCAAATGTGAAGAGTATTTATTCTATTTTTTCCTTCTTCACAGGAACTCTGTCATACCAAGAGTGATGCATCTTCAGTGGTTTCAAGTTTGAAATCAACAGTATGAAAGCAATTAAAATACTCATCCCACTGATAATGCCTTTTACCAGGGGATCTCAGAGCACTCTATCTTTATCCTGCCCTGTTCTACAGTACAGCTATTTGAGGAACTGAAATCATCATAGCCCGCCCATGCATTTCAGCAATCACACAGCATCTTTTTTTTTTTTTTTTTTTTTCTTAAATGCTGCCTTAAGGCAATACTAAATGACTGACATTTTTTCCTCTCATCTTCACCAAAATGGAATCTTGGATCCATTTCCAAGAAGTGCTGGCATGCCTTCACATTTCTGCACATATGAGGTGATTTTATAATAGATCTGTTTGCTATCCTAAGCAAGGTCATGGTGGGAAAGATATATACTATCAAGCCTGTGAGTTAATTTAGGTAGTTATTTGGACTGAGGTTGGACAATTCAATAACTCCAGCTCTAGGGCTTCTGATGCAAAATAAAAAGTGATGCAGGCATATTGTACAAAGCATTTGTGCAGATAAAACTCTCTCTCTCGGTTCACATTTCCTCATGGGTTCCATGGGTTAATATTCCTGTGTCAGTTTTTATAACAAACTAGATATAATCTATATTCTTAGAGCTAGTATAAAAGGAGCATACATGCATCAGTTCTATCCATTATAGTTAATGTGGTAGAGATCTAACTGCATATTCTAGACTTATCTGGATCCAATTATTAATCCTGGAAAATTCAGAAGTGCAAAGATCCAGTATTAATGATAGTGGGAGTTTGCCCCCATGGCTTCAGAAAATACATGAGTGTTGCTTTATAATTATTGTAATGAATCAGACCTTAATGTCAATTAGAGACTTCTTGAATAAAGATGAACAGCAATTATTTAGTGTCCCTTGTAGAAAAATTCATGACAAGCAAAACTGACTGGTTTAGGTTGGATAAAATCTGAATTAGATTAGTTATTTGCAATAGAAACTGATTTTCCTCCACAAAATTCTGGAAGAAATTAATGGGATAATAAAATATGTGAAATAAACACATTTCTCTAGTCTAGTCAGTATGATGAGCAGTATTTAGATACACTGAATGTTTCAAAATATTTCAGTGGTATGTATTTCAAGATGTTTGAGATTTACGTAAAGTTGTCAGTAAGTAGGATTCTCCTTCCTCACTCAAGCAAACTGAACATTTATTTCCAGATGCTTTAAATAAATGAGGCATATTAATCCTTTCATTTACTTTAAGCACTATGTGACATAACAATAAATTACTTCTTTGGGTCTGAAAAAAATGTATGGAAGTAATGGACCTGGAGAACAACAGAAAAGCAAAGCCACCTAAGCAGAATGGGAAGTTGTACTTATGGTGTTCTCCAGAGCCAGAACTAGAGCTCATTTCATTCTCTCTGTTATTCAGGTGTGCAAGGGAGAAGAAGGCCCAAACCCATGGAACTGGGAGGAAGCAGCTCCCTGCAATTATTTATTTAGCAGGTCCATCACTACCACTGCAGGTGACTCCTACTTGAGGCAGCTGATGCAGCAAGGACAGGGAACACACGGCAAGGGGGAAAAAGAAACAGCATCTCGAGTTTCCAAATAGGAAAGGGTGATGCAGACACAAGGTAATGGAGGACTGGGGTGCTCTGAGTGTCCTGGGGAAGAGTGGAGGCTCTTCTCCAGAACCACTGTTGCCCCTGGAGATGCTGTAGATGCTCCTCAGGGCTTTGGTAAGAGACAAGCACTAGCAAGCAGAGAGCCACTGTGCCTTTTCCTGCAGTGACATAGGGCATGAGACACCAAGGACTGGTAGGAAATTCCCTCACAGTGGTGAATGTGAGACTAAGCAGTAGGACAAATCCTAACTTTTGCCCTTCTGTGCTTTGTCCTTGTCTCCTCTGATTCCAAAGAGGCCTTAAAAAAGATGGGCATGTCCCAGATTTGAAGTGAAAGGAAACAAGAATCTGGCAGTGACTTTTTTTTAGAAAAGCTGACTCTTGAGTAATGAAAACAACATTCACCCAGCTGAGAGACAGCAAAAGAACAGTATTTATTCTTGATTCCTTGCATGTGATCTCAAGTTCTCTGTGCCCAGCTTTCAGATTTCTCCATGCTTCCATCTCCCACCTTCCAAGTGCAGACTGCAGCAGCACAGGCAGCTTGCAAACTTCAGGTGAAATTTTTGTCTAGAAGGTATAATCATCTTCCACGTTGTGTATCATTAAGGTGTGGGAACAGGGTGTATCAGAAACAGACCTTGCTTGGATCTAGATCTTCTCTGATTGAGTTACAAGCTGTGACACTGAGCCACCAGATGACCTTATCTATCACTAATGTGGACTACTCTATAGAACTTGTTAATGGGGTTGCATGCACATTATAACCTAGAAATTCTGGGTTATCACTGAGGCTTGCAGCTGCCATGGCAACAGAGTCGGTAGGCATGTCTTAAAAAGTATTTTTTTCTTTTTAAGGACTCCTTGAAAGCAGGAGGCATTTATCATCCAGCATGCACAAACAGGTTTAACTATGAAAACAGTTTGCCTACAAAATGATAGACAACGTCTCCCTACAGTTTCTCTATAGCTCATATTTTTGGTTCTATGTTTGTGCTACTGCATTTAAAAAGATTTTCATTGGAGTCCTTATTTTTATTGCCTATAACTAAGCTAGATTTTCAGGACTTTCCAGTGTTCAGGTTTTAGCTTTGCAATTCTCCTTGATGTTACTGGGGGTTGCCCAAAGCCATTTTCCTTGAAGACTTTTGAAAATGTAAGCTTCACTGTCTTTTTCTAGTAACAGTGAAAAAAAAAAATCAGTGGAAAAATAAAAGTTTGCTATTTTCAAATAAGCACAGGATTGCTGGCTATTCATCCACAGAAAATAAAAGTTTTCATTTTGTATAGCTCTAATATTTTACTTTGAGGAACATTTGCTCTGTTTTCTCTCCTCATATTCTTGGAATAACCACTGTTTTTTGTCTTTGACAGGTGGCACTTTTGCAGGTTCACCAAATGAACTATTTAAACTTTGAGCAAACCACTACAATATGCAATACACAATCTCTATCTGGCAGCCCTAAAGCCCTTCAAAAACCTGAAAACTTTAAGACAGTACAAAAGAGATGTGAATTCTTGTTTGCTCTTTTGGAGAATGGAGACACACTGACAAGTTAAGCCATATTAACTGACTCAGTAAGCCAATCTCCAACTCTGCCACTGGCCTGAGATCCCCCTTGAACCCATTTCTTGGGATTAATCACAGGATTATCTTTCTTTCCTTCTTAAATGTGCATTTAAAGGACTGGTTAGAGACAGTGTGGAGTGTTCCAGTTGAAAATCTGGTCCAAATTTTTAGAAGATTGGATTATAAAGGCCTGATTTAGGAAGAGTTTGGAAGCCTGCCATTTATTATCCTTTATTTGTAGACCAGGCCTCCATTCTGCTAAGTGATCACTTGCAAATCAATTACAGATGCTTTTGTGGGAAAAAACGACACACAATTTCTAGAAAGGCAGGATTCATGGCACAGCAGAGGTGGAAACTCTTGCTTTCTGCACAGTTCTGGAGGCTCCACCAGTATTAAAGCCTTCGTGGCAACTCAGCTGCAGGAGCCTGCTTTTAAAACAGTCTGGGTATCCTCACAAACTGCAGGCTGTGCTTAAAGAAGTTTTGAATCTTTCATGAGAACAGCCTTTCCTCAAGAACATAGCTGGGTTGCTGAGTTGTGGGGTCCAAAGCAGTCAGACCACGTAGTAAACTGATAACACCCATTTTATATGTCTGAGTCTCTTCCTTTGCTCCTGCATCCCTCTGCTTCCCTTGCACCTCACCTGCCTGACCTTTAAGAGCCACTGGGATCACAGTCAAGCTGGTGTGGGTATAGATCATTTTTTGCAATGAATTCAATCAGATTGGAAGAATCAAGATGTTCAAAGCCTCGTTTATGTGTGAAACAGTAAAGTTACACTTGAACTGCTTACACAATAATATCAGGACAGCACTTGGATGCCTCTCTGACAAAGGATTAGTGTCTGAGGCACGTTTTAAGGTAGAAATTAACTTGTGGTTCTGGTGATTTACCCTGAAATTTTTGAGTCAAATGCTCCATCGGTCTTATTTGGTGTTGCCTCTTGAGTTAATGGAGTATACAGGGTCTCTTTATTTGCAGCTTTTGCAAAGCAACCTGTTTTTCCATCCTGTTAAAATTCACAACACTACATGAAGCAGGTGGAGGAAGAGTGTCTAAATACTTTTCTAATAGAGCAGAAGTGCAAAAGCCTTTCAAAGGGAGCAGCTTTGATACTGCTTTGCATGAAACAATCTTCTTCTGCTTCTCAAGAAAGGAAGAAAAAGGCAAACCAGAACCCCTAAACATGAACTACCTAATTTGGACAAAATAAAAATTGGAAAATACAGGACAAAATGCACATTTACTGTCATCCATCCTCCATCCTTAGCTTCATGATATCTTCTTTGGACCCAGGTCTGATTTCCTGTGAAATCACTGCCCAGGAAAGAAACTGAGTGATTCCAATGCTGATCTGGCAGTGGGGTGTGCCCAGAAGTGAGAGTGGCAGCCCCTCAGCCAGGCAGCATTCGCTGATGGATGCAGCACTGAGACTGTGTGTGCCAAGGCTGGCTGCCTCTGGCCCTTGGCAAAGTTAGGTGAAACATGTGACATGGCCTGCTGTGAGGGTACTGTAATAAAGAAATGATGTAAAAATTCTGAGGGGAGCTGGGGACAATGTAGCAGAATGATGTACCTGAAAGCAGGCTCAGTTGTATTTACTGCTTATGGAGTGACTTTTTTTACAAGGAGGAACTGCTGAGGATGTTGCCTTTGTCTTACAAGTGAATGTCCTTGTTCATGTCTCCTACATTAATCTTATTTTTAACCTTCTTATCAATTTGTTATGTATCTGTATCCCATCTACTGTTAGGCACTTACATAAGGTTTAACAGTCCTTTAAAACCAATGGAAAGAAAAAGTATGCCCAAAAGGTTATTCTGGTTATAGATGAAGTAAATTACTCACTGGAACTGCCTCTATCTTCTGATTTGTGAATGATTTTATGTGGCTACAGCCCAAAAATTTTTCTCTCTTTTCTTTATCTGTGAGTTGTTGGTGAGATCCTGGTGCTTCTTATTCCTCCACACATCATGGCAACATTTATGTAAATAGCTAATTGTATTGGGGTTGTATGGCAAAGTTTTGGTAGTGAGGGGGGCTAGAGAGGTGTCTTCTGTGAGAAGCTTCCAGAAGGTTCCCTCATGTCCCACAGAGCCAATCCCAGCTGGCTGCAAAATAGATCCACTGCTGGCCAAGGCTGAACCCATCAGTGATGGTGGGAACACCTCTGGGATAATGTGTTGAGGAAGAGGAAAATCTGCTGTGCAATGGCAGCCAGAGAGAGGAGTGAGGGGATGTGAGAGCAGCAGCCCTGCAGACACCAAGGTCTGTGAAACAGGAGTGGGCAGGAGGTTCCAAACCTGAGATTCCCCTGCAGTCCATGGAAGTCCATGGTGGAGCAGAGATCTGCCTGCAGCCTGGGGAGGAGCCCATGGCAGAGCAGGTGGATGCACCCAAAGAAGGCTGCGATCCCTTGGGCTTATTTTTGGTTTATTTTTGTATTTCATCCCTAGATATTAATGACATTCTATAAATATCAAGGAGAATGCTTTCTATGCCCTGGGAGCAACTCAGGAAATTTGAGGCCAGCAAGTTTCCACTTTCCTGGTTGTTCTCAGTGGATTTATGTGGCCAGTGTTATGAAGGTGAACGAGAAGCTTCAGGGCAAATATAAGATTTTGGATGCACACACCCTTTGCATTCAATAGGAGAAAACAGCTATCAGCAGTTATAGAGCTGTGAAAAAGTACTAATTTTCAGAGCTTTCTTAATCTCCAGAAGCAAACCTGAAAGGGGGATGCATGTGAGAACCAGGGAGAAATATATGGAAATGAGAAGGTAAATTTGAAGCAGAGGGCCGACATTTTCTACTTGTGGTTCCCACCACGCATGCAGAGAGTTAAGGCAAAAATAATTATCATTTCTCCCCTCATTTGTCCTAGAGCAGTCTGTGACCTGGATTGTTGTGTCTGCCTGCTAGTGGAAAAAACAATAGAGCTGCAGTTTCATTGCAAATTGTACCAAGAGAAAAGACACAGTACAAAGCAAAAGAGTTAAATGGCTGTCAGGTACGTGGTAAATCATGCAATGACACCAGCCTACAGCCAGGTCCATCTGGCCTAAAGGAACCATGGCTTGGATAGGGAAAGAATCTGGGTACTGATATGCAGAATTACCAACTCATCATCTGCATGATGGTGCAGCAGAGAGAGTCCAACTGTTTTTTCAGAGACGCTGCCTTGCATGATGCATTCATGAGATGATGTGGTCTGACAAGCTGGTGAGTGCTTCACCCCTCCTCTGCCAGTGGAGACTTTCTTCCTGCTTCTCAGCAGGGACAGCATTGATTTGCTGAGCTCAGAATAACCCTGTGGGTGAGAGCTGTTGTGCTCTCCCACACAGGATTTGTCTGAAAGTTGTCTCTATGGTCAATATTTTGAGAGAGAAAACCCTCCTCACTCGGATTGGAATCCAGTATGGTCAGAGATACCCTGGGCTGGAAAAAGAAAGAAAGGATCAAAGGAGGTGAAGCCAGTGCACAGCCTTGCAGGGCAGAGCATCACACCTTTCAGGGTCAGAATCAGGTAGCCCTAGCTGGTGTCACGAGCAGCTGCCTGGCTCATAGGTAGCCAGAGGTGGTGAACTGGCTCATCAAATGAACACTACACAATTCCCTTTGCTCTCCAAAAGGCTCGTCTTAAGCACAAGGCTAGGTGGGCACAGTTAGAGGAGAGACCCTCTTCTTATCTGCCCAGACACCTTGGATATATGTGTCACAAAAAATCAGTTGGCTTAACTGGGTAACCTTTCTACAGTTCAAGCTCCATATGTTATCAAGGGTTTGATGAAAATGGGAAAAACTGGATTGAATGAAAATAATTTGGGTGGCAGGATATCACTTAATGGATTTGTCCCAGGGTGTCAAGGCTTGCTCACAAAGCAAAGTCTGCTAGTTTTTCTTCTTCAGCATCACCTTGCCAGCACAGAGCCCTGCAAATTAATTCCTCTTTTAATGTGGACTGATTTTTGTCAAATCACCACATTACTAGAATATAATGTGAACAACTGTTTGTCTGTAAAAGTATAATGGCAACCCTTAAAGATAATTCTAGCTAAGCATCAAGCATCATCTGGCATGTGTGACAGGTGAAACTACCATATGGTAAGGGCCCACCTAGGTAAATCACCGTGCTCCAAGTTCTGCACTGCCCTGTGAAAAAACATCTTCCTGTCCTGAGCACAGGCAGTACTCCCCAATGGGAAAAGAAGCCTGGGCCATAACATGTAGTTTGATTTCACAACTGTAGAATGAGTAAACAGCATTCTAACCAATCCTTTTTACATCTCTGAGTTCTTAAAATGCTTTCTCATTCTGCAGAGGGTTAACAGGGATCTTGTGTAGAGGGAAGCAGGTGGAGTCTGAGTGTGTGTACACAAGCATATGCACATGGTGCTCATAGGTTGGGGTTTTGACAGCAGTGGGGTCTATTTATAAGGGACAAGGAAAATATGTTTGCTTTGCTCCCTTAAGGAGCAAGTGAGCAGTGAGTGGGTGGGAGACATGGGGAGCTCGTCTGTCTCTAATCATCCCTTGTGCTGGGGCTGAGGGAGATTAGAGCCCTGCTGCTGAGAGCGCTGCTGCTGCTTGGGTGGCCCAGCCTGTGTGTGCTGTGCTGCACTTCCAAAGTGCCCCTGCTGCACCTCCAGCCATGGCTTGTCCATTTCTACTGGGGTGGGGCCGGGAAAAGTGTATAGTCCAGACACCCCCACGATCATAGGCACTGCAACAATACAGACTAAGAACTGTGACTCAGATGTATGCAAGAAGCCAGTGATCTGATATAATTTCTTTTGTTTTTTTACTAAACTTGTCTTACCATTGTACCCTTACTACTGATCCCCTATCCCACACTCCAAACTCCACAATATTCATTCCTATACGAATGCATTATTTTAAAAAGGAGTATGGACTCCAGCAGCACTGATGGGCAGTATTCTGATAGCTAACTCAACAGGGAACCTGTCCTGTATGGCTCTGTAATCCATAGGAGCAGCTGGAGTGAGGGATTGGGAAGTGCTCCAGAGACTCATCAGTTGCAGAAGTTGAATGTTTGAGACAGCAAAGGACCACTTGGAAAGAAGTGCGTAGGCAAAGAAAGGAGCAATTCACTGGAATAAGCAGGGATAGGTATGGAAAATACAGCACAGGGAAACTCCCGCTTCTCTGAATGTGCAGAAAAAGGAAGATGAATTTTGTTCAGGCAAATGCAAACTCTTCAGCTAGAGTAATTCACATTGAAGGAAAAAGATCAAAGAAAACCAGTGAAATTAGTCAGCTGAATTTTAATGTGCTACCAAGTAAAGACTAAGGAAAGTCTTACAAATGATGATAGAAACACTTTATAGAGATCAAAGTTTAGCTAGAGATAAAAGACAGAAAAACAAAATATCATTTTGTAATTTCCTCCCCACCCCTGACAACATTTGTCATGTATTATTTATGACCAGTAGGTCTTTCTTGGGGGAGAACATCTGTAATGTTTTTAACAGGGGTCCATAAATTCCAGAAAGCATTTCAGCTGCAGTGGTCTCTGGCAAATTTGCTATCAATTTCAACAGCATCTGAATTGGGTACATGGTAAATTTAACAATGAAAATAAAGCAGACACTTTAAGTTCCTTATGGTGTGTCCCAAATAGCTTATAAAACACAAATGCTTCTTCAGTCATTAGGGATGAACAGGTCCCCTGGCATCCTAAATAGAATGCAAAGTGTGGATCAGACTGGGTAATAAATTGAATTAATGTGGCAAAGACATAGGCTGGTGTCAAACTGATGTTACAGGACTGACTTATATTGAACTACTCCTTGGAGACAGCAACACAGAGAAGTGGTTTGTGCTTCGTCTCGAGCACAGCTACCAGGCACTCTGTTGCCAAGCTACAGTATCTAGGTGGCATCTTACCGAAGAAAAATCCTGCTGTCCTTGCTTGGGGTGCCAGTCCTTGCTTGGGGTGCTAGCAGGAGGCTGAGTACATCAGCTGAGTGGGTTGTCTTCCTCCAGATGCTGCTTGGACCAGAGGAAGGTGAGGACAACCACACAGCAGTGCCTCTCCCTCACCATCCCACTCCTGCGATGACTCCTTCACTCTGCATTCGCTCTGGGGGAGAGAGCGTGGAGCTGAGCCATGTGCTGATGCCTCTCACATCCCTCAATATGTGAGGAATATGTGCCTCAACTCTCATTTTCTGCAGAGGAGCTGAGCCCACTTAGCATTTAAATGTGCCTCTGGGGAAGCGAAATGGAAGGTGGGATTTGCCAGATGAAACTTCTCAACAACAAATTTAAAGAATGCTCGAAAATCTTTGGAAAGGGAGTGTGGAAGGTAGTAAACAGCTAAAAATGGAGCAAAACATAACATGGAAACAAACAAGAGAAGCAGGAAACAAAAATAAAGGTAGGGATAAAAAGGTAGGATGAGAGAAGGTTAAGAAAATACTGCCATGAGTTAGATGAAAGGAATGGCAGCCGTCAATGACTCACCTTCATCTGGTACTCTTCTTTATTCTCTGTTATCCCCAAAATCAGGAACAATATTTTTGAATTCCCAGTCTTCGAGAGATGCAATGCCAGGGACAATGAGAACTGGACCCATACTTTCGAATCTAAAAAGTCAAAACCTTGCACTATCCATTTTTGACCCAACCAAATGTGCATTTTTATGGCTTTAGCAGTTTCTCTTCACCCTGAAGCAATTTTACAACATGCTGAAAATATTGAACAACCTAGAGGTTGGACTGCACTTGAGATGCCCCCATACTTTCCACCCCTCAGTGTTTTGGATGCAATGCACTGCAACACAAGCACTTGACTCAAAATGGCAGTTGTGTCTTTCTATGGCTTTGTGAACTCTGATTGGAAGCACACTTTACCTTCAGCCCCTTTCCAGTGTTTTGTGGGTCAGCTTGGGCTCACCCTGACCAATGTCAACACCAAACCTCCCCTGGAGTTTCTCAGGTTAACTGAGGAGCACATACTGCCTGACATGGAGAGAATAAACACACCAGCAAGGTAATTCATGAAGGAAAAATCAAGCCTGGCCTGGCTCCCTATGCTCCAAAACACAGTTCTCTCCCTGCTGTTGGCTGATCAATATTTGCAGTATGGGACAGATGTGCTCTTTGGGAGCTGTGAGGAGTGCAGTGAGCCTGGCATGGCAAAAGCACTTATGGAGCTGCTGCCTTTGTCCTGCCTGAGGAGGAGCCCAAATTCAGTTGCTTTAGGTTCTTTTGCAGGAGCTAGAAACTACTGACCCCATAAAACATCATCAACTCCATGTGACAGCTGCTGCCGCCTCTTCTCACCCTCTCTGTAACACAAGGCCCTGGAGTGACAGGCTGACTAGACAGAAAATCCAGAAATGAGCTCTTTCCAAGCATTCAGAAAAGTCTAACGCCTCACCATTATAATCTCAATAAAATGCTGCAGGAAAAAAATGATCCAAAAAGGTCTCCAGAGCCTCTTTTGCTGCCAGAGAAGCCACTGCCCTGAGCTGTGTGTCCTCGAGGCCCGGAGCGTTCTGGAGCTGTGCACGTGGTCCCCCTCTGAAATGGGTGAAACATTGATGGTTTCACAGGCCTGCTTCACACAACTTTCACAAAATCCTCTGAGTGAAGGCTGGTGGAGCCTGAGACCAGCACCAGAGTCCTTCTGGCAGGGATGGACCCAGGGTGAGGCCAAGGAGGCCTCCTGACTGTGGCACTGCCATTCTGGATCTGGCCACAGCAACAGCACAAATGTTCTCTGTGGCACTCACAGGCAAAGCCTCAGACAAATCTTTAGGTGTCACTGCAGACAAAAGCCTTAAGCTACTTCCAGGAACCTGTTCTGGCTCAGAGATCTTGGACAGAACAGTACAGCCCATCTGTCTGGCCATGTGGAGGAAAAGACAAGCTTTTAGGATGGAAACTCTGAACTGATCCCACAGGGCTGGGGCGAGCAGAAGAGGTGGACCAGGGGGAGATTACTTAAAAGGACACAACTTCCAATATATTAAAAAATGATCCAACCTACAGGGAATTTATTGCAGCTATGGCAGCATTAAAACCCCCTTTATATTTACCTGGACATCTTTGAAAAATTGTTTGACAGTAATAACTACCAGTGAATGTCACAGTGTAGTTTAGGAGGGAGTGAGCCTCCATTTCAACTGGATAAGAGCACTTGGGGAAGCCCTGGAGAAGGAAGTCATCCCTTCTTGCCAACCTGCAGTAACCAAGAACAGTGCACATCCAGCCAGGAGGACTACAAAAAAGACCTTCACCCTACAGTGGGCTGAGGACAGCTGACACGGATTGATTTAAGTAATATGCTATTAAAAGCTCTTCTGAGTGATTTCAACCTATTATGTGGCTTCAGACTTCAGCACATTTAAAATGCATATGGTTTAATTGACACAGCATTAGGGGTCCTTTACAGCCATTACTGTTGCTCACACTGTGACAATCTGAATGCAGAGTTGTCATTGTGCTACTGCCTGTACAGACACACAAGAAGAGGAGCAGAGAGGCCACCATTCATGGCATAGAAATGGCATCTCAGCCTTAATGATATTGGTCAATTTGGCTGCTGCACAAATGGATGTCACCTTAGCCCATAGCTGAGTGCCCATGGGGATGTGCATTCCTAGCCCAGTGTTAATAACAATTCCTACCAGTTTCAGAAATGCACGGGTTCTACACCACTGCCTGCATCCAGGCAATGACTGCAGTCTGCTACTCCCCACCCATTTTCTCTCATCTTTCTGGCTGGGTCCCTGTATCAGCTGTGAAAGCAGAGGACATCAGAGGACATACTACTACTACTACATTATGACACACTGAAGAGAGGAAGACACGGCTATATTTAAATCAATGTTCCATAGAGAGTGTTCTGCGTTGGGAAATAAGTCCTTATACATTTACCTGTCATAAGATTGCCATATATTATCTTAGTAATGGTGATACATTTCAGCAATTTTTTTCTTCCTTTGCTGTTCTCGTGCTCCTAATTCCTTTTCAGCTTGACTCCTCTTAACATGCAAATTGTAATTTGCAAGCTTAAAATACAAATTCTGTTTGTGAAGATAAGATTCTGTAAATATTATATCTTCCCTGGAAGAGAAGAAGATTATTTTACGTTGGCCTAAACAAATTATTTAGATAATATCAAGTCTGCTTTGGGTTAAAATTTTTGAGATGTAAATACATTTTAATATGCCATGCTTATAGCAAATATATTATAAGCATTTATGCTATTTTAGCTGCTTTATAATACCTGTAGTAAGAGACAGTGCAGCTAGAAAAACAATGTTAGATTATAGACAAGAGAAAGCTAAAAAATTTAAATGAATTAAAACCAGGTATTCAGGCTACAGCTGTCCTTAAAGGCCCATTCTCTGAAGTGACATCTGCTTGTCCCCATGCTACCCAGCTCACAGCACCAGCTGGAATTTACCTGCTCATTCAGTGGGATTTCTTCCAGTGGAAGCCAAACAGGGCATAGCATGGATAAAGGGAATGGTGTCCACACCTCACACCCACATCCCAGCATGGCTTGCTGTCAGGGTGTGGCAAGAGGATTCATCCAGGCAGAGCAAGGCTGAGAGATGGGAAATGGTTTCAGGCCAAACTGTCTTGAATGTTAAACTTGCACCTTCTACTCCAGGCAGCTCCAGGTGTGCACTGAGAATACCAAGCACTGAAATTCTGAGTGTGCTCCTGCTGTCTGTCAGAGAGCAGCAGGAGGAACAGGGTGAGGGAATGCCTCTAAAAGACAAGAAAATGGGTGGAAGCACTGCTCCAGTGTAGTCATTACAAGGTGGGGGAAGATGAAAAAGGTTTAGAGCTGAAACCCCTCCAATGAAGAGGATTAGGCAACTTATAGAAGATAATAAGTCTGAATCAATAACAGTGAATGTTAAATCCTGAAAAGATGGAAAAGGCAAGGATTGCAGTTTCAGACTCCCCAGGTTGAGCTGCAAAGGAGCTGGGAGACAGGAGCAGCTGCTTCTCACATGGACAAATGCCCACCACAGCAGGACGTGGGGGATCCCGGTTGCTCTGACCTGGGACCACAGCAGCAGGATTGGTGCAGCAGCATCTCCTGCAGGAGATTATTCTGCCATGATGAGGAGCAGTGGCTCTGCTGAGCTCCCAGCTGGCAGGAGCAAGAAAGCAAGGGCTGACTGGCTCTGGCAGTGCTGCGATACCGCTTGGCACTCTGCTCCTCTGAGAGCCAAAGGTTCTTGAATCACAGATACCAATGAATTCCAAACAAGATACTGAGCACCAACATCACCAGTCATGCTGTTTCTGCTGAGCCTTAATTCAGGAAGAACTTCCATCTAGGAAGTCCTTGTTTTCTGCTGCAAAGATACCAAGGGTTCCAACTTGCCTTGCAAATGTGGGAGTCTGCTGGACAAGCTGGATTTTTGGACTGTGTGTGTTCTATTGCCATGGAGGACACCACTGCTTTAGCCAATGCAGTTGTCTGTGGCCATCAGCCTGATTCTTCTCTAGACCTGGCTGCAAGTGCTGCTGGTGCAAAGAGGGCAGGAACACAGAGCTTGGGACAGGGGGCAAGGGCACTGCAGGGATCAGTGAGATGAGTGCAGGCTGCAGAGCCGTCATACCTGGTGGTGTGGAGAGGGGAGTTCTCTCCTCAGATGGGGAGATGCCCCTATCCTTGAAGCAAAATATATAGGTAAGAACAGCTTAAAGATTTTGCTAGAGCACTAGTCCAGCTGCTGTTGGGAAATAAAGAGGAAAACTGAAAATGTTGATATTTCTGGAGAGAAGGCATAGCAGTAAGTAGCTTGATCAGAAAATATTGTGATAAGCAATGATCTGTATTAAAGGGGCATTGATAAAGGGGCATTGATTTTGGAGGCTATCAGATTATTTGCATTCTGTGCAATGGGGAAGTTTAGTGCTTTGGCATGGCAGTCTGCAGTGCCTGCAGAAGTCTTTGTGAGCAATTTTTCATCCAATCAGAAAAACAAACCATTCCAAGAATGGCTGCCTAGCACTGCCTTGAGTGGAAGTGCTCATCTTTAAGCAACTTGCACTGGAAACTCACTGTATGTTTGCATTAAGTGGAAGCTGTAAAATAAGAAAAGTAATTAGTGCATGTTATGAACTAATCACCTGCATAAAGGCCTTGAATGAGAACTTTAATGCAGACTGAATTTTTATGATTATATTATATAAAGCTTGAAAACAGAAGCTTACACACTGGAACTGCTGAGTAGCCCTGAACTACAGTGCTATGACCAGCTAATTGAATCCATATTCCTTGGCATTCAGGCAATCAATAACTATTAGAAGCAAAGGGCACTGCCTTAAAAGCCCAGTGAGTGCTTCATGCAAGGGGGAGTTCCTGTGATGAAAATGCAGCTGTGAAATGGTAGGAATATGTGCCAGGCATCTGCAAGAGGATCCTGTCCAAAACAGTACACTGAGGACAAGCACAGCCAAGCCCTAAGCAAACACCATCATTTATAATATTTTCCTGATTTAGGATGATGAACGGTCTGGTGTGCCAGCCTCAAAAATTGCTGGGTTCAGAGATCTTGAGCTGAGCCAAACAATACTGTTGGACACTAGTACCTTTAACAGGGTGTGAACATGCCAAGGAGCAACTGGGAGAGGGGAACTTATTTATAGCAGCAGCAGGCTGTAAAGCACTGGTGTAGCAGGACTGACTAGTGACTTGTTATTTACTCATGCATGAAAACGGCACCTTATGCTCCACAGGCTGCTGCTGAGGAATAACCCCAGGGGCAACCAAGTGGTGGAGAAAAACCCAAGAACCTCCTTGTGGGAGCAATATCCAGCATGATGGTGGCTGCTCCCACCCCTGAACTGGGATCCAGGTGCCCTGCGAGGAGATGGACCAGGGTGCACCATCAGAGAAGCTGCTGCCAGAGCTGTGTTAAATGCAGTTACTTGCTCTTCTGAGAGGAAGCTCTGTCAGTTCTTCACAAAAAGTCTGCTGCAGTTGTTTTCACGTGGCTTTATAGGCTTTTTCATAGCTAAACGCTGTCCCATATTGCTTCTAGTAGCGGGGTCAGATCAGGACACTGTGAGATTCTCTGTGTGTGTGAATTTTTCATGCTGACAGAGGAAGAGGGAGGGAGAGGGAGAAGTAGGAATGAGAAATACATGCTTCAGGAATCCCAGTGAAGAGAATTTCTGCCTCCTGCTCATTTTACAGCTACCTTGTGTAAGACACTGAGTCTTGCTCATATTTCCATAGTGGGTCTGATGAAGTCTTTTAGCACATGCTAACTGCAGGCATATGAGAGTTTCTATTACAGCTGCTTCCATTCACAAACACCAGTATTCTCAAGAGATTTATTAGATGTCAGTCTAGGAGAGGAAGGAGCTTTAAAAGCTCTTACAGGTCAGATCCCCTTCAGAATTACCTGGTGTGTGTCACTGGGCCATTTTTGTGGGTCTAGTGCTATGTCTGTGGCTGTTCTCCTTGCTTGTGACAGTTCATCTGAGCTGCTGTACTGAATTGTTTACTGCCTCTGGGTTGCTTGTAATCGCTTTGCTTTGATTGTTCATTATTTGTTTGATGTCTGTGGCAAGCCAACACACTTTTTCTTTTTTTCTTGGTTTTTTTTGGTGCTCTCTGCCAGGTGGCTGAGTAGTGTAAAAAATGAAAAGTACAAACACAGCATGTTTTTTCAAAAAAATTCAGAAATTTTTAGAAAACTCAGTCTAATCCTCTTTTCTTCCTGTCAGGCCAAAATAATCCAGACCAAAATAAAAACCTCTTGAGATAAAATAAGTGATGTTTTTAGGATCAGCAGATATACCTACTAGCATGCAGTAGTCAGAAGACTGTATGAGAATAAAATGCAAAGGGAATCCTTAAATATTCAGACTAGGGCAATTCATTTGGACAGCCAGCAACTCAGACAAAGTAAACAGCTGCCCCCAGCAGCAGATTTTGGGAGCATCCAGCCAGCCACGGATTTTCTCTGCCTGTGGCGCAGACATGCAAATTCAGGCTGCTGCTGCTGGGAGAGCAGGGGGTGCCCGGGGAGAGCAGCAGTGCTGGGGCAGGCAAAGGGCAGCAGTGCTGGCCTCGTCCCTCCCCTGGCAGTGGGAGCCTGACCCTGCAGGGCACTGTCTGCTTCCTGGGCTCAGCTCCATCCCAGCTCCTCTCCCTCTGGCCCCATGTCTCCTCCTACAGTGACTTTGGCTTATTTCCCTGGGAATCCCTGCAGCTAAAACACA
Source organism: Acrocephalus scirpaceus scirpaceus (assembly GCA_910950805.1). NCBI lineage: Eukaryota > Metazoa > Chordata > Aves > Passeriformes > Sylviidae > Acrocephalus > Acrocephalus scirpaceus. The sequence continues at coordinate 110,488,140 of OU383774.1, read as the reverse complement.
ACATAATCTTTCTCTTTGGAAGTCATGCTGTCTTCATCTCAGGTTTTACAGAGTGCCAGACCCTTTGGATTTTGTAAGCATGTAGCCCTTGCAGGGCAGAGTGGGGAGATGACAAGGTTTATCCTGTGCCTCCAGGATAATCAGAAGTAAAAAAAGAGAGAGATGCATTGGACTTGGTTTTCTCCACTCTGTTTGTGAGGAAAGAGGAGAGCTAGAGAGTGAGGAGGGATAGGGCCCGAGAGGGAGGAAGGAGATAGAGGAAAGAAGTTTTGGCCTGTTGTCTTGCCAAAACGTGCAGTACAGATGGGAAGACACAGATGGAGTATTTCTCTTGATACTTCAAGAAATCAAACATGCAGGGAGTTGCAGCAATTTCCTTGTATCACTGTATTGGAACATTCTGTAGCAGCAGTTCTTAAAGAAAACAGGCTGTCACTTCAGCAATGCTTTGGGAGCCTGCACATGAATACAAACAGTCACCCTAAAAATCTGCTGCAGCAACTCTTGCCTGGCACAGTGAGCTGATATATTTTGTTTCAGCTCACATTATGTTTGCTGGCCCATCTGTGAGCTCAGAGGATCTAAACCGTGCTCCTTAACGTGGCAGGATGAACTTGCCCATGGCATGGATGCAAAGCAGCAGATGTGTGGGAGCAGATCTGCCTTCTTTGTGCTCAGGTGCAGCAGAAGCCTGAAAAGCAGAATAAATGTTGCATGCAATAGTGATGCTGACATGCAGGCAGGGAGGAAGGAAAGGGATCCAGGGAAATGCATAAAATATTCTGCAGGTACTATATGTCAAGTTCCCTTATTAGAAGCTCTGAAATGACTGAACAGTCCCAGCAGCACAATTCCTGCAAAGACCTGCCAAGCATTTCCAGTCTAATTAGGCTTTAGGATAGTCAGCAGCCTGGATATCGTTCGTCTCTGTTGAGAAGAAATCTGACTGGATTCTCCTTTGCCTCTGTGGGGAAGTAGATGCTTCCAGCCCCAGCCTCCTGGCTTCCCTTAGGCCACAGCCCTGTGTGACTTCTGCAGCTGCAGGCAGGGCAGGGAGTGCTGGAGCTGTGTTCTGGCTCATGGCACCAGGAATTCCCTGATGGATGCTTTAGAGGAGACTGGTGTGGCTGGCACCTTTCTCTAACCCCATCAGTATTTCCCTCCACATTCCTCAAGAGGAAGATTTGGGGCAAGTTTATTTAATTACATTCTCTTCTCTTTCTCCTCTTTTACTGTGGGAGACTATGTGGATATATGTTGTGTTCTCATTAAAAAAAAGGTATTCCTTATCCAGCTCTCTGTCTTTTTCTGATGGCAGCTGTCACTATCACATCTAAGAAGAACAACTGCTTTTGAAAATAACTTCCTTTTCAGATTTTTTGAGTCCCAGCACAGGCATTTTCTTGCCTCAGACTGATTTTTATCTTGCTGCAGTAAGCAAACGGGAGTGGGGAAGTCATTAGTCCCCAATTTAGCCTGGCAATTAGGCAAAATCCAATGGGATACTCTCAGGTTTAGAAGCTAGAACTGCCACTTGTAGGCTCTAACACTGACACTGGTTTTTTTTTTTTTTTTCCTGTGGCCAGGATGAATTCCTTTCTCTTGTGTGAAAATTTACTATTCTTTATAAAGCTATATGTTGGGGTTCATTGCTTGGGATTTGTAAAATGCTTTGGAAAGGAAAGGTAAGAAACATTATCTTGACATTTTAATGTGTATCTGAATAGCCTTCAACCCTCTACTCTGATTACTTCAAAATCTCTGTCTTGGATGGGAGAATTCCTGATCTTTGAAAACTCACAGTTATAAATTCAGTAATAGCATTGGTCCAAAAGACACATTGCTTTATTCATTTATTCAACTGAATAATGTGCCAGCACTACACAGTAACAGCTCTAGCCAACTGGAGGGATTGCTGAGGTAAAAAAATGTGGCAGAGGTCACCACATCTGTCAAACATCATTTCCTGTTGATTCTGTGGGCACTTGGAGCCCAACACAATGATGGCATATTTTGATATGCAATGCCAATGGTCTCCTTTTCTTCCTCTGCATTATATCATCTTCAAGAGTACCATTAAACCAGGACTGTATTACATTAAAAAAGCTCCTTGAAAAATATCTTTTTAAAGAGTTTGGGAGAACAAAACAAACCTCTCTCAAACAAATGAAAACCCATAATGTAACTTTTCACTTAAAAGCTGCAGCTGAATTTTCACTTGAAAGCTGCATCTGAAGCTCCAGCCCTTTGGTTGAATCTCTCTCCATGAGAAATTCCTCTTCAAGAAAATAAGATAGGAGGAGTGATCTGTGCTTTCCTCTCCATCTGGGTTGGGAAGGGCTCTGTTCTCTGCTTTGAGATGGGGAGAAGATAAGAACTTCAAAGTTACCATCTTTATTTAATGCCTGTGACATCAGCCCCAGAGAGAGTGTCACTCTACAGTGCCACTTAACCATGTAATGTGTTGGTCATTGAGTCACCCCTGTGGCTTAACTAGCCTTGGTCCTCAGTGATTTTGTTGTCAGGAAGAGAGATTGCCTGAGCTAAAAAAGGGCCTAGACTGAGGATGGGAGCAGAGGCTCCAAGCACCAGACAGGAAGGTAAATGTTCACTTCTGGTTGGTGATCCAGGGGGAAAATGAAGATGCTGTGTCACTTGCAGAGATGGCAGATGATGAATACTGTGGCTTTGCTGAAGTCTGTTCTTACAGAGGTAGATAGGAGCATTCAAGCCCCCCAGGCAAGGACTGTTAAACATCTGACTTAAGTCTAACATGTCTTACCAGAAAACTGAAGAGAAATCAGAAATCTTGACATTATGTCCCTTTTCCAATTTATAGATCAGTGCCTAGATCACTAAAGCTCACTGTCCTCAGAGACACTGAGTGAAAGGAGCAGCTGAAACATCTGGGCTGGTTCTCTGCAATATGGACATGAGGAAACAGGGCCTGTGCAGAAGATCAGAGGATTTTATGCCACAGAAAAGTGGCAAATAAGTAGCTCAACAATCACCAGGAGGTCTACCAAGAGACTCCTGCACTGAGCCTGTGAGCCAGCCCTATTCACTGGAAATTTGATGGGAGCTGAAAATAAAGACAAAGTAATTCATGTGAGGGTGATTCTGGGGAGAAACACTGCCAGAGATAATATGAGTTTCCATTTCACATCTCACATCAAAGCAGTGGTGGTACAGAATAATTTAGGTTGGAAAAGACCTTAAAAGATGTCAAGTCCAGCCATAATGGTAATAGGCATGATCTAAGGACTCAAAATCTTCTGTAACCTCTGATGTTCCACACTGAGAAATGTGGAGACTTTCATATGCAGCCAGATACTTGCATGTTTAAAGACATTTCTATAGTCATTGTTTGCACGTCCTACAGTCAAAGGAAACCTCTCTGGCGAGATTTCATTTCTGATGCCTGTTCTGAACAAGAGAGCACAGAGAAATGAAAACTGACAGATTATGAAGATTTTCAAGCCTTGTTTCCATTTGGTGGTATTCTGGGTTTTATTTTTTTTTAAAGTCATTGGGGAGTAATTTTATATGTAATGCCATAGAAGAGAATAACTTGTTTTGGCTAATTACGTAGTCCTGTGATCACTGGCCTGTTCAACATTTTAAATTCTCTGTTTCAAAGTCTTCCTTCTACAGTGGTTTAATTCAGCTAAGCAGATATGTGACAGATATTTATAAGAAGCATGAAAGTGAATAAAATAGGAGAAGTCAGATAAATTAGGAGTCTAGGGATGTTTGCATCAGCTCTTCAAGAGGGCTCTGCTGTGTGAGGAGGTTTACTGCCTGGCAGTTTATTTCTAGTTTGTTTCCCCCACACTATTCACTGTTAACTGTGATTAGCCTTTACTGTGATTAACTTTATTAGTGTGTGGTGAAGATTTACTTTAAGGAGCACGTCTTCCACATAAATTGAATATATCATTCTTATACCTTTGGTAAGAGGAGGCATTTCAGACAACACATGAATATTCAAACACTTTTTAAAATTGAATGCTTCTGTGTTCCAGTATTGTTTTCCCACTCTTTCAAGGACAGGACTACAAATTCAAAAACATTTTTATCTTAGTCTTTCTAAAATAATCGGATGTTTAGATCAGTGGTTTCAGGAATAGACTATTAATTGTATTGCTTTAGGCTCTTCTAGGAGACAAGGATGGCAAGATAAGAACAAAAATAGAAGAGAATCTGGTATCCAGGACAATCATACCAAATCCGATTTATAAGCTGTTAAACATAGGAAGGGCAAGCTGGAAAAAATCTTAGGAAAATTCAGTAGCCTAGGCCCCAAAGCTGTTGGCTTTTGATCTTTGTTGGAACTTTGAAGGGAAGGTGTTTTCGTGGTTGAGACTCATGGATTGTTGTTTACAGTCCAACAAACCAGATACAGTGTTACGATGGAGATTAACACATCTCAGATTTTATAAACATTAAAGATGTCACTTTTACTCCCACGAATCACACTCTGTTGCACCACCATGGGACAAAATGCTTTGGCAGTGGATGTTATCTGGCCCTTGCTTTCTAGTAGCATAGTCACAGCTATTTATAAAGTACAATGGAATTTTGCCCTACATCCTTGATATAAATGTCAAATGCCCTGCAGTATTGTGCACTGTTCCTGGAGAAATGATCCATTAAAACCATCCATACGAGAGGAAGTATTCAAAACACTCCCAAAAGAAGTTATATTCTTGTAGGATAATAGAGAAAATTGGCATAGACTGTATTGACATGCAGCAAAGCTCAGCTCTTCACTTACCATGTCCCCATGCCAGAACTAAGGACATCCTGCCTTCAAGGGGGACACACAGCCTTTATTTTGCTTTCTGCCTCACACTCTGCATTACATGTAAGCAAGGCTGTGCAGCTGGACAGAAAGAAAATGTGTAAAGTGCATCAATAATGAGGAATTGAGGCCAATAGAGATGTACGTGAATTTAAAAAAAAAAAAAAAAAAAAAGCTAGCAGATACAAATGCAAAATGAGAAATAGAAGAAGCTGAATTTACAACACTCCATGCATTTCAGAGGATTAGAAGTGCTGGTGTTTAAATTGTAGAGATGAATTTCCAACTTATCATGGCCTAAAGTGTTCCATCGCTTGTGTGCACTTTGGATAATGAAAGGATTTGTTTGAGAGGAGAGGCTTTAAGGAAAGGAGGGCTCTGTAAGTTGCTCAACTTAGAAGAAAACAGAAAATATGGAAATAGTTGGTTTCTTATAACGAAAATATCTCACCAACCTGCACTTTCTGTTCTACCAGGCTGCAGTTCCAGCTGAAGAGAACTCCCTCTTCCCTCTCAGCCTGGCCTGGAGGATGTTAGCATCCCCCATTCAACAGGAGTTTTGCCACTGGATGTAGAGAGAATTTGGTTGTGCTTTCTGCCAATGTGCTTTGGAAAGGGAATTAATTCCCTCACTGTGAGGGGCCTGCCAGACAAGATATGGTAATTCCTTACAGTGGGCTCAAAGGCAGTTGCAAGCCAATCCAGCCTTCTGAATTTCTCATAGGCAAGACACACCCAGTGGCTGCTGCTTCTTTCACATCCTGCTTAATCTGTTTGGAGGCTGACTGAGGTCATGCAGAGACACTTTCAGCTGCTTTGCACGCTCTGTGCAAAGGGACTCTGCTCAAAGGAAACCAACAGTGATTCTTGCCTCGGGAAGAATGGAAATGGTCTCTCCTTTTAAGTTTACCCTGCATTCAACAATTTAAAAACACAGCACTCTCATTCATCCTGGAAGGACATGATTTCTGAAGCTCTTTTCCCAGCTGTTTTCTGACTTTAAAAGGATTCCAACTCACAGTCCTCAGCCATGGTAATGATGATAACTGATCTGGTTAGAAATGGTGCCAGGCAAGCTTCTGGATTTAGGTAACTTTGCTTTATAAACCTATTCAGTAGTGAGGGATTAGCATGGCCCAGATTCAAAGAAGAGGACATTCCTGTCCTGGAGATAACCTCCGAGTGCTCACACTGACCTTACCCTGTGTTCCTGCCCTGGTGCCCTCTGTACTCTCAGTTGTACCCTCTTCTCTGCATTATTTTCCTTTAAACTAAAGTAGGGTGGAAATCAGGTTTGTTTAGGCTCCTATTATCTGCTCAAACTTCTAGTGAAGCTGAAAGTGCCTAATACGACCTATAGGCTGAGGAGTAGATGTGCTTTGTGCACTCCCTACAGTCTTGGCCCCTTGATTATCCAGATCAGGGATTTGTCCAAAGTATCCATCAGGTCTCATTTGGGTTGTGTAGTTCCCGCATCCTTAGGAGTACAGGGACTTGGGGGAGAAACGAGGGCTGGTTGACCCCACTGCCTCAGGAAGCAGTCACTCTCAGAGCAGGAAATCCAGGGGCCAGATGCATGTGGAAGTCACATCTCCTTGGCAAAATGATCTGTCAGAAGTTGTCCTCAGATATTTTTCGCCTGCAAGTAAATGTGACCTAGGACCTTCAAATCCCCTCGGTGCATGTTCATGAGCGTATTAGGAGACCAAAGGGCAGTTTCTAAGACCTATCCCACCTCTTAAAATATCCAGGCTTCCTCATCCCCTAAGAAGCTTATAAATCACTGCACTCCAGTAAAAGATACAGATGCTTTTTATTTTTTAAAATCACAACCACTTTTTGTCTTGCATTAAAGCCTCTTACATTTTCAGAAACTTTCCACTTGAATTATGGAGTGGATCAGAGGCCAGCAGAAAACCATTCCCAAAAGAAACAGGCAACATAATGGAACACAAATTAAAATACATATTCAAGTACAAAGCACCAAGAGTGCTCTAGAACACAACACGCACACCACTTCTAAAAATAACAAGTGAGTCCTAACACCCACACTTCAAAAGTTGTAGTGCGGCCTAATATCTCCCAGATGTGAACTTGATTAGGGCTGAAGTTGGGTGGGTTACAGCCTGCACTTTAAAAGCAGTTATTTTCCACAGACTAAAGAGAGAGTGAAGATTTGCTGAAGGGAAAGGAGGGAGTTGAATCTTCCCCAACAAATACTCCACTAATGAATATGTGCACATTACTGACAATCAAGAAAAGAGAGTACTTCTCATTATGAATATTTTCTTTATTTCCTATTGAGGTTGGCAGAACTTCTCATGGGAAGGGTGTAGCAGAGAAGGTGGCCGAGTACAATCTCCTATTTCTGCCTGGAACCAGCTGCTTTTTACAAGCAAGCGCTCCCTGGAAGCACAAAGGCATAAACACCTGCATAACAGCACATAACCAGCTCAAGTTCGCATCGAGGTCTGGCTTGTGTGCATCTAGGACCCCTAATAAAACCTTGAGCTTTTCCATCATGGCTGAATAAGCTGAGCTTGTGCAGCTTCCTTGTGCAGAAATGTGAATGTCACCTGGGGCAGGAGCAGGCAGAGGTGTCACACAGCACTCAAACAGCTTTCCTGAAGGTTGCATTTGTCCTGGAGACACAAAAGTAACTCTTGGCTTCCCAAGCAAGGATTCCTAGATGATATAGTTGCCTTTCCATGGCAAAGCCTTCAAGCTCCCTGCCAAGATGAACCCTTTTGGGGTCAGTGAAAGTTACTTCCTAACAAGATTGGCAGTGATGTCCCTGTCTGTGCAGGTGATTGTGGCTCCTGTCCTCTGAGCACTCTCAGAAGTTAGAACACTGATGCTGGTCCCTAAGATGCTATCTGAACACTGCCTGACTTCTCATGATGCTTAAGCTCCTGAAGACTTGCTCAGCTTGTGCTGGGCTCACTGTAAGCCAGGGTTGAGTTCTTTGAGAGTTGAGCCTTCCTTAGCTCCTCCAGAGGCTGGGCTGGGCATCACCTGGGACATCCTCATGCCTTTCCATAGATCCAGTGAGAATTCCTCCTGCTGTCAGTCAAGGAGGAAGTTCTAAGAACCTTTGCTTTTCCTAGAGTAGAGGATGAGAGGAATCAGAGACCCACTCTTCCTGATTTTTTATAAGGTAACTTTGAATATAAGTGGGTCAGAAATCAATAGAGAAAAACACAGAAAAAAATCACCACATATTTCTGCCAAAGCCTCAGGCCTCAGCAGCTGCACTGAATTTGGTGTGGTAGAAGAACCTTTCTGAATAATTATTGGCATCTCTTGAAAATACAGCATGTTCTGTACTGCACACCAAAAATGCCCCTGGGCAGAAAAATGGCTGCATTACTATTAATGCTGGTCCTATTCTGAATTAAATACTTACTTCCTTAATAAACATTAAAATATCAGTATTTTAAAGGCAACACAGCACCTTCCTGAAAGAGTAGGTGTCTTTAATATGAGTACATTTTATTAAAAATATTTGTCAATGTGAAAGACCTGATGACATTGCGAGCAGGTAGAAAATAAGAATAATCTGGCTTTCTTCCCCATGCATTACCAAGGGCATCCACATCTCAATTAAAATTTGAATTCTTCAGTAATCTTCCAGCATCAGAAGGAATCAGAGACTCTTGTATGTGGTAGGTAATTGACCACTTTATGCAGGACACATCAGCTTTTTAGGAACTGTATCCATTTACATCATCTGTGAACAGCTGAGAGTGTCTGTGAGCAAACAAAATGCTGTTAGCCTTCAGGTCTCAGTTAAGCATTTAAGATACAAGTGGCTAAACATGCTGGCATCAGTTGTAGAACATCTGGCATGGGGATTGGTCAAAAGCTGGTGAAAGAAAAATGTTGTACCTTGACTTTTTTGGGTACCTCTTGGGATTTTAGTTCTTTGGATAATAATTATTGGATAATTTGAACTAATATGAGCCAGCTGCTTCTGGCATTGCAGACTGAAAAAACGAAATGTAGAAAGAACAGAATGGCTTGGAGTCCGAAAAGTAAATTTGCAGTGTGATACCTACTCTGCTCCTGTCTAGAGCAGACGAGAGCTTGGTCTGATGAGGCCATTTAGCTCCCACTGCCTCTTGTAAGACTGGTGGTGTAAAGAACAGCAACAAAAATGGAGAGATCTGAAAACTGTGGAAAGAGCAAAGAAAGAAAAGTGGGACAGTTAATCTGGAGTTTGCCACAGTTAACTCACACGATTTAAGCTTACTTGGAAAATCCAGTGGACAGGCAGGGAAACTGTTTTCCTGGGTGCCAAAAGCCTTAAAATGGTAACATTTTGATAACTATTCCACTATTGCATATCTCTTGTCAGAACTACATGTCCTTGCAAGAACAATCTGTTCATGCTGAAATGGGATATGAATAACTTAGAAAGGTCCAACAAATTTTAAAAGGCAAAGGGGGCAGCAGAGGGGAGGATAAAAAAGAGTGATCTGCAGAATGTAATGAGGAATGGAGGGGAGCACAGAAGTCTTCTGCACCTCCCCTGGCAAAATACTGAGATCAACAAGGAAATAATTGAAAATCATCAGCCTGGAGAAAGATGTGGATAAAAAAGTAGGTTCAAGGAGAAGCTTACACCAGTGTGCAACTGTCCCAGCAGGAAAGTCTGTGCACGGCTGCATGGTAGCAGAATGACTCCATTTATTACAGTTTAATTTATTGGTTGCTGACAATGTAGTCTGTTCAGAACAAATATAGTGCAGTCTCTGTCCTCACAAGTAGTCAATTTAGCTAAAAAAAAAAAAAATTAAGGTCTTCCAGATTTCCTTCAGTGTATTTTAAAGCAAGGGTCATCAGTGCCTCACTCTTGCATTCACTGTTTTTTATTGGCTATGGCACAAAAGAAGGAAGTAGCTTATTAACAAACTTAACCTCCTTGTTTGCCCATTTTTCTTGGAATTCCTTCCTCCTTTTCCTTTCCAGAGTCCTCAGGCACATCCGAGGTTAGGATGGAGCTGCTCTGGCCATGTCCCACACAAGGCCCTTTCTGTTCCACAGAGGTGGGGCCACTGCTGGGCCATGGTGTGAAGAGAGCAGAGAAATCAGTGAAGGCCATGAGCCCTGGGTAAGGACATCCCTCTTGCTCTGCTCATTGTAGTGCAATCCTGCAGCCATAAAGTTCACGGCTGTGGTTTTTGTATCCAATGTGGGACTCTCTGTGAATACAAAATATTATGAAACATTCTACACTGCCCAAACTACAGCAACACAGCATGGAGAAGAAGGCTAATCGCCCTTCAAACTCCATGTTTATTCATTAAGTTTTAATGGCAAGGGGAGGAGCTGTTTCAGACCTTTATCACCTGGAGCTGAAGGATGACCCATAAAAAAAACTTTCTGTTCATTTAAAGGAAGGTAAAATGAGTAGTATCCATCAGAGTTTATCTTGCAGCTCGTTGCTAAAGCTCCTCTACACAAAATGTGGTTTAGTGTGATGTGGGATACCTACTGCAACCCCTGCAGGTGGGAATGGAGCATGTTAATGACATTTATTGTGCTGCAGTCTCCATGAGGGAGTGCCATGCCAGAAAGACAAGTATGTCTAGAGGTGGAACTCTTTGCTACTCATTACCAAGTGGCTGAATTTCTGATGGAGAACATTACATAGTCATTCAAAAGGCAGTAACTCAAGTTGTAACAAAGAACCTGAGACATACTAATAAAAGCCCCATTTCTATTTTATAAGTCACATAATGGATGTCACATTCAGTGCTTCTTATGGTGAACAGGCTACTTATAAGCATAGTCTATGACTTTATTTCATTTTAAAATTGCCATCTTTTCCAATTATTCTAACTTTTTAGAATCTTCTCCCTTTTAAATAAGGTTATTTTTAGCATAAACCACAAGTTACAAACAGCAGAAGTTGCTATAGAAACAGAAAAAGCACTTTGTAGACTGAAAATGCAGGAAGAAGTGTTGTTCACTATTTATCTTCTGCAGACAGTAAGATAGAATCAATACCTATAGGTGCGTGTATGTGTATCCATACATATATATAGATATAGATGACTTTCTTTACTGTATCTCTGAACTCTTCAGTGTTTGTCTTTGTATTCTAACACTTAGCCAGTTTTTGGCACTTCTGCACTAGCAATTTATTATCCCCAGCTTCATGCAACTACCCTGTAAGTAGGTGCCCTGCATGCATCCCTGAATTCAGTCAGCCAAGCTGCTGCAAGTCAAACTGATGTGATGCTGCAGCACAGATAGAGGCAGGGGCTTTACATGGGTTGGTGGGGAGAAAAGCTGTTCAGCAGTCCTATTAATATCCCATTATCTGACCCTCATCACACACCACACTGGACATTGCTGCAGGAGGGACTCATCTGGCTCTCTTCCTCCCAGCCTAATCAGACCCTACTGTGCAGATATTCAGATTTTACTTTAAAGGCTGTTTGCTTGTTGTTTCAGTTGTGAAAATAAAACTTCATGCTCCAACAACTTTAAACTAAACAAAGGTAATTTCCAGTCATGGGATTTGTGCTGTGCCTGAAGTCTGTTTCTTAAATGCTGAGCAACCTTTAAGTCTCATCTATGGAGAGGATGATATGGATGAAACATTAAATAATTTTCAGCCATTGGGGATCAGCCTCAAAGTCTAGTGTAACAGCATGGATTACTGAACCAGATCCAATGGAAAGAATACTGCATAGATTACACTTCATGTACTCATTAGACTGAAAGAAAAAAACTTCAGGTGTTTAAAAGTTAAGCTGTTTGGAAGACTGGGCCTGAAATATTTTTCACTTCTGCTCTTAAACCTTTTTTTAACTTCATTGTTCTTTGCAATGACTCAGCTTTACAATAATTCTGTGTTAATAAATGGTCACAAAAATAACTACCAGAGATAATTCAGGAATAGTTAATCCTTCCCTGAGGAAGAAGAGCCTGGAGGCAAGTGAGTGAACTGGGTGGGGACCAAGGACCATTAGGGCCTAATTTGGATTTCTTCAAGGCATTTGATTTAGCAACACGTGATATTTTGGTTAAAAAGTTTATGCTATATGGAATTAACAGAACACATATTAGATGGCTCAAGAATTAGTCATGTCACATCTCATCTTGTATGTGATCTGTTATTGCTAGGATTGTTCAAGGCCTTTTCAAGGAACATGATTTTTCTTTTGCTTCAGAATTCATATATAATGCAAATGGCAAAACCCTTAGGACCAGATTTCTGAGGATTTAGGGGTCCCAAAGAGGAGATTGCTGCTTACAGTGGTTACCAAATGGATTTTGGAAATCACGCTCAGTGTTTCACTGCACACTGGTTGCCCAAATACCTTTGTGAAGTTGTTTTGTTTTTGTTTTTACAGATTATCATCAACGATGAGCTCCTGTTTTCCCAGCTGTCTGCCAAGCTGGTGTCCTGGTGTCTGTTTTGCAGGACAGGTATGGACTCACAGCTCTAACACAAACTGCTGGAACCTTCCTGAGATGTCTGGAGTTGGTTTTAAGGTGAGTCATTCAAAAAGTAAAAACCCCACACCATCATGGTTAACACTACTCCAGGTGTGCTGTGCATCCTGGCAGTGCCCTGGGTCTCTCTGAGAGCAGGACTTAGATGCATCTGCTCAGGAAAGATGTTTCCTCTGGAAAGAAATCTGGTGGGATGTTCTGTGATCTCCAGGAGGGTTGCCAAGTTGGGATGAAACCCTGTGATCCCCAAATCTTCAGCGTGGAACATGCACACCCCACCTTTCAGACATAACTAACAGGGCAGCCAAAGGCAGAGCTTTTACTTTCAACCATTTTTGCCTCCATTTCTGGTTTATAAATGAGGCATAGTGTGAAGAAATTTTTGGAGCACTATGATGTAATCTGGAGCACATCATGAGATGGAGAAATCCTCATGAGAAAATTAAGGTTTTTAACTTCCAGACAGAGTCAGAAAGTGTTTATGTTGCATAGTCTGTCAGTAGGCATAGAATGGCAAAGGAATAAAATACTGAATTGCTGCTTGTTAAATAATCAGCATTGATCTCAGCTCCTGAATAAGGCAAGGGTGCTAGAGGAAAATAGCAAATGTCTCTGTAATTAGAGAGTATATCCTAATACATACTCTCCTAGGGATAGAGGAAGCTCTCAGAGGCATCTTGAAGCCTGACATTTCCAACTTTTAAATTTTTATTTTGCTCTGCTGGTCAGAATACAGGGAAAAGGTTAGTCTAGACCTGCCTATTAGCACACACTATTAGGCTTCCAAGTGGTTCAACCTTAATTACTGCATGTAGAAGCAAGTCTGAATTCAGAATTCAGATCAGCATCAACAGAGGAGGCACAATTTACATGTGCCTTGTTTGGCACATAGGCTTGAGCAGGACTATTTTCAATTCTGGTAATATTCAAGCAGTACTTTCCTTTTTAAAATGCATGTCACTCTCTCTGACTCCAGCTACTCAATTCTTGAATGCATCCTTGTTAAAGAGAACAGATGGTTTCAGTTCCACAGGATGAACTCTCAACGGTGCCTTCAAATCTGGGTGAAACCACTGTCTGTTTGGCTGAATTGCAGGGCAGGCCTCGTGTCTTTGTGATGTTGTTCCAACCCTGCCTGGTTCTCTTACCCTCTCTGTCTTTCTGTAAGCTGGGTTACCTTGCAACAAGAGTAAAAGGCCAGCAACCTTCTCCAGACCAGTCTTTTGTCTCTAATATTCACTACAAGAGGTAGCCAGCTAATTCCAATTCAGTATTAACAGTTGGGGCATAAGAGGAAATGACAGGAAATTGAAGCCAAATGTGGTGAGCTCAGAACTTCTCACTAGGATCAAGCGTTTGGAGATGCCTGTTCTATTTACAGCTTGCCCATGTGGTGCTCCCCCCTCTGTTGAATTGCACCTTTCAATCAGCTGCAGCATCGAGTGAAGCTGGAGAGGGATCCTACCTTTGGAGACCATGTTGCTGTTAAAATGGGACTGTTTTGAGGGAAAAATGGCCAGGAAAATGAAAGGGAGGCAGAAGATTAAACAGTGGTTTGAATTTCCAAATAAATACCTTTTCAAAAAATCTTTAATACCTAAGATCAAAGCCAAGTGGACTTGTAGGACTACACAGCTCTTCAGTGATAACCTTACAGGAACCCTGCTCTTTGGGACATAGTTCTGGGACCTTTCCTCCCAGCTCTCTATCACCAGGACAGCAACAATAGAAGCAGCATTATCATATTATTCTGCCTGAAAATGCCTCTGAATTTTTGTCTAATAATAACCCAGCTGGATTGTTATTTCCTATGAAAACTTTATTGATTCGCAGCGGGCCATTTGCAAATGATAGATTAACTCTAACCTCATTAATATACGAAGGATTGTTAAAAGGGAATTACAGTGCACAAGATCTATTTCCCAAACAGAAAATACACACAATGGGGGAAATCAGTGAGCAGTGAGCAGCCCAGCAGCCCGGGTAAGTAGTCTGTGCCTTTTGTATGACATGAGAATAATACCAGTTTCTGAACAAATTTTCTGAACAAATTTTTTCCAGCTATTACTTGGGTGGGCAGAGGAAGATTCTCAGAGATCAAAGGAAGTGCTTTAAATATGAGTAGCCTGATCAAAGCATTTTGGCTATCATGTTTGATTGAGATGGATGAAAGGGTTCCTTGGGGTAGGAAGGACATGGCTGGCTCTTTCAAGGATGTAGCCCAATGTACATCAGGGTGCCCAAGTTTCCTTGAGCTGTACATTAGATTGTATTTCAGTAGATTTTACAAGATAGCCAATTCCTGACTGCACTGTGCCAGCTTTCACTTTCTTGCACAGTTTGGGAAGGGAGCAGCAGGTGACCCAGAATTTGTCTAGGAGGCATGAGGGGAGAGCAGGGACTGGAGCTGGCTCTGGAAGGGCCATCTGAGGAGCTTTCAAGGGCAACCCAGCAAACCTGCAGCAACAAGGGCTTGCAAATGCAGCCTGGGTGATGGGAGGAAATGGAACAGGATTTCTGCAAGAGGCTCCTGCCATAACCTGTGTCCTGCTGCTGGGCTTACCCATCTATTTTACCTCAGTGAGGTCTTTATGAATTCTTTGTGGCAGGAAGCAGATTCTGCATAAATCACTCCCTCTGTGGAAGGTGTTGCCATTTCCCCAGTTTTTGAGACTCGCTATAAAGAAGTTATCCTACAACTGGGATTGCCAATTGCAAATCATGCCTGGAACTGTTGTGGCTGGGAGCCAGCACTGTAAGCAGATGTTGGCTTATTTAACAATATCAACCATGAAAAATATGAGAAAGCAGTTTTAACTCAAACTTTTTGTTCTTCTAAAATGTGATAGTAAGAATGATCCTGAACACAACAAAAAATGCTTCAGCCAGACACATTGCAGTGTTTTCTGCATGCAGGAGTGTCAGCCATTCCATTCAGAAATTCATTTAGTCCTGTCAAACAAGAATTCTCCCTCCTTCTGTTGCTCTCTAAACCCCTTTATGAAACCAAATACCAGGTCAACTCTTTCAACAGGGCACTGCTAATGAACCTATGTATCCTTTCCAGGACAGCCTTCCCTCTGAAGAAATCATTTCTGGTTCTCAGTGCTGCTCCTTGCATGCGGCTGCATTAACATTCAATATTCTCTGGTGGTTCCTGTATTTAACCAAAGAAATTGGACCAGACTGTGCCAATAGTCTGCTTTCATTATTAAATATTACACCATTCTGGCACTGCTCACAAATGTTACAAGGAAAGATTTAGTGTTGTTCCAGTCAAAGGTCTTAAACCTGTCAATCCGTGGGCTCCTTCCCAGGGGACAAAGGAAGATTAACTGAGGAAAGCAGTCCTAATGCCAGTCAGCTTTAGTTTGCTGTGGGAGTGGGGTGGTGCAGTGCTGTGTTCATAGTCTGAAAAAATAAAAATAAAAAAAACATCAGCTAATTTGCTGATGACAGTATTAAGCAGCATTAGATAAAAAATTGTTTTCCTAGGACAGTTCAGGAAACAATCTCACTTGCTGATGCCTCAGCCTTCACAACTACCTTTTGAGATGTGACATGACTAATTCTTAAGCCATCTTATGTGTATTCTGTTAATTCCATATAAAACGAACTTCTTAACCAAAATGTCATCTATTGCTAAGTCAAATGCCTTGAAGAAACCCAAACCTGTCATATCAACACAGTCATCTTTATCAACCAAAACTGTAATCCTGTTTTCAAGAAGAGATGACTGTATTCCGTAGAATTAAAGCAAAAGACCTTTAAGTTCACCCAGTCCAACCATTAACCCTACCCTGCCATGTTCACCACTAAACCATGTCCCCAAGTGCCACATTTATGTGTCTTTCAATATCTCCAGGGATGCTGATCCCACCACTTCCTTAGACAGCCCATTCCAATCCCTTATAATCATTTTAGTGAAGAAATTTTTTCCCAATATCCAAATTAAACCTTCCCTGGCACAATTTGAGGCTATTTCCTCTTGTCCTGTTGCTTATTATTTTGGAAAAGAGACCGACCTCCACTGGACTACAATCAACTTTCAGGTAGTCTGGGGAGCAATAAGGGCTCCCCTGAGGCTCCTTTATTCCAGACAAAATGACCCAAGTTCTACATTCGTAAAATTGCAAAACTTTCTATTGACCATTTGCTTCCATTTTTTCCTCCTATTTCTCACTTACTATTTAGATGAATTATTGTTGTTTTCCTGTATCCTTGTAGCTGGGATGAATTTTAAGTCAAACCAGTCCTTTTTTTTGTGCCTATGCTATGGAGGCTTCTTGGCAGGATATTAACTTGACTGTTAAGAAAGTATTCCTGCTATTCATTGATGTTTTTTATGTTGAATGTACATTCTCAGTTAGTTTGACTTGGAAGATACTTAAACTCGGGAAAATGGTATTTTTCAAGTTTCAGATAGACAAGGTAGAAGTGTAATGTTCATTTGCATGAAGAAACGGGTCCTGATGGCTGGTTTATCATAACAGCATTTTATTTAGGTTTACAATTAATTATATTGCATCCTCATTCAGTCGATTTCCCGGGCTCAGCCTGGGATGTTCAGGCCATCAGGTGTTGAGTTGCTCTCTGTCAGGGAAGCTCTCCAGGAGTTTCTGCAGTGGTCATTTGAGTTGAGTAGCAAGAGCCTTCCAGTTATTCTAGTGACAGGCTGCTCTTTTGCTGCTCTTGCCCAACCATTAAGCAAAGTGCAATATGTCTAAATAAGCATTTCTCATTATGTGGCCTCATACAAGGCTCATAAATTCATGCAGATGAATTCCGCAGAGAGTTTTGCTGTTCTGTGCTGTTCAGAGCAGGAAGAGGAGGTGCAGAGAGCTCCCCTGCCAGGGAATGAGGACATCCAGAACAACGGGTGTTTTGGATGTAGATTAAAGACTCTCCCCCTGCAAGAGCCAGACAGAGCTGGGAGGAAGTAAACAACTTTTGCTGGGGGAACCTCAGGCAAACAGACAGATCTTATTCTTCGTGTGTCATGACACAGCTTGTAACATATTTGTATACATAATACATCTTCTGGAATTTTCACATTAAAGTGAAGATGTATTTATCTGACAGCTGAAAAAATAACTGGTGTGCCTCTGCTGTGTCTTTCCTAGGAATTCAGCAGTCCAGGGGAGAGGAAAATAGGAAAAAATATTTTATTATAATAAATAAACTAAGCACACAGTCTTGCATGCTGTGTGACCCAAGAAAAATGACTAAGCTAAGTGGGAGGGAACTGGAGGTTTCTGTAGAGGATCTAAAAAGCCTTTGGAATCCCTGTGTATCAATAATTTCCATGCAAACTCTTTTAAAAATGTCAGTAAATTGGATTTGCATTATTACATCAGTGTGTTATTTTGCATTTTATGCTGTGGAAATAAAAATACATTGGTATATTGGCTTTTGTAGTGGGAGGTACATAAGGAAGACTCAAATTCTGTGATGCAAAAACAAAACTAGAGCAAAATTGCTAGGATGTAGTTGTCTGCCTGAACATGCAAGCAGACCAGTTCTCATCAGCTTTGGTAAAATCCCTGGTGCAGTTGTTATCTCCCTCCAAAACAAAAAAGAGACATCAGTGCTACAAAGTAGGTCCCAAGATCCTTCAAAATCCCAGAGCATGTCACTGAATTGTGCTGTGTAAATGTCTTCCCCCCATTCCGTATATTTTCCTTTATCTTCCTTCCTCCCTTCCCTGAATTATCCTCATCCTAGATGCCAAGAATTTGTTGCTGACAGATATCTGAAATATCCCTCAAAAATGTAGTTTTCTTGTATTTCTAAATGAAAGTCTGTATTTTTTGTTTTGTTTGTAAGAAAGTTTTATCTATTAGAATACGAGTGAAAAGCTGGGGAGAGGGAAAGATAGAAATAAAGGAAGAGGAAAGAAGGAAAGAAAAATAGAAAAATTAAGACTTTCCAGTCAATAGGAAACTGACTGAGAAAAAGCATAATGAGATTCCGTTTTGTCGATAAAACCTTAACAGACACTAAGGAGGAGAAAGCACAAACCAACTTTTCCAGAGTGAGAAAGAACACATACTGTTTCCTACACCACACAGGATTTCTGAGGAAATTAAGCTGAAGAGGCAGTGGTAGAGCCAATGCTCTTATTTAGTGGAAAGGTAGAAACACACTGCAGGAAGGTCTGACTCTACAAAAAAACCCAAGAAATCTATTCCAGAGAGTGTAGGTAACACTGAATATGGATGTTATAATTACTAAATACCCCATACTAAAACAATGAAAAGCATATTCAATCTGGCACAGAATATCAGTAGCTGAAAGAGTTTCCTGGGAAACTCTAATAATAATGACAGCAATGATCATCACAACCATCATCCAAATGTATATATTGCAAAGGATAATAGAGTTGGATGGTGTAAATATGGTGATTTTCCTTGTTAATGTCAATGCCCTGGGTACATTTTCTTCTCTGATTGTATATAGCTTTGGGTTAATTTTCTTTTTCCGCTTTCCCTCTTTCTCTTTAGTTTTTAAAGAAAAGACACACAATTTTCTCATCATTCAGACATTGGGGAGTCAATTAAAAGCCAAAGGGACATGCTTTTCTGGTTTTGTAGGAGTGGTTGGTTTCTGGGTCCAGTGCTTCTGACTCCTCATCCTGCATGAACTCTGAGTTGTGTCTGCGCGAGGGCATTGATTCTGTCCTCCACACTCATTGCTGCATGTTGGGAGGAAAAAATTTAAGATAGAGGGGTTTAATTCCTTCTTCAGACACAGTAGATGGGGATCTGGCACCTCAGTCCTTGGGAAGTTGTGAACAGCTTGCCCAAGCAGCAGCCCCACTCTTGTGCAGGGCTGCTCCTCAAAGAGCAAGAGCAGAGCTCATCCCTCAGCTTTTGGAGGGTTTCCTCTCCACTATGACAGAATTTGTGGTGAATTTTACCCCAGGGATTCTGCTTGTTGTAGTATGAAAGAACACAGGAAGAGCCCTGTCTCTGCTGCCCCAGAAATGAGGATTTCCTCCCACCATGCACTCTCCTGCTCCGTGTAAGAATCAGCACCAGTGGTAGAAAGGAGTGGTATAAATTGCCTGAGTGGCAAGCATGCTATGCCATGACACTCTACAGCAGACTGCAGCAAGATCAGAAATCCTAGACAAGCAAACAAGAAATGTTACTTGAATAATTCAGAAATGATCATGGAATATGCTTAGTAAGCCTTTCCCACATCAATACTTGGCAGCATTCAAACATCATTAACATTATTTCCCCTCAACATTGAAAGTGCTGTCAGCTTTTTAATGGATATATTGTCTATCTAAAGTAGAAAAAGGGATTGATTTGCAATTATTTATTTCAGATCTTAGGTAGTTTGATACACAGTTTGATATTCTTCCAGTGATTAAATTGTTTGTCTCTATATGTCACAGATCAATTCAAAATGGTGCAGAATGCAGAAATGACTGCTTTCAGCCAGATTGATCTTGTATGAGCCCACATGTAGCTGGAAAACTCCAGAGTGACAATTCCCTCTGGGAATACCTTGAAACAGATTGAACAAAAACCACACCTGCACTTGGTGAGTGCAGGACAACAGAGTTTTGGCATGGGTGAATTAGCTTCACACACATCAAAAGGTTCTTCCCCACACTTCTCCAATCAAATATTGCTCCCATTTTAGTATTGTTAGGATTAATAACTTATATTGTTCTTGTTTGGTGCAAAACTCTCACCTTAAGCTTTCATGACTTTATTTACACACACATAAATACACACACAGTGATTGCAAACCCTTCTCTTCAGGTGTTTCCCTACTAAAAAGTTTTAGATCTGTTACTACTCAGGCAACAGGAAATTTTAAGTGCAATTGAGTCCAAGACTCTAGTCATTAAGGGTATTAGAAATTAAAATATTACATTAATTGGGATGAGCTTTCTCACCTTTGCACAGAGCATACCTTAACATCAGACAGAAAAGCCTCATTGTGAAGGACAATGATTTAGGGTCCAAGAGGGTATGAGAAGACATCAGGAGATATAAGGAGACCTCAGTTGATGTGGAGCTTCGTAATAAAACTGCTCTCAGACCACATTAAAAAAAAAAAACAACACAAAACCAAAACAGAGGGAGAAGACAGGTATTACCTGTCTTTAATACCTCTGCTTTTAAATGAACCAATTGCAGATGCCCCAATTAATCTATTCAGCATGCACACAGGCAGATGTGGAGGTTTCAGTCACCTAATAGTACATTAGAATTATCTTGGCCAGTTTTCTATGTCTTCATATTCTCAGAAATGAGAATGTGGCTGAAGTTGCTCTGCCTTTAATTGTATGCCTGAACTTCAAGCACATTTCATCTCACAAGAGATGTGAATTTATTAGCCCCACTGAGCTGAGCTGTCTTGCACAGGGTTTCAGATTGTAAATCGATAGTTTCACAGAGTTAGGAAATGGTAGAGCAAGAAAATCCAGCCACACAAAACCTGTTAAAATCAGAAAAGGGGAGAAAATGCTAAGCCCTGAAATATGAAGGCCTGAAGTTCTGCCAGTTTGATAAAACTCATTAACATCTGACAGATTTTTTTAAGCAACCTCACCTGAAGTTCACATGCTGCTGTACAAACAACCACATCTGCCTGTCCTGTATGCAACCTGTTAATTTTGAAGAACATTAATAAGGCTTCAAACTATTAAGATAATCCAAACAATAAGCCTAATAAACATCAAGAAACACTAGTTCTACCATGGCAAATCCTTGAGCATAAGGTTAAAACCTGCTAACTTTGTGTGGAGAACTGTAGTACATAAATATCTGTTGTAAGAACTGGAACTATTTGCTTGTCAGGTTGGGGAATCCTTGTCTGATAGGGATGAAAGGACTTCATCCATTGTGAAAATAGCAGAGAACAGCCACAGACAGGTGATCAAGGCTTTATCATGTTCTGAAAACTAAATTTTCTGGAATCAGCAAGTTAATGTAAATAGCAGCAATTGTATTTAATGGATTTTGGGTTGAGTTTTAAATTTGCAAAGGTTTCTGCCAATTTTTCATTTTCAATATATGACCTTAAGCAAATGAAATAAATGGGATTTTGAACACAATTGAGGAAAGACATTTTATTACTTAGACATGATTCTCCTACTATTCCCATTTTACTATTTTCATTTATGTTATTACCAATGAAGAAATGCAATCACATTGTTCAAGAACACATGTTGTGTAGATGTATTGTTGAATATGTTTGGCAATCAAAAAGCTACTGATATAAAAAAAAAATTCCAAGTGTAACTGGGAAATTCTTGATATACTTTCTAAACAAAATCTTGATTGGATTTTATCTTTGATTAACTCCTTGATTATCCACAACTCAATTTAATTTAATTTTCTATAAAGATTTTTAAAAACGCAGTGGAAAGGAACTTTTAAGCTTCCCAGGATGCACATAAGAAATATAAGTGCAAGTGAAAATGTGAAGTTGTTGACATACCTGGTCAAACTGAGTAATCACATACAGTGGTAACCTTGATTTAACACTCACTTTGCTATAAGACTTGGCCAGGACTTGTCAAGATTTGGCCTTTATGTCCGTAATTTATTCACCTATTCATCTATCTATCTATTAAAAATATTGTAGGTTTTTTTATATCTTATACTCTCTATTACCATTCTCTTCTATGGTCTGGTAGCAGAAGTTCTTTAATTATTTAAAGTTTTCTGAGGAAAAAAAAATTAAATATTTTTGGGGACAAAAGGAGTGGAGCTCTCCATTTACCTCTTCTTACTGTTTATTATAGGAAAAGGAAATATTTTTGATCCACATTATTTCTTCTCAGACCACTTAGCACTCCTCACAGTCCTTGTAGGTTTTTCCCTCCCTTATTCTGTCTCTGTGACCTTTCCCACACTTATTATATAGGTGGCTAAGTGAAAGCAAAGAGCTTTAGAGGCAATTGCATCTCCATGGCGACAAAACCACAATGTTTCATTTATGCTCCAAGATTCCCAGGTAAATGTTTTCAGCTCTTTTTGTGGCATGGATTTCAGCTGCATGTGAGGTGGGGGTAAGTTTTCTCCTAACCCAACTCCGACTCCTTAATGCTGTAATATTAAATACAAGAACGTCAAACGGTATTACACACAAACATGTAACGTGTAAGTACACAGAGAAAAGATCTCAAGGTCATTCCAGCTTCTGCAGGAATTTTCAAGGACAAAAATCTTCAGCTGTTTTGTGCGCTGGAAGCACAGAAGACTGAAATGTTTTGTTTCCTCAGAGAGAAACCTGAGGTAGCAGGATACACAACTTCTCCCCAGTATTTTCCCATGAGACAGTTTGACTTGGAATGAAAAAAACAGGAAGAGGAAAGTTTCACTTTCTCTGCTTGTGTTCTGACTTCTTTGTCATCTCTGAGAAAAAGCTCCCCAATCTCTCTAATCTGACAGATTGCTGGATTTTTTCCTTGATTTTTATTAATGAGATACTGTACATTTGGGAATAGGTGACAGATTCAAACCAGAGAGCAAATAGCAAAATAGGGGGGCAGGGTAGGTGGATACTGACTTAACATGGGCTCCACTGGCTGGCTGCAGGAAATTAATTTTAAATTTTAAATTTTAAATTCTATATTTTAAAAAAGAAAACCCTCTTGATGGGTTCTGGACTCAGAAAATAATTAAAGTTTACATCAAATCTAATTGGTTTTGCTGCCATGTTTTCCCTGTCCTTTCCAGACTATATCATATCTGCATTGGAAAAAAAGGGATTGAGAGGACAGAATTTAATTGTGTAAAACACATGGCAGAGGTGGCCAGCTCATTTAGTCCAGAGAATTGCAACTGAACTATGATAAGGGAACCAGTTATGACACTTTATAAAAGACCTGAGGCTCAAACATGTGCTTGTGGTTAGCTCACTGAACCTAAAACTAAATCTTGTCCTTTCCTGAGGAAACCTGAGTACTGAACCCCTCATCTGTAATGCAGCCCACAGGTAAGGAGTCCTGTCACACACTTCTTCATCACTGTCACTCCACTCAATTTACATTTGCATCTCAAACCTGACATGGTGTTTTAAGGTTTGCAAGAAGCCTGAGCAGAGGTCAAAGAGATATATTGTTTAAATTGTTACAAGGTTATCACTTGATCAGGTTTCCTAATGATTTTTTAAGTTGACCTTTGAATAAAGTTTTACAGACTTCAGGAGCAAAAGTTAGGCTAAAGTTTGTGTTCCATGTGAGCAGGAGGTGAATTTAAAAAGTGTGTCTATATATATTTATATGTAATTTGTTTTCTGTGTCTAACAAATCCAGAAAGGCTATGATTTAAACTTCATTGCCAAGTTTAGATTATATTAAAAATAATTTAGAAACACTTTTAAATGCTCACACTAAAGCTTTAGGTGTTAAATAGTAATTCATGTAGTCTCTATGCCACTTTGTTTTATCTGCCTCTCAGGATTTAATTTCCATTTTAGCCAAATGAAAGACCAGCCAATTTTCTGTTATAAAAGTGTGAGCAAATAGGTGATGTGGAAGGGAATGAATTGCTGAGTGCACAAATACAGAACCTACAAGAGTGAAGGCAGAAGTGTAACATCTGGGAATGATTTGTGAAACATGCAGCTCAAGACTTGAACACCCAAATTCTCCTTCTAGAAACGAATATATGTGGGCGTTTGTCTTAGGTTGCAATGCAAGATATAACCAAAAGTATGTATTCTGTTATCATATGTTAAAACTAGGTGGGGCAGTGTTCTTTATCTCTTTCACAACCCATCCTCCCTCCAGGGGGTATCTGCTGTTAATGGGCCATTGAGGCTCACTGCATGACTGATACAATTACATCATCCCATTGGGAGATGCTGCACACAGTGGGAGGAGCCAAACATTCCTACTTGGATAAAACCTGAGATTCAGAACACCAGGACAGCCTGTGTCCACTGGATTCCCCGAGGAACATCAGACCCATCTCACCACCACCGGACCCTTCTACAGGATCCTCTCTGCTCCAACAGAACCACATCTGTCACTCCAGGAGGACTTAACTGGACTGCTCCCAACACCCTGACCAACAGGGTGTCAGGTTGTATTCTGACTCTGTCAGTGTTTTCTTTTTGTTTGGTTGGGGTTTTGTACTATTACATTTTTATTTTAGTTTTCCTGGTAAAGAACTGTTATTCCTATTCCCATATCTTTGCCTGAGAGCCCCTTAATTTCAAAATTATAATAATTCAAAGGGAGGTGGTTTAAATTTTCCATTTCAAGGGAGGCTCCTGCCTTTCTGAGCAGACACCTGCCTTTCCAAACCAAGACAGAGATGCCAGTGCAGGCTCTGAAAGTGATACCAAATCACAGGAAGCTTAGAAGAGGTTGGAGAATGGGTTTTGGTAGTTAAGAAAGTGAGATCTCAGTAAGTAATACATAGGATAGATTTAAACCAACAGAAAGTTCATTTCAAGAACAGAAATACCAAATGTAGAGTTTTTCAGATAAGTGGACAATTTACTCAAAGGGAGCCTTAAGAATCATAGAATCAGGGAATGGTTTGGATTGGAAGGGACCTTAAAATAAATTAGATTCAGCCCTCAGCCATGTGCTCTCTCTCTAGGAAATGCTGTCTCTCTCAAGCTCTACTCTCACATATGGCCTGGAAAAGTTTTTGAAAGTTGAAACTGAGAAAGCTCACAGGTTCTCAGGAGAGAAGACCTTTAAATGTGTGTGCTGGCTTTCAATCCCCAAGCCCAGTTCAATTGGAAAACCTGTTTCCTGGAATGGCTTGTGTCTATCCATAGATTTTCAGCTCTGGGATATAAAGTCAGCTAAGATAGAAGTGAAAAAGGGGAGGTGTGCAGAGAGGCAGTTTCAAAGCCAGCTAAGATAGACACTAAAAAGAGAATGTGTGTAGAAAGGCAGCCTTCTGCATGTCCAAGATCTGTGATTATCAAAGAGGCATTTATGTGCTAACAGTCTACTTAGATATTCCAGGGATTTCTGACACCTTCATTGCACTCAGAGCAACTGTACAGCCATGTGTAGTGTGCCAGAGCATCCCCTACCAGCTCCCCCAGTCATCAGTGGGGACAGAGCAGCCCTAAATTCCAGACCTGGATCCATTGGATGGAAAGGAACAGCACAAGAGCAGCAGAGAGAGGGCTGGATGCTGATCCCAAACCTGCAGTTGATTCTCCTGCCTAACACATCTATTCAGAATATGCATTACAATTATCTCACCTAAAAATCCCTCTTGCATTCATACCACCAGAAAACCCCATCCAACCTGGTCTTGTCCTCTTCCAGGGATGGGGCATCCACAACTTCTCTGGGTAACCTGTGCCAGTGCCTCACCACCCTCACAGGAAAAGCTTTTTCCTAGTATTTAATCTAAACCTACTCTCAGTTTAAAACCATTCCTGCTTTCCTATAGCTCCATGCCTTTGTAGTCAGACTTTCTCCAACTTTCTGGTAGGTTCCCTTCAGGTACTGAAGGCTGTAATTAGGTCAGGGGAGAGAAGAATATCCATGGAAGTGATGTTTTGCTCCTCTCTGTGGAGGTGGGTACAATTTTTTGGCTGCAGGGTAAGGTTTCTCTAACAACACACTATTTTTTGTATGCATTGACAGGAATATGAAAATTTCACATGCACAGTCCAATTCACCTTCCTTGAAAGCCTGCTTCATACACTTTGGCTTAGAAATAAGCACACAGACAAACAGGTCAAAATCTGTGGAGCTACCCATCACAAAGCCAAACCTGGAAAGTTTGTCCATCCTTTTGCCCATAACATCAAACTTCTACTGAAACTGATCCCCGTATACTTGTTCACGATTTCTATGAAGTTACACAAAAAGCAGCTGCTTGTACCATGTTATACCAAAGCCCAGCCTCAACTCTTGACTCAAACTGTTGAGTGTCTTTACTAAAGCTGACATAGTTAATTTCACTTTAAATATGTATTTTCACCATCTTCTAAAGCTGTCTTCTGCTAAGTAGGCACTCTGCTTTGCTGAATAGAGACTATTAGGTGTTACAGAAAGCTATGGCATTTATGGTTTCACTCTCATTACAAAACACTGTTTACTGCCAAATTTCCCTTCTTCCTTCCCTCTCCTCTCCAGAACACACACAGCAATGAGCTGAATGGTCTGGGTTTTTTTCTGTGTATGGCATCAATCAGCACTTGCAAAGGATAGTGTATCCTTGGCTCTGCTTGATTGAGATCTGCAGTTTCACATTTACATAATTAATACACACATCCATATTTAATCTGTGCAGATGAAGACAAAGTCATGACTGCTTAAATACCACAGAGCTTGGCAAGCTTCCAGCATTGGCAAAAAGCTGTACTCTCATGCTTTTTACTGGGTGGGATTGCAAACATTTGGCCAGTTCTGTGACGTGTACCAAGCCTCCCCACCTTTCAGGCGGGAGGGAGATGGAGAAGTGAAGCTGCCCACAGATGCAGATTACAGGCTTACACAGCCCTGTAATGTCTTAATCACATGAATGAGAATTTGTTCTGCTTTCTTCCTCCTCTAACCTCCACTTCCACCTAAACAGAGACTGGTTGTTTTGGTCATGCCAGCTGGAGCTGGTATCATGAAGGCTTTTTTAGGAATCTGTGTGTCATCTAGAGTAGAAGCTGCATAGGTGAAGTGGAGGCAACAGGTTCATCACTGATATTTCTGTGCCACTGCCACAGAGACCCAGGAGGAGCTGGATCCTGGTTGTGTAGGAACTTGGAGTACACAGTGCTTGTTCTTGGCAGCTCCAAACAGAGAAGCTTGGATTCTCCCTCTCCTTCTTAACTTTGTGCATCTGACAGAGGTGTCTCCCTTCAGCTCAGCCTGTCCCCAGATCCCCTGTATGAATCAGAGAAATGTCATCAAGTGAAGTGAGGTGAATTCAAGCCTAAGTCAGGAATAGGGCTGCTCAGAAAGGAATAGTTCTCCTTTGTGAAATAAAAGAGAGTCTTGACCTATATTTCTGCTTCTGTCTGAAGGAAGAAAAAGTTCTGACATTTTAGAATTAGAAATAGACAAGTGCCTGCCAAATGCAGGATGGTCTGGTGTGACTGGGGAGCTTGAGGAAGCAACAGG
The DNA here is from genome assembly GCA_910950805.1 of Acrocephalus scirpaceus scirpaceus. Lineage (NCBI taxonomy): Eukaryota > Metazoa > Chordata > Aves > Passeriformes > Sylviidae > Acrocephalus > Acrocephalus scirpaceus. The sequence continues at coordinate 110,460,793 of OU383774.1, read as the reverse complement.
ATACCTTGGTGTCCTGCCTCCTCCCAAAAGCCAGTGGAGATACAGATCACCAGAAGCAGCTCTAAATGATCACTTTGTTAATTTGTGCCATATGTGGTCCCCAGAGAGACCCTGTGCTTGCCAGCAGCCATGAACCCAAAAGAAAGCAAGTATAATCTATATACAATACATAATATTGTACAATATTTAATAAGGAACACTTTCAAATGGGCTACAATCAAGGTTAATAGGCTGAATAGGAATGAATAAGGTCTATTTAAATGAATATCTTAGATATGGGTATCACAAAAATCTGCCTGCCATGTAGAAGGGCATTTACACAGTTCATATACCACATGGCTGGCAAGGGAAGAATAACTCCTTAGTGCCATAATAGCTGGAAAGGAGAATAACTCCTTAGTGCCAAACAGCCATAGAGATGCATCCTAAAAACCTCAGAGAAAAGGGAGAGAGTATATCTGCAAAACTTCAACCATCCTTGATCTCTGAAATCTACCAAGGTTCCTCAGGCACAGATACCAATCAGCAAAAAGGACTTCCAGTTTTTAGTTACAGGGATCACATTTCTTGTCCATTTCTCCTGTTACCTTGCCTATTTCCCCCAACCTTCTCTGTAGAAGTTTGACATCAGTTCCAGCTTCATTTTTTTCTTTGATTTACCATTAAGCTTTTCTATTGTTTGGGCCCCTGAGAAGCAGCAACTTTATCACACACTACAATCACAAATTAGCATATCTCCAGAAAACAGTGTTTGACAGCAGTGAAAAAGACCAGTCCTTCAGGATATGTTTTGGGAACACTGGGATATTGAAATTTTCGCACTTGACTGTCAAGGACTATTGAGGAAACTGGAATTACTTGGTATCTTGTTTTATGAAGACATTGCATTCAACAGATAAAACTCACCAGCAGGAGAATTGCTGGCTGCATTCTGTGACAAGTCCAGACTGGAACAACAGCTTTTGTTTATTGTTACATTAATGACAACAATTAAGGACGCCCTCTTAAGGCCTGATATTTTTTCTTTAGGTAGGCTAAGTATAACACTTTCATTTACACTCTTAACTACTTTCTTCTTTAAAAGGTACAATTGTACTTTTAATGGATGCACACAGGAACACAATTAGTAATTCCAGCAATCTGGAATCATTCAGAAACAGCATTGTTTTCTTTCCTACAGGCAATATCTGAGCTGGTATCAAAACTGACTTTTGCGCCCCAGAGGAAAATCCTGTTTGTAGGGGTTTGGTGTTCTCTGTAAGGGACATGAATGACACCAGGGGACGGGACAGAATCCCTGACCTGCTGCTTGGAAGAGATGAACTGTGTTTTGTTCCCCTGGATAGGAAGACAGAAGAGTCAGGAAGAAGCTGTTCCCAGATTTCTGACATCATTAAAACCACAAACATCTTCTTTTGGTTAGAGCACCAATGGCTTGAGTGTATTTCTCAATAGTTGTACTTCATTCACAATAACAAACATGAAAGCTGTACTTGGATGTCTGACAGTAAGTATGTTTCTTAATTCAGCAGTCCATGTAGAAATTATTTCAGTATATATGTGATATGGATAGGAAATAGTATTAAATACTCAATACCTACAATTCTTTAATTCAGCACTAAGTATTCAGTGCATGAGATTAGGTGATACAACCCTGTTATTAAAGTAGCTGAGGGTCTGCCGGGCAATGGGAGATACTCAATAGATTAAGTGCTGGTTGTAATTTAACTTCATTATTCAGATTCTGAGGTCTTTAGGGCAGGGAATATGTCTATCTGTATTCTCTGGAGCAGTATGTATATTTATGGTGCCATCTGAATTCCTCAATGCTATGATAATGTCAAGTTGTTATTCTGCTGAGCTCTTAACTTGGTTGAGGATCAGGCCACCTGAGTATACAAGGTACCAAAATGCAGCTCTACCATGACCTCTCCAGGCTGAAGGATGCAGTTCCTTCCATCTACACCTCCTCACCAACACAGAGTTTAAAATGAAGAGGCATTGACAAGTGAATTTGCTCTAAAAAGTGGGTTTGCAGAAGTGGATTATTAGATATGATGTCAATGCTCCCTCAGTGATTTCCCCTTCAGATTGCTCCATGCATAACTGAGAAAAAAACTGTTGTAACTGTGTGACTTTCCTGGTAACTTACCCATGATTCTGAGGACTAGTTTTGTCATCTTCCACTCTAGATATATGTCACCATCACCCACAGAAATCAAAATAAAGGTTTTTTATTTGGAGGGAAAACCAAGGGTGGTGAAAATGCAGAGATGGCCTTTGGTGGAGAGTTTGCCTGAAATGCAGTGGAAGTGGAAAAGTATTCCCACAGGCATCTAATTTGAGTGTCTAAGAAGTCAAGGACCTTTGGAAATGCCCAGTGACAGCATCCAAGGCAGCAACCCAGCTCCATCCACGGCCAGGAAATCTGCTCCAAACAGCAGGCCCACTGAGCTAAAAGGTCACTTTTATCATGATTGCTGCTGCACCATGTTCAAGAATTGTGTTTGGAACTCTCAGGGCATCAATCACAAGCCAGCTGGTGTGTGCAGTTCAGAGGGTGTGTGCACAGGGCCACAGTCTTCTCCTGGGCCAAAGCTACGCCTTAACCAAAGCTCTGCTCGAGTGCTCACATGGAGAGGAGAAAACCTTCCCCATTTTGGACACTGAGGAGCAGGGAGTGAACTTTTACCTCACAACTTCACCTTACAACCACACCATTTGAGCTCTGTCCCATCAAGGAAGCCAGATTTAGAAACCAGTGGAGCGCAGTTGTCTCCAGTCTGTGATCCATAGAAACTCTGTACACATAAAGACAACTTTCGAGAAAAACACAGAAAGGATGTAAAACACAGCACATTGTTGATGGATTTATGAACACTATGGAGGAATCTGGACATGTCTGGAGAATGTTTTAGGGTGCAGTAAAAGAAATATTAAGTGTTGGAAACCACTGTCCCAGCAAATTGCATACAAATAAACTGGACAAGCACGGTTCTGCCAGTGCTTTTACTGCAAATAAAGTTTAGTAAAGCTTTCAAGAATGTGGCTAGCTGGATGATTCAGGAGAGGTTGTTTCAAAACAGAGGAAGTGGGGAATACATCAAGTGTTGAAGAGCACAAAGAAAGCTGCATTTCCAGAACTTGGTGGCAAATATTTCTTGGCTGATGTCTCTTGTATGAGGCATAAATCTGAAGAGAGACAGGAAGAAACAGTGGCTTTGTGGGAGAACTGAGGTATGACAGAGCAAGGAGCTGATTTTAGTGACCTAGATTTTTTCTGCAGTGCCAGCCTCTGAAGTAGAGATGTGTGTTTTTCCACACCCTGATGCTAATAACCCAGATAATTTCCTCCATAGTTGTTTTATGGGCACAGTACAGCCTTATCTTCCTGGAGTGATAAGACACCACCTGTTCCCCACAGTGAATTCCGGTGGAAGATGTTCTAAGCCTGTAAAAAAAAAAAAGTAGTGCATTTCCTGCAGGAAAAATGTGACTTCACTTTAAGGACTGTATCTTGAAAAATAGAATTTATTATATAACTGCATAGGTTTCTTGCTGCCTCTTGCAAGACTTAATTATTCCCAGATGAAACAATGGCTTCACAAAAATTAATGACTGCTTCTACTTCTGTATAGTGACAATGCATTTCTAGTGTTTCTCTATTCTTGTTTCTAGCACAGGTGAATCTTCCTTTGCTTCGTGTAATGATGAGTCTGGCTTCTTGTGAGACACTTTCATCACAGCAACAACACAAAAAATGTGAATTGTATCCAGATGGGTGCAATACCTCTCCTGGCATCTTGGATCTCTCAGATAACTTTCAGAATTGAGAGGAAACATAAAGCATTCTCCTACACTTGGAATTGCTACATTTTCCATGTTCTACATGAGCTCACTTCAGCAACCTCCACTCTGTCCATCAGACCTGGGTCTGTGGTGCAAAAGCTGATTGACCCCTCCTGTACCACAAACTCATTTTTAACAGCCTTCCCTCACATTTTGAGTCCTGCTCTGGGCTGCTAAAGCATGTTTCTCATGAGGGCATCCCTTAACAGGATTAAGCAGCTATATTAAATCCAAATTGAATTGTGGCCTCATTGTGCTCACATTTGATTCTATTACAGATTGTATTTGTTTTATTTCATTATTTACTGCCAGCAAATGAACAACTCCCTTTTAGCAGCAGGCATCAGACTTACGGAGCTGAGACCCAGCCTGCCTAATCAGAATTAGCCAAACTACAGACTCCAGAGACAATAACACATCTCTAAACAACCACTTAGATGAGAAACCAATAGATCATTTTTATATACTTGTGTTTGAAGTGCAGGTCAGGGGACAAAATTGATGGTAGTTAGAAAACCAGTGCACTCTAAAAAAAAATATAGATAAATTCATAGAGCCAGAAATTTGGATTATATTTTAATTTGGTAAAATCAATACCTCCGTCATATTTCTGGAAGGAGAAGGCAAAGACTAATGGAACTGACACAATACATTTTCTGTAATGTTATTGAGGTGTGAGTTAGAAAGAAAAATGTTGGAAGTGTCCATAACTCATACATAACATATATGAATTCCTTCATCAGCTTTTACTGACTTGTTTATTGCCAAAATCAATACAGCAAACAAACAAGTATTTTCAGTATTCTTCTGGCCATTCCCAACAGTGTCTAAAAGTAGTGTGTATCAAACCTACCAAAATGTTGCAATGTTGCAAAAAATAATACATATTTAACCTCAGAAAAGCACATCAGCTGCTTTTAAAAATACAATATTGCTATGAAGTGAACACTAAGAATAGTGATAAATTGACCCAACACCAATTGAAAAAATCAATCTTTGTTGGTGTTACAAGAAGTTTTGATCAAGTTCTAGCTTTATATAAGTGATTTTACTCCAAAGTTTTACTTGCAGCTACTGACAAGGACCTGATGCATCCCAGGAAATGAACCCACAGTATGGCCCCGGAGTTTGCTGGTTGGCAATACCTGATGGGACCTGCAGAACAAGCTTTGATCAAAGTAGTGTGAGGTTTTCATTGGAAACAAATTTCTAAGCTGAGTCTCCCAGGCATTAATAATCCACATTGGTGCAGGGCTCAAATCTGCTGAACTCTGGTTGCTGTGCCAAACGCCTTCCGTTGCAACACTGGTGTATTGCATTTGTTTTTCCTGAAGGAAACAATGAGTTTGATACTAAGGATGAAGGGATGCAGCATAGATAAATATTTCCATTGTATTGGATGGTGCTTGGTACTCTCCTGCTGCAGCAAGGTTTGAGACAGCCAGTGGCAAAAGGGACAAGGGACAGAAGTGAATGACCAGAGGCAGTGTTAACTCCAGTACAGAGCATCTGCCTGGCTGGTGGAGCAAGGGGTGGAGGAGTTAGCAACTCACCTGTCACAAGGCTACAAGGGGGGATAACTTTCCTTCACAGCGTGTGCTAAAGCCAAAGGAGCACCTTATTCCATAAATGCATTATTTGCAGCTGCCAGGAAGTCAAATAAAATCTGGTTGAAAGACTCACTGCATGAGTTTGTCATTCACATTGGGGTTAGGAAGTGTGGGGAAATGAAAGCAAAGATTATCTCAGACTTCAGCATTTGTCCTGCCCAAGAAATGTGGCCAAGCACTCACTGCATGAGCAGGGTTGAGACAATTCTGCCTTAGAGACTCGGGGGAGGAGAAATCCAGAGCCCAGCATGTGCCAGGGGGATCAGCCACAAATCCTGTGAGGACAGCTGAGTCTCACAGGCAGGGGCAGACCTTCTCCATGCGAATAAACCATCTCAGGCTCACAGAAAAGGAGAGCTCCCTGCAAAATTGCAATCTGGGAACAGCTCTTGACCTGAAGAAGGGGGGAAAAGGCTGAGGGAAAACCCCCCACCTACAGCCCAGTGCAAAAATCCTTCTTTGGGTCTGCTGGAGAAAAAATACTTACTGTTGTTCTATGTGAAACGCCTGGCAAAATTTTAAAAGGATGTGGGCAATTTTAAAGCCCATCTTGATTTATGAAAGCTGTTTTAACAGATAATAATGATGTGAACTGTGCAGTGCTCCTTACAGCTCAGTTTTATGGATGTGGGGTGTTAGCAAACACTGATCAGGGAGCTGGGAGCAGGAAAGCTCTGAAGCTATTCCCATTTAGATTTTAATCCGCTGTGTTATCCCGAGGAACAATGCCTATTCCCCACACATTTACATGGAAAGAAAAAGGAAATCCTTGGGCTGCTGATCTCCCTTGGCCTCCCTCCTTCCCCTTGTTGCCTGTGACAATCAGCTTCAGGGCTGTCTGCTGTCACTGCTGTCCTGTGTGCCCAGTCCCAACCCTGACTTACACTGTTGGGATCTTTTCCTTTCAGTCCTGTTCCTAAAACATGAATTTAATTGTCTGAAAGAGAAATTTTGAAGCTTGGCTAAGATTCCTGAAAGGATCATGCAGCTGTAATCTTAGCAATAAAACATTCATGGCATGGATGGGGAGAACAATGTGCAAAGCATTAACATCCCTGCAACTACATCTGTGCAGAGGACCTTCGATTTGTTCATGTAAAATATGTGATTGAGCTAAAAGCTGGTGAAAATCCATCCACACACATTCATGTCAATCAAAGCCCCAGGTTTCAGTCAATGCCCCTTTTAAGTCACTTCTCAGAATTCCACAGAAGTGTATTGTTTGAAAAACTTTAGGAATGACAATAATGTCAAGAATCTTTACCCTTCTGCAATGCATGTCTTTCTAGAAGGATTCAGCTTTAAAAGTCTCAGTAGATTTGGGATTCATCCCATCAGGAAAGAGCAATAAGAGAGTGACCTGTGTCTACCGCTCCTGTAGAAAAGTGCAGCATTTACAACTTCAACCACTATCTCTGCTAATCATCTATGAGTAAATCAATAATTGAGTCCTTTGAGGAAACAAGCCCTGCATAATGGTATCTCTGCATATTTTTTCCACTGATAAGGCAACAAACCCATGAAAGGCAAAGGTATGACCCATGTTTCAAGCTCTTTCGAACAATCAGCACATGAATAAAAATCAAACTTTGAAATTCACAAAGAGTGAAATTTCATCCCTGAGCAGAAGGGCTGGCACAGTGACATTTCACTTCCCTAAGCTCTCAAAAACCTTCAAAACAGAGCTTTAAAGGCAATTCTGCATTGCACAGCCTTTGGGTAGGCCTGCTCAGCAGTGAATTTCATCCATTGTGAATTATATGTGAGAGGACTTTGATTTTTCACCTAAGAAGAGAAAAGGACTAAATGAGTAGACCACATGATTCATTTCATGTAGATATCTAACTTGCAATCAGCACTTATTGTCTCTGGGGCTTGTAAAGGACAAAGCAGGGATTGGTATCCTGGAAGGAGCTGTAGACATTTGTACATAAAAAGTGAAAAACACGAGGAAGAAGAGATTGGGGGAAGGAATACTCAGAGAATTGGATTTTTTTTTCCCCAATGCGATGGCAAGGAGAAAATTTACTGAAACAAGTGACAAAATGGTACCTGTGTGTGCTTTTACAGGAGTCACAGAGCCACAGCTGTGGAGGAAGCACCCCAAACTTCCATAAAAGGGGTATTATACACCATAAAGAAGTAAAAGTTATTTTTCTGTACTGAAACTGGAAAAATATAAATATTACGTGCTATTCTGGGTGCTAGTAACATTGCTTAGAGGTTTAAAATTGAAAAGGTGTTATGGAGGAAAATCTTAAATACTCTGGAGGTTTGGACTTTGGGTTATGAGGAGGGATTAGCCTGTGCTGGCCTCTGCAACATGAGGAAGAAATGAGGTAAAATGGGAGATTGTCAGGGAGGTAAACGAAATCCTGAAATGAACAGATTGAAGGCACTAAGCTGTTTAAGATAGCAACTAATTTGAAAACAAGATGCCTTGGATTAAATTGGGATGGGATGGGTGGGTGTACAGACAATTCAGACAAAATTACCTCACAGAAAAGAGCCTTCAATTTGGCATGGATGGGAGCAGTCAGCCACTGGAGCATGTGTGCTGGGGAGGGGGTAGAGTGCAAACCCACTGTGAAAAGGAACAAGATGTATTTTTGGACAAGGATAAGACTCAAGGTTACAGCCACTAATTGGATTTTGGAGGATATGCTGATATTAGCTACTTGTAAATTGGTTGATATTTTCTGGGTTTGAGAGGACAGGCTTTAACAGAGTGATGTTTTCTCCCAGCAGTTAATGCTGTCGAGTTCTTAAGTCATTTGCAGCGTCAGCCAGAGCTTGTGAAGGTTGGTGGGGCTCCCTCCTGAACAACAGCAACAACAGGCTTGGGATGAGGCTTCTCTGGTAGAAAGAGAAGCTTTACAATTTCCTCAGTTCTGTGGGTAATATTGCTTTTTGATTACCAATAAGCCTTTTAGGTGAAAGAAGCCTGTGGCAGATTGCTGCTTCTATGAGCCTTTTCTTGTCCAAGTGCTGAGTGCCCTTGGTGCCCTCCTTCCTCCATGATTTGCTCAGGAGTCCCTGATGGTGATGCCTTAAGTTTTAGCTTTTGTGTTTTTCAGAATATGTGCTGCCTAGGGGTGTAGTTCTGAGCCTCATATTCTGTGTTAGTAAATTCTCTTCACAGAGTAGGTAGACAAAACAAATCCTTTTCCTGGTGAGGACCAAGGACAAGTACAACTTACAGGCATAAACAACAGTGGACCGAAGAGAGAAACAAGAAGGATGAGACCTCACAACCTGAAGCTGTAATTGGACGATTAAGCCCCAATATGCCAATGGACCAAAACTTATAAAAGTGTGAGACCTCGTGACAGGTCAGCCATTTCTTGTGACCATTCTAAGTCCACCTTGGATGTAACCCCAACCTGTCTTGCCCAAGGTATACTCTTAAAAGCCTTTAAATAAATACCTACTTTATTCTTTAGCTCTGACCAGTCTCTGTTCCAGGTCAGCCTTCCCAAGGCATCAATGGCCTTAACTCATTCTGCTCACGCTCGTGCTGCTGCTATCAAGATTTCTAGACACTGGCATAAAGTTTAACCTTCAGATCTTAAAGAGTCATAGACAAGATTTCTGTGACATTTGAAATCAGTGTAAGAGCAGTGATATTTTCTTCAAAGCACTGCAGAGGAGGTAATTTTAAACATAAGGACCTGCCAGTGCCAAAGATCTGTGCTCCGGCACTGCACAAACACTTGCCCTTGCTGTCAAAGAGCCACGTATGGCCTGTAAGGCAGGGAAACAAAACCCCCAAAACTCCAACTCATACTTCATAAGTTAATGAAACAGTTTCATTAACTCCCCTACCACAGGCAATGGCGTTTTACGTGAGCAAGCCTAATATATCACATGCAGAAAAGCGCTGTGGTAAACATATACCCAAGCCAGCATGTCACAAGGTGATACCTTGATTTTATTTCCCAGCTTACAAGTACAGTAGAAAATAATGCTGTGGCTGCAGTCCTCAAAGGCAACAGGTGGATTTAATGTGAGCAGTGACCACTCAGTCCTTCTGTAAAGACATCTAGAAGTAGAAACATGGGTGTTTCTACTTATTTTGTCCCCTGGTGAAGAAAAGCAGCTCTAGACTCACATAAATCAGCTAGTTTGGCTTGGTTTACAGTGAGTTCTAGCAGAATGTTTTCCTTAAGGAAAATGGATAAAATGGACGAATGGACGAAAAATGTCCTACTGGACAGAATGTACTATCACAACATGCTTAAGACCTGCATGACTTAATAGTTTATCTTTTCCTGTATGCCCATTTAATATAGTGCAGAGTAGGGATGAAGCTGCTAGAATGCATCATCTGGGCATTTCCATCCTTTGAATATTTCAGCTTTTTTAAGTCATCTTGACTTTGCATCAATATATTTTGCTTCGAAAGTCAGAATATCTTCCTAACTTAGCTTAGCCTGCCACTGCTGAATTGTATTGCCTGTTTAACTCATTTTACATGCATTTTTGTCCAGAAACAAAAAATATTTTTTACTCATGATGAGTGGCATTTGCCAGTCTGTTGATGAAATCAGAATTATTGTCATGATTCTGCCATATTGCCATACCTACTATGAATCAAGATCAAATTGACATTCTGTGAAATTTATTATAAAAAATAGAAATGAAGAAACTCACTGTCCCAATTTATGTTAAGTAACAGTGCAAAGTGTTACAGTCTAGCCCAAGAGGAATGTAATTAAGTGACACCTCTTTTATAACACTATTTTTAACTTTGTAACAGAAAATATTTTAAGGTAGAATTGCTAAACAGATTGGCAAGTTGACTGAAGCAAAGATATGCAAATATTATAACTCTGTTCTGCTACAAGAGAGATCAATCAACCACATTTTATTAATAAGATCCACAGCACACCAGAATGGTCTCTGCTTTTTCTTTTTCATGGGTTATTTTGCTTTGTCTTGAGACATGAAGCCTGTGATTCTGCTTCACGCTCCAACTCAACTGCAGTGTGCAAAGACCTGAGCCAGAAAGATCTGTGCACATCTTCATCCACCCAGTAGATAGAACCAGACATTCTTGCAGTGATGAATTTTTCCTCACAGAAATCAATAGAAATGTATTTTATCATAATCCTAAAATCAATATTAAATAACTAAACCAAGCTTTTGAAAAAATAAAGTCCCTGACTATAAATTTTTCCTAAATCTAAGCTTTGAAATCAATTAAATCCATAGTATGCCCCAATACATTTTATGACCATTTGAACCATTGCTTTTATATTTAACACCATATTTTGTTCTAGGAAAGGGTAATAAATGTCCTTCCAGCACTAAAGAAAGCCAGCAGGGGACATTGGTTGTTTGGAGTACATTCCTTCAAAGCATTTTTCTTCATGTTGCTGGAGGAGCTAAATTAGCTGGGAAAACTCAGACTAACAACCAGTTATCCATCATGGCTCTTTGTGGCCTCATATCATTGCACACAATTGTTTTACAACACGAAAGGCCAACAGGACGTGCTCCCAGGGACAATTCTGCACTGAAAACCATCAGATAGGTGGCACTTTATGGCTGAGTCTGAGTAGTTCAACTTGGTTAATAAAATGTGGGGGTGTGCTAAGGTAAATGACAAAGGCTGTGAAGGGTTGGGAAGAAACCAAACCTCACATCTGACTATTTAAACAAGCAACAGAGCCCATCTTTGTTGCATCCAAATCTTAGGGGTCTTTTCCAACCTAAATGATTCTATGATTCAGTCATGGATCATAACAGAGAACTACTTGTGAGCCAAAGAAGGCAGCAGGAAACTATTTTGAGGCTGAGCGTTGTGCAGATGAGCATCTGGCAGCCAGAGGGATGCAGCTTTGTGGATACCCTCCCAAACAGGCTGCAACAGCATTGTGAGCACTGCTACAGCAAGTGAAGTGAGAGCCTTGCACAGCAGGGAAGTATAAACAGGTTATGGGAAGATCCTGAATGCTGCTCAGACAGTGAGCAGGAATGGGCTGGAAAATTAAACTACTGTTCCAGGCTCTGAAAGCTTTCTTCAGCTTTTAGTGCAAGTTTATGCTCCTGGAAATGGGAATACCTGGGTGTGGGATTCATTTTTCCCTGTAACACTGGCAGGTCCCCAGTGCTTTGAAGAAGCGACCTCCAGGATGGGTTTAGGGTTGCACACAGAGTTTCCCTGCAGGCAGAACCCCACAGCTGCTTTTGAGATGCTTTGGCTGATACACCTGAGTAATGAAACAGTGGAAGTATGGAGTACATAATTCTGAGCTGCACTTAGGAGATCCCACAAGGGTGCACTTTTTCCATAGCACAGGTGGGTCCAGAACTTCATAATAGACATGGAGAAATGGTGACCTGGTGTCTTGCACCCCTTTTCAAATGCCCTTGTGAAGATGTCACAGAACAGATTCATGGTAGATAAAATGCTCTGGCATCCCTCCTGAAAGGACCCTACATGGGTAATGATGAGATGGAGAAGGAGATGGGGGGAAATTCCACAGAGGACATGGTCATCCTCAGGTTACATGACACAGATATTCAGATGTCAAGTCTGTGGTCCCTACATTCCAATCTCTTTCCTCTGCACAGCAAGTTCCTCAGAAAGGCTGCAGCTTCAGTGAGGAGGAGTAGGAAATGCCACTTTCCAGTGCAACATCCACAGGACTATTACACAGCCTTGTAATATTGTTCCTAAACTCTGGGACAAAATAATATCTCAGAGGATTCCTTAGTGAGGCACAGACAAACCCTGTGGCTGCACCAGAAAAGGGAGGGCACCTGTTGCCCCTCATGGTATCTCATGCTACAGGAGCAGGTGAGGCTTGTGGTGTCTGAACTCATCCAGGGCCTGCAAGGGAAAGCCAAAAGTGATCACAGCCTCTGGTGTCCTGCAGCCTCCCTTCCAAAGGTAGTGCATGTACACTGATACCTGCTGGTGGTAGGTGCCAGTTCCAGTTTTGTCCCTGAGAGACAACCTGGACATGGCAAAAATAGTCTGAAGGAGCATGGGAGCAAAAACACCTCAAAAATCCCATCCACTCCTTTCCTCAGGCTACTGGCTGAATCCCAGCACTAGAAGAAGGGAGGGAGGTCAGTTTTCCAGGACTGGCTCCCCTTCAGAGCCAGCACAGCCAGGCAAGGATTGCACGTGGCTCAGCACTGGGATGTTTGGGCCACTACATTTCCTCTATGAGGGCATCCAAAGGAGGATACAATGGATTCCCCTTCCCCCTTCAGTACTGACAGAGGGATGGAAAATACAGTGCAAGTTAGTCTCTTTGGTGGCATTTGTTAGTCTATTTTCACTCCCAAGTGACTTCCTGAAATCTGAGTCCCCTCAGCAGAGCAAGCCTTTTTTCTGGTCAGTGTCTTACATCTGGGGGTGTGGGACATGGCTTTGTGTGAGTGCAGAGCACCCTTTTAGTGCATTTGAAATTCGCAGATTTTCCTGTCTCACTTCTCACTATCTTGTCGTCATCACAAAGCTCCAGCCCAGCTCTTTGTCAGCTGTCAAGAGATTACTATTTGCAGATACAAGCTGTTTGAGGAAAGAATATGAGGGGGTGTGGTGGTGGGGGAACAGGGAATCCTGCCAAAGAGTGGCCAGCAAGACATCTGACAGACCAACATCCCCTTTCCTGTCTGCCATGGCTTGAGCTGCACAGGCAGGAGGCTGATGGCAGGGCTGATATCAGGACCTGTGCCTGCTCCTTTCCCCACTGCCACCACCCCTCTGGGCTTCACCCAGCTGCAAAGCTGGGGTCTGTCCCCCAAGCTGCCCACAGGGGTGATACCCACCCAAACTCTCCCTGCCTTTCTGCACTCTCCTTTCTCCTGGCTTGAAGGAACGTGTCACTTAAAGTACCATTGTTTGTTGCAGTCCAACACACCCAAGCAGGTGTTTCTAAGTTAGGAAAAGAGTTTAAGCCTCATCCCTGAACTTTTAAGGAAGAAGAACCAGAAACTTTGATGCTTCTCTCACCATAATAGGCCAGTGCTAGGTCAAAGGCACCCCTTGGGTCCTTGAGCTTTACCTCAAGTAATGTAGCTATTTTCTATTGGGCAGCATGCCAAAAATCTCTCCTAGATCGTTGAATACTTAAGCGAGAGCACGGAGATTCTTGAGGCTTTTCAGGGTGTCTTAGCAGGTGCAAGGGACCTCCCTGCACTGTGCATGGCTTTTACTTTTTTGTTCTGTATAGTTTGTTATGTTCTCTTTAATTAAAACTTTGTCGCTTTTTCGAAACACTTCCGATCAGCCTTCTCGCTAATTCTTCATTCCTGGGAGGCTGCTGGCAACCCTCAGAGCTTGATACACCTTCCTGGGGCTCATAACAGGCTGGCCCCAGGCAGAATTGTATCAGTTGTTGCTGATTGTTACCCCAGGAATGGCGGTAATTTAAAGCAAAAGCAGAAAAGCTTGTGGAACGCAGTGACACTGTTAGTACTCAGCTTACGCACGAAGTTGGTGGCAGAGATGGATTTCAACCTCACTTATGACTGAGCCATAAATAACTTTGTTCTCGTAGATCAGCTGGCTGGAAGTCAAACTAATTCTACAGGAGATGCTTTCCTAGCAAAGTCTCTTACTACTCCTCCCTGCTGGATTCTGTTTGGACTTGTACAAAAATATCCAACCTACATTTTTTCTTTTAGTTCAGATCACACCTTTGTTTCATTCATGTCCTCATGTAAACACATCAGTGCCACCTGGGAGGGGTTAGTGCCCAGAATACAAAGCTGTGGGCTCCAGACTCAATGTCTCTGGCCATGGGCAGGTTATAATAAATACTAAATTCAGTTTCTGGCTTTCATGAGCAGCTCTTTGTCCCTTGGCTCCCATTATAGGGAGTAAACCAGAGCTGGGGCAAAAACAGCACTGGGGATCAACAGATGGGACAGGGACAATAAATACAGTAAATTCTTTAGCTTTTTACAAATCTTGTTGGAATTTATTTTAATTTGTGTTGTGGCTGTTCAGTGGGGCAGCTCTGCTTACTGACCTGAGTACCTACAGATGTACCTGACCACACCAGCAATGCCTGAACTTAACTATGATGGGAAACCATCTCTTTATAAGGCATCTCTTGCAATAAATAGGCTTCCCTTTCCCCATATATCTTCCCTTTAGCCTGTTCCACACTTGGAAAGGCTTTACACACCTCAACACTGATGGGCTACGGAAAAAAAAAATACCCAGAATGGCCAAGTTCACCTGGGAATTGCTGAAAGATTTGGTCCAATTATTGGTATCACAAGGGAGTATTGTAATACTGTGATAACAGAGATGCTTTTTTGGTTTGGTTTGGTTTGATTTTCAACTTTCTACACAATTTACAGGGTTTTAAATCAGGATGGATGGATGGTTAGAGATGCAAGCTTCTATCCCTCATGCTCAGCATGCCACTGAAGCCCAGAACAACAAAGAAAATGTTACATAATGGATGAGGAACAGAAAGAAAATGGTAAGAAAAAATAATATGAAGCCTTACCTCAAATGTATGTACAATAATAGCTGCTCTATCTTAAAGAAAACTAGAAGATGTTCATAGAGGGGCAAAGAAAATTATTTGGGAAAATGTTTCTTCTGAAAAAGATAATGCTGGGTCTGTTCACCTTAGAAAAGAAACAAATGAAGGAGAGTATGATAAAGACATATTAAATGTCGTCTAGTGTAACAGCAGTGGCTGAAAAAATTCAAGTAAATTGAAATGCAGCAATTTCCAGACTGATCAAATAAAACTCTTTTCACACAGGAGATAATTAAACCAAGGAGCTCTCTGCTGCAAGGCACTGGGAAGGTCGAGCACTCAGGATTTCTGCCTGCTAAGGAGGCTCTTCAGACTTACAATAGCTAGCATTCATGTGTTTTAAAGATATTAACATCTGGAATTCAAGGAACGGATTAGGAACTGCCTTTCAGGGATAGGAATGGGAAGCGCTGGCCAGTGATTTCCTACTTGTCCCTGAGACAAGTAGTGTTGTCACTACTTGTAACTATTTGCAACACTCTGGTGTTGCAAGAGTGGCTTGGCCGTGTGCCCTATGGGAACAAGGCCTTGGGGGCTCAGACCACTGCCCATGACATCCAGCCTTGCTGGGGAGCCTGGGGACACCAGGGGACAAACCCTGAGATTTTCTAAGCTTTGCAGTACCTCCCTAGGTGCTCCTCCAGGTCTGACTGCCTCCCCATCTGAGGAGGTCCAGATCTGTTAAAATTAGGGCTGATATCCACTGACCCACACACTGAGCTTGTAGTTTTCCTGCAGCACCATGGACCAGCTCTGCCTCACTAGACTTCATTAAAAAAAAAAAAAAAAAAAAAAGGCCAAAGTCTGCATTTTTTCAATGTGTAAGTGACACTGTGCTTATGTGCATGAATTTAAACCATCTGGAAGGAGTATGGCCAAAAGGTGAGGTGTCTCAGCCTTATATGGGAGTTGTTGGGGAACAACATGGACTTTGTCTGAATGTTCATGGACTTTGCCTGAAATCTCAGTGTTGTTTCCCTATTTATCCAGGACTATCGGAGAAATTTCTTTTCATTCATACAGAACAAGTTCTTCCACAGGTCTTTCTTCCTGATGCTTTGTTGTCTTGGGTTATACATTTGCTGAAGGGGAAGATGTGTTACACTATTCTTCAGATGGAAATCCCACTTCAGGAAACATTGTCTTCTTCAATTTGGTTTGAAAACTGAAGATGCCAGGGAGAAATACAAAACATTTCTGTATACATAATTTTGGGATTATGCTCATGCTTTAATTCCATACTTATACAGGTGGACTGGGCTTTCCCAAGGAGTGTGCCAATGGCTTAAAAAATGTCAAAAAGGTTTAAAGGTTGCAGGGCATCGTATTAGGAAGGTGATCATGTCCCAGATCTCACTGTGGGCAGGAAAGGGCACAAGTGCAGTTAAATCTGTGCCTCCTTGTTTCAGAACTGTGACATAATGTGACTTAAAAACATTTGACTCTTGTCTTCCTGCCTGCACCCCCTGACAGACAGGTTATTTATTAATTTTTGACACCAGATGTGAATTGTCATGTTGAGAGCCATGTAGCCTCTTCCATGCAGGGAGTGCTCAGTGGTGTTAGGGCTGGCCTGGAGTTTACCTAAGAAAGGGTAGCAGAGACAGAGTTCAACAACTTCCCTCCACTTGGGAGGAAGTGTAAGGCTGAAGGAAATTATGCTCGGGTTGGAGACACCTTTGAAATCTTCTTCTGTGGAACACAAAGGATTTTATCCCCAGACATAAGATCTCTCCTCTTTTGGGTTAGTAAGACACATGGCATGCAGGCAGAGCTGAATAAACATGCCTTAATCAAATGATTAAAGAGATGTGAGGAGCCACAGCAGCAACTCCTTCGAGCTACTGCTCCTGTCACCAAGAGTGAATTCCTACAGTGGCTGCAGCCATCAGTCCTCTCTGCTTATAGTGCCAGGTCAGCTATCTGTGCAAAAGGCACATTTGAGCCCACAAGCACAATAAAACATATATTCCCAGAGACAGTCATCTTTCTCTGCTCAGGCAAAAAGAGAGGGACAGCATGCTGGCAGGCTGGGTGCAAAAGAACTGATACCTACAGGAATCCCAGGCTTAATTCTATGAGGGATCTTTTATTCCAGCAGCAGTGAGGGCCTGACCTGCACTCAGTAGGCAAAAGTTCCTCTGTAAGTTTCCCCATGGGTGCTGATGGAGGGCAGCCTTCCCAGACTTGTTAGAGTTAATGGACAGAGAAAGGCTCCAGCTAAGCTCTTGCAGAGGATGATTGAATGTAGGATTTTGCTGCTCCCAACCAGCTGAAGAGGAAATACAGGAAGACTAATCTATCTCCTTAGGCTAAAGTTAGCATTTGGGTGTACTCCATCCGGTGCCATTAAATTCCCATTTAAAATCAATTTTTTGGGACCAGGATTTCATTATCTCTTCATCAATAACCTTCTGTGCTTCATCAGTTTCTTCAGTCTGCTTTGCAACCTCTCATCAAAATCTGTTTATGTCCAAAACTTTATAGTCACAAAACTTTATAGGCTGCCTAGGTACCTAGATTTTTGTTTATCCTCTGGAACCATAGAGAATTCTCATATTGAATCATAATAGAAAAATGGAAAAGTCAAAACCGGTTGTAACTTACCATCTGAAAGAAGAACCAGTAAGAAGTTAAGACCAAAAAGACAATTTTATTCCAAGTCTTACCAATTTGATTTTTTTCCACCTACTTCAATTACATTTTAAGGTGAAGTCAGTATGACCTGTAATTTTTTTTTTTCCAAGCCTGAATCATTTAAACCAAGAGTTTTTCTCAAAAGGTTTTGTAATTTAATCTCTTGACATTCCGTGTCAGGAAATATTTCACTGAACATTTTTGGCCAGTTGAATTAGCAGTGATTCAATGCCTAATTTTCTAGATGTTCCCATGTTTACTTCAAACCAATGGATATTTTTTGGTAGGTGTAGAGCACATTTAAATTTCTTAATAAAAGAAAATTATGTATATCTATTTTTGACCAAAAGCAAAGCAATGTTTCTGAACATGAAAAAACAGAAAGATCATTCTTACCATAAATTCTTACGACTCTTGTTGTGCTGCATTCATCATACTGATTTCTTCATTTCAAATGCTGAAGAAGAGGCAGCTGATAATTCCATGGATTTATATATATTGTGTGCCTTTTTAAATTATGGTAAGCACACAAACTTGCATTGTTCTTTATCAGAGGACCTGTAATGCAACATAAAGGTTTGGCTGCAAATAATACTTAAACAGCTTGTTTATGGGTCCAGTGTTTCAAAAAAGATTTAAAAATGCAGCCACAAATAAATGCTAAGGAATTGTGCCCTCCCAGTGACCTGTGGTAAGGGACTGGGAATTATGGGGTTTTTTCAGATGAGGTGCAGCTCCTCTGAGCTGTGCTTTGAGAAGACAAGCCTGGGAAGATGGTGACATGGCTAAAGACTTTTAAAATTTCTCTTTGTAGTCACATGGATGGGACTGGCATGTGGGAATTTATGAGCTAAGGTGTATAGAGCCTGGTTTTCTTTCTCCTCTGGGATTTTCAAGACCATAGAGTGGATTTTATTTGCAATTACCTGCCTTTCCCTTGTCCTTCAATAACCTCTTTCTCTCTTTTTTTTTGCCAATGGCATCCGAAGGAGGAACTGATAAAGTTTCACGGCAGAATTCTGCAATAATATTCACTTTCTTTGTGTGAGGAGGAATGGGGAAATGATGACAATTATTATCCAGAGGCACAATCTCTTTCTCTCTCCATTATGAGGGGGAAAGACAATTATAGGAGAGCAAACCTGTCACTGGCTGGTTCTGCACAGTATCTCACCACAGTCCCTACGGAGGGCTCTGTGCCACTTGGGGAAGTGTGTGCAGGAGGTAGAACTGTTGGACAGGGGTGTCTGTGACCTGTGAGCTCTGAAAAACCAGCACTGGCACCATCCTGGCTTTGCCATCCGCGCTGACACAGCCTCTGAGTCAAGAGTTTGGGTTTGCCTGTCTGACAGGGAAATTCCAGAGTGCAGCATGGGTTGTGTCCCAGGGACTCACCTGACTCCAAACCTGGGGACCTCGTGTGACTGGAAGGAGGGGGAAGAAGGTGCTGGATGTGGAGTGGGACTGAGAAACCATCAGACACTGATGTGGGTTTCACTGCCCATCCTCAGCAGCTCAGCCATCTGTAACTCCAGACATCATTTTTCACTTTGAAGACAGTCCTTCAGAAACCCTGCAGGCTAAAATGTCCATGTCATCCCAGCCTCTTCTCTGCTTTTGTGTTGATTTATAGTCTTGGGCTACTGATAGTGGCAACAATTCATTTTTTTTTAATATGGAAATCACAATTACTGTCAAAAAAGTAGAAAATATCATTGAATTTTCTCTGGAGGCCTTTCCCTAGTGGAAAAAAAGATAAAATAGTCCTTAACATCTCCTAAAAAACTCTTGATACTTTTGAATTAATTGCCAGGGGTGAAAGTGGTTGAGCTACTCGAGAGTCCATAGAAGTTGACAATTGCTCTCTGGAAAGAATTAAGGATGAATATAATTTTGGTACAGTGGGATGTTAATGTTATCTTTCACAGTCAATGGAGACCTAAGGTCATGAAGGAACAGTGCCCCTGTCACTCACTGATTACAGGAATTCTTTGAAGAATCCAGTATCCCCAGCCATGAGCTGGGAGAGTATCTTGAATAAAAGTTAACACTTGTGGGTTTCAGGGGACTTTTTGGGTCAAATGGCATGTCCATCTGAAGGTCAGGATATCTACTCTCAAAATTAGGCCCACAGGCTGCAAACACAAAGATGTTACCACTCACTGCCAGCCTGGAGCTCTCTGTTGTTGTGAGCACTGATCCAGGGGAACTACACTCTCACAGTTATTTTATACAGATAAAAAAAAACTGCATGCAAGGGCTCAGTTTTTCCTCCAAGTGCAGTTATTGCCAGCTCCATTTTGTCTTGCTGGGTATTTGCTAAAACCTGCTACGTGCTGACTGACTGTCCTGCTCTGAGCCTCTCTTTATGCTTCACTCCATGAGCACTGCCAAAAGGAGATCTTCAGACTTGAAAAGTGTGGTTTGAAACCTTCCCTGAATCTGTTTATCTCTGTACTTTGAGGTACCAAATCCTAGCTTCAAGGTAGAATAGCAGTCAGCTCCTCCTTTTCAGCTCAGGACAGAGGATGAGCTCACCAACACACAGTGCGTTTCCCTTCCCTTCACCTGCTTCTTGCCTTCACCTCCAAACCAACAAGGAGTAAAGATACATCTCCTGTTTGCTGTTAAAGTCCATCTACTCTGTCTGGAGAGTGTTGTTGTGGCAATGAGTTCTACAAGCTAAATATACAGTGTATAATACATTCTTTGGAAAGAACAATCTGCTGGCTTTTGGTCCCTTGTTAGCAATCAAAAAAATCTCTTTTCTGACCTTCACTGTACAATGTGATTTTATATAACTTAGTTTCATATTCTCCTTGTTTTCTCTCAAAGAGGAACAATTCTGACCTTTTTAGTTTGTCTTTACACATCTTAACCTTACTGAAAGCTGCCACCTCTCTGTCTTGTGCCTTCTGCCTCTCTCAAGCCCTGTGGTTTACACTGTTCTCTGTAGATGGGGAGAAGAGTGAGAAGAAACATAATGGGGAAAACAATTCCTAACATTTTGATTTAGGACAAGGATTCAGGCTCATGGACATTTTCAAACAGTAATTTCAGATGAAAGTGTGGTTCTGTCCCAAGCCAGCTGGAAACCCCAGTGGCAAAGGGTACAACATGGAATAGATGATTCCTTGCAGTTAAGCTCCCCATAGCTCTGGAAAAGATGTGCTGCCCTGACTTTGTGATCAGGATCCTGGGAACAGCCAGACAATTCATCAAAAAATCAAAATGGAGATTTTTGGCGTCCTGACCTCCAGTTGGTGGTGTAAAGTAAGTGAAAGAGCCATAAAAAGCCTGTCTGGGCCTGTTGCTGAAATGAAGTGCATAATGAAATGTAGAGAGCTCTCACCTGATCCAATCCATGCTGAAAGCAATGACACTTTTCCCCTGGCTTCACTGAGCTGAGCTGGCTGCCAAAACAGAAATTGATCTTTCTGCTCAATGACACCATAGTAAAGAAGCCCCACACACTCACTTTGCATTGGCTGTGGGCTCTGCAACATCATTTTGACAGTTTTGATTGAAAAGAAGCAGTTAAAAATGCTCTGTGAAGAAAAACTGTGAGGCAGGGCTCAGTACCTCCCTGAATTCCTAACAGCTTGTAACTCACGGCGTGTGCCTCTGTGCTCAGCTGAGAAACAGCCTGGTTCTGAGGAAAAGACACTTCCATTCAACAGGAAAATATAAACTCTGCTGCAGGGATGTCTGTGCTATTCAGACTAGGCCTCCAGAGCATAGAGGCTGTGTATGTTAATGCCCTCTGCTAATTAATACTGCACTGTCACCCCACTAATTAATGCACAATGGTAGAGCTCTCCTGACATCTTCCAGGCTGCTACAGATAAAATGAAGCCATGAAAATTTGAGGGATAACAGAGATCCCTTAAGGGAGTGGACTGAAGTCAGAGACCCTGAGAGGAGCTCTGGGCACAGAAAATTCCTCTCAGGTGAAGATGGGTGCAGCACTCTCCCCTCCCACTATAACCTCAGAGCTAAAGAAAGCAAACTTTTGGGTGACATAAGGCATTTTCAGAGAGTTTACTACAAATCCAACATTTCTGTGCTTTTATATTGAAGGTCTTCTGAGGCAACTCAGCTGATCAATGGTGTTTGGGCAGTGTAAAGCCAGTGAATGTTGCAAACAATTGGGTGATGAGTCTCAGGTATTGCAGGGCTTGCTGGACCGTGGTGGAAGATGTAAAAGGACTGAGAAAATGTATCCTGGCATGTTTAGAAGATGTAGCACATGTTGGAATAATCTGTGACTTTCTTTCCTCTCAGTGCCCTTATTACAGCTGACAAAGTGATCACCATTATGTAGGGAGCCATGAGAAGGACAGTCATCACCCTGAGCACAAACAGCGGCAGCTTTTTCTTATAAGAAAGTGCACTGGAGGGCTAAGAGTAAGATGACCCTCCCCTTGTCAATTCTGAAAAGAAAATAACACAAATGGTGATGATTTGTGGCCACAGCAGCTCCCACACTGCCTGTGAAGCCAGGACTTCTTCCTCCAAAGGAGTCTGGACACTGCTGTGGACTTTGGCTGATCACCTCTTTCAAATGGCATCAGAACCAAGAACAAGCTGAGACCCTGAAGTTCCTCACATCAGTGACTTTTGCAATGATTTTAATGAGTAACTGTGCGCTGATGTTAACGAGCAATTAATTGCCAGTGCAACTGGACAGCATGTGGTTCTGAATTTTTGATTTCTAAGTAAAACCCCTGGCTACAGGTATTTTCCTCACAAAGTGTAAGGCAAGTGCTTGATAACAGCACAGAACTTTCTGGACTTCCAGATATACTAAGGGAAGATTTAACCTGAGCACACTCAGAGCCACTGACTGCTAAAAAGAGGTAAAAACACTTCCCTAATTATCCAGTGAGGTGCACTTGGAAAAATTGAAGTGCAGAAATAAAGAAAACGAAGGCACTTTGACAGTCCCTGAGTGGAGATGAGAGCTGGCATTTGAGGACAGTGCAGGGTTTCTTGCAATCAGTCAGGAAGGTATTTGTAAACTATTTCTGAAAACATGGAGAAATAAGGCCTGCAGCCTCTCCAGAATCTGGGTCACCTGAGTTGGACGTTGTTCCTTCCAACTAACCTTGAAAAACACTGGGATGGGCTTTTTCTATTTTCTCCCCCTCTCTTTTTGAGAACAACCATGGTGCAGTGAATATGAAAAGCTACGCGGTCCAGATATTGAGGGATCAGGTTTGGATAATTTACAGCTGGCTGTGAGTTGTACCTGAGCATCTCCCAAAAAGAGGGACGTGTCTGATGCACCTACACCAGCCCCACACCTCTGGGGGACTGAGGAAGGAAACCTGCCTGTGGGAGGGGAGCAGCAGCCACCAAAAATGGGGAGTATTCTCACGTGCAGCCTGCTTGTGGCCTCAGGGGATGCTGTCAGGATCTGCTAATGCCAGCAGAGGGTCCTGATGGTTCAAGTGACCCCAAATGCAAAGGCACAGCAGGGGACAAGAGCAATTTGTTTTTCAACAACAGCACACTTTATTGAGTGTACTCACACAATGTGACAGAAGGAGAGATAAAGAAAGAGATAGAAAAGAGGGTAGTTGGGGTATAGCTACCACTGAAGAAGGATGTCCTCGTGGCACATGCTGACCAACAGACGCTTCTTCCCGTGGGGTGTACACAAAGGGGTCTCAGTCCTTTTGGGGTTTTTTTATAGTCCTCGAAGCAGGGGTGATGGGAGCAGCTGGCCAGGAGGTGGAGCATGGTGGTATTGAAACAGGTGCAGCTGTCGTTCGGGCCCAGGGCGGTCCAAGCTTGATCGCTGGTTTTGGTAACAAGTCAGTGCTCACCCAGCTGGAACCTGTCCATTGTTCTTGGGTTCATACCAGTCCCTGGTCCGGTAGACACACCTGCAGACAGAACTTGGCAGATGTCCCACCTCAGCCAGGCCAGAAAACCCTGTGTTGGGGTTTCAGGGCTTCAGCAGTCCCTGGGGCCTCAGAGCACCCCTGTCCCTCGAAGGGTCTCAGTCTCTGTGTCCTTAAGGTTTCTTTGGAGATGATTGTGAGGCAAATGAGGGATTTTGGGACAGTCTCTTACCAATGCCCAGCAGGATTCCTGCCATAAAGCAGCACCCAGCTGCGCTTCTCCATCCTGCTGATTCTCAGCCCAGCCCTTCCCTCTCGTGCCCATGGCAGTTTCCAAGAAAAGGAAGCTGAGAAACTGAGGAGTTTTTAATGCTGACAAATGTTGTCCACTGCAGGTATAATTTGCTGCTTAGAGTCGTAATGGCCATTTTATATACATTTTCTTGAACCATCATCTGTGAACAATGGGCTTTTCCACAGAAATGCGAGTTTAACAACCCTAAGGCTCTTCTAATTTATGCCATCTAGATGATACAGAGAATAATTTAAAAATTAACTTTCCCTCTCCCTCTGGTTCCCACCCCAGAACAGTTACTGCAAGCAGAGACCTCAGAGTGGAGACTCAAAATGCAGCTGCATCCTGCATCTTCAGTGCCTGTAGCTCTGTCCTCGATTTCCAGAATTAACTCAAATAAATTATGCATTTCTACATGCTTACCCAGGAAAAGTCTGCACAGTGACACTGCAGAGTCACTCAGAAGAGGAAAAAAAATCTGACCCTGTAGTCCTGTGGATGACAGCTATTTTTGCCCTTTGGCTGATACGTTGCCACCTGGAATATTTTACTAAGAAGGAAATTAATGAAATTACTGGAGTGCTAGACTAGGAGGTGGAAAAAAAAAAAACACAGAAGGAGGAAAAGGAAAATTCTCATCAACATCACACTACAGAGCAATGAAAATGCCTCCCACCTGCAAACTTCTCAAAAACATTTCCATGGAGCCCTGGCTGCTAATTTGGCTTCTATTTGTAGTGTCATAGAGCTGGAGTTTGTTGAAAGGAGACAGACATGAGTTTTAGGGACGCAGTATTATGAACACTCTTAGGAAACTGCAGCAGGTGTGAGCATTAATATCATTTTCCTCTACCCTGAAACTTGTTCCCTTTGCACATAAACCAGAGCTTTCCCTCTAGTCTGTACCACGCTGTCTCTGCGTTGGTTTTGAACCCCAAGCATCATCAGGAGGCACAGACAAGCTGGCTAAAATCCTTCTGTGTAGCTGTGCCAGGTGTGTGGAGGGAGCAGTGATGGCTCTGCTTAAAACTAGGCTTAAATTGCTCCTTTCCCATGTGCTGACTATTATTCACAGAGAGTTACATTTGTCCTTGTCAGGGAGAGCCCACACACACTGTGGAGTTCTTGTGGATTAGTGTTCAATGCAAGGCCCTTCAGGATGAAGTGATGAGCTGGCTGTAGCTTTAGAGAAAGATATACATTCATCTCCATGTCAGACTGGCAAGTTTTACGCATTCATACATTAATTTGATTCACAAATATATACCTTTAATTTTCTTCTGATCTTTTTTCCCTGCTCACCTCCAAATTCTGCCTTTTTATTGATGATACCTTAAATCCTCCTCTTTTTTTTTTTTCCCCTCCTTGCTCATTTCTTCTTATCCTAAAGCAATGACTTTCATTTTCTCCTTTGAAATCATCATGATCAGACCTTGTGGTGTTTACTCATGCACCCTCTTCAGTTTTCCTCTAAATAAATATTTTGCAAATATGACAGCATGGAAGGGTATTGGAAAGAAATCTGAGTCCAGCACAAAAGAGCAGATGCACCCATCGTGCTGAAAAAAAACCCCAAAAACATCCTGGGCTGTGAAAGCTGAGCCTGCACAGTTGGTGAGAGCCAACACAACAGCAATTTAGTTGTTCAGTATTGATATTCTGTGTATTTTAGTGCCCGGGCACAAATTCATTTCACCTACAAAGGAGAAAGCAGGATTTGCTGTAGCCACAGGGTGGTGTGACCCTCTCTGGTGCAGCAGCACTGGGGAGCAGTCCTGGCCCTCCTGGGGAGGAGTGGGGGAGGCAGAGTTGGGAAGGGGTGACTGACCTGGGGCTGTGAGCCTGCTGCTCCAGCCCCACCTTCTCCCAAAGTGTGGAAAGCTCAGGTCATGCAGGGAACAGTGTGAGCTGTGAGAGAGAACCCCAGCTCGTGTAAGAGCTGTGACACCTGGGTACTGGTGAGCCAGAGCTGAGGGTTTCTCAGGTTTGATGGTTTGAAATCTGTAGAAATATCAATAATAAGGAGACCCCTGAAAATAAAGGGCTGCTGATCTCACATCTACTCTTCTACTTTTTTTCCACATGAGGGCACTTTCCTTATCTACCTGCTGTAAAACACAAACTTTACTACAGCTCTGGAAAGACCACCATAAGCAAGTGAGGTCTGACATTCAGGATTGGCAGAAGAAGCCACCACAGCTCCCATCCTGCAGCCTATGAGGTGCATAGGATGTCTGCTGCTGTCCTCTGCAATCCTGGTTGATGACCAGGACAGAACTTGTGAAATAACCAGACAGCCATATGGTCAGCCAGGAAATTATGTAAATATTTTTTGTGAAATATCCATAGGACAGTGACTCTGTTTTTCACACGTGGCTTCCTTTAGGAGTTGTGGCCTGGGCACGTGGCTGTACACAACATACAAACCGTCCTGGGCAAAGATTTTGCCATGATTTGAGCGTGACAAGCTGAGCATACATTAGGGATGGAAGGTTCTGTGGGCAAATCATCCTTCTATCTTCCATCCCAGATGGGAAGGAAGTGTCTTTCCTGTACCTGCCTCTATCTCTCTACTATGTCAGTACCTCTCAAGCAGAAATGGAGAGGTGCTGAGTACACATCCATAGAATAAACTGCATTTTTTTCCTTTTTTCAATTCTCGAAATAAGGTTGGGAAATTATCTTTCTGTGCATGGACTTTCTGCAAGCTGGCAAAGAGGCTAAATTAACTGCATACATTATTCATTACAAATTATTCACTCTATGCAGCACATACTGATTGTTTAGAAAATGCATTCTTTCTGTCCTAGAAATGTCACTGGCTGTAACTCCTTACCTCATCATTGACAAATTCTGTTGATTGCTTGACTAGTTGCTTTAACTAATCCAGGATTATGGTTTGCAAGAATAATAATAGCCATTTCTCTAGCACTTTGCACATGAGCATCCCCAAACCTGATTTCAAAATGCTAATTAATCTCCAGAGCACCTGGGAGATGAAGTATTCCTATCCTTAGAGCAGATTTGTGGCATGAACCTTGTTGGGAGATGGGAAGTCATTCTGCTGACTCACACAAACTGCTGGGTCAGGTGGGTCTCATTAGCTCCAACCAGAGAGAAAAAGCCAAGTGTTAAAAAGAGAGGGGGGGAGGAAAGAAAGGAAATTAAAACAGGGGAGGTGGGAAGGGTGAAAGAGTCATAGGCTATGTTTGGTTTCAGAGTCTTGTTCTTAGTGTAGCTGTTGAGGTATCTGAATAAATTACAGTTAAATGAGAATGAGCCCTTCCAGCTGGACTCACTAACCTGAATCTCTCAGGCCTTTCTTTGCTTGTTTTGCAGGGTGTGTATCCTGACTTGCCTACATGAGCATCTTGTTTGGGTTGACCCTGGCTGGGTGCCAGGCACCCACCAAAGCCACTCTGTCCATGGCTCATGAGTCAAGATAAGGACAGGGAGAGATCTCACTCACCAAAAACCATCACAAGCAAACCACATTGAACTTGGAGATATTAATTGAATTTTTTTCTGACGTAATCACATCAAGGTAATGTGAAGTCAAATAAATCTAAAAAACACCTTCCCCTCACCCCTCCCTCCTTCCCAGCTCTCCTTCCCCCTGCAGTGGCACAGGGAGATGGGGAATGGGGGTTATGGTCAGTTCATCCCACATTGTTCCTGCCACTGCCCAGGGAGAGGAGTCTTTCCCCTGCTCCAGTGTGGGATCCCTCCCACAAGAGAAAATTCCCCATGAATTTCTGCACTGTCCCATCCCATGGGCAACAGTTCTCCTCAAATTGGTCCAACATGGGAACAACTTTTCCATGGGGTCAGTCCTTCAAGGCCAGCTGGAGCTGCTGTGTGTGCAGTGACCACTTGCTTTGGAATCTGCATGTTTGGTGCCCTGACAGATCCTTGCCCAAAGATGAAGCTGTTTGATGGCTGGAAGAAGAAACTGTTTTGTCACCCAAACAGGTGAATGTGACAGCCTGGCAAACAGGCTGGATGGTCAAGGATTTCCTTGCCTTTCCAGGTAGCTGAATGACTATATGGGAATATTAAAACTGTGTACTGGAGCCAGGTGATTTTTGGCTGGTGGAAGGACTAATGGGAGAAGAGTTTTTGCTGGATATACACATCACTTATGAACTTTCACAGTTATCTGTGAGGAAACTGAGTTATGCAAGGCAAGAGGAACTTATTCATTCATGGAAGCATGAGGAGATGTGAAGACTTGGGTACTATCTTTGTGTCCTTTATGAACTAATTCTGATGTTTTAAATTTTGCTTTCATTTGTTGCTCTCTTAAGAAATCATGTGCAATGGCAGCTAAGGACTGAGCTAAGAGAGGGTAGCTCTGAAAGTGAAGCACGTTGTGCTCTGCAGCAAAGGAAAATGGAACAAAACCACCAAGCAACCTGGATTTCCTGTCAGTGGATGTTTCCACTGAAAATAAAGAGCAGGGGCTCTGAGCAGATGCACACAAATGTGTGTTACTCCTGTAAAGATAAGCAGAACTGGATGTTTTGGTGAAACAAATGTTACTAAGGCTGGATAATTTAATGTATGCCAAGGGGAAGGGTGATGAATTGGGGTAGTGGGTGCATGACTCTTACCAGTGCCTTTGTGTAGAGGTGTGCAGTGTGGCAGTCAGCATTTGTGCTCTAAAAATGTAATTACCATCTCAAGAAGCAAATCCAGCCCACCAACAAACACAGCAGAATGGCAGGGGGCAGCTCATGGCTGTAAGCTGCAGTACGTGGATGCTAATGTTGTTCTGGAATGGAAGTTTTTTTAGAAAAGGAGAGGGGAAAAATCAACAAATAAGCCCTGAAAGTCAAGAGTATTTATCATTCAAGTCAAAAAACAATAGACTGCCCAGCAGGGACATTTAGACAGAAAGAGTGTGACACACAGAACTTACACATTGCTGCAGGTTCCACTGCGGGGCCCTATGGCATTGATTTGATTAAATAAGAGCTGTAGGGGTATGGAGAACTGCTGCTTAAATTTTCAGTAAAATATCCTTGCCAGCCTTCATTGATATAAAAATAAAGGACTGACTGGGTCCATATGACCTAATTCTATTCTTCTTTGCACCAGCAGACGAAGGAATTGCCTTCTGGAGGTTAATGGCTTTAGACTTGCATGTAAATGAGGGGAAAATCTGATCTTAAATCTCAAGGAAGCAAAAAGTCGTGACAGGATTTAGCACAGACCTCTTCCACAGGGGCTGGCAGGGAGGGATTGTGCAATTAGAGGAGCCTTTAGCAGTGCCATTCATTCTGCAGTTGTCCTCCTATTTCAGTGAGGGTGAGGATTTGAAGAGGAGGAAAGAGGTGGCAGAGTGGTTTTGGATGGGGCTCTGTGAAGGACTGGCCCAGATCCTTCCTGGTGGTGTTTGTGTTGCCCCTTCCAGACAATTTTTCAGGCCAAGTTCCCTGACTGTCTATGCTGACTCACCTTGGGGAGCACCTGGGCCATGTGGGAATATCCTGAGGGGAATCATGGGGAGCCTGGGCAGCAGTGAGCTCCTGTTATAAACGACAGTTCTCCAATATTCCGTTTTAGAGGTTTATTGGAAAATGACAAAATGAGATCGAAAAGAGACAATTCCCACAATCAAACGGCAGCTCTGAGCCCGGGTTTCGAGCTGCTGGGTGAACTCAGACCCCAGCCTCTATTGCACTGGGTCCCCCATAGTTCACACCAACCATCTCTCAAGGTTAGTTTTTATAAGGTTTTTAGGTCCTGAGGCTAGTTTTCTGTCCAGTCTGAATATGCAGATGGGATTTCTGTCCACCTGGAGTGAGAGTAGAATAGAATTCTGGGAAATCTGGTCACATCTCTGGATCTGTCCATGAATTATTCCTGAAGTCTTCACCAAACTTGTCCATGAATTATTCTTGAAGCTCCCTCCAGACGAACATGTCTTGGTTTCTGGGTTTGGTTTCAGCGAGTGTCAGAATTCCAGGAAGATGGAGTGATTGGATTTTCTGAGAGCTGAATCGGTTCTGATGGGCACTAGTGATTGTTATCTGTCATCTGGCTCCTCTTTGGTATGGTTTACCCCTCACTGACATGAGGATTCTATTGACATGAGTTCTATTGTTCTATCAGCAGGTCAGTTGCCTACCCCCCCTTGTTGGCTTCTGTACAAGGGGGTACCTTTTGGCACATTTATTTAATAAAAACTCAAATCAAATCATATAAGTATAACAGTAATAAAAACTCGAATTAAATTACATATTTATAACAGCTCTTCAGTGACAGCTCTGGCTTTCTGAGACCCCAAACACACACCCCACAACGTGGTGCAGTGGAGCAGGTGATGGCATGACCTTATTCACTCATTGGCAGACCTTTCAAAACCTTATCAAGCTGGAAGACCAGGAGCCTGCTCTCCCAGGAAGGAATTCTATGCTGGACCTGCAGGAACACATCCAGGTTTAGTTGTGCCCCTGTGCTGATGAGGAAAGAGCAACGTGGGCAGACAGGACCAGCCACACTGCCCATCCTCACCTTCAGCTTCCCAAAGTTAGATGTCCCAGACTGGATTTTTGCTGGTTTCTCTTTGCTTGGCTCTCTCACTCTGCCCCTGGCTGGTGGCACTGTGCCACCTCTGGGTGAGCACCAGGGCTGCTCCCTACATGCAGAGCTCACAGATTCCTGCAGGCAGGGCAGGCTCTGGTGTCCAGGAGATGCAAACCCTGCCTTGTGCTGTCCTGCACCTCTCTGTCACCTGGGTGAGCCCAAACACAAACCAGGGAGGCTGAACAGCTACTTTGAACTTTGGAATCAGGGAGAAGTGCTGTAATTTTCCTGTTCAAAGGGCAGAGAAAACAACAGCATGTTTGCCATGGATATCAGATATCTGAAAAATCAAATGCAGCCCTAGTGTAGCTTTGTGGGCTTCAGCAAAATTAGCCTGGGATCAATGGGAGGCAGGAGCTCAAAAGTTTTCAGGTGGGAGCTCTTAAGGGCACACCTGTTTGCCCCCTGTGGAGTGGATAAAGGGTTTCTGATTTTTTCTCATCTGCAAGCTCAAAGGTGGTCTGGGGCCGGTATCCATCCATCCATCCATCCATCCATTTCCTGGAAAAGGGGATGCATGAACCTGAGCCCCTGGGATCTGAGTAGCTGAAGAGGCAGTATGAGGGCAATGAGCCTGAAGTGTTTCTCCTCCAAGGGAGGGATGGGATGCAGAGGTGAGACAGGACAGAGAGGAATGTGTTATTAAAGCCTATTCTGTCAGCTGTGCTATGTGGCTTCAGGGTCCCAAGAATGACATTTCCAATGTGAATATTCATTCATTCTTCAGGAGAGAAAAAAAAAGTATTCTGGCATTGCCTACATAGCCTATGATTTTATTTACCTTAATCTGTTACTTCATTTGCTCTCTGTTTGCTGCCTCTCACCTCTTTTGTATGTTTTGCCTCTTGCTTCATTTCTTAATGAAATGTGATTTCCACAGTTTTCTGGCTCCTTCAAATCATCAACAGAAATCTGGCATGGCTTTTTCATAAAGACTTCCTACTAATATACTTGTAAAATAACTTTAATCAATGCTACCTCTTGGGGAATTCCTAAGTAATTGCTAGAATACAACTAATTATTGTGCTGTTACTTTACCATTCAGTCGTTACTCTTCTGTGTAGTCGTAACTTTTGCTAAATATTAGCTCTGATGAGCACCCCTGTTAGGCTGGGTTTTTTCTCAAGAAAATGTGTAATTTACTTAATTAGTTCCATTCATCTGTTTAACTCCTTTGCTGCCACTTTGTTACCACTTTTGAGAACATTTGGCATTTCTAACTTAAAAGCCTAAGGAAGAAGGAGGTGGCTTCATCTTTGTGAGTGCTTACTGCAGGGAAAATGCTCAGTACCCTTTTCCTAAAGGATAAACCCCCAAAATATCAATGTTTTTTGTTTCTCAGGAGGTTCAGAAAAGAGCAGGGTGAATATTATTTTCTGAATATTATTCAGAAAAGCTGAGGGTGGGGGGGGAGGTGTTGAGTGTTGTGGTGGTGAGAATATTTGGGTTTTTTCAAGCTGGTTAAATGCAGAATGTTGCTGGTATTGGTAGCTCTGTTAAAAATTGAGCATAATTTCTTTTTCCTCATACTTTAGACTAGTGGAACCATAGAACAGCTAAGAAGGAACTTTGAAAGATCATCTGGTCCAATCTTCCATGGGAATGGGAGCCTAGATGAGGTTATTTAACACCCTGTCCCCATCTCTGGGGAGGTTGTTCCACTGAGTGATTGGATTTCTAATGCTGAAAAAATTTCTTTCTTACAATGAGATGAAATCTTTTGTCTTGCAGCTTGTAACTGTTGCCCCCTTGTCTTCTCCACGTGGCTCCTTCTGAAGAGGGAGCTTCAGATCTCCCTGTAGCTGCCCTTCAAATAATGAAATACAGGGATAGGGTTCCTCTGGGACCTCTCCAGAGAAAAAAGACTTAACTCTAGTAAAGACAAAGGCAACAAATGTATTAGGACTTCTGCCTTGCCATCATTATGATGTTTCCCTGCCCCATAAGCAATGGATCTTTGTCTTCCCTGTGCTTCCACTTACTGCCCACAGATCTAAGATCCCTTCCTTCTTGTACTTGGCATCCTTGGCCCATTTCCATTCTAGATGAGCGTCAGACTTCCTGTCTAGGAAACTCTTGAAGCTTTAAAGCCATTTAATACCATTCAAAATGTATTTAGCTGTATGAGTTGCAATGTATTACCTTTTTGCTATCAATTTCCGAAGATTCTGTAAAATACACTTTTTTCCCTTCCGCAGTAGCCTTGGCTTTTGCCTGTATGTAGAGGTGGCATGTGCTTAGGCACTGCCACTTGGAGTAGTCAGTGGCAGTTCATTATTGTTACTATTGCAATAATTATATTAGTAAAGCAAAGCCATCACCAAGGTCTGCAACGCCAGCAGAAGCTTCTTGCAATTTATTTAACACTGAGTACTGACAGGTAATAATGTCTTGAAGAAGTGCTCATAAAAGACACTTTCCCCCCTAACCTGGTTAGAAAGGTTCTTATGAAATTATTGCAAGCACTGTATCTTATTCAGATTCTGTAAAATAATACATTCTCCTGTAATGTAGGAGTGTAGGGTTTTTTTTTTTCCCTTATCGAGCCTCTGCTGACCTTTTTAGGATTATTTCCACCTTGGTTGCACATCAATGCACCTGAGCAGCAGCACAAACTACACAATCCCCAGGACTGCCCCATCCCTGGTGTGTTTGGCTCTAGGAGTGGCTGTGTTGGCTTGGCTGACCCAGGAAATCCCTGCTCTCCTATTCCATGCCCTTTCCTACCTTGCTCTCATGTCCTGGTTCAGTGATGCATGACCACGGGCAAGGTGTGCAGACCCAAGGGGCAGGGCATGAGCTGGGAATGTGCTGGGAATTCCATCATCCCAGCACTTCTCTGCTCAGTGATTCATGGGATTGTATTAGTAGCAAACCTGACTGGCATTATCTCCCCATATTTGGGGACAAGGGGGAGAAAAATGCTACTGGGTACATTTGTAGGATAAGAGGAGGGGAGACATTTGTCCTCCTGTGGGACCTCATGGTTACTAATAGCGAAAATAAAAGAATATTGAAATATTGATGAAATCTCTCAGGCACCTAGCATTTTCTGTAGTGCTGTGGAAAACTCTAGGTGGCTTAGTTGTCATCTGTATATGATCTATTGTAAAAAGTCTCCCTTTTAGACATTCTCAATCTCTGCTTAATGAAGAGACAGGCATCATGAGAGCAGTTTGTAACAAATTTATTAGCCAGTCATATGCATTTAATTAATGTATAGCTCTGTATTCTACTTGCAGGCTAAATTAATAAGGAACAGAAACAGATGGATGCTTTTATCTTGCTGAAAATGAAGACACACTTAATTTTCTCTGTTGCTGATGTAACTCCAGATTGATCTGCTGCCAGAGGTTCTGGTGGTAAATTTTGCCTGTGGAACTTTTCAAGGTGTAAAGAGCATTTGGATCAAGCCTGACGCGGAGTGGTGGCACTTCATTTATTCCCTGGGTGAAGAGCCTGCCTCACCTGCCCTCTCTTTTACCTCCAAGTGCTGTTAAAAGTGTTTTCTTAGTATGTGGAGAAAGCTGAACTTGGAAGGCAAGAAGCCAGTCAGGTGTTAGAGCCCGGAAAATGCAGGCTGTGTATGACTGTCTTGGGTTATGTAATCAAAAAAAAAGTGTATTCTATTTCATCTGTTGAAAGCAGCTGGGGAGATTTTTTTTTTTATCCCTTGTAACTCCAGAGGGGTGGGGGGGTGGATGCCTTCTGATAATGGGCCAGCTGTTAAAACCAGGTGGGGCAGTGTTTCTTATCTCTTTCACCACCTGTCCATCCTCCGGGGGATATCTGCTGATAATGGGCCATTAAGGCTCACCAATGACATGACACATTACATCATCCCATTGTGAGATGCTCCACCCAGTGTGGGGGGAGCCAACCGTTCCTACCTGGATAAAAACTGAGACTCAGGAGCACCAGGTATCCATTTTTTCCACTGGATTCCCGGAGGAAGACTGGACCCATCTCGCCACCAATGGACCTTTTCTACAGGATCATCTCTACTCCAACAGAACCACATCTGTTACTCCAGGAGGATTTATTTGGACTGCTTCCAACATCCTGACCAACAGGGTGTCAGGTCATATCCCTGACTCTGTCGGGGTTTTCCAGGACTTTTGTTTGCTTGCTTGCTGGGTTTTTTTGTACTACTACATTTGCATTTTTTAATATTCCTAGTAAAGAACTGTTACTCCTATTCCCATATCTTTCCCTGAAAGTCCCTAATTGCAAAATTATAATAATTTGCAGGGAAGGGGATTTACATTCTCCTTTCCAAGGGAAGCTCTAGCTTTCCCTGGCAGACACCTGTCTTTCCAAACCAAGACAGTTACCTAAATGGTCACCTGCCAAGGCCAGGTGGGGGCTGGCAGGTCAGTCCTGTGCAGGACAGGTCCCATGGGGGTGGCTCCTGTCACCTTAGCAGCTGCACACAGTGACCTTCTCTAATGCCTTGTGTGGTGTCACTGGGGAGTCATTCAGCATCCTACCAGCAGCTTTGATCTGATTGATGCAGCCCAGCAAGGGTTTCCACAGGAATCAGCCATGGGATGTTTGGAGTGTGTGAACCTAACATTAAGTAGCTACAGGTGGCCTTTTGCTGTTAGAAGGGTGAAAAATGTAACTTCATACTGCTGAATCCTCCTGGAGTTGCACACAGTGGGCAACATAATCCCTGAGAATGCATTTGTGTTTTCTTTAGCCTCAAAGTCACCAGTCATCTGTTGTTTTCTCTGTCACCTGCGTGTTAGGATGTTAAAGCAGAAAGGGCAAGGCTCTGCAATTATATTAAAACAAAGCAGAATGAGAGTGTCAGTGTTTTCTATATTATTTATCTAAGGAAGAAGTGTCTCAAAGTGTAGATGACACACCACACCAGCAGAACAAGTGACTTTTAGAAGAGCTGAGCAGATATTTTATTTCTTTCCAGCCTTTCCCACCCAAACCATCTCCCCAAACCAAAACCAACCAAACAACAACAACAAAAATCAAACCAAAAAACCCATCCCAGGAAAATACCCAAACACCAAGTAATGAGTAGTCAAGCCTGCCAAAGAATTGTCACTTGCATAAAAACCATTTTCTCTTAACTTCCCCCCCACCCCGTTTTCACAGTCAAACTCAATTTTTTTTTTTAATGGAAGACTTGAGAAAGCTAGTGTTTTACTTCCCATACACAATATTTGTCATAGTTTGACAGTTTATAAAATGTGTATGTTTGGCTGAAATGGCCTTTTTCTTACAGAAAATTTCCAACCTGTTCAATTTTTAGTTAAGTGGCTCCAGCATGGGAAGCAGTGTGTTATATTTAGTTCTTCTGTCAGGTGCTACTCCTAATGAAGCTGTGCAGTGGGCTATTCGGTCATGAGGCTGAAGTGTTTTTCATGATACAATAAAAAAGGAAGGAAGCATCAAACAACAGGAATAGGAACATTGAGATTTCAGTGAGGGGAAAGGGCAAAATCAGTGGGCCTGGGAATACTGCTAGGCACAGTGCCACCATTAAAATACAAAAGAAAGCATATGGTGAACTGTGACACAATATTCTGTATAATCAGATAATTTAGCAAGATTTAGTGGGTTGCTTTATGGCTGAAGCATGGAATAGAGCAATGATTATTAATCTGTCACTTCCACTGACTTTGACTACACAGGACAATTGCCGCTTGATCTACTCTACAAATCCAGACTGGTCACATTCTCACTTAAACTGTGCTAATTCAGGTTGTCAGAAGCTCAGATTAATTGGTCCTAGGGATGCCCTGCCATGTCTGCTTTCCTCTGACAATGTCTCCTCTACTTAGGGCTGGGAGACAGGTATGGGAACTGCAGTGATGCCTCAGCTCTGCTCCGGGAACCCACAGAGCAAAGGAAGCCTTGGATGACTAAACAAATGCAGCAGTCCCCGCCCCGAGGTGACCCAGATCCATCCTAATGCTGGAAAGGCCTTGGCTGTGGTGAGGAGATGACAGATACCTCCATCTTTTCCACTGGAAGCAACATCTCCAGCATTATGTCCGTGGTTGGATGTAGCTTTGGATATCTCACACGCACACCTCTGGTTGTGTCCTCTGAAGATTTGTGGTTTGAGTCACTGATCAAAAGGTTTTTGCTCTTTTTCTTTGCCATTTCACAGGTTTTCCAAGAAGCCCTTTTGCCGATTTCCACCAAAGATTGTCTATAAAACCTCAAAAATCCCTCCTCCCTCCTTCTTTTCTTCCTGCCTCCTCTTGCCTATTTTCTTCTCCCACTCCTTCTAGGAGCACACTGTGTTCTGCATGGATTTAAAGCCCTGCTATGAGATTTCATGCTTCGAGTTCATTACTGCTTACTCATGAACCAGGCAACAGCTGAGTAATTCACCTTTACAGAGCTCCTGACACCCAGGGGTGACCAAAAGGCTGAGTCTGAGAATGGCATCACTGTCAAGGTGACTTCTGAAGCACCAGAACACTAAATCTGTTTTACTGGCAACACTGAGGGCTATTGCATACAGGGTTTTTGGAGGGGGTGGGGTTTGTGTGGTGGGTGGTTTTGTGTGTGTTTTTGGGGGGTCTTGTTTGTTTGGTTTTTTTGGTTTTGCCTTGAGGCTTATTTTTGGGTTTTTGGTGGCATTTTGTTTGTTTTGTATTTTTTTAATGTAGGCTTCCTGCTACACTACCAAACATTGACTCTTGTCTCAGTTTTTCCCTTTTGAAGTGCCTCCCAAACAGAGTAATTCTCACAGCCAAAACACCATGAGCATTAGCTGCACTGTGAGGATTTTATCCTATAGTTTAAAAAGAAACAGTGTTTGATATCAAGCAAAAAAAATATTTCCTTAACCTTTCTCTGTGGAAACACACAAAAAATTTGCTCTGAATGTATGGCCTGAGACAAAGGTGGGGTAATTCATTCACCTGCCTTGTCTTCAGGGTGCACAATGAATCTGTAGCCAGACAGGCATATTTCTTGCTTGGAACATCCCAGCCACACAAATAAACATGGTTCTCTGTCTGAAAACTGAGAAGTAAATGAAAAGTGCTGAGAGGAGAAGCTGCAGGGTTTAGTAGCTGGGCTGCTAAGTCTGTCTTTTTTTCTTATCCCCTTTATTGATCATGTGTATCTTCAGTAAGTCTCTCCTGCTCTCTCTATCAGTTTTCTTTACTGTCCTATTGCTCCATCTCTGACCCATGAAGCCTTGGTTTTTCTCTGTGTGCTTGATGCAACAGGCTACAGTGAGGCAAGCAAGAGAAATATATGTAGGGCACTCAGAAATGTGTGGTTGCCAAGGGGGCTTAACCTGGCATCTCCTGTGCTTGCAGCCAGCTGTGAGAGTGGTCACTTGCAGATGTGATGACAAAACACTGACCTCCATCCACAGCCATTTCCCCCAAGCACTGGGAATGTCAGACTCTTAAGAGCAGCAGAAAATCTCCCTGTAAAACTGCTGAGCTGTCTGCATGTAGCAGAGCAAAGACTATGACTTGCAATCTCACTGTATTTTGTATATTCTGTGGTTTTGAGTATCCTGGCTGCCCCTCTCCCCTGGATGCTTGCTGTGCTGCACACAGAGATCCTGCTCCTCAGGGGTGCTGCTCAGTCCCTGGGCTGTAAATCCCTGTGTGCCATGCAAGTAACAAGGAATCATCAGATAATCTCTCATGAGGCTAATGGTGCTTCAAATGGCCGTGCAGATTATAGTTCTTAGCAATGCTGAGGTTTTGCTATCCTGAGTATCACCTGCTAATGTTCCCTCCTGTTCGTACTCTGGTGATCACAAAGTGGGCCAGAGCTGGAATTTAATGACATCAGAACTGTAAGGAAATCTTGGGGATATATAAAGTGGAAAACCATTTCCAGATTCTTTACTGCTCCTCTTCCTTCAAGAGGAAGTGTTCAGTACATATTTGGGATAAATGAGAGCTTTGCCAGGCTGGTTGTGATTTTCCTTTCTGGGGAAGCACGGGCGGATTTGCCCTCAGCAGTTCTCTCCCATTATATGCTCAATAACAGACTGAAATAGGTTTAATATAATTGACTTAGCATTGTGGGAGGGTACTTTGCCAAGTAGTGGGAACTGGCTTGTGCCAGCTTAAAAGGTCATTGCTGTGCAAGAGTGTCCCTTCATGCATTATCTGCAAACACGGCCTTTGATCCAGTGTAATTGATTTTAAAGTCTGATAGCTTGCCAAATTGATTTATAATATGAATTACTGATGGGAAAGATTCTTGAATTCAAATGTAAGTGGCAAAACGTCATCAACACAACCGACCTTTGTTTGCAGTCTCTGCCTTCCTTGTGTTTAATTAATGCTTTCCACAGGAACTGGTGGAAGGCCTAGAAGGCAGTTGTGGAAAATAAAGGCACAAGTGGGCACTTTGCCTACTACATCCCTTATAAGAGAAGACAATGTGATGAAAAGCCATTTTAATTAGCAGCAGCTATGGGTCTGTTTCCAGTCTCATACAGGTAATTCTTTATTGTGACTTCATATATTCACTTCATTTATTCCTGAATTACATCCTTTTCACTGCAGTCAAAATTGTACCTAATGTCCTCATGATATAGAGAATCTTTAGACTAGGAAACTACCTAAAAGCACGTAGTAATTTGAAAAAAGAAGAAAAAAAAAAGAAGAAAAAAAGGCAATTTCTCGGAGACTAGAATACAAAGAAGTGATAGAACAGTTGCCTGTATAAGAGTGCAATAAGAATGAAGTCTAGGCAAATGCACGGGGTTGGCTGGTGCTTGCAGGAAGGTCATCTGGTTTACAGGGATCAAGTGAAGATGGAAAAAAGTCTGTAGCACCAGAGAGAATAATTTCATTCTCCACATAGAGCAGCAAATACAAAAAGGGAAGATTTTGCCTTATCTGAATTTCAATAAACCCTGATATGTGGTAGAATGCTGTGCCCTGAGATAATTTTCCTGTGATGGAACAAATTCTTTTTTGTGTGTTTGTCTCTGCATGGTCAGGCTGTTGCCCAAGAGGGTGGTGAGCACGTTTGCCCTGCTTGTAGCTCTGCACCTGAACTTTGAGGGTGAGGGTGACAGGTAACTGCAGATGAACTGGTCCAGCAAGTGAGAAAACAGAGCTGTAACAGTGGGGGGGGACTGCCATGGTCTGCTTTGAAGTTCAGTGCCTTGTCTGCATTGTTGCTCATTATTTCCTTCCCATGAACTGCAATATGCTTAGAGAACCCTTCCAAAACTGGGTCATGCAGGAAGGGCACTGCTTGCTCCTCTGTGCAGGTTGGTTATTTAATTCTGAATGGCATTGAGCAGCATGAAACGGAGAATTATAATGAAATGGAACAATCAAGCAAAAACTTGGGCCCATTTACTTTTGTCATCTTCTATTAGTGTCCTTATTAGTGGTGAGTGCTGCATGAATCCCTTGCTGTCAAAGCCCAAAAGTGACCCTTTTGGTCAGTTTAGTAGCCAAAGGACTGGATTGGCCCAAACCAGAAATATCTTTAAAGTATCATCACTGGCATTGAAAATGGCTCCAGCAGTGATGTGTGGGTCTGCTGTAATTACTAAGCTTAAATTTCCATTCGTGTTTAGTGAAAATAATGATAAAAGAAATCTTTACCAGTCAGTGTGATGGATGTACCTGTTGTTTCATCTCATATCTCAGTAAGGGAGAGGAAAACCTTTGGTTGCAAGCTGTTTTCAGTGGCTGATGGTTCTTGGGCTGAATTGCCAGAGGGCAGAGAATTTGGTATCACAAAGACAAGTTGTAAAGAAAGGAATAATAATAAAAAAAAAAATTGATAAACTGAGACACATGGTCTCTTGTATTCAAAGCCTACCAAAATTTTTTATGCAGGCTGTAATTCAAAGCCACCATCAGATTATTGACAGACTCAGGGACCTGGTTGATAAGGAAATTGGAAAGAAGTAAAATGTTTCACAGGAAATATTCTCGAAGCAGGTGCCTCACTTCTTTCCTGTACAGCATGATTTCCATTTTGATGCTCTCAGCTAACCACATGTCATCTATTGCAAGAAACTTTTGTGACATTCAGAGC
Organism: Acrocephalus scirpaceus scirpaceus; assembly: GCA_910950805.1. Classification (NCBI taxonomy): domain Eukaryota; kingdom Metazoa; phylum Chordata; class Aves; order Passeriformes; family Sylviidae; genus Acrocephalus; species Acrocephalus scirpaceus. The sequence continues at coordinate 110,420,424 of OU383774.1, read as the reverse complement.
AGTCAGGCACATTTGTCTCCAAGCATTTAGCCTGGTTCTGGACTTTAACCACTGACACAGAAATGTTGTGTATTAAAAACTGTCATGTAAGCCATGAAATCCTCATCTGAGATCTTCTAGGAAAGAAAAAATATGTAACAAAGGCTATCTGCTGCAGCCAGGACATGTGCCTCCAGCCAAGAGGATGGCACAGAAGTGTCATTTGAGAAAATAAGGAAAGTTTTTGATGTACCTTGAAGATCTGTGCTGGGGTTTGCCCTCTGAGAGCCATTGAAACTCTGTCCTGTTGCTTCCCAGTCTGTTAAAGTCATCAGAATTAGGGATTTTTCCTCCCTGTTGCCAAACCCAAAGTATTTGTAACAAAATGTACCCAACTAAGAATGCCTTAACCAGCTTCACCATTCGCTGGAGTTGTAGAGAACAATAATCATCTTTTCTAAAGCAATGCACAATTAAGAGAACTTTTCTGCCACACTTCCACTGTTGTGAAGTACACAGTCAGAGAAGAACATTATATCAATTCCCCCTATTTTTATCAATTTTGCTTATCTGCTCTTTAGCAGTAGTAACTGTCTGCCATAAGGACTGCTTTCCTTGCTTTCCTAGGTCTGTAACTCAAAATCTCAATAATTTTTAATTTAGTTTAAATTTTTTCTTCATGAAATTGACTATAGATTTGTGATTTTGAACTCACTTTAGTGCTTTCAGTTTTACTCGAAAAACAGAACCCATCTTTTTCTTTTCAGCTAACCAGGTTTGGTCTGAAAAGATAGAGGGAGAAAGAGCTATTAAGAACTGTTAAAAAAATTACCAAAGCAGGACCACTACCTTGGCTGAGACTAGTCAACATTTCCATAAAGATCCAAATGCAATGCAGTTTTCATGTCCTTTTTTAATGCTCTCCTGCTGTCCTCTGCCACATGCTTCCAGAGCAGGAGCAGCATGTATGGTCTGCTGCTGTTAAGTGGAGTCAGTTCAGCCTAAATTACATTGCTTCTAACTCCTGCTTGTTCCACTCTTACAGATATACTGCTCTCAGGATGACTATTCCTATTTTTCTCACTTAATTACAAAAATTAATGCTCCCAAATGCTTCAGGGAGAAAAATCAACACTTTTCAGGAGGCTTCAGAAAGGACAAAAATACCTAGTCCCTTGTTTAGATATACAAGAATTGATTAGAAGTGACAAATTATTAGGTCCAAATAGATATTTATTTGCATCTACATTCTGAAACAGAATCATTTATGCTAAGCCAGACATCATGTTATAGAGGTCGGAAAAGCAGGCATTTATAACCCTGTCACAGGACACACAAATGAATGAAACTCCTAGGTATCTGGGGATGAAGAAACATTAAACAGGTTTTTTCTGGGGCTGAGCCCTCGTGGATCTGTGTTCAGCTTCTCTGAACAGCTGCAGCATCTTGGGGCTGCTGTGATGTGTCCAGGCAAGTGGCAACAGCCAGCATTTGTGGCCTTGGAAGGAGGGAGGTGGTCAGGGCTGATTGATTGTGTCTCTGGAAGGCAATAGCTGTGGTTCTGGACATCACACAAGTTTCCTAAAACAAGAATAATTTCCATTTTCTTTTTTGCCCCTTCTACAAAAGTTTTTTCTTTGAAGGTCCTTCTGCTTAAACAATTGTTTGCACAGCAGGGAACATTGGTTTTTTTGTGGGCCCAGACTCTTTTACTTCCTCTGGATGGATCTGGGTTTGATGTCTGTGTTTCTGATGAAGTCCATAAGAAATTGGATGTGGCCTTTCTTTCTTCCAGTGGGTGCCTGGCAGAAGTAAAATCCATGGACTCTGCACAACACAAAGGAGCTGTGCACCAGCCTGGACACACTTCCAGCCCAGCAGGCAATAACAATGCATTTGCTGTGCTTCATCTATCCTTGGATTTCACAGTGATTGACAGCTTGTAGCTGCCATCTGTTAGTGGGAAATCTAGCTATTACAAGAAAGCAATTTACTCACAGAATTTGAAAGGAAATTCTACCCTACCGCTTTCATTGTTAACATGCAAAACACTGACATAGTCAAAAATGTGGTAGCCATCACTTTAGGAATTCCTTTTGTATCCCTTCATGGATACATGCATCTGCCCCCAGGCTCTTGCACAGAACTGTTTGAAAAATGCTGCTGTGAGGTGTTAGTGGGTGGGGCTTCATCCAGCTGTTGAGGAATAACACAAATGAAATTCCCTTTTAAGAAAAAATGTGAATTTGGGGATGGTCATAAAAAAGTCCATTTTGTGACTGATGTCATAAGCTTTTTTTTCCCATCCATTCACAATCAAGATGAAGAAAGATTTTTAACACTTGGATGATATCTTTCTCTAAAAAGCCCTTTGTACCTCTGGGTGGGTGTGAGCTTATACACAGCTATGATGACCTCTTCAAAGTGGCCTCCAATTTTAGGAAGAGTTTCTGGAGTACTGATGCTTTATCAATCTGGGACTTAAGGAATCCCTAGAACATCTTTGGAATGTTGAGAGGTCGGAAGGTCAGCTCTGAAGTTGGCCAACGTGTGTTCCTGTGAGCACTGGCCAAGAATATAAAAGGCAGGAACTGTGCAGTGAATGCACAAACCAGCTACAACCCATTTGCAGTTTTCCAGGGATCACAGGGAGAGGGGGAAGAGCTGAACTGGAAAAGACAGGACCAGATAAAAATAACAGAGTTGAGTTAGACCAAAGGAACCCACCTGGTTTGTAGCCCTTTGTTAGGAGCATCCTGGGAAGAGCAGAGGCAGCTTCAAAGAGCAAAAGGCAGAGTGGTGCCAGGGGGAAGTGGAGCCTCCCAGCATCATGGGGGGAGGGAAGAGCTGCAGCAGTGCTGCTGCCAGGGTGCTGGAAGCTGCTTATCCACCATCTGAGAGCCCAGCCACTGATCACCAGTGTTGGCTTTGCTTATTAGAAGCAGCATTTCAGGGCAAGATTACAGAAGTGTCGCAGCTGAATGGTTCTGTCAAAAATTACTGGTTTGTCAAAACCAACAGACTTCATGGAGATTTGTCGGTTCAGAGAAAATTGCTTGGAACTGTAATGAGAAAACTTTGAAGAAATCAGGCAATTTGATTCAATTCTTCAATATGGAATGTTTCAACTTTTCTGTTTCAAAATAAGTTTGCTTCATTTTTTTTTCTTTTTCTTAGTAGTCTATAAAATGTCTGCTAGTTAGACTGAAAAGTTTTAAATCAACAAAATATCTCTGAATGACAAATTCAAGCTTTTTGCTTGAGGTGGTAGCCTTTTTTTCTCTTCCTTTTTATGTCATTGTATTCCAAAATAGAAGAAATGGTAAAATTCTGTGTGGGGAGAGGGGAACCCCACCATCATACATTTTGTCTCTCCTTTTGCTCCAGATCACATATTTGTCACAGACTTGGCATATGACTCTTCATCTGCGACGATTTCCACCACACTATACAGCTTAAAGACACCTGAGAAGATGCAAGCAGGCTTGGAAATATTCTGTGCTCTTTTTCTGTCAGTAAATGTCCCAGTCTGAAACAAAAATAGTTTGGAGTATAAATTCCATGTTTTTATTACAAAGTTTGTATGTAGAATCAATGAATATTCATCTGGGTGCCCCCTTACCAACCTGGAGACAGCTACAATGCCCTGTCAGAGACACAATCTTTAATTCCAGAAGAAAGTAACAGTAAAATAATAAAATTTAAGCTGAAGTGTAAAGGAAGAGCTGTTGAAGTTAGATGACCAAAACTGGTGGGCCAAGGAGTGGGAATTTCTTTCTGTCTGGGAGCAGAAGGAGTCAGACCAGCACATAATCACATCCTCACTGAATGTAAACCTCTCTGGTACCCCGGGTGTGTTTTACGAGCAGGGAAACAATTTGAAGAATATGCTGACCTCATCAATTTAGGAGTATGAAGAGTCAATCCAATTTTAGGGCTGTGCATTCCCAGAGAGTGCAGGAAATTGTATTAACTTTCTACAAGAGCTGTCTCAGGAGCTCTAGTAATAACCAAAACCTTTTACTTGGCATGATGCCATCCCAATTAACAAGAAAAGGCATTGGGAAGAAGTTCTGCAGAAACAAAAACCAGGGATGAAAACTGGCAGCGTTGCAAGGGGAAAGATGCAGAACCACCCACGATGTTGTAGAATTCCCTCTACTTCCAAAACCCCATCTGTGCCTGAGCATGGCACAGGGCAGGAGGGATTCTCACAAGTGCCTGCTCCCTCAATAAATACTGGCAGGTGGAAATTACACTGGGAGTGCAGACACCTGGGATAATATTTGCTGTGCTGCTGAAGGCTTGGTCCTGTGCTAGCAGGATGCAAAATTTAGGGAAATTACCTGATCTGTGCCCTCTGCAGAGGGAAACAAACCCCTTCAATTCCCTGAGCAACCCGGCAGCCACGGCCAGAGCTACCCTGGGGCTGGGACCAGGCACCACACAACAAAATAGTCAACATCACCAGCACTGCTTCTGTGCCCTGTGACACTGCAGAACTGCCACAGGTGTTTTACCCCAGTGAAACAAACTTCCCTGTTTAAATGTTTCACAATGGGGTTGAGTTTCTTGCTAGAGAATGCACTTCAGCTGAGAGAAGCTGTAGGTTACACCAGCTGAAAGTCTTGGCTGAGAGGAGCTTTTTAGTGTAATAAAAAGTTAGTTGCTTCAGTCTTTTTTGTTGTTGTTTTTCAAAGAGAACAGTATTTTAAGTGACATTTGCAAAAGATAGTTTTTTGGTTTTCACTCTACAGATATTGGGATATGACATAATTGGTATTTGTAGTCTCAGTTTTGAAACCAAATTTTCTTTCTAGAGTGCTGGAAGTTTTCAAAACATTTTTTGTTTTAATTTTGAGAAGGGTCTATGTTTTATGGGGGGAAGGAAAACAATTTGAAAGAAAATATATTGACCCTTTTTGTCCTGACCTTCCTGACCACATTCTATTCCCTTTTCTCAGTTATTCATCCACACATTTTGCCATCTTACTAGACAGGGAGAATAAGAAAGACAACTTACCAATAACCTCAGTATTTTTGTAGGCCCATATTTTAGTGTTTACTTTCATTTAATGAAATGAAATTCCGTGAAATTTTTGTTTTCCCTAACTCAGGTATTAAATTTTTCCGTGTCCAACATGGTTCAGGAGCAATATCCTTCATGCCATGCTGTCAGTGGAGTTCCAGAACACTTGGCTTTGCTGTTGCTGGGCTTCAAGTTTCTTCTCCAGGCAAATAGGAAGACTCACAAGAGTAAAAGCAATATATCCTAGCAAAAATGGAAGAAAACAGCAGTAAAAGTTGGGCTGACACGTGGAAAAGTTGGAGCCTTTCGTGTAACTGAAGAAAGTATGAACTGTGTTTGCAGAACCTCTTAAATAAGTGAAAAAGTGGAACTGAGTTGGCCAGGAAGACTAATTGAACTTGGTAGGAAAACAAGACTAAGGAATGTGCACACACTTGCACCAGTAAGTTTGAAGGTTACACAAAGGAGGGAAACAAAGTGCTTATCATAATTCATAATATGAATTACTGTTCAAATACAGCTGGGTGTATTGGTAATGAGCGTAACCAAACCCAAAGGTATCAAAGCAAATGGAGCAAACCAGCTGAGAAGCTGAGCCCTGATCATTCAAGCAAAGAGACCTCTGGGGAGGGCTGAGAGGGGAATTGGCTTTGGGGGTAAAACAGGAACTGAGCTGTGAGAGCAAGAACTTTATACAATGATACAACCAGATAAAAAATGGATTTCCAGTCTCTGACATTTCTGAGTCAGCTGAACTTTGTTCAGATATGGGGACACCACTGGAGCTATAAGATGCTCCAGGTGCCAGCAGTTGTGCTTGCTGCTGTCCTACTCTGTTGAGTGTTGCACGCCTTAATTTGTTTTCATTTCTACTAATGAAAATAAATAGCAATGAGAGAACTCCAGGGAGGGTAGGAAGCAACAGCATTTACGTTTCAAAGCTCTGCAGCCCTGCTCTCTAGCGTGCAGTTGCAGTTCGAGGCAATGTTCATGCCTTGTTAAATAAAAAACAAAGGGTGAAAGAAGAAAACAGTGCTGTTCTACCAGAGAGCACAGATTCCATCTCCTATTCACCACTTTACAGATTCTTTGCAGTCTCTGGCCCCAGGCTACATGAACATGCTCATCTGAATTTTAAATGCAATAGCTGAAACCTTTCTTTCCACCTTGAAAACACTGACAAAAGCAGCACAAAATTCAGGCTGAAGTTGAAAGGTGTGGGAAGTTCCCTAAGAGTTACGGTGTGCTGCCTGCCTAGCAAACAGAAGAGCCACTGAGGCTCCTTTTCTGCTCCTACATCTCCAGAAGAGAATCAGAGCTCGAGCCTGGTGAGTTATTATGGAGGCCCTCGAGTTGTTGAATAGGAGCAATCCAGTGCATTCATCTGGCATCCTCCATCAGCTCCTCCAATTAGCCCCTGAACAGGGATCACTGCAAAACCTCCAACTCTGCTCTTGCTGCTAAGAACGTCACGAGAAGTGGCAATTAAAAGCCTTGTTAGTAATCAGCACAGGGACTGCTGCTTGGTTTGCAGGACTTGGAGGAGCCTGGCAGGCACGAGAGGAACACAGCCCCTGGATAAAGCCTTCCCCTGACGGATGTCACGCCATAGCAGATGCTCAATAATTCATCCCAGAGACAAGCAGCACGCGTGGCTCAGCGTGGAGCCAGCTGTCACCCTTCCCCAAGTTGTGACCTCGCTGGATTTACTGCCTAAGCTGAACTGAGCCCAGTTTATATTTGGCTCTGAAGCTTCTTTATAGAATTCAGAATAATTCAGGGAGCAGTGGTGTGGGTTCAACAGTGAACAATTCCTCCTCAGTTTTGGAGTAATTAATGTTTCGGCATGGAGTTAGGAAGAGACTGGTGGGAGTTGTCCTTCAGAGCAGATATTAGCCCCTTTCTGGGAAAATCCACAGAAAACTTGCTCAAGAAAGAGGTGCAGCACAGGACTTTTAACATATAGTTGTCACTGCTGTTCTCCAAATGCAACAAAAAGCAGAAAAGCAGAAACTGGCTGCTCCACTCCCTGGCTGCACATTACAGCACGACCTGCACAGTGAGGCTGTGGTCAGCCTGAGAAACACATTCTCTGTCTCTGTGAAGCCCCAAGTTTTCCCTCAGTCCACACTGAGGGAAAAAGTCATTTTTTTAACACCTTGTACTTGGATGTGAAAAAGGAGGTAGGAGTAAGGGGAGCTGACCTCCATCATTCTGTGATTCTTATCTGTTTGCACTCCTTCCACATTCACTCCTTCATGCTCTTTCTCCTCCTTCCCTGCTCACTTCCCTTCCCCACACAGTGCTGACATTAGAGATCAGGTAACTCCATCTCAGGAGCAGAGTCAACCCTTCAGAAGTCTTCAGGCTCACCTTCCCATTCTTCCACAGCTCCTGTGCTGACATGACAGTGCACCAGCGTGTCTCAGGGCAGCCTCTGGCCACAAACCTCTGCCTGTTCCACTTCTCCTGCTGAATTTCCAAAGATTTAATAACTACCTCAACTTTCTGGATGAGCAGTTGCTCTTGATGGCAGAATTTAAATCAATTCTACACACAGTAGAGTGAACAGCTGCCCCTGATCACCAGGTGTCTGCACCCCACCCAAATCATGGGATTTCTGTATCAGCCATGTGTGATTAAGTCTTTTCTACCTTACATCTTTTATTTCATGGAAACTGAGTGAAGCCTCCCATCTGTGGAGATAGGACCACCTCAGAAATGTCCTTCCCATGGCTTGGGGATGTGAGGGGAGAGAGTGACTCAGTCAGCATTTGGATCTCATGGAGCTGTCACTGGGTTTGCTGGGAGCTTCTGAAAGAATCAAAAGGGCTTTGGACAAGGCCCTAAGACTGGCACCTGTTGGAGCATCCTGGGGCACAGTGACAAACCACAAGGAGTCAAAAAATCTTTAAGCTTGAAGGTCTAGTGTGATCACAAAACTTTCTCTGTCACACATACAACAGAGAACTGAAGCAGAACTCATGCTCTCTTGCTTTTGGTGTGAAGAACACTCTATTTTGTTCTTTTGGGCAAATAAATATCCTTATTCTTTCTTTTCATAGCATGCTGCCTCATGCGCTGTGCAACAAATGAAAGTGTGTTGGATAGGAAACAGTGCGAGACAGAAAAATTGAATTTTAATGCTTCCTCCTGTTTTGCAAAACTGGTTTCTCGGAAAAATCAGAAATCCTGAAGTGATCTACAACCAAGTTACCCAAGAAACCATCACATTGCCACTGACACCCAGCTGTGCTATCAGAGAGCTGATATCCTACAGACTAGAATGGTTATTCTTATCTGCAGCTAATGTAAATCTCATTTAAATATGCAAACAGATTGGGGAAAAGAGAAGTACTTCAAGGATTTCAAAAACCTGAAGTCTCTCAGCCTACCCCTTGGTAATTTTTTTTCCCATTAGAGATAAAGTCTAGCATCCAGTTTAACCAATATAGAGAAACAAAAAGAGGCTTACATGAATATTATTCACCATCAGAAAAAAGCTGACCTGTCTGGAAAGCTAAAACCATACTCTCAGTGGGAGAAAATGGATACAGAAAAAAAAGCAGCTGGGCATGAACTTTGCAGCAGTTTTACTCCAATCCATAGAAAAAGTTGCTGAAAATGTGGGTTTGCTCAGTGTACACAAGGCTGTGATATTCACAGTGCTGAGAACCTGAAGTTGACCTTTAACATTATTGAGCAATTTGGTAATGACTCCTCTGGACACCAGGAGCTCTTTGGAAGGTCAGGTGAATGTAACCTGTATGACCAGTAAAAAAGTTTGGCATGAGTTTTTGAGAAATTAATATTTTGAAAATTATAAACCATTTGAAGTTTTACATTCCTGATGGATTATACTAATTATATATTGAGATCTATCTATCTATATATTTGTATACATACACAAATCAATTACAGCTAAAACATCAATATATGCACAGCTGTACTTTTGTTTTGCATCTTGAGATTTACCTAAGCAGGTGAAACAATTCTTTATTCAGAAAATATTAAACCATTAATCTTTCAACTCAAGTTTGGGGTTTGATTCAAATAAGGGAGGAAAACAGTCCCCAAACCAGCTACTTCTCTTTTTTCGTATTTCTTTCATGCAGATATTTCACTCCACAGGTTTTTTTGACAAGTTTTATTGTGGTACAATGTTTGCAACAAATTTATTAACCCTTTAAACTGAATGGGAGGAGAGAGATAATAGTCGGAAAAGAAATGCATGAGTATCACAACTTATTATCACATGGTGCCATTTGTTTGCAACAGTAAAACTGCAACCCGTAGTGAGAATAACTCAGAGTGACAGAGATGATCAGAGTGTAATGCTACAAAACTGTTTTATCCCTTGGAGTCTGCAGGAGAGAGATCCTAGTGACACACCATGTCATGAATGATAATTATTTTTATGCCACAGAACACCAGTGATTGGAGATATGACCTCTATCACAAAAACACCTGTCTGGGTAAATAATTCTACTCTATTATAAAGAAAGAAGAAAGTGATGAGGTGCTTTCAATCAATTTTTAATTGTACCAACAAAAATGAGTATCTGTCATGGTGATGTGAGGGGAAGGACAAAGATCATCCTATCAAGTTTGTTCACTGGAGAAAAAAATGTGCTTTTAAGTGGTGCTCCATCATTTCTTGCTGAGCCAGCCTGCCTTTGGTGGATGACTGAGAGCTGATCTTTGAAGGGGGAGAAACTCATTATGGGCTGGCCCAGCTCCCTCTGTCAGTACTGATAGCTTCTCACCGAGTTTCATGAAGAACCAGAAACCCTTGGTTTTAAATCCAAATCCAGATGCTTAAGTGTGCTTGAAATTATAATTGTGCTCCTAGTATTCTACTGAACTTCTGCATAATCTTTTGTGTCCTTTTGTGGGTTTTCTATGGTTTTGGTTACTTATGGTGGTGCAAACTAAACTTCAGCCTTTGCAGTGGAGGTTTCTGCTGAGGTCAGGCACCCTGACCTGACTCAGAAAGCCAGGAAGGGAAATAGGCATTTTTATATGGAACATTTCCTCTGACCAGTTTTAGACACCTGATTTAGTCTGAGACAATTCTCATGTGAGACAAAGACATTTTTCCCCACCAAAACCACTAAGAAAGACTAGAAAAGGTGGTTGAAACCTCAGCACGTGCCTTAGTGATGCTTTCATTTGACCAAATGATGCCTCCCGTACCTTAAAATCAAGCAAAAAACGTCCCAGGCTCCCTGCTATAGACTAGATGTGCCTAGGACACAAGATTGCTGCAGACAGACTCAAGCAGGGGCAGCCTGGCTGCATTCTGTGGCCTGTGTAATTAATTTAATTAAGCAGTGGAAGGAGATGAGTGCAGAGAATTGACGAAGGCTGCAAGGTATGGCCATGGCAACCCCCCAGGAGGACCACCCCTGGGGCAGTGCTGGGCAGCCCTTACATTCCTTTACTTCAGCTGTCAGGCTGCCTTTCTTGGGATTCTCCTGGTTTTCTCTGACTGTGGCCATCCGTGAGCCAGTCAGCTTCATTTTTGTACCCATTTCACTCATACCCAAGAGGGAGATGTGATTTTTCTTACAGAGGATACCTGTGCTTGCAAGGATGAACTTCTTCAGTTTGAATTACTTTTGCTTTGAGAGTAAATCAAGGAGTTTTACTTCAGAGAAAGAGTTGGAGCTGTTTGAGCCCATTTTTCAGCAGCTGCAGGTAACAATGATCTCTTCAAATACAGTGTTGTCTAGAGCATGGAGGAGAGGTAGCTGAGGAGACAGGGAAGAAAGGATCTTCTTGAGAGTGCAGAAGGAATTAATCTGGCTTCATGTTTTGATGATGATATGAGTCCTTTTCAACATCTTTTAAGGGTGTTTTATAAAGATTTCAGTATTTCTATTTAGTGCTGGGTGCTAAAACAAATCCATGTGATTTAAGATTTTCTACTTTCCCTCTTAGTTAATCTTCTCCTGTTCATCTTTTCTTTTGGCTTTCACTGACTGTGTACTCTTTCCCTTTATTACTTTGCCTCCTGGGAATTTAAAATACAAATACTTACTTCTTTCAGTAAACTCTTACTCCCACTTCAAGCACCTTCCCAGAGCAGGAGAACGTACAAGGAGCTAATGACACATCCTGTTTCTGTGGCACCCAGTCTTATTGAAGGAGGGATTGATACCTTTAGGAAGGGGAGCATTTGTGTCTCAACAGTGTCTGATAGTCAAAGAAAAATGAATGCAACTTGTTCAAACACTTGTTATTTCCAACTCTTTGAAAATGTATTATCCCCAGTAGGTTGAAGGAAAGTATTGAACTGGCATTTTGTTAGATTTTATGTATGCATTTTGTGGAAGTTAATAAAACAGCTTCTCTTAAGAGTCAACATAAGGCCTCTAGAAAATGTAATTGGGAAAGGATCAGAACAATTGATGAAGTTAAAAACCAAAAATGCAGCAGAGCAGCAAGCTCAGGCATGCCTTGTAAGCAGAGCCTTTTGGGCATAGCTGCAAGGCAGATTCCAGACAAAAAGGTGCAGAAAACCTGAGAAGTTTTATTTCTGGAACAATCTGCAACCATGAACAGACCTCAGAGGCTGCTCCTTGGCTTGCTCCACAATCCTGGGGTCATTTCTCCCCCAGCACTTGGTGGTCCTCCCAGGAAGGACACAGAAAGTTAGGAATGGAGCAGGACTACACCCTGGCTCCTCTTTGTTTCCGTGTTCTGGGGACAAGAGAAAGATCATTTTCCTAAGGAAATATTGCCTTTTATATGCAGAGAGCCAGGATTTTCCATCTCTCATATAAAATTAACTATATGACCTTTCTTTTTCACACTGCTCCATGTTCTTCTGGGTAGGAAGTCTGCATTTTATCTTGCAAATGTTTCTTATGAGCACTGTGAGCAAATCCAAATAAGAAGTCCAGGTCTCTTCCCCAACAGGTTTTAGCTGCATTAAAAAACCCCAAACAAACAAACAAAAAAAGGCCCAACACTTTGGGAATGTTTCTTTTAAGCATCAGGGTAAAAAAAAAAAAAAAAAAAAAAAAAAAAAAAAAAAAAAAAAAAAAAAAAAAGAGAGAGAGATGATAATAGTTGTGGGAATTTTCTACACAATTCAAAAGAATGTGGACTGGTTTTTTTTGGTGGATCATGATATAATGTTTGCACCCACGTGTCCTCCTTGGGAGAAGACAGAGAACAAACTGTGCAGGTGTAGGGTGTGTTGTTAATGAGGTGCTGGAGGGCACTTGGGCACAAAGGGTCTGTTGGAAGAATCTGAACGGAACAGAGGAGAACTTAATGTGTGACCAAGAGAGGGATCCTGGAGCAGATATCCTCCTGCAGCGAGCTATAACAAGGCTATAATATCAATAATCTGCATGTTAATGAGTCAGAAATCTTCAGATTAAAGCTTTCCCAAGTGAGCTGTGAGACAGCTTTATTGCTATCAAGTAGGACAGTTTTCTAAATACTCATTGGTAGTTTTTTTTCCCTCTATCTCAATCATTTCGAGGTCAGGACCTCGAAATGAATCCTTTTTTCCAGAAAGAGAAAAAAAGTGACTTTTATATTTATTTTTTGTGTTGTTGCCATCATAATCTTCACTGTTATGAGGATTTCTGTATCTATGGAAAGGCAAAAAAAAAAAAAAGGCAATGTAGAGCTAAGTATTAAAGGTCAATGCCGAATTTTGAAGTTACTTCTAAGCTTCACATTTTTTCTTTCATGCTGTAACAAACAAAAAAACCTCTGAATGCTTTGAAAAACAAAACCATGTCCAATTGTGCATTTTCTCACTGTAAAAGTTAGGTTTTCCATTCTAATCTCTTTCTGATTAGCAATGACCAGGGAGTCTTAAGCATCAAAATTTAATTTTCAGGATGAGAATATTCTTGAAGATACAGCGGGAAAATTTCATTTTCAAAACCCCACATCATTCCTCAAAGAAGTCACAGATTTCATGACTGCATTCTAGGCAGTGGTAATGGTGTGCCCTGGGCTTGGACACAGAACATATGTAAATATAACAATCTATGTCCAAAGTGTCCCAATCTCAATAGTCAAAGTGGACAGAGTATATGTTTGTTCCTTACCATTTAATGGTACTAATGAAGTTTAGAAAGCAGATGTAGAGCTTATTTCAACTGGTGGGGCAGTTAGGGTCTTTGTATGACTGGGATGCATAAAACCCACCCTGGAGCTTCCAATAGCTGATTATTTTACCCCAGGTTTAGGATACTGTTCACACACTGTCCCTGGGTTTGGTGCCACCTCCAGGGAATATTCAAGACCTGAGGACTCCATGCTGAGGGGTGAATTTGCCATCATCTACCAGCAAATGCACAAGACCAGCACTTACACCCATCCTCTCTGCAACTGCCTGTCTTCCAAAACTGCTCACTGGAGCCCTGAATCCTGGCTGTGGTCACAGATGGAATACATCCCAGCTCTGTTTCTTAACCACAGGTATTGGATTAGCACTTCCCATTGTTTTTTTGTCTTTGTACTCCAAGTAACCAAGAAGGAGCACAGTTAATTAATGTCTCTGTACTCAAAGTAACCAAGCACAGTTAATTATTTTTTAAGGCTCATTACAATAGCAATTCCAATTCTTTTCAGTCAAGCAATACAACCAAGGAGTGAAAGCCGAAAATTCTCATTTTTTCTTATTCACAAAGCTCGAACTCTGCTTCCTTAGCAACCCTTTGTGAGCTGTGAACTTGGTGAGGCAGTAGAAATGTAGTTCTGTTCTTGTACTGTTAGAGGATTTCAAACCTGTGTGTGAGACTTTTTTACCTGTCTAGCCTCTAGTAAAATAAACTGGAGTGATACAACCCCTTAGAATGGAAAAACCAGTAACATCTGGATAACTTGAATACAGTGTACTGTGTCTGCAGTTTTCTACAAACTTTAGCAATCTGTTGCATTTAATGGGCTGTGTAACAATTTCTCCTCTCAGAAGTATATTGGAAGTGCAAAAGATCTCTCACATCTTAGTTAAGTATCTAAAATACTCAGACATAATTAGGAAAAAAACCCCTGTGCTATGTGAAATAAGAAGGCTGCATCACAAGAAGAGGAAAACTTCATTATTGGCCCAAATTATCTCTTAAAAGGAAATTTCAGAAAGACTAAATATGACATTAATTTAGATCACACACTTTGCTCTTCTAGTATTACCCCAGAAATACCTACCTACATAACCTAAGTGATATAAAAATAAAGCAAAACTTGCATCTAGATTGTCTGGTACCAATGTGTCATGAGCCCATGTGGGACAGCAGTGTGAGGTCAGATCTGGAAGCCCAGGAGCCCTCCCAAAGTGACACATGCAGCAAATATTTGCCTGCAGCCTGAAGATGAGGCAAGTTTTCATGGCAGTGCAAGCATGGAGATGTACTGAAGGCACAGACTGGCCAGGATAGATGTGTCCTGACCTCTCAGGCTTGAGCTTCAGGGGGGTTACCTTCAACTCCTGCCACATTTCTAGTGAAAGCTGGAACAGTTTATTTTTGTCCCTGGAAATACGGAAAAAAATCTGACTTGCCTGTCTGTCAAGGCCAGGTTGGATGTGGCTCTGAGCAACCTGGTCTAGTGGAAGATGTCCCTGCCCATGACAGGGGGGTTGGAACTGGGTGGGATTTAAGGTCCTTTTCAAACCCAGGGCATTCTATGACTCCGTGACTGATGAACTTTATTTTCTACCTTATTTTCTACCTTCTTCTGCTCCAAGATCTGCCTACAGAGGCATCCAGGGTACAGCATGCCCCAGTGGTTTAAAAGTTTCCATAGAGATGATGTTACCTGGATCCAAAATAGTGTCAGTGTGACCTCTGGAGCTTTCCTGCCCTCCAGCCCTTCCACTTGTTCAGGTTTTGGGGCAGGGATGCCAGCCAGGGGAGATGAATGCAGCTCCCCTTTGAAATAAAGCATTCAGGCCATTAAATCCCCGTAGTGGCTGGCTCTGCTCTGCATGCCTTTGTACAGTGCTGTCAAAGGCACCGAGCAGCAGGGGTAACTGCCTCCTTGTCATGTGAGCTGACAAAGACATAATGGTACAAAATAGCTTTTCCTCTTCCATTTTATGTGATAAAGGTAAAGCCCCTTTGCTGACAGCCCCCCTACCTGATCTGTATTGTGGCTAATTTACTATTTCTATCACAGTAATGTGCTGGCTCTGCGAGAGATTGATGCTCTGTATGCAAAGTGCTCCTTGTAAATAGAACAACAAAGAGACATTCTGCAAGCACTTAAAGGTAGTAGTAAATGCTCTCTACTCCACGTTACTCGGTGCATTTTACTCACATTTATCTACCACGTTTCAGTCGTTAATGTCTCCAGCACTGCAAAAGTTTAGGAATGGATTTCCATGTTTCTCCTCTTCCTCTAAGCCTTTACAATAAGTTTGATTCCTCTCCAGTATTTAAAACTGCCCATAGGGAAAGGTGAAGCTTCTGTCTGGGGTCTTTGAACAGCATGAGGATGCCTTGCCTCACCATCCCATGCATAGCAGGAAAAAGAAGGACTATCACTGTCTTAATTTTTTTTTTTTAGTGTCATCCTCCCCTAAAGGCCATAGTTGTTAACCTGTGAATCTTGGCACTTGAACAGATCTCCCTCCTCCAGCTTCAGATAATCCAAGTTTCTTAAAGTTTTGAAAGAGATTTGGGACTACAATCATCCGACACATGTGGAAACCCCAGGAGATTCTTGCAGAAATGACCTTTCTGGACACCAATTAAACTCAGATTCCCTTTCTTTCAACTATATTGAGTTCCTATTTTTTTTCAGTTCTTCTCAAAGCTCAGCTTTGTAGTGTGTCTCCCCAGCCTGGGAGCAGGCAGGGCTCCTCTGCTCTGCCTGAACAAGTCAGTTCTGCTCAAGCAGCCCTGGGTCAAAGGTAAGAGCTCAGTAACTCTTCCCATCTCTTTCAGTCACAACAGGTTAACAAGGCCATGCAGACTGCCTCCATCTCCTAAGCCACGGGCTGGGCACAGCCTTAAAATGTGAGTTATGATTCATAAAGCCATTACTAAGAGCTCGTAATTTCAAGTACACAGCTGCTTTGTGCAGAGGGGAGGTATGGAAAATAAATGTATGTTTTCCAAGAGAGCACAGAAAAAAGATAATTGGCAAGTCAGTCATGGCATGGTTCAAACAAAGGCTACCCTTCTGTGGCTGGCTTTGAATTTGCTGTAGATAGTGAGTTTGTTTTACACACACACACACACACAAAAAAAAAAAAAAAAAAAAAGAAGAAGAAGAAAGGAAAAAAGGTAAAGTAACATTCTTCAGTCTAATTAAGGACATATTTTGTGGTCAAAATGGAAGCCTATTTACAGCTGCTACATAAATGCGTAATGTGAAAAATTTCTCTCTTCATTTGCAATTTGTACAGAACAAGCTCAGTGCAGGGTAGGGTTCTTAAGGGTGCCTGGAGGGAGGCTGAGGTGAGACAGAGCTGCCTGACTCCAGAACTGAGATGCCAAACCCCTTACTTAAACTGTGGGGTTAAAATCCTAAAAAACAGTTTGCATATGGACCTTCAAGTTCCAGGCATTTGGCACTCGGCACTCTGTGTGACCCAGAACAGACCCAGACAGCACCAAATCTTTTAGCACCCTACTTATGCCCAAGCCTAATAACAGCCCACTGCAGTGTCCAAGCTCTGCTGGCAGCAGTGCCCTGTGGGGACAGATGTCCTTATCAGACTTCCTACAAAGCCTGAGCAATCTGCTCTAGTGGAAAATGTCTCTGCCCATGGCAGGGGATTGGAACAAGATGATTTTTAAGGTTGTTTCCAATTCAAACCATTCCATGATTCTTTAAAAAGATGGTCACTATGGCTGTTTCTTTTCAAAATGGAAAGTGGGAAAAGTGTTGTCAATTCCCAGCCTTTGCTCTATACAATATTTTACAGGTTAGACTGATCAATATAGGAAATGGAAGAATGTGTTTCAGGTACTCCTTGCACATTAGGTGTCCCTAGATCGATGCTGCACATCTCTCAGGTGTGGAGTAAACTGAGATGTGTTTATTCTCCCTTCCTGAAATCCTGACAGACCACTGATGCTGCAGGAGACAAAATGCTGTTCAGGAGTCTGGATCTAAACCATGACTTGGGCATGTACCTGTAAAGGACAAAGCTTTGTGTCTGCTCCCAAGACCACATCAAATTACTTAAATTACACTTATTTGGGTTCTTATTCTGAGGGTACATTTAAGATGCAGCAACCTGTGCATCCAGTCTCTGCTGACTGAGCTGACTTTGTGAAGATGTCACTTGGACACATTGAAATGCAGCTGTGCTGCAGCCATCACGACCTGCCTTGCCAGTCACTCTGATTTCCCGTGCAGAGCCTGAGATCCTTCCCTCAGATGGCTGGAACAACACACCAGCAATGCCAAGGCTGTGGGTTTGGAGCTGCTGAAGAATGGATATTTCTCTCTTTTGATGCTGGAGACTGCCAGGGCAAAGGACTTTATGTGCCTGGCCTGTGTTTTTCCTTAGCCAGCCTTTTACAGACACTGCTGAAACAGAACAATGAGCTCCACAAAGCTTTGTAACCCCATGAAATGCCATCCTTGTGTGACTCTCCCCATGTGCTGCAGGGAGCACACCTACCTTGGCCTGGGTGAGATTCAGCCCTGGCTCTCAGGCAGTGAAATGCCACACTTTGCAGCAGCTAACTTTTAATCATTTATTTGACTTGATCTTTGTTCAGTCGTGTCTGTAGGGAGAAGCAGATGAAATAACCTGTAATACACTAGAGAGAGCTGCCAGTCAGTTCCCATTTCAAAAAAAAGGATTTATGATCTCTAGCTGCTAACAGCTCCATCACCTTGCCCACTGTCCTATTGTGCAGTTTATACTACCCTGCTCCAAGTTCTCCACTGCAGTTATAATCACTCACACTTGGATCAGGATGAATCTAGCTGCAATGTGTGTCATTATGCTGCAGTATCCAGATTCTGTTTGGGTTTTCTTCTTCTTTTTTCCTTTTTTTTTTTTTTTCTTTCTCACAAGAGCTATTAAAATATGAATTTCAGAGAAAATAGCTCAAAAAGTTGTACTAAACCTGAACCAAACACCAGTCTGAAATTCTTCCTCTCTGATGAATTCCTCCACCAATTGAACTGAACTGAACTGAACTTGAACTGTGGGGTTTTGAGGTCTTCATTGATCCTGAGCCAGACCTGAACAAAGGAAAGAATGAATTTGTGGTTTCTGGCTCAGCAGGATGGACTGGTTAAAAATTAGCATTTCTAACAGGGTCTCCTTTGCTTGGAGACTTTAGGTGCTGGGATCTGTGGGGCAGTCCAGCACCTCAGCTGGTCCATTCCCTCACTCCAGTGTTTGACACAAACTTGTTTCTCTGCCCAGGATCACCCTGCACTGCTCCAGGGGGGATCTGTTCTTCAAGAGGGCTCCAAATGCCTTCATCAATAAAGCTCTGAGGCAGAGCTGGGTCTGCCTCTGCTTTCTGGTGCCCTGTTCTTCCCGTTCCCTCCTCTAAGAAGAGGTGTCCCCACTGGAGCACTGCATGGTGCTTAGTGTTTAAACCTGAGCATCCCTGATGAGTGTGTGCAAAACTGGGTGCCCAGGGCTGTTTCTGCCACACATTTTGGTTTTTTTGCCCAAGCTCTGGCAATTCTTGCACGCCTACTATGCTCTGACTTCTTCCTTCAACATGCCAGATTTAGAGTGATGAAGGAGTGGGGATGTGCTGGGAATGTGAGATAGGAACAGAGGCTAAAACTTGACTTTCTCTACTGGTTTACTCCATCATATGATCCCATCCATTCGTAAATGTTGTTTTTCTCAGTTTTGACTGGTTTCTAAACCCTGTTAGCTCTCAAGCAGCTTTAGTTTTATCTCAGCCCATTGTGGCAGGGAGCAGGAAAATGTGGTGGTTTGTTTCCCTGGAAATGCTCTTTTGCTGTTCTCTTCAGGCATTAATATTATGTGTTACAGCTGTTTAAAAATTCAGTGGTAATTATGCACTCCAGCAGAGATGACTTCATCAGGATGAGGGTAGAATGCTCCTTTTTTAGCTCATGTCAGGGCAGGGAGATCTCTCCCACATCACATTTATTCTGGGAATACAGCTGCAGCCAGGCCAGGGCTGCACCTACACCTGGCCCTGGCTCAAGACAGCACTGGCCCTTCATCAGAAGGGATGAACTGCAGTTCCTTCACAAGCCCAACTGTACTTTTGAATTTAAGCATTTCCAGTTATAAATTCAGCAAGAGGATTACTAAATGGCCGTAGCAGTCTTTTCTACCATAATTTCTTCAAAAATTCACTCATATAAGTCCAGAATTGATGACATTGCAGTATAGATCCACTCATTTATTACCCTATTATTAACTCCTAACTGCTTTCAAAGAGAGTGGTCCCACTTATTAAGAGAAAAAAAAAGTTTTTATTGCTTTTATCACAAGCAAAAGACCATTAAACATAACAGAAAGGCAGTCTTTCCCCTGTAGACAAACTGATGTGGTACAGACAAATTGTAATGCCTGTGAGGGAAGCCAGTTCACTGCCTAATCCTGGGCTTTAGGCAGCTTGCTGTGATTCATGAATTCACTCCTGCCTTCCAAACCCCATTTGTTTCTTTAATTTTCAAAAGTTTTGAAGAGCCTTTTCCTGCACCAACTAACTGAGATTGCAGGGAGGCATTGATTTCCTCCTGTTCCCGTTGGTAAGAAACGTTGATTTAGTCATGCACAAGCATCGTGCTGATGAGGCAGACTGTCAGGTTTAGAGCTCTGCAGAAACCCAGGTCTTTAGCACAAGGAGCCTCCTGATGACTTTAAAATCATATTTTGGATAACAAAACCCTTCCTAGCAAAGCGTGGAGCACACAACCAGTGCTCCTGCCAGTCAGGGTGTGTGCCCCATCTGTGCAAGCTCTGCTCAGTGTGAAGCGCTCAAGAAGAACACACACATGCTGTCACATTTTCAGCATGTTTGCTCAGTCATTCCATCAAACCCCAGCCAGTGGTGGTGGGAATTGGCAGACACCAATCAATTCCTGATTAATATCAGCATTTCCCCTTCCCCCTCCCTTGCTGGACTTCATCACCCAGCTTCAGGGTGTCTGTTACACTGCAGCTCTCACCAGTGAAGTGAGAAAAATATCTGCATGCAGCTGCTGAAAATCTGGTTTATACTGGCACCTCAGTGAACTTGTTGAGCCTTTGCACCATGGCAGGGGCACAGACACAATGCCCATTTTGAGGTCACCATTCAGTGATGACAAGCTCTTCCTCAGTACCCCAAAATGCATCTGCTGCCTCCAGGCTTTGCAGTGCCCAGTTGCAGCATCCCCAAGCAGAGAGAGTGTAGCAATAGACACAGAAGGCAATAGGGTTAGGGAGTGACCAGACAGGCTCAGCTCATTCCTTACATTTCTATTTTACTGAGTTAATTTTCTCTCTAACTGTTCTGCAGGAGGGCTATTATCAAATCAGCAATTTCTTGGAGGCAGTCACAACAGTTACTATAACTTTCACATTATTTGGGAGACCTCACTGTGCCTGAAAGGGGAGCAGGCAGCCCAATACAAGAGCTCCAGAAGGCTTGGAGAAAAAGGTATTCCTGACTGTTTAGACATTTTCTGGAAGGGAACAGCAGCCTGTCTGCCCTGTTTGCTACAATAATTATTGTATTTAAAATCAATAGATCAGACTTAGGCTGCAGAGAGGCGAAACCAGGCTTCTAGTCCAGCAGCCTGAAATGGGGCAAGTGATGGAGCTTTTAAGTTTGGCAGAAACAGGAAAGTGGCAGCAGCCCACCCCTGACCATCCCTGCACCCAACAGAGCAGGGAGACCCCTCTAGAAAGGGGTGACCCTTTCTCATTTAGCCATCCTGGTCTGTCAGTGAAGGTGTGTAGAGGTTGAACCTGTCTCTTTGTGCAGGCAGCTGAAGGCAATTCAGGCTTTGGCAGAAGCTCTGTGGTGGTTCAGCCCTTCCTCCCCTTGTGCTCCCACTGTCACTGTCCTTTTTCTCCCACTCCATGTGCTGGGTTTATGAATATCATTTTGATGATGAAAATAATTAGGTAGCTAGATAAAAAAGTATGCAAATCTGACATAAGCAGTGGGGCATTGGGAAAATTGAAGCGGATGAAGGGCAGGCGAGACCCTGCTGGGTCCCTCATCCCTCCTTGTCTTTGCTTTGGCGTGGCAGAGCTGCCAGCTGGGACTCAGCCTGGATCTGTTCCTCCAGACCTCCTGGCTGCCTGCAGAGTGCTGCAGAGCCGTGGCCAGCTGTGATTACAGCACCTCCTTTCAGCAGCAGGGTATTTATCAGCTGAAGGTTATTAATCCCAGTACTTTGTTATGCTGGGCTTCACAGGCATATTAAATACAACACACGCCATGGACAGGAATGTGGTTTTTTAAAATGGAAGGGAGAAGCAGTTGGACTACATTTTTTGGAAGAAAACAGCTGATTTTCCTCACTCATGTCACAGGTTTTTAATAATTTTATTACTGTGTTCAAAAGAAAGAAGCCCTTAATTGGTGCATGGGCGTACAGCTCCAATAAGCCCAATGCAGTGCTCATGACTCCAGCACTTCTGCCTGGGATTAATTTCAAGCCTGCAGGTGGATCCCTCAATGTCCACAAAGCCTTGAAAATCAACTCAGCCAACTTTAAAATGCAGAGGCTCTTAATAGTGTTGTGAGGAAAAAGAAGGAGCTGGAAGTTGATGAAGCCTGTCTTGTTGAGCCTGGTTGATGTGTGTACTCTGCTCTAACAGCGAGACTAAGCAGAGGGAATGTCAGGCCTGGAGAAGTCATTCTGACAAAGAGTCAGCTCACTTAAAATACAGAATGAAATCCTGAAACTGTTAAAAATCACCATGGCTGGTCCTTACTTTGGGATGCTGTGTATAAACCTCTTATCTCTGCCTGCAGCTTCAACAAGATGTTATTCATAATGACCTCTGAGAACACAGACGTAATAAAAGTCGTGAGACTCTCACTGAAGACAAAGAACAAAATGCACCTATTTATGGAAGGAAAACTTCCATAAGCACGGATGGGAACACTGTGAGCGCCATAAATGTTCAGACTAAATTGTACTAAAACAGATCTCCATATTGTAAGTGACATTTTAAACATACTTCTCCTGAAAAAATTCAAGCAATGAATAGTGGAGCTGAATCAGATGGAGTACAAGGCATCTTGTAGCCAGTGAGTGGTCAAATTTACTGTCTCGCTCCTGATCTTTATTTTATGTTTATTGAAAACTTGACCTGCAATGAATGTGACCTCATGCACTGAAGAAACAAAAAGAGAGAAAAAGGCAGCAAATAGCTTATGAGCCATCCAGGGAAAAAAAGATTTGTTAACATAAAACTTTCATTAAACAACAATGAATAATGAATTTGCTGCTGTTTACACTGAACAATTTCTTAGATGCTGTTTTCCTGTTCCCTGCTGAGGAAAATCAACTTCCATTTTTACCAGAAATGAAGAGTACCAGTCCAGAGGGAGGTCCTGACACACGTTCCCTCTCCCCTCCAGACTGATTTTGAGCCCTGGTTAGTGAAGAGAATAAGGCCATGAGCTGGTTTCTGTTCCCATTACTATGATCAAACCTAGAAAATGTCCCAAAATAGGACCTCAAAGCCCACGTGCCTGGCGTCAAGGTCTTATACTGAGGCCCCAGTCTTAAATTTTTGGTTCCCTGCTTATTTTCTGGTCCCTAAAGTACTTTTTTTTTCTTATCATACCATGCCATAACTTCAACAGGAAAGGTTGGTTAATTTTTGGCAGCTGTGAGAGGACAGGAATCACGGGCACAACCACAGCCTGTTACTGCTGATGGTTCCCTCTCTTTTGAGGGCTCAGATGAGACAGCCTTTGGTTTGAGGGAAGGGAGGTGCATCCCTGGGACTTAGAACCTCCTAAAGGAGATGTGGAATTAAAGTTGCTATGTCTGAAGAGAAAATACAGATTTACCTCTTTCTTTACAGAGATCAGATTCACTGATGAAAGAGGAAAACAACTTGCCCAACAAATATGCTTAAAGAAAAGACCTGCTCCCCATTTACTCAGGAACCCAGTGATTGAAAAAAACTTGCCAAAATATTCACTGTCCCCAGTGTGAGTCCATACAGGAAGACTGAGCCCCTGGAAAAGGCAGGAGTGAGGGAGAGGTCCGTGTAGGTGCTGCTTCCTCTCGCTTTGGTCCAAGAAGCTCCTTATTCTGGGGAGGAGATCCAAAGGGAGCAGGTCTGGGCTCTGCTTTGGAGGAGTTTGCTTTTCTCCGTGGCTGTAGAGCCTGTGTGACATTTCATTGTCACGCCAGGTCACCCCAGGAGAGAAGCAGCCAGGTAGCCTTTCCTAAGGGAAAGCATTATTGAAAATGTCACGGTAACTCCTCGCCGAGCATTTCTTCATTTTATTTGTTTTCACGGAATTTCATTCAATTTTCCTTCCACTTAAAGCATAATAAATATTCAGAGTGATGATATTCTGACTCTCTGGATCAGGTTATTGTTACCAGTCCTCCAATTGCCAGGCTTTGATGGCATCTTTGCACTCCATTAAAAGAAACTCTGATCTGTTCCTTTCACAGCAAGATGACCAAAATATGCTCTATAAGTTCAGACATTAATGAAGATCAGTTTTGAGTTGGAATCAATTAAAATTCAAATTTTTTTCATTTCATTACCATATACTGGCAAATTCAGAGACCTATTGAGCTGCTGTTGCTGAGAAGACCACAGTGATGGTATCTTTAAGCAATTTTGACGGTAAACTGAAGATAACAATACCCTTGCTTTAAGATTCAATCAAATCTCTTGTTAAAAGATCCCTTGGGCTATGACAGATTTATTGGAGAAAAGTTTGAGTTCCTTTTGAGTCATGTGGGAGAGTGAGGCTCATTCAGTTGATTGAGTTAACTTAGTTAATCTGTTAGCTTAATTTCAGCAAGGCTGCATTTCAGAAGCATCAAGAGCCCATGAAAAAGCAATTTCCTCTGTTTCACATATTAAATCACACTGTTCCAAAACAGTAAGAGTCACTGCAATAGGATAACAGCAAATTTTGAATATTTGTTAGAGGGTTTGGGGTTTTCACTAATGAATACACAGACAAGTATCCTTCAGAAACTATTTGTTTTAGAGAAGGGGACAAACAACAGACTGATTTGTCTGACAACATTCAGTCTGCAATGTTAATGCTGGAGTCAGCACCAAAGGGACTTTTCCTTACAAATCACTACAAAGTAAGATTACAAGACAAATCTTGACTTTGTCATGATCATAAGATTGTGTATTCAGCTTAACTAGTGCTGATGTATTTTAATTTTAATGTGTCAGCATTTGGTGAGAAGGCTAATCTAAACATACAGCCTGAAGGCTGGAGCTAGAGAGGAATGGAAGGAGTCTAACAGAGTGATGGGCTCCCAGGAGCAGGAAACCACTCCCAGGTCAGATGTCAGGATCTTCATGGAGTGAGGGGGAGAATCTGTCCCTGAGCCATGGGATGCACTGGTGCTGTGAGATAATAAATAATTAAACAAGTCCAAAGCCAGAAAGAGAAAAGGATAATGATTCCGTAACCAGCAACAAAAACTTTAGCAAGTGAAGTGAAAAACCCTGTTAAGGCAGTCCAAGGAAAAATAATGGGGAAGGTTGTGAGAAGCAATTTGATAAATGTGTGAAACTTCACAGCAACAAAAACTTCAAAGGCATCAGAAGTAATATTTACCACTCTTGGGGAGATCCAGAAGTGAACAAGCTATAAAAGCATCACACGGGGAAGACAAAGTCATTGCAAGGAGGCTGAGTTTTGGGGAAGGTGAATCCCAATGTAAACAGGAATCTGCAAAGCTGGCACCACATCTTCTGCTGCAGCTGGGCACAAAGTAGCAGCAGCTGCTTCTGGAGGGAAGCAAATCCTTTGCTCCTCCTCCAACAGGTAGAACTTTGCCTTGTCCCTGTGCTCTCCACAAAGAGGTAAAGGAGAAACCTGAGACTCTTGTTCTTTAGGGGGTACCTATCCAGAAAACACTTAGCTGGAAAGAACAGTGGATGGTTTGTGTGGAATAAATCAATAATTAACAATAAATAATTTCAAAGAAATGTAAAGGGCCTAAAGGCTTTGGTTTATTCTGAGAATTAAAATAGTTTAGACTCTAGATATCAGAAAAATTATCTTTTTTTTTTTTTTTTTTTTTTTTTTTCAAACCAGGACTACAAGAGATATGTGGGAAATAAAGGGCATCACACCTGGATTTTGCATTGAGCAAACTCAAATTTTTTGTACCAAGCAAACTCACAAAAACTTATATGAAGTATAGATTCACTAGACATGGGGAAAAAAGTGATTTATTGAGGAACAGTCAACACAGATTGAGTGAGGCAAGTCACGACTTACAAATCTATGAGTACTCTGTGAAGGTATAAGAAGTATATGAATAAAGGTGATTCAGCTGATATAGTGTATGAGGGTTTCCAGGAATCTTTCACTATGTTTCATCTGCAAAGGTTCTTAGAGAAACGAAGTTGTCATTTGGAGTTGTTGTCATTCTGAAGCTGTATTTGGCCTCATATGGATTAATAACTGGTTAGAGGATTGGAAAATAGGAAGGACTGATGATGGAGTTTTTCATAGAAGAGAAATATTAACTATGCTGGGATGTCACCATTTCCTTAGAAGGGAGCTTGAAAAGGGGTCTAGGTGGCAAAGTTTGTTGGTAATGCAAAAATACTTAATATAGCCAAATCTAGCTCTGTGAATGACTGCAGAAAGTCTTGGTGTACACTGAGCAGAATTCAGCACTGATATGTGCAGTATAGCGAATCTGAGAAAAAAAAATTCAGCCATGCATATACTGTTCTTGGCTCTGAATTAGCTGTGAGAGTCAAGAAGTAAATCTTGGAGTTGCTTCTGTGAGCTCACTGCTCAGCAATGGTCGAAAGGGCAAACAGGCTGTTAGGAATTATTAGGGAGAAGAATTGAGAGCCAGGCTGAACACACTTTTAACCATCTGTATAAGTGTCTGGTGCAGACATATTCTGAAGACTGCACTCAGGACCAGTCCTTTCCTCATCTCATAAAAAGCAGAGTTGAAAGAGGCATGAGAAAGTTTGATCAGAGAACAGCCTGCACAGGAGGAAAGACCAAACAGACCATGATTGGCTTTGGAAAGAGGCAAAAGGGAGAGGCATATGCTAAAGCAGGATGAAGTCATTACAGGGCTAGAGAAAGGGCATGAGGAATATTCTCTGATGCTGATCACTCAGAAATGAACAGGACTTCAATGCTGAGGCATCAAGCAGCAATTTTGAAACCAACTGGAGGAGGTATTTTTTTCACAGAGTCCATAACTGAGGAAGGCATTTGTTGCTGAGAGAAGCTGCAGAGGCAAAAATGCAAATGGATTCTGGAAGGAATTAGCTAAATTAAGGCAGGTCCATGGATGCTCATTAAACAGGTCAGTCTCTGTATGACCTTCAGCTCAGGAACTCTCCAAGGCACTGACTGCCAGAAAGGTGCTTGGTTAAATATCAGCCTGTGCTTATTATGACCTTCCCCTGTGTATCTCTGACAGGGTACTTTGGGAAACAGGTCCTGGGGCTGCTTGGGCCTTGACCAGGCTGGTCATTATTATATCCTCATGTTAACAAACTATGCAATTAGTGCATGCACTCCTTTGGGAGCAAACTCAGTCCCAGTGAGCACGAATATGTCCTTAATTCAGCAAGTCATGTGCACTGTTCCTGGGCATTTCTAGCACATGTACCCTGTGGAGGCAAGGGTGACTACATCCTATATATGTTTGATGTTATATATGCCACTACACACTCACTGTCTGGTGTCCCAGGAAAGATGTGTACAGTATAACAGTGTAAATGGAAAACTTGCTCCCTGCAGTCAGAACTTCTGTGTGTGCTAAAATGAGAGGCAAGGATACAGAAATGTGGATGGATTATAGTGGATACAGATACACCAGCTGCTTTTACATTTTTTCTGTTTTAAAATGTATCAGCAGACTAAGACAGTTTCTGAAAATTTACAGCTTCCCAACAAGCATCTATTATCAGTTTAACATAAAATCAGTACTTACACAATATGTCAAACTGCTCTGTGGCGTTTACTTATGTTATGCTAATATGTTCCAGAAGAAGGAATCAAGGTATAACAGCAGGTCCTCCCTGGCAGTTGTTCCTCAGGCAAAATTCTAGTGATATTACATGATGGAGGAAATCCCTGAGTAGATGAGCTACATGATAAATCATTGAGAGTGTGAGGAATTACTTGTAGCATTTAGCAATAAAACACAGCACTGTCAGCGTTGTGTAAGACAGAATCTGATTTCAATAGCAGTAATTTAATGTGCAAGAATATCACTCTGTGCTTGTCTGTGTGCTTCGAGGGGGGAAAGAAGGGGATGTGATAAACAGTATTCACACCTGCCAAGAGCAGCTGCTGCTTCTTCTTCTGGAAAAAATCATGCAGAGTGAAGCACATCTCTGTACAATAGCACAGGGATAAGCAGGTATAGGTACAAGTAAGTATTGGAATAAGGGGGCAATAAGGAGGGAAGTGGGAATGCTGAGATGAGCCCAGGATGTTTCACTGCCAGAATTCCAAAAGTCTGGAGTTTTTGGCCATCTTCTTTAATCTCCCTGTGTTTTCTCTGAAAAGAGGAGCTGCCCTGAGGACATCAGAGACAAGGTTTGGCTGAGGAGCAGTCTTGGCAGAAAAGGTTTGGCAGAGGAGTATTTGTATCCTTTTATGCAATTTTCTACCTTTTTGTTTTGGTGTGCATTCTCCTTGTCCTAAAGTAAAGACATAAGGGTTTTCACCACCCCCATAGAAAGCAAAACAATTCATTTCAGGTCGAACAAAAAAATGTCAAGACCCTTACAAATTAAATCATTTCAAAGAAACAAAACTCTTCAATAATAAATATTAATTTTGAGTGATCCCTACTCAGCCAGTGCATCCTTCAAATCCCTGAGGCACAGGTTAGGTAGACCTCAAAGGTAATAGAAGTGTTTTACTGGCCTTCACACAGATCTAGTGATCTGCTCAGATTTCGTACAATCACAGAATCATCTTGGAAAAGACCTCCAAAACCATCCAGTCCAGCCTTTGACTGACCACCCCCTTGTCAACTAAACCACAGCACTAAATCTGACCCAGTTAATTCAAAATTTACTTCCTCTGGCTAAAAGTGCAAAGAGGGGTAAAAAAGATTCCACAGCAGCTATAGGGATTTTCCATGATGGTCACTGACCCATGGAAGCAACAGTTGACATTTTGATTACTTTAACAACTGTATCTCTCTGAGACATGTATGTTTATTATTTAAACCACCAAAGACTAAAAAGCAAAATGGCCTTACAGGCATAGTTTGCATCAGCATCATCACCACCAGAACCAGCAACAGGACATGACTGAATAGGAAGGACTGAATATTCCTTCCACTGGGGAAGAATAACACCTTCCATCCAGGACTTCAGACACTCCATCAATTAGCAGGCAAACACTGCAATTTACAGTAATTCCAAGCAATTCAGTTTACCAGTAATGACTTGTTACTCAAATTAAAACCACAGAACCCCTGCCTTATTAAAGTAAAACTTTAAAGTTCAGCAGACAAAGCCAAACAGACCACAACATCAAAGGCCTTTTGAAGATTAACACATTGACTAAACTACCAGAGATTCATTTAGAAGCAAATGACACAGATGTTCTTTGCATCTCTTTAATATTAAATTTATCAGAGTATGGTCTTCATTTACAATGCTTTCTGTTTCCTAACTTAAGTCTGAAGATGGTTGAATTAATTTTTTGGACAGGATCAAATTTTTTTTTTCAAGGATAAAATTTTGGGGGGTCACAGTCTAGACACATTTAGAGGAAATCTTCTGAATCTCAAATGACTCATTTGAAAAATGTCCTGCAAGAGAGAGTTATGTTTGCTGAGGCATAGATAGAAAAAGCTAGTGAGAACTGTTGCAGCTGTGTTATATAAAAGGAAGAGACAATTTAATGGAAAATTTCATACTTTGCAGAAATTTGATTGCCTATTTTCTCTATGTAGATATCTTATTAGAGCAGCTACAGCTGCTGCACTGAAGGTATATTTTCACTGATGATGATCAGGATGGGAGTGCCAGAGCAGAGTGTGGAATTTAATATTTTATTCTGTTGCAGAATAACAGCAAACATTTACAAATCTCTCAGCTGTTATTTTCCTTTTATTAGACAGGAGTGAGAATTTGCTCCTTATGGCTGCTCTTTTTTGGCCAAGGGACACAGGGTGTTTGTTGATGCCACAGCCTTAACAGGCTGGGTGTAATGGCAAAGAAATCATGAATTAAGTGTCATAATTGTCTGTCTCACCTGCTGGTTTTACTGAATGCAGGATAAACTGATTCCCTTAGCACCAAAAGTGTAGGCTGTCCCATATCATTCTCCCCTTCTTATCTCCCTTCCTCATTAGCATAAAGAAAAAATATTAGATCCCCTTAAAATTACATCGTAATCCTACAAACTGTCTTTTCAAAGATCTCTCTGTTTGTGAGTAGCAGTGGAGGTAAATAGGTCATAAATTCTACATCACAGGATTTCTTAGCTCCATGCCTGTGAGAGTTACTTTGCTTCACAGAGGCCACAATAATTACAGGAGTGCTGTCAAGTGGTTTATGTTCTGCAATTTGGAGTTTATTAGTGTTAAACAGGGTAGTGTTATATACTATTTGTGGTGTACAAAGTCCTGCAGGCTAAACATTGTTGGGCTACAGTGGTTCAATAGCCAAAATAATTTAAAAGTCCTGTCTACATATTCCTGATGGAAGTTTGCTTGGTTTTCACAAAACCAGAATTATTTTAAAGCAAGAGATTTTTAGGGGTGTTTAAAGTGAAGGGTCCTCTTTTCCTTCAAGTCTATGAATAGTTCTTCAGCTGAATCAATCTTGACTATCTCAGTATTTTAAATTTTTCTTAAGTACCCACAGGGTGAGCCCTGTTGCTCCTGAGACCATTGGGTGAATATCCCAGCTGAAATGCACAACAGCTGGAAGCAGATGCTGTTAGCCTGTCTGCAGATGAGTTATTAGCAATTTTGCTAGGCAGAGGTTATTTCTCTCTCTATTCAGGACAATCTAGTGATGCATCATCTAAAGATGACTTTCCTCTAGAGCAGTAGCTTGGAGCACATCCACTGACATTCCACTTTCTGGTTTTGTAAAGGCCTGAAACTTCTTTCTTTTCCCACTGGATTCCATCTTACCCCACTCACAGTCTCAGCAGCTGCAATGCAAGGGGCTCCACAGGCCACCTCAGCCTGGTCTGGAAATATGGCAAGGGATCTTACACCAAACTCTCCAGAGCTGCAGCCTGCCCAGCCAAGCAGGAGGGTGAAAAATCACCTTCAATAGAACAAACTGGTGACAAACACTGGCTTAAGTGTTTCCAGGATCGCAGCAGATATTGAATTACTAACCTTTTTTGTCCTGAGTTCCCACCACAGGTGATGGTACCACTCCAGATGACCCTTGCAGAAAGAGATGAGGTGGCACAGAAGCAGGTGGAGAAATGTTTCTCCAAACACTGTGGTAGGTAAACTTGTTAGTAATTTATTTCCCCTGCCCATAACTCATGAAATCACTAAACTTTAAAATTCATATTTCTGCTAGGTCCAGAGATGGCTTTATTACCACATAAAATTCTGGCAAATAGAAGAGCCACAGTTTAAGCAATGGACTACAGAGTCCAACTTCCCAGCATGATATTTTTTATGAAAAGGAGCTGATTGTGTAGCAATCTTCTTAAGAGAAAGTACCAGCTCCTGTGACTGGGATTTTACTGCAGCATCCTTGGAATTGCAGTTATCTCAGAGCATTTCTGGGAAAGCACTGTCAGCAGCAGGGTCAAAGAGCTGGTTTGAAGCTGTTTTGCTGGTAAGATCTGAGCACAGTTCGCTCTTTTAGCAAGCAGATGCATGGTGGTATGGAGAACCATGTGACAAGCAAGTGAGAAGAAAACAAACAAAACCAAAACATTTCTGCCTCCTGAATGTGTTTCCACTTGGAAATTCAGGGTGCTTAGCAAAATAACTAGAGGAAAACAACAACAACAACAACAAAATACCAACCGAACCAAAACAAACAAAAAAGCCCCCTCAAAACAAACCAAAAAAAAACCCAAAATGAAACAAACAAACAAACAGCAGATCAACACAAGGCCATTACACCAGATAAGTGCAGAGACTGTCCTGTTCCCAACTCCATGGCTTCAGTGGTTTTGAAGCGATAAACAGAGTTTGTACTGTTCCCTGTATTTGGGTGAATTTCAGCCTCAAGGGATCATTTATAATGAGCATCTTATTGGTCAATCCTGTCTTTTCTGCTTGTTCATGGGCAAGACAAAGCAAGAAGCAACTCGTAGTGGATTTGGGTACTGGGACTTGCTGAAGAATCAGAAAGATAAGAACTCTTACCTTATCTTATTATTTAACACACTCAGTCACTCCCCTCCCTGCAGTACCTTCATGATGTCTCAATTTCCCTCTCCAGCTGAACTCTCCCAGTCTGGGAAGGTTAGACAAATCCATGTCCATTCATGCTTTGCTGCTGCTCACAGTGAATGGCCAGACAAGGTCCCCGAGTCTTCACTCTGCTATGATCTCCAAGAATTCCTTCAGCTCCCAGGATCTTTAGCAAAGATATTTTTCATTCCAGGTCCCTCTTTTCTCTCCCTTCTTCTTTTGGGAAACCCTTAGTTTCACTCATCTTTCTACCCATAGCCTCAAGTCCCTGTTTTTCCTAATCTAAATGGTCTGTGCAGAAGCACAATACACAATCAACCTCCTAACTGGTGCCTCTGTCTTCATTAACGAGAGGACTCATGACATGGAAGATTTTTTCAGTCTAGAAACTATCAAAATTCAGAACCAGCCTGAAGATCTAATAAAGAAAAGTTTCACTCAACTCCAGTGGCTCTGAATCTGAAACCAGCAGCTGAAACCAAGTCCCAGAAAAAGTGAATCTCCTTAAAGTCATTGAAATTTTGATTGCCAGCTAGTGTTAGACGTTTTAGTTATTGTGAGGTTAATGGTATCTTGCAAGTTCCAGTGTTTCTGCTTCTTAATAAATGAACTAAATTAGTAAAAATTATCCCTTCCCTGTTTCTGCTGTCCTAAAGAGGTCATGTGTCCTGCCTCCAATTAAATTAACTCCTTTTGATGAAGGTGTACATGATCAGCACCCAAATGAGCTTCATACAAAGCTCAAATGAGCTTCACCTATACAAAGATTTAAGACCACAAGTGGAAGTGTTTACAAATTTCAAAGACACAGTAGTGAACTGCAAAGTCAGACTGGGGACAAGTACAAGCCTACATGGTTAAGAAGCAAGCTAAGTTGGGTTTTGATGCACGATCCTCCTTCAGAGTTTTCTGAGCTCATCCTGTAGATCCCATCTTCACTGAGACTGAACTGAAAATGCTTCTGTCTAAACCTGCTTATCTCAAAGATAAATCACCTGGGTATGCATCCTGTGACTCAAGAGACCAGCATGCTGTCTTGAAAAAATATTTCCCAATATAGCTGGAGGTTCAGAGGAGACAACAGATTTGGTGTGTTCATTGCTGGACTCACATGAGTTCAGATGAGTTCTTACAGACATTGCCACACATACAATCTGTGACATAGCTGTGTTCACAAAGTTCTACCCATGGTGTCCATAGCTGGTGGCATAAAAGGAGCTCAGTTTACTTTTGGTAAAGACAAGGGATAGAAAGAAACAGAAAAAAATGGGAAAGGAAATTATTTCTGGGTGTCCAGACCAGCATTTCCTGAGATTGGTCTCTCCAGTACAACAAATTAACATAACAATAAGGATGATTTTTTCCCCACTGTGTCGTCCTCCTAGTCAGCCAGAAAAATGTAGTAATATCATGTGTTTTTCACAGCTCAGAGTCTCTATTGTTTTCTCCCCTTTTGGTGTTCTCACTGTTGATTGCAGAGTGCTTTAATCAGGTACAAGTGTTGCAGGCTGATGAGCAGCCAAGCCCTGTGCAGGTAGCATTACTGGGTAATACTTATCAGCTCCATGCTATCAGCTAAAACTTCTTTTATTCTCTTTTAAAAGTCAGAGGCTACAAAATGTGAGGCAGGAAAAGGGAAGTGGAAGCAGGGGGCAGTTCTCTTGCTATTGGAGTTTTTAGGTGTATGGCCAAGAGAAAAGCCACACGAGAACAACAGCATGGGAAGAGGCCAAGGCTGTCCCAGCAGCTGTGAGGGAAGGGCAGCCTGCAGGGATGCACAAGGGAGGCCCTCAGCAGGACACAAGGACAGGCACTTTGGGCAGTGAGATAATACCTTGCTGCAGGAAGGAGCATTCCTGGCAGTACCAGCACCCTGGCAAAGTGCTGAGTGGAACCCTTCACCTGATTTCCTCTTCCTATGCTGTGCCTGTTGCATGCCAGTGGGTGGGAAATCCCTCCTGGCAGATGTTTGTGTTGGCAGGACCCTAAGCCTGTCTCCTCCTGTAAGAATCCAAGGTACTGTGCCAGGTGACACTTCTCTGTCACTCCTCCCTGGCAGGTGCTGCAGT
The DNA here is from genome assembly GCA_910950805.1 of Acrocephalus scirpaceus scirpaceus. Classification (NCBI taxonomy): domain Eukaryota; kingdom Metazoa; phylum Chordata; class Aves; order Passeriformes; family Sylviidae; genus Acrocephalus; species Acrocephalus scirpaceus. Next base: position 110,386,830 of record OU383774.1, on the reverse strand, counting down.
GTCCTGAGCTGACACCTGGGGAAGGTGAGCTGGGAGCTCCAGGTGAAATCTACTGAGGGCAGCATGGCCTGGGACAGGACACTGCCCAGAGTCAAGGCCCAGCAGGCTAGCAGAACATTGGTGGGTCCCAGGCAGGTCTGGGGTGTGCAGCACTCCAGGACAGCCCCTGTGCACATGGCAAAAAGGGCAGAGAATGGCTGTGGCTGTGCACAGTGCTCTGCTGTCCCTCCCTTCAGAGGTGGAGGACTGGCGGTACAGACTGGTGATTAACACAGCATTAGGGCAGGATGCTCAGACAGAAATATAGGCCAAAACACCATCAAATATCCTGCATTAAAGAGCTTATAACACATTTCCTGACATATTGATGTAAGCAAAGGTTAATCTTTCCTGGGGTCACTTGCAAGCACTTTCAGAGTTATACCATGCTGATTTTGCAGTCTGCTTTAAGACTACAGGGCTTATATTGGGAAACTGGAAGTCAGCTGACCACTTTGCCTCTGACTACCTCAGGAATAAAGACTTTTGCCTCTTGTCTTTTACCTCCTGACTGTTTTTATGCTTGGAGGACCTGCAGAGAGCTCTGCCTGAAGTCTGTGGGCCCCTCTGAGCAGTCTGCCCAATGTGGTACCATGGGAGGTGCAGGTGGGATAGGAGGAAATCTGTCAGTTTTCTCCAGAAACCTGCACAGCAGGCCAGGTTTGAAGCCCCTGTGTGCTGAACCAAACAGGGCAGGTTCCCACACTCTGCAGTGTTTCATTCTGATGAATCGGCGTTTCTCACTGGGACTTGGCTCCACCAGGAGATTTCCGGCCAGATTTAATCAGGAAGGCTTGAAAGCCATCCAAAACACAGGCCAGGAAAGGATATAACTACAAAAATATAGCAGCTTTTTCACATTTTCTGAATTGTTAGGTAATTACATTTGTTGGAGATATAATTCATGCAAAATTGTTTAGAGTTGTCCCTGCAACGTTTATCAGCTCATGCACAATTATCTTTCTTTCCTTACAGAATCAGACTGTAATCAGTTCTATAAACCCTCTGAGATATTTGTTTGAAGACAATGTGTTTTTGTAGGGAATAAAGATGGTAAAGAAAAGTGTTTTCAAAACTGCAGCCAAAGAGAAAGTCAGTAATCACACAAATGGAAAGTACAGATTATTCTAACCTAGTGAAAATGGATTCATGCAGAGTTAATTTTTTCCTCTTTCCACTTTTTCTTCTTTCTCCCTATATTTTATTTGTCTTGCTAAACTGCACAAAACTCTGCTGCATTGCCATGGCTCAAACTTTCTCTAAGGAGGAGAAGTGATATTGGTTTAACACAACGATTGTATACAAATGCTGTATTACATCAGTACAGTTCAAGTGCTTTGACCTTTTTAATTTTAGTGCAGATGCAGCAGTAAATGCTTTATACTAGTCTGGAGTATGAATAAGGGAGATAGCTGTGACAAACTGCTATGCTGAGATGGCCATGCCCACACCACACTCAGGATTTATTTGTGTGAGCCAGTTGGTAGGAAACATTTCCTGCCTGGCACAGTTACAGTGGTTAAAACCAAGCAAACATTGTCTGTGCATCAGGCCATAAGGATGAAATGTTGTCAAAAGTCTCTGGCTGCTTTGTGCCCCTATAGCAATATATGGTATCCATAAATCTGGCTTAGCAGCCTAATTAATCCGAGCTACAGCAATTTGCATCACTGGGGCTGCTCAGCCGGAGCACAAAGTAAATTCACAGCCTGGAGCTGGCTGCTGCCCCTGCCTGTGCTGTCTCTATCCTTGTGTGACTCCACTGACAGCCCTGCTTTATTCTCAGCTCGCTGTGCCAGGAGAGGAGCTGCTGGGTTTCTCTGCTCCTCAGGCAGATTCCAGCATTTTTCCTCCCTTCCTCCAGAGGGTTGTGAGCACGGTCATGTGCAGAAATTTTCCCTGGACTGATTAAAGCCATCACTGGAAGCTGGGGCTAGGTTCAGTCCCTCTGGTCTCACTCTGTTGTCTCCATGCCCCACCACCTTCCCTTGTCTGCTCTTCTCCCTCTTCCAGGAAGCTTCTGCCTTCAAATGCTGCTGGGGAAACCTGGGTGCAGAGAGCTGGGTTTGGCTGGAGAGTTTGGCTTTGTTTTGACACTCCACCTGTGCTTCTGTCCCTCTGTTATGGGTTCCCCCCACCCAGATCACCCAAACACTAAAACCACTACACTAAATTTGGTAAACAGAATTCAGCGAACGTGAAACCACTACACCGTCCTTGGCTCATCCTGGGCTGCTGAGTGTGCTACCAACCTTCCTCTTTAATGACTCTGGTTGCTCCTCGTGGTGCCCAAGCCTTCTGACAGGCTGCTCTGTGATAAGGAAGTCATCACTCCTTGTGGGTGATCTTTTGGCTCGGGACATCTGTGGGACAGGATGAGCAAGGACAGAGCCACAGCTGTCCCGGATGGCAGTGCTGCAGCAGAGCTTTCTGTGCCTGTCCCCATGCTGCCAGGCCCCCTGGGGGACAGGAGTATTTAAGATTAACACAGCAGTATTTAAGATTAACACAGCAGTAATCTTAATCTATTTTTTCCAGAAATAAAACCGTACAGAGGATTTATTTGCTTGCTGATCTCTAAGATAAAGGGACAGCAGAGTGGCTGTCTAGGCAGCAATGCTAATAAATGGTGTTAGCTGGAAGAGAAGTATTTGGGTGCCTTGGACTGAGAAACCCTAAGCATCAAGGATGTGACTATTGAGGGTTTGAAGTTTGCTTCTTGCTAATGTAGGTGCCATCTGTAAAATGCAGATCTGGATCCTGGGCATGCATTACAAGCTGGGTTGCTCAGACCTCTGCTTGTCTAGAGTTAAAAGTACTACTTAAAGGTATATAGTTAAAGGTACTACTTCGTCCCTGTAAGAGTAAATAAGATGATAGATATCTTCAAATCAGCTCTTAAGATCAGTATTTATACAGTGCCATCAGTGGAGAGCTTTCCTGGAAAATAGTCCTTATGCTCTCTCCAGGGAGACAGCAGTCTGGTGGTATAAAACATAGATTTTTAATTAGTGTTGTTTGGCTTCAGTGAATTACTTGCATCAGAGCTACAAAGTTGAGTGGAGACTTGTAGATTCGAGCTGGACTAAAACTAGACAAAATAAGACAAGAGGACACGTGTTGCAGGGTTAATGAGAATGAAAGATAGTGATTGCAGTAATATAGTCAGAAAGTCACACTCAGTGTATTATCACAGCAAGCAGCACTGGTCTTCCTATTTTTAGGTTCAGTCCTTTGTGAGGGAAGATTAGCTTTTTGCAAAGGGTGTTTTAAGAGAGAATGAGCAGAGAAGTAATGACAGAGTTATGAAAGCAGGTCCAGGCATTAGGCACTGAGGACAAAAAAAAGCCATTAGCAATAGCCAGAGAAGTGGATGAAGGCAGAAGCCAGTGGAAAGGTTTGGAAAAAAACAAATCCAGTCTTGCAAAAACAAACCAAATGTTGGCTTACAATGAATATATGCTTTGGATATGTTTTTGGATATAAAGTAATAACAAAAAAATATTTCATAAGAAGGGACTCCAGGAAGATTCCAGTCTGAGGGTTACAACACAACTTTTGTTACTGCTATTCTTATTTCCAAGATCTCCATCATATGCCTAGAATATTGTCATTATTGTTCCTTTTTCTTTTCCAACAGAATAGTGGACTCAAAGAGCCCCTGAGAAGGGTAGGCATTTCTCGTATTCTTGGTGAAGGATCTGAATTTTGGGGTGAAATAAGAATTTCTGTGTGTAAATTCTGGGTTTTGTGAAAAGGGTATTTTCTGGAGGAAATATTTCAATAGGAAAATTTTGGTTATTTCTAATGGCTTGAAAAGCTTTATGGCTGGTGCAGAGAGCAACAAGAAATGTCTCCAGAGGTCTGGACACCATCAAAGGTGCCCCTGGAGTGAGTTAACCTGCCATGTTCTCTCCAAATCTATGCCTCTCCCCTGAAATGGATTTACCTCTGACTCAAGCAGGGGATAGTCCTGGCACTCCTGTAACTGAACTAAGAATCAGCTCATTTATTTTTAAGTCACATATGCCACCTTGTAATGAGAGGACTCGTGTGACAGTTCAACAATTCCTTGTGAAATTTATCCCTTCACAGCCTTTGATGACTCAATGCACACCTTTCAGCATGAGCCACATCTGCCCACATAATTTACATCTATTTCTGTTGATCTGTACAGTAACAAACATGCCAAGTGTGGCCAAAACAGGTAAAGTCATTACTGGCTCTTGACTGAAACAGGCATTTTCTTTCCTCTGGAATAATGCAGGCAACAGCCCTGGGAACCATTCTTAGAACAAGCATCCTCAGGAGACAGGATGGATCTGACTTTCCTAGAAGTGCTGCACAGGTTTTCTTTGAGGAAAACTTTCATGACATGGTAGCATTTAACATTTTTAAAAAATTAAAGATAGTAACACAGTCTGAAATTAATTTAAATCCTGCCATGAGTAGAATTTTAGCATGCATGAAGTGTAACACCAGCCACTCCCCTAATCACAGTGGGGTGTCCTTATTCTGGTTAAGTACCACTGCGTAGGTGCCATGTGTGGTGGTGCTCAATCAATAAAAAATAGTAACCTATAACTTATATGAGTGTATTAGCCTTATAGCACAGGAGGAAAATGAAAAGGACCAGTGATTCCTCTCCCATAATGAGAGCAGCACAAGCTGGGTGCTGTGAGGGGTGCTGGGTTTAAGTGCAAGCAGCTCGGTTACACTGCAGCTGTCTCAATGACACAAGGTCATCATCCACAGTCCAACTGTACAGGAAATACAGGAGTGTCTGAGGGATCCAGTGCTCCTTCCCATGCCCCCAAATGCTGATATCTATCTAATTGAGCCTCATAACTACATAAAGTTATGCTAATCTGGTTAGTTTCCTGCTCTCCTCCTGCCCTCATCCCTTGATAGTCAAGATCCTCTGTCAAACAGTTTGTTCCCATCATACTCCTGATGCCCTGGGTAGGGAAGAGGTGGCACTGAGAAATCCTCACTGCCCACATTCAGACAGCTTCTTCCTGTGCAAAGGAAACCCTGGATCATCTGGGAGTCTGGTTTTGCAGTAGCTGTCCTTTGATACATCAGCACGAAGGAGATGAACCACAAAGAATTAAGGTTTATTTCTGCATCTTCCCAAAGAGCATCCTTAAGAAACCTCTGTCTACTTTACAGGAAAGAGAAAAAAACCCAACACACACACACACACATACACACGCACACACACACACATATATATATATATGTTGCTACCACCTGCTTTTCATTTCATAAAGTATGGATGGGGCTGAGCTTTCCATGGTCTAAAGCTAAATTTTCAGCACAATCCTGGCAAGAGTTTTAAAACACCTTTGGCGGTGTGGGAAGCAAAAGAACACCAATTGATTTTAAGATCAAAGGCTGAGTTTACAGGGTTGACAAAAAACATTCTCTCCTCATTTATTATCAGCACAAATAAGTCATGCAAATCTCAGAGAGCTGTGATGGGGCCACACACTGATATTCTCCCCAGTGCTTCTCTGCATAGAAGCTACACAATATTTTCCTCCAGTTCAGACAAGCACCACAAATACCAGGTATCCCTTGGGGAGGATGAGAAGCTCACTGGTCTGAGGCAAAAGCGTGTTATGTAATGTATGTGGTAAAATTAATTTTGCTGGGAGATAAGGGAAATGCCATAAATAGCTGACAGACTGCTTGAGAGAGAGAGTGAGTGAGCATTCCTGAGCCTCTCAGAGCTCTGGCTGGCTGTGCCTTTCATCAGCAGAGCCACTGAGGGATATCTGCCATTCCAGAACAGATAACCTTTGCTCCATCAAAATGCTATTATTTTAGCAGTTATGTCTTTAAGTGGTAGATTAGTTAAACCTCATTTTCTTATGTACTCAGACATGGATTGAGGTGGTGCTCCGTGGGTGAAGCAGAACAGAGAGTTCCCCTTCAGCAGACCCCTGCAGTCCCCAGAGATGGTTCAAAGATGAGACGTACTTTACCTGGGTACTTTCTCCACTCTCCTCCTCAGCTGACCATGAATATTTCTCAAAGACCCGGTGTTTGTTCTCCCTGATGGCACCACTACATCACACGCTGCTCAGGGTTGTCAACCCACACCTCCAGTGTGCCCCACACACAGCCAGCAAAGCTCTGGTGGCCCCAGGGACAGTGGGTGCTGCTGGCAGGTCTAATTGCCCACAGAGGTGGTGGCAAGTCTCCACAGCCTGGAGACTGTCAGCCCACCCTGCAGCCCACCCACGTTGCAGAGTATTTCTAGGAAATTATATGATCAAAAAACAGCAAAGAGCTCCTTTTGGTCATCATCTGTTGGTTTATTGTGGTTTGGTGCAACATCTCAGGGTGCATGGCCTTTGAGTTCCTGCCCATTGCCTCTCGTCCCTTTGCTGGGCAGAACCTGGTCCGTCCTCTGATCCCTCCCTGAAGACACTGACACACAGGATGAGGTCACTTCTCGAGGCTGAACAGGCCCAGCTCCCTCAGCCTTTCCTCACTGAGATGCTTCAGTCCCTCCATCATCTTTGTCACCCTCCACTGAACCTGCTCCAGGAGCTCCATGTCTCTCTTGTCCTGAGGAGCCCAGAACTGGACACAGCACTCCAGGTGATCCAGGTGAACCAGGGCTGAGCAGAGAGGCAGGAGATCCCCTCCCTGACCTGCTGGCAGTGCTCTCCCCAATGCACCCCAGGTTCCCATTGACCCTCTTGGCCACAGGGACACGGTGCTGGCTCAGGAACAGCTCATTGTCCACCAGGCCCCCAGGTCCTTCTCCCAGAGCTGCTTCCCAGCAGGTCAGTCCCAGCCTGTCCTGGTGCCTGGGGTTTTTCTTCCCCAGTGCAGGACCCTGCATTTGCCCTTGCTGGATTTCAGGAGATTCTCTGCCCATCTCTCCATCTTGTTGAGGTCCTTCCCAAGGGCTGCACGTCTCTCTAGGGTATTGGCCCCTCCTCCCAGCCTTGTGTTACCAGAGAACTCACTGAGGAGGCATCTGCCCCCACCCAGGTCATTGATGAATAAGTTAAACAGTCCTGGGCCAAGTACTGAACCTTGGGGGCCACCACTGGTGACAGGCCTCCAACTGGACCCTGTGCCACTGATTACCAACCTCTGGGGTCTGCCAGTTCTCAATCCACCTCAGTGTCCCCTCACCCTGTCCTCGCTTCTTGAGTTTGTGAGTGAGGATGGTGTGAGGGACAGTGTCAGAGCCTTGCTGAAGCTGAGGCAGACAACATCCCCTGCTCTCCCCTCATCCATCCAGGAAGTTGTTTTACCGTAGAAGGCATCAGGGTGGTCAAGCATGATTTACCTTTAATGAATCTGTGCTGACTACTGATCACCTTCTAGTCATCCATATGGATAGAGACAGCCTCCACCTTAATTCCCTTTGACCTATGTATCCAAAGCTTTCTACTTTTCTTCTCTCTCTCTTTTTTTTTTTTTTTACCCATCACTGGCACTTTTCCTTGGACAGGGGGAATAAATTATGTGTCATCTTTTGATGGAGATGTGTCAGCTGAAGCTGGTGTGATGTGACTCAGCCTTGTTTCACTTGCAATGAGTACTTCAAGTTTGAAGCAAGCCAGGCCTCCAGAAGTGACAGCCACGTGCATGAACTCACTCCTCCATCCTCCTCTTTCTCCTGGGTGGCAGAGCTGTGTGCCTGTGGTCAGTCCTGGCTGTGCACATCCCAAGGGCACAGGGGTGTGACAACTCCCCTGAACTCAGGCTGTGTGTTTTCCACACCTCCTCTCAGAGGTAACAGCAAGCCCAGAAATCAGGGTGGTGAAATGTGGGGAAGAGGAGATAAAAGAGGGAGGAGGAGTTTGCCCTATGTCTTCTGTTGTGATTTCCTAAATAATATTGACTAAAGAGTGCTTTGTGGCACTGAATTCTAGCACATGATCTCAGCCTTTTCCATGAGTCCCCTGGCACACCTCTGCATCTGTAATTGGTGGGGAAGGCAGAAATGTGATTAAAATGCAAAACCAGGGACATCCCGTTGTTCACAGTTACAGGTTAAATGCTGCAGTTCATCCCTGTTACACAGAGCAGTTCTTTCTTGATACAAATCTTCCCAGAAAGGCCTTGAGGTCAAAATTTACCTGAGAGGAAAGAAGGAAAAGAAGAATGTCCAGAAAACATTCATTAATTCAGACCAGTGTTCTAAACAATAAATATTTCAAAAACAGCCAAAGGTCAAAAACTGCAATAGACCCTGATCAAGGTCACCATTTTCCTCAACATAAATATCCTCTGAACAGAGTCTGATTTTTTTTTTTTTTTGCTTGAGCAAAGATTAATAGAAAGACTTCCATGCAAATATCATTTAGTAAAAGGAAAAAGAGCAGGAAAGCCCCTCAGAGAGTCCAAATTTAAAAGCATTTAAATTGAGCTTAAAGTCATGACCCCTTGAGATAAGTATTTCATCTAGGCTGAGTGACATGTACATTACATACACTGTTTTAATACCCAGAGTGAGAAAAGATCTCCTGAATTCAGCATATATATCACATTTGTGAATGTTGGCTGCTTTGCTTTCATTACACTTCCCTTCCCTGTCAGCACCCCAGCTAAAATAAAGCAACCCCCAGGCAACTTTCACAAACACACAGTGAGAAGATTAAACCACGACAATGTACATTCATATGTGGGGTCAAAGCCAATATTACACAGCTCCATTTACTTTACTTCAATGTGACTCACAAAATATACACAGTAGGATGTGCATATTTGAGGGACTTTGGGAACTTTCTTGAATTAGCTGCAATTATTTGCTCAACACTGGTCCTTGGCATAGAACATGTGAAAGAAGAAGTAGAACTTTTGATAGTAAATCCTCTAATTTATGAAAATAAAGAAACAGAAACCTTCATTCTATTCCCCACTCACTCTCATTTCCAGTAGTTGCAGCTTATCATCACTTTGGAGGAGCTCCCCATTTGTTAAAGATTCCCTGTTTCTAAGTTCCCTTTACTTCTGCAAATGTCCAAGGAAGATGAAAGAACTAAAAGTTAGGCTGATGTTCTCTGAAAGGGCAACCTTCTTTCCCAGTCAATAAATAGAACCTTGAATTCCTCTTCTGACAGCCTTGGAATTGTACCTCCAGCACTAATGCCAAAGCTGTGATTTAAAGTTGTGGCCACGATTCTCTCCTCACTTACAGCACCGCAAATCTTTAATTTCAAGGAAGTCGTCAGAGTGACTTTGGGAGAGAATTGCTGGACTGGCTGTGGACGAGATGAGAGCTGGATCTTGTCCCACAGTCATTTAAAATGTTTCCCCTTGGATTCCAACATTGCATTCTCACATTTATAGTTATGCCCCTATTATACACATCTTCACAGAGGAGCAAATCTGTGAACACCCACAAATGCTTTTGACTCCGTGTGGAAATCTAGAAGTGCAAATCAGCAAGAAACACTGCTGAGTTTTCCTCCCTAACCTGTGACATGCATTTGAAAATGAAGAGGTTATTTTTAATTATAATTGGCATTTTTTCCCCTGGTTGTCCCAGTGAAGGCATTTATCTTGCTAGAAAAGTGGTGCCACTTATAATGTTGCCACAATGGGAGCTCGGTGGGGGAAGCTGTGAACAGGCCTTCAGGGAGCTTCAAAAAGCATCTGTTAGACTGCAAAGTTGAAAGCCAGGCAATTTGACTTTCCCAGTCCTTCTGAGGGTCTCTGACTAAGAGGGAAAGAAGAAGGACCTTCTCCTGTGCCTGCAGCCCATGGGGCTGGGCTTTAAGGACAGCTCTGCTTTAGGTGAGCACCTCCACGCCAGGGTTGCAGCTCCAGTCCAGTGCCCCACGCCCAAACCTTCAAGCTGGGACTTGTTGCAGCCCCATGGCAAGGCATGCTGAAATGTTGTACCTTGCTCTCTCACCCCCACTTCTCCCTGGAAAGAAAATATAGGTTCCAACTTCAGTTCAGGCTCTTGAAACGGGGCCAAGATTTCCCTTGGCAGGCCAGTCTGCTGTTACCATGTGCTATACGTGGCTCTCTCTGCTCGTCCCCTTGCCCTTCCTTACCCCTCACCCTGCACCAGCCCCTGCTAAGTCATCAAATGTGGTTCAGGGATATATGAACATGGTCAGAAAATGCACTAAACTGCAGAAAACACACATTTAAATTAGGAAGTGGCATCAGTTCGGCAGAGTGCAACTCTTTTCCTGGGGATGCAAATATCAGCACAGCAAAGCACTTTCTGAAGCAGACAAGCTATTAATATTTTTAAGGGCTTTGAAAATAAATTTGAGGATTGGGAGAATATGCAGAACTGCAAAAAAACCCCCAACAAACTCCTGTGAAGCTTTCTGCCCTGGGATTGTCCCTGAGTACAGGCACAAGTCCTGTCCCAGCTTTTGCAGTGTCTGCTGAACCAGCCTGTCCAGAGGGGATTTTTAGTGCCAGCCACAGCAGAAGCAGCACCACATTTCTGTTTTTCTCTGCAAATAGCATTTAAACCCTTCTGGTACTTCTATCATGCCACAGGGGGAAAAGTGCCCTTGGTCATCCGATCTGTCAAATTTTAGTAACTATCTCTACCAGGAGTGCAACATTTCCTGTAGGCAACCCGACTGATACAGCATTTCTCTCAGCATTCTCCTGTTGAGACAACTCCTGTGAGCTACAGACATCTCTGGGAAGCCTCAGCTCTCATCACCTGGTATGGAGGAGACAATTACACAATCTCCTCTGGGTTCCTGGAGAGGAGCCTGAGGATGATGAGGGCTGGGAAAACTCAACCAGGACAGCGAAGCCAAAGCCCAGCAGTGAGTCTCGGTGCCATCGGGCCTGGGGAGATCTCCCCAGCAGCTGGAGAGGATGCTGATTGCTTTTGTAAGGACCACCTTGGGAGGAGCTCTGCCTGCTGGTGGGTGATACCAGTGGCTTTTTAAAACAAGAAGTTCAGATCTTGTACTGAGTGTTAGCATTGTGATACTTGGGTAAAACGCTGCTTGGGCACTACAAAGAGTACAGCAATGGAAACTGCAGCAGTCCATGTAGCAGCAATGGGCTAAAGATACTTAAGGATGCAGCAGAATTTGGATCAGATATGTAGTTTACTGGGATGGTGTCTTATAATTTCAGAAACCTGTAACACCAGGGCTGAACTATAAATACCCTGCACCCACTACCAAAACAGAAAAAAAAAAAAAAAATCTTCAGCTAAAGTGGGAAAAAGTTAGGAGTTTCATTTAAGGGATAAAAATTATGTTGTAATATGGCCAAAAAAAAAAAAAAAAAAAAAAAAAAAAAAAAAAAAAAAAAAAGAGTAGAGAGTGTTCCTTCATGGAGAAATCAATTTTGAGGTCATACCTGCTTTAGCAGTGCCCAAGGGAAAAGTAAACAAAGAAACTCTGTGGCATTATAGAGAGCCCAAGCCAGAAGGTAAGGCTGGGCAGAATGTTCCCAGAAAATAAATATAGAACATCAAAAGCAGGCAGGCAAACAGGATTTGACTCATGGCCTGGTTAAGGCACAATTCCCCTTCACAGGTAATGCAGGGGCTGCCTTTTTACCAAGTTGCAGGTAAACTTGAAACCAAACCAAACAAACAAAAAATGACCAGAAATGGAAATCCAGTTCTGGTCAGAAAAGTGGACTGGGGAAGACTTTTACTTCATTATGAAAACACAGAAGAAAATACATCTGAAGATCCACAGGCAGCAAATAGTGGCATCCATCAGAATAAACAACATTCAATCTATCCAGATCAGCTGAATCTATCAGGCTGTGATAGAAATCTATTTTTTCTTTCAAGCTGTTGAACACTTTGTCATTTGTGGGACCTGCTAGGAGGGCAAAGCAAAAGAAGAAGGTGGAAAAAATCATGCCTGTATATACAGAACTAGCTCAGTTGGATCTTCCCAAATAACTAGTTTGTATTGGATTCAAATAAAAGTTCAGGTTTGTCTTATGTCCTATTTGGACCTGTTGGCTCACCATGCATCTCAAAAGCCTGTGTGTTTTTATTGATTACTTCCATCCACACTACTGTATTCAGTTCTTTTTGCTGCATTGTTGCATTGATTTCTCCTGCCCAAGTCACACTATTGATTTTCCCTGTTCCCATTTCACATCTGTGCTTCTTTCAGCCACCCAGCTGATATACTAGGGAAAGTGTGAGATTACAGCTCAGCTTACAGACACACATACCTGTGAGGAATCTGCCCACAAGGATAAACCCAAAGCCACTGCTCTGTTACAGGGTCTATGTATAATGTTACACGTGTGACTTTTTTCTAGAATCCAAGGATTACATAGAAGTATAAAGTGAGGATTGTGTGCAATCCTCTGCTCTCTTTCTTCATCAAGGTTGTAACAAGCAGCTCTGCCTAACACTGAGCTTTTGGCTGTTCTGCCAAAAATATGTTGAAGGTCAGTTTTAGTTAAAGTTCTTAAGACACAGCTGAAAGTAGGAGTTTTCTGCCAAAAATGGTTTCCAGCTGAAGACAGGACTTGCAGTTGCAGCCAGCTTTTAAGGGAAGGAAAGCACCTGACACATCCCATGCCAAGTGTCCAGATTTTTTAAGATAGTTTGTACTAGAGTTGAAGTTGTTGAAGTTGTTGGGAAGTCATCGTCTGACTGTGGATTTAGTGGGTAATTATGTTATTCAATCTTAATTTTTTTTTTTTTTACCTTGAAATGTACAACTTTAATTGCAAATTCAACAGTTCTTAGTAACAACCAGAAATTTGACATGTATCAGCAGCATTCATTGTTTTCAGATTTTTGGTGAGAAGCACATAGAATCACAGGATCACAGAACATTCTGGGTTGGAAGGGACACAGGGATCACTGAGTCCAACTTCTGGTCCTGCACAGCACCAAGCCCAAGAATCCCACCATGTGCCCAAGGATGTTGACCAAATGTTTCTTGAGCTCTGCCAGGCTGGTGCTGTGACCAGTGCTCTGGGAAGCCTGTCCAGTGCCCAACCAGCCTCTGGGAGAAGAACCTTTTCCTGATATCCAGCCTAAACCTGCCCTGACACAATTTCAGGCCATTCCCTCAGATCCTGTCACTGTCACCACAGAGCAGAGATCAGTGCCTGCCCCTGCTCTTCCCCTCAGGAGGAAGCTGTACCTGCAGTGAGGTCTCCCCTCAGTCTCCTCCAGGCTGGACAGACCAAGTGCCCTCAGCTTCATACGGCTCCTCCTCAAGGCCCTTCACCATTCTTGTTGTTCTCCTTTGAACACTCTCTGATATTTCAGTATCTTCCTTATATAGCAGTGACCAAAATTTGAGATATTCCACAAGAGAGTGTGTGTGTTCTTCAGAGTTGCAGTAATGTTTAATAAAATTACATTTAAAGTAATCACTGTGTGTGCTGCTCCAAGCAGAGACATTTCCACCCAACGAACAGAGTAGTTCTGGAACATTTAAAAGATGATAGTCAGAATAGTTTATTGAAATTCACCATTGACACAGAAAAAAATAGGTTCTGAGCTTTTACATGAGATGGTGTTACAAATTGTACATGATAAAATGTTTAGTGCCCAGCAATTATTTTGTATGTAGAAATTATTTCTCTTGAATTATAAGCTGTTGCTCTGCATACAAAATAATAACCTCATGCACAGTGCTGTTTCTTCCAGTCACTTCTAAACTGAAACAAGAAAAAAGGAACACATAAAATAATCCTACCAAAGCAAGAATGGACAATTTGAAAGCATGGGGGAAACAGTGTTGTCTGATTATTATTTCTGTGCAGTTTCATGGGTCCCTTGGATGTTATTTCCTATCAACTTCATAGCTCTTTCATCCAGTCCCCCAAGAATTTGTAACAAAATACTGTAGCCGCAAGGGAGTTGTTTTCCTTCTCATATGAAAATCTCATGGTGACACTATGAAAATGGTGCTGCTTAACAACCTTTATGTGATGCTAAACATTTGACAGACCTGTCTGTGACCACCTTAGAGAGGATTTACTAACACAGGGAGACAAAGGCAGGAGCTCAGCATCACCTTACACTGAGCTACTCTTGCAAATCAGTCACAAAACCAGGTTTTCAAAAATGTTTGCCCAGAGCAAGAAGAGCAGCACCAATATTGCTCTTAGGAGAAAAGGTGATGGTGAACAAGCTGTTATCTTCTTGACTGCAGCACTGGGTGTAGCTACTACCCACCACAGAAACACCAACACACCCAGCGTGGTGGGACTGGTGAGCTCTGTGTAACTCACAGTGCCAGATCAGCTCTGCTCAGGTGCTTGGGGGAGCTGTTGATGGTATCAGAGGATACCTCTGCTCATATTCAAGTTTTGCCAGGTGAAGCAAAGAAAAAAAAAATAAATCACGTAGATCCTTGGCTAAATATTCCATGGGTGTCCCCTGCAGCTGTGTGGAGCAGGTGCTGGTGCCCTGGATGTGCACATTCCCAGGATGTGCTCCTCCACCAAAATCAGGTGTCACAACCCAGAACAGGGACAAGAGGAGGCAGCCTTTGCATTTTGTGGTTTCCCTTTACCATCCAAGAGCAGCAGGGTGATCAGCAGGCTTTCCTGTAGTGGAAATAAATGTTGGGATCATGCAGATGATGGTAACATCCCACGGGTTCTCCATGGGGTCTACTGATGAAAAGCGCAATGGACCATGACACGTGGACTAAATTAATCTAAAAAATCCTTTTTCAGGTTGATTTTAGCTCGAGGTGAGTTTTCTGCTTGGTTTTTCCTCAACTTTTCTCCTCAAGTTCCATGGTACAGTTAATTTAGCAGGCACGATCCCAGTGAGCTGGTGTATATTACTGCAGCTGGCTGTGGGCATCCAAGCAGCTTCCCTAATAAAGTCTGGGGTATAAGAAACATGAAAAGCCATGTGAATTTTAAGCTACTCTCTGAAAATGCCCTGAAATGGTTTGTTTTTCTGTCCTAACCTCTGTTAGAGGGTTTGTAGCATTCCTCCAAAGGCACGGACCTGGTTTAATGGCTGAGGCAGTTTTATTCCAAGTTAGAGCTGCATCAGCAGATAATTTGCACTGCTGGGGGACATTGACTGTCTACCTCACATCTGTGTGATCAACCCATGGCTGTTTATTATTCTGGTATTTTCAATCCTCGTGTTCTTTAGCTAGCAAGTAATCTCAAACCACTGCTTTCTAGCTTTTAAAATCAATTGATAAATAGCATTTCTTTTTTCTCCAAGGAATCAATGCACAATTACTTTGAACTGTTTCAAGAAAATAGGATTTTTGAGATACTATATCCTCCCTTTGCTCCCTTCAACAAACTTGATTTAAAAAGCAAAGAGAAAGGAGCACAAGTAGCACTGCAGAGTTGACAGAAATGTGCATGTTCTGCAGACAAATTATTTTGTGAAACTAGAATCTTTATTTTTAATCTCAAGTGTTTCTTTCCTTTGGTCACAGATTCCTGCCTCCACAGGAGGAAGTAGAGTTTCCAGGCTTTCCAGGGTGTGTTTTAAATCCTAAGGTGTATTTAGGATGGTGTATATTGAGAATTACCTGTGAAGAAATTCAGAAGAAATTAATCAGATGAAGCAGCAAGTTTAGAATTTCATGTGTGCAGAACCTCAAGATCAGAGTGTCTGGTGTAATGAGTGAACTTATTCACATCCAGGATGTCTGATGAAGTCTTTCCTGACATCTAAGTTTTCAAAATAGGAATAAAGGGCTGCAGCACTGGGTCCATCAGTCAGTCAGTGGGAAACTCTGTAGTTTTATTTTCAATGGCTACAGAAAGAAAAAAATCCACATGCATAGACTCATGCCTGACCATTGCGAGAAATAGCATTCTGAAATCTCTTTAGATATGATAGACCACAATGCCAGAACATTATCAAGGAAAAGATGCTTTTCTGCTTTTCTTCAGACAGTTTTACAATGAAGCCACTTTGAGATTACGTGGCATTGATAGCACAGGGATTGCAGAGAGGTTAAATCAGGTGTCCTTGCAGCACATCTTCCTCTTTGCAAGTCTGACTCAAGGAATGCACAGGAATTTCCTGAGCTGCTTTCTTGGAAGAGTTCCTGTCTGGAACAGGGGAGCTTTCCAGAGACTTATCTTAAAAATACTATTTGAGTGTTTCAAAGTAAGGACAGAATAAAACCTTAAAAAATGAAAAGGTAAATTACATTTAAGGTTTTAGTTTCAGTTCAGGATCTGTCTAGAATCATAACCCTTTTCCAACCCATGACCCAAATCCTTAATTATTTCTTTTCCTGCTTACCAAGGGAAACAGCCATTAACCCAACAATTCAGTGTAATATAGTGATAGTAAAAGCTAGAAGTTAGACATAAAGAGCAAGAACATAAATGTGGAAGACTTTTTAACTGCAGAGAATTAGGAAATTATTAAAGGAGAGAATATACAGAATAAAGGGGAGTAATGCTAGGAAGTCATGATTATAATTTTATTAGGCATGGGAGTTACATAAAAGTGAAAACCTAAGAGGAAAGTCAAAACAATTGAATTTTAAGGGCCACTTCTATGAGAATAACTGAGATGGATTTGGCTCAAATGATAATACGGTCTGCAATCCCAAGGAACACCCAATCCTGCAAACAACCTCAGGGCTCCTTGCCCCATGCAAGCAGGACACACACGTCTTGAAATCCAGGGGAGCCTGCAGTTTTACCCAGACTAGTTAAAGAAACAGCAAGTTTCCCTGAAAATCACTGGGGTGAGGTGCTGAAAGGAAAATGTTCAAACTGATAGTAAAGAAGCTACAGCAGAGGAATATAAAATAATGACCCCGACTGCAGGACTGTGCCCTTGTCTTACATCATTTTGAGCACATTTCTCCTCCATTTAATACTAAAAGATAAAAACCCAAGCAATGAGCTGCTCAGAAAGCTGCATCTGGGAGCAGTCAGGCAAAGGATGTGGTAAAGCCATCCCTCCCTGCTGGCACTTCTTGCTGGGTGGCTTCCCCTGCACTCAGACAACCTCTCCCTGTGCTTTCCATGTGACAGGCAGGGAACACTGCTCCCAGTTTCACCTTGTGAGGCTTTTCTGTACCAGCATGTAAGGTAAGCTCCTTCATTCCTCCTCATGGGAGGGAAAATGGAACAATCCTGCCGAGGAATGAAATGCATGGAGTTTGCCTGTACCACTGGAGACCTCAGGAGACCTCAGTAAATGAATAAAGGATCTTCAAATTATTTAAACCACAATTGCTGGGATTATTCTGAATGCAGCAGAGGGGGGGAGGCAAAGATGAAGTTGATAAAGGCAGTTAAATTAAATTTATAAACAGTACAGACATTGTCAAGAGAATCAGGATAAACACAAAGAAATTCTTTAAAACCCCAAGAAATTTCCAGCAACTAATGAGACTTCAAGGCATGACAATGGAAAAGTATAGATGAAACTGATATTACTCAGAAAGGTTTTTGTTTCATTGTTCGCAATAGAAGCTGAAGGTCATTTTGTAGTGATTGAGATCTATTTTCCTTGCAGAGAAAGAAAAATGTTAAAAGGTTTCATAATTATACTGAAACAGATAATTAGGCAGTAAGAAGTTGCACAGGTTGACAAGGCACAGGACCCAGAAGACTTCCAGGCACAGAGAAGTGTCTGAGACAGAGACAGGAGTTTGTGGGCTGGAGCAGAGGAGAGAATTTGGCAATTACACGACAACAGGGACTCAGTTCTGCCACCAAAACATCTGTATCCTAAACAGCTGTATCCAAAACATCTGTGAAGGTCCAGCAGTTATGACAGCATCCAGATGTGTGACTTCCACAGCAGCAGTGAAAGCAAAATGGATGATTTCAGACACTTGATGTAGCTCTAGATCGTGGTGTTTCTCAGTCAAGCCTTCACAATTTTATTCAGAAGGTGTCTGGGACAACACAGAACATCAGCAGAGGATGGTAATGGTAGAAATCTAAATCAAAGTATAGAGTCATTTAAAATTTGTATTAGGCTATGAGGGTAAGAATTAGCTTGTTCATGTTTCCTTTCACAGTGCTAGTTAGCTGTCTGATATATCAGTCTTTAAATATTCTAGTGACAGGAATATTAATTATCAATTCATCCACTGGCAAGACAGACTGTAAGGTTTTAATGATCGACTCCGAGGAAATACTTGTGAGTTCAGTTCTGAATCCAGCATTTCTTGTGTAGTGGCTTAAGGAAAGCTGTTTGCCCTCTGAAAGACCTTCTAATTCCTGACACAAGAAAATCCCTTCCTTTTCTGATACAGCTGTAACTCCAGCAATATATCTTTAACTGCACTTGTCTGGCCTGGTCAGAATGCTTCTTCTGCTCCAAGCCAAATTGAATTTCCCCTCAGTAATGTTAACTACCATTTCTATTGTCCTTTTCTTAGACTGATTTAACACATCACTCCTAGGACTAGCTTGATGTCAATGGGCAGAGACCAACTGATGGCCTCTGTGGACATTAGAAAAAGTATAGAAGCCTGGACATGAAGATGTAGTTATTCCTTATGGCCCATTCTTCAGTCTATTCTGAAAGATGTCAGGAAACCCTACTGTCCTACAGGCCTGTTCTGTCAAGGCAGGGTCAGCTTCATACTTCACTGTTTTTTCTTGATTGAATTGTAACAGGCGATTTTGAAACAAATTATGCCATGAAGCTGAGTATTTTTTTTCCACCTTCATACTTTAAAAAAAAGGAAGGCTATCTTTTTGTGTCCTGGGTTTTTGGGAGCATCTGCAAGCAAACCACAGATTCTCAAGGGTAAGATTCATTCCTGTGGGCATTACTGGCTATGTTGAGTTGGATTGGTGTTCACCGTCACTGACTAGCTGACACAGGGTTTTCTTCAACAAGTGAAAAATCATGGACTTCACTGGAGCTGTACCAATTTACACCCCAGGGAGTGGAAATTAGTTCCCCCTGTACATTTTTTTCTCAGCATGTGCTAGGTCAGGACAGATAAACAGACTTGTACTCTGATGATTTCTTTAATCCTTATGTAAGGAGAAGATTATCTCTGAAAAAAAAAAAACATGCTTTGCCAAAAATCAGTCAAAGCTGCAGCCTGAATTTTCCCCTCCTGGATGTGAATGTTGCATGCAAACTCACCTGAATGTTTGTTGCCAGAACAGTCTCTCTGTTTTGCCAAATACTCTTCTCCAGCTATGGATACCTGAGCACAGTACCCAGTTTCCATGACTGTCAATCTCTTTTCATTTCTCTTACCTCCACGGGTGCTCTGCAAACATCAGGCCAATTCCACATCTAGGGTTAGACTCAGTAGTCTGGTAAATGCCTACAGAGAAGTGTGGAGCACATGGCTGTAAGATGTCATCACAAGTGGCCACTTGATCTAAAGGACTGTCAAACAACCAATAAGCCAAAGATCTTCCCAACAGGCTTTTTTATGGACTGCAAACAGTGCTCTCACTTGTTGCTTTTTGACACAATAGAGAGCTGGACTGTGAAGGGGATGGCTCCTTCTCAGGAGCCTTGTAGGAAGTAGATTGAACAAGTTTTAACAGCATTTTGCAGAGGCTCAGCTTAGAGGGTGCTGATAGGTTAGATCTTAAACACTGCCAGCATTTTGGGTCTGACTGGATCATCCTCAATATACAGCATCAAGATTTATACAGATTGAAATATATCTGAAGGCATGGGACAGAACAGCCTGACCCATCATCAATATTGAAGGCACCTTAATAAGGTTAAAGTATTGACAAAGAAAGGATTTATTAATGTCGATTACTTGTGCCACAAATACTGTCCCAGGTTAGGAAAAAGCCCATGTTTCTCATCTAAGAATAATTATCCTTTCTGGAGGAAAGCAGGCATAGGTTGTTTACACACTGGGAGGAAAAAACAAGCCAAGCTAAACGTGTCCTGCACTGTTGTGTCCGTTGCACTGAGACAGTGCTTTCTAATGAGTCTATAGCTCATCCTGTGATGATGGACATCTAATTTATTCTATCTTGACATGACAGACCTGGCATAGTAATATCTGGCAATTAGTCACACTTCAGTGGCCCTTAACTTAAGCAGTTTGCAGTGAAATGCAGGTTCTGATATGTCACTGCCGTTTCCTGTTACTCCTTCTACAAAGGAGTAGCAGAAAAAGCTTTAAAATACTAAATCACCCATTGCAAAAGGCTGCACCATCAGCTTCTGAATCCTGTTTAGCACTGCTAAATTACAGAACAGCACCACTCCAGTACGTGCTGTTACTGGCTGATTATTTTGTTAAACAGAAATCCAAAACCAAAATTGTTTGCACAGTTAGAAACTAATGTGGGATTCAACAGCATTTGCCAATAAACAAAGATAAAGCAGAGCTTTAATAGGTCTGATTTGCTTTATCTAACAGGTATTCAACAGATAAAACAAAACAAAAGCGTGGGAAAAGCAGAGATATTTATTGCCAGCACCATTCCATAAAAATGGTGCTAGTAGTTTTTGTTTCAGGAAAGCATGGTCACAAACTGCAGTGGTCCTGGAGGAGGAGGATTCATAGTCAAGGGCAGCTATCCCAAAGGTGGGGCAGAGCAGTTCTGGTACCCAGGAGGGAGAGAAGTAAAGGGTTTGGGGCTGCTCTTCCAACACCAATGCATTGGGGGTGACAGGGCTGGTACACTCATTGTACAGACCCCAGCAGGGATTCCAAGCTCTTGTCTCTGTGTATTGCCTGGGGTGTTTCTCACCCCCACAGCAGGAAAGGGTTGGGCATGTGCACTGGTCACCTTTGCCCAAGAATTTGGGAAAGTAGATGGACTAGAGGAAAAAGCAGCACACTCTTTGAGGAATTCATTACGGATGGTGAGGGACTCAGGCCACCCTGTGATGCTGCTGGAGCAGACACAGGCAGCAAAGCCCAACCCTTCAGCGTGGCAGCACAGGGCACCCAGAGGCTGGTGAGGCTCAGAGCACGTTTCATTGAGCACACCCATGGGAGGGATCTGGAACCACGCCTTCCATCTATTTATATAAATCACCACTAAGTATAACTGGGAGAGAAAGCAATGGGAAGCGCTGCCTCTAGGAAAGGCTGCTTGAAAGCAGGTTTTGTGCTGTGCAGAATTCTGCAGGAGGCTGTGGCATCACTGGCACATCTGTTCCTTGTCTCCAACCACTGCTGAACCCGAGCCAGGGACTCCTCTGCCAGGGGTGCACTCTTTAGGGCAGAGCCCCACATACCCTGACAAGGCAGAACAAGGCCAGGGGCACATGAGGAGGGTGGAGGTGTGACACCTTCGTGCTTAGCACACAACAGAGGAAGGGCAAGGGGGCAGCAGAGCCGTGACACTGTGCACAGGAAGCTGCAATCCAGGGTACAAAAATGGAGAAACATGCTTTCCCTTGGCTTTTCCCCCCCTGGCAAAAAGTGCTACCTGTCAAAACGATGGGTAAAGCCATTTCAGACAGGAATGTAATTTACAGTTTGAAGGTGTCCCTTTGAGCCTGTAAATTCCTTGGGGCAGAGATTATGGTTTTGATCTGACGTGTTAACCAAATGTAAAGAACTGAGCGTAACAATCTAGAATTTCCTAAAAGATAAAGAATAATGACAATAATTTCCTCATTCCCCCCATCTCTAGAACATGTATCTTGCTGTTACAAAGCTCTTTGCTTGCAAGAAGAAAGCTATTTATAGGTTGAAACAGATTTGCAATCATGTGTGATAGAGAAGGAAACTGAGGAGAAATATGCAAACCAAAAAAAGCAATGGCAAAAATTTGCATAGTTCTTTAAAGTTTTCTTCAAAAGCTCCTGCAAAATACAGCCATCTGTTTTTTTAAGAATATCCTATGGGGGTAGCATGAGGGCTCTCTGTTCTTTTTCCTCCTCTTTTTTGTTTTTTCTTTCCTACTTGTGGAACCGTCTCTCCCTTTAGGAGGGAAATGTGTGTAATCGTAAACTATTAGAGACAGACATCTGCATAGTAACCTGTACTGCTGTATTCAATTACTCAGTACGTATTTTAAAGCAGTTAGTATGTGCCAATTTAGCTCATGATGAAAATGTTTGTCAGAATAATATGTTTTATTCTAGGCACCTGCTATTTAATATTTGAGAGAGCTGGAAGTGTAATGAGGAAAGAGGAAAATATATGCTTGCAGCTCAAACATGAGCTGCAAAGGCAATTCTGGGGTGAGAAGTGGCACAGCTGAATGGAGACTAGACCATTTTCCCTCCATTTGTAAAGCAGGCACAGAATGACAAGCTAATTCCCAGCAGTCGAATACGACAGGCATGACCATTACCAGGGCTAGTTAATCTCTCAATCCGTGTTTCTGAAGGAAACGATGCAAAAACAAAAGACAGAGCCTTTCTGGTGCCTGCATGCCCCACCTCTGTGACTGGTACTTTGTCGTGGCCCCACAGGGTGCCCCAGCTTGGGGCTGAGTGGGGATGGGGGCTGAAATGTGCTGTGAGGAAATACCAGAGGCATCCGTCGTGTGAGTCCTCTGTAGAAACGCTCCTTAAATCAAATGCAGCTTTGAAAGCACAAAGTCCTCTCCCATTTCTATGCCAGGATGGGCAGTCGAGCAGCCAGGCCAGAAGTACACAGCATCCAAAGGTGGGATTTAAATCAGCTGCTTGAGGCCATCTGGGATTTCCAGGAGTGAGGATGGGCCTGGAGTATGGCATGTGGGGCAGGTGACACATATGGAAACTCAACGTGCCCAGCTGCCATTCTCTTTGTACTACCAGCTTTCTTCTGCTGATGGGCCAG
Organism: Acrocephalus scirpaceus scirpaceus; assembly: GCA_910950805.1. Classification (NCBI taxonomy): domain Eukaryota; kingdom Metazoa; phylum Chordata; class Aves; order Passeriformes; family Sylviidae; genus Acrocephalus; species Acrocephalus scirpaceus. Next base: position 110,364,139 of record OU383774.1, on the reverse strand, counting down.
GAAGGACTGCTGTGCTGTGGTGGAAATGCAGCAAAGACATCTGCTGCTTTGGTTTCTCTCCCAGTACTGCTCTGCAGCAGCTCGAGTTAGCACCATCTTGAATAGATTGCTAAGTGTACAAAGACACCTAAATAGGTTTTAATATGAGATTTTCAGATTTGGATACCAAAATTCAGATTTCTGAACCCATCTTGAACCACATAAACAGATTGTCTTGGTTCCATACGGTCTGAGAAGGCAACGATTCCGAAAGTCAGTCTGTTAATTTGGATGCTCACTTTTTCATTTGGGAATTAATTTTAGACATTCATTTTTTATCAACTCCTGGCATAGCTCTGCAGGATTCACATGAAGGCTTTGGTGGATTTCTAAGCTCACACTTGCAGCCGTTTCCTGCCTGGAACAACCCGTAAGTTCCAGCCAGCCCTTCTGCTGATGGAAATTTGCAGGGTTTCACAGGCTGAGAGGCAGAAGGGATGCCATGAGAACAGCCTGAGCACACAGAATCCAGCTGTTCAAAATGCAGTGGGTGCATCCTGCAGGATGGCACACTGGATGCCTGCAGTGAGGAGATAATGTGACACCCAGCACTGTCAGTGTGCAGAGGCAGTGAATGCTCCTGTTCCCTGTGGAAGTCATTCACAGCTTTACCCTGAACGTCAGCAGTAGGTGGAAACCAGGGAGACTAGAGAAGCTGACACTGCAAGAAGGGTGCAGTTACCCAGGGACAGAGCTGCTCCTTCAGGTGGTGCTGGAGGCCCAGTCAGCTGGAAAAAAAAACAAAACAAAACAAAACAAGCCACAAATTTTGGGGCCGGATCTGAGCTGGAGGCTGCATGGCAGGTTCAGCCTTCATCCTGCCAGCCCCAGCAGCAGCTGAAGCCCTGCTTAGAGCCTCTCCTGGGTGGATCTGAGGTGAAAGTTCCCTCAGGTGACAGAAGGGAAAATACTGATCAAGCAGCTCACATAGAGGAGCTTTTCTGCAGGGGAGAGGGCTGTCCTCCCTTCCACCTCAGCCTAAGGAAAAGCATGGAGGCCTCAGCTCTCCTCGTCACCTCCTTCCTCGCTGTTAAAGCAGCTGCCCTTCAAAACAACTCTCCACTCATCTCACAGGAGCCTGAATCCACACTGGCCCTCTTCTCCTGCCTCCAGGACTAAAAGACTGTCATCCTTCCATCTCTCCAGCTATAACTAAGCAAGCACAGGTCTTTTCCAAATAAGATTCCATCCAGTCATTCCATCCTCAATCATTCAGCTAGTACCCGTGGTGCATCACAGGTTGGGGATGCTGTGCTGGGTTTTCTCAGAATATGAGAATGTTAAAAAATAAAATCTCCTTTTTTATGTTTTCTTCTGACTTTTCACTGGGCATATATATTTTTGCCCAGTCTAGCTGATGATCCTCCCTCAGTACACTTCAAAAATTGCCAACAACATCTGTAGCCGTGGGTGGATACTGTTCTACTGTTTTACTTATTTTTGTAAATTCAGAAATAAGGTGTTGGAATAACATTTACAGAGAAAGTGTCAAACCAGCAAAGGATTTAAACATTTATTTTGTCCACAATAGTCTTCCCCTAACACCTTCCCCAATTTATAGGACTATGGAGCACAAAGGGGAACTAGTCCAATACTCTGTTTGAATTAGTTCATGGGTCAGCCAAAAGGCCACGGTCAGACAGGCAGTGCAGTTACACTCCTAAGAGAAAGGAGTTCACACAAATAAGATAGCAAAAAACGAATATAAATCCACGTGGATTAACATCAAAGATCATAATATGAATTAGCTGCTTTTCTTTATGCAAAATAATTGTCCATTATTATAAAAATAAATGATTCAACATCTTTGTCAGTAATCCAACTCCAAGCCACGGTGTCACATAGCAGTGATAGATGACCAGGCCCTTTATAGAGATAAATGGCAGTAACTACATCAAACCATGAAATAACATTGCAGCAGCATCCTTAGCAGTGGCTGTAACCATTAAATTTCTTGAAGGTGAGTAGGGCAGACTCAACTGATTTAATTGTCTAGTCCTCCCACATAATCTGAGGTGTGATACCTGAGATACCAGGTCCTCACATAGAACTTCCCACTGCAAGAGGGAAGCCCTGAAGACCAGCTTCAAAGTTTACTATTCCCCCCTGCTTGCTTTCTTCCCAAGTGTAACTGGATGCATTTTTTTCCATTATAATTTTTTCTTCTCTTCCTTGGTCTGTCTTCCTATTTCTTGCCCAAGCTTCTGCCTTTTCTCCTTTCTTTCTTTCTTGTTTGGTTCTCTATCTTTTCTTTCCCATGAGATGTTTGTTGTTACAGCACAAGGGCAGCCCTGTCCAACAAGCAGGTTTCACCTCCCAGATGAGGATTGTAAGATTTATGTCTTCTGAGATTTTTGATAATGAGTCCAGACCTCCCTCCCCAGCTGCCAAGACAGGTTTGCTCCCTGCATTCAGTCTCACCTCGTCCTTGGGACCAGCAGCTTCACAGGCCCTCTTCCCAGGAGAACAGGGCTCTGTAGGATACTGAAGACCTGCTCCCCGAGAAAATTAGGAACCAGGATAGTCTGAAGCTTACCTGATATAGAGTAACATCACAGCATGAGCAACTCTTTTTTATGAGGAGTGAGTTTGTTGCCTGAATTGCTGACAAAGAACTGAAGCTAAAACATGTCTGGTGTGATGAAAGACTGACAAATGGGTTCTCTGTAGTCCAAAGCTCTCAGAGCTGCCAGGTGATGAGATTATATGCCCTTCCCTTTGCAGAAATGCCTATTTGGTGCAAAAGAGTCTCTCCCTGAGGGCTTTGGAGAGGTGAGCAGTAGATGAGGGATGTATCTGCTCCCCAGGCCCCAGGCAGTGGGTGAAGGGCAGCCCCAAAGGTGCAGAGAGAGCCCCAAGATCTCTGGCTTGGTGTGAGAGGGGAAGCTGAGGAGAAGGCTTTGAAGTGGGGGATGAGGTTGAGGGATGTGATTGCTCCCCCACTGCCGGAGGCTGCTGCCGACAGCCTCTGGTTGTCAGGCTGACCTGACCTACATTGTTAATACCAATTTCCAGCAGACGAGTCAGGAGGGCTGCTCCTGCACAAATCTCATCAGGTGGAAGTTATTTTTTCTCCCTGCTCTGTGCCTAGGAAATTTCTCTGTTCAAGAAGTTGCCTGTGCAGGGGAGGATGAGCCATTGGGGCTGCTCTTCTGTGCTCAAATGGCAGCAGCTCTGCCCTGCTCAGCTCTGTCAGCACTGCAACCCCAAAGGATCTGGCACAGGTCACCCCACACTGCAGAGTCCCTGTGGGGGCTGTCCTGCTCTGGGCAGCTCTCCCTGAGCCAGTCCTGGCCAGGGTGAGCATGGGAAGAAGAGACAGGTAAGCATAACTCAGGTTGTGCCAGTGTGTCTATGGAGCCTCCTGCACGGGGACAGAGGTGACATCCCAGCAGCACACCCACCTACTTTTTCTACCTGCTACAGCATCCCTCTGGCACAGGCAAGGTGTGCCCATGCCCAGGGTCCTGCTCAGCCCCTTTGTGAGAGGTGAGCGTGGAGTTTGGCCTGAGGAGAGCTGTGTGCTTCCCTGCCTAATTGAATGCGAAATGGGACAGCAGGGGTCACCCCTCAGCTCCTCTCAACAGCGCATCAGACACCAGTGGCCGCCCGAACATTTGCAGCAGGTCGCAGTGGTGCTGAGGATGCCGCCGACTGCTCCAGGGACAGGAAAGGATATTTTTGACAGCAGCCGAGGCCGCTGTGGTGCCTTGGGACAGCGCGGGTTGTCACTGCAAAGACAGCCAGCAAGGAACGAGGGATCTTCCTCCACCTCCTCCACCTCCTCGCCCATCCACTCCCCCCTCCCCCCGCCTTTTTTTTTTTTTTTTTTTTGCGTTACCAGAAACATTTCAGCTGCAATTAAAAAGGCGTTATCAGCATTTAATTGCTTTGGATTCCTGGCGGTGATGCTGAGCCCTGGCGCTGATGTCAGCCGGGTTGTCATGGATACAGGTGAAGAAGCCGCTGGAAGCGCAGCATCAGCGCCGGGCGGGAGGAGCTGGGAGGATGGAAGGGGGACCTGGGGAGGGACCCGGGGCTGCGAACGGGAGAGCAGAAGCAGCTGCACCGCCAGGTGAATGCGGCTGTCAGAGACGGGCAGCAGAGCGAAGGGAGAGAGCGCTGAACAAAGGTATCGAGGCCAGGGCGCTGCATTCCCACTCCTGACACTGAACACAAGAACCGTCCTCCCGTGACAGCCAACAATTAAGAGAAAAGCCCGGGCGGACGCCCCTCCATGTGCACTGTAATTAGCAAGACAAGTAGTGTGTTTCTTTAGTTCAATCTCTGTAATAGGTAAGGAGGGAGTAGCAGAAGGGAAACAATGGGGAAAAGCCAAAAAATATCTATACTTATGGGAGTATGTGTGGGTTTATGTATGCGAAAGACCAGCTTCATATGTTTGGAGGAAATAAAAGAAGACTGTAGGACCAGGGATCTGTTCATGTGCATCCATAAAAGACTCTCTAAAAAACTTCCCAAGTAACACCAATAATAATAATATTAAAGGAATCCCCCCCAAGAACACTTGCAGAAGTAGTTCCTCTGCCTGTTCCCATTTCCCTTCTCTCCATCTTCTCTTGCTGAGAAGGAAATTAAAATGTATTTTTCATACAGTATCTCTAGCACTCTTTTGTGTAATAATCCTCTTTCTGTGAAAGAGGCAGGTCAGCAATAGCTGCAGGCTCCTGCACAATCAGTGCTCATCTCATAAAAATCTCCAGCTTTCCCTGGGATTTTCCAGCCACAACCTATTAAGCATTTGGCTGTGACAAGAAGCCAGCCTCAGGGAGGGGCTCTTTCAGATGATGCCAGGGCAAATTTGTATTTATTTATGGAGTGGTTGCATGGATTTTTTTTTGTAATGGAGAAATTAGACTTTTAAAAATGATCTCTTTGGTTTGAATTAATCTTAATAGGCAGTTAGGGCTTGATACACACTTTAGCTTCTAGTTTAAATTTATAATTCTAAAATGCAAGCTTAGTTTTAAATTGGAGAAGAAGGCATGGAGTGTGTTTTTCCTATCTTACTCCCTTCCTTTAACGCCTGACTAAAGGTGTGATTTGACAAGATTCAAAGGAAGGTCAAATACTGATCTCTAATATATGAATACCAGAACAATGAGTTCCAACTAAGCTTTGCATTATGGCTGACTGCAAATTTAATATTTCCTGTCAGCAAATTCCTATTCATTTAAATCCAAATTACAGGTTTCAATACAAATATTTGCTCAGAATGGTGATAGAGAATTTTTGAAACTGTGAAAATGCAGTTTTCTTGTAATTATGTAACCAGAACTCTATTTTCTGAGGTTCTAAGTGTCTTTGTATTGCAGTTCAGGTTAACTAGAGTGCACACACATGTACAAAGGTATGGTTGGAATGGAAATTAAAAGCTCTGATTTGTGTGAATTGATTGCCCTGGTTGGAATTGAAATTAAAAGCTCTGATTTGTGTAAATTGATTGCCCTGACACCTCACTTTTTTTTTTCCTTGGGAAATACAAGCTTTTTCCCTGTTCAGAAGAGTACACAATATTTTTGGCTGAGACTGATGCCTTTCATACCACCATGAGTGTGACAAACAAGCTGTTGATAAGATATTTATTTTTCCTTGAAACCACCTCATTTTGGTGACCACCATCAAACTCCAAATGTGGAAAGCTTTCAACAGCCTCTGAAGGGATACCTTTAGTTTCCCACCACAACGTCTGCAGCATGTGCAATATGTCCTTTGATGTGCCTGTGTGTTGCACTGGCAGGGCTGTGCTGGCAGCTGGGTGGGCTGTGGGGGGGTCCCAGTGCCCTTTTTGTGGGAGAACAGGAGGCAGCCAGACCAACAGTCTTAGTTTGGAAAGACAGGTGTCTGCCAGGGAAACCCAGAGCTTCCCTTGGAATGGGAAATGTAACCCCCCTCCCTCCAAATTATTATAATTTTGAAATTAAGTGGCTTTCAGGCAAAGGTATGGGAATAGGAATAACAGTTCTTTACTTGGAATACTAAAAATAAAAATATAGTAGTACAAAAAAACCAAACAAACAAACAAAGAAAAAAATACTGGCAGAGTCAGAATATGACCTGACACGCTGTTGGTCAGGGTGTTGGGAGCAGCCCAATTAAGTCCTCCTGGAGTGACAGATGTGATTCTGTTGGAGCAGAGATGATCCTGTAGAAGGGTTCACTGGTGGTGAGATGGGTCCAGTCTTCCTCTGGGAATCCAGTGCAAACAGGCTGTCCTGGTGTTCTGAACCTCAGTTTTTATCCAGGTAGGAATGCTTGGCTCATCCCACCAGGTGGATGTTCTGGTTTAGGGCAAATTTGGGAGAAAACTTCCTAAGGGGCACTCCCTCCCCTCCCCCAACTGGTTCAGGAAAAACTTCCTCAGAGAGAAGTGGAAAGAAACCTGTTTATTCAACGGGCAAAGCACTCCCAGCACAATAAATTCAACAATACCAGATGACAAGAACTTCGCGCCGCTCTGCAGAGATGAAAAATTTAGAGAGCAGGTCCCCCCCTGAAGATAGTTGCTCTGTTCTGTTGCTCCCTTCCTCTGGTGCTGGGAGAAAAAAGGAGTTCCTGCGCAGGGTTGGTCTTGGTGGGGTGGGTCCCAGGTGGAGGCCCCCTGAAATAATTCCCTGTGCCCTCTGGAGATGGTCTTCCAGCTAATTCCGGCTGCCTGGCTGGGAATTGTTTCAAGTCTGGTTGGGCAGTGGCTAGCAGACCAGCCACTACCTCCTTGGTAGTTCAGAAGCCACACGAGAGCTGTTAATGAGGCTCGACGAAGGTAAGAAGAAGGAGGCCTCGTGGCAAGATAGAGTTTATTGTCACATGCACCCCATGGTGCAGGCACTCACGCGTCCCAGGAGAGAGAGAGAGCTAAGAGGGCCAAGGCCAGAGCCAGGCCCAGGGGCCTGGGCCCTGAGCGAGGCCCCAGCCCGAGGCAGAGGCTGAGAGGCAGAGAGAGAGCTGGGGACGGGGTCAGTGATTATAAGGGACTGGAAAGAGGGGTGGATACAAGAGGAAAAACCAATCAGGGGAATGGGGAGGGCACATAGCCAGCAAGAAGGAAACGAGGGGTGGGGGACTCCCAGCCTGCTCCAATCCAGGACTGAGTCCCTCCGAAGTCTCTGGAATGAGGGGGAGAGGCTTCCCGGAGGGGGGCAGGCACTGGGAGGAGAGCAATGGATGATTGACAACATATTGTAACAGAGGGGAACAAAGGGAATTTCCTGGGCAGGAGATTGTACCAAATGGGGTGAAGTACAGGGGGAACTTGGGAAAAACCATTACAGAACAAATGATTATTAAAAATAAGTAAAAACCAGAAAACGCGCCGCTACAGCCCCCCAGCGCTTCCCCCGGGTCATCAGTCCAGAGAGATTTGAACAGCTCTGAGGAGAGGCAAAAAAAAAAAAAAAAAAAAAGGAAAAAACTTCAGCTAGCTACAAGACCTACAACTAACTAACTAGCTACAATTAACTAAAAGGAAAAAAATAAAAAAACAGAGCCTCTCTCCATCCCCCCGTGTGCTGAACTCCCCCGCTTCCAAGGCCACTCCGAGGAGCAGAGTTTTCCTGGAAAAAACAAGCTGTGCTTCCCCCTCCCTTTTGCACCCAACAGACAACTGGGGATACAACATCATAACATCACCCTAGGACAGTGGAGCGTCTCCCAATGGGATGATGTAATTTTCTCAGTCATGCAGTGGGCCTTGATGGCCCATTAACAGCAGATATCCCCCTGGAGGGAGGATGGGTTGTGGAAGAGATAAACAAGCACTGCTCTGCCTGGTTTTAACAGCTGGCCCATTAACAGAAGACACCTGACCCCTCCCCGCTGGAGTCACAAGGAATTGGTCATAGAAGAGAAAAAACACCTCCCCAATTGATTTCAACAGATGGTTATAGAATACATGCTTTTGGTTACATCTTCCATTTCAACCCAAGACACTGACAAATCCCATCCTTTCCTGGCAGCCCAAATCTGGGGATCCTCCTGGAAAGACACCACTTCAATCTCAGACATAATTCCCCAAGCTCCTCTCCTTCCCAACTCCCAGGTGCAAGTTCCTATAAATTTTTAATGTAAAACTTATAGGTGAAAATTCCTGACTGAGGCATGATTAAGGTTGCTGAGCATCCTGTTTACATTTCATACCTGCTTTAGTTTGGAACTGCTTTCTTTTGAACTCTAGGGGAATTGCAAGAAAAGTGGAGACGGACTTCTCACAAGGGTGTACAGTGACAGGACAAAGGGGAATGGCTTTAAACCAAAGGAGGGTAGGTTTAGATTAGATATTAGGAAGAAATTCTTTACTGTGAGAGTGGTGAAGTACTGGAACAGGTTGTCCAGTGAATCTGTGGATGCCCCCTCTCTGGAAGGGTTCAAGACCTGACTGGATGCAGTTTTGATTAATCTGATCTAGTGAAAGATGTCCCTTGTCCGTAGTAGAGGTGTCAAAACTCAAAGGTGATCTTTAAGGGCTCTTCCAACTCAAGCTAATCTATGATTCTGTGATCCTATCTGGCCACAGTCTGGCCTGCAGTCCTTCCTCCTACCAAGTAAAATTAAAAAACCTGTGTGAATTTCGGGGATGGAAAAAATGCATTAACTTCAAAGAGAAGAAGCAATCGCTTCTCCCTGAGGAGTGCAACACGATGCATCACAAAGGGGTGGGTTCACCAGGATAAGCAGGGATCCCTCCTGCCACAAGATAACTTCGCCAGGACTGTGTCTTCAAGGGTTCATAAACAATCAGCTGAGGCCAGGCTCTGGTTTAAAACCTCGTGTCGCACAAAGCCAAGAGTGTCTCTGAGCCTGCACAGAACTCACACTGAAGGGGAAAAGTCAGAGCACAGATTTAACATATCAAGGACCTGGTGCTTGATATCCAGTGGCCTTCCCAGCCTGCCCAGCAGTGTGGTCACTGGGAACAGCCAGGCATCTGCTTTTGCACAAGGCTGGAGATCCTAGCAGGTCCCCACCAGTGCTTGGTGACAGCCACCCTCCTCCAGAAGGGGATCTCCAGAACCAGCAGGAAGGTGTCAGTGAGGCACAGCACCTTGAACTGCATTGCTGTGAGTGTTGGGGCCAAAGGAAGTGAAGTGGCAGAGTTCAGTTTCCATAAATACAATTTGTCTAGAGATCTTTTAATTCTTCTTGTTATTCTCCACCCACTCTTCCACCCTCCCATTCCCCCTGCCCTGATTCTTTTTCTTTCCATTTGCTATTTCTTTCTTTTTAAGTAATGTTTTTAACTTAGAGCAGAGAGAGAATATTTTGCCATACTGTAAATAATAGTACGGTTTTCAGCTCCTACCTTTCATCCACTGTGTGGAGCATGGCAGACTGTGAATAAGCCTATTCCAAAACAAACATTAAAAGAACACTGTCAATTTAAATCACATATGTGCCTAAAGATGTTTTATACTCTACTGTCACAAACAACACCTACAATCTGCTAGAAATTAATGGGATAAGAGGATGCAAAGCACATCTCTCTGGTTCAGTGAGCATTTGATGGACACCATGGGTGGGATTTATCTCCTATCACTCAAGGTGTCCCCAGCTGAGATACATCGTGCTTTCTGTAGCTGAAAGTGAGAAATGGGTGCAGTTATGGAGCACCTCATGTGTTTCCTCTGCTTCAGCATGAGTTAGGGTGAGATGAATCCACCAGGTGTGCTGACCAGTTCCCCCTGACTTGGAGGTGGGGTTGAAGGACAGTAGATGGAGGCTTGGGCTGAGTGTCTGGACTGGACTCAGAATTTTTACCTGCAGTTTCATTGCATCCCCCCTGCAGGCAGTTTTCCACTCCTTTTCTTTTCAGCGTGATCTTGTAATAAAACCTCATGTAAGAAAATATTTTAGTATTGGGACAAGAAGGTGCTAATACTATAAAGATCATTGGGGAAGCACAGTGACACTACCTTTTATGCACTGGAAACACCTGATGTTGAAATTGTGATAATGTCTTTGTATTTATGTTGTCAAACCTCCTAAACTTTGCTTTTTTAACTTAGGATATGTCATGAGGATGTCTGCAGGTGTCTGAAATGTTATGCATGTAATCTATGGTCTCTCCTCCCTTTCTGCTCCTTTTTTTATCTTTTGTTTTTATTTTTTCCCTAAAAAAATGTAAATAAGGAAAGCCAAAATAATAGAACAAATTCAAATTTTGACTATATTGGTGTGTACATCTGCATATTCAGACATGTAGTCTTAATTAGTAAAATCCTGACTTAGGACTCTAAGGAGCCATTGTATTACACAGTTGGGGAAATCTAGTTCAAATACTGTAATCAGCAGCCCGCCTCTGGTGAAGTCAGCAAGTTGCTCCCATTTGAATTTGCTGAATTTAGCTACAGTGCTTTACTTCATTTCTAGCCCTGCCTCCATTCCCCATCTTGTATGAAATGAAATAAGTGATTTCTGGCTGAGCTTCTCACTGATAGTGATCTGTGTCATGAAATCATCTCACACCAGACATCCTGCTTAACTGCAGGTTCTGGAAACCTGATAGCTGAGCCTCTGTTGCAGAGCTGCTTGAGTAAATGTTTATATGTGGCTTCTCAAAGGCATCCCTTCTGCAGTGAAGGGTGCTCACAGGTGAGCGCTAAAATAACCAGCTGGGCAGCGTGGGGGAAGTTTCTGCTTTTGTATCTGTTGCCTCTACTGCTAGTTTACCTCCCTCAGCCTAAGCAAGGGAAAAAAACCAACCTCAAAACACACACACAAAAAAAGGAAAAAAATATAACACCTATGAAAAAAACCCCCATAAAATCAACAAAAAGTATTTCATCCCTCAATGACAGTGAAGCCTATAGATTAGGGATATTATCTCTCATTTATTTTTTTACCCTTGGTTGTCACAGCAGGAAAGACGCTGTAGCTTTATAATTGTTCAGTTTCAAATGGGGAAATCTTTTACATTCACCTCCTTTTTCTGTCTGTAAATTAGCACTTGGAGTGTTAGTCTTTGTTTCTGCAGCCCTTATCAGCAGGGCAGGAGACAGTGATTGCCTCCTATCTGAAAACGGCAGTGAAATTAAACCTTAATTAGTTGTTTCAATTGGGTATGATATAGACCTTGAAGGACTTAAAGATACATGTTCCAAATTGGTCTCAGGTTTACTGTGAAGGTCTGAGCATGTACACCTTGCATGATTAAAAGGAAGTACACCAAACTTTCTTCCAGGAAAAAGTCTGATCATTTACCATGATGTCATTACTGAAATTACAAGAGGAAAACTAGAGAAGATTTTCCATGCATGATGTACCATTCCCTCCCTCTGGGATGACAGGTCATAGCTTATTTATGCACCACAGTCTCTCCAAAGCAGAGCAAAACAAACAGCCAAAATAAACAGAGGAAAAACAGCAACATAAGCTTTTACTCATTCCTTGAAAACTCTCTTAGGGGAAAAAAATGAAACCTTATGAAAATGTTAATAAGAAGAGGCAGGAGGAAGAGAGAGAAACAACTGGATGCCCATGGCTCCAAGGACAGATTTAGCAACCTCTGCAGCAGACAAACACCTGACCAAAAAGGAAGAAACATTCCAGCCTCACTTTCTAGGGAGTGTTTAGCAGCACACACATTCCTGGGCGAGCTAGGCCCCAAGTCACTGGAGAAGCTTCCAACCCAAACAACTGTCACATTCCATATTTCCCATAAAGGCTGCTCTTAGCTAAAACCTCGTGTTTCGCTCGGCCTGCAGGAACCTGCCAAGTGACTCATGGAGCGGATCCGCTCCCTCTGTGCTTTCCACTTTCCTGGAAAGGAGCATCACAGCAGTAACACACACAGTGTAACAGTGGTACCACAGCCTCAAACGGCTGAGCTGTGCTCAGCTTTGCCTCCAGATGCTAAAGAGCAGCGTAGGACCACGTGCTGGTTTGAAAGCAAAACCAGTGAGACACTCCAAGTCAGAAGCACAATTTAATAAGAGGAAAAGAAAAGAAGTAAAATAAAGTAAAATAAAATAAGTGCAATAGTACAAAAGACCACTGACAGAGTCAGAATACAACCTGACACCCTGTTAGGGTGGTAGTAGCAGTCCAGATGAAATGGTCTTGTCAAAGCAGTGATCCTGTAGAAACGTCTGGTAGCTCTTGTCCTCTGGGAGTCCAGTGGGTAAAGCTGCCTGTGCTGTCCCAAACCCTGGATTTATCCAGGTGGGAATGCTTGGCTCCTCCCCCTAGGCGGAGCATCTCCCAATGGGCTGATCTCATTCTCTGAGTCCTGCAGTGGGTCCTTGATGGCCCATTAACCAGAGATAGCTCCTGGAGGGAGTTATCTATGAGTCATGGGCAAGGCATTGCTGGGCCCATGAACAGAAGATAAGGGAAACACTGCCCCACCTGGTTTCAACAGCTCATGAAGATGGGGATAGAATACAGACTTTGGGCACAACTTACATTGTAACCTAGGACAGACCACTGCTGTCAGAAGGACAAGGCATGCAAAGACAATCCACAGCTTCCCACTCCACTGCAATGGTCACAGGGGATGCAGCTGGGCTGGAGTTTAAAGGCATAAATCCATTAGTGAGAATTCTGCTCTTTGCAGAGCTGATCACAAGGTGACTTTGAGCCAGGGCCCTCCCTGTGGCAGGTGGCTTCAGCTGTAAAAGGACAGGCTCCCAGGGATCTGGTCAGCCCCAAGCCTGCCAGAGTTCAGGAAGCATCTGGACAATGCTCTCAGACACATGGTGTGAGTCTTGGGGCCGTCCTTGCAGGCCCAGGGGTTGGAATTATTGGAGAGATCCTGGTGGGTCCCTTCCAACTCAGGATATTCTATGTAGCTATGACTCTATGACTATGAAGACCTTAAGAGACCTCTCAGCTATTATTTCTTAAAAATTTCCATACAACAGTGACAGAACAGTAGATGATTACAGCAAGATGATTTTGGTTTTATACACTTTGGAAGCATATTGGAGCAGGGGCAGAGTGTATCTCGAAAATCTCCATTATTGTTCATAGCATGCAGCCTAATCATGGAATCCCAGGATGGTTGATGTTGGAAGAGACCTCTGGATGTCCTTTGGACTCCCTCCAGTATGTCTGTGTCTCTTTAGCACTTGGGAGCCCAGAACTGGACCCAGTGCTTCACGTGTGGCCTCTCCAGTGCTTGAGCAAGGGGGAAGGATCTCCTCCCTTGATCTGCTGGCATCACCCTCAGGTGAAGCCCTGAGTCCTGTCAGCTTTCTTTGACACAAGGACACTTTTCTGGCTTGTGTTCAGCCCTGGAAACAGGGCTCTGGCACACCAGCCTCTCCTCCCAGCCTGCTGTCACTGGCATCCTCACTGAGGACAAACTCTGCCCCATCATCCAGACCACGAATGAAGATGTTAAACAGGACTGATGTTGCAGGTCTCCAGCTCAACTTTGTTCCCTTGACCACTTCTTTTTGTCACATATAAATTGTGTGAGCTATAAAATGCAACCATGAAATCAGGTTCATTTTTCTGTGTCAGCTGTGATACCATGAATTTAAAAACACAACCACAGGAACTTAGACTAACAGAAAATGAAAACTTTTTCAAAAGGGAATTTCAAGGCCTCATCTGTGAAGGACAGGAAAACCAAATGAACTTTATGCTCTTCCTGCAGTGAGTTTAATGAAGAACTGCTCATTAACTGGTGGTTTGAGTCCCTTACCCAGCCGTCACTTGGGCTTACAGAACTGTAATTTTAGAGCATGGAGAAGTCCTAGATAAAAGCTTTTATTTTACTTGCAGCAATATATCCTCTCTTGATACTAGCTAAGAGAACAAAAACAGTGAAAAAATTAGAAAAGGAAAAACAAGGTGAATTCCAAGTATAATAGTGTTAAAACATAAAAGAACAATTTTGTACCTACAGGGATCCTACATTTTGTATATCCTTTATTCTTCACTACACAGAAGACAGACTAAAATTCTTCTTTAAAATATTCTCTGTGTCTACAAAAAGATAATCATGACTATTTGCCCTTCAAATAAGAGCATTCAAATCATCTGTTGTGCAGCCAAATGTCCTATTAAAGGCTGGCCTCAGGAAGTGTAGCAGACTGAACACTAGTGACTACCTTGGTTGCTGCACAAGCAGTTTCTCCCTGAGGGAAAAAAAAGAAAAGAAGGGGAAAAAATCCCCCACAGCCTCTGCCCAAACTCTACCTTATTACCATTTGCAAAGTTCTGGAGAGAATGGATGCTTGCCAGCATTCAGGTAAGCAACTTTCCATTACCAAAGGTGTTATGGAAAACCTTCCTGAATAAAATTTGTGATTAGAAGGGGTTTTGTGATTCAAGAAAGTGTGCTCTACTAAAGTCTTTTCCCTGTGCTCACACAGGACATTTAAAGGGTGTTTTGGTGAAGGAAAGGCCCTTTAACTCTGCACTTTGATGTCATTTGTTGAGAACAGTCTTCTATTCCTGTGCCAGCCCTCTCCCACCCCTCTCCAGGAGGTTGTCTCCCTTCTCTTCCCAGGCACTCTGTGCTGCTGTTTATATCTCCAGTGGGGGTTTTCAGCAGCCTCAGCACCTCATCCTGCCAGGCCCAAGCAGGAGGCATGGGCTGCAGAATTTAAAATCAATGTTAGACCTTCAGAGACGCAACCTGAATGCAAGTGGTGTTTGCCTATTACAATGATTTCATGATCTGATTCCTGAAAAGTCAATTCCTTCATGTAATTTGGGCTGTAACAGCTTAATATTGACAAGAAATAAGATGATCTTGGATCCTGTGTGACTGACATAATTTAATAGCAAGAGGTATCCAAGAGATGCATTAGGGATGCCATGGCAAAAGTTTGTGAAACAAACCATGTGGTGATGTCTTGGGAAGGCTGACCTGGAACAGAGACTGGACAGAGATAGAGAATAAAGTAAATATTTATTGAAGGGCCTTTAAAGGGTACACCTTGGGCAGGACAGAGCCTGACCAGGGATACACCCAAGGTGGACTAAGAATGGTCACAAAATGGATGACTGGTCACGAGGTCTCACACTTTTATCAGTTTTCGTCCATTGGCATATTGGGGTTTAATTGTCCAATTACAGCTTCAGGTTGTGAGGTCTTATCCTTCTTGTCTCTCTCTTCAGTCTACCATTTTTTGTGCTTTTGGGCCTGAAACTTGTACTCATTGTCCTTGGTCTTCAGCAGGAAAAGGATTTGTTTTCTCTACCTGCTCTGTGAAGAGATCTCACTAGCACTTCATATGAGGCTCAGAGCTGCAACCCTAGGCAGCACAGAAACTGAAAACATGAAAGCTAAAACTTTAAGCATCAGTGGAAATAAACAACGTTGAACTCTAGAAATAAACAGTGTTGAACTCTTGCCACTTTTCCCTCCCTCCCAGCACCAGCCAGCCCCTGGAGGTGGATCCTGCGACACAGTGCCCATCCCTTGGGATGCCTTTGGGCACATCCTTTGGCGCACCTGCCTTCCCCCCTGGCAGCACCCACACCTTGTACAGCTGGAGCCCTGCAGTGCTGTCATGCCAAGACAAATCACATCAAATCACATCTTTACACTGCCCAGCTGCACGAGCAGCGAGCAACGCTCCTACTGTCATGCTACACCAAGGCCAAGGAGGCCCTCAGAAGAGATTTCTTCTGCTGCCTTCTCCCTGCTGCATCACCCAGGCCACAGAGAAGATTCTCCTTACACAAGGGCTACTTCTGTGGCTACAGCTAGAGCCAAAACCTGCTGTGCTCTTGGTGAGCACCACACCAGCAACGCATCAGTGTGAACAGACCCTAACGGGATCACAGCCTCTGGCAGAACACAGAGCCCTGCTCGTGGAGACCTACTTGGTATCCTTGGAATGGTTCTGTGCTGGCAACCACTGTTCTGCTTAATTTTCATGTCAATCAGCAGCATCCAGCATGGTCGGGGAGCAACAAGGCTGTTGGTATGCCAGGCACATAAACACGGGGCTAAGAGAGAGAAGACACGATGTACCTGATGGTGCAGCCTCAGCAGAGCAAAAAGATTCATGCTGGAGTGTTAAAGATGATGCATCTGGAAAAAATGTATGGAAAAAGCTACTCCCTGTAGTACCTTTCCCATATGCTTTGGCAATATGAGAGAGAGAGGGAGGATATACAAATGTCCCACTTGTTTTAGTACTGGCACCAAGTAATGTATCTCTCTGCAGAATTCAGGTCCAAAATTTTGACAGACCTGAGGAAAACCTTTTTTCCCTGTCACATACATCTTGCATGAAGCATTTGAGGCAGACCCTTGTCAGGAAATGTCTCTGGAGCCACCAGCCAGAGTCCCAAGATGTGTGTTGGATTTTGTTTCCCTGGAAGTGAACCACTGTGCTCTGGACTGCAAGAACTTGTTGTATTTGGTTAGTAAATCATAGCACTGTCCAAGCATGGAGCTCATTCTCCAGGGGAGTCCTATCAGACTGACTAATCAAGCATACAATCCTCTAAAATTACATTTAACTGTGCTCTGGTTTGTCTAAACATGGTCTTATATTTGTGCCACGATGTCCTATGAGTGTTTCCAAACCACTTCTGTGCTCTAAACCTGGGAACAAAAATAAGCACATGTGCTTTCAAAGAGAGGCACAGTGATCCTAGGACTGTCCATATTACTTTTGCTGGAAATACTTCTGGCACTGACCAAAGGTGATCTGGCTTTTATGTAGGGCAGCTCCTGTGACAGATGAGAATAAATTGTTTATATGCTTCATTTGCTCTCATGTTACAGCACTAACAAATGCCATGCCCCCTCTTCAAAACCTCATTTACAGAGGTCCCACCCCAGGATCATATTGTTTGCAACAACTCTCCTGAAGAGTTAATTTTGTTCTGGGGAAGGGCAGAAGGGCAGCCTGCAGCCCTTCACAGGAGCAGATGAAGTCCCATGGAGGCTGCTGTGTTCTGGGAGCTAGGCTGGCACAGCACAGGAAGAACTGGGGCTTCTTGAAGGCTCCTGAAGGCAGAGGCTGCTCACAGGGAGAGGACACATTTCTGCTTTATCCTTAGGGTAAAGGATACCCTGCTCTCACACTCAGTCCACCCACCCCTCTGCATTCCCAAGGCACCTGAGCAAGGTGTCCTGAGGGACCCAGTAGTGCATCAAAGGTATTGCCATGGCAGTGCTCAACAAACAGCATCACTCACAATCCCTCACCAGGCCTTTGCCTGTGCTCTGCAAGCAGTGTTTGGTCCTTGGAAACCGTGCATGATGGTC
The DNA here is from genome assembly GCA_910950805.1 of Acrocephalus scirpaceus scirpaceus. Classification (NCBI taxonomy): domain Eukaryota; kingdom Metazoa; phylum Chordata; class Aves; order Passeriformes; family Sylviidae; genus Acrocephalus; species Acrocephalus scirpaceus. The sequence goes on along the minus strand of OU383774.1, from coordinate 110,346,900 downwards.
TTAGCTTTCTAAAACAACTTCCTTTATTTTTTTTTTTTTTTTTTTTTTGAGCTAGAGAAAGAGGAGGGGATGCGGTAGAGGATGGGTGTTAGACACAGCAGTAATGTGGCCTCCCTTTGATCATTTTAACCAGGGGCCACCTGGCCTGGAAAGCCCCAGGGTACACTGCAGACCACAGCAAAGGGGAGATGATACCTGCCAGAGCCCCTGAATGCTCTCTGGCTGGGGAGGGCTCTGTCCTTATCATTCCCCCTTTCCTCTGAGTAGGTTTTCTTTCACACTCCCTCTCCTTGCAACAGTTCAGTGAGGACAATTTAGAGCCTCTCAGGTACAGAGAGGTGTCTCAGTGGTGTCTCATTTACTCATTTCCTTACCCTATGTGTGAAATATCACAACTCCTCTTTCCTGATGGCTTGAATGCCTCGCATTCAGTGAGGCTGCACTACGGAGAGCTTTTGAAGAGCAGCAATAATGAAACCTCTCTAGTGCTTTTCATCCAGCGTGTAAAACCCAAACTTGTGGCGGTTTTATCATCTCTACCCGGGCATGAAACATCAACATACAAAACACTCGAGTGCTCTGTTCCTCAAAGCTGTCTCCAGTCAACAAACCCCTGCCACCCCTGTGAGGGATTAAATTCACACTTTTTGTGACAGTCAAAGCCATAGCTGGAAAACGGCCGTAACGCGCTCAGAGCAGCTTCTTTAGCTTCTGAGAGGAAGGTGCTGTGTTCTGTGTGTGTGTTAGATGTGAGGTGCCCCTTGCACTTCATCTTTTGTGCTCTTCCAGGCTCTGTTATCTGCATCTCCACGCAGCTGATGCACTACAAGGCAAAGGATTTCGGGCTACTGTGGTAGCCAGGTTTTGGGTGACTATTTGCATGGGCACAGGCATTGTTAAATGATTTGTGAGGGAAGGATTCACACTCTATTTCTGACATTTGCCTTCCATTGCATCCACACAATTGCTCTGCTTAAAACAGTTTCTGCAAGAAAAAAAAAATCCTTTAGAAGTACATCACTTTTTTTTTATCATCAAAGAAACCAATTTCACCCAGAGCCTTATTAATAGTGGAGGTGGAAGTGGAATTGTAACAGCAAAAACCTAGCAGGCATAATATGCTTGGGGTTTTTTCTTTTTTTTTTTTTTTTTTCTTATTAATGCTAATCCCACATTGCTTATTGCTTTTTTGGAACAGTCTGATTAGAACAAAAAGAACTGATATTAGCATTAATTGAGAAAAGTTAATTTTACAATGCACACAGGTAAATGGCCTGTTTGGGACAACACAAAACTGATAAAATCCAGATCTTTGTTACCATTTTCAGGGGAAAGTATTAAGGACTGTTAATTCTGCATTATATATTACTAATTATGCCTCTATTTTTCTTCAGCCAACAAAACAGGATTGTGTCAGAATAATTTTTTCTTTCATTCTTTCTGCTTTGTTGCCAAGTAGTGATGGATGATAGTTGAATATCTACAAACTTTCCATTCTTTTCTACCCATTTTCTGGACCTGCCTCTGGCAAAATGTATGTAGATTTAGCACTGATCCCATTGATGGCAGTCTCTGTTAAATTTACCAAGATTAGGCCATGAATTTTCCTATCTAGTTCTCTGCTGAGGAATGTGCTGAACTGACTGACCAATGGAAGTTTTCATTTTTCATGTTATTCAGAAATTATGAAAGATAAAAAACAATTAACCCTGCAAGACGGACAGCTCCTGGACCAATCAGAGCAAACAAACAGGACTCCTACTTCAATTTACTACAAAGCCTGTGGAAAATAAGAATCTTTAAATTAGATGCTGGGTTATCTTTCAGCTTTTTCAATCTCTCCACTTGGGTTTGCCTCTGAAGAAAAACAACATCAAAGCCACGCTGCAGGAGCAGTCAAGTCCTGCAGCCCTTCTGCTTGGAGCACAACTCACTCCTGCCTTTTGCATGCCCTGAAATGGGACAGGGCACCTCCAGCTCCTGTTACGTAAATTTTAGGAGCAGAAAGCTCAGGGTCTATGAGGACTCATGTCAGGAAAACCCCTTAAAGGCCATGCTTCTCCAGCCTTTCTTCTACAGAATTTCTACCATGTGAAACACTGCACTGCCTCACTTAGTTGACAAGCTGAGAGGGCCAAAACCTAGATTATTAAAAAAAAATGAATAATGAGTAAGATTAGCAGCCATGATTTGTGCATAAAACATGATAATTTTAACATATCTTAAAAAAGGAGTTTTGTTTTGTACTTAAAGACTTAATTCAGTCTTATAATTATGAAAGTGAGATCTCAGAAGAGGTGGACAAAGAGATCTCATTATTTTAATTTTAAAGAGGTTTTTTTCATCCACATTGCTCTTTGATTTTGACAGTTGTGCTTTTTTATGTCCTAATGCATCACAGAGTTTGGGCAATTTGGCATAGAATAAAAGGAACAAAATTAAATTATAAAACACCATAAATCTTCTCTCTGCTATTTGTTTGCACCACTAAACTTTGGTGTGTTAAAATTAATCCCAAATTTCTGATGGGGATCGAGCATGGAAATCATCATCATTTTCTTTGGATTGTTTTTCCCTCCTTGGAATAATTCTGAAAAGTGGGGCCTTGACATTTCTTATAGTTGTCCTTTTGAACCTTGAAATTATAATTCATAAAACTCTTTGTGACAAAATCCTGACACCTTTATTGTGTTTCACCAAGAAATTTTAAATAAGCCCTACTTGCTTATGCATCACCCCTCTTTATTGTAGGGTTGACGACTTCCTACTTCCATCCTGGTCCTTCTCCTGGGGAAGTCCTGCTGAAGGAAAAGGAGTTTTCATCTGGGCAGTGAGCCATGTTCAAAAGGATAAAAAATAGCTTGTGGCCAGTTGGCTTCAGCTGAGGTGGGGATGGGGGCAGTCACATCCATCTCTGCACATCTGTGCACCCCTCTCTTTGCTACCCACAGAAACCACACCAAATGCATCTTTTTTTTTTTTTCCTGTGGAAAAGTCACGGTGAAGAACCACCACAGCCTTGGAGTTATGCACTTCTCAGAGGACTTTTTGAAGACCATGAGCAAGTTTTGGATCCATCCCTGTTTTCATAGAATCATAGGATGGTTTGGGTCAGAAGGAACCTTAAAAATCATGCTGTTTCAACTTCTCTGCCATCCTACCTAATTGCTGGATCTGCGTTTTTGAGGAGTGTAAGGACATATAAAAGAGTTATGGTTTTGTTTTTCTTTTTTTTTGGTGTTTGCCAGTCTGAAGGAGATAAAGGAGTTCAAAGGTGTTTAAGGAGTTGGTATTAAATAATGTCTTCATTGAGACACCTGAAAAGCAGAATGACCATCCCAACATCCACTGGAGTGGGTCCTGGTACAAATGTCACCTGTAGCCTTCTCGGAGTCAGGCTTCTCCTCTCCTTCTGTAAAAATCCATGCACAGCTAACAGATAAATAGGAAGGGATAAATTCTGAAGGACAGCACCCACCTCTATTCCTGAGCCCTTTCCTGGCCACATGCTGCCCTGAGAAATGAAGACAAGCTAAACCAAAGAATCACGTCGTAACTTATGTCTGTGACAGCACATTAAGGTGTTTCTGAAAACTGAAGCCCTCCAAGACCTGAAGAGCTCGTGGTTTGCCCCATGCTGCATTCACATCCCAGGTCTTCGACTAAGGAAGTGTTCCTGCCCAGCAGCTGGGGAATTGCTCCTGCTTTCCTTTACAGCCGAGCAACCACTGCCCCCAAGTGCCCGTTTGGAGGCTGATTTTTAAGCTGGGGGTACACAAGGTTTTTACAGAATCGCAGAATGGGACAGGCTGGAAGAGGCCACCGTGGGTCATCCACTCCCACCTCCCTGCTCACGCAGGATCATCCCAGAGCACATGGCACAGGTTCTGAATTATCTCCAGAGGGGGAGATTCCATGTCTTTTCTGGACCATCTATCCTAGTGCTTGGTCACTGCACAGGAAAGAAATTCTTCCTCATGTTCAGGTGGAATTTCCTGAGCAACATTTTCTGCCCATTCCTCCTGTCCCACTTCTGGGCACCACAGAGCAGAGCCTGGTCCATCCTGTGTGCAGTGCTGGGGTTGGCAGTCAGGACATCTCACCAGCCTCTGAGCAGTGAAGAACAGTCAGGGTGTTCTCAGCTGGCCCAGCACCAGCAGCTGCTCACAAAGCTGAGTCACTGCCTTTAGAATCCCACTGCCCATTTTCTCCCCTCTCAACAACTATTGCCTCTCAGAAACCATGTTGTTTTAATGCCTCTTTTTCGTATGGTATTGCCTTCAAACCCTGCACAGGGAAAATGTATTCCTTGAAGCCATTTCATTGTCAACGTCAGTGCCAGACCATAAGTTTTGGTCTTCCATACACTGAAAAAAAAATAGCTTTCCTTCCTGAGCAATGGTCTTTGTCATCCAGCATTATTGTATCTATCCTCTCTTTGCTTTTCAAATCAAACAAATGCACTCTTGGCTTTCTCCAGTGTTCATTTTCCCATTAAAAAGATATTTCCCCTGTAAAACTCAGCTCCTTTCTTACCTGAGCAATTACCTCCTTCTTACTGCTTTATTCAAATCTACTGAAGGTAATTAAACACATCCCTTAGTGTGCACAGTGTACCCTAAATACAATATTGCTTTGTGTTTGAATAAAACAGGCCATGAACAGACATTACAATAATATATGCTTGAAATGAAGGATGGAAAGAGATACCACAATAATGCTTTCCAGGGTAGATTTGTGATTTGTGCTAACTTGGCTGTAATAATTTTGCCTCTCTAGGCTGATGTGCCCATCAAAAAAGTTGGCATGAATACCAAGGAAAAAATTAGACATCAGTATGTTAAAAGCCATTTTCTCTCTGTGTGACAGAGTCAGCCTACTCTGATCCTTTTATCACTACCAGAAAATCAGAGCAACTGATTCAAGAGTTCAGTTTGTAATGTGTACACACACATTAGGAAAAACATATGGAGAGGCTTTCCTTGTTCAGGCCAGTGAGTAATGCAGCAGTGTCTGGGTTCCTCTCCCACACAGTGAGTGATCAAGCAGAAACCCTGCTGGTAGGTTGAACAGGAGGGAAAAAAAGTCCTGTTTTTGTTAATGTGATACTTTGCAATCAGGTCAGCTTCTGAGGCTGTTTCACCAATGACTCCCCAGTGGTATCATGGCTTTACAAAGCACGTCTGGAAGCAGCAAATAATTGCCAGCAGGCAAAAGAAATTTCAAGAAAAAGGAAAGCATCAGGAGAGAAAGTCACGTACCTAGCTGTTCTGCCCTGGGGGCAGCTGAGAATTCTGCAGCTGTGGTGCCCAGGGGAAGAGGATTTTGGGGGAAAACCTCTGGAGCAAAGCTTTTGTAGGTGTTGCTGGGAGCTGCTGAGCAGGTCCATTCTCACTTCTGAGCTGGTCACTCTGTTTCCACCTCTTACTTCCTGTTACCTTTTGATTACTTTTGTGATCTACTCTTTAATCTTTTGGTACACAGACTAAACCCACCCATTTTATGCACTGTTTCTATTGAAGCCAAATCACCAGTGGAAAGGAAGCCTTGAAAAAACACCAGATCCTGCCATGTACTTAAACAGAGCAAGAACTACACATTCATAATGACTTTATTTTACATCTTGAATTCGCTCTTTTGTGTCAATGGCCATCTTATTTAGAAGTATCTGCAATGTGCATAGAAAAGACCTGTGTGAACTCCAGGTGATCTTTCATCCTGTAAGGACAGTGTGCCACAGAAACAGGAAATGAACTTCTCTTCAGGTTCTGTAGTTTGCTCTTTTGCTTTCCACCATCTCAGCATTCCCTGCTATTTCCAGGTTATCTCGTGCCTGTCAGTGACTGCGTGTTTGGGGAAACCTGAGCCTGATGCATCTGAGATATGGAAAATCTGTAAGACACGGAGAGGAATGAGCCTGTTGGGAAGTGTTTTCCTCGTGGAGGGCTGTTTCACTGGGCTTGGTGAAACAGGGAAAAGGGCCTCACTTGCTGGGGCAGTCAGGGCATGTAATGTTGCATAAGCAAGGCTGAGTGCCTCTCCCTGGGTGAAGGGCTGCTCTACCCAAGCACTGTCAGGAGGTGTTACTTCCAGAGCTGTGAGCCTGTTGGTTACCCATTCATCTTTCACACATACCCTGCCTCTCTAAACAGACAAGCCAATTTCCAAGCAGGCTGTCTTATTAACTATACAATCCAGAACAGCAAAATGCATCCATAATTTACACATAGTTGGAAAAGCAATTGGAAGCATTCTTAAGTGTTCAGCATTACAGTTTGGTTTTGGTTGTGTTTGATGGTGGTATGAGCTTTGCAACAAATTTATCTGCAAGTTCACAGAATCTGAATATTTGGTATCAGTGGAGATTCTCCTTGCTTCTTAGATAACATCTATCTGACTTTCTAATGTATTTGCTACCAAAACTAGGATTGAACCTTGTGTTACACATTACCAATTCCTTTTCTACACTGCACTGACTTATTTGCAGGCCAGATCTAACACAGATACCACATCAAGCTTCTCAGACAAACAATGGGTTGCAAAATGTGTGTTAACCAACATTTTATTCTAGTCTTGTAGCAGCAGTACTGCAAACAGGATGGTGTTCTTCACTGTATTTTAGTTAGACTCTCTTTCAACTGATTAGATGCTCATTTGCTTAGAGCTGATAGCCAGGGCACTGCAGATTTAAAATCATTGTGTTCACTTTCTTATTGGTGTCCTGTTTCTCATTCAGAAACATCAAGGGACCCCTTTTCCTCCCCACTGTCCTGGTTCCCTCTGTACACCTGGCAGTTTAGCTGCTCCCTTCCAGGTCTGGGGTCATGAACAAACACCCATGAAACATTTACCAAAAGCCTCAGATGCACCTGAGTGAGATCAGCTCCTGCTCAAAATGAGCTGCAGATCACAGGGATGTTGTGTGCGTTTCATTAACTTTTCATCACATCTAGACACAAGGTGTCTCCACCAGAACTTTCCTTAATGAACTACCTGAGTATTCACTGCCAGACAACTTTTTCCACACTGAGGTGCTCTGTGGAAATTATCCCAGGGGGTGAATTGCACTGGAGCTTGTGATAGGAGTAGCAGCCTTCCTTCCCTTCCCTTCTGACAGAAGACAAAGCCATGCAAATGTGCACAGCCTTGAAACTGGAATTCTTGCTCTGGGATGTGATCTGAGGAAAGTTGGATTAATTCAAACCTGTGCCTACTAGGAAAGGAAGAATCTGCATCTTATCCACATAGACAACCACAAAAATAAAAGGAGGCTGGGTTTGAACCTGAATTTGTAGAGCAGATGCAGCTTTTGGGCCTTGCTTATGTTCAGGAATTAAAAGAAATTCAAGGCTGGCCTCCAGCACCTTGGGAGCAGTGCCCATGTGGATGTGCAGTGGCTTCAGCCTGCAGGTGGCACACGGAGAGCACTGAGTGAAGAAAGACAAACACAGAGAACCCCCAGGGGCTGGCCATAATAAAGAGAATTTCCTACTGATTCAACCCAGCCTTTGCTTCTCACGGTTCTGTAGCAGCTCTAAGGTGACTTGAAAGACCTGCTCACAAACACATCTGCCATCAGTGATGTGCTTAGGGGGAAAGGAGGGAAGGGAAGGGAAGGGAAGGGAAGGGAAGGGAAGGGAAGGGAAGGGAAGGGAAGGGAAGGGAAGGAAGGGAAGGGAAGGGAAGGGAAGGGAAGGGAAGGGAAGGGAAGGGAAGGGAAGGGAAGGGAAGGGAAGGGAAGGGAAGGGAAGGGAAGGGAAGGGAAGGGAAGGGAAGGGAAGGGAAGGGAAGGGAAGGGAAGGGAAGGGAAGGGAAGGGAAGGGAAGGGAAGGGAAGGGAAGGGAAGGGAAGGGAAGGGAAGGGAAGGGAAGGGAAGGGAAGGATTTCTGATACTAGTTTAAAACAGAAATATCCTCCTCCAGGTAAAACTAATCTATAAAATGATGATAGCAAATGAAGGGAATTTATGGAAAGAACAGGTCTTCTACACTGGAGAGCAAATACCTGCAAAAAGAGTTAAGCCACCTCTAATGTGGTATCCATAGCATTGAGGCATTTGTCATGGCTTGCAACAACAAATATATGATTTTGACTATGTATTGATTTATTATTGCATCGATGGGATACAAGGGCATAGTTGGTTAGTCTAGTTTTGGGGACTGAAAGTTTTGTCATATGAAATTAACATCTTCTGAAGGTACAGGCCATGAACTCTGAAAAATAATTAGTTCTGTACAGAGATACCATCACAGCACCACAGTGTCAGGCTCATAGGGCAGCACAGGCCAGTGACCAAAGAGAGGATGAGTTGTTCCAGGTATCAGGGAAAGGGCACTGAGAATCACTGGGACTTTCCTCTCCCACCCTGGGCCACCTCTTCCTCTGGCCTTCCTGTTTGCAAAGTCTGAGTCCTGGCAGTGCCAAGCTTCTTAAATGTTGTCAGCTGGGCACTAGTTCAGCAAGGTCCTGAAGGGCATCACATTCATGTTCTGAAACCCTTGTCACTCTTCAGGATGAGAATCAGAGAAGCTCATCTCAGTGGGCTGCTCTTATTTCAGGCTTTTAAACTAACATCGTAGAGAAACAGATGAAGGACAGGATGATCCACCTTTTTTTTTTTTTTTTTTTTTTTTTTTTTTTTTACTTGAGAGAAGGCATTAACATATAGACAGAGACATTTTTATGTTATATAAATATTGACTGTTTCAGAGAAGGAAAGTTCTGGCAGCAATTCCTCTGACAAACCTTTACTCAAAGTAAGTGGCATAAAAAACTTTGACAAGTCTGATGTAAGTGGCACTTTGTTTGGCATGATCATAATTATGCTTTTTGTCATTATTGTGGTCACCCAAAAAAAAAAAAACCCTCATAGCCACATAACTGATGCAACTGCTCTTTTTGTGTCTAATTTACATCAACATTAACAAGATATTGTCTGGTGCCTCGAGTTCACTGTTAAGATAAGGGAAAAACATAGAATCATAGGATTGTGTAGGTTGGAAAAGGCCTCTAAGATGATTAAGTTCAACCATTATCCCAGCATTGCCAAGTCCACCATACCCCTTGAACCACCTCCTTGGGCAGCCTGTTCCAATGCTTGACAACCTTTTCAGTGAATAAATCACAACAAATAAACTGATAAACAGTTACTGATGCTCCTCTCCTCTCCTCTCCTCTCCTCTCCTCTCCTCTCCTCTCCTCTCCTCTCCTCTCCTCTCCTCTCCTCTCCTCTCCTCTCCTCTCCTCTCCTCTCCTCTCCTCTCCTCTCCTCTCCTCTCCTCTCCTCTCCTCTCCTCTCCTCTCCTCTCCTCTCCTCTCCTCTCCTCTCCTCTCCTCTCCTCTCCTCTCCTCTCCTCTCCTCTCCTCTCCTCTCCTCATTTTGGGTCTTTGTGGGCCCATCTCTTCAAAACACGCACTCCAATCCTTTCAAGTCAAGAAGGCTTTTCTCTTCTCTTCTTGTGCTTTCTACTTAGGACTTGCATAGCTATTTTATTGATTTTCATGTACCTCAATTCCTGTGTAATTTCACTTCTTTACCTAACACATACTGACACTCCCTTTATATGGAATCCTTTGTTGAGGAAGTAAATATTCAGGGCTCACAAAAAACAAAACTCAGCTGTGGGGAATTCAGAAGACTTTACCTTGGCAGGAGAGTTACAGCTGGAAAACAGAGGCAGCACCAGCAGGAGCTGAGGATTTCTCTTGACCCATTACTGCTCCAATTATAAGGGCAAATGGTTAGAAAAGAAAAAGATCCACCAGACCTCAAATAACAAACCAAGTGAGGCAAGCACTCCTCGGGCCTGTGTTTTCTTTTCCCATTTCTATTTATTTACTTGCATCTTACTCATCACCCAGTTCCTCTGAGTGTGCCCAGCCCTCTTTCCTTCTGTAGCAGCTCCTTTGATAATGCAGTCTGTGCAAATTGCAGCCTGACAAACTGCAGCCTCATCAGGATGGCAGAGGCACTACACGAGGAGGGGCTTTCCCCTTGTAACCCTTTACCCTCAAACAAGCCAATAAACACAAAATCTTCATTTGCTTTGAGACACCCTATGGCCAAGCAGATCAAGCTGCCCCTTCCCTTCATTACAACTGTGTTTTCTCTCTGCAAGATTAACAAGCACTGCTGTGGATTTGGGGTTTCTGTGCTGTCAGGGATTGCTTGCAGCCATCCCAGCCCAAGTGCAGCAGCACAGCAGTAGCTGGTACCCTGCTCATCACACCCAGCAATCTCTGCTTCTTCCTCACTAAAACAGCCAGGGCTGCCCCCTGACTTGTCTGTGTCCATGCCTGAGTCACACATGATGTGGAAGAATGTGCTTCCAGGAAAGCAGTCCTTTTCTCCAGGGCAGATAAGGCAATGAGCGTTGTGAGATAAAAGGAAAGTTTACCAGGCAGCACTGATTTAATGATGTTAATAAACCACAGCTATTAGTCCAATTACATAAGAGCAGGTTACCTTGCCAGCCCTAATACCAGGAGATGATAAATGCAGATTAATCTCAGCTTCTTTACCGTATCCCTCAGATAGGGAATTAAATGCCTGAGTTTATCTTTTTGTAAATTGCTCTGTTATAGTTTAATTCTAATTTACAGAGAGCTTTCTGCCCAGCAAGGGAAATCCTTAGCTCTCCCCTTAAGCAGGGCTGAAACTGCTCTTAGCTTGCAGTTACTTGGAGGCTGAAAAGTGAGAACTTAAAGTGATTTTCCCAGGTTTTTTGACTTTGAAATGTGGAAGGGAAGTAGCGTAGCCTGTGTCAGAAATGTAACATTTTGGGTTGGTCTGTTTCCAAGCAGCTGTTTGGGGAAATACTCAGCCCACTGGGTGCCACTGCAATGGTGGCAGAGTGGGGTTTTGTGCCATCCTGTCATGGGAGGGCTCCGAAAACCAGAACTCTGTCACCATACAGTGACTCTGCTGCTCATCACAGAGACAGCAGACAGGATCTGAGCTGCTGAGCCAGACACTTCACAGGCACAGACAGACTGACACATGGCACATTCCCTCCAGTGTCAGCAACTCAGCCCATGGCTGACCCCAAAATGACCTGACCTGCCTTTGAAATGACATTTTTGTGCCCCCAGAGCACTCTGCTGGCCTGGCTCTTGGTGAGGCAGCAGTGCAGGCTGGGGGGCTCATGCTGTCTCATGGCTTTAAAGATTTGCTCTCTAATAACTCCTTACAGCTCACCGAGTTGAGGGCAAGTGATGAGAAGGGATCTCATTCCTGTTTGCATCCAAGCTGGCATTTAGCTTAATTTCCTGTAGTTATACTTTGCCATTTGATCCTGTCCCTTGATCCTTGCATGAAGGACTAAACAATAGTGGCCACCCCAAATTACAGGGCTGAGAGTGATAGAAACCCATGCTTTGAAATGTATACTTCTGCTAGAAATAGGCAAATAATTTTAAATGTGTTTAACAGATTAGTTCAGAATTATCATAATTATCCTATTCCAAACAGTATTTGCAAAAATAAAAGTCCTGGACATGGGTCTTTCAGGCCAAGTTTCATCTCAAAATGAACTCTCACAGCACTCAGTATCACTGTGAGACTGTTAATTATATCTTGGCAGAAACTGAGCCCCTATAATTAGTCTGATGTGTTTGACAGATGATTTTTCACAAAAAAAGTTGACCACAAATAGTTCTCAATCGACATAACAACCTTCCCATTTGAGAACCCCTATGCAAATGTAAAAGACACAGCCCATCTTGCCTCTCTAGTGGGCTTGATATGATTTGGCACAACTTACAGAAGAGCTTGAAGCCAATTTGTCAGTGGAATGAGCTAAGAGGTGATGAAAGAGCTTTAGGTCCTGGGCTGTAAGAAGGCAGTTGGCCTCACACTTAGACAAATGGAAAATAAAAGACATTATTGGATGAAATTACAAATATTCCCAGAAGATTCATGTACCCTGGAGTGCCTTTGCTTTCAGAGTGCAAGGACAGCCAAATGTCCCTCAGAGTCAGCCTTTCATTTCACCTCCTTGCAAAAGTTACTTAGGAAAAAACCACACAGCTCATAAGCTTTTTTAAGTAGTTCATAATTTTTTAAAGCTGGTAAACATGAGGTGTTTGACCCAGTTTGCTCTCAATAACTGGAACTTGCTCCTCATGTGCCCAAATTAGGACCATGTGCCTTGGCTTAAATTCTGCTTAGTGAGGTTTAAGCTGAGGGATGGTATTTCACAGCAGGGAGGAGATAAGGACTTGCACAGGGCTGTTGAGAGGGGCTGAGCTGAAGGGAGCTGGCTCGGGGAGTGCAGCCACGTGCCTGCAACTGGTCAAGAATATTCTCCTTGTCTCACACTTTGAGTCCAGCACAGCACCCTGATGTGGAGCCAACCCTATCCCTTCCCCATGTGGGACCCTCTCTCTTCAGGATGAAGGGATATTTGATGAATTGCTGGACAGTTTCTGAGATTTTGTTTTCTTTTTGCAAGCTTTAGGTTAGATTATCACATTAAAGTATCATTTGTGAGAGAGGATATTTCTAGTGGAAAGATGCGGCAGTTTTCTGCAGGACTTTGTCTGCTTTATCCCTAGAGAAAGGCACATCTTTAAAAAACCCCACAAAAACAACATAAAATCAAAAGTTAAATTGTTGAATGGTAGGAAATACGCTGGAATCATGGTCCAAGGACAATATTCCTATTTAATGCAAAATCCCTAATGCCTTCTGGTTACTAACTAGAGCTGCCTCAACAATACCACAGGTTGAAAATGATCCTTGAGATTCAAAGCTCCTTTTTCTTATTTCATTTGATTTGTGAAATAAATGTGATAAATAGATAAATGGCTGCTGAAAGTGAACCCTCACATGGAGCAGACTGTACCTTTTTGGCTAGGAAGAAAAAGAAAGTTGGACTGCACAAAGACTGGGGAGAAAGTCTGGGCTGTAATATCCACAGAGGAGCAGATGAACAGCTTTTGTGAATGAGGCTAATGATGAAGGGATTTTAAATGTATATTCCCATAACTGCCATGAATAATAAACATTTATGTTGGTATAATGCCACTCGTTTCAGCCTGATGAGAATTCCTACAAGGCTCCACTGTGGTAACTTCTCTTTACAAACCAATGACAGTCTGTGTTTTCCTTTATCCTGGAATACTTGATATATTTTTATTACACTGGATACCTTGGCATGACTCATGTGCTTCTGGATGCATCAACAGCCAAGGCTTCTTTTTGTCACAGGGTTGAACATTAGGATGTTTGGTAAGAGCTATGAACTTCCTTGTACCTCAGTGATGTTCAAAATAAGCTTTTTTCATAATTCCTGCCTTTTCTCCTCCCATGGAAATATATTCCCTTAAACTTGTGATGTTGTGGGCTTATTTATTTCAAGCTCTTTTCTTCCAGAAACCTTTGTGCCTCTTCAGAGTATTTTTACTGCAGCACCTACACAAGTGATCTTCAGATGAGCTCTCTGAGAGAGTGAAGTGTCATCATCTTCAACATTCCAAGCAGATAGACTAATGCAGGAAAGAAATTCATCTCCCTCAACTTCAGCCTTGTGAACATCAAGCATCTGCTACAAGCTTGTTTTACATGTAGTCCTCACAGAGAGAGACCCCTTCAGAAGTTGATAAATGCTGTCTCTCTGAGGCACTTTTCTCAAGAGTGGGACAGTTTATCCTCTGGAGGTGCCTTGGCTCTGCCAATATCAGAACACTGTGAAGGAGCAATGAACACTACCAGGATGCCTAAATCCTTAATTCAGTGCCTCTGCCTCCCTGTACAAATACATATGAGAATGGGAACAGGAATTGTTCATTCCAACACTGTAGGTTTACACAATGAAATTTTGCAGTATTTTTTTGCTGTTTATTTGATCATATTCATGCTTATTTCTGTACATGTTCATTTAATTTTGCTGTGTATCCAGTCTTACACAACAGCACTCAGCAGATTCCACTGGAAGGTTTTCAGGGAGGGACCAAAGTTGGAGCAGGTCAAGAACCTTGTGTTTTTGCTAGAAGCACTGTTGGTTCAGATGCTGCTCTGAAGCTCACAGATGAATTCTTATTTTGTTTTTTCCGTGTGTGTACTGTGATTTGCACAGATATCATGCCTTGGTGAAGGTTGATACAGCTCTTGCCTCAATATGCCAAGACTCTGTGCACATTTACTTGCAGAGTAATGTATGCACAACTGGGAGACCTCTCGATCACCAGCAATGTCTGCGTGCTGGGAGCATTTCTTTTCCCTTTTATGTTTGTAATTCTGTATCTTCAGGTGTGGAAGAACTGCCTGCCAGCATCTGTTTCCCTATCTGTTCAGAGTTAAGAAAAGCTGAATCTTAAACAATTGTGTGCCTAAACTTCTTTCTTTCCTAAGGAAGGGGACTGTATAAAAAGGAGACATATCTTTCAATGTATTTCTTTGGTGGACTTAAATATGTGAAAGACTTCTAAGGCTTGGGAAAAGGCTTGGAAAACAACATGCTACCACTACTCTTCCACTGTTTTATAGATGTTCAGTTTTCTGAAGCCCATAAGTACATGCATTTTCTCCTTTGGGTAGTAATTTCAAAGTAATGAAATCAGAATTTGACATAGTTCATAAATATAGATTTCATTACCATTCATTGTTAATGGTACATATTTGAACTTTCCATCCATATTTCTGTTTATATGTTAGGGAAGCAGTAATTTCTGGAGTCCAGAGAAGCCAATTTGCAAGCAAAGAGGAAGAAGATTCTTCATAATTTCCAATCTGAGCAGGGTGACTTTACAAAGATGGAACAGACTGGGAAAAAATATGTCACAGAACAGGCAGGATCAACAAACTGGCTCCAGCCAGTGAGCTCACCCCCACACACTCCAGCCTTGGCTGCCACAGAGCCCATGGTTGTGCACCCTCAGATTAAAAAAGAAGCTAAAATCATAAAGGACAAGCTCAGTTGTGCAAAATAATTATTGGGCAACCTCTTCATTCACACTGAGTGATCCCTTGCTCTTAGTGAGCAACCACTGTAATTTTCCAGCCCTTTCTACACTGCAAAGACAGCCCTGTCTGTACAATTATATAAATGGATTGCTGGGGTAAAGGGAACAAGGATCTGGTTCTGAAGCAGAAGGTGGAGGACCTAAAAGTGCACACAGCCCTCAACACCAGCTGCATTTAAGTAAAACAAGTCTTGAGGGTCTGTCCTGGATAAAATGGCCTCACTTCTGCACCCCAGGTCCCACCCTGTGAGAGGGTTATGGTGGATACACCAAGAGCAGCCTGGCAATGCATGTTTGCTTCCAAAACACTGCTCCCTGTGGATATCTAGACATTACTTGGCTGTGGAAGTGCACCTCATGTGGGTGGGGTTTGCACCCCCACAGTAGCAGAGGTTTCCATTTTAGGGAAGGGTTGAGGTTTCACTCTTTGTTTCACTTATAAGAAAAAAACCAGAGACTTCAATACCTTATTTGGCCCTGTGCCAATACAGAGACACCTGTTGGATCCTTGAAGCTGTACCTTAAAACCCTGTTACTGTTTCTATTGGGCAGGATGTCAAAAAAATTCTGCCTCAATCATTACATACTTGAGAGACAGCACAAAGATCTTCATCGCATTTTTGGGGTGTTGTAACAGGGGCAAGGATTCTCCTTGCACCTGGCATGGTATCTTAGTTTGGAAAGACAGTTGTCTGCCAGGGAAAGTTGGAGTTCCCCTCAGAATGGAGAATGTAAACCCTGTCTCTCCAAATTATTACAATTTTGCAATTAGGGGCTTTCAGGCAAAGCTATGGGAATAGGAATAACAGTTCTTTACTAGGGATATAAGGAAATGCAAATGTAGTAGAACAACAGAAAAACAAGCAAGCAAACAAAGAAAACACTGACAGGGTCAGGGATACGACCTGACCCCCTGTTGGTCAGGATGTTGGAAGCAGTCCAAATAAATCCTCCTGGAGTAACAGATGTGGTTCTGTGGAGTAGAGATGATCCTGTAGAAAGTCCAGTGGTGGTGAGATGGGTCCAGTCTTCCTCCGGGAATCCAGTGGAAAAACTGGATCCCTGCTGTTCCTGAGTCTCAGTTTTTATCCAGGTAGGAACAGCTGGCTCCCCCCACACTGGGTGGAGCATCTCCCAATGGGATGATGTAATGTGTGATGTCATTGGTGAGCCTTAATGGCCCATTATCAGCAAATATCCCCCTGGAGGATGGATGGGTGGTGAAAGAGATAAGAAACACTGCCCCACCTGGTTTTAACAGCTGGCCCATTATCAGAAGGCATCCATCCCCCTCCCCCCTGGAGTTACAAGGGATAAAGAAAAAAACATCTCCCCAACTGCTTTCAACAGATGAAGTAGAATACACGGGTTTTGGCTACATAACCTAAGATATACGGCTTCTCTCTTTTTTGTTCTGTATGGTTTGTTATTTTCATCTTAATTAAAACATTTTTGCTTTTCAAACACCTCCAGTGATGCCATCCCACTAATATTTTTAAACCATTCTGAGGCTGCTGGCCAAACCCAGAAGTGACACACCTGCGAGGAGCTTACAATACCTGGCTCCCCATAAATGCATCACTTGGCAGCTGCATAAGGATGTTTGAGGGATTGTCATCTGGCTCAACAAAATTATTTGGGGCCTTACCTTTGCAAGGCAGTACCCTTTGCCAATGTTCAACTAATTTCAAAGGAGAACTGGGCCAGTTCCAGGTGTGACCCTGGCCAGCTGAAAGTGACTTCTCTCAATTTAAGCAGGCTGGGTGCTGGTTAGTGAGGGTGCAGCTTGCAGGGCTGAAAAGGAAGCAGGTTGTTACTTTGCTTGTTACAGATAATTAAATTTTGCTAGGATTCAGTGGGAGAAGGCTGACGCTGAACCTGTAGCTGTCTTGTCCAGGAGAGAAGAGAGCCATGGCTGTGAGTGCTGCATCCAGATCCATACAGCCACGGGGTGCAAATCAAAGGGAACTCTGTGAGCAGCCAGTGTAACTTCACTCCTGAGCGAGTGAAAAGCAGGAAAGGGAACATATCACCCTCTTTTGCAGCTATAAGGGAAAATCTGCTATAAGGAAGCCTCCCTAGCATGAGCTGAATTTGGAGGCTGAGTCAATAATTTGCAAATAATCACCAAGATGCTTAAACCATTAGAGTGTTTGGCTTAAGAAAAAGAGAATCATGCGGGATATGTCTGCTTGTGTCTATATAATAATAACATGGGCTGCCTCCAATTTGCACTGCAAGATTTTTCTACTCCTCGGTATAACTCAGATCTGAAGCCAGTCAGAGAAACTCCTTCTGACAGCTTTCCCATAAATATTTGCCTGCTGAAGTATGTCATTTTCTAAAAAGCAGCAGCTAAATTGATCAGTATTCCTGCCAAAACAGGGACTACACATATGTGGGTGTCCCACAAAGGCAGAAGGATAAAGCCTCCTGAAAGTTGAATTCCATAAAAAAAAATTTTAAAAGTGAGTAATGTCTAGGTTCCAACTGAAGATAAGGGAGATGTAGGTTCAGTCCAAGAACTGGTAGATTCAAGAGAGAACTTTTCATATTTGGATGATCCCAGGGACTCAAAGTAAAATGTGAGCACTCAGAGGAGACCAAGTAGGGACTCACTGCAGGGAACAGCCTCATGCTTTCTGACAGACATCACAGAAATGCAATTCTGGAAAGTTTTCTCCTGCTGAAAGTCAGAAAGGGAAAGCCAAGTTTTGCTAACACAGCCTCAGAAGGGTTGCACAGGCTGGAAGAGTAGGTGGATCCATCTGCATCTAAGTGGACCATGTATGTTGTCCTACTAGAAATCTTCTATCACATTTCATTTAAAAAGTGATGGTAAAAAAATCAATTAAATTATGTATACTGCTTTTGTACCTCATTACTTCTATAGCTCACCTTTTTTGGAGTATGATCTGCAACAGAAAGAAAAATAAAAATTATTTCATTTTAGATCTCCCTGTAATAGACAAAAATGTTTTGGGTATGTTTGAGATTTTTTTTTCCTTTTACACAAATGCATTAGGTTTTTAATGGTAGGAGACTCTGGATGACTGGGGTGTTATTGGACTTCAGACTGAACTTTTGAAGAGTATTAGTAGTATGAGGCCCAACGGCTGTGTAATTTTAGTAAAATACATCCATATAGGTAGGAAATGAAAAGTTTTTTTTATCAAGGAGTTGCAAGGTGTAATCCTACAGCAGATAAAAATTAGAGGTATCAAAGCTATTTCCAATTATCGAACATGATATATATATATCAAATATTAGCACAGTGATGTTACTGCCATGAGCACAGTATGTGTCAGTGTCACTGATATGATTTCACTGGGAAAATTTTGAGACATTTTTAGATTTACTGAGATAGTTCTGCTTTCTGTTAAACCCTGCTCTCCAGGAGTCTAGCCAAATCTGAACTAGTTCCATGGACTTCTGTCAGGGCACGGAGGGGTTTAATATAAGGGAGAATAGTTGGCAGTTCATAACAGCCATTGTGTATCAAGGAGGGCAGCAAAGCTACTGCTACACAAGAAGTGTCACCAAAGTGACAGCCACTCCCAAGGACAAAAAAAAAAGGAATGAAGATTTTGGATGGAGCATTCACATTCTGAGCACTTTCACTGTGTACTGGCTTTCCTTCAATGCTCACTTCCATATTTGGATGAATTAACACTTCATCTGTATTATCTGTGAGATGAATCTTGTGAGATGTTCATAGGCTGAAGTCTGCAGACCAAATCATTCAAGATTTTCTCTGGGCCTGATTCTGCACCAGGAAAGTTGATGTGAATTTTATTGCAGATTTGTCAGGTCATCTGATGCTTTTATCCTTCAAAGTGTTCATGTGGAACACAGTCTAAAGTACTTTGAATACTGTATTTTATTCTTCTAATATGCTAACAGAAATTCAATGATCCAGTGCTGATACAGATTTAGATGATGTGGACTGTAGGCTGAAGGCTCTGAAGAGCAGCCTGCAAGTAGCAGGCAACTGTAGTAAAAAGTAGCAAGCAAAACTAATCTTTAAAACTACATTTTATTTTATTTTATTTTATTTTATTTTATTTTATTTTATTTTATTTTATTTTATTTTATTTTATTTTATTTTTGAAGATCGTGCTGACAACACACTAGACAATTTTGGAATACAGGAGGTGAGGCAAACTGGTGAAGGGGTCCTTAAAAACTGTGGAAATGCAAAAGGTCTGACCAGCCTCATCCCTCCCTCCCTTCCCTGCTCAGGAAAAAAGCAGTAATACTGGGAGTTTCTATATTTTCCTGGTTATATTGTAGTTTTCAGATGACATTTTGATGCGATATGTGAGTTTAAAAGAGAAAATACTTGTCTTGTAATGTAATTTGGATAGTGACTGTAAAATAGGATGATTCCTATAATTTCAGATGTGCTTTTCCCTTTTGTCATCTGACTCTGTTCTGCCAGTTTCTGGGGAGATGGACTGAGAAGCCATTCTCTGGACTGTGCAAAACAAGCCAGGATATTGCTTTGTCTTCAGATATCATTTCTGTTCCTTTCTATCACTCAGGTTGGTATCATATTATTGTTCAATGTTACATTATGTTATACTAATTTCTGGTTTCTGGTGCTGTATCTATTAGAGATCTATGGGTGAGCTGAACAGGCACCTTTATACTGCTGCCACTGTTTGTGACAATTATGAAAAACATGGACTTCTGCTTGGCACTAAATTGCATTTCAAGGGTTCCTGCAGCACATGAAAATGGAGACTTGCTTATCACTGGTTGCTCTTACAAGCATTGATAAATAAATGCTATTGGCTTGTATTGAGACTGGCCATGTTTCAAGGAGAAAACATAAATAGTCAGAGATATTTATTCATTATATGGAGAGTTTGGGCTTGAACCAGCTGCCTATGAGACATCCACTTCACATCCTGAGGTTCCCCAAAGCAAATGTTCTGTCTCCTCATGAAGGCAGGACATGATTAAGGGTCTCAAAAAGTGAAACCAAACAAAGAAAAACTCCATTGAGATGTGCCCTGATGAAAATGGGCTGAAGAGGAGTCAGTTCCTTACAAATCTAAGGGCTTTGAGCATAAAAAACTGAGCCTGACTATTTCAACGTGGTCCATGGCTACCTGCAAATCTCCAGAAAGTGAAGTCTCAGATACAGCTGTAATGGCTTTCAGAATGGATGCCTTCAGTAATCTCTGGTTTCCAGTGCTGAGTACGTTTAATTTTACTCACATAGAAGTGTACCACCCATGGGTCTCATGTCATTTTCAGTTTGGCACCCTATGGGACAAAATCTGTGTGTTTCATGCAAGCTCTGCCATGGTGTTGAAGGAACAGTTTCAGCACACCACTCATTAGCATTTCAGATAGAAAAAAATCATACTGCAATTAAAAAGAATGGGATTAAGCAGTAAAATCCTTGTAAAGCACACATTGTCCCTGTGAGGAGCTGCAGTGGCAATGGCAGGTACTGCAGTGTGGGAAGGTGGCTCTGGCAGTGTTGATAATGCTCCTCATTAGTGTTAACCAAGCCCAAGTGACAAAACAGGACCGACTTCACCCACATCAGAAGCAGGTGCCACTCCAGTGACTGCAGGCTCCAAGCCAGCCCACCTTTGTCTCCTCTCATCTCTCAGAAGATGGTGTTGCTGACAGATCTTCTTATGCCCATCCCTTTCTACATGCAGAAGATCCCTTTTTCCATACACAGGAACATCCTTCTCAAAGTCTGCAGAGGCTGGCCAAGACCTCTGGTTGGTTTGACTTCATTTTCCCAAATCACAGCACAGGGGACACATCACACCATAATTAACCCTTTGGTTTGAGCTCAGTATCAGCCTGAACCACCTCAGCAGGCACCAGCCAGAGCTCTGCTTCTCCTTTCTCTCTGAGGCAGGTGTTTCCAGCTTGGTGTTTGTGATCTGTGAAGAGGTTAAAACCAGCTAAGGCAACCTGGTTCCAGTTCAGCAGAGCTTGTAAGCACGTGGCTTAATTTGAGGCTTAATTTGATAGGAATCCCTGGGACAGTTATTTGTGTGTTATTTCCCATGTGCTTTGCTAGCAGAGCAAAATACTTCGCAGTTTTGTAGGTCTCTAGCAGACAGTAAGACTGTCTAGACAACACCCCAAACAACCATTGTTTTTCAACAGTTTTTTGGTGGGAGCCAATCTTCTTCCATGCATTTTGCAATGTGGCTCTGTCTGAGTGCACTTCAGGGAGCCCAAGAGCCCAGGCTCTAAATGCACAGGATTTACACACCTTGCATCACTGGATCCTGAAGTCCCAAGCTCTGGTTTTTGCCACCTCCATTAAGAGAAGTTTCAGAGGAGGCTGATTTCACAGCTATCTCAAACAGCCAGCTGTGTTGTATTCCCTGTATCCTGCTCCATACTGCATGGAGCAACAGAAATTACCCACTCTAAGTCCATGAGAAAAATGAAATTTCTTCTGAGACAACAGATATTAACAATATAAATTAAAAATTATCAAAATAATAAATTTTTATTTTAAAAATATGGACTTAAGACCACAGAGCTGTTTTGCTAGTATACTGATGGAAACTGGACAAGAAAGCTTTTGAAAGTATTATTTACAACACTTTAGAAAAACAGTGCATTTTTCTCTTCTATGCAACAGCAATTGAACAATTCTGTGTTCATTTTCTGGTTGTGCGTGCCATTCCAAAAGAGCAATTTCAATTAAAGGGACATATGACCTTCTTTTGTCCTGAAAGGAGACTCATTTAGTCCTCTGGTGTAATGCAGCTGGGTGCAGCAAACAAAACCTTGTAAGCCATTTATCTGAGTGTAATGTCATTGGATAAACCAGAGGAAACTGTCTCTGTCTGGGTGTGTCAATGCTGGGATCTTGTGAGAATATCAGATGACCCATCAAGAAAACTCATGTGGTTACAGCAAAAATGGAAAGTGCTGTGAACATCTGTGGATATTTTTCTACTCTTTGGACATAGTTTCCAATTCTGAGTTTTCCCTGGCATCAATCTATCTAGATCTTTGGCTAATATAACTCTGATTTTCCATAGATACAAAGGATTCTAAAACTTTTTTCTTAGGCCAGTGCACCATTTGCATCACAAAAACTGCAAAGTAGAGCATGGAAAAATGAGCTGAGGTCTGTGCATGGATGTGTGTGTGTACACAGAGGGGCACTACAGATTGCCAAGGAACTCTGCAGCAGGATCACAGAGTTCACCAGCTAAACTGGAAGGTCAAACTTTATTTATATGGGCAGGGATGAGGCCAAAAAAAATAGAAAGGAAGCAATATAAGAGCTTTAGAATATATGAATTACATAAATATAGAAAGCCAGGCAACTAAAATAAAATTACATGCCTCTGAAATGATGCAGAAGGGCTGCACTTTCTAGGGATGCACTGGAAATGCTATAAGCTTATGGAAATAGGAGAGCTGGCAAAGGCACAGCAAGAACAGAAAAAGAAATGGGTCCCTGTGTCAACAGCACAGCCCAAAGATTCAGGCAATCACTTTGCAAGAGTGAGGGAGGGATTCTATTGCCATTTAAAGAGACCCAAACCTTGAGGCAGTGGAGTCACAGCCTTGAGTCAGGCAGACCAAGCTATTGTCCTAATGCACTGAACAATCAGAAGTGATGAAAGATCTGTGGGATTTTGTTTTTACTTTGTCCTCCTAAATCAAGAAGAAAAAGTGACTTGCCTTTTATTAAATGGGTTTTTCGAAGGAATTAGCTGAGACTGGAGCTCTTTCCTTGTAAAGACAGTCATCAAGGGGCAGATGTCTCTGGAAAAGCAAATGATTCCCATTCCCATTGTCTTTCCTGAAGGAATAACAAAATGGGGATAATTCCTTTTCTGTGTCCCTGTCAAGGAAGAGGGGTGTACAAAAATAAAAAATCTGTCAGTTCGGATTCCTAAGTGAAAAAGCTACAGAGGAAACACCATTTGACTTTCTTACATTTTACAGCAAATTTGCAGATTTGGATTTGCAATTAGCTCACGGTGCAGCTGGCTGAAACTAAACATAATACACCTGCTGGATGAGTCCAGCTCTCAACAAACCCTGCGGTAACCCAGAGAATCTGTGCAAAGCGGAGGGTGCCGGCTCCCTCGGAGCGGAGAGGGGCGGAGAGGAGCGGAGCATCCTCCCGGCGCGGGAGCCGCGGTTGCCATGGGAGCTCGGATGCTTTCCCTTCCATCAGCATCTCATCTGCTCGCAGCGCTCTGCCCTGACGGCTCCGCGGACCCGCAAATGCGGCTGACGTGGCTTTGGGAGCTCTCCACACTTGTTGGAAGGAGCACCGACGGTTCATTGCAATTCCTTCCTGCCCAGCTGGATTAAATTTTTTTTTGGGGGGGGGGGGGGGGGGGGGGGTGTGAACCAGGGAGGATGCAGCATCCTCTTTATCATTAGCGCGCACGCTGCATGTGAAGGGCTCTGCAAAGAGCCGGCTGTCGGTGCTAGGGAGGATGCGGAGGATGCGCGGAGCTGCCGCGGGCGGCCCGGCCCCGCTGCCGGCCCCGCTGCCGCTGCTCCCGGCGGCTTTCCCGAGCCGATGCCGCCCTCTCGCGGGCTCCGGGCGGCCGGCGCTGGGGAGCTCCAGGCACCGCTGCTCCTGTAGGAAATGAAAAAAACATCGAGTAAATCCGGGCTGCCCGCTGCTCTCCAGGCAGACCCCGACCTTTCCAAAGGCAGGGCGCACGCGGGTGGAATTGGCAGGAGCAGCGCGCCTCGGTTTTTTCCTTTCTTTTCTCCATTTTACATTCGCTGGTGTATTTACAGACCTGTTTGTTTGCACCCCCCAAGGCAGCAGACGTGGGTGCCAGATCGACTGCTCGAACAGGCAGAAAGCTCCTGCCCGGGGCAATCAGCACAGGCTGATTAATTAGGGGTCTGATGAAGCCAGCAAGCTCTTCCTTCCAACCCAAGGCACTGGGTCTCCCAGGCAGCTTGCTGGAGAAAGCACTTCAGTTTCAGAGGCCAAAAAACCCTGCCAAAGCTGTCCTGCAGACCCAAATTGCATGTGGTGTCAAGCAGTTCTCACGAGAAAGAAATTCTCCCTCTGGTAGCAAGTCTCCAAGAGAGGGATCTGGAGTCAGTGTGACATTTCAGACACTGGTTTAAATCTTGTAAGCTCATCTAGTCAAAGCTATAAAGGCTGAGGGTGTCCCTGCCCTGACAAAGGTTTTTCCTGTTGCCTTAGACAAGGTTCCTGCTGCTGGGACTTGACCTGAGTGCCTGGATAACTCTGGGATGCTGAACTGGGGCCAGCAGCAACAAGGATGTTTGCATCTCACCTGGCCCCAAGCTGCAGGGGACCAAGCAGCCTGCAGACGCTAGGGGAGTGGACAGTATTTTTCTCCACTAAATCAATCTTTCCATGGAAAAGGAGTGCAGGAGCTCCTAAGATTTCATCTCAAGAGCAAAGCCTATTTATTTGCTGTTATTCACAATCCCCTCGGATCAGGAGGGTCCAGCACTCCAGCTCCCAGCACATCTGTGCAGCTGTTCCGTGGAGCTTGACAGGAGTTTGGGCATGAGGAAACAGCACTGCAGAGCTGCTGGTCTTGCAAGGATGATAGCCAAAAATTAATGAGGATTGGTACAAAAGTCTGGAGGATTTAACCATGGCACTAGAGGGACTTGTGAGCATTTTACACTGAGTTACTTTTCCCCAAATGTAAGGGGTAAGAAGGCACCACAGAAAGAGCTCCAGTACAAACACTCACTTGTCTATGCAGGGAACCCTCCTCAAGTGCAGAGGCTCATCCCAATGACTTTATTGCATATCAGAGGCAATAACAATTTATTTCAGTGTCTTCACTGTTAGATATAATAGCCAAACAGAGGTATGAAAGACCCAAGCTGACACTCTGGTTAAAATCTATTGCTCTGCCTAATCATTGTACAGCTGAATAACAAATCACCAGTGTGGCTATAAATCGTGTATTTGCATAAATAAATAAACCTAGTCTTGTGTAGCCAGGTTTCCCATTGCATAATGTGATTTCTCTAAGACCCTTTTGGGGGCCTCTGAGCATTGCTTCTCAAACTCCCAGTTCTTCAGTTCATCATGAATGTCAGTTTTCCACCTGGTTAAAAAGCACCAACATTTTGTTTTACGTGGTCCAGAGAACATCTGTGTGTGTATGGGGTGATCCATTTTGGGAAAACTGTATTCCAAGTGTATAGAAAAGGGTTTGGACAAAAAAAAAAAAAAAAAAATAGAAGAGACATCCTGGACACTTGTGGCCATGAAATAATCAATTACTCTCCTTACAAATTTAGGAGGACTCACCACACTTCTGGGTCCTGCCCCATCCTGGCTCCAAACTAAAACCTCCCCTGCAGATTTTCTGTGGTGCAAGGTTAAAAAGTTCCTGCTTTCCAGCCCACTGTGGATGTAATTATTGTTATATATTCTCATTTTAGCACAGTTAGGTATGTTTGGGAAAGAAAAGTCAGCAAATGCATGTGGTGATTATCCACAGAGTTCATATTTTCTGGATAAGCAGAGGGAGCAGTGAGCTACTGATCACCTCTATGTGAACTTTAACATTCTGTTTGCTCTGTCTCAGTCTCTTTGGTGTTCATTATTGCTTTCCCTCTCTCCTGCTTGATACAGTGAAGTAGACCTGGATATTTTGTAGTTCCTTTAATTGGCTCAGTGCAGCAAAGTGCTTTCAGTTCACACACACCGGTTTTTGATTTCAGGGAAGGAAAAGTAAAGTAAAGGGCATTTGCATAGTGGCTGTTTGCTGACTCAGTCCTTCCTAATTTTGCTCCAAATCCTTACAAGAGTTTATTTAATAGTTTTTAATGTAGCTTTGTAATCATATCCTCACCTTAAAAATTGTCCTTTGCCACAATGTGTATCTACAAAGGGTGAAGCTGCTTTTCCTCACACTCTGTGCCAAGATCTGCACTTTAGATGAAAATATATAACAGCAGAGAAAAACAGGCTTGGGAGGTCACCATGACAAAGATAATAGGACAAAGGGATGACAGACTTGGCAACCTAAATCCCTTTTTTATTATTATTTCATATTTTAAATCTAATCATGTTGACTCTGTTTAGGTATATGCGTGTATACTATTGTTTTTTCACATTGTTCACAGCATTAAACATCACTTGCCAAGTATCCACCCCAAGTAATGAAATTTGACATTTAAAAGACATCTCATTTATTATTCTATTTCTGTGGACACCATATGGCCCAAAAAATGGACTCAATTTGTCTTCCTAGTTTAGAAATGGGTTTTTCAGACTGTCCAGCCCTCTGGTCTGGACCTGTTGTTCCAGCTTCTCCAATGCCAGGAGTCACAAGTCTCAAAAGCCCTGAAGACCTTCAAAGCCGGTGCTGGGGAAAGTGAGGGCATTGCTTGTCCCACGTTAAAGACATGTTTGTGTGCTAAGCCTCAGATGTAGTGATGGAAATTTCAGAAATAGAAGCGATTTTCAATGTTATTTTTAAGATTTCCTAAATAATTTACCTTATCAAGTTTTTCCCTAGAGATCTGGGCAGGTGCTGCCTTGCACGTGTGTGACACCCACAGGAAAATGCTTCCTCACCCTGCACAGAGTGCAGGGATAGCATCCATGGCCTCTGCAGAGGGAGTGGCAATTAAAATGCCAAAGCAATAATTTGTCCAATCACTGGTAAAAGTCAAAAGAAGGTCTCGGGTCAGCTTCTCAGCTTCATCTCATTTTGCCTTCCTGATGATCCTCTCAAAGGCTGTTTGCTTGACAGATTGTTTCAGATCTCTTTACCAGCACTGGAGAGGTGGGATTCTGATCTTGTTTTACCTGCCCAGCATAATCTTCTCCTAACACAGACAGAAAAATCTCATCCTGTTTCTTCTTATTTCAGAAAAGGACTCCACTAGCAACCATGTCAGACCATGTCTTCTCTCAACCTGTCTTATTTTGCCTTTATTTCCACCCCTGTGTCCACTAGATGTGGTCTGATACTGGTTTAAGGAAGCCTTTCTGTCACAGTCCAGCTTATGAATTCCAGTAGAAAAAGTCAGGCAGGAATGCCAAACAAATTCTGCATGAGCTAGCCATGTCTCAGGGGTTCCCACTGTCCTTTAACTGTGACCCATCCTCATTTCTCCTCTCACAACTCCTTCCAACACAGGCCAATCCCCAAACAAGGCTGACCAACCTTCAGTCCATGTCCTCACAGGAGGAGAACACCTGCAATAAACAAACTGGCCAACAAAAAGCACCTCTACACTTATTGATGTTGATGCAGTTTTTGTTGGGGTTTTGAGTCATTTCATTGCTCAATTAAACAAGGAATCTCCATCATTAGTACTTTTGCTTGTATCTTAAGCCCCAGCTTGGTTACAGCTGTGGAATATTTTATTGACCTCTGCATTCTTTTGCCATATAGACAGCTTTGCTTTGGGCAAAGTCAAAGGCTTTGTGCAGTCAGAGGCTTTGGTTCTTTTCTACATTACTCCTCTTTCATGATAGTTCTGGTCATGCATGAGAGATAGGGGTTTCAGCATAATTGCATGCCTAATGAAGCTTGAAATTATTGGTGGTGTCCACTGATGAATGAAGAGTGGACATTGACCCAAATCATGGAGTTTAAGCCTTTTTAATTCAGCAATTCATTAGTAGCAATTAGTACAGAGCACGTGGAACCCCAGGTGCTCCCCACTGCAGCAATCAGATCACTCCATGTGATGCCAAAACACCTCTGTCCCTGCCAAACCCCTGGCCCCGGGGAGCAGCTCTGCCAGCACAGGTGGGGACTGCTCCTGGGGGAGCCCAGACCAAGGGGCTGAGGAGGGGAGGGCACCTGCAAGAACCTGAGCCTGCATTAGTGAGAGCACTGCTACACAGCTGTCACTGCAATCAGGGAGGAGACTGCACCTAACCCAGGGCATCCTGGACACCTTTCCTTGCTCTCTCCTTTACCTTGGGCTGGACTGAGTGAGGCAGTAACCCCACAGACATTGTAAGGTGAGACAGTTCTGGTTTCTTTTTCTCTGCCAAGGTCAGGATAAATAACACAAGGGAAACATAGATTCTCGAGTTTGGACTTGGAAATTTGTTGTTTCTTATCTATTTACAGAGCTCTAACTAGCAAGTTAGAGAAATTAAGTAAACTGGTGTGCTTCTCTTTCCAAGGTTATTTAAGTGATAATTACCCAATTACAAGGTGACACCCATATTATTTATGCTTTTGACCCAATAATGACCACCCAAGGCCTGCAAGACCTTTTCCACCCAATTACATTAAACCATCTAAACCTATGAAGAAGGAAGAAGAAGGTGAAGAAGAACTTAGACAATGCCCAAAATACTCCATCTCTACTCACATGTATTTCACAGAATACTTCTCCTCAGTTAGCTAATGGCTTGGTTCAGCATAGCCTGGCAAATGCCCATTTGTAATGTTTACACCAGGTTATCCCAAACAAATCTCTTCCCACAAATCAAATATTACCAAGGAACCTCAAATCTCAAAACATGAGATTAGACCATTTTAATTGACCAGTCATGAAACACAGAAATCAGGGTGTGAAAAGTAGTCCTTTGTTCCCTCCCCAGGAGAACCACTAATTTATCTCAGCACTGAAAGATAACCAGGTAGAAATGGAAAGCCAGTTTCCTGTGCCAGCCCACAACTCCTGCTCCAGACCCTTCTCCTTCCTCTTGTCTCTCTCCATTCACTTCTCCCACCCTGCAGCAGCTGGAGCTTGGCCATGCCAGGTGCCCCTGTCCAGATCCATACATTTTCCCTGGCCAGAGGGAATGCTGAGGTACAGGGACAGAGCCCAGCTCCAGACAAAACCAATTAATTGCTTCTTGTCTGCAGCATTTATTGTTCTGGAGTATCCATTAGTGGGAGTGAGCAAATCTCACAGCATTGGCCTTAAACACCCCCAGACAGTCTCTGTCAATATTAAACATCCTGCAGGAGGTTTATCTTGGAGCACATTGAAGTTGTAAAATGATGTCCAACACAGAAACAACATGTTGTTTTTAATCTTCAGGAATTAACTATTCAATTAATTTAGAGTGGGGTTTAGTCAATTATATTGGAGGCTGGTCAGACTCAGCCTGTGAGTGAATATTTTGCTTCAGGGTGCTGCAGGTTGTGGGAGGGTGGGACTCAGGAGTAAGAAAAGCCCCCAGAGCATTGCTGTCTCTATAGATTGTTGTCCAGTAGAAGCTTTGAAAGCACAAGTTCTGAGACTGCCCAAGAGAGAAAAAATCATCAGATCTTTCAAAAGACACAAATATTTCTGAGGCTCTTGTGGCATTAGAAGCTGGGATATCTTTTAAAAGAGATGGTGCAGTTTTGGGTTTCAGTACTTTTTTATGTGGTTTGGCTTTGAGCAAGGGCTGAGTTGGGGAGTTTGAATATCTTAGTCTAACTGGAGGGCAGGGAAGAAAGGAAGCAAAGAAATAAACATCATGTCTGTTAAATGTCTAAAATATTAATTTGAGCTTGAAGTCCAGGAGAGTTGCTAAAGATCCAGTACAGCCCTGGAGTTTTGCTTTTCTGGCGCCAGCTAAGCAGCAAGAAAGATACTGGTGCTATTATTGTATTTTAAAAGCTTCATTATAGAGCCCCATTCCTTATCCTTATCCAAAGAACTGTCTGGTCCTGTGTTGGAGGACATCTTTCACAGTTGAGAAGTGACCCATCAGGAAAGCAAATGCCTTGGCTTTTCCAGGCAGGCTGTCAGAGGTGGCACGGAGCAGGGTGACAGCCTGCTCAGCAGGAGGTGGCCACCCCAGACCCAGCTCAGCTGTTTTCCCTGGAGAGGCTTTTCCCACTTGCTTTAGGGGCAGAGTGCCCAGGGCATCCCCTCCTGTTAGGGGCAGTGCCCTCCTTGCTCACAGCTTGCTCACCCCTCAGCAAATTGCATCCCTAAGGAGTTTGCTCAGGAGGGAGGAGTGGGGAGGATCTAATCCATCCCTGATGCAGTTTGTGAAGACACACACTGCCCAAAAATTAACCAGGAAATAACCCCTAGCAAATCAGCCTGACAAAAGTTATGAGAGGAGAAGAGGAAGAAGGGGGAGAGGAAAGGGGAGATTCCAAAGCTGCTGGTGCCAGAGGAGTCCCTGAGCCTTGGGGAAGAGCAGTGGTCAGGGTGGGAAGGAAAGGCTGCGGAGGAGCACGGACAGCACTTGCCCCTGCTGAAGGGATGTAAGTCCACTGCAAATGGCAGACAGGCTACATAAACTAGAAAGAAGCTCTGCTAAATGAAGAGGGAGAGTCAGACAAACTCTGAGGCTGGGGAAATCATCTAAAATATTGTCTTTGCATTTTGCACCTCAGAGAGTGAAATGCTCAACAAAAATTTTGATCTTTTATTTTCCCAGAGTGCATTTGTTTTCTTTTCATTTTACTGCATTTGAAAAAAA
This sequence comes from Acrocephalus scirpaceus scirpaceus, assembly GCA_910950805.1. NCBI lineage: Eukaryota > Metazoa > Chordata > Aves > Passeriformes > Sylviidae > Acrocephalus > Acrocephalus scirpaceus. The sequence continues at coordinate 110,316,548 of OU383774.1, read as the reverse complement.
TGCACCTGACTTGGAAAAATACCTGGCATCTTTTACTTCTCCAGAGGTATTCAGTGATAACAGGGCTGGCATCTACTTACATGTCTATCCCTGGGCAAGCAGGACAATTCCAGGATGGGATTTAGTACCCACCAAGCTGGAGATTCACACAGTCCAGCCTGATCACAGAATTGTTTGGAAAGGATCTTTACAGACCATCTAGTCCAACACCCTGCAGTGAGAAGAGACATCTTTCATTAGATCAGCTTGCTCAGTTCCCTGTCCAACCTGACTTTGACTGTTTCCAGGATGGGGGATCCACCAATTCTCTGGGCAACTGGTTCCAGTGTTTCACCACCCTCATCATAAGAAATTTCCTTCTTGTAGCTAACCTGAATCTACCCTCTTTTTGTTTAATATCATTTCCTCCTGTCCTATCACAACAGGCCCTGCTAAAAAAAATCTGTCTCCAAGTGTGGGAGTCAAGTACCAGAAGCTGGAGAGAAAGAGGCAGTGGAGTGACAGCCTGTTACTGTGTGACTTTATTGTCACAGTTTAGACCTAGATATCTTCTTTACTTTTAATTGGCAGCTGGGGATTACCACCAAGTCTTTTGTTTGTGTTTTGGAAGCAGGAGAATGAATTCAAGCCAGCTGTGTGGGACCACAGGAATGTTATTTTTCTTAGCCTGTGAAATATCTGTAATCCGCTATTTGAGGTCTGTTACAAGGAGCACCTACAGCCCCTGATGTTAATTCTTTAGGCTAAGCTTAGCCAGCTTACAGTTTTATCTCTGAATATCTACATGTGAGCTTCTGCTGTCTCAGCTGCAATGGTGGCTGTCAGAGGGGTACTCATCCTGTTCCCTTTCTCTGTCCAGATAAAACTGAGATTGTAACTCCTTTGAATTGGGCTAAATCTTCATAGATAGAACCCTTTCTAGCACGGTTAAGTGCTGGAACCCTGGACACTGGGAATTTTAGACTTTCTGTGCTGACAGGCACTGATGCCCAAGAAAACACTGCCTTTGACCTGAGGCCATGGAGGCTTCCAAAATTGTGTGACAGTACTGGGATTATGGGTGTGTAGTTTAATTAGAAGTGTGTGATATCACATGGTGGAAAACTTAGAGTTTAAGGTTTTAGAATATAGTAATACATATAAAGCAAGATGGGTGTAGGCTAGTCCTTTTTCACCTTCTTCTTCATGGGTCCGGATGGTATTTTGTAATTCGATAGAAAAGTCTGCATTGTGGACCAAGAGTGGTTGGTTATTGGGTTAAAAGTAAAAATAATTTAGGTGTCATTTCTTAATTGGGCAATTTGTCCTTAAAAGGCCCTGTAGAGAAAGAGATAGGAGCCATTTTTTACTTTGTTAGCTAGAAGTGCTGTAGAACTCACAGCTTGTGAGACTGTAATATAGATAAGAATTAATAAACATCTGAGTCCGAACATGAAATACCGTCTTGAGCATTTAATCCCAACTCTGGAAGAAAAAAAGATAAAAAGCAACAGTTAAGAATATGAAATCTGCCACATTCCTGCTTATTGCCATGCTTTCAAAATGTCTCCGTTAAATGTCACTGAAGTGAAGGAGCTGAACATCATTATTTCAATTAACAAGTTATGCAAAGAACCAGCAATGCACTGTGAGATCAGCAGCCTCAGAAAGTTGATTCCACCCCTATGGCTCACAGTGTTTGAGGAATTCAAACAGAAACAGACATGGCACTCCACCTCTGGTTCATTTTTCCCAGCATCTCTTCTCCTGCCCCTGGGCCAGTGCCTCTGTTCTGGATGCTGGAGCATCCACAGGAGAAGATGCTGGTGGCTGTGGGACTTTCCTCCTCTGGTCTGTGCAGAGCTCGTGAGGCTTGGGAAAAGGAGTCCCACACCAGAGTGGGGTCAAACTCATGGCAGTAGCACTTCATGCAGTAATATTAGTGTAGGTGGACCTGCCCTCTATCCCAGTCCCACTTGTACAGGACCTGGAAGGTGGTTGTATCAGGTGGGGGTTGGTCTCTTTCTCCAGGCAGCGACTGACAGAATGAGAGGACACAGTCTTCAGCTGTGCCAAGGGAAATATAGGTTGGATATTAGAAAAAAGTTTTTTACAGAATGAATGATTAAGTACTGGAATTGTCTGCCTGGGGAGGTGGTGGAGTTACCATCCCTGGATGTGTTTAAAAAAGACTGGATGTGGCACTTGCTGCCATGGTTTGTTTGAGGTGTTAGGGCTGGGTTGGACTCGATGATCTTGGAGGTCTCTTCCAACCCAGTAGTTCTGTGACTCTGTGACCGTGTCATGTCCTGGTCTTCATCTTCATCACCATCTTCATCATGGTGCCTGGGCAGAGGAGTGAGGAGCCCAGCAGGGTGGCACTGGCAGGCTCCTGTCCTACAGCACTGAGTGAGGAGCAGGTAAGGGACAAGGAGATAAATGAGCACAGTGACAAATTCAGCGTCCAGGGGGCCTGGCAGCCTGATCTTACTGGGAGACAACCTGCTGTCTGTCAGGAAAGCAACACCTGATTTATACCACATCTTACAGTGCCAACACTGGATTTTGCATAACTTATTTGCAAACATTGTACAAATACTTCATATGTCACCCAGCCTGTGTTTTGGTGTGGAAAGAAAAAGAGGGAAAGCATTTATTACAGGAGAGTATTAGTACAAGCAGTATGTAGGTGTGGAAGTAGATCTGTATTTATAATTGGCATAAAACATCTTGTCTCCTCCAGAAGCTTGTTCCTGAGGGTGCCATACATTTTTTTACATGAATCATCATGCTTGAACTGAAATCATAAATACACAACTGGAAATGCTGTAGGTTTGTACCAGCTGCCTCAGGCCTGACTGTAGAGAAACAAGAGTAAAGAAAACAACCACTGAAAGCCCAGGATTTCTCTTCCTAGAGTCATGCCCAAAATTTCTGTGCTTTTCTCAAAGTTACTACAACTGTTGGATTTTCCATACAACTGAGATGCAAAACTGCCAATTCTTCTGCCTCCACCAAAAATCCCATGGTTACAACACTTTGTCTTTAAAGCTTTAGAGTGCAGGTCCTTAAGATTTACAGAAATCTTGTTTTGTGCTGGTTTTAAAGGAGTGAGCTTCTGTTGTCCAGAGCTGTAGAGAAGGAACTGCACCTGTAATTTCTCCAACACAGCAAAAGAAATAGTACAAATACTTCTTTTCTTTCTATGGTTCTCCTTTGATCCAAACAGTTTTAAGCTGATTTTTCTTTTAAACAGGGCCTGTCTGATGGTGCTTGGCTGTATGCCATCCCCAATCCTGGAAGCTGTGAGAATAAAGACCGTGTGTACCCCGTGATTTGGGGGTAACCACTGCCCACATTGCTCCCTGCTGTCACCTGCCTGCACCTCTGGTCACCAGGCATAAACATCAGCAGATGGCTTCAGCCTTGCCCTCATGGGCAGCTGGAGAGGGGCTGCTGAGCCAGGCAGAGGTCACTTCTCGGGGGTTACAAAATGTCAGATGGACTGGAGTATTTGGGTAAGGAGCATGTCACACACACAGTCAGCTGGGCTTCAAAAATGCTCCTGACAACACTCCCAGAGCATGGTGAGAAGGAAGTAAAGAGGATACAGAGCCTCTCTGAGGCATCAGGAGTCTCTGATGGTCACACCCCCATCCTTCTCCTCCTCACCAAAGGCACTGCTTGGGACTGCTGCACCTCTTGGGGGGAAAGGTGGATGCTGGTTCTTGTGAGAAGAGATACTACTACACCCTGTAGTATCTCAGCTTTATATCCCATCCCAATTGGATGGATTGCAGCCAGAGATGCATGAAAATGCGAAGTAATGAGGGACAACGATGGCCTTTATGGATGCCAAAGGTTGAAACTGTAATAAATCCTGGCTTTGTGTCAGTTTGAGTGGATTCACCAGCAGGATTCACTCCCATCAGAGCTGCACCTCTGCTTCTGCAGCAGCTGCTGCCAGGGCACAGCAGCTGTCCCCAGTCAGTCCTGTCCTTCTCACAGGATCAAACCTGTGCCATGAACTGTGTTTGCCAAGCTGCACAGGGAACCATGCTGGCCTATGGCACAGCATCATTTGGACTGCAGCTTTGTATAACCAAGTCCATAATTAGATTTTATCCCTGCCCATCCTGTGCAATCTTCAGAAACCAGAAACATCTGAGAAGACAATTTTTTTTTTTTCTTGCTTGCCTGATTTTGCGGTAGGTGTTGCAGGCAACTATCTACTATTTGTGGAAAGGAAAAAAAAAAAGCAGTTCAACTAACTGCTACATTAACTGTGCTAAGAAAAGAACATCAGCTGCTAAAAAAATTCATAAAATTCAGAAATTACTTTTAGGAAATTAAGTTATCAGTTAATGCTTAACAGGTGTTCCAGGATTTTGAGGTTTTCTATATTTATGCCACCATAGCTACAATCCTATACAACTGAAAACATCCTCATGACTTTTTTTTTTCTATTTCTTTCACAGATGCTTAAAAATACCTGCTGCCTTCTGGAATGGATTGCTGCTAGATAGTCAAAAACCACATTTGTTAACTACCTAAATATTCTGTTTGTTAATGCATTGATTTATTTTTAATAGGTTTTTCCTTTTCTGAATTACCATTTTCATTTTAAAGGCTTTCCCAGCTCCTGGTGTAATGGATTGTGGAAGTAGCCTTAACACGTGAACTGTGTTTGAATTACTGATGAGCAGAGGCTGAGGTGTGCTTGAGCCTTAAGGATTCTGTGTGCTCATGTGTGTACACTTCTGTGTGAATAAAAAAAAGTAAATTACATGCAAGCAATTCCTTTGTTAAAGGATCTGGGAACAAGAATGAGATTTTGGCTGCAGTCATCACTGTCTAGAGCTCACTGCACATACTCCTGTCTGAGAGATTTTGTGTTGCAATTTTACCAGGTTGATGGCAACCATCAAAATGCAGGTCAAACGAGAAGCATGAGAGCTGGATCATCACCTGAGCTGTCCACATGTCTCAAACTAAAATCCAGATGATCTTTTTTCATTTAGACAGACTTAGTGATGGGCTCAGGAGGAAATTTCCCAGAGGGAACAAATACAGTCAGCACATCTGTCTTGGGAGTGATAGATTGGGAAATTTTTCTCTTGGGATCTCAACAATTCCCTGTGCAAGTCTCAGCTCTGCCAAAGAAGCACTGAAGTGCATAAAAACATAGGTAGGAGCTCTGATCCTGTCTCTTGTGCTCATGCACCTCATCATTCTACATTCTGCAGTGATCCTGGGGACAGCAGCCCTGTGTGCTGTGCAGGAACTCATCTGGTCCATGTCATTTCCTTTCCAGTTACAGTTTTTTCCAAAGCAAATTTTTTTCCTGTTTTGTTTTTGTTTTTTTATACTGCTTACCACTGTCATGCATTTACCTCTAAACACAATTTAAGCAGAATAAATTAAGCCTGTGAAATACACCCCACCTTCCCTGAACTGTACTGACAACTTAAATGTCTTCTCATTAGATGAATCAGGAGAGCTGCATTGTATTCAGAGCCACTCCCTCCTTACTTGGCCTGACAATGAGGGATGCTTTTGGTTATGCGTGTCCTAGAAATAAATTATGGATTTTCATGTACAGGAGGCTAAAGCCATGCAAGCAGAAGATCCAACTTTTTCTCTTTTTTTTTTTTTCTGGGCTTGGAGAGGAGGGCCCTGGAAGCCAGCATGTCCTGAGGGTCAGCACCTGCTCTGTTAGAAAAGAACAATTCTGTCACACTTGCCTGCAACCTCTTTTGCTTTCCTTTGGCTACTACACTGTGGGTTTTTTTTTTTTCCCCAGCAGTGGAAAAACTCCATGAAAACCAACAAACAAACAAACATGCAGATAATCAATGTTTTACTCCCTAAGCATCTAAATTATGTGGCATAACACATGAAGAGATATTTTTCTTTTGTGGAAAATAAGATAAAAACACCTAGCACAGTCCTGATAGAAGAATATTTAATAAATGGGATTGTTTCTCATCAGATTAGTAACTAAGATTTGGATGTGATCAGCACTCCTCAGATACACAAGGACTCAGAGGAGATGGCAAGCATACACTAGAAAAGAGGAGTTATTAAAATTACAATAAGCATGTGTCACAAGCTCGTGGTTTAAATAGGCATAGAAAAAACAACAAAAAAACCCCCCAAGTGTTCTGGGAGTGGTTCACACTAATACACGTCCTAGCTGACAAATACACAGGAATTGTACACTTAAAACTTTATTGTACCTTTGTTTATTCATTTTCTTTTCAGGAAGCTCCTGATGGTAGTCATTCCCTCCCCACATAAATGTTTTCTCAGGGAAAAACAATAGATATTGTTTCTTTAGAAATATATTTGAAAGCCACCCAAATTTCAGAAGATGTAAAATTCTCCTTTCAAGGTACTCCATGATTCACCACAGTGTAAACTTCAACACCTGCAAACACAAAACGTCCTACAGGTAAAAGGTTCAGGCAGATATGAAACCTCACACATAGGAGGCTCCCACGGTTCAGAAAGCGTACCTTCACACTGGAGAGCAAACACAATGAATTGCTTATTGCTGTAGGCTCCTTCTGATAGCTTTATGACGTTCAAGATAGTAAAATTCAAACCTGCCAGAAGTCAAAATCCAAAGAGCACCAAATAAGATATTTGCTTACTTCAGCACTGTACAGTTGATAGACAGAAATAATCTTTACGCTGAGGCATTGCATTAGGCAAGGCAAGCACCCCAATTGCTAAAGGCTGGGGAAGCTGCAGGAACTTGTCTCAGGTGGCTCTGTCATGTAGAAAAAAGGAAAAGTCCAGAAAGGGAAATTAGAGTACAGAAAAATGTGAAGTGAGATCCACAGTCAGTTCTTGCTGATGGTGCTTTCACCTCATGTCTTGGCTGAGCACTTCAGCCTGTGCTGCATCCCCCAGACTCTGCAGCAGGTAGAGAAGTCACAGGCTTCCTGAGGAGGGGCAGAATCCAGCTTTTGGAGACACAGTTTTCTTCCAGTCCCTTTGAATGCACTGCAGACACACAAAAGAAGGTGCTGTGAATCTCTCCTCTCACCCAGATGTCTCCACTCCCAATCCCCAGGATAGAAATCACCTCACCTTGGACTGGCTGCTGTGCCCTGTCCCTGCTGTCCCCATGGCACTGGAGTCCTGGGGTCCCTCTGGAACAGCAAACCCAAATGGATCCTCCCCCAAAATCTCCTTAGAGAAAAGTGGAAAAAGCTATTTATTTAACAAAGTGCCCACAAGCATAAAAAATGAATTATATGAAACAATAAAACCGCTAGATGTTCTGAGGCGAGATGGCAAACTCAGAAAGTCCTGGCAGGTGAAGCTCAGCTCCCTCAGTCTCTCATCAGGCCCTCCGGAGGTCCAGGCCCCGGTGGGCAGCAGGGGTGAGATCCCGGTGTCTCTCTGGGTTTTTCAGTCCAGGATAGGTTTAAACAGTTCCAAGAAAAAGGGAAAAAAAAAAAACAATTCAGGGAGCTTCTCTGCCTCAGCTAACTAAAACCAACTAAAAGCAAAGAGGTCTCTGTCCCTCAGTCTGTCAGTGCTGAGGATGAACACAGTCCAGGAGTGGAATGTGAAGGATTCAGAGCAGTTTCTGGAAACAAACTGCACACTTCTTCTTTCCCCACTTCACTCTCAGAACCAGTCCTAAAGGTACAGAACACAGTATCCAACACAAACAGAACAGATGACTGGGGATACAAGCATTATAAAGTCACCCTAGGACAACTGGCTACCCAGCCTAGTGGGCAGAGGGCTGTCCAGGGGAGAGCAGCCCTGGTGGGCACTGCTGATGGAGCCAGTCCAGACTGGCTTCAGTCCTGTCAGCACAAAGTAAATGTACACTCCCATATGTGATTTTCCCCCTCAGTCTTCTTCTCACAGGTGTAGGGTGAGGTTTGAGCTCACAATGACGCCTGTGGCACATAACACTGCTCACAAGATTGAAAACCACTTTTACAGTTCCTTCAGAAATGTCTCAAAAAAATTGGGAAAATTGCACTGATCACCCTATCCCTTAAATGACTCATTCAGAGGAGAGACAACAGGCAATGTGTTCTTCTAATGACTCAGGAGCACAAGGCAGCTGCAAACCTGCCTGCTGCTGCTTCCCACGCTCCCAGCTCTGTGCAGGAACAAGCAGCTTCACGGGCTGGTGACAGCAAGGACTTTGCCAGCCTGCCTGGGCACCTGTGCTGGCACCAGAAGTGCAGCCCTGTCCTGGAATGTGTACCAAAGGCAGGGCACAAATACAGCTGCTTCCTTCTGCTGCGAAATCTCACTCACATCTGTGCTGGGGATTTTGGCCCAAGACAAATCAGCGAGGCAAGGAGCAGGCAGCTCAGAGTGAGAGCAGCTCTCCTGTCCTCCCTCCCTGCTGCCCTGGCACCACAAATTGAACTTTGATTGCTTTGCTCTGCTCGTATTGTGGAGAACCCTGCAGGGCCCTGCAGACTCACCCTGTGCTCTCTGCAGGTGAATGCTGCATGCACATTTATTAATCAAGGAAATGTGTAGGCAGAGATTTACATTTCCCTTCTGGGACTGCATGGATTTCTTTTTTTGGTGGAAGCTGGTGGTGACTACTGCTCAACAGAGCTCTGAGAAACTGCATAAGATGGTGTTGATGGATTTCATCACAGGGTGCCCTCAGTTGTTCTTTTACAGGAAGCATGTTGACAGACTTGATCAGAGATTATTTTTGGTCTGAGGGGTTTTTTTAAATGGAGATCCAGATTAGGACATTTTTTCTCTGAAGCAGTCAAAAAGTTTAATATGTTACTAAGTTGCATGAAGCAGAAGTAATCAATATTATTTTAGAGAATGTTTGATATCACCAGATAAGCAGTAGTCACTATCATAAATACTGCTGAGAAAGTGCAGTTATACCAGAGGTCAATGAAGTTACTAACAATTCTCATTAATTGAATTGTAACCAATTTATTTACAGCTCCTAATTACAAAATCTGCTAATCCATTGCTCTGGCCAATTTCTAATAATTGATTATCCAAATTTGAGTGATTTTGTAAGGAAAAAGGATGCACTTCCCTCTCAGTTTTAGGAATGAGCACAATGTTGTGATCTGAGATCCTCTGTTTGGGTTTGTAAAAAGAAAAACAGACAATTAACATTATTTATTTATTACAAGAATGTGATTCCTTGGGTCACACTAGAAAATGTCCTGCATCTACAGGGTAATATCCAGTGAAGGACTTTAAAGAACAGAAATGGCACCTTGGAAATGACTCTTCTGTCCCTCTCAGCTCATCTACCTGACAGAGGTAGGGAACTGTGTCTGTGTGACTCATTTCTACCTGGTGGAACTTTGGGCTGGGGTTGCTGCAGGGAGAGGAGGTCTGGCAAAAAGAGTTGTTCAGCTCCCAAATCCCTGCACTAAATTTTCTTCTCAGGAGGAGTGCTGAGGGTTTTAGGTGTGCAGTAAAGTAGTCAATTATCTAGGAGAGAGATGAGACTGTGCTCATGGCTTCAGTTCACTGCATCCTGTACAGGATTTGCAGCACAGAACAACCTTTATTTCTTTTTGGATGCTTCTGTAGATTCCCAGTGCTGTTTTACCTGATAGATAGTGAGAGGGAATGACAAAGTTCTCTGATCTAGTTATGGCAAAGCTTTTTGATGTTTTGTTGTTGTTGTTGTTGTTGTTGTTGTTATTGCCTGGAGTTTGATGGCTGTAAGTGGATTATTTATTCCTGCTGGTGTTTCCACCAGGCTTTTTCACTCTCCCAGACCAAATCTTCTTTGCTATTTTGATGTCTACACTAATGATCTCCACTCATCTCCCCATATGCCTACAATGGCAGTCCCGCTTTTGAAATCCTGTTCAAGTTGCAGCCAGGCTTTGTGATCTATAACAAATCCTTGTTCTCCAAAGGTAGTATTATGTTCAGATTGTTGTTATGTCTTATACAAGCTTTGATCTAACCTCAAATTATACCAGCAATCCATGAGCTATATACAATCCACTTCTTTATGGAGCTGGTAATTAAAGGGACATTTAGTTAGTAACACTGAAAGTTCATTTTAAAACCTGATGCATAAAAATTATCTGATATTGTAAGTGTGGTGAAGGGCACAGAAAAAACTTGATAGCAGCAATACACTGCACTGTATAAATCTGCTTCATGTGCTTTAAACAACATGATCAAAGTTCAGGTCTTCACATAAAGTCCCATTCACTGGCTGGGTCACACATTGTGCAACACCAACCCTTCCCCTCCAAAGGTCAGAGGGTGCTTGCATTCATATGGGGTCTAAAACCTGAAAAGGGAGTCTGGGCAAATCAGCTGGAGCTGCTAAACTAAGAATGGAATTAAGTCAATTTAACATGCCCTCAGAGAGACCAGAAAGTGTCTGGTACACAGTGACAGTCAGAGACCTGAGATGTGCAGGCTGAGTGTTGAACCCATGCCCTGCTGAGGGGCTGAGTCCAGGGGAGATCACACCGAAATTTCTCCCAATTTCCAGAGCTCAGACAGCTCTGCCACAGCTGCCCCTTGCTGACCGGTACCTTTTCTTGGGGTCTTTACATGACTTTTGGACAAAAATCTTGCAGACATCTGCTGGCAGCTATCTGGACAGCATTGAAAGCACCACATGTGCTGCCCAGCAAGGTCTTGCCACCATCAAGATGGGATGAAACAGTTCCAGAGGTTTGAGGAGTGCCTGGAGCCCTTCTTCTAGACCTCTCTTGCAGGGTCTCCCCTACTAACTTCATATTGGAGGTTATATTGGAGCTGAAAGAGTCAGTCAAATGAAAGTTCCTAAAAAATTAATTTAATTTAAGCTTTTTGAAAACATTTCAGGGCTTCTTTAACTTGAAAGCAAATACAGACATATACATATTTTTTAAAATCTTTATTACTGCAGTCAGTGACTATATTTTATCCCATAGTTATTACAATAAACTCCTTTTGAAGGCAAATGAGTCATGAAGATAAATTCAAGAGAAAGGGAAAGATTTTATGTCTGTCTTCACACTGGCATTTGAACTAATGCATGTAATTAAAGACAAAAAATAGAGAGCTAAAGAGATTAAAAACGAGTTACCAGCATAATTTTTTAGTCACATGCTAACTCAAACTTGAATTACCTCTATTTATTTTGTTAGCAGGAGATGAATCTGCAGCTGTATTTCTTGCACATCTTCTGAAAAATAAATCCCACTCCCACACAGAGGGATTGTACATTTTTAAAGGCAAAAATTATATTTTGTGATCATTTTGCCTTCAGAAGATGTTTGTCAAGAGGTGGTTTGAAATCTGTTGTTGTCACTATAATGGAACTTGACTAGCTATGAAATTGTACAGATATCTAAAAATCATTGTTTTCTTTCAGAGAAGCTGTGTGTGTGGAAAGGCTAAGTCTAGAGAAAAAAAAAGTGGGTTTATTGCGCTTCACCTGCTACTTCCTGGAGCATTGTGTTCATGTCTTCTAACAGCAGGAAGAAAACTCTCCTCACTCTGGACCAAACACCCACTTCTCACTGTGAGACCTGCCTGGGCATATCTGGCTTCTGGTACCTGGAGATTTGTGCTCTATTTCACCCACTGATGATCCTGCCTGATACTCATCAGTAGGTCAAATTTTGAAGAAAATCGAAAAATCTTCATTTAAAATTATTTGACAGTTCTGAGACATGCAAACAGTCAGTCTGATACTGTTAAAAGATCAGTAAGTGTTTTAGTCAGACTGCACAACCATGCAGAGAAGTTACTTTAAAAATTTGAATGAGGTAATTCAGTCTCCTTCTCAAATTATCTTCTGAATTTTTGTACCCCACATGCTTAATTCTGTTGTATTACACAATGAAATAAAGAGTTGAAAATATTTTGCAAAATGAAATTATTGATGCTATCCTAGCAAAGAAAGAAAACATTTATCTAATTCTTTGGTGGCTAAAAAGTGCTTAAAATTTTATTCCACATTTCTGTAGAGCCAAAATATCTTTTGGCATCTCAAAGTAGTGAAACTTCATGCAGAGAATACATAACAGGTTTCTCTGGGGGAACAGAAAGTTTCACTGCATGTAGCTGAGGGTGCTGCTCTTGAGGGAGCAAGTCTCAAACTTGAGTTTTGTTTTTTCTGTTCCCAGCTGTAGAGGAGCACTTTGAAATTTGAACTAATATTTTAAACATATTCTAGTAGATTTATCTAGGAGCATTGAAGTCATAGTAGCTGATAATTTCTTCATGGCTTTAAGAAAACTGACATGCAGTTGCCTGTTTTCTCCACTGCAGAATCACAGGATGGGTCAGGCTGGAGGGGTTCACCGTGGATCATCTGGTCCCACCTCCCTGTTCAAGAAGGCACATCCCACAGCACATGGCACAGGATTGTGTCCAGAGGGTTCTGGAATATCTCCAGTGAGAGAGACTCCACATCCTCTCTGGACAATCAGTTCCAGTGCTCAGTCACTGCACAGGAAAGAAATTCTTCCTCAGGTTCAGGTGGAACTTCTTTCATTTTTTCTTCATTGTCTCCTGTCCCTGGCACCACCAAGAAGAGCCTGGATCTGTCTTAATGGCACCCCCTTTCAATATTTATATCCCTGCTTAAAGTTTCCAGGCCCTCAAATGCAGAGCAGTCATGTAAAAATGCATCTTTAATCTTCTGCATCCAGAGCTGTGGAGGAACTGAGAGCTTTGGAGCTGTGTAGGGAGAGGAGAGTGGGTAAGGAGGTCCTGCATCAATCAGGCACTGAAGAGCAGGAGCTCTGCCAGTGCTGGGGGCTCACTCAGAGCATCCCACTCCCTTCATCCCCTTCCCAGTCCCACTGCCACTGTCTTGCACTCAGGGCAGGCACTGCACCAGGAGGTTTGTGGGATGCTCATGGAAAACACGCCAATGTGGAATGAGCAAAACACAGGTCAAGGAGAGGGTGGAGAGTGAATTTTTGTTGTCTGTTTGTGTATCAGAATATTCCTGGTTGTGATTATAGGGCAAAATGAGCTAACCAAATGCTAATAGCCATGAGTGAAGATAATTTGCTTTAAGGTGCTGATTCCTTGATTAGAGTTCAGCACAGTGCCTGAAAAAGAGCTGGTCAGGAAGCATGAGATCACTAGGACTGTTGAAAACACGCCAATAAAAATGAACACTTGATGAATAAATATGCCACAGCCATCTTTTTGTACAAACCTGTTTTTCATACCAGTGAAGACTGTTCTGCAACATCAGACTGACAGTGGTTTTCAGATGGTTTTGAATACACATCTAAGGAAGAAAATTATCTTGAAAAACAAAGAATTTACATCCTAGTCCATAAAAATGAAGATTAATACTCAACAATGCCATCCACACTTTACCAATTTGATTTGAACCAATTTTTGCCGACCTGTTGAACCATCTGTTTGTGAATCCCCAGCTGGGACCATTCCAGTGGGTCTAGATAACTGTATTTGGGGGATCAGAGAGAGGTGAAGGGATTGTAGGAATATTCCCTGAAGGACTCACTGAGGGCGTGGTATCATGATGTTTTATTTTCAAGACCTAGTCTGCAGTGTCATGGTTTTAATACTTCTTGAAATGCCTACAACAGGAGAAGTTCCAAAACACAGAAGTACCCTGAGCACCCTGTGATGGAACAGGGGCAGCAAGCACAACCTGGAGCCACAGGCAATGCCAACTCAATATAAGGATAATTGATTCCCTCTGAGGGTGGTCAGACCCTGAAGCCCACAGAGCTCCTGGCTTTTCCATCCTTCAGTGCATTCAAACTGCACAAGCCCTGGATCTGCTTTGGGCAGGAGGCTGAGTTCCCCCTTCCTTGCTGTTAGTGAATACACATTTTCTCTCCTTTCTCTTGCACAAAACCATTAAAGACAATGATCTTCCATTGTTTGTTTGGAATTTGTTTCAGAGGAAAATACTCTAAAGCCTGAAACATTTTATAGAACTTTTTTTTTCCCTACTTATGGTTTGCAACATTATCCAAATACCATGTGCTACATAGTATTTTATGATCCCCATTACCGATAAAGTCCTTGGGAAGGGAGAGGAGAAGGGAAAGGGGAATAAACCCACCATCTATAAACATCATTAGCCATGTAAATTATATGTTGACCCTAAATTTAGCCTAAGATAGTCTAAGATACCGTTCAAAAAAAAAAAAAAAAAACCAAAAAAAAAAAAACCAAAAAAAACCAAAAAACCCCTGTTCTTAGAAAATACAGTATCACCCACAGCTGAGTTCTGAAGTTGCTCCACACTGTGTGCCCTGTTGCCTCACAAAAGGGCTCCCAACAGAACTACTGAGTCTGATGCCTGGGAGAGTTTATTTTTCACATTTCAGCTTGATGCAACCCAGACTGCTAATCCTATAATTACCAGAATTAAAATGTGTGCAAATGCAAATTTCTGTGATTTAGGCTCTGGGGCTGCGTGGAAAGCTCATCTTTGTGCGTGCAGAGTAGAGTGCTAATCAGCACAGATGATGAGTTAATGGCAAAAATTTCAGCTGACAGTAACACTGAAGATGACAAGTTCTAGGGTATTTTAGAGGAGCTCTGTTGGTATCATTAAGATACAAGAATTACATGACTTTAGAGGTGGTTAAGTGGTGGTAATTATGACCTTGATAATGACAATCAGCCTTCTAGGGATAATGCACTCTTAGCTTACAGCACTTAGGTTCTATTTACCTTTCAAAATACACTCATAAGACAAATAAATAACTAAAAAACCTATATACTATATACATATATGTAGAACAGATAATATATTTTTTTTTTACAAAAAAAATTTAATGCTAGAGATTTTCCCTATGTTTGTGTTCTAATTTTTGGATACATTGGCAAGATAAGTAACATTGAAATCAGGAAGGAATGCAAAATATCTGTGTTTTACACAACACTTATGACTGATTTTACTCATCTTTTGGAGTACTGAGCAGACACAAAATAACATTTAACTGTGACTCTTGATGCCATGACCTGAGAAGTTTGACTTCCTGACATCAGTAGCTGGCAAAGCTGAAAGCAAAACACTGGTAGTACAATAAAGGACTTGGTGATGCCACTTCCTTTTGGATACTTTTCTTCATGTTCTTTGATCAAAAAAATTGATCCATTTTTGCCCATTCTTGGGGCTACCCAGCAATTTTTGTTGTTGCTGACACAGATATGATCTCAGGTGAAAGCTTTGTTCTTGATATTCCACTGTATTCCTCAGTGACTTTCAGAGTTTTTTTCCTGGCAAATTTGAAAGTCTATGTCTGTGACTTTATATGCCTTCACATTTAAGATCATGCACATTCTGCAGGCTCAGCAAATTATTGCTACAAATCAATCACTAAGGCAGACATAAATCCCCTAGAGAGATTTCTAGGAAATGGTTTCAGCAACAGAAGCTTCCTATATTCATCCTTCAGTGCTGTTCCCTTGTTTTATATACTGCATAACAAAGAGGGCCCATTGGTGAGCATTTGCTTCTTAATCAACTCTCTTTTCTGAGCGACAATTGATTTATTTCCAAGTAAAATTTTATCTGCTTGGAATTTCCTTTAGTGTAAGGTTTGGCATCCCTTTATTTTCTGTTGATTTCTGACACATTTGAAATCTTTTTCTAAAAACTTGGTCATCGTATTTAGAAGAGGAGGATCCCTCTCAGTATGACACATCACCTTCTTCCTTCCCTACTTCTTGCATTTTCAGCAAGTCTATTGGGTTTATCCTATTGTTCTCAAGCAAGGCTTCAGGGTTTGTTTTTTTCCCAAATCCTTGATGTCTGCAGGTCTGAGTTGAGAGAGAATTATTCTGAGTGCTCTTATTGATGCCAAGGACTAAGCAGTCACAGGGCTCTGACAGGCATCGCTCTGACAGGCTCTGGAATCTGTCAAAGCCTGAGGTAACCCTTGGTAACCCTCCAGGAATTTTTTCAGTCTTTACAATGGTTGAGCCAACAGTTTGTGTAATTCACACTTGGATAGCATCTCTCATCATTAGAACTGGTCTAGGTAGAACCACTTCAGTCTCCACTGCCCTTTAACAAGACCCTTACGGCTCCTTTTAGCACTGGAGATTGTTGGCAAGCTTATCTATCAACAAATTATCTAGAGGCACATAAGCTTCCTGCTGTTACCACAAAGGATGTTTTTGTTGCTCTCCTCCAAACTTGGCTTCTGAGTTACGAGGGAGGTGCCCCTGGGTGAAGCTTTTTATTTGTCAGATTCCCTGTGGCCTGCCCACTGAGGCCAGCAGGGCTGTGGGAGTGGGTGTCCTTATCTCCCTCAAGAAACAGAGACATTTTCCCCTGTTGGGCACAAAGGGGGTGTTGGTATGTTAGGTTTTCTGTTTCAGAATCCATACCACTCTCACAGCCTTGGTCTGTTCCATAACCCCATAAGGGGTTATGCTCTCCTTACCCTGGCATGGGGCAGCAGCAGTCACAGTGAGAAGGAGCTTCTGTGCCAGCTGATGATCTCCCAGAGCAGCAGGGATCTGTTGTTCTGCCTTGCTACAGTGTCTGGCCCTTCTGTGTCTGCAGATACTGCAACACACTGAGCTCCGCACTTCGTGAAGTACCTGTTCTTATTGCTGAAGAAATCCATTATTCTGTCCCCCACACCGTTGCTTAGTGATTTACTGATGTTTCTGCATTCAGTCACTGCTGTCGTAGAACCACAGAATGGTTTGAGTTGGAAGGGACCTCTAAAGCTCAGCCAGTCCACTCGCCCTGCAATGAGCAGGGACATTTTCAACTGGACCCCATTGCTGGCAACAACCTGACCCTGAGTGTTTCCAGGGATGTGTCATCCATTACCTCTCTGAGCAACCTGTTAGTGTTTCACCACCCTCATTGTAAACAATTCTTCTTGACAGCAAACCTAAATCAGCTCTCTTTTAGTCTAAACCCGTTATTCCTTGTCCTATGGTAACAGGCCCTGATAAAAATTCCGTCCTCATCTTTCTCAGAGTTCCCTTTTAAGTACTGAAAGGGCTCAATAAGGTCTCTCCAGAGGCTTCTCTTCTCCAGGTGGAACAATCACAGCTCTTTCAGATGTTCCTCACAGGAGAGGTGCTCCAAATGTTTTAGTAGCCCTCCTCAGGTTCACACAACAATTGAATCTCGTTCATTTGGCACAATTAACAAAACCCAAAGATCCTATATTTTCCCTATAGAAGAGAAAATCGACTCATTTCCAAGAACACTAGCCAAGATGTATTGCAGTCTCACTGGATTCATTGGTCATACCCAGGCATGGAATATGATTGCAGAATTGGGCAACTGTCAGAACTTATACCAATATTTAACATGAAACAGCATTAGGATTTCCTGTAATTGTGTGGACTGTAAAGGTCTCCTGTGCTTACTTGGAAGGGGATGGACAGGCTCTCTATTTTTTCCACTCCACAGGGATGACATTTACACTTTGGCAATAAAACGAGCTGTAAAACGCATGGCAAGGAATATCACAACCATCATGTATTCCAGAACAGTAGTAGTAGCTAGGTACAAACAGAATTTTGACAACCAATTATTATTTCAGGCACTGTCTTTGGGAAGGTACGTCTGTGGAAAGGTTAACCCCTTGTTTCCTGGCTCATGGATCAAGCCCAACTTTATTCTAGTAAGAGGTGAGGCTTTGCAGGCTCCCATAATGGATCCATGGATCTCCTCCTCCCCCGCAGTGGCTGCGGGTCACAGGCACGGGGTTAAGCGGGCGCTGGCTGGTCCATGTGCTGCATCCTGCACCGGCCACGCTGCCTCCCGCCTGCCTGCATCCCCCTGGCGTGGCGCGGCACGGAGGCGGTGGCGATGTGCGCCCCGAGATGCGGCATTCCCGGTGCTCCCGGTGTTCCTGTGTTCCCGGTGTTCCCGGTGTTCGGGTGATCCCGGTGTTCCCGCTGGTCCCGGTGATCCCGAGCATCCTCCGCCCCGTCGGGCCGCGCAGCGAGCACCGGGGAGGGCGTGGCCAGTCCAAGCCCCGCCTCTAGACGGCTCCCATTGGTTGAAGCCCCGTGCGGCCACGCCCAGGGGCGGGGCCGGGGCGGGCGGGACGGCGCTGTCCGAGCGCGGGGCCGGGACGGAGCCGCGGCCGTGGCCGAAGCCGGCACGGGGGACAGCGGGGACAGCGGGGACAGCGCCATGGCCGAGAAATACGACGTGGTGGTGATCGGGGGCGGCATCTCAGGTGGGTCAGCGGAGGAACGGCGCGGCCCCCGCGCTCCCGCCGGCCTCTCCCGGGGCATCCCGCCGGGAGCGCTCCCGGAGCGCGTCCTGCGGCAGCGGGGCCGGGCGGTGGCGCGGGGGTGGCGATGGAGGAGCGCGGAGCCAGGGCCCCGGGGGCTTCGGGTGCGCTCGGGGAAGGAGAGGGGAAATGCTCCGTGTCGCTGGGTTAGGGACAAATCGCTGCTCCTTGCTCCCAGCCTCGTCGGGAGGGAGGCTGGAGGAGAAGCGACTCGGCAGCGCGCACAGGTGCGGGACGAGGCGGGGATGCGGGATACGGGCTGCGACTGGTGCATCCCCACAAAGATGGTGTTTCGACGTGGTTTTTTTTAGGTTGTCCATGCAGCGGTGGCGGTTGTTTTGTTTGGGAAAATGCTGCAGAATAAACATCTGGGAGGATCTCTGGGTTCGGTTTTTTGCGGTGAGAAGAGCTGTTCTAGAGGCAGCCCGATTCCCCAAGTGCCACGGGCTCCTTAGACTTCACCAGGCAACATTTCCCGAAATACTCCTCAGATCTACTTCGACACCAGCATTTGCATCATGGCCCCTCATCTTTATGCTTTAAAAAACCCGTTAATTAATTATTTTTCTGTTACCTACAATGAGAATATTGCTATGTTGGAGAAAATTGGTGTTTAGCTTGTTCCTCGGGTCAATTTTGCGTTGACAGCTTTGGCCGGGTCTCAGTTTTCAGACACTCCTTACTTCAGTAATGATTCAGAAGAAGTGACTTTTGTGACTGTGTGACTTCAGTGATATTATTATTGGTGTGGGTAAAGTTAGGTTTTATTAGTACTGAGAAGGAATCAGAGGCTTTTCTTTGGTGTAATCTGCAGTGAATTAATGCATGAAACAGCAAGTGGTTTACATAATTACATTATTTCATTTACTAAAAGAACAGTAATTGTTTAAATAATTATTTGTGAATATGTAAATATGCCAATAATCTGTAGCATCACTAAACAGAAAGGAAAAGTATGGACCTGGATTTCCTTGCTTTTTAGTTTTACCAGATGCCTGGCAATTTTCCTGCTAGCATGAGACATTTGGTCTTCATCCTTAGGGTTCCTGTAATGCACACAGTGTCCTCAAGGAATTACCACCCATTCTGTGTGCAGCTGATGGCAAGGCAACATCCTCTTAATATGGTTTTTAGAGGTCTGAGAAGCTCTTGTTGCCTTCAGGGTGCCTCTTTCCTTCAGGTCCCCAACCTGTTGCAGTGTTTCAGAAAATGCTTTGAGCATTTCTGTGTGGTATCTCGCCTCACTAGTCCAAAAACACTGAGTTACTTTGTAACACCTACACCTTGGACCAAAACCCAAGATGGGGATTGAAACGGAGCCAAGAAGAAAATATCACGGTGCTCATAGTCCCTGAAAATTTGTCGGTGACATGAGGAAGACAAACATGTCACAGCACTCCTGGGGTACAGGAACATTTTTCATGCCAATGGAAACCCCATGCCAGTGGCATAGAAATTGGTATTTGTCTGTTATGAATTAGAACAGGCATCATTTTAAGAAAACAGCCATTGAAAAATAGACAATAAATGCCTTATTTAATAATTAATCCATCTTTACAGTGCTATTCATAGCACTGATCAGCCTCTGGTCTTTGCTTTTCTCACAGCTTCTCTGTCATCTGTCACTACCATTCCTGTACCAACATACCTACACCTCAGTTCTGCAAGAGGTTAGACAGTGCTGCTTTCTGGTCTTAAAAAAAAAAAAAAGTAATCTGTATCTAGAGCTCTGCTTCTGGTGGAATACATAGTAAATCATGCTCCAGTGTGACAGGACAGGATTTCCCCTCAACATCTCTCTGACTCCACTCTTGACTTGCTGTTTGTATCTCTGAAATTGAATTTGCAGTTGACTCATCTGCTGAGATTTCTGTCTCCTCTCCTTCTACTGTGTTTTAAATACTCACTACCTGGTGCTTGCAGGAAAGGATAGGAAACTCTGGGATAAACTAGTTTTTTACTAGAAGTACATGAAATCTGTAGGACACATAAGCAATGTGCTTGTTCTATTAAGTGGGAACTTCCCAGCAGTGATGCCGTGGCTTTTTAAAATATTTGTCCAGGATTTGTAAAATGAAGCTCAAACCCTGACAGGCAGCTCTAGAGTTGTCTATTCCTCAAAGCAAAGCTGGTCCTGAGCGGCCATTTCTGAGCCATGCCCAACATGTTCTGCTCATCCATGCTCCTGACCACAATGTGGTCATTCCAGGGACACTGAATCCACTCTGCCTGTAGGGAACTGCAGTCTAGGGGTGCAGGGAGCTTCTGCAAAGAGTGCTTTTGGAAGGAAAAACTATAGGAAAAAATCCCTGCTCGGGTGGCTTCTACCTCTGAGATTTTCGTGCTGTACCCCATGGAATCCCACTCAAACTGTCCAGGCTGCATCAGCAAGTGCCTTTGAACCCCTACAGAGAGGGAGCTGCAGAGCTTGGGATAGATTCCTCTTTCCACCTGGGTTTGCAGGTAAAAATGTGGATTGTGGCCAGTAAAAGCCCCAGGCACGTTTGTGTCATTCTTAATAGATAATGTCCCCTGTAATACAGTTAATACTAATTATAGCATTTTATACCCAAGCACATTAAATAAACTGGTGCCTGAAGTTAAAGACTTTCCCCATACCCACAGGGAGTTTTTATTTATATGGCTAGAATATTGCTCCCATTTTCTATTTATAGCATTTTCTACTTAACTGAAGAGTGTTGTTTTGGATTGATTTTGACTTGATGATTGATTTTACTTGATTGTGTGTTTGTTGAAACCCAGCAAGCTGATGGCACAAAATGTTGTAAGGAGGTCCTGGATGCTCAGTCACTCCTCAGACACTGCTCATTAACAACTGGACAGCATTAAATGCTCAGAGAGTTTTGACAGAAACCTCAGATATTTCAGCTTGTCAGATCTGCAAAATGACTGCTGTGATCTGCAATTTCTCAAAACTTTCTTTGGGGTGTATTTTCACATGGATAACAAAATGTGCTATGTTGACTCCAAGGACTACCTCCCTGCCAAATTTCAACTTCCAAAATAGGAATTTAAAAAAGGCATGATTTTTCAAAATAAAAGAATGTGTTTTCCCTAGACATTTAGAAATAGACAATCAATTTTGATCAAGATTTTCCAGCAGAAAAGAATTACAAAAAACCACACCCTGAAAAACACACCCTGAAAATTCAAGCTTAACTAGTTCCAAATTTGGAAAGGAAAAAAAAGAAGAATGTAAGCAAAATATCTTAACTTTTTCATGGGAGTATATTCATGTGCCAGCCTCACCTCATGTGGAAGCCAAGTTTATCAGAAGATTGCATGGAGAATTAATAAAGTTTGCCTTCAGAATGCAAACCAGAGACACAGCAAATATGGAGAAGTATGTCCAGAAGCAGAGAAGTCCAAAAAATCTTGTATGCAAATATCTTTTGGAAGAAGTTTCAGCACATTGTGTTACAAACACAAAACACAAGGGAAAAGCAGACGTAATTGAATCTTACACTGAAGACTATAATTTGCTGACATGGATAGTTCTTATTTATTCTTGTTTATTCTTATTTATAACAGAAAAAAGATGTTTGTTCTCATCTTGAAACAAGAAGATTGCATGGTTCTACAAAATCAAAGCAGAGATTTCCCAGCCATGTGCAGTAAACAGCACTGTTTTCTGCTGCACTTACAGAGGGGTCCAAGGGCCACAAATTGTAGGAAAAGCTGGGATGTAAAAATAGTGGAATAATAAAATACTAAAATGATTAGTATTTATATAGAAATAAAACATATGATATATTATTGCGACTTTTTTTTGTTGTTTTTCTCTCTGTGGAAAAGCCCTCTGTGTTGGCATCTCCAGCTCCACAGTGTGTGATCGACAGCCTTACCCCTCGAGCTACCTACGCCTTGGCTTTGGGCTCTGAGTGAAAGACTGAATAATGAGGAGGAAATGCAGATTTTCCTTGCTTGCCATCCTGGCAGCACAACTTCTGTTGTATCCTGCCCTGTTTGTTTTGACAGCACGCCAAGCTGCTGGTGGGTGGTGGTGTCAGATAAACTGTCAAACACACACTTGTTGGTGTGAGATAGAATCAGTCCGACCTGTGTAAATCTGGAGTAGTTTTCAATAGATTGCTTTTTCCCTACTGTTACTTCTGTATTTACCTGGGATTTGACCTATAGGAATGCAATATTTGATTCATGAAATGTATTCTCTGCTTATCGCTTCACATTTGCCCTGTGCTGGGTTCCATCTACCCTGTTCCTTCCTTCTTTCTATCTGGATCCAACCAGAAAGCTGATAATCAGTGATAATGTTGTCATTTAGTTCCAGAGATTCCTAAAGACCATTTTTGGGGATGCAGAAATAAACAACAACGTTTCACAGAGCTCTGAATTCCCAACATACTCCCCGCAAGCCGACTGCCATTATGATAAAAATTTACAGCAGGAACAAAACTGCCAGAACCCTGTACAAAGTCTAATGGATGCTTTATACAATAATTGCAAATAAACAGAAGTACCAATTTCCATTTGCCTCCTTCTTCATAATGTGTTCTGCTGTTTTGCTACTGAAATCTTATGAGTGTTATTTTCCCCAACAAGCAAAAGAAATAGCCAAGTAGTTAGGACAGATCCCTAAAAATACCCTAACACAACAAAACCAGGCATGGGACAGGCATTATGTCTTTTCTGGGAATACCAGCACTGATGCTATTGGTATTTGTAGTGATGACATTGATCATAATTTAGCAGCTACATTTTTTCACTTACTTTTTTAGTTGAAGGTCACCATTTAGGTAACAGAAATTTCTTCTGCATGACACTGACTAAAAAAATTGTCAATAGTCATAAAATATGTGTAATTATCTTGGTTGTTTCCACTACTATGTGGTATCAAACTGTCTTCATTTTAACTGCTTGTTTTAATATGTAATGGGAGGAAAGATTCCCCATTTCCAACCCTGTGCTTATACTCATTAACTTGTTCTGCCTTTGTTTTGAGGGAGGGCATTACTTTGGGGAAGGAAAGTGTTCTTATTGCAAGAAGCTGTGGACATGAAAATCCCAGTGGGTGTGTGCAGAGGAGTGGATTCATCTTTGAGATAGAATTCCCTCTTCCTGCCCACTGTATTTCTGTTAACATTGTCCATGAGAAGCTGTCTTTGTGCCCTTCAGAACAAGGCTTGCATCTGTAGAAAACATTTAGACAGTGATGCCATTGAGACCAGTAAGTGGCTTGGTCTCATTTGGACAATGTACTCTGTAATAGAAAATATTTATTCTCTTTTGGTTAAGACCTTTGCTGAATCAAGTGGATTATTTTTTTCCTAGAAGGGAAAACATACTGATGAAAAAGAAATTAAATACATTTACCTGAAAATGACAAAATACATAAACTTAATCTCTCTCCAGTACCAAGTGTTCTACAAGAAGAGATGTGAAAGGAAGTATGGCAAGATAAAACATGGTTTCTGACAAGCAGAAAATTAGTGATGTTATGCATTAGGCAACACTGAAGTAGAAATAAATGCAGACTTGTGATCCACACTGTGCATTCTTGCTCTTTTGTGTGGATTTAAGATGCTGTTGCTGAATTAAGAACATTGTTGGGTTGTTTTGGGTTTGTTTGTTTGTTTTTAAAAATATTTTTTCAGTGGCAATTTAAAATCTTCAAATCCTTAGTCAGTGAGAGGAAACAGTTCTTTCATTCTCAGCTTTCTGTGTGTTGTTGCCCATTAGTGGCTTCTGGGGTCAGTCTGATGTAACTGAGCACATTTTAACTGTATTTTCAAACTTGAATAAATGCTATGATGTACACAGAAATCCCAAGGGAAGGGTAATTGGGGTTGCAGGAGAAGAATAAAGAGGTGAGGAAGGGAGATTTTACCCTATGATCATGGCAGAAATGTTTTGCATCTCTCATTGACAGGTTCATTTTTACTTGCCAAAGGGATTTCTAGCTGGAAAAATGAGAGCTGGTTTTAAGGTGGTCATTGCCAGATTTAATTACTCAATAGTGTTTCAAAGAAGTTAGGTTTTCCATCAATGAAACAGTAAAAATAGTCACAGCATTAGAATGCCATTACATTGGAACTTTAATAGGGATATATTGCCAATTCTCTTAGTTTACTCATGTGTATTAGAAAAATGAGCAAAAAAAAGTCTTAAATTTATTTTCCTGCTCAAGATCAGAAAAGTGTAGGGATTTTACAGGAATATTTTTCCCCCATTTCCTCAATTAAAGCTTGCTAGAGCACTACAATGAGTAATGAGTTAATCATCTTCCTCACAACGTGGCTATCCCATGCCATGTATAGTAGGGTGGATTAATAAGGATTTTATGAAGGAATGTTCTTTATTTACAGAGCCTAGATTTTGAAAAGAAGAGTAATTTTCTATACTGTTAGTATACAATCACTACGACATTTCCAATAAAGTAACTTTTTAAAAACTCTCACTGTTTGAGCTGTAGAACTCATCTCTGCTCATATGCCCTGTATCAACCCCAGTATTGAGGCACCTTGGAATTATTCTCATAAATCTACTCTTCTAAACACTTCCCTACAAAACAGGGAACCATTTTCCACATTACAGGACTCCTCTGGGATCAAGTTCAAGTCTCTAAAGTCCCAGTGTTGTTTGCTACCTGTGGAGTTGAACTTTTCTTTCCTATGAGATAGAGATGGGCTTTGTTGTATTACAAAATTCAGCATTGTTCAGTGTCTTTATGTTTCAGTCATGGGGTGTGTCTTGTAGTCTTCAGGCTGGCATCAATTCATCTTAGTTTCTTTCATTTTTTTTTCTTTTTGTTGGTTTCTTTTTTTTTTTTTTTAACTATGTATCCAGTGTTTTGATGCACTTCAAAGGGCTTTGCTTGTGGTAGGATTATTGCAATTTTCTGGCATGAAAGCAGCCACAGTATGATCTGTAGCAGCAGCAATTCTGAGTCCTTAATAGCACTGCAAAATCAATAGGAACAGAGCTTTCCTGCATGGCATCTTCAGAGGAGGGGAGCTGCTTGTGAGATTTCCATAGAAACCCTGGTGGAGGATGTCTCGCCTTGTTTGTTCCCATTTAACAATAAGTGAATTTCCACAGCCAGATACTGCGGATGAGGCGTGGTTTTGGCAGGCTCCTTCCATCTTGCTGAGGCAAGTGGAGTATTTCTAATTGATGGAATTAGGGGGATATCTGGAAGGAGTTTGTGCAGGGATTTGGGGCGGTTCCCAGCTTTATCTCAAGGCTGCACTCAGGGGAAGTGGAGGCGACGCAGCCGCAGGCTGGGCTGTGACAGGAGTGTCTGCAAACAGACACTGCAGTGTTTCCATGGCCTGAGCACTGAGCCCAGTGCTCCATTGGGCCTGGAATAGCGTGCCTGTAAGGAATGGTTTGGGTTGGAAGGGACCTTAAAGCCCATCTCATTCCACCCCCTGCCATGGGCAGGGACACCTCTCACTAGACCAGGTTGCTCAAAGCCCCATCCAGCCTGGCCTGGAGCACTTCCAGGGATGGGCCATCCACAACTTCTGCCCTGCTCCTTGGCAGTTGCTGAAGTTCATGATATCCTCTGGGATGGAGATGTTGTAGAGGAAGTGAAAGGAGAGCTGAGCTCCATGCAGCCTGAGGGGAACTGAGCAGGCAGGGCTGAGGCAAGGAGCAGGAATGGAGAACGTCTCGTTCCTTCCTCTCTCATTCTTACTCCATCAATAAAATGGTCACTCTCTCGTGTCCAGTCCTGTCCAGGATACTGGAACAGCAACAAAAGTCCTGAAAACTCAAGTTATGGAGAAGATGAAGAGTAAATATGCAGTCAGTTTAGAGGTTAATTGTGTATAAAAAAGCACAGAGGCATCATGACCTGTGGGGTGCTTCAGAGAAACCTGTGGAAGCACCTGGACCTGATGCATTTGAGTCCCACCAGGGTGGAGCTAAAAAGCTGGGTCCAACAGTTAGAGTTAGACATAGAGATGCTGTGTGTGTGTGTTGTTCCTAGTCCTGTTTTGAAAGAAAATAGTTTCCATGCTTTGACCAAATAAATGTGTACTAGTAATCTTAAATAAACATATTAAATAAACATATTAAATAAACATATTTTGTATTGTTTTTACTTGTGAGTCATTACCCTCTGCCAGTTCCCAGTAAGCCATTGCTGTCTCAATTTATTTCTTGCTGTTCCCCAGTCTATGAAACTTCAAAACCTTTTTTTTTTGACCAGTTTTTCTCATGACCCTTGGGTTAACAATATTGAAACTTAACCACCTGTAAGTCTGGAGTACAAGTACAGTTTAACAGGCAAACAGGTTAGAGAACCTCAGTCACATTATAACATGTTCTTCATCCCTTAGCAGCGCTTCTTTATTTGGATATATCCCACAATTAAGCTATAATCCAGTAGTGAGCTTAACTTCCAACTCAGTCCAGTGTAGCCATTATTCTTCCTAAACAACTGTGGCAGGAATAGAGCTGTTGTATTCAGCATGAAATTATGGTCTTAGGCACCAAAGATTTGCATTTAATTTTTTTTCATACCTAGGCTGAACTTTTTTTGGCTTCATGTTCAATTTTTTCAAGGCATGTATATCTACAGCAAACTTTCTTACAAAAGAATTACCCACTCATGTCTGAGTGTCCAGTAGTATTTATACAGAATAAAGAATTCAGCCTTTTATTTTTACAGGATATAGGATATCCACTATTTTGTGACAAAACACGCTGTATATTTTGAAATCTCATTTTTTTGCATATTAAAAAATTATGTATTTGTAAGAAAATATTGCAGTTTGTGTTTTCAACATCATAGATTTGTGTCTTCTACGTTTATGTGGAGAGGAAGAGAAACCATCACTCAATGGATTAAAGAATTAGCTAAAAAAAATTGTTTCTAGAGTTTTGTGGAGACAAAAATTATCACTGAAATAAATTAGATCAATTTATAAGATATCCACTCCACTGAAAAATGGCTTGCAATTAAAAAAATAGAATATTAAACAGATGGAAGAATTAGGTATACTTCTGCTCCAGCAGCAATCTGAAGAATATGGTGCAAGGGTGTAAAGTTACATACATGAGTATGAAAATTATATATATAATTTCTGCCTATGTAAGACATTTTAACTTCCTCAGTTCTGGTTTCCAGTGAATGGTGTTCCACTTTCCAATTAAAAGATTCTATGCATAGATGTTTATGGTCATTTCTGTATAGCCCTTAGAATAAAGGAGTACATTTAACTCTTCCCAGAATGATTCCTCTCCCCTGGTCTTTCCAGACATGCCTTCTTTGTAGGCTCACAAACAGTTGATTTTAATCACATTTCAAGGTAGTGTAATAAACATGAGTGTAATATGGTTACTCCTGCCTGCAGGGGATCCTGGAAGTTCTGATCAATAGGGCTGCCTTTCGTGTACTTAAGGAGGGGAAACAACTCCAAAGAAACAATGCTTCAGTGCCAAATGGGCCTGCAGGGCAGTGGGATAATCTGATTTCACCAACTCATGATTGCTTTTTACAATTTCAGCTCGCATCTGTCAGAAGCAAAGAGGTCTCCTGTCCTATTGAATTTTTAGTTGTCTCTAGTGGCTCCATCACAAAGTCCCATAATTAGATGATTTTTGCTGAGACCATAATTCCTGTTATAAAGTGTCTACATGCAGCCTGTTTGATTGTCATGGTCAAACTCCAATGCTGAGAATGAATCCTGACAGTGAAGCAGATTTTCCTTCTGCGTGTCAATGAGGACAAAGGACAGCAGAGGAGCAGAGCTGATGTGGGAGGGGAGCATTATTGATGTCACTGTAGCTCTGCAGGTCCCCCAAGCTGGGTGCTGCCTTTCCATAGGCTGCACAAATGAAGAGTAAGATGTGTGTCTGTCCCTTAATAAATGAAGTTTTGCTGCTTTTAAAAGGCCAAAATGCCAACCCAAGGACGAAACTTCAGTCTGTGAATGCTGGGAGTGGTTATAACATGCAGCTAAGCAGTGGCCACATGATTTCTGTGGTGAGATACTATGCAAAGTTCCTAACAGGTCTTAGGGATTTTTGAGAACAGTCTATTGAAATGATTGACCATGAAGCTTTGGTTCAGTTTTTGACCATTAATGTGGCTGATTGCTGCCACTTGCTTTAATGCACTTTCTCTTTTTTTGGTAGGTTTGTCAGCTGCCAAATTGCTGTCCGAGGCTGGGCTCAGTGTGGTGGTCCTTGAGGCCCGGGACAGAGTTGGAGGAAGGACATTCACCATCAGGGTAAGTGCCTCATGAGGTGTGGGCTCTCACTTGTGCTGATCTACGATGTGACAGATGTCACTAGTATTATTTTGACCCAGGGAACTACAGCTTCAGCTCAGTCCATTGGAAGGCAACAGAGCAACTCATCCAAAAATCATCAGTCAGCATGTGTTCACCAAGAATTCCAGCTTGGCCAACCTGACAGCCTAAGGTGCAGTGACTGGCTTACTAGATGTGGGAAAAAATGAATATTGTTTACCTAGACTTCAGTAATGTGTTGAAAACCATCATTTGGGACCAGGAGCATCAGAGCATTTCCCCTCTTTTTCCCATCTCCCTTTGCATAGTGCAACAGGCATGGTAACTTAGAGCCCTGTAAGAAGCAGCTTGAGCAGGACCAGACATCATTATGGCTCAGACATATGTTTTAAAATGTCTTAAAATTATCTGAAATAACACTCCTGCTTCTAAAAATGAACTGCATCTTGATTGCCATTAGAAAGAAAAAAAAAAAAGAAAGAAATGAAGAGCCACTTGTGGCACAGGGTAACGTAATACAGACATTCCCTCTTCTTTCCCACCCTGGAATTGAGGGAGGTGTAAATTATGTCAGGTGCCATTGCTGGGGAACCAGAGATAAACAGTGGTGTTCCAGCAGAAATCACTGTGTGTGAAACACGGAGCATAAACACCATCCTTCTGTGACACTGAGAATGCCAGCTTAAAATACTCACTATAAACAGTGTTCAAAAGAGTTACTGTCTTGGCACATCAGCCTGCTGTAAGAGTGTGCATCCCTGAAACGTTCTGCTTTCTTCCCAAGTGACTGGGGTGCTGGTCTGAGGGGTGCATTGAGCACCTTTCACGGCAGGCATGGCTGGGGGTCCCTGCCCAGCCAGCAGCAGGCTGGAGCCAGGGTGTGCAGTGCTGGAAAGGAGATTGATTAATCTCCTGGAAAACTGCAGTGCAGTGCTCAGCACCTGCAGCATTAAGTCTAAGCAGGTTTCTAGAGAGAGAAAACAAGCCTTGATGCTGGAGATGGTTTTAACTGCAGAAATGTTTTGCAGTGACAAGAAAAGTAACATGAATTTCTTGAATATCTCCATCAGGTGACTCCACCACCTCCCTGTGCAGCTCATTTCGATGCTTGACAACCTCTTCCATTAACAAATTCCTCCTGAATATCATACACATATATTCCATACACATTCAGTATGGAATAATTCTTTCTGCTTCTAGCTGTTTGCATTGAGGAGCTTCCTGCACAGCTTCTGATTCCTGTGTTCTTTTTCACAGAACGATAAAGTGAATTATGTAGATGTTGGTGGATCATATGTGGGACCTACCCAAAACCGGATTCTCCGACTGGCAAAAGAGCTGGGGGTGGAGAACTATAAAGTGTTTGTGGACGGCCATATGTTCCATCATAAAGGGGTGAGTACCCAAAGGTAGCACTGAAACTTGGAAATTCCTGGCAGTCATCAAAAGGGTTTCATCTGAAACTCACCCTTAGTAATCCAGGAAACGCCTGCTTGAGGTGTTGTTATTTTGTTTTAACTTGTTGGGAGTGCGGAAAATGGTTCTTATTTTCTTTTTAAAGAAATTTCTGACAGTCATCAAAAGGGTTTCATTTAAAACTCACCCTTAGTAATCCAGGAAGCACCTGCTTGAGGTGTTGTTTTTCTGTTTTAACTTATTGGGAGTGCGACAAATGGTTCTTATTTTCTTTTTAAAATTGTTCAGAAAATGCAGCTGACAGCAGCCAGAAAATCTGGGATGCATTTGGCACATTGTCTTTGAACATACTGTCCAAAGAAGTTTTGCCTGAAATTCAGGAGATACTTGTTCTGAAATAAAAGCCAAATTTAAATTTAAAACATAATAGGTTTGATGTATTAGGAAACTAGCCTGGGAATTGGATAATACATTTTGCCCATATGACTGGATTCATGTGGGATCTCTCCCAGTCCCCTAGAGTGGGATTCATCTCACAAATGGGTGTTTGGAAGTTAATCACCTAATCTGAGACTCTGAGGTTCCCTCTCTAGCTAATGGTGGCACACAAACCCTTCCCAAGAGTCACCAGAAGTTTCAGCTCTGAGATCTGGGGCAGCAGGAGTCCAGGTGGCCACTCTTGAGCAAGCACTGGTGTGGCTAAAGTGAGCAGGAATGAAACCTGTCCTCAGAGCAGATTTCCAGCCCTTGTGCCACATCTTTAGCCCATGGAATTTTGTGCACAGGTCCTACCCAGGGCCTGCTGCCAAAACCTGTGCAGGGTGAGAGCAGCAGGGAGAAGGACAAAGAAAGGCCTAAGATTCACTGGTGTGAGAAGTGACTGTCTGTATCCATAACTCAAAGTGTTATTCTAATTTGCGAAGACCATCACTTTCAATTTTTTTAAAATATTCTTTAGTTTTGGTACTTAACAGACTCTGGCAGAACCAGACTTGAAGCCTATATGAGTCACAGTTGACACACTTGATATAGACAAGCCATCCTATGTGATGGATCCTTAATTGGTTTCATTTCTATTACCTTCCCACTTTTTTTTTTCCCTAAGAATTAGAGCAATGTGTTCACACTGCAAAGTTTTACCATCTGGTTCTGCAAGCACTCCTTATTGGGCAGATTGATGACATGCTCATAAAACAGGCAATCTTAAATAATTGCACAGCTACTCCATAATACTAAAAAAGTTATTTGTCACCCCCTCATGCAAAATTGATGTAATTCTACAGCAAGAGGGATGGGCTGGTTTGTACCAGCAGAATGTTTGTCCCACTCTAATTTAAGCTCAGGCATTAATCTCTCAGCATCCTAAAAGGCACTTATCTTCTTTATGTTAAATAAAAGGCTCTAATGGGTTACATTACTTTGAGCCCTTAATCCATTTTGACACCAAGGCTGCAGCTTTTTGTTGTCCCACATTGCATTATTCACATCCCTGCTAATGACCATGTAATTTTGTAGGTTTTCTTTGAAGTGAAAGCATATTTCTGAGCAAGAGGCATCATTGTGAGCTGTTCAGCTGGATCACAGGCTGTGGATCAATTCTGGATTTATCATTGTTGTCCTGCTGAGATGATCAAGGTCCCAAGGGAGCTATGGTTGTTGGACCAGGGTGACAGCAAAGGGGCTTTAAGGTCTCCCAGACTTAAGCACTGGATGAATAATAATGATGCTTCTCTTCCTGTAGGTCTCATTTCTCCCACATCCTCTTCCCATGAACTGTAGCACTTTTCTTCCATTTTCTTTTCCTAAAGCTTTCCACAGCTTTTTCTCCTTTCTTTTTCTTTGAGACATTGTGCAGTCACTCTGCCCTTTGATTTAGGGATGTGTGGTTGAACCTTCTCTTATATCCCACTTCTAGCAGAAGCTTATTGAACTCCATCTGTGCAGTCCTGGCTGTTGGCTGGGCTGGTCGGTGCCCAGGGCTCTTCACCTTCTTCTCTTTTACCTGCCTGCTGCACACCAGGCTGCATGGGGAGGTGCAGGGAGGGGTTCTGCTCTCCCAGCTGTAGCTGCACCCCTCAATCTCATTAAAGATGCTCCAGGAGCACCAGCACCTGTGGTGATTTCCTAGGTGGCAGAAGGTGTTAGCAAAGAGGTTATTTCATATTAAAGGATCATATCCAACAGAAATTAAATATAAATCTGAAAGATGGATGTTTTCAGCTTCTTGGGCTAATACACCATCAGCCATGGGCCACCTACTGCCTTTCAGGTTTGAAAGTTCTGATTAAATCCTCTCCCCTGTGTCTCAGCTGTTGTTTCTGTCAGCTGGTGGCCGTCCAGGAGTGTGTGGCCAGGGCCAGACAGGAAGGTCTTCTCCCAAGAGCTTTCTCCAAAGTCTGCAATGTTGTGTGTGGTTTTGTCAGAGGGGAGAGGAAGTGTTTTGGGCAGTGACAAAGCACAGCTTTAGATCTGTTTGTGACATCTGTATGTACTCTCCAGCACCCTTGGATTAAGAGGATTTTGGTCTTTTCTTTACGATAACAATCGGTTCAGCTTGGCTTTTTCTGAAGATTTCCAGGATACTGCTTTGATTGAGCTGGGAGAAAGTGGGAAAATGTTTTATCCGAGCAGCGGGAGCAGCCAAGAGAAAGTGAAAATCCCCAGAGGGATTTAATGAGCTTCTTTGCTCTGACAGGAATTTTTCCCATATGTGTGTGGAAAAATTCCATGAACTGCAAGCTTTAATAACCAAAATGCTTCATTGGTGCAGGTTCCCTTTGTAGTTACAGTTTCTTTGAAAATCCAAATATGTAACTATTGTTTATCTTTTTTATTTTTTTCATTTGTTCTTTCATTCCCATCAATCAGCATGGTAACATGGACTCCTTTAATGTCAATCAGAAATTTTTTTGGTATCCTGTCCTTGCAAATCTGTAACTTAAAACTTTCAGTGTTTGTTATGAGCCCTCTTTCCAGCTAAATTTTTCCATGGCTACTGCCCCATAATTCAGCAAGAATGCTTTTGGGCTGAGAAAGGGAGGATGTGCTGGAGTTCTTCCTTCCCTGAGCTGGCAGACAGCTTTTTGTTTTAACAGAAGTCCTTGCAGCTCTGTGCTGTTTTCCCCTTTAAGTAGAAGACCCTAGGAAGTAAAGGCTTTGGGCCTTGGTGTGGTATTAACCTTCTCATATAACTGCACTCCTCCAATATGTGGCAGCAGCACACAGCTCCAGGATATATAATATTACTTACTAATACTATTAGTAATTATAGGGAGTAATTAGTAATTAGAGGGAGGGAACACTTGATAAAATATGAGGATTTCTATACAGTGCTTCAGATTAGCCAACTATTCTTTTCTTTCCTTCCTCCTGCCTTTGGATTAAGAGCTCAGGGTGCAGCAAGTGGGTCTGTGACTGAGACTCTGCTCATCACCACAAACTTGCTGTTCATGCACAGGGATCAGGCAGTCCCAGGCACAGCACTGCTCCCAAGGCTGGACCTGCTGGAGGTGGGGAGCAGGGAAGGATGCTCACCTGGGGGAGCTGCTGCTCTGTGCTCTGCACAACCCCAGGCAATACCAACCCCTGCTCTGGGCCATGGGGATGCTCCTGCTATGCTTCCTGATGTGAACCCTGTCCCTGGCAGGCAGGAGACAGACTTGCCTTTCTCAAGTCTGGCAGAATTGTCTGCTCCTCTGGCACAATTTGAAACTTGGGGTGGTGTCACATCTTGGGGTTGATTCCTGGAGTTCTGGCTCCAAGCCCCAGCATAGCCCTGGGCAGGGAAGGGACCTTGCAGAGCTCATCTCTCACTGCCTTCTTTCTAACCACTGAGGGATGGTGCTTGAGGATCTTGTTTTCTTTGGGTTGGTGTGGGGTAACTAATCCAAGCAGGCAGCAGGACTCAGATCTGAGGTCTGCAGGAAACCACTTGAAACACCAGGAAATGAAAAAAAAAAAGAGTTAGGTAAACTCTGTGGGTCAGTCAGGCAGCTGTGTGTTAGCATGGGAACTAAGCCAGTAGGTTATTTGCCTTTCAGTTAAGAAAACAGTAGTTCTGAAAATAATACATCCAGAACACTATAAACTTGTTTAAAATGGAATATTGCAAGACCTTCCCTGTTTGCAGTGAGCTCCTCTGTGAAACTTGCAGCCAGAGCTCTTCTGCTTAGCAGGGAGACAATATTAAAACCAAATTAATAACTTAGCAGCACACTCAGGCTGGATTTACTCCCTGCTGTGGGGATACCTGTGCCAGACAGAAAGCTGAGAACTGATGTGTCTAAGGCTGTTGGGCTCACTCTGCCTGATGGGAAATTGGAATTTCTTTCCTGGAATTTGCTAGAGTTGGCTTTCCTCTGATGCCATCTCTGATAGGCACAGCCCTGCCACACAGGGGTCACTGTCTGTGAACTATTTCAGCCTCTCTGAATTCAGTCTTAGCCTCTTCCAGGTCTGCTAGCACTGTTCTATTTTTCCACCTTTTCCTGCCATTGGGTTCCAGTGTTACTGAAGTTATGGGATTTTTGCATGCAGAAGAGAGCAACAAGTAACACAGCTTTAGACTTTTAATTATCAGTTGGCATTTCGTAGTTCTCAGGGGATAAAACATGTATTCTCATTGATCTCCCTGGGCTATGCCATTGACCAAAGATATTTTAAGCTAGGTAAGCTAAGGATAGGTGAGCTGTTTGCAAGTTACTTCACTCTGTACAAGCACAGTCACTTATCAGAAAGACTTTTGAAAAGAGATTTTCACTTCACAGTGAAAAACCGGGAACATTTTGCTGCTACTCCTGACTGGGCACAGGCTTATCTCTTCCCTTTGCCCCCCTGCAGTATCAACAGGACAGAATGGCAGTAATAACTTCTCCTCACCCTGATTTGGGTGACCTGGCAGCACTGCACCTCATCTCTGCTGAAGGGCAGAATTATTGGTGTTAAAGCATGTCCAAGAAGGAATGTGGATGGCAGCTGTGTTCCCAACTAGAATAAAAAGGCTAGCAATAAATGAATTTTGAGAAGTAGTGTTTGATGATCTTTTAGAAAAGCAAAATGTTGTGCACTAAGAATAAAATGATTAGTAGTATGTTACTGCTTGGTATCAGTATTTCCTAGTTTGATACAGCATTAGTTTATGACAGTAAAAGCTGCTATAAACTAATGCAGTCTATCCCTTTGCATGCACTGTTTGGCCCTCTTTTCTGTGGCTGAGCACAGTGCTGCAGCCTGGCAGTGAGAAATTGTCCTCAAGGGAAAGGAAGAGCTGGTGTCGTTTGGAGGATTCCCCGCTGGGAGTTCACAGGAGCATTTATTGTGCTCTTGCCGTGGCAGAAATGTTTTGCATGCACGTGTGCCCCTGGAGAAGGCTGGAGCAGCATCTCCCCTTCTACCCTCCTTCAGTGTAAGTCTGAAAAGGAACAAAATAGGGATAAAAGAGAAAAAGTATGTGATACACAAGACTGAGATTACATACCCAGAAATCCAGAGGCAACCAACCACCTCCTAGTGACTTGAAAGCACAACATTTGTTGGAAATTTAAAACAAAACAAAAAAAAAAACCCAAACAAAACAAACAAACAAAACACCAAACCCAAACAAACAAACAAAAAAAACGAAACAAAAAAAGGCCCCCTAAAACATTAAACTTGTGGATCTCAGGCTGAACTAAGTGCTGAGGTCACAACCTGGTGCTTTGCTACCAGGCAGTGGCAGCCAAGCCTTGCTGTGGTCCCTTACCCACATACATTTGCCTCCCCTACTGTACCTGTCCTGGGGCTGACAAAAGTTCACCAAAGTGTGGTAATTTCAGTATTTTACTGCTTTTGCCAAGTCTGGAAGCTTACTATGATCTCTGAGTTTTGTCTTGCACCCTTTATCTTTGTTATGATCTTTGCAGAGGAAAATGTTCTGCAGAATATCAGAAACCCATATGCATTTACACACAAATACACAATTACCAGTGGGGAAGATTAATAAATTCTCTCTCACCAAGAGTGAGGAAGGCATGTTTGGCTTCTGCTTTGTGTCCTCTGTCCCTGGGTCCCCATTTAATGCATTTGAAGCACTGCAGCCTCTCTCTTTTGTCTGTGACTCCCACATTGCCAGGTGTGATGGGGTCCATGGCACTGGGGTCCATGGCACTGAAAAGCAGGTTGCAAACACACAGCTCCTACCTGTTGTGGTCAGTGTTCCCTGCATCCTCATACAGACTTCTGACACACCTGGAAGGGCAGACAACAAAGGTCTGGTGAGAAGTTCAGCACTGACTTACATGGGGGAAGGTTCAAAGCAATTTAATAAGAGAAAATGTTACCTGCACATCCCGTCCTCTTTCAGATTAAAGTTATCACAAAGAAGCAGCTGCTGTTAGATTGTTTCTCTTATCACTATATCACAGGATTATCTGAAACAGTTTCAGCTAAGAACAGTTTCAGCCACTGCTGCAGCTCTGTGTCACACACATTGTAAGCACTGACACCATTTTTGCAAGTGCACAATATATTTCTTCCTGCAGCCAAAAACTTCCCATTCAGACTTTTTTTATGGGCTAGGTTTCTTCCATGGGATAATAAAGAGGTATGTTTGCTTTTAAAGTGTGGTGTACCATGAAGGTGCTTAAATATTAAATTTTAGATCCATGCAAATTTCAGGATGCACATTTCAGCAGCAGGTAAATAGTAGATTCATTTAAAAGTAATAATGAAGGATGCTTAGGAAAAAGCAATATTACCTCTTTGGCCCTGGCTTGAGTATTCTTAGCTCAGAATTTGACAACTTGCTCAGAACAAATGTACCCCTCTCCACCACTCCAGGATAGTAAATATAAAAAGGTGTTATTGTCCTTTTTAATGCCAGTCTGGCTGTTCTTATCTCTCCTACTTAGCAACATGCATTCCATTGCTTGCATGGATATGCAGGAAAAAAAAAAAAAAAAGAAAAAACCAAAACCCCAGCCAGGTCTTTTGGGGAAAACATATGATGACTCTGAGAATTTTGTGTTCGTGAGGAATGAAGATTTGCTCTGTTGTATTTCAGTTGCTTGTGGTTTTGTGTGCCTTTCAGGGAAAGTCACGGAATTTCACGGATATTTGCCCTTCAACATGGAATCCCTTCGTTTTTCTGGATTACAATAACTTCTGGAGAACCATAGATAAGATGGGAAAAGAGGTAGGCTGTGAAAATTCAGTGTTTCCTACAATATTCATGTCACCATGAATAAATTTGGTTTGTTTTTGTTTTGTTTCTGGCAGGGTTTTTTATTGCTTCTTTAAGATTAAAAAAACCAAACCTCAACAACAAAACAAAGCAGAAAGGAAGCATCCATCAGAAAGATTTCTATATTGCCTAGGAGCTGTCAGAAATAATAAGTCTTCCTCCCTGAGAGGAGGTTGGACTAGATGACTTGTAAAGGCCCCTTCCAACCCAAACTATTCTATGAGAGGAGACAAAAAAGGTCTGGAGGTGTGTAAGATATCTGAAAAAATAAGGTTGAACTCAGTGTAAGTACTTTCTCCTGACAGGAAAAAAATATTCCATGAGCTGGGAGATTAGGAGGGTTTTTTTCCTCTTCCCTCATGACAGCATTTTGAGTAAAGATGACTTTTTTCTTTTTGTACCTGCCTAAGTTGGGCTCCAGACTTCACAGTAACTTTATTTTTAAATTTCAAAGTATAAGCAGTACAACTGCAGCCTCTGGAGCATTATACTCTCTTTCAAACATTCATCAGTTTCCATATAATCTAGCAACAAACCAAGGGCTTTACCTTACCAGAATCTTCAAGCATAACTCACTGTACTCCCACAAATTCCATTGGTTTTATGTGGTTTTTCAGAATCAAATTTATGTATTATACTACACTTTTCTTTTGTCAATAGTACATTTTTTAAACATTTAGAGATATGGTAGGATCCTCCACATCGTGTTACTTACATGCAAAGAATTATTATTAAGAATTTAACTGCCTAAAATATTTCAAAAAATGTAGACATTTTGTCTTACTCTGCAATTAGCAGAGAGATGTAGGGGCTTTGGATACTCATTTTGGAACTGACTGGAAAAAGAACTTCCCCCTCAACTTCTAGAGGACACCAAGACAACTAAATTGGAATTGCTTCTGGACAACTAAAAGCCAGATGAGTCCCAACAGAAGGATATGGTTCACTAGTCAGAGAAAGACAGATCTTGGTGGTCATGGTACAATTCATGCCCAAAGATGTGAATGGAAACTATTCCATTTGTCCCAAATTTATATCCATGTGCAGGAAACAAAAATAACTCCTGGCCAACATATCAATTAAGCCTGTGCTTCTAACTATCTATGACCAGGCAATGGTGAAGTACTGAATCATTTCTTGGATGTTTCACCTCTGTCTCCAGATTCCTGTCGATGCACCATGGGATGCACCACATGCTGAAGAATGGGACAAAATGACCATGAAAGAGCTGATAGATAAGATTTGCTGGACCAAGTACGTAAATCTTTACCTGGCTTTGAAATTCCAGCTGTGGAATGATGGTGGCTTTTTGGCAGGTTCTGTGGTACAGCTGAGTGCAGATCTGGAGGTGTTTGAGATGGGCTTTGGTTGGCTGGCAGGTGGCATCAAAGGTGCTGGGGGATCCTGGGGTTTGCTTCAGCAGGTCCCTGCATGCAGCAGTGGCGGGGGCTCCTCCCACCATCCTTTCACTTCAAACCACTGGATCATTGAACTCCAGCCAGCTCTCCTGTGGCTCTTTGCCTTACAGTATAGTTTCCTATGAGACACTGGCATTCAGGCCCTCGAGGAGGATGAAATCTGCCCTTCCAAATTCCAGGGCTGCAATTCTGCTGTTTGCTGTACTCCTCTCAGGATCTTAAACTCCACAGTCTCATGGCCACTGCAGCCAAGGCTGCATCATCCCACAGTTCCTCCTTCTTTGTGAGTAACAGATCCAACAGAACATCAGCAATAGTTGGTAGGAAGAGGGCTCAAGGTGTTGTATCATCTATAAAATGACCAATGTGTTTTCTGTGAGGGACTGCACTGTACAAATAAAAAAAGGAACAATGTTCAGTACATTGAGGTGATGACAACTGGAAATTCTCTTTCTTTTCTTTCTCTTTTCAATCATTTCTCTTTATAAGGCAAAGTGAAGTGTGCTCTTATGAGCACTCATGTCCCCACTTGCTGTGCCAGACCCTGTGCTGTTCTCTAACACTCTCCTCCCTCCTATTCAGTGCCTTTTATTTGTGTGACTGTAGTCTTTTTGCCCTTTCATTCTGACTGCAGTTTAGTGCTGTGCCTGCTGCTTCCTGACCAAAACTTTCCATTTGAAATTCATTTTTATGGCTTAGGTCTTGCTCCAGCTCCATGGGATATGCTGCACAGCCATTTGGACTTGCTCGTGCTCTCTGTGACATTGGAGTTTTCTTTGCAATTAGTTTTATGCCTGCAAACTTGGTTACTTTCAACTGCTGTTGCAAGTGCACTGACTCTTCCTCTTCTAGTTTTTACTGCTGCTTTTAGCCATGGAGCTGGTGGAGCATAAGCAGGACTGAGTTTGTGGTGATCCCTCCTTTAACAGACCTCTCTGCTGGGCAGCTTCTACTGCCAATGTTGTCAGTAGAACATCCAATTTTAATAGATGTGCTCAGCTGAAATGCATTCAAAAACTCAGTAAAACCCCATTTTAGATCTTTAAACCAAGCCACATTTTTCTACACACAGTTAAAAACCAGTGCTTAAACAGAAAAGTTCTACAGCATTTTCTGTATGACTCAGGGCCAAGATTACAAAAGAAGATTTGTTTGTCCTGTGTCACAGATCAGCGATGCTGGAGACTTTTTTCACATTTCTTAGGCCTGAACCAAAGAAACTGTTCAACTGTTTACTGTCTTGGTGCTCTCAGAATTGTCACAGAGGGTTCTTGTGTGCAGGCTGTTTTCACATCCTGGCTAATGAAATAGTGGTGAATGGACTTCATACTTAAGGGAATGGGGTTATAAAAGTTTATAAGTTACATATTTTAGCCCAGATAACTTGCAAAGTTCCTTCCTTTATCAGATGATTATAAATTCAAGTTGTTTCATGAAGCTTCATTGAAGTCAAAGTCCTTTTACCTTCTTTGCAAAATGATCTCAATTTTTTTTAGAAATCTGTGGCCACAAATGCATGAAATGTGAATAGCCAGATCCTCTGTTCCTGCTGCTGTTTCTGTGTTTATGTTCAGAGGACAAACTGTGATAGACAAGTGACCCTTTCCTTATTTTTATGCCAATGATTGCCAGTTTGGTTTCTCTGTCTGGGTTATTTACCAAGTTGGGTTCTTGATTTCACAAAAGATCAGTGCAGCAGTGTTACATGACAGGTGGGGAATGTCTGGACTGCATGGCTGCTCCAGTCCCTCAGGACCCCTCAGACCCTGGAATTGATGTGCCCCATGAGCTCCCCATGAGAAATGCAGAAAAGCTTCACTAACAGATTACAAAAAATGTTCTTCTGCTGAGAAAAATATTTATTTTGATGAAAGCAATAGCAGCTGGGAAACTATTTAACTAAGGGGAAATCAGTGGGATTTCAAACTAAATGGGTAAATACTTTGGGAGGGAGAGAGGTGCTGGTGGAAACACATTTAAACAGACTCACTACGCACTGAAAAATTAAACAGGTATTAATCATCTTGACTTTTCTGACTTTGGGAAAGCAGCCCTTGTTTAGTATGACAAATAAAATCCTGCAAGCAGTCAGGAAGTTGTATTTTCTCACAGTCTTTTCCTGGTCCTGTGTCCGATGCAGAGCTGTCAGAGACTTCGCCACGGTCTTTGTGAACGTCAACGTCACGTCTGAGCCCCACGAGGTCTCTGCCCTCTGGTTCCTGTGGTATGTGAGGCAGTGTGGGGGCTCATTCAGGATTTTCTCTATCACCAATGGGGGCCAGGTACAAAATGTCTCATTCCCTTCCTCCTCTCTTGAATCCGTAATGAACGAGTGCAGTGTTGTACCCATCAAAACCCTGCAATTAATGAAAAGATGAGAGCATGTGGCACCAGAGAGAAACGTGTTCTCATGGGGTGGTACAGCCCTGTGAACTAACCCTGTTTAGTGAAGGAATTTATTAGCTAAATGTGGAATAAAATGGGACTATTTAAACAATTGGGGGTTTTCTGCATTCACCTCAGCACAGTACTCTTGTTGCGGTTGTGTTGCTTTTTTGCCAATTTATTTTCTATGGGTTACTTGGCACATTTGAGTGCTTACATGAGTTCAGAACAAGTGTACTTCAGAGTGAAATGTGGGTGGATTTTTTGGTGTTGAAGCTTCTAGTGACAAGAGCTGGAAGTAAATAGCAAAAGGCCCTTCCTTCTTGGGCCAGCTCACATGGCAACAATTTTCATCAGCATCTGTCCATGGCTGTAAGAATAGACAGCCACGTGTCAGGAGGGATGTAAGCAGTGCTGATGCTGTCCTGTGGTAGGAGACAGACCTGACTAGGAGCCTTCCTCCTCAGGAGCCCCTCAGTGGTGTTTGCTGTCCCACATCAGCAACTGCTGATGTTAAACATAAAATTAACCCCAAGATACTCATAGCTAAACAAAACATGTGGAGACGGGAAAGCTACCTGGGAAGAGCACTTCCTTTTCTTTGTAGCTGGATGGGAAAAGCTGTCTTTGTTCCTGTCATGCTTCCTTCTTCCCTCACCCCAATCAATTTTAGTTGAGCAAAAGCACTAAGGATTTCTGGCTTAGTGGCCCTGACAAGTTTTATAAACCTGCTTGGGCAGCCATTGCAGTCTTTCAGCATGAAACTTTATGGATCCTTTCCTCCCTGCCCGTACCAGCATCTTACAAGTAAAAGTGAGCTGCTTTATCTACCTCTGGTGGCTGGTAGGTGAGATGTTCCAGTGCCTGCCCTGACCCTCCTCACAGACATTGCAGGGAAATGTGTGTCACAGATTGTGCTTT
Source organism: Acrocephalus scirpaceus scirpaceus (assembly GCA_910950805.1). Taxonomy (NCBI): domain Eukaryota; kingdom Metazoa; phylum Chordata; class Aves; order Passeriformes; family Sylviidae; genus Acrocephalus; species Acrocephalus scirpaceus. The sequence continues at coordinate 110,274,748 of OU383774.1, read as the reverse complement.
TTTCCTGACAGCACTGTCTTTGTGTCTTCCCAGGGACAGAGAAAGCTCATAACCTTGAGGCCAGGCCCAGTTAAAGATCTGTCTTGCTTCTGGGCTGGCACAGTCTTTCACTTTACAGTTGGTTTCTTTGTCACACCTGAGGGTTTGGGTAGCACTGTGGTGGGTAAAATACTCAACATCTGTTTTGAATGAAGTGAGATGTTTATTTTTGCTAGAAAGCCTGCATTATATGTGCATGTTCTCTAGATTTAAAGAGTCTTTACGTCAGGTCAATAGGGAAGCCATTGCAAAAGTGGTTTAGTCAGTTATCCCCACTGAGTCTCAGGTTCATGCCCTCGCTCTTCTGAAAGTCTGGGTGTCTTTATGCACCCTTAGGACTTGAAGATTTGGCCTGGAATTCCGTGATGGTGAGCAGAAATCATATTCAATGTCATTGTGATTATTGCTGTTGATTTTTTGTTTGTGTTTCTTTTCTCTTTGTTGTTTTAGGAGAGGAAGTTTAAAGGGGGTTCCAGTCAGATATCAGAGAAAATAATGGAACGCCTCAAAGGCAGAGTAAAACTGGAGAGACCTGTGATCAGTATCGATCAGACAGGTGATACTGTCCTTGTGGAGACTCTAAACCATGAGATATATGAGGTAATTCAATCAGAATAAAAGTAGAGTATGCATTCAGTAGGGGAATATAGCTGCTGTAGCCAGATGTAATCAGGAAGTACCTATTTGTGTGTGTCTATTTCTTGGAGTATGCTAACACTCCATGGAACCTGCTTTACAGATTTATTTATGACTGGCTCTCTTCTTGGTGTTCTGCTACTTGGTTTCTGTCATTACTCTGACTTCTCTGCCTTAACTTTCTATGTCTCTATATATTTTTTATGTTTTAGTTCTGCATTGAGACCTTTTCAAAGGAAGGAAAAATAACCTTGCTGTTTCTGTCTAAGTTTGTGGTTCTCAGCACAAAAAAAAAAAAAAGACACTTCAAACACTTTTAGTAAGATTTTGCCTCTGTACCATGGTGCTTTGAAATGCTCCATCAGAACACAATTACCCACAGTGGCACCCATGGGGCAGCAGCAGCCCCACCAGCCTGAGAGCACCTGAGAGCAGCAGTGTTGTGATATAGTGTCATCCTACAGGGTCCTGCACTGCTCCAGTCAGACCCAGGGCCTGTGAGAGGGATGGAGCACATTCAGGAAAGCTGGAATCACCATTAGTATTCCTTGTCCTGAAGTAACATCCTGTGAATATGCACAAATGGGAATTTTTTAGTATCTTATAATTGGGACAAACGTGGGTCATATTTTCCTGGAGATGATAAAAGGCAGTTTTACCTAGGCCATAGGATGTCTCTTGTCCCGTTTCCTTACCTGTCTCCAGCCAAGTTTCAACTCTGGTCTCTTTTTCCCATCTCCTGGTTTTCTGAAATGTTAGAATTACTTTTGTCACCTGGAAATAAGTGTGTGGGAAATCCACCTAGCAGGGTGAGGTGTGGGAAAGCTGTTAGCAGCCATTGAGAGTGTCTTTCAAACGTGTCCTGTGGGGTGAGCTCGCTGGGAGGCAGCACCTTGTGCTGACTTTGTTCTGCATTCCAGGGCAAGTACGTGATCAGTGCCATCCCTCCAATCCTGACAACAAAGATTCACTACAAACCAGAGCTGCCACCAAAGAGAAACCAGCTAATTCAGCGTTTGCCTATGGGGAGTGTCATTAAGTGCATGATGTACTACAGGGAAGCCTTCTGGAGGAGGAAGGGTAGGTGGGGGAAGAGGAGGATTTGGAACTCTAAACTGTGCAAACTTTGCAGCTCTGCTGTTGTCTAACAATCAGGGAATAAATCCAAGGGAGGGTTTAATGTGCAAAACCCCAAAATCCAACATACAGAAAAATGGAAAGTAAAGCTCCTTAGAAAACAGAACTCTTTGGGCTTGAGTGTATGCCTTGTCCCAAGGATGAGTCCAGACCCAAACAGGATCCCAAATCTCATTGCAGTTGGCTGAGGTGGGATGACCAAGGGAACAAGTAATGGTTTCTTGAGAAACCTTGCTGAAATCTGCAGAATACAGAACCATCAGCATCCCTGCAGCATCAGCTCCCTTCTCCTCTTGCCAGGGACTGTTAGGTCAGCCAAAGAGAATTTACAGCAGATGACAAGCAGAGCTTAAGATGTAAGCAAGACCTTTCCCTGATTTTAATCTTCTGCAGACTTGATATCTCAGAGGACTGGGAAAAGTAGGTTAGGCTTTTTGTTTAGCTCAAGGTATTTTTTCCATGCTGTAATATCTTGTTTTTCTCAGCTTTAATGGATACCATTTTAAGAACTATTTGTATGAACAGATTAGTTCCACTTTCTTCCTAACAGTATTGAGAGTGGTAAGAATCTTTCTTGATCAAAGTAATATAATTTTTGCATGTTTCAGGGCATAAACTGGCCATTGAGATTAGGCAGGAGTACAGCCAGGTTTATACATTGTTCTCTAAATGAGATTTTTTCACATGTTCATCTGAAACATGTCCTGATGTGATCCTAGATTAGACAGCCTATGCTTCTGCTGCATTACTGTTATGGAACACCATTCCTAACAATCTTATCACCAGCAAAATCAAAACAGTGTAAATTTGAGCCTGCAGTGGCCAGATGTAATTACACTGGGGTTTGTTTTTACTTGTAGAATGAATCGTCATAATTCTGACTTGATCAATTTATTTTTCATGTTTATTGTCCCCCAAATAGGAAGCCAAAGGGACTTGCAGCAGTCCACAGAAATTCCTTGTTAAATAGCAATGGAATTTTAAAGATTTTTATAAGTCTGCATACACAATTTCCCTGAGTCAGAGAGAAGGGAGTAGAGAAATGTTACAGAGATACTTCAGACATGTAGGTGTTATTGGTAATAAGGGAATTACTGTAAAATTCCTTTTATGGATAATTTTCCTTGCTCATTACTATCAGAAACAGTGATCATCAACAAGTTTTTCTGACAATCATCTTGGGGTTTCTTTCCCCTTAGGTTACTGTGGTTCCTTCATCATTGAAGATGAAGAGTCTCCAATTGGAATAACCATAGATGACACAAAACCTGATGGAACTTTCCCTGCCATTATGGGGTAAAAGCTGCTAGCCCACACTCACAGATGTGTATTTCTTCTTGTGAGAGTTAGTGGGAGCAGGAGGGAGAGGGGAAATGACCAGGTTACATCAGTGTTTCAGTCTTCCACAGTTTGCACAGATGGAGGAAAGCACTTCTACCAAGCCTCTTGTGCCTCTCTAAGTCCACATAAACCTTTTGGTGAAGGTTCTGCTTCAAACAGCCTAATACAGGGGATATGGTTGGGAAGGAATTGCTGAGTTCAGCTGTAGTCTTTTTTAAGCATTCAGTTCACAAGGGAGGGTTTTGCTGTGGAGTAGATTTAGAAATAAATCCCTCTTTTACCTATCTTGAGCCTCTATTTGGTTTATGTTGGGCTTTTATGTTTAGTGCCTGGTCCAAAGTGACAATGCAATTGTCCAAGAAATCCTCATTCGTCTCCTCTCCCCACTGAGCTGAGGCAGGACAAGGAACCTGCTAGAGCAGGCAGGCAGCTGTACAGTGAAAAAGTCAAGATTCTGTAGACACTGACAAGTAAAAATTGTACAGTTTGGACTAACAGGTGGGAAAATACATGACAGCATTGACTGGCTTTTAAAACAGCTGAAACCAAATGAACAAATGATCTTTACAAGTGTTTCCACCGTAATCTGAGGTGAGACTGCCAAAAAAAGGCCAACATAAATGTCAGGCAACTATTCCTTAAGTGTCTGGCAGGGAAAGCTCACCACTTCTACTGAACTGTACATGTTTATGGGCGTATTCAAGGCTTAAAAGCTTCCATGACCTGAGAGCAGCAAGCCTCCTCCAAACCCCATATGGCAAACAGTTTCCAGCTTTCTTTCTCCTCATGGATTTGTGTGACTTTCTAAAAGAGTATAGAAACATACTTCATCCCCCGGCTATCTCCACTGGGGTCAGATGAACTAATTGCCAAATCTGTTTCCTTCAGGATGAGTAAATATTGATCCCAGTTCTTGCAGGAGTGATCCATGACCCCGTGCAGTGCCTGTCAGAGCAGCAGGCTGCCATCACTTGCTAACACCAAGTGACACAGGCAGCTGCCTGCTGGACTTCAAAAGCTCAAGAAAGCTCAGGGTCCTTTTGGATCAGCTCTGGGAATGCACACCCGCCCTTTCAGTTAACTCTGCAGGTTACCCTGCACAGGCTTTTTCACCTATGTGACCTGTAATTATTAAATGTTGAGGTATGATGGCAAACGTGGAGCTCATTACATACCAGTAAAGTGCTTTGCCAACCCCTTTTCAGAGTCATTTTGAGCAGGAGCTTGCAAATCATCTGGGGTGATGTTCATATGCCTTATTTTTCTTTCCAGTTTCATCCTTACCAGAAAGGCTGTCAAACTGGCCCATCTCAGCAAGGAAGAGAGGTAAGAGTTCAGAAGCTGTAGAAATTCAGAAACAATTTGTTTCTCTGGGATGCTTCCCCACAGGAATGTGTGTGAATGTATGTGTGTGAATATGCACATTTATACATGCTCACTGCAACTACCAACACTGCCCCAGAAATTGGGGCAGAAATTGAGATTTTAGCATAAACAGGCCAAGACACTAATGCTAATGTTCATCCAGTTATGGATATTTCTAAATTTGCAAGTGCTGCTGCTATGATTTACCAATTCTGGGTCTCTGTGTGAATGGAGAAGATTTTTCCAACCATGTTCCCAGACTGCATCTCCACTGAATGATGCTTTAATCCAGGGATACAGGAGTGCTGACATGTCTCCCTTTGGATCTCTTTCAGGTTCAGACTGGGTGATAAAATTTTTGAACTTCTGTGTTTACAAAAGCATGGTTTCCCCATTAGTCAGTGAAATGAACAAACACTACTTTCTAAATGTGAATTTTGGTACTGTGCAAGTGAAAGGGGAGCTCTGCTCAGGAATGTGAGCAGCATTCTTCAGCTCATATTTTATTCCCAGCTATAGTAAATCTGTAGGGATTTAATTGATTTATATTGCTTTTCTTCTGGTCTTACACCAGTGAACATGAGAATGAATTGGCTCTGCATCCTAAAATAGCTGTAGAAAGATTTATTTTTTTAGAGCTCATTGCCAAAATCAACCTTCATTTCCCATTCCCTGGGTCCATTTTAGATGTAACGTTTAGGCATCAGCATTTGAAATATGTATGTTAAGATAAGAACTCGAAATCGGACTTAAAAACAAAGCCTAACCCAACTTTCTTTCCAATGTGTTGCAATAAATTTGGGTTTTTTTATAAGAAAGATGAGAGTGGAGGATCCTTTTTTTTTTTCCTGACTCTGATTTCATTTCATGCAGGAAAAAGAAGATCTGTGCAGCTTATGCCAAGGCACTGGGGATGAAAGAGGCTTTGCAAGTAAGGAATTAATGCCTGGTTTTGCCTCTGTTGTACAATAATGTTGCTCCTTTGTTCTGGATGATGAAGGCAAAGTTCCTGGCACCTAAAATGTGTACCTAAGATTGCATGTTGTGCCATACAATCTACATCCCCAAGGGGAGGGCAGCACTGAGTACAGGAAGAAAAGAGCTGCCAGTCTCACCCTGCACAAGAAAAGAGAAGGCAGTGCATGTTTTAATTTGCCCTGTCGTGTGCCTGTGGGAGACTGGTGTTTCTGTAAAAGCACAAAAATTTGTTTTGTGCAGATGGATAGCATTAGCCATATGACATGGCACGCCTTTGTCAGGTGTTCTTAGCCTGCTTTTTCCTCCATTTCAGAAGAAATATGTTCTTTATTTCCAATTTCTCTGCCAGTGTTTCACTGTTTTCTCTATTGATACTCACAGCCTGTGCATTATGAAGAGCATAACTGGAACATGGAGCAGTATTCAGGGGGCTGCTACACAGCCTACTTCCCACCAGGCATAATGCATTCCTATGGAAGGTAAAACAGAGAATTCTTTGCTTTCTAATTCACATTTCTTAGCTCACACACAATGCTACACCTTCTGCAACACACCTATGGCATATTTAGAATATTAGGGGAACTTCAACTCTCTTTCCACTCCCCCACTCCCCAGCTAACAAGGATATTTACTTGCTATTGCTATTTACTTTACTAAGAGCAGTGTTTCTCTTGTGGCTTTCAAGGAAACAAAACACTGTCTCGAAGGGACCTGCTAAAGCCACAAAACTTTTCCCCTCTGGATTATTTACAGTAGTTTGTGCTATGCAGTATTTGCAATGGAGCCCTCTAGAGACCCCCAAGCCCTTGAGCACACACATCTTGGACAGATGAAGAGTGTCCACTGACTGAATGGGTGGAGCATGAGGTTCAGGAGAAGCCCAGGAGCTCCTCAACACATCCAGCATGGGATACCCTGTCTGAGCCAAGGTCCTGTGGGGAGAAGTTGTCCCATGCAGTGTCTTCTCCTCTTGTCCTTTATCCAAACACTCAGTGATGGGTGAGGTGTCTGGCCTGGGGAAGCTGCTGTCAAGCAGACGGAAAACCTAATGGGGGATTAGATGGGAGCCCTTACACCAAGTACATTCCCAGTGGGACAGGGAGCTCATTACCTACACTGGCTTGGCTGGAATGCTTGTGCAGCACTGCAGGGCTGAGGAACTGCCTTTCTGACCCCATGGGGTGAATGCAGCTCCCTGAATACCAGGCCTTCAGCAGACAGGCGGGTTCAGCCTCCAAATAGAAGCTGATATTAATCATCTATCACTGCAAAAACGTCATTCACATTCCACTGTAATGGCAGGACAACAGCAAAGCTGCCATGCAGCAGGCATTAATCTGTCAGCTGCACTGCAATGCTGGAGGCTGTTAGGATTATCCCTTACCCCAGCACTAAAATGAGGCCTATATTACTTTGCATGGAAGCTGGGAACACTGATTTATGCCTTAGGTTTTCGTATCTCTCAGACCTTGAATTTTGTGTGCAGAAGCAAGCAGGTGGTCCTGCAGGGACAGCTTATTGCAGCCCAGGCCTGCAGGGATTCTGGAGAGCTGAAGCCACCCACTCCATCAATGCCATAATTTGCTTTTAGAAGGATCATCACCTTGCTGTCACTTGTCACCTGACATTCTCCACTTGTTTTGAAGGGTCATTCGCCAGCCTGTTGACAGACTCTACTTTGCTGGCACGGAGACAGCGACCCAGTGGAGTGGATACATGGAGGGGGCCGTGCAGGCGGGAGAGAGAGCAGCCAGAGAGGTACAGACTGCTGCTCTGCTTGCAACATCTCTGTCCAAAGGATGGAAAGGATTAAGCGCAGCTTGGAGGGTCTGATCTAGTGCAAAAGAATTGACAGGGAGGGATCCCAGAAAAAGAGGTGACCAAAGAATTTATATTTTTTTAATCTTTCTTAATTAGTTATTGAATATAGTGAAGCCAAGAATCTCAACTGATACAGCCTTACACATGGCCAGAGTGTAATAGGCTCTGTAAAGATGTATCAAGTTTGAAGACTGACCTGCAACTTCCCTGAGTGGCTTAACAATAGCGAGACAACTTCTCTGGACATGCTTTGTAAAAGAAAATGCTTTAATAATGACAAAAATAATAAACATATCAAACAAAAGAAATATAAGCCAAACACAGTGTAGAGAACACTCTTACACTGCTAAGGCAGTCCAAAAAAGCAATTGAGCAGTTCTGTGCAGTCTTTTAAATACTTGATGGTCCAGGTGGGCTTTTTGGCACCTTGCCCAATGAAATTTGCAACAGGTTTTGAGAAACATTTCCAAAACCCAATCAATGCCCCTGTGCTGGAATTGGGCCAATTACGATAAGGGAAGAACAGGAAGTTCTGGAGCTTCTTTTTAAAAGTCAGGGGTGAAACTGGAACCCCTTTTCCTTATTCAGAAACACCTACTTGGCTGTGGGAGTGCATTAGGACACTCAACCAAATCAGACTATTACAGAGCTGGAGACTTAAAATAAAGCTTATGCTATGTACTGCAAGTCTAGAGGAAAAAAAATGACCAACCTGATGCTGCTTGTAGATACTTGAATTTCTAACAAATTAATCACTGCATATTTTAAAACTAATCTAAGTCATTTCAAATGCTCACAGCTATTTCCTGTGCAGAAATCTGTAAATCTGAACATTGTTCCCATTTTTGATCTATCCTTTCTGCTTCTCCTTTTACAAGACAGTCCTGTTAGCTGAGCTTTATGAAATTGTAATGTGCAGCTCTGATAATGTCTAAATCTCCTCAGAACAACACACATTGGGCTGGATTCCCAGTCACAGCGAAATCCCTTTACAACAATCTGGAGGGAGGGGAAAGAAGCATCAAAGGGTGCACATTACAGTTACAACTGCTACATGGCTAAGCCACAGAGTTGTTATTTAAGGGAGAATCAGTCTTTTACTTCCATTTGATAGAATGTCATATTCACCTTATAATCCTTATTACTTGCTTCGTTTCAAGTCACCTAATTTCTATTTTCTCCATGCCTGTGAGCAGTAGTTACAAAAACAGTGAGCTGACTTCTGGAGGCATTCATTTGCCCCCAAGAATCCTCATGATTGTTACAATCAGTTTATTCTAAAGAAAAATCCTTGATGAGCTTTGTACTGCCTGAATAGGTGAGAGAGGGCTCTATAGTTCTACGCTGTGAGAGCCTCAGGGTTGCATCTCTCCTCTTTCTATTTCCCAGAAGCATCACTCCTAACAGGTTTTGTGTCCCAAGTAAGTAACCTCACCTTGGTATTTCTCAAACTGCCTTGAGAAAAAGCATTTTTACTTTTACTCAGAAAAAAACTCCCACCACAACCAAAAAACCTCCCACAAAAATATTTAGAGAAGCTCTAGTAGAAATCACTGTACATTTTCTGGTTCAAGAGATTTCAGCTAGTCATAGTTAGACCTTTTATCAATGTCACCTTGCTCTGACTTGCTCTTTTTCTCCAAAACTGGAAGTCTCAGGGGTTATAATTTTTCCATATGGTACAAATATTTTTTTCTTCTAGGTGCTTCACAGTATGGGGAAGATCTCCAAGAGTGAAATTTGGATGCCAGAGCCAGAGTCAAAGGTAAGACAGGGTAGCACTGTCACCCAGTCAGACACACACCCTCTGTCAGGTGTGTCCGTGTTTCAGTGATTCCTATGCACCCTGCTCCCAGGTAAGGCTTTAGTCACTCCACATGCTGATGTATTAATTTTTGTGACTTGTCCAAGGAATATTATCACCCGTGTCCAAAGGGTGGATGACTAAGAGCCAAGGACAATGATCTCAGAGCCTGGGGGACTGAAAAATGCAGCCTAATTCTGCCCAACCCCAGGCCATGGTTTAGAGCCAAACAGAACCTCATTCCAGCAACAAGTGACTCCATCTTCACTGTCCTCTGGCTGTTCAGGATCACAGAAAACACATCTCACAGCCATGACTCTTCTTCCCTGCACAACAGGGAAAACCTGTGGCCTCCCCACCCTCATGGGGAGGTGTTTGCCACCTCCCTGCTCACATGCTGAGGGAGGACCCTGTGGAGTCACAGAATTCACAGAATCACAGAATCACTGGGTTGGAAGAGACCTTCAAGATCATCGAGTCCAACTCAAGCCCTAACACCTCAAATAAACCATGGCAGCAAGTGCCACATCCACTCTTATTTTAAACACATCCAGGGATGGTAACTCCACCACCTCCCCGGGCAGACCATTCCAGTACTTTATCCCCCTTTCTGTAAAAAACTTTTCCTAATATCCAACCTATATTTCCCCTGGCACAGCTGAAGACTGTGTCCTCTCGTTCTGTCAGTTGCTGCCTGGAAAAAGAGACCAACCCCACCTGATACAGCCACCCTTCAGGGAGTTGTAGAGAGTAATAAGGTCACTCCTGAGTCTCCTTTTCTCCAGGCTAAACAACCCCAGCTCCCTCAGCCGTTCCTCACAGGGTTTGTGTTCCCAGCCCCTCACCAGCCTCGTTGCCTCCCCTGGACGCACTTGAGCGTCTCAACATCCACCCTGAACTGAGGGGCCAGAGCTGGACACAGCACTCAGTGTCCTTCCTAAACTGAGGGGACACAGCTGGACACAGCACTCAATGTCCTTCCTAAACTGAGGGGACACAGCTGGACACAGCACTCAATGTCCATCCTAAACTGAGGGGACACAGCTGGACACAGCACTCAATGTCCTTCCTAAACTGAGGGGCCAGAACTCCCAGAGTAACCATCTCCTCTCTCCCCAGGATGTCCCAGCCCAGCCATTCCCCACCACCTTCTTGCAGAGGAACCTGCCCTCGGCGCCGGGGCTGCTGTGCCTGCTGAGCTGCACCCTGTGTCTCACCTCCGTGGCTGCTGCGGGGCTCTTTGCCTGTAAAAAGGGACTTATCGCTCGAAACTAGCGGGGACCACACGCCCAGTGGAAGCTGCACACCCCCTCTCCTCCCCTTTTACCAGATGAGTGTTAAATTGGAGAAATGTGGCATGGACAGCTGTAAAGAGCAGAAGTTTTATTCTCCTTGTGATTTTTCTTTTTAGTCCCGTAATTAATGCATCGAATCTACTGCAATTGCTACCAGCTAAACAAAAATAAATCAACTGTGGGGGTGTTTTTCAAATTTGCCCATTTGTTTTTGGTTGGACATGATAATGTCAGTGATATATTCCTAATACAGGCAAGGCAAAATGCAGAGCACACCTTTTCTGAGTTGCAAAGAGATCTTGGAGAACGGTTTTGTTTCCACTCAGTGTTTTATATTTCACCACAAAAGATGGTAAATGCCCTCATGCATTCACCTCAGTCAGCAGCTCAGAACCTCCGAGGTTATTCCCTTACCATCCCTGCTGCACAGAAGAGATTAGCATGCCAATCAGTCCTAGAATTGGCAAATTAATTTTCAAATGCATTTGATTAATTATTAATCATCGCAACGTGAAACTTAACCCTGAGCTGGATGAAAGGAGGTAATTAGCATGAGGCACAGCACTGAACAGGGAGAGGAGGCATGGTTGGACTTCATTCCACCCACTGCCAAGGAAACATCTGGGCACATCTGCTCTGAGGGGTGCCTGCCCTCAGAGCATCCATCCAGCCCAGCCTTGTGCTGCCACAGCGCAGTGAAATGAATTAGCAAAATTTAATTCCCCCAACTTGCAGCAGGTGCTGGCTGTTATTTTCCAAATGGCAGCAGCTTCCTGGCTTCCTGTCCATTCACTGCCCCTCATTTCATGTTGAAATCCGTAGCCCCTTCATCCAATAAGGAGAAATGTGTTTGAGGCTCGAATTACTGCCTTGTAAATTACAGTAATTGGATGCATCTGCCTGTTCCGCTCTCATCATGTACATGATACACTTAAAATAATCATTTTAGTGTTTTACTGAAGTCTGGAATGTATGTTTCACAATGTACCATCATCATGTGGTCTTTTTGCCATGAATTTTGAGTGTTGTACGTGTCCATGAACTCAACTGTTGTTCAACATGGGTGAAATGTGCCTTTCAATAGTCCTGAAACCTTGATCTTCTTATAAACTTTTCTGCAGATTCTTTCTTGCTTGGTTTTTTGTGAGTTACATGAATTGCTGATTGACTCGAGTGCTCCCTGCTGAATGTGCTCTCCCCAGCTCCAGCCACTGCTGAGCAGGAATTCCTGTGCACAAGGACTACCCTGTGCATGCAACCTGGCACAGCCTCAGTGCCTCCTCAGGGAGGGAGCACAGCCTGCTGATGAGCCTTTTGTGGTGCAAAACAGTTCTACACTGCCACACACTTCCCCCAGGGGGACATTTCCACCACCTGAAAAACACTGTCCGTACCTGTTAAAAAATAATTTATCCATGGGTGTATTTTTAGCAGTTAGAGCCATTCATTTTCAGGCTTACTTTAGACTTGACATCAGAACTTCTGTGTACACGTGCAAAAGAGACCCCAAATCATCTGCAACATCCATGAGCCAGCACTGTCCAGCTTCATTTTTCACCTTATCCATGCACATTTCTACTGAAATTAGTTTGGGGTTTGAAATTCCAGTGCAATTCACCTGAACTCAAGCTGTTAAAGAGGGCCAGGTACAACATTCCCCCCTTCTCAGGCAAAGGCACGTCTCACTGCTGTGGGATTGGCAGGCAGCAAGTGAAATGAGAGAGATTGATTAAAATTGGCATTTCTGAAGCTCCTGCAGCTCCCAGGCACCAGGCTGCTGCAGAGAAAGGGCAGCGTTTGTCAAAGATTATAGACCAGTTCCCATCCTGCTTTAATGCCCTTTCTGACAATCAGACCAATTTCCCTGTTTAAACATTAAACATTTAGTTTAAATATTAAACAGCCAGGCATCCTTCTTAAACCAATTTTGAAACAGAATGGGACTGAATTTATCACCACTGACAACTCCCCAAGTGAGCTGCTGCTGTATTAAAGCTGTGAGGATGAAGCACCAGGGAAACACCTCTTTATTCTGGGGACCAAGAAGAGCCCTCACCCAGCCTGGGGAGTGGGAAAGCCTTTGGACACCTTCCCTAACCAGGGATGCTCAGTGCCCCAGTTTTTGGAGGAAGAGCTTTGCACTCCCTTGCCAGAAGTGGGAAATGTTCTGTCCTCTTTAAATACAGGGGGAGAAAGGAGAGGCTGAGATCCACATCAAGTGTGGGAACTAAATTGCATTGGCACCCCTGGGAAATGGGAAAACCTTAGGTGAAAGGGCTGCTGGAAGTAAAACAACGACCAGAGCAAGCCCTGTCAGAAGGAGTAGCAGAGGGAGAAAAAAAAACCCTAATGCTCTGTAGTAGCAGTGAAATAAGAAGCACCACTGACCACATAGATCAGGCAGTCCAAAATAAGCAAGCAGCGATGATACATGTGAGAAGATTGGCCTCTTTTTAATCAAGCTGCTGGCTTTGCTTACAGATAGCAGAGCAGCAGAGCCCTGGGGATGGAAAAACACTCCTGTGAGACTCTCCCTCTCCTTTCTGGCCTACTCCCCTTGGCTGCAGCTCTTGCCTGCAAAGGGTGACATGGTTATTCCCCCTGGCTGCCATCAACCAGCCCCAGGGACAGGGACCCTGAAATAGGGTGGGCAGGAGGTGCAGGAGAGGAGCCACTGGCTTGATTTTTAGCACCATCAGCCTAGCAAGGCTTTCCTTCCCTCATTACCTGCCCAGCCCACAACCTCCTGGCAAAGTGGGAAGTGGCAACCTGAACCCCTCTGGTTGGAAACCTCTGTGTGACAAGTCTGGGAAGGGGCCACCACCCCAAGGAAGCAGTGCCAGGCTGCAGGGGCTCCATGTTTTAGAGCAGTGAACCTGGATGTCCCCTATGGCCCTCCAGTCATGCTCCTTGAGTGGGACAAGGGGGAGGTCTGACCAGACACACCCAGGTTGCTGAAAAGGTACATCCAGCCTCAAAATGGTGAGGGACAGGGTGCCCAGAGAACTCCATGCCCCATTCCTGGGAGTGTCCAAGGTTTCCCTGGATGGAGCTCCAAGTTTGTTTTTGTCAGAGGGGAATTGGAACAAGATGATTTTAAGGTCCCTTCCAAACCAAAGCATTCTATTACAATGTGAAAATCCATTCTGGGGAAGCAAAAGATTTCTGCCTTCACTTGGTCTCTTTGCTAGTCCTTCACCAGCAGAACTTTTCAATTCACATTTCATTCAGCCCCCAGGTTCATACTTGATCACTTTTCCCAGGATCAAACAATTCCCCCAACTACTGGCAAAATTAGCATTATATATTTGAACAAAAAAACCCCCCAGGATGATGTGCCAGCACAGTCTGACACATTTCAATATCCAGGTTTCCCACCAGCTGGTTCCCATGTCCCACTGACCAGGTTCTGATGCCTGACAGCAAGGGCTTTCCTCAGCCAGAAACCATGCTGGGGTCAAGCTGGGCTCTGATTTTATGCTCTCTGCACAGAGTTCAGCTCCCAGCTCCAAACATAGGAAAGCAGACAAACCAGAGAATCCTCTACTGTGGGAACATGGCTGTAGTCAGTTCTATTCCTTGTGGGCTGTTTCTCCCCTGCAACAGTTGCTTTTCACACACACACACACACTTGGTGAAAATCCAGGAGGAGAAATCAAATGTGCTCTTTGTGAGTGAACTGTAACTTTTTCTTTTCCCACTCAGCTCCTGAACTTGGCAACAAATGCTTCTGGCTCCAGCTGCAATTCCTATTCTGCTCTTTATTTGTAGCACTTGGCTTTCCAGGTTCTGTTCCCTGCTACTTGCTCTCTTTGGGTTTTTTTGACTCATCTTACATAGCAGAGACAGAATAACCCAGGGCACATAGAAGGAGCAGGGAAAAAGTTTCCCAAGTGAGAGCCCATTACAGATGAGAGGAGAGGGAAGCTTTAGCAGTGGTGCTGGCACCTTGCTGGGTGCCAGAGGAGATCAGCAGTGCCTTCAAGCCACACAACTCTTCTTCCAGAGTCCCAGGGATGTGGTGTTCCCTGATCTATAATGAACAGTTCAGACAGGGGCATGAATTTGCACTGCCTCTAACCTTACCAAGCACAAGAAAATATAAGACAGATGCCCTTTGCCATCTGTATGTTCCCACAGTTCTTCTTTAGAAATATGCCTGCCACTCACAGTATAAGAGGACAGCTGCCACTTGAGATAGGGTTGAAAATGAAGCAAAGGATGTAATTATTGCTTGTCTTGGCATTTGGACTTCCGTGACCAGACCACTCACTTGAAAACTCCTTGGATTATAGCCTGAGCCCCATCATGTTCATCAAAACCTTGCTTAAATCCAGGACACCTGGCTGAATTCCAAAAGGCAGAGGCTGGCATTTGAGGAGGACTTCTGTCAGCAGACACCAGCTGCAGACAGCTGAGCTGAAGCCAGGCCAGCTCAGCAGCATGGCACAGCAGGGCTCAAGGCTGAAATAAAGGCTGTCATCCTCTGGGATACCTCATAGAAGTATTTTATCACCTCACAAAAAAATGTGGCAGGAGCTTCACACTTATGTTTTCAGAAAGGTCTCTGTGGGCATTTCTGCACTGGTGTTTACCCTTCCTCTTGAACTCTGGAGGAGAAGCACACTAAAGGAAAATGATGCAAGTCCCCAGCTTTAAGCATAAATTCTCACCCATATCTAAGCTCTGCTGTGCCACCCTGGAGGAAGCAGAGAAGGGCAGGCTCCATCCCTGCAGTCTCTGCCTCCTGGCTCTGGCCAGACCCTGGCAGACATCAGGGCAGTGAAATGGCTGAGGCACCACGCCCCTGTCAGCACTGCAAAACTTCCTCCAAAGGGCAACTCGAGTCCTTTCTCCTGCTTGGCAGCATAAAGGAGCTGGAAGAAAAGTGTGAGCACAGATCCTGAATGCACCTGGACACTCCCCTTCTCAAAAATGGGAGTTTCTGTGGGGGCAATTTGCTTTGTAGGGATAGATAGAGGTGCTGGCTCAAATATGCACACCCTGAAAAATCGCTCTGGGCAAACTCCATCTCATAAAGAATTACTGGGAAATAATAGAGTTTCTAATTTACTTAAATATCCTTGTTCTACTTTGGACTGAACTGGCAAGTGGAGGCTGGAGTAATGTCTTCCCTTGATTTTGATTAAGTGCAAGCATGCATTTCAATTGTTTAAGATAATGACTGCACAGCCCAATGGGACACCTCCCTGCCTCAGACCTGGAATAGAAGTTTCCACATCTGAAATTATAATGTAATTTCTGCTAAATGCAACACTGCTGTGCAAAGTGTTTTCTTACAGCTTGGAGCATATGCAAATTGGGCACAGCCTGAGGGCTGACAAGGATGCCTCAGTGCATTATTGATATGTTTCCTTCTCCCTGCTCCTTCCCAGCCAAGCACCAGAGCATATTTGAGTGCAGTGTTAAATCCCAGTGGGCAGAGGGGCAAACAGAGCCACTTGACAAACCAAATCATCCAAAGGTTGGTGTTTCTGCTGGGTATCACTTCCCCAAGTGCTTCTTGGAGTCTCTGCTGCTGCAGGGCAATGGCACTGAGAGACACTCCCCCTGTCAAGGATACTAAAGTTCAATGACATTATGCCCTTGGACAGATGAGGCTGCTCTGTGTTTGCTCAGCCCCTTTCTGCTGCAGGTCAGGTGAATGGATCACAGATCTGGATGAGGCTTTTTCTCCCCCACAAAGCTGGTGGGATAGTGGGAAGGAGTTTACAGAGCCTGTAGATGTCAGAGTAAATGGAGCTGGATAGATACAGATTATTTTGTAAGGCTGTTCTGCTAAGAAAGGATTAGAAACATTGCTATCAGAAAATTCACTGTACGCACAGCAAAAACCAGCCCTGGAAGAAAGCTAATACTCTTTGCTTCTAAATTAGAAACAGCATCTCACCTTCTGTCAAAACACAGGGTGGGGTGAGACCAGCTTGGACTCAAAACGACTTGGTTTGCCTCCTTCAGCAGTGCCAGGAAGAATGGAAAATTGGGATGAGCCAGCATGGCACTGTGCACAGTCCCATTGGGTGAAGCAGTGTGTGTTTCACAGATATTTTGACAAAAATGAAAGACGTGGACCTGCTGGAAGGGGTCCAGGGGAAGATCACTGAGCTGACCACAGGACTGGAGCACATCCCCTGTAAGAACAGCTTGGGGGAATTGGGGCTGTTCAGCCTGGGGAAGAGAAGGCTCTGGGGGGACCTCAGAGAACCTTCCAGTACCTAAAAGGGCTGGAAAGGGACTTTTTAGCAGGGCTTGTTGTGATAGAACAAAGGGGTTAAAACTAAAAAAAAATAGATTTAGATTAGATATAAGGTGAAACAATGGAACTGCTTGTCCAGAGAAGTTGTAGATGACCCATTCCTGGAAATGTTCAAGACCAGGCTGGATGGGGCTCTGAGCACCCTGGTCTAGTTGAAGATGTCCCTGCCCACAGCAGGAAGTTTGGACTAGATGACCTAGAAAGATCCCCTTTTTATCATCCCCTATGATTATTTTTTAAATTATTTTTTGAGCTTTTTCTAGCCTAGCTTCAGAATAGCTTATTACTACAGACTGTACAAATAATGCACACTAAAATCAACTTCCAAAGCCTCTTACTCAGGTGTATTTTTTTACAGCTTATCTTGGCACTCAGCTGCTAACTGAAGGCTTTTCTAGCAAACTCTTGCTAATATTATGACTAGAATATCATGGCTCTGTTTCCAATGACAAACAAATTCATCTACAGCCTGCCTGGGTAAAGGACAGCTGTGTATTAACACATTATATATTTGTGCAGCTACCTATTAACTTGCAATGTGTTAGATTCACAGAGCCCACTCATCCCTGGTGCATTTCTCCAAAGCTGAAGGCCCAAAAAATGCCTAACTGCCATCAGCAGCTGGTGGGAGGTAGAAGCTGACTAGTTTGGTACTCAAAGATCATCTGTGCCACAGGGCAGGGCTGGTTTAGGACAGGCTTCCCTTGGGTTTCTGGAAGAGCTGGAGGCTGAACAAGGGGCCCTCGAATGTCTGAGAGGCACGAGGCAACTGAGTTTTGGCTCATGAATTGCCCTCTAAGTGGGTAAATCTGTGCTCTTTGCAGAAAAAGTGAGGTGCAAGTAAATTCCCTCTGATAACTGAATTTCAAAATCCCACCCATCCCTCCTACATGGACACAGAGAGAGAAGGACATGTCCACTGGAGTCCTACAGTGCCTGCATGGGCTGAAACACCAGATGAGGAGCCCCCTTCCACACCCACACCACAGAGCAGGACCAACCTCAGAAAAATTCTGTTTTTTTCCAGCAGATACCAAACTGTACTTTGATTCTACCATCTGAGGCCAGTTTTCCTATCATTCTTGGATGCTCTTTTTTTTTTCTGAGGCAATTCCACAGACTCAGGGAGAATTTATCCTGTCTTGAGCCAGAAGGCAAAACTTATCAGTCCCTTCAACATTTTGGGATTTGCTCCAGATGAGCAATTGGTATAATTACACAAGACAAGAAGAAAAAATTATCCTCAGCTCTAGTAGTAGCACTGAGTTTTGGATGATTTAGCCAAATAATTTGCACACACATCCTACCCTCTTCTAAACAATGAGTGGGATTTTAATTGGTTTCTGAGGAAATCATATTTTTATCTTTTATAGATGTTAAACAAAATGGATTTCTTCTGTATTAATCTGTCCAGAATAATTTTCTGTATGCTGGACTGATGGAAATAATGAAATACCCTTTGGCTGACACAGTATCTTTGAAATGCACACTGAAAGCTTTGTAAATAACTAAATTAATAATTATACCATTTCAGTTATGTCCTCTGGGATGCTCCAGGATATGTCTGAACGATGGGTTAAAGAGATAGGTCAAATCTGACTCCACTTTCCACCCCTCACTTCTGTGAATTACATATTTAACTATTTAAGAATTATCATTAAAATCCCCATCTATCACACAACTTGCACTCACATCAACAAAACCAACCAACCAAAGCAAGACAAAAATTCCTGACAAAAAAAAATCAAAATAACGTCATCACAACACAGAACAAAAATTGGCAATTCACACGAACCCCACCCCTTGTGCCTTCACCACAATTACAGCAAAAATTCACCATGAACATTCTACTCTCTAACATTGTTCAGCCCATGTTTTGCCCAAACTTTCCCAATTACCATCCTTATCTCAAAATCCTCATGATCCCGGGTTTCAGCACCAAAAACACTGTGGGAGGTTGACCCTGGCTGGATGCCAGGCACCCACCAAAGCCACTCTGTCACTCCCCTCCTCAACTGGACAGGGAATATATAATACATGGTTCATGAGTCCAGATTAGGACAGGGAGGGATCGCTCATCAAATACTGTCATGGGCAAAACAGACTCAGCTTATTATTGATATTAATTGAATTTATTAACAACAAAATTAGGGCAGGATAATGAGAAGTAAAAATAAATTGCAAAAACCCTTCTTCCCATCCCTCCCTCCTTCCCAGCTCTCCTTCCCCCTGCAGTGGCACAGGGAGATGGGGAATGGGGGTTATGGTCAGTTCATCCCACGTTGTTCTGCCACTGCCCAGGGAGAGGAGTCCTTCCCCTGCTCCAGTGTGGGATCCCTCCCTCAGGAGACAGCTCTCCATGAGCTTCTGCAATGAGACTTCATCCCACAGGCAGCAGTTCTCCATAAATTACTTCACTGTGGGTCACTCTTCCATGGGTCAGTCCTTCAGGCACAGCCTGCTCCAGCCTGGGTCCCCCTCAGGGTCACAAGTCCTGCCAGGAAACGCTCCAGGGTGGGCTCCTCTCTCCACAGCTCTGCAGGTCCCTGCCAGGGCCCTGCTCCAGCACAGGCCCCCCCGGGGTTCACAGCCTCCTCTCAGCACCCCCGTGCTCCATTTTGGGTCTCCTCCACGGGCTGCAGGTGGATCTCTGCTCCCCTGGGCCCTCCCTGGGCTGCAGGGGCACAGCCACCCCACCACGGTGTCACCATGGGCTGCAGGGGAATCTCAGCTCCAGCCCCTGGAGCAGCTCCTGCCCCTCCTTGCCCTGACCTTGGTGTCTGCAGGGCTGCTCCTCCCACAGATTCTCACCCTGCTCTGCTCTGCCTGCAAGTACATCTGCACAATAACTTTTTTCCTTCTTGAATTTGTTATCCCAGAGGTGTCACCAACTTTTCTAACTAGCCCAGCAGCAGATCCACCCTGGAGCTGTCAGGGGTTGACTCTGCTGGACATGGGGGAAGGTTCCAGAAGCTTCTCACAGAAACCACCCCTGTAGCCCCCCTGCTACCAAAACCAGGCCATGCAAACCCAGTACAGCAGCAATATTTTAGCGTCATAACCACTTGCTGGCTGCTTTGAGGGCTGTGAAATGCATTGCTGGCTCTGACACGTTTCTTAGGGGACAGATGCTTTTAGAGAGTGTGTGAAGGATTAGTTGAGGGTGTTTGCTTTCATTGTATTTGTGCTCCTTTATAATTTGTAATGCTGAAAGTTAAGCCCATACAAAGAGCACTGCACACTTTAGATGTTTTTCACATGAATGATTACACTTTCTCCAGTGTTCATGGCCAACAGGTTTTGCAACACGGGTCTCTTCCTAGTAGTAAATTTCTTCTTCAGTTCCATTATCTCTAACACTGACACTGAGCTAGTGGGTGAAATTAGGTGATTTTAGTCTCTTTTCTTCTAGGGTTTTATGTTTACATCACACAGTATTTGGTACAAGGTCTGCTTCCTCTTACGTTCAGTTTGAGCCACCTGCCTTACAGCAGTAAAAACTAATTTTTAAGTGTAAGAGAGTTGGTCATCTACACAACTACCAAATGTGGTTTGATTTTTTTTTTTTTTATAATTGTGTATTTAAGGGGTTGAGTGGGATTTTTTGCACTGTTTTGGGAGGTTGCTTGGGTGGTTTTGTATTTTTTTCTTTTATACTCTCGTTTTCTTTACAGAGGTTTCTTTACTAAGACAAGCTGAAGTTACCTCACAGGTTTCAGTACGAAATGCAAATTGCTGTGTCAGTAAGTAATACCATTACAACCAAGTCAAAAGGGGCTTCCACAAAAGAAAACCCTCAAACAACACTCGTGACATGACAATATTTATTGATTCTAATTAAGGTTAAAAAAATTTCACAGCTGTCAGATAAAAATATCTGCAGAGACTATTGAAAAGGGAGCTGAAGAAGGAAACCAAGGGAGACAGTCACCACAGAGGCACTTTAGAAAATGCTACGGTTATAAAAGGCACAAATTCATCACACACAGAGCATATATATTCCTGCAAAGTGAAGTCACTCTTTTTAAATTTTTTTTCCAAAACACAGAGGCAGGCACCACTGAGCACTGACCTGCACATGACCACAGCAGACACGCTATAAGCGGCAGTCTATGACAACGCCTAAAGGAATTCACTGGAGAGACACTTGGAAAGCCGGGCTGCTTTGGCTGTCTCATTTTTACAATCTGCTCTTCAACAGAAGGAAGATCAAGGTGATTTTAAGGTGGTGGAAACAGGAGAGGGAATGTTAGTTCATCTGAACACAGGTCAGATGTATTTGTGAATGTTTGTCACCCGTGGTTTGGAGGGGGTTTGCTTCTTTCCCAATGGCAGTGGCAGGTCTGTTATTTAATCTTGACTCCCTAGTACTTCTGGAGGTCATACAACTCCTTCTTCCTCAAAAATATTACTTTTTCATGTCTCAAAAAAGGAAAACAAAATCTTAAAATATCTGCAAAGCCTACTTTAGTGAAACAACAGGCCCGCTGTGGACACAGAAAGATTTCTTTGAGCCCCATAGTTTCTTGTCCAGGCCATGGGTTCCAGTGATGGTCAATGCTCAGAGAGGTTCTTAATTATTTGATTAATGTCTTCGTATTGAGAACAGATATGCTATTTGGAATCAAGATCTGCACTGGGGAAAAAAATGCACAAATTAAAGGGAAGACAAGGGGGCTGCCTCAGATTGCTCACATCCTTAGTAATGTTGAGTAGTTTATACAATTAGATTTCAAGTACTTTGGTTAATACAGATTTCTACGCCATGACCCGTCATTCCTTGAAATGTACAGTGGCTATCAGAACAGTGTACAAGAAAGTAAATGTCTTCTTTTTTTTTTTGTAAACTCTTAAGAGCATTACAAAATATGCATGGTAACACAGTTCAGTTCGTAAGAGACAAATACAATTATTTCCATGGTTGTTCCTATAGTACATTTTACAAAGCTGGTAAACTCCTGGAACTTTCATGATAGCAGTTGTCTCATCAAATCTGTTAATAAATTAAGAATACAGCACAACTGGTTATCCATTAAAATAGACTTCATTCCTCTCTTCAAAGGGTTGGCAGGAATTTTAATTTCAAAAATGTAAGCCAGTGCTAACAGTTCCCTCCACCCATAGGGAAGCAGCTTGATTCTCTACCTCCATTTGTCAATTCCCTCATCACGCTGGCATCCATGTACACAAGGTGCCACGTATTCCTTTTGTGTGGAAAACGTTGAGAAAACAGCAGCAAATCCTTTTTTTAATCCCATAGTGGTGGTAAGGTCCACAGCACAATCATAGCAAGACACGGCTGTAAAGACAGAGAGCTTTCCTAAAGCTTTGGCAGTCTGCAAGGAAGAAGACAGAGACTTTAGAGTGTTAATACAGATGTCACAATTCAGACCTCCCAGCTCCAACCACATTTGATTAGAAATCTCAGGGAATCCAAATTTATTTTGAGATTCCCTATCTCACCCACTTTAGTTGTGGCAGAATAAGTTAAGAAATGCTTTGTGAAATTGCTTTATTTATTTTCCATCTTTATTTCACTTTGAAACTAAGAATAAGTAAGGTTTATAAGTATAGAAATTTTTCAGTTTTTTTTTAATTGGCTAATCTCGTGAAAAGCTTGGGTTATGATTCAGTTCAGTTCTAACTACCTAATTTCTGGTTTTGATTGGAATTTCTCCCCCTGTGGCACACAACATGATCTTGTTAAACTGGGAAAAACTTCTGCGAGATTCAGGAGCAAAGAGGAGAGAAATGCATTTTAAATGTGAATAAAACAGATTTATCCTCATTAGTTTCATGAATTTACTCCCCTTTAGAGAATGTGGAGAATTTCTAGAGCAGAAGCAGGACCTGAATTCCAAACAGTTTTGGCAGAAAAATCATCTGCAAATGCAGCAACCCTTCATATGTAACATATGTATACACTGTCTAGCACTTACAAATATTGGGGTCAAGACTTTAAAACTGTCTTCCCAAATTTAGGTTCCCGTGTTTATTTCTGGCCTGAGAATTGTGTGAGCTGCAAAAGCCCTGAGCTTCCCGTTCAGCTTTCGGTTCCTAATTCATTTAGTAAATAAATCACAGGGAGAGAAAGCCACGTAGAAGCTCTCTGCAGTAGGCAAATGTCCCAGCAAATTAGGGCTCAATGTGATACAACGAGAGGGGCCATATGTACACTGCTGCACTCTTCTTCTGCCTTAAAGATCTTTATGCCTGAAAAGTTCCCCCATGCATTTTAAAAGGCTGTTATGAGGCTATTCATTTGTGATAAAATCCAAGCTGCCGCTACAAGATGATGTTTAACCGGCACATCAAGTTAAAAAGAACAAAACCTAAGGGCCAGAAAGCGAGGTGCTGCTCACAAATATTACAGCTTTCCAAGCAGTTCAGTAAATTTCCATGGGACTATTTGGAGAACGAAGTATTGCTCTACACAAGCAAGATCAGATGTGAGCCCAAAAAGTCTGCCTGAGACTGGTGATACAGCTCCTCCACCGTCTGCTCACACCAGTTGCTGAATTTATTATTACACTTCCCTCTGTGGCTCTTTACTGCAATCCAATATTTTTTACATATAAATTGCTACTCGTTGAAGGAAAAAGTGCAGCAAACAGGCTCTGAAAAATTCCAGACATCTCCAACTTCATGTGCACCAGATCTTGTTCTCAGCCATACCTGAGTCTTCCTGTTCCATCCCTGTACACAGGGAACACAGCAGAAATATCTAGAACAAGGTACCAACATGCTGACAAGTAGGCACTGAGGTTTTGGCAGGTGGATTTTTTTACTTCTCCCCTCACTCTTGCACAGTGCCTTCTTTATATGTTCTTTTTTTTTTTTTCCCATTGTTTGAACAGTACCAAGGAGAGCAGAGGCACTTGCATGGGACTCAAATCCACAGTTCTCATTGATCTCACTATCATTTAGATCCCTGATTAGTTATCAAAAGTGCATAGCCAGGGCAACACAGCACAGCAGGCAGAAGTGGAAGTGCTAATGCCATTGATATGGTTGTTAGGAAAGACCAAAACTCTGAATCAGCAAATCAGCAAATGAAGCAGGAGTTTGGGGGCAGATAAGTTGGGGGGGGGGGGGGGGGGGGGGGGGGGGGGTATTTTGGTTTGATTGTTTTTTGGTTTATTTTGTTTGTTTAATGCTAACACTACATTTTCAAGCCCATTGTGCCCTAGCAGACAAGAGACAGCCTGCAGGTGCTCACAGGGACAGACTCCACTGGACAGGAGCTCTGCTGTGCCAGGTGTTGTGAACACATCTGGGAAGCCTGAAATTCTGCCAAACACAGCAGAACTATTGTCCTTTAGCTCTCTGGAGGCCATACATGCCACAGGAAATGCAGCATCCTATGGTTGCACTTGCATACTTCAGATGGATAAATTTAGCCTGGCTTGTCCCTTAGGTGCTCCCTGGGCTCTGGAAATCTGTGTAAGAAATAAAAACACCAACAGTTTCTTACCAGTAATTGGCATGAACTATCTGATTGTTCTGTAAGCTGTGGATTTCTTTTCTCAGCCTACCACACAAGAAGGCAGAAATCCTTTGTTTACAACTAGAGATTTTGTGGTACAGTACAGTACAAACAGGGCCTGTGGAGACTTGGAGTTCAGGGTCTGGTTCTGACGTAGGAGTAAAACCAAGCAGAAACCTCATCAGAATAGGCTTTAAAGAGGTATTTTGTCACTTCTGTTCTGAGATCTGGATCAAAATCTCAAAGTGATAACACTTAGTACCCCAGAAATTCAACAACCAAAAAGTTACTGCTAGAAGTAGGCCTGGACTCTAGGGGTTCTTTTTTAATATGCATCCCTTTAATATCCCTTTCCTCCAGCCTGTTTTCTCTACTGTTTTCACCTCTTCCTCAGATTTTGGAGACAGAAAAGTACATGACAAAATAAAAACTCTGAAAAAAAAAAAAGAAAATCCCTCAATTGTAAGACTTTTAGTTGGCACCTTTTTTCAATTTCGAACCAGAAGTCCCTTTTTGTAGGCAAATAACCCAGCTGCAGCCACAGAGGTGAAGAAAGTGGAAAATCCAATCAGCTTTAGCAGTCCTGGCACAGATGGCAAGTTCCTCTCCCAGAAGGTTGTAGTGATGGGCAAAGCTGGCACATCCTGTGGGGAGAGCATCCATTATCCACATAACATCTCCACTGTGAGAGGAGAGATATAAATGGAGAGATTCTTGCAGCAGGAACAGAACTGGGCTGAAGCAGCTTTATCAAAAAGCAGTATATCCAGATTTTCTGCTCAGTTAAAGGGAAGAACATACACGTGGAAAGGATTCACAGCCCAGTTAAGAAGTGCAGCTCTTTCCAATCCTGCCTTACAGACTTGTCAGATGGGTTTCCATCCTCTTCCTTTTTTAGGGAAGGGCAATTTTGGTGAATAAGGGAAAGTTTATTGTGGCTTGATTTAGTGAATTCATATAAAAACAGACAAAAAAAAAATCTCATCAGCAAAACAGCAAAAAAAATGCCCAATCCATTTTATCTACATAAATACTTACAACTGATTCAGGTTCTGGCTTCCAAATTTCACTGTCTGGGATTTTCCTCATAGCAAACAGTATCTGAAAGTAAATATCATTCTCAATAAGTAACATTGATTCTTCAAAATAGAAAAAAAAAGCTGGCTTCAATTGTTCTTAAAAATGGTATGATGACTGAGCACATGAATCAGTGTATTCAAGTTTTAGAAGAAAACTCAACCTTTCACAACATATTTCTGGGGAGGCCTGGTATTTAATAAGACTCTCCTCCTCGTGGAACACAGAAACAGTAACAGAAAAATCTCTTTATGCTTAGTTAGTCCATGCAAGATATTGGAGTCTGGCCAGTCCCAGGGGAACAGGATAACGTGATTATGATGAAGAGTTAAGCAGACGCTCCTGGCAAAGTGAGGCATCAACACACCAGCTACAAGGAACAGCTTGTTTTGCAAATTTTATCATGATGTAGGAAGAGGAACAGCATCCTGGGAGTGATGACAGATCACTACTTTCAGACAGAGAAAAGCAAAACTAAAATAAAAACCTTAGCAATGGAAAACTTACCATTCAAAGTATCAAAGATAGCAGAGATCAGTAGGATAGTAAAGACTATTTGAAATTAAATTCGGGGAAGACAGCAAGATTAGCTTCTTCTAGAGTGAAATAAAATGGAGATGGTGATAATGATGTTTTTCTATTCCAGGCACTTGTAGATTTAAGATTTAACATCTTTCACGAGGGGCTTTTAGTGTAGACAAGATTCATGGACCCTGTCAACTCTTCAATGCAGGAGAGTGAGAAGCACTGAATTTTCAACACATTTTTCCTTTCATAAAGGAGGAAATGAAAACATCAAAAATTTTACCAGTCAAGTAAGCACTTATCTAAGCACTTATCTACTCCTCTACTGAGGCCTATGGAGGCTCTGCAGTAATGTCCTTACATTAGAGAGATCATGAGGCCTCCGGAGCTTTTCAGGAGCTCCTTAGGTATAACTTTCTCAAATGGGATAATTTATAAACAATTGATGTCTGTCTCTTAGGGCAGGGGTATGGGCTAGATGAACTCTCCACATTCCTTCCAGGACAATTTGTGTTCCTTGACTAGTTTTTAGCCACAAGGTTCCCTTCATCGCATAAAACAAAGATAAAATTTCTTTTGTTGCTCCATAAACTGTAATGTTCCTGAAAATACTCAAGGAACTGGCATTTTCTCAGAAGAAAAATATCTAAGTCCTTGTTTAGTGACTCAGTGTTAAGGCTGTCTGAGTGGAACATCACTGTTGGAAATATTGAGGAAGGGCCTGGCTTGTGTGCAGAGCTGCAGGACTGAGCTGTTCCCATACTCCAACAGCCAGGATCTCTCAGCATAATAATTAACAGGTTTGGGAGAAAAATGACTGGGGGAGAATTTGGGACTTCTGTAAAAGAAGAAAGAATTTAATCCTGGAAACAAGGAGAGAGTTTGACAAAATAGCCAGAGCCCTTCCCAACATCCCAAATCTAAGTGTAAAACCTTCATCCTTTTTGAAGTCAATCCCCTTTGCAGGGATTTGCATCAAGATTCAGAATACCTGGACACTCAGTTCTCATTTCCCCTCCAACCACAAGACCCTTCATTTTCCAGAGGACATTTTACAGTGTCCCCTGAGCATCTGTACCTCTCTGGCTGCTCTTTCTCCAGCCTGGACAGCCCCCTCCATGTATCCACTCCACTCTGTGGCTGTCTCTGTGCCTGCAAAATAGATCCTGCCAACGGGCTGCCGAATGATCCTGGAGGGGGACATGCAAAAAGGTCACATCAGCTGTATCAGGAAAGAACTGAAATAGCTGGGTTAATGTTGGAATGAAAGTGTTTTAAATGACAGCAAGCACTTGAAGATAATAGCATTGGGTGAGTGGAGCTGTAGGAGGAGTCTGGATTGCATTTAATTTCTTACAGTAAACATGCCAGTGTTCATATTTTTTACATGTTTCCACTGTTCATAGGTGAAAACAACTATAGGTGAAAAGGACAGCTATTCTGAGATGAGACTTACACTATCTCACAGTTCCAGCCTGTGGCATAAGTACCAGTGCCAGGCATTATTGGCACAGTGCAGCATTCTGAAATATATCCCCGTAATATTTGAAGCAATAAGTAAAAAACCAAAAAGCATAGTTTTAACTCTATTTTTGTCAGAATCTGCAATAATTATCATTTTAATTACTTCAAATACTAAAGCCTCCATAAGCTCTTTGTTACAACTGCTTTATTACTCTAAATTACTTTTAAATTATAAGAACTTAAACTTCAAAAGTACGGCTCTTCTACCACATAAAAACCTGTGTATCTAAATCTATTCACCAGTCTGAAGTAAGACTTTTTCTTCTTGGTAAATCTTACTTTCATGCAAAAACTTAAGTGGGAAAGGACTGTCTACAACAGCACACTGATCACTACATTAAGCTTTCACTGCTAAAAAGAAAGGAATGGTCTAAAGAAATCACTCACTACCATCTGTATCAGCAAGAACTAACTCTCTGTCAGTATCTCTAAATCATCAGCTAAAGGCATGCTTGAAATGGTTACACTGATCTCAAATACCCAAAGCCATTTTTGTAAGCAGACTGTTTAAGCTTCCCAACTCCCTTCCCAGAACCTCCTCAGCTCAACTCACCAAATGACAGGAGTGGATTAAAACCCCTAATGATACTGTACTCATCCATCATAAAGCCCAACGGAGACAAGTGGAAGGTTATCCCATCTGTTTAAAACATCCCCCAGTGATCCTAAAGGTATAAAGCGAACAGTGACAGAGGATTTATGACCCTTTCTGAGGATATTTATTAACTTGGTCTTATCTTACCACTCCAAAGCCCACTATAAATAGACACTGTACCTTCCATACTGAGTCATTATGCCTGGTGGGAAGTAGGCTGTGTAGCAGCCCCCAGAATACTGCTCTTCACACCAGTTCTTTTCTTCATAATGCACGGGCTGTAAAACAGAGATTAATTCACTCAGGGAAAGGACAAAGTCTCGAGGAAGTTAATAACAGAACTGAGGAGAGAGCAGAGAAGAACAGCTTATCGTTTGTTGCATGTCAACGTCTGACAGGATGAGCACATTAACAAGTCTCTTAAGGCAGCGTGAATGCAACACAATAAGCCCTAATTTTTTAAAAATAGGAATACACTGTCTAAAACACTAGTTAATCTGGCCATTGTAGAGTATAATCCTCTTAATCTGTCAATGTTAATTTATGCTTTGTGCACAAATTTATGCTTTGAGCCATGTAAAGCAAAATTAACCCCCGGTGTATACAGTTGTAATACTTGTAATGTGTACATTGGGTACAAACATACACTGTTAAAATTGCAAAATATGGCACTTGCATGGTTCTGTGTACAACATCGTTGTGTTGAAAGTCATGTGTTCTACATTGGTGTCTACAACTTTTAACCCTGTAAAATTGTTCTTGAAAATAGAAGCAGCATTAATCGCATAATCTAAGTGTGAGATCCCACAAACCTTAACAGTCATTTACCTCTACAGGGAAGAGAAGGCGAGGGAAAGGCAAAAGAAAAACAACCCAACATGTGCAGCAGTGGATCTTAACAACTAGGAAGAGAGAAGACACAACATGGACAGAGAGGGAAAGGAAGCCTGTCATGTGTGACAGCAGCTGAGATTTATGGTGGCAAGCACTGAGAATCCCACCCAGGGAGATGGACAAGAATGTATCAACAAAAACATCTTTTAGTGTTTCATTAATGCTCATAAAGCTCGTTTTTATCCTCACTGTCAAACCCAACCCAAGGCTTGCCATAATCTTCTCTCCACTCCTCCAGTGAGGGCGGTTCCCATAGCAGGGACCTTTTCCAAAGGTACCCTTCCCAGAGATTTTGTGCTTACATGTAAAGCTTCCTCTGATCCCAGAACCTTTGCATAGAGCTCACACAGCCTCGTCTTCCTGCGAGAGAAAAGCAACAGAAGACTTCAGTGTGAGGGAAGAGAAAACAAATCACTTCTAATCGGCCCTACTAAGACGACAAGTATTGCATCTGCTTGAATTTGAGGTTCTAGCTTTTTAGGATCTATCCCAATTCATCAGCCTCTGGATCACTAGAAATAACCCAAGTTCTGGTGCTGCATATATGCTGGATTTCCAGCAGTTTTGCAAGCTGTTCTCTTAAGATAACTCCAGCAGCCCAAATCCCCAAATTATCCAAATGGTCTCCAGGTTGTCAGGAAGAAAAAGTAGTAAGGCATTGCACTTTTTTGTCTTGGCACATAATTCTAACTTAAAGTTTGTTCCTACAAAGATGCAGGTCGCAATATACTGCAGCTCTCAGGGAATCAGTACTTAATTTCTGTTCACATAAAATTTCCTCCTGTTTTAAGTTTATGAGTCTATAAATCATTGAAGATACTTCATTCCATAGCAAACCCCGAGTGCAATTAAGTTTGTTCCTACAAGCTCTTGGGTCTGACTCTTAGCCACACTGCACCGATTCCCAAAAGCAAGATCAGGATGAAATAACAGTTATGGAAAACAAACTCAGCTCTGGAAAGACATTTACTTCTGGAAGAAAATCCAGTGCTCCACAAAAAGCCATGCTGGGCACAGAAACACAGGATTCCCAGCTCTGTAACTGTGAGGGCTGCCCTTTCAGCTACAAACCATGTGAGGAAACCATACGTAATTGCTGTGAGAAGCAACCCAGCTCTACAGGAGCACAGCCATACCCATGAGCAGCTGAGCTCAAAGAATGCCATGGAAAGAGGATGAAGAAAAACAGGATGATTTGAAGGGCCTTGAAGGTGTCCTCACATGCAGGTTGGAGCTTGAGCAAGAAAGTGAAGGTTGAGTTCAGGAAGAGCTGTGGCCCTGGGGTGGTTTTGCTGCTGGCAGGTGTCAAGGCCAGCAGCAGCAGGGGGAAGGAAACAGCCCCTTCCTTTTGCCCTAGGGCAGAGGACAGGGTTCAGCCTGCTCCAGAAGCAGTGAGGGGCCAGGAGGGCCTCTCAGAGAGCTCCAGAACCTCAATATGAACATTCCTCTGCAGTCAGGGGTGACACAAAGCCAGCAACAGCCGTAAGGAAAAGGGTGATTTCCCAATTTCTCCGTAAGTGAGGTGAGCACTGTGCCCTGCACACCACAGCACCTACCCAGTGTCTGAACAGAATAAAGCCATTACAACAGCAGCATCCAGCCAATCCTCTGCTGAGGTCTGCCCACCAGCTCTCAAAAATGCCATCAATTCCTCCTTTCAGGGCAGGTCAGAAACACCACAGGGCTCCATGGGAAAGGAAATGATCACCTTGAGATCCCTCTGCTTCTGCTCCTCGCAGCACCATGGCGGGGATGAGAAAGACCCCTCTAGACCTGCCTGTGCCCTGTCCTTCTTCCACACTGACTTGCAGACCCTCCAGCGAGCCTGGAGATGGCACACCAGTGACAGGTGGGTATTGACACTTGTGGCCAGCTGCAGGGCTCCATGAAGGTGCAAGCTCACAGCTGTGTGCTGAGTACTTTGCAAACACAGATTTGCTAGTTTAAGATAGCTGTACAAAGGGAAATATTAAGCTTCAGGTCAAGGGCATCTTCAGACTCTTAAGAAGTGTAGATATTGGAAGGAATTATTAATTAGTAATAGGATACTTTTTGACAAGAAAAAAAACCAAACAAATGAGAAAACAAAACATAAACCAAACCAGCAGTTTCTAAAGGATTTAATTGTATCAACATAAATCAATCACAGAGGACATTACCCCTAATGAGAGCAATCTTTGCTGGTCTCTCTGCAAGAGCTGCACTTTTTGTCATAGAGAAGTTTAAAGAAATTCTTACTAATTATAGACAGAGTTAATGCTAGCATGGAACATTATAGCACCACATGGAATACGCAGTGAGTAAAATCCTCATTTCTTGGCTTTGGGCTCAGCTGTGAAATTGCCATAAGCCCTAAATAAGAGGAATGTTATGCCTGGAGCTATCAGGGTAGGGTCCTGTTGAGAGTCACACTGTTCCCAGTGTGGAAGAAGTGCACATGCAGGCACTCAGCCCTTTTCCTGGTCTCTTACTCCACAGCAGTGTGTGATGCCATGGCCTTCACTGCACAGGCCTGAAAGGCAGGGCACAATCTCACCAATGGCAGCTGAGCTGGGAAGACCAGCTGGAAGGCAGCAGTGAAATTTACTCCCTTCAGTCTGACTGTAAAAAGCTTTCTATCCTCTCCCACAACTTTCTAAGTCATGATTTAGGATAGCTGCCACAGACTCTACATCCTACTCTCCATAGCCAAGGATTACCAATACCCTCACCCTGCCCTCAGCATCTCAGCAAGGTGCACCCTCTGCAGGGTGTCACAAGAAGCCTGTGCCCAGAAGAAATCCCTCCCTGCAACACCACAACCCTCATCTAAATTATACAAACTGGTTGCACCCCGAGTGCACACTGGGAGAAGGTCTGGGTTCATGTTCTTCCTTCTCCTTTTCCACTGGAAAGAGAGTTGTGCTCTTGGGGAGGACAGGAGCTGCAGTGCAGCCCAGCAGGTTCCTGCCTTTTCTGGCTGTGGCCAAGACTTCTGGAGCCAGAGGCACCCCTTCAGGAGGGGACAGCCAGCATGTTTCACAACCATTCTTTACCAAAGCAAAGTCCCTCCTAGTCTAAGGTTTATTTTGCAAAAGAGTTCAAAACTCTTGTATAAAACTTGGCTGTTGACAGCAGCAGAGCCAGATAATTGTGCCAGTGCTTTTAATGCCCAGGGAAAAGGATGGTGCCTTGCAAACAGCCAGGGCAGACCCCGATTTCATAGAAAGAAAAGCTGTTCTCAAAGACTGTAAACACCCAGTCGTATCGAGGGTATTCACACGCAGTGTGAGACACCATTTGGTGTTTAGGATGGCTCAAAATGCTGGGCACACTGGGTTTCACAACGCCTACATGATTTTTATCATCTGGCACCTGCTGGGCCTCAGTGCTTAGCCATTCCTGCCAAAATTAAAAGGGCTCTGTGGTACCAGGCTGTCATTTGAAAGGACTGGGACATAAACAGCTCCATTTAGACCCATTATCCACAGACTGCCAGACTATCTGAGATGACTTCTCTAGTTAGACCAGCTATTACTGTAAAAATGTTTACTTGGGCACAGTGTTCCTTTATCACACTTTAAAATCAAACGTATTTTCTCCCTGTCAAACCAAGGCTCTCCTCACAATCCACAGTTTCTACTTGCAGCTTTGATTTGATCAGATACAGTGAATCAGTGAGATGGAAAATAAAAAAAATCATTACTTCATAAATTCTATTTTAGTAATATACCAAAGAGCACTACTCTATGCAGAGATTTGTTTCAAGAAGACAGTAAAATGACCTTCATCTGTGCCTGAAGGGCATTTTTTTCCCCACACTGAGGGTGCAGAGATGGAGGCAGCTTTCTGATCCCTTCATGATGCTGAAGCTTGCTCACGGCAGCTACAGGTTCAAGTTGCACTAAGTTACACACACTGAAAGGACCCTTCAGAGTGAACAGAAAATAAAAGATAAAATCAACACAGAGGCCAAACCTTTCCCTTCTGACAAGCTTTCCAAGAGCTCAGGGCACCTGCAGGAAGCCAGGGAGGCAGCAGTAGAGGAAGGAGGCTGGTCCTGGACACTTTCCAGCAGAATATCTACACTACTTTCATATTCAGCATATTCCTTAGAGCTGTTCCTTTTCCTTAGCAAGAGTCACATAAACAGAGAAGCCTTGTGGGAAAATAAGAACTAGGACCAGAGAAGTTTCCAAAGGGCAAGAGCCATGTGTGAATTCCATGGGTCCTTCATCCAAAACCAATTAAGGCACCTTTTTCCTTAGTGCCTACTGGCACAAGGTTACAGACAACTTCCTTCAAATCAGTCACTTTCTTTCCTGCTCTGGTCATTTATAACAAGTTTTTGACCAAAATTCCACACAGATCTCCAGGGTTTGTACTTACCTTTCTTCTTTCGTGAGACCTGTCAGTCTTCTGCACTTCCGAGCAAGAATGAAGCTGTAAGACCACAAACAATTTACTCCCATTATGCTGCTACACTTCCTGCATTATTTAAAATGCCAAGATCTTATGATGAGATGCTGTGATTCACAGCCATAGCTTTAGGGTCTCTTATAAAAACATCCATTTCACCTCTCTGCATAATGCTCTACCTGCTGCTTGCAGGACTCATTTAGGAAGGAGCCACTCTGAAATTCATGTTAGAATATTTGCATGAACTATTTCCCATTTACTTTAATTTTATACAGCCTTGGGTGAAGTCATATAGCAATGACACAAAATCTGGGATTGAGCTGGAAATCATTTTTTAATAAAACTTTTAAGACTGATCATATTCTCTGGTTGCTAAAATAACCAGAATAAAATAAAATTTAATTCTAGAAAACAAATTTTCATTTAATGAACTGAAGTACTTGGAGAAAAGTTTACATTTTGGCAATCATCCTCTTTTATTCTTTTTTCTTTCCTTGCCTCTTTTCCAAGTTTGTACTTTGCCACACACAGAGGCAAAAGATAACAGTGACAAAAAAAGTAGAAAGAGAGAATTTAGTTTTTTAAATTACCAATGAAATCATAGAGGAAAATTTTGAAGTAAAACAATCATAGAATATCACCATGCACTGAGAAACTCAACTTTTAATTATTTTTAAAGTATCTTCTTTCACAAGTATCAGGTTTTCCACTTCAGTTGTTGCCTCTAAGACAAAATAAAAAGCATTTAACTAGACAAGACACTTTCTTTATCCCTTACCCTATTATGGCAGGGAAGCTGCCATCAGGCTTAGTGTCATCAAGTGTTAGACCAATTGCAGCATCCTCATCTTCAATGATCATGGTACCACAATACCCTGGCAAAAACAAGGTGGAAAAGCAGTCATGATCCATGAATCAAAACACAGGAGCTTCCAAGAAGTTGTAAAATACCCAGTCACCTCCTGCTGATCCATCCCAAGACTAATAGCCAGAATATGACAGGATCCAGAATCCTCAAGTTCATTTACAAAGATGGGGGCTTTAAATTATATATTAAATTAAATTAAAATTTAATTTAAATTAAATATAATTTAAAATTAAATTAAATTTAATTTAAATTAAATATAATTTACAAATAATTTATAGCCAATAATGAGAAGTGGGTGTTACTGCACTACAGTTTGCCTTGGATGCAGTAAATTCCACAAGAGGAATCATGATGGAAGCATTCAGCATGTAAGAGGAGCTCAGCATGACTGGCCCAGCTGGGGATGTCTGTGTGAAGACACCTTCCATTAGTGCTGACCGGTCTATCCAGAAAGCTGAATTTTTGCAGACCCTTCCATCACACATCACTTGTATCTTTACACCCCTGTACAAGTGAGAGAGGCTCATCTCATACCCAGGTGCCACTCAAGGAGAGGACAACAGAACAACCAAGGCAATAAGTGACAGGCATGAATTCTCCCTTCATGACAACCTCATTTTTTTAATTCCCTCATCCACCCTCTCCTCCCCACCGATCTCTCAAGTTTCTCTCACAGTGGAAGGCAAAAATGGCATAGAAGAATATGAAGTCTCCTTCTAAGGTTTAGCATGCTCTGAACAAAGAGACTGTTCTGTTGCCAGGTACTCTCTTCCCTCTCCCTGTCACTACTATTCCTTTCAATTAAAACGCAATACCCTTCTTCCTCCAGAAAGTTTCCTTGTAGTACACGATGCACTTGATGACTGAGCCCATGGGGATTCTGTTGATGAGCTGGTTCCTCATCGGGGGCAAAGGAGGGTTGAAATGAATCTTCAAACCAAGAGCTGGGGGAATGGCAATGATCACATACTTGCTCTGGAAAAGAAATTATCCATAAGCCAAATACATTCTCCCCTATTTCAGCCCAAGTATACTGCTCTAATGGTCTTAGCAGACATCTGGGGAGGCTTCAGGGTGTATCTTGTGAAGCAACTTTGGCATTTAGCATAAGAATTGCAAAACTAAACCCTCACAAAATCCTGCTCATTAAATAACAAACAAGCATTATATAAACAGCCATCTGTTCAAATGATGGGCAGCTGCCCTTCCCCTGGTGTTGAAAAAAAAGCACTGTGCTCTAAGAGTCCACTCATGTCTGTTACAACTTGGAAGCAAAGCTTGCACTGCTTTTCACTGAAAGTTTGTTGCTAAATTACATTTTACACCTTACAATTACCCTCTAATTCAGAAGGTAACCAAACACAAAGAGATGCCGGGAAAGGAAAAGTCTGAATACATTCTTTGCTTTTAAAGCTCCTACACTGCTGTTGCTTCAGGACAATGGGAACATGTGACTTTCTGTCACAGACACTTAAACCTCTGCTGCATTTTTGTACAGGACTTTGGAGAAGTCGAAAAGGGAAAGCTAAAGGTTTTGTAGCCACTCATTTTGTAGCCCACTAATGGTTTCTTACTGGACATGCCATTACCTCATACAACTCGTGGTCCAGGGTTTCCACGACGACACTGTCCCCCGACTGGTCGATGCGCACCACCGGCTTCCTCAGCCTCACCCGCCCGCCCAGGCGCTCCATCATCCTCTCACTGATCTGCCCAGAGCCCCCAACAAACTTCCTCTCCTGAAACACAGACACGACAGCTCAGCAGAGCAGTGCTTGTGGAGCGTGTATCATAACAAGCATTTCTCTTGGCGTTCAAAGCAAACCCCCTTCTTCCATTGTTATCGAAACATTTTTGGGAATTTTTGCAGTCTCACCTGGAAATGTACCAAGCTTACTCTCTCCTTCTGTCAGCTTCTCAAATCCTTCCTGTATCTGACCACCATTTGAACTCTTGTCAGAACTAAAAGTAATAGTGATGCCTTAAGTTTTAGCTTTCATGTTTTCAGATTCTGTGCTGCCTAGGGGTGCAGCTCTGAGCCTCATATCAAGTGTTAGTGAGCCCTCTTCACAGAGCAGGGAGACGAAACAAATTCTTTTCCTGCTGAAGACCAAGGACAACTTTCAGGCCCAAGAGCATAAATAAGAGTGGACTGAAGGGAGGAACAAGAAGGACGAAACCTCACAACCCAAAGCTGTAATTGGACAATTAAACACCAATATGCAAATGGACCAAAACTTACAAAAGTGTGAGATCTCGTGACCAGTCGTCCATTTTGTGACCATTCTTAGTCTACCTTGGGTGTAACCCTGG
The DNA here is from genome assembly GCA_910950805.1 of Acrocephalus scirpaceus scirpaceus. Classification (NCBI taxonomy): domain Eukaryota; kingdom Metazoa; phylum Chordata; class Aves; order Passeriformes; family Sylviidae; genus Acrocephalus; species Acrocephalus scirpaceus. The sequence goes on along the minus strand of OU383774.1, from coordinate 110,238,375 downwards.
GTGTAGTCCTGGTCAGGCTCTTGTCCTGCCCAAGGTGTACCCTAAAGGCTTTTTAATAAATATCTACTTTATTCTCTTATCTCTGTCCAGTCTCTGTTCCAGCCTTCCCAAGGCATCAATAGTAACCTCATAAGAAAATCCCTTCTCCAAATACAGTCTCCAAAAAGATTCCACAGGCCTGTGTGAATCAGCAAGACTTCTGAAAAGTGCTTAAGCTTTCAAACCTTTCTCTGAGTTCACTGATCCCTGCAGAGCTCAGTGTATCACAAGCAGGAAACCTGACCTTCATAATAAATAACAAGGTGTAAGAAGTAACATAGCTCACATCAAAAATGTCTGCTGCAGTACGTAATTCAGCCCAACTTAAATCATCTCTCACATAGTACAGAATTCAAATAATGTTTAATTAAACATATTTAACTTAAATTATCTACAGTAATTGCTTATCTATGCATATTTATGCATTTTAATATGGTTAATGTATTTGCATTTTTATTTATGATTAAATAATTAGCATTTCTAAAAATATATCCATTTGTGATACAATTAGTGAAATTTGCACTTCTCAAGTGGAAGACCATTAACAGAGTCTTTACTTTCTTCAAATGCAGAAGCAGTACATTACAACTGCTAATAGATATGCATAGATTGCAAACATTTCAAAGCAATACCATATTTAAGCAGCGCTGTTCATTTTCTTTAGACTGATTTAAAAATCTTAATGGTGTTAATTCTCAGAAATTTGCATCTTAGGAACCCAGCTCTGGGCTACATTTTCAATATTGACTTGCAGCTGACATTGCCAGCTCCATTAAGTGTTTCTGTAGTGCTAAGGATGGCTTCAGCCTCATGACAGAAATAAGCATAAGTAAAATTTTCTTTTTTCAATGTGGATAAGCAAAGCACATGTTTAATTCTGTATCAAAAAAAAAAAAAAAAGCCCAGATACAAATCTTCTGATCCCTGGGGGCAATGCCCTCAGTAGGGAGAAATCTTCAACACCAGTTTTGCAAGATCCAGATTAAAGAGCAAATGAATAAAATTAGTTATCAGTCTGCTACTGGCTCAAAAGTCATGGATGTCTCTGGACTAAAGTAAACCAGCAAAAGAATGAAGTTAAACCAGGGCCTGCCAAGAGTTGCAGGAGGTGATGGATGGCTGACAGTACCTGTCCCCCGTTGGTGGTGGAGAATATTCTTGCTGTGCCCCCACACTGCTTCACGTACCACAAAAACCAGAGGGCAGAGACCTCGTGGGGTTCAGAAGTGACATCCACATTCACAAACAGAGTTGCAAAACTCTTGGCAGCTCTGCAACAAAGACAAGAAAGTTAGTTAATTTAGAAGCAGAACAATGCTGACAAGATTGTTCTTGAGTAGGCAGGAGCCTCTCTTTGGAAACCTTTTCTTTCACTGTGGGGGCAAAGGATTCCTTAATTCCAGCTGAAGGAAGGAATTACCAATTCCTTTTATGCAACATTTTTCAAGTAATTCTGCAAAAAAAAATTAATGAAAGACTCCTGTATTCCAGACAAATTAGGACATTGAGAGACACAAAACCCCAAAATTATACCACTTTATGCTACTAATGCAAAGTTACCCTGTCATCCTAGCCTCAGGATTGAGCACAGCAACCCCTCCTGTGTTCACTGGACTCCAAAACCACCCTGTCCCCAGTTCCTGGGTTACAGAACAGGTCTGCATCTCTGTCTGCCCCTGCTGAATGCCTGTCCCCTCAAGAACACAGCACAGAGATAATTCAAAACCTGTCATAAAAAAAAAGTTAGGGGTCTTTTCTAAGCTAATTATCTATTATCTAAAGATGTATGGATTAATCCATTCACTGCCCAGTCCTCTGCTGTGCTCAGGGAGAGTTTTGCAGCTGAAACACAACAAGGAAAGAAACACAAGTAGGAAGCCATAGTGGAAGAGACAGCATTCATGCCAGAGTCTGGCAAGGAAAGGGAAAGGGAAAGGGAAAGGGAAAGGGAAAGGGAAAGGGAAAGGGAAAGGGAAGGAAACTTTTGATAGCTCAACTCAGTATTTTAAACAGTGTCCTGATATCCAGTGGCAATCAACACAGAAGCAGAAAGTTGATCTGTGTCTGAAAAGGGATCACTGCTTTATGTCCTGTAAGCTGTTCTTTCATAGCAACTCTACTGTAAATTATTGTATAAGCCTGTACAAGATTTTGGGGTGCACTAAGAGGAAATTAAGGCTCAGGGAAATATTCCTCCTATTATAAATGAATACTTCCCTCTGCCTTCACTCTAAGGAGGAGTTTAAAGATACATGAACAGGACCAGAAGATGTTCAGTTTAACTGCATTGTAACTGATAGGGATGAAGATTCTATAGATACTTCATATGTAGGGCATCAAAGCCAGTGCAGAATCTGCTTCTGGTTGCTTCTTTCTTTTTCTTCACTCTTCAAACTTTTTAAAAAAAAAAAAAAAGTAACTCTAACATGCTATTTCAAAGAGCTCTAGATCTATAGGCATCTTCTTTCTTTCCTAAAAATGCAAAGTCCCACTCAAGTACAAAGCTGATCCACTTTCTGAAAAATGGGTGCATTCTGAATTCACTCTTGACAGCCAAAAAAAATACAGAAATTTTGTAAGTTTTTTATCTGTATTAACACAAACTGTAAAATATGATCAACTCTATGAGGTATTTTGCCCAATGTATACACATTTATGAATATTTTATAAGCAGATGCTATTACATCGTGGTTATATTCTACCAGATTCTGCCACCTTCTCCTATTGCTTTTCAGTTCCTGATGTTTTATCTAGAAATGGCAGTATGATTTCAACCAAGAGCATTCAGGATATTTCCAGCACACAGCTCTAGCCAAAAGCAAACCTGTACAGTCTGTTAGACAAGAGGAAAGGGTAGAAGATTGCCCTTCTGGATCATTACCTTCCAGGGTGGGAAGTTTCTGCAGCATGTTACCTTAATCTTGAACAAACCAAGCAAATCAAGCCAAGATGCACATATAAAATCTGAAAAGCATCTTCAGCTTATGCTGATATTTAGGTAAAATGTCAACTCTTATTCCATCAGAGCTGGAAAAACATGACTAGTCACATGAGCTATTAGACATTGAGTGAGTGTTGGTGTTTTGCTCACTTGCACAGTTCCTCACCCTGTCCAAGGCTCACACAGCCAGCACAGCTGTCAGCACACACTTCCATTTGGTTTTACTCAGTATGGACCAGGGTACAAATGAGAAAGGTTTTCTATATGCCTCTGTGCAATTGTCACTCTTGTGAAAGCAAAACTATGAACGAGAAGATTCCAAGTTTTTGGACAACAGCCTGCTGTCCATTAACAATCACTGAGCTATAGAATGGTGAAAGAACTTAAAGTGTCCTTTATCACTCCCAGTTCCAACCTCCCTGTCGTGGGCAGAGACCTTCCACTAGACCAGGTGCCTTCCAGCGTGCCCTTGGACACTTCCACAGATGGGACAGCCACAGCTTCTCCAGGCAACCTGTGCCAGTGCCTCATCACCCTCGTGGTAAAAAATTCTTCCAAGTATCAAATTTAACCCTGCCCTCTTTCAGTGCAAAGCCAGAACCCCTTGTCCTATTACTGATGTCCTTGTTCACAGTCCCTCTCCAGCTCTCTTGTAGCCCCTTTAGGCATTGGAAGGGGGTCTAAAGTCTCCCTGGAGTCTTCTCCAGGCTGAGCAATCCTCTCAGCCTGGCTTCACAGCAGAGGTGCTCCAGCCCTCAGATCATCTTTGTGGCCTCATCTGGACTCACTCCAACAGGTCCAACACGAACAACAAAGGCCGTGTTGCTCTCTAGAGGCTGCCTGAAGCCATAAAAATGCCCCATAAAAATATCAATGACAGCACCAGCTGCAGTGGGCACTAACAGGTTTCTTCACCCAGCTCCAGCTCATGGCAGCCACGTGTCAGATACCCAGCAATTCTGAAGAGGTTGCTGTAGAAATCAATTTGTTCTACAGCAACCAGGATTAATGGGCTTTTTTTTTTTTTTTTCTTTCAGTGAGAAGAAAAACAATCAAACTGTGGTTAAATGACAAGTAAAGAAAAATTGCTTTGATGTATACATAAAAACAGGAAGCAGTTTCTGTTTCCCTGGGTGGTATATAGTGCAACAGCTAAACAATTGAATGATGAGTACTGAAGTGATTTAGTGCTACTGAAAGACAAATGTTACCTTTACAGCACTTTGGTAAAATCAGCTGGTCCAGCACAGAATAAGCGGGTATTGTTCCATCAAGAGTTTGATTCAAAAACCTGCTGTAACCATAACATTTTTCTCTGAAAGACTAAACACAGTAAAGAGCAGGAAAGTGCACATAACAAATTAGTGTACTATCCATCTCTTCAAAAATAACCCTTCCCAAATAAATTTTCTTTTTGTCTGAAAAGTTAGGGAAATGTAACAGAATCTACTGAGTGTGCTGACAGGTGTCATGGTCCACTATTACAGGACTTTCTCACCCCTTTTCTTTAAAAGGGCTGTATTTTAGTGACAGCTATATCTGTTTGCAAAGCAGTAATGCTTATTTGAAGCACTAAGGTATATAAATATAAGCCATTATATTTTATACTTGAAAGTTTCTTACTTTGTCCAGCATATTTTATCTATGAAATCTTGCATAGTCATTTTGTCCCATTCTTCTGCACGTGGAGCCTTCCATGGAGCCTCACTGGGAATCTAAAGAGACATAAAGAAAAGCATTTATCAGCAAGTGAATGAGTGGCAAAGAAATATAAATAATCTTGTCTTTAAATGCTAATTCAGCTTGCAAATTTCTGGCAGGTAACACAGTGAACTTAACAGAGAATGCATTTGAGGGAGGGGTTTTGTTTGCTTTTTTTAACGTTCTTCTTTTTTTTAGATTGAAAAATAGAAAACTGTTTTAGAGTGAAGAAATGCCTCTAAGTTATTCCATATTTCTTGAATTTATCTAGACAAGTAAGAACAACCTCTTCTCAAATTTTGTAGCTCAGTCAGTGGAAAACTGGTACCAAACTAGAACAGACAAGTTGAATTTCAGCTAGAAAAGGGCAAGTGTTTGAGTTCTGCAAGCCTCTTAAAATATTCCTTACAAAATCATCAGGAAAAGTGGCAAAAATCAATCACAGGCATAACCTTGACATTCCCATAACCAGAAAAATGAAGGGATGAGTGCAGACAGCCTCAGCAGCACAGGGTTCAGGGAAAGCTGGCCAGGAGGTCACTCTCAGATGAGCTCTGGCCACCAGTGGGCACCAAAATGTGTGGCTGCTCTTGCCAGCACTGGGTTTGTTCAAGGCAGAGCAGCCTTGCCTGTCTGCACCCTAAATTTCTCTGCACCCTAATCCCTTCCCTCTGCCCCTCATGGACACAAGCTGAGCTGATTCAGCAGCAATGCCTCATGCCATACCTCCTTTCCCATTTCATCCATGGTCCTCCATAGGTTGTTGTAGTCCAGGTAGGCCAAGGGATTCCACATAGGAGGGAAAGGACCTTTAAAGGGGTAAGATTTACCCTACAAGATGAAAAACAAACAAAAACACCATTAAAAAAGCCCCGAAAGATGACCATAACCACAGGTTCCATGCGTGGGAGGCAGCACCAAGAGGTTACGTGTTCACAGAAAGCACAAATTTAATCAATCCATGCGACAGCTTCCGATGGGCCATGGTCTGTGTGTGCAGGACACGGGACAAGAGGCACAAAGTGAAACACAGGAGGTTCCTTCTGAACATCAGGAAATGCTTTTTCACCATGGGGGGGCCTGAGCACTGGCACTGATTGCCCAGAGAAGTTGTGGTGTCTTCCATCCTCAGAGATGCTCAAAGGTTACCTGAACATGATCCTGGGAAACCAGCTCTGGGTGGTTATTCTGTTATTCTGCATGTGCAGTTTAGGTGTGACACACAGCTGGATTAGCAAGTCAGACTTTAGCAAGTCAGTGAAGAACTGTTGCTTTACCTTCAAAGCACTTGGCACTTCTGGGCAACCAAACTAACACCCTGCAGTAGAGTCCCTAAGATCAGACCCAAAAAAATGAGATGAAACAGCCTTGTTTGACTCAGTTGAAAAATTGGCAATTTGCTACTGAAAATTATATATATACATATATATATATACACATATACACTTATTTATTTTAATTATTTTTCCCTCCTAATTTTCATGAAAACACTTATCTGTTAATTGCATTTAGGATTTGGGTTTGTTTTTTTTTCTTTCAAACTCAGACAAAATTAGTTGTGGTAAGCTTTATTATATGCTAAATCATAGCTCATAGACCCTCCTGGGGAAAAAAAAGCCCCTCTCACCTAACCTAAAAATTAGCAGCCCTGCAAAAAATGTAGTATTTACTAATTAGACTAATTCTTTCAGCCCAAGACCCCTATCTGTAAATTACAGAGTGGGATAGTGTGACCAATACCAATGTCCTAATTACATCATTACAAATTTAATAGTCAGATTTTTTTTTGTATCTAAATCTCTATTACTAGATGTTCAGGAAGTCTAGCTTAATTAAGAGTGGAAGACAATGGGTAATTTGTAGAGCTGTTTTATTTACACAGGATTTCCCTGGCTTTATGGATGGCAGCCTAATAGCTTTAAAAATTCACAAAGAAAGGCTCATTAGCACTATGTGGGTACTTGTTTTTTCACAATACATTATGGAGTCCATAAGATAGATAAATAACAAAGGCCATATCGCATGCACAGATGATTTTTCAAAATTTATATTAAATTATGTATTTAAGTGTGCACTGCATGAGCATGTCAAACAGTAAAAGTACTAACCTTTGATAGATATTTGATCGAGTGCCACACCAATCCATCACTAAAAAAGTATTTACACTGGCTTAAAAAAATTGTACTGCACCAAGATTTTATATTTATTATCAGGTAACAACATCAACAGTGTCTTTCTGAAGAGAAGTATCCAAAGGCCACTTACTCAAAGAAATGTCAGGCCTGATTTGATTTAGCCTCTTTATTAATACTGTGAAAGAAGGGACAGAGAGTACATTATTCAAATCTGCAGGTGTCTCAAGCACCAGAAGATACAGTAAAAGGGCACAAAGGGATCCTGAAAGACTCAAAACTTGGACTGGAAATAACAAAGTGAGATATAACTTTGAAAAATGCTGGCAAATAACTTTGAGGACTTTAATTCAAAGAGAAGGGTACTCAGAAATCAGTAAGAAAGAAAATCAAACCTATGAACATGAGAAAATTACTTTACAAAACTCCTAAACAGGTCACAGAAAGTGAAGAAGAAACTGGTTTTTCATCAAGTCTTTATGGACAGCAGACTCTAATGGAACTCTTGTCAAAAATACCAAGGCAATGAAAGTTAGGAAGAAAGCAAAATGGAAAGAAAAGCATTTAATTCTTTGGTAAATTGATAAGAAGCAGCTACAAGGCAACAATTTGATTCTGCAGTGCTTTTGAGAATAAATTATAGTTTTTACAATGCCAAAATCAAAATTTTAGAAGTTTTCAATCAGAAGTTCTGTCACAACCAGAATAGATCTCCAGTCACTTCATGTGCCAGAGGCACCAAGGTTGAAAACCTAGCACTTCCAATTTAAGGATGGACATAATGGCACATGTTCACCCAGAAAATGGAGGGTTGTCTTTTTTTTCATTCAATGTGAAATCAAAGTGCACTCCTACGTCTTTTGTGTCAACTGTATGAAAAACATTGGAATCAGGAAAACAAAATCAGGAAAATATATCCTTGTAGATGGAGATGAACAGAAAATGCTTGCTTCATCAGAGCAGGTTTCAGCATGATCATCTGGGTATTATTATGGAATCTCTTCTCATGGAATCAATTCATATTGGGACACACACCAATTCATACTTGGCTGCCAAAGGGCTGTGTGAGAAGAGCAAAACCTCTCAGATGAAGTGCCTTCCTGTCCCACGTGATAGCATCTGAACTATGTTAGAAATCACCTTTTAGATATTTGGGGCACATTATAATTCCATAACTGGCCCTATGGCCTCAAGAAGTCAGTTTTACTGTGGCTTCTTTTGAACTCTGGAGCCTTCACTTGTGTCAGCACCCTGTAAATATTCCAAAATCCAGAGCTTATCTGTTTGGTTTCAAGTACCTGCTGCTTCCCAAATTTGGGTTTATGAAACAAGCCTACTGTCATGCTCATGAAAACCAGGACAGCATCAGAATGGGTTATTCTAATTATTGATTTTGTTCTGAGCTTCCTGGTCTGCCAGAGGCAACCCTAACCCAGTTATCCTCTCTGAGTTAACTCAAGTCTTATGAATTCCCAGCGGTGCTTCCTCATGAGTGCACGGCTAAGAGACACACAAATTATATTTCTATTTTACTCTTCTTCTATTTCACTGCATTTGAACTGCCAAAAGGAAAATCTTGGGTAAGTCTCTTGTGTAGGAATTTGGGGTGGTAAGACTCATAAAGAGCATGAAACTTCTACCTGAAAAAAATAAAAACAGTCAGCAAAGTTAGTGAGTTTCCTGTGAAAGTTACTTTCAAGAGCTCCTAAGGCATCTCCTAAGGCCTGATCCTTACTCCTTGCACAAACAAAACTCCAGGAGCTGTCAATCAGAATTTTGTTTGAGAAGAGACTGCCAGACTAGGCTCTACACAGAAACAAAAATAGCAGCAGCAAAGAAAGACTACAGATGGCTCTGAGTAGTTACCAACAAACCAAAACATTTTGGCTTCTCTTGTGCTGAATTTGCATTTTTGCAAACACAAAAACCTTTTTGATATTTAGGCAAAATGTGCTTATTTGCTGGGAATAGCATTCTCTGTGCCTCCTGGTGGTGTGTAATCTCTAAAGAATAATAAGACACTTGCATGCCCCAAGATGCACAAAACATTTCCTTTTCAAATATTTTTATACCTAAATCAGAGCAGAATAAAAACGTCTACAATAACCATCCCTTCCAATCATTTGACACAGTATTTCAACACCAGTTCTACGATGCTCAGAGGTATTTCTTACCCTTTTTTTTATTTGTATATAAAATTTTAGAAATGGTTTCATGATGCCCCTTGCAATGCTTCAAAAAAACACAACAGCAGCATCAGCACTTGCAGATCCACCTGCCACTGCATGGATCACTTGCTGCTCACAGAGGCTGTGGATGTAGTGGGGGCTAAAACTCACTGAAGAAGCTGAAACTAAAGGGAGGAAACTCGTGCAACCCAGCTGTCCCAGGAATAAACCAGCAGGGAAACGAGAAACCCAGCGTTTGTCACAAACTTCACAATTCCCAATAGATTTTTCTCAGCCATCTGTTTCACGTCAGCCAGCATTTGGCTGAGTTACGATGGACCCGTGTAAGTCGTGCAGAAATAAGATTTCTTTATACATCAGGCCTGTTTCAGGTCAAATAGCTGACATAAGAAATGGGTTATTACAGGGGAAAAAAACCCACAACATGACAACTGAATATCAGTAGCCCCTTGAATATCAGCCCCAGCACTCAGGGGGGCACAGGGAGCAGATCTCACACGCCTTCTCCTGTGAAGGTGACAGTGAGCAAATGCTTAGCTGAGAAAGGACTGCCAGGAAATATCAGCATCTCAATGCAGAGTGGGATTCTCAGGAGAACACCTGCTTTTGCAAGCCCAGGACAACTTCAGGCTCCCCTATGTACATTATGTACCCAGGTAGTGCCAGAGTGAGATGCAGCACTGTGAACTGAAGCCCCTGGTGACAAGGATCCATGCATTTTTCATAGCACAGTATAAACATCTTATAAATAAAGTCAGCTCTCGCTGAGCACAGATATTCCCTCAGCTAAACCATCTAAACCTTGGACTAACTGATGCTCACTTCACCAGGACTGTCACTCTGCATGTTAATTCACAGCCACACAGGTTTGTTGGCACGTAGTGCCCTCTGCTGATTCCCAGCACTGGTACACCACACACCCCCTGCCTTCTCAGTTAAAAATCCTAGGAATGTCATCCAGACAAAGCTCAGGAACCTCAGACCCCAAGCTGTGACAAGGAAAATCAGAAACAGAAAAGCATCACTTCAGGCTGTAACTCTGTACCTGTCTCAGATGCTGTTTCTCATCTGCTGCCTTATGGAAAAGTGTGATTTTGGTTTGGTTTATTTGGGGGGTGCTTTTTTGGTTTTTTGGGGGGGTGTGTGTGTTTGTTTGTTGTTTTTTGAGTGTGTGTTTTTGTCGTTTTTTGGGAATTTGTTGGTTGGTTGGATTTTGTTTTTAATTCATAACATCTAACAAGACATTTTTGAGACTAAGCCCCTAGTATAATCATAATTCTCAATTAAAAAATGAGAGAGATTTTACAACCTACTTAGAAACTGTAACAGAGCTGAGCTTCATTAAAGCTCCCTTCATTGCAAAGCTGTTCAGGATCTCAAATGCTTGGCTTGGTTACTATACTGACAGGTATTCTAAAGGTAAGAAGATCTATAGGTTAGAAAATATAATTGTGGCAGCAAAAAAACCCCATATAACTGATGGTGCAAAGCTAGAACATCAAGACATGCCAAAATGTCCTCCAAATATCTTTCAATATTTAATTTGAGTTCATCAGCTGTGGATGCCAACATGTCTTGGGAATTTCATTAAGAAAACTAATTCCATTTTAAGTGTTGCAGAGCCAGACACAGTGGCTTGAAATATGCATTCTGATAAGGAAAGGAGCAAATTGGGAACAACTTGTTTCTGTTTTATTATGAAAATAAAACACATCTTCACTCTGCCACACTGGTCATGCAATCTGTTAAATACTTGTCATACTAAAAAAAAGAGCAGAATTAGAGAAACGCCACCAAAATGATATAGAAAGTAAAATGAGGATCTTGAAGATCTGCTCTGAATTTAAATTTTATATATAACTATATATATACACAACTATTTGTTCCAATCAGCCCTGAAAATAATTAACCAACCCTCCTTCCTACTAGAATGAGACTATTTTTTTGTTTTCAGAAGCCAAAAAACACCTTTAGAAAAAACATTAAGGTATCTTTTGATGTACAGATTTCTCAATACTCTTTGATACTGGGCTTGCATGTGGCTTTCAACACCTGAATTAAGCCAGTCAACAAAATGGATAAAATCAGTTGACAACTTTTCAGTATTCCTAGAATTAGTGTTAAGAAGAATTTTCCTTCCCTTCTAAAAAGCAGATGAATGGGGCATAAATAAATGAAAACAAAAGAAAAGTGGAATTTCCCTTGAAAGAAAGCCTTCAAAAGAGCATCTGCTCACAGTATAATGAGTGGACACACTGTCCCACACTAGAACACTGGGTTTACATAGAACATGACTTCGGGGTCACTAAAAATATGAAAAGTTACATAAGATTTTACAGACATCTGAAATGCAGCATGCTCAGCCAGTTGTTCCAGTACTAAATACATATTTCTGTAATTCTGTTTTCCTATAGACATTAATCAGCTTCTCAAGGCAAACAAAAATCAGTTCTATGATCAGATGCAATTGAAGCTTTTCTCCCAACAGCCTCAATTAAATAATCTAGGTGGGAGCACACGTCCTTTTCCTTGTCTCCTCATGAACAGACCGTGGAGTCTGGGAAAGCTGAGACTCAGGAAGATTTTTCCCCCTCAAATTTAATTAGGAAATGCGTACTTTATTCACAGTTCATTTTTCTTACTGCTTTCATCCTCATGCTACCATTAGCTTCCAGCCTTCCATTCAATCTTCCTGATCAATAATCACCCTTTGCAAGACCTTGCTTTACAGCCCCCATTGAGAGAGATCACTTTGCAGATATGCTGTCCATAATTGCTTCTTTTAAGCTGCTGTAATACAAATATCTATATTTTAATTTAAAAAGTCCTAATTAGGAAATTTCTTCCTGTAAATATTGCCAGCTGCTGGCATGGAGAAAAGGGAAGATGCCCCTCTATTTACAGGGCAGGTCCAGTGAGACCAAACAAGTCCAGCTTTTCCTATACTCCTGCCAAAAGCTGTTCTTCATTCTCTGACTGGAGGATATCCCTTCTGGGGGTCTGGAAGATGCTTTCACCAACTTGAGCCTGTCAACCTCAGACTCACTTTTGAAGCTACAAGTGAGTGTGATATTGACACAGCAATCTGTGGCAGGAGTGTCTGAATCCTCATCTCCAGTAAAGAATTAAAATAGCATGGATCTGCATTCCAGTAAAGACACGTGAAACTATCAAGGCCCTGCAGCAATTTAAGTGTCTTTGAATTTACTTGGCTTCCCTTTCAAGACACCAGATGCTCAGCTTCTTCAACATTCAGATGTTTTCCTCTCAGCTCCCCATATTCTTGTTTCCAAATTGTCAGCAAAAGGGGGAGAAAACAAAAGAGACGAGGCCATTTCACCTCACTTAAACTGATAGCTACTGAGAGTCTCACAGTCTTTCCATTCTCTGACTGCACTCTAATTGAGATATACAAAGAACAATGAAAGCACTTAAATCTAGTCATTCAAAAATCCATTTAAGCGCTTGTTCTATGCTACAAACTATGCCAGGAGATACTGCCCTTAGACTTGCAGACAAGGCAGGTGAAAAGCTTAAATAAATCATATTGCTTAGCTTCAGTGCATATATCACAGATATCACAGCAGAAACACCACTAAATTCTGTAGCTTTAGAATACAGCAGTCACTTATCCAGCCACTAATTAAATCCCAATACAACGCAACCATCATATCTCTAATTCATGAACAAGACCACTGCAAACTGCATTTTAATAAACACAACAGTGATGAAAATGAATGACACCAAAGAGGGCTGTAAAATTTTGTTCTGCAAGTCTAGTGTAGATCAGTAGGTAACCTGGCAAAATCAGTGCAGATTTGGGGTCCTGGTTAAAAGCACTGTGTGCATAGGATTAAATATTCACCTTCATGGGGTGCTGCAGGCAGGGTTCACATTATCACTCTCCCCAGAGCTGTCAATTATTTATCCTTAGATGAAAGTGGTGCCAAACTTCAAGTGGGCATGACATGCATTCAGACAGCTCCAGCTGGCAGAGGGATGAGCATGAGGAAACTCCATCCTGTTACTGGGGACTTCACTGAGGTAATGATGTGGTGGCAAGTTGCTGTCAAGAGCTTATCCTGTGACTGGGGAGGGGATGCTTCATGTTTCCCCCAGCATCTTAACCTGAAAGGCCCCCAGGATGGATGTCATGGCAATGGGGCCTTTTTGGTGCTAAAGAAACAACTCAATTACATCCACACGAGGAATGTTTCAGGTGCAGCAGGCTGTGAAAATAACCAGTTACCTCAGCCAGCTGTTAGCACTATCCACAGCCTGCCTGAGACAGTACAGAGATTAGAAAGAACAACTGTTTCTACCATTTTTTACAGCAAGGAATTTCCAGGAAGCATCAATGGCACTATCCCATAAAAAGATCTGGTAGAGAACAGGATCAGAGGATGTTCAGCTGGCACTGCAGCTAGACAAAGAGTGGATCACCTTCAGAGGACATGAAGGAATCGTGTAAAAACATTCACTGGGCAAACCATCCAGACAAAGAAATGTTTCCTCACAGAGATTTAGGATAGCAGAGCAAACCAGTTCCACAGTTATCTTGGACAATGAACCTGTGTCACAACTGAAAATAAGGTAAATTTGTGTTTTAAAATCCAGGAAGCTGGCATGGCTAATGAGACTCCACAGAAGTGAAGTACAGCTTGAATTAACAAGGAAAATTTGCTAATTAAACTCTCACAATAATTGGCACGTTCTCATATTTCAGTCTTTCCAGGGACTGTTACATGGTAAAAATTACCTGGACTATTTACTCTTAGCTTTGCTTTCTTAAAGACAAAAGCTGTCATTTTGGTGAGGAAAAAAACACCACTAGCCAAAAGTTGCAAATTTGCATATCTAAGGTAGGACCCTGAATCCTCTCCTGGGCAGCTAAGAAGTGATCTCATTTCAAGAAGCATTTTTACAGATTTTACATCTGCCTACCAGTCCAGTGGGTAAACTGTTAGGAGATGATGTCTTCTCAGACAGTCTGATTTTGCTTCTTAAATTTGGATTTATGAACCTAATTTCAGTTAGGCTATTGAAAAATCAATGGTGTTCAGGCAGCAATTTGCCTACCAAATACTACTTACAGAGCTGTACTAATTTTCTCACTAAGGCTGATGAACCAGTATTTACAAAAATGAAAAGAACATACTAATCTCCTTTCAAAGACCATGAAAAAAGGCTGCTTAACAAGTGGAGAGAAAAGAAAAAAAAATGTAGGGCAAGAAACATAATTTTGAGTTTCTGTGAAGATATCACACGCAATATATAAGCAAGACCAAAAATAATCTCACAATAGAACCTGGCATTAAAAAAGATTAAAGGAGAAAAGAACCATGCAACCCAATCAAGTTGGTAAAGCCTAATTAGCAGAGACCCACCCAGAGATCAACAAAATGTATTCTTTTCATTTTGTAGTACAAAGAAGCTGAATATATTACTTGTATTAAAAAGCCTCTAAAATGAATTTAATTAACTATGAAAGGCTTGATTTTGCCTTTGGGTATAAGTTAAAACAGCGGCTGATTTTACAAGATGCACTGTGATGCCTGATTTTTGTGTAGCAAAAGAAGAATTAAAACCTTTAGGTATCATTGCCTCTCTGGGCTTGGATAATTTTGTGGTCCAGAATTTAATTACATTTGGCCACAGTCACAAAGGCTGGGTCAGAATGTGAATTCAAATTCGCACGGGGGACACAGCCCTTTGCACACTTTGAATCTACAACTTAGGAACACTGCCTAGATTTCAAGGAGCACACGAGCACTGCTCATTTTCAGGGAAACCATGGACAAGTCACATGGCTCAGAAACCTGTGAGGAATGTGTTGAAGATACATGAAATTATGAAAATTTGGCCACAAGACAGTGCATATATTTATTATACAGTGCTCACATGCCAATTATTTAACTGAGTAATTCTTCAACTATGTTAATACTTCCCCACAATTATATAAACACAGAAGAAAAATGGAAATAAAGGATTTTAAATGAATGAAATCAGGAAATGCAAAGGATGTGCTACTGACTGTGGAACTATCTCTTCTCTTTACCTCTTGCTTGGCTACCAGAGAGCTCTGGCACACAGTTCTCTCGTTCCTCTCTTCAGGAACTCCTACAGGCAGTGGAGCCTACAAGCTGTTTCCATACAACCTTTAGGCTCTCAGCATGGCTTGGGAGTACCCAGCCAGCAGCTGGATCTCTCTCCTTGGAGACTTTCAACACTTGACTGGGAACAAGTCAAAGAAACAGTGATTTCTGGCAGTATTTTGGAATGCCACCATGCTAGGACAGCAGGTTGTCCTGAAAATCTGGGCATCCTGACTGGCCATGTCAAGTGTTCCCCTTCATGGCATGACCTCCTATCACTGTTGGGGAGATTTGAAGGCTAAATACTGTGAACAAACAGAAAATTTGGCTTTGAAGACAATGCCAGAGGCATGCAAAACAGAGCAGTGTGGATGTATCCATTAGTTCTAGCACAGAAATGGTAATTACAGACAATCACCATGGCAAATCACATTGAGAATATTCTTCTTTTTTATAACAGTGGAGTGGAAAAAATAATGGAAAACGTGACAGGACATATTTTTTTTATTGCTGTTTTAAAAACTGTCCGTGTCTTCTTTAACCTTTGATCAAGCATCAACTACAAATAACTTTGCCAGTCACTGCACAATGGCTTTTCCTAAATATATAATGAAAACTAGAGTTATCTTCCTTGGGTCTAATAAGAAAAGTTTCCTCTCTGTGGAAGTTCCTTTCCTGGTCTGTATCAGGAAAGGAGAAAGGATGCTCTTTTGGATAATGACTACTGAGAATACGTGGGCTTTTTAACAGCTTTGCCATAGCTGTTCTATTTCAGACCACGAACAGATCGCTCAGATCTGCCTCCACAAGACTGATTCCCAGAGCCTTCTGCAGTTACTGTTTTGCTACTCTGCAGGTTAAGTCTCCCCATCAGCAAAACCAGACATAACCTCTCACATTTCTTTTGTCAGCATAATAACTGCCACTGGTTTAGGAAGCCCATCCTGAGACTTTCAGCCTGCTTGGAGCTACATCCAGGACTTCTGAAAGGGGTTTTCAGACACCTGTGAATATCAGAGCTGACCTGCACAGAAGAGTCACAGTTGCACCATTCATAAGCAAGGAAGTTTCTTGAGAGCTTTCAACTAAGAGGTGAGACCTGAACCAAGGCACGAGCTAACAGGATGCACCCGCAGGGCACACACATTAATATGTGTGCATGTCAAAATTTGTACTAGTATAGCAATTTGCTGGTGATTTCATTATCAACACATTTTTTAACCAACAAACTCAGATGCTGCATACTCAAACAGGCATTCTCCACTGCAGCAAGAGTGGAAAACAAGGAAAAAGGATTATCACTGCAATGTTCATGTTTACAGCAGCAGCTTGAGAGCCTCTCTCACCTTGACATGGTGTATCAGGTGCTCCACTTCATTTACTTTGTATGTCTCTATTCCCAACTCCTTGGCGAGCCGCAGGAGGCGATTCTGTGTTGGCCCCACGTAAGCCCCTCCAAGGTCCACGTATTTAACTTGCTTATTCTGGTTTATCACACACAACGCACACAGAAGGGAAGAAAAAAAGAAACAACACCAAAAGAGGTAAGCCCTTTGTAAATAGCACACAAGTTAGAAGAGAAATCCAGAGGAATGAAATGAAATTAAATACTCCCAGAGCATTTTGGCTAAGATTCTTCTCCCCACAGAAAACAAATTCTTTGGTAGGGTTCTGGTGTGGTGATTACTGAGTTCATAACCAGCGTGTTGTTTATAATTTGGAGTTCATAACCAGAATAGGCGACCCACTGTTACATTACAGCCTTAAAAAGAGGAAAGAGCCTGGCAGGCAGAGAGAGGAGAGTCAGAGACATCTGTGCAGCTCTTGCTCAGTCAGGCATCTCACCAATGACCAGTTCAGAACACACTATCCTAGGAAGCAGCACAGGCAAGATTTTCTAATGGGCAGAGTGAGAAGGGGTGTCCATGTCAAGAGAGAGCAGAAGAAAGGAGCAAAGGGAGACAGGGTGGTTCCAGTTCCCAACCAGCCCTGACCTCTAGTTCCTCTCCACTACATCACTCTGTATAGGCCCTGTCACAGCTCAGCTCCGGACTCTTCACAGCATGGGTGGCCTCATCGGTGTTTCTTCCATAGAGATTTCTACAGTGTCTTACCCTGGGAAATGGTTTTGAAATTTAGCTCATCACGTTCTCCTTCCCAGATGGGTGAGTCTAGAACCCCAAGATCACAGAATTCTTTCTCCACGATCATGCCAGCCTTTCCCTACTCTTATTGGTACAATATCAGGAAATTTCCCAGAAATTTTCCCCCTTATGTCATATATTGTAAATATATGTACTATATAAATGGCTCTGGGGATAATTACCCTTACGGTGAAAGTTCTTCCACCAACTCTGTCATTGGCTTCCAGCAACACCACATTCAAGCCTGACTCAGTCAGTAGCTTGGCTGCTGAGAGACCTGAAAGATAAAAAGAAAAGCAATTAAAAATACTTCTGAATATGCAGTGCACAGCTTTTGTGACTTGTTAAGTAAATACTCTCATAGCTGTCCATCCAAATCCTGAATTATTCATTCAAACACTATGCCAGAGTGGTGAGATGGTGGAATTAAAACCCTCAAAACCCAATAATCATTAGGTGGAACTGAAGCCACCTAATTAAACAGTTTGATGTCCAATTTTACATGCACTGAGCAAGTTTTGCAC
This sequence comes from Acrocephalus scirpaceus scirpaceus, assembly GCA_910950805.1. Classification (NCBI taxonomy): domain Eukaryota; kingdom Metazoa; phylum Chordata; class Aves; order Passeriformes; family Sylviidae; genus Acrocephalus; species Acrocephalus scirpaceus. The sequence goes on along the minus strand of OU383774.1, from coordinate 110,220,610 downwards.
CACATGCTCAGGAATTCTGATGCATCAGCCAGCAGCTGGTATGATGGTCACCCAGCCAGGCTGAGAACTTACAAACCTTACTGTTTGTAAACAGAAAGCTGTCCTCCCCAACATTTAATTCTGTATAACCCCAAAAACAACAAAAAAAGAAGGAAGTATTATTAGGACTGTCCTAAATTTGTGAAGTTTTTCTGGCACTTGTTCTATGTCTCTATTCCAGATCTGAATATTTTGAAGTACAGTAGCAAAGTTCCCACACAGTCAGGTCACAGCTTTCACCTCCAGAAGAACACGTGGTCTGACTAAGAAGAGACAGAATGTGCAGCTGTGTGTGGCAGCAAAAATTAAAAGTATGGGTAAGTCTACCCCAAAAAATTGTTTTGTTCCTTATCCATTTTTTAATACATTTTATTTTCATCTTGCAACTCTTGAAGCTGAGACACCCAAGTGAAGGAACAGTAAAAACAGAGGAGGCAATATCTCTTTTTAGTTGTGATGTCATAAATCCTCACAATTGCAGTGAAAAGTATCAGTGCCAAGCCCTGCAGCAAGTGTGCCAAGCTGCTGTGGGAATGAAGGGAACTAGAAAGGTGCACATGGAGGGAATCCAGCCCACAGCCTCTCAACTTCCTAAGATCATCTCTGCCTTTTCCTTCAGCACACAAACTGAGATTTAAATAAACCGAGGTGCTTACTTTGGCCACGTGAATTTCTAGTAGGACAAGAGTTATATTCTAGCAGGTTGTATCATCCTTCTGAACCAACAGGATGTGTTGAATAAAGTTCAGGAAGAGGCCAGGCTGGAAGCCACCCTCATACATCATAATTTATCTATCCTTTCTGGCTCCCTGCCTTGTTACCATGAGAATGCAATCAGCTCCCTCTGTGTGTCCTAGTACATGCAGTTTTTGAGTTGTCATCCAAGCAGATTGTTCCAAGCAGAAAGCAGCCGTGGAAGAAATGGCAAAAAAAAAAAAAAAGCACTGACAGCAAAAACAGATGGCCCAGGCTAACATGGCAGGACTGAATGAAATGAGAATGAAGAAAATATAGCAGTCCTAGGGAGAGGCTACAGAACATTCTGGTCACCAACTCGTGGACTGGGTGTAGGAGAACCCAGTCCTTTCCCAGCCCTTTAATGAAACTGCTGCAACGTGCTGCAGTTAAGCTATTTCTTTCCCCATCTGAAAAAAAAAATAAAAAAGAAAGGAAAAAAGTTACAATAGTGTAGACCTATCAATCTAAAGAATTTGACATCTTCTGAAGAAAGGCTGCAGATATTTCCATTAAAAAATCATGCCCTCCTGCCTTTTTTTCCCCCTAGTTTCATGGGCTGATTTATCTTGGGTTTTCACACAAGTGTTGGTGAGAAAACCAGTAATGAAACAGATAAAGGTCTTTCTGTACTTCCTACTGAGGAAATTATATTGCAAAAACATCTTGCTGGATCATTGGCCTTGACTACACTCAAAAATATTTGGAGATACCAAGGAAGAACATAACACAGAAACAGCCATGGTATGTAAACATGGACAACCCCTTCAAACAACTTGCAAAGAGAGATTGGCTCCTGGAGGAAAAATAAGCAACCAAACTCCTAAATAAATCTGGCTTATCTGTTAAAGAAAAAAGAAGCTACTGCTCAAAAAAGACAAATATTTCATCAGTTGGGAGAGGATCAATAGTAGTTATTAATAATTTACAGAACGAATGCATAAACTGAAGGCAGTTGTCACTGAAGGTCTCTGCTGGCTTTTCATGCTAACAGGTATTGAGTAATCAATTAATAGCATTCAGTTACCAATGCTGATTAAGGGATATGAGATTTGACTTTCTTTATTAAAATCTAATGAATAAACATTTCAGTGCAGCTGGGAACAAAGGCAGTTTATTTCCAGGAGCTGAACCAACAGAGAAGTTTGTGAAATGATAACTCTCTAGATTCCACTGAAATGCAGCTGATTCACAGCCCAGGCACCACCTCCTTGTTTCCTCCTGCACCTTTCACCCACCTGATTGCACCTATCATTTATTCCCCACTGTTTGTTTTGGGGCATGTGCCACCTTTTCCCCACCCCCTGCCACATTCACACCTGGACCTGTGTAAAGATGGACAAGAGTTTGCTCTTTCCTGAAGCAAAAACAGAAAAACCAAAACAGTGCTGAGGGAAGGATTGGGCTCGTTGATATCTCACTGCCCCATCCATGCCCATCTCTGTAGGGGGAGGGATGCATCCTTGGGGCTTGGAAGATGCAGTCTGCAGGGTTCCCAAACTGAGCATCACCTGAGCAGTTCAGGGGCTGGTGCTCCCCCCTTTCCTGTGACCCACATCACAGTTCTGGTCCCAAGTTGGCTGCAGAAATCATCACAGACATCTAACAGGAAAAAGATGGAAGAAGCAAAGGCAGAGGCTCAGGAGGGTCAGAGGGCACAGCAAAGGACCAGAGTAGGTCTCAGCATACACAGAACAGGATAACTCAAGGCTGCTGGTGACAGATACCACATTACAGGGCAAGTGCCAGGTGGGAGTGTTTCTGGTTTTGGTATCTCACACATTGGGAATCACAGTACTGCCACATCACTCCACACCTGCTCCTGGAGCTGCACCTAAGGCCCCAAATGGGCTCTTGGACTGTCACTATAATAACAGTGAGGGGACTGGATGTTGTGGAGGGAGGGCTCTGAGCCAAAGTGTTACAAGGGCAGGTAAGGCACCAGAACAGCAACAAAAGCATTTTAAAATGGAAATGAACACTAGAATGTGAATATTGGGGCATGAGGTTAAGGTTTTCTTTTCACAAAGTAACAACTTCAGCAGAAAACCCCACAAACCACAACTTATTTTCTGGGCAAGAGTCAGAATGGTCTCTCTGTGCCCCAATTGCTGCAAACAGAGCACACACAATACCTGAAGCAAAGCCTGGAAAAGTCAGTCACACATGATATAAGGTCTCCTACTGAGTAGTTTAACCTGCCACTCAAACACATCACTAACAAAAGGCAGATCTTTGATATAGCCCGCATTCCTCACAAGGCAAAGAGCCACATTCAAATGCAAAAGCCATCCAAAACTGTGACTGATGCTATTGTTGCTCCTATTTAGTGCACAGCATTTTGTCACCCAGAGGCAGCTTTCCCTCCTCCCCAGGGGCATTTCAGAAGAATCAGATCTGAATTGCAATATAAGATCTCAGCCACTTTTGCCACCACTTCACAGAAGACAGAAATTGGGTCCAGTTTCCAGTGCAGCTCAGCCTTCTCCAAGGGGTCAGAGAAAGCCATTTATAAATATAGAGAGTGATACAGCAGAAATCAAACAGTTAAGCAGCCTCACCTGCAGTTCTGCTCCAAGAACCATCAGGCAGGTAATTAATGCAAACAACAAAGAAGCAGAGATGATTATTTGAAGCCCCAGACTGAAAATACCACGGTGTTCAGAGGATGCTTAACCTGGCAAGCCTCCATCTGTTACCACGGCAACCCGGTACCCAACGCAGCCACCCAGAGATCCTGGTGGGAGATTGCCTCCCCCAGAATCTTACAGCACAAGTTCAAGTCACGAAAATCATTTCTTTCCCCATCGTGCAGCACTCTGCATTCACACAAATTGGACTCAAATGTAATCATCACAGTAATTATTTCATCTTCAGCTCCAACTTATTTTTTTCTTGTTTGATGTCTCTGTACCTACTAAACATCTTAAATGGAACCATTTCACTAAACAGCTTCATTACAAACTCACTTCCTAACATCAACAGTTTTCTGATCCTGAGAAAATTACTAACTCAGATTTTTAATTTTTTTTAATAAAAAATCTTAAATATTTATGCTAGGGCAAAATCCAAACTGCCATTTCATAGAATCATTAAATGATTAAGTTTGGAAATATCTCCAAGATCGTAGAGTCCAACCTTTATTATATATGTTTATTTTTTAATATACACATATATGTATATTTGGATTACATATACTCATATAACATAAATATTATAACATATTTATTATTTTTATATTTGAATTGAAAAATGTGAGAAGAGTCTCATTTTTCATATCACCCTCATGTGCCCTACAATGTAGCTCTATGATCAAATATATTTGACTATCCAAAGATTATTTTAAGTATATTTTCTTAAAAAACCTCTGATTTAAATTTAATAACACCATTCTATTCTGCCTGGAATCAGCACTTTTGCTGAAACATCCTTTAATCTTAGCATTTCAACAAAAAAAAAACACCAGAAAGGACATGACTGGAAGTTGCTTCTCTGAAAACTGTAAATTTCTGAAGGCGTTCCTGTTGTACTTTCTCTGTATTACTCACTACTTTAACATGTTCCTCCATATTTATTATCTCCTTTCTAGGAAAAAAATTGTTTCTCTCATTTATATAATTATAAAAATCATCTACAAATTCTAAATTTTAATTCATGGAGGAAGCAAAAAAGTTCTGAGCCACAGGCATTCAGTTAATAGCTTCTAAAATGGCTGTCACAAAAAAAATTGTGTGCCTAATAACCATAAAAATTCCTCCCTTTGACTAAAATTATACACTGAGAAGGAAGAAATGCTGCCCTTGTACTTGTGCTGTATTAGCTTGAAGATCCAGAACTTCCTTCAGTTCATGGAATTTGCCAACACTTTCCTCCCTGTATTTATTTTGACACAAAAGATATGTTTGCAAAGGACTTTTTTTCCTGGTTGTCAACCTGTTCAGCCACATCCAAATCACCGAGTCTGCAGAGATGTCAGGTAGCAGATGCTGCTTTACACAGAGCCCGAGGGCAGAGAAGCCTTGGTGCAGTCCAGAGCAGTAAACAAACATTGCAGCAGGCTCAGCATGAGGATGTGCCCAAAAATGCACCTTGGAAGTGGGATATAACACTCAGCCTGCAGACCAAGCACAGGCCTCTGCCCTGGAGTTCATGGAGAGATTGTGGGATGCAAAAATGTTTCTCAACACTGACAGCAAAAAAAAGGAAACATATCTTAATTGATTGTATACACACAAGTAAGACTTCAGGGTCTAAGGCAGATGAACTCAAGTGTTTTTAATAGAATTATTCAATTATTCAACATGGATGTCATGGGTATTTAACACATTGAAGCTGTTATTTTAGCAATCTTTGTAGTCTTCTTCTTGATCTTGAATATAAGTCTCATTTTGACCAGAGAGGCCATGAATTTAACTTCTTTTCTTAATTTAAGTAATGAATCTCAAGAGAAAAAAAACCCCAAAAACCAAAAAAACCCTAATCCCAAATAAATTTAAAAGTCCCCACCTGAAGTATCTAAGTAACTGAAGTATCTAAAATGTTAAGAAAAAAAACAGGAAATCTGTCAAAACCTACAAAAAGTTATAGAAGCTGGTATTGCTGTGGGATGACATGGGAAATACAACTTTCCTCACTATTAGATGTCTTTGTACAGTATCTCTGCCCTACTACCTTTGATGCTCAGGAATACTTGCAAAATACTTGCAAAATACGCAGAGCAAATAAATGAATTTGGCCAAAACTGCTGCCCTGTACCCAAAGAAACAAAATCCATCTGTTAATGCTGCAGAAGGACATTTGGGGAGATCACCACCATTAGTGGTCAACAGAGTTGCAGTGAATGAGGTCAGTAAGAAGAGACTCAGAGGAATATGCCCCAAGCAGGTGAGGTAAATTGTGGAGGAAAGAGAAAAAAAAAAACACTCCCTTGATCAGGAATTAAGTTTCTAGCAAATAAAAATTAGATCAGTTAGCAAAAGAATTTGGTTTGCTGTTGCTTAGACCTAATTACTCAAAATTTCAAATGAAACCCCTCCTTGTTTATACTCAGGGCTCTCTGACCTCCTTCTAAGAAATGTCCCCACAGCATCCTGTAATTCAGTGCCATCAGCACTAGTTACAGCTTCCATGTCACCGTGACCCTGGAGGGATGGAGGGCAGGACCTGGGAAAAAACCTTACCCACAGCCAAGCAGACATTTTGCACCAGTGGGATTTCTCCTTCCTGCTTCTTTATTGCATTGCTGTGCTAGGAACTGCAATTTAATAGCACTGGTCTTGTCTGTGCTCTAATGAACACAATCTGATTACTGCTGTGCCACTGAGAGATTGAACCTGGCGCTGCTCACCTTTACCTCTGTCACTCATCATTAGCCAGCTAAAATTGTTTTAATTGAAATAATGGCTTGAGACAATAAGGCCTGCAAGGCATTACAGATAAGGATTGTAAATAAAACAAAAAAAACAAGACAACAAAAAAGCAACACCAGCGTTGGCCCAGGGTCCGGGTGAGTTAAGGTGGTACAGGGTTGTTTTGTAATGTTCCTCACATTATGGAAAGGTCAAGGAATTTTGTTCTTGTGAAGAATATTGTGCCTTCAGTGTGAAGGTAACCTTTTAACTTCTCTAATTTGGGCCATCTTAACAATGGTAATTTAGATACCTGACTCAATCTCACCAAAGAAAATTCAAAAATTACAGTTCAGAACCTAAAACCATGGTAGGGCTGGGCCAGTGTAAATTGTCACTCTCAGTCACACCTTACCTTCATGTCTAAACAGTACAGTGAAAACTGGCAGAGCAACACTTTTTCTTGACCCAAGTATTTTGGCCGAGGGGGGAGATACTTTGTTTTCCTAAACTGTACCACCATGCTGCAATTAATGCCATTAAAATTAATGTCACTTGCCTAGAACATTACGGAGCTTAGGAAAACAACAAAATTACGGTTTCAGAAACCCCACGGAGCGAAAAGAGACATTATCAACCTATCTGCTTAAAATGTACATTTACTTAAAATATTTGTACAAAGGACCTAACATTTCTGCCTAAGATGCAGCACTCTATGAGCAAATATAATTTATTTCTGTTGGCATTTCATTGTCTAGCCAAGGCAATGAGTTTTTCTGTCTGAGCTCTAATTCTGTAATTTTGTCACCGAGGTCAGTGTGAGCATCTCCATGAGTTAATGGGACTTCATGGGAGCATAAACTCTAGTCTCAGCTTTCTGTGATCTCTGCAAGAGCTCCTGGATGATCCATGCCTGGTGCAGGGAGCAGCATTTATTAAGTTCTCAAAACCAGAATTACAAACATTCAGCCTACACTTGTCCCAGGCATTGCAGCTGGTTAAGTGATGCAGGGACTGGGCAGATATGAGTGAGATGACCAAAGTTGTGGGGTGTTTAGCTCAAGCCCTGCCAAGCATGGGATGGAGACACTTTGTGGCCTTTGGGTGGAAACCCAACACCTTTGGTACAGTGGTACCCAGGCTTCAGCACTGAAGGCACAGCTGTTCTGCCCAAGGCTTCCTTTTCCACTTCACTTCTGCATCAAAAGAACCCCTTGAAACTTCATATTGACAAAACTGGGCACTACAGATTTCTAAAGCTTGAGTATTTCTAGTATCAGTCATTAACTGTGTTCTCTTCATTTAATGGTCTTGTCCTGAACAAGTGTCATGAAGTGGTCCATGCCCACCTCAGACTTTAAAAGCATGTCAGAAGTCTTCTTCTAGGCTTCAGTCAGGTAAAAAAACAATCCCAAACACATTCTGCATGTCCTTGGTTATGGCTCCAGGATACACTGAAAAGTCAATATTAATAACAATATTAAGAATGTAATTATCATTTATACTCTGATGTTATCACACAGCCTCAGTCCCAGGGCCTCCTTTAGCTTAGGTCATCCCTTCCTGCTAGTTTACAATCTGGGCAGCCTCAAAACACAATGGACACAATAGAGGGAAGGAAAAAAGGGAGAGAGAAATGAAAGTGCAACAACGAACAGATCATAGCACTGGATCAAATAAAGCTGAGCACAGGGAACTGGCTGAGGGTCTATACAGGCAGTTTCCTAAAAGCTTTTAGGCATTACAGTTATGCAGAGATCTACAAGCAAATAAAATGCCAGCCAGATTTACTCTGAAGAATACTTTTGCCTTCCAAACACAGCAATGTGGGGAAAAAAAAGGCTAAGTTGCATCTGGAAAATTTTGCAAAATTATGCAACAGTTGCCTCAGAAGAGAAACGCTTATCTGTTTTGCCAAGTCTTGCTTGTTCTCAAGTGAAGAATTCATTTTTATTTAGTCCTCTGAGAAAAGTAAATGCTCAAAAAACACAATCAACTGGAAGAAGTGAACTTCCAGTGAGAAACAGACTATCATTCTCATATCTTGACATTAAAGATTAATGTGTAACTTCCCAGATTTCTCAATATCTAATGATTCACAGGTGTTCACCTAGGCCAGGCTGGGCAACAGCAAAGCCCAGCAGACTCATCATGTCCTCATCCCATGGCTATCCATATTGCTTCACGTTTCAGTTGATCTTCAGCTAGCAATTTTCACACCAATAGCACATAATTATTACAGATTTATATTAAGCATCTCTCAATATCACTTCCAAACAGCCAGAAATTCCTATCATCACAACCCACATGTACAAGTAGGTGTGTACACACACAGGCTAAATTGTAAAGCCTATTTGCGAACATTTTATTTGTTTGAACAACTGAAAAATTAAGATGAACCCTGCTGAAAGCCCAAACCATACCCCAGCTGAGATATCAAAGGCTGAGAGTGTACATGTCATCCAGAGAAGCCCAAAAGGGAACCACTAAATAAGATGGACTTCCTTCCTTCCTTCCATCCATCCATCCATCCATCTCTAAGTGCAGGCAGGAGGAAGTTTGAGCCAAACAGTTCATAAAAACATCACTTCTCTGAAAGAAAAAAATACTACCACTAAAATAGCACCATTCTGATAGAATGTGTAGGGCCAAAAATGGTGAAGGAAGCATAGAAGGAAAGATAACTATCTGAAGTGGAAAATAAAACCATTTGCACCCTTTTCTATCCTCATTTGTGCTCATTATTTAGCATAACTCACTCATTCAGCCTCTGGCCAAGCTACTTCATTAAAAATTAACTCATATTAGAACAAAAGAGGTGTCCTACTCCAACATTTAATACATTCAAACACAGATTTATCACTCTAGCAAAAATGAGCCCAGTTTATACTCAAGCTCTCCTAGTAATCCAGGTAATCATGGTGCACAGTATGAACCTGCTGTTTGATCAGCTGCTGCTGTGTGCAGCCAACTGAACAGACTCAATTCAATGTTTTCTGTATGAATTATACCATCAAGATAAAGACCAGCTGCCTGGGAGGCAGGAGGCTACAGGGGCATCTTTCCTCCCCACCCTCCTCACTTCCAGCTGTGTGGAAACTGAAAAGTGTGGAGAAGTTGAATAGCACAAAGTAATATCTGTAAGGTGAGCAGGTTTAAAATGAATCAAAGCTTCAAGGGACTTTGTAACCACCTGAAAAATGAAGAGCCAACAGAAGCCAGGTCACCACCATAACTTAATCTTTGCAAGATGCCCAAGCATCCAATAAGCCACAGCCAGACTCTTCAGGGGTAAAAATTAGTGCATCCATGATTTATTTTGCCAGATGTGCCAGCTACTGCAAGTAACCCACAAGGTTTCACACTTTCTAAACTAGACCACCCATTCTTCCAGGGATGGTTTTCACTTTGCATTCCCCCATCCTATCCCTTGCTCTCCTTTCCCCTGCCCTCCTCTCCTCTACAGAATCTCACACAGACCCCCAAAAAATCCCAATGCCCATCACTTCCTTGGGCAGTTCCCAGCTCTCCATCCACTGCTGCTGCTCCTCCTGATGCTGTTAAGAGCCCACAACACTCACACAGTTGAGTCCTGTGGGGCTGTGGGTGGCACAGGAGCAGAAGCCTGCTCTTCCCATAAATAACATTATCACTGTTTCTTGACTAAATCAATCCAACTCCTCTCTGGCTTCACAGGCACCTTTCAGTATCTCTTTTATTACTCACTTATCCAGAACTCAGGGTCTCCCCAAATGAGACCCTGATGATCACTCTTATTTCTTTTCCCTTCTTTAGCCCCAAACTAAATAAAGGTTTGTGGAGAAAATAAAGTTTTCCAAGTAATTTTAAACTGATTTTTCTTTTAAGCAAGCTGTTTGAACAGAAAACTGACAGGACAGACAAAGTTGTGCAAAACACAAGAGCTTGGGTGGATTATTTAGAAGAATGCTAGTCATTCATGGTTTAAATACCAATGGCCTGTAGTGCAGCCTCACTGACCACTGAAAACAGAAAAAAAATGTTAAACAAGACCAATTCAGCATTACAAAATTATAAAACTTAGACACAAATCAGCCCACAAGAAAAAAAACCCTGGTGGATGAGATGAATGATCACATTTTGACCATCCTTCAAGCCAGCAATAATAATAATATCTGACATAAGTTTACAAGGAAAATAGGTTATCAGCCCAGAAGGAAAATCATATTAAGTTCCAAAATGGCTATATAAAAATTAAATGATTGAAACTTTAATGAGATGAATGTAATTTCCTCAAGAAACCAAAGCCTGGCTGAAGCCCTGGAGTCCTGATCACAAAAAGACAAGGACCCATTGCAGCAGGTCCAGAGGAGGCCCACAAAGGGATAGAATACCTTTCCTATGAGGAAAGGCTGAGAGAACTTGGGTTGTTCAGCCTGGAGAAGAGAGGGCTCTGGGAAGATCATATAACAGCTTCCAGTGCCTAAAGAGGCTTATCAGAAAGATGAAGATGAAACTCTTAGTAGGGCCTAAGAATTGGATGCCTTGTCACAGTAAGACAAGGGATGGTGGTTTTAGACTAAAAGAGGGTAGATGTAAAGAAAGTAATTTCTTACAACGAGGACAGTGAACCACTGGAGCAGGTAGGACAAGAGAGGTGGTGGAAATATTCAAGGCCAGGTTGGACAGGGCTCTGAGCAACCTGATGCAGTTGAAGATGTCCCTGCTCATTGCAGGGCAGTTGGAGTAGATGACCTTTAGAGATGCCTTCCAGCCCAAACTGTTCTATTATAATTTCTCAGGAATGATGACTGATTTTAGAATCATCCCTGAGTGCTTTGTAAGTACATCAAGACACATTCTCAGGAAAGGAAATCCAAAGGAACATCTCCAATAATCTAGGGCCCTGCCCAGTAAACTTTTTGTAACCATGACAAACTTCACTGCTGTATCAGTGCACTCTGTGAAATAACTGCTACATTACAGAGACAGAACACAAAGGCAAACAACTCCTGTTTTGGGAAAGGGCAGAGAGACAACATGGATTTTTATCATTAAATAACATAACTATTTAATTACAGTTGTCAGTTGTGCTATGGAGAAGGAATCTGTGGCAGTGGGAAGTGTGCCAAAATCCCCCAGATTGTTTACATACAGAATAATAACTTCTGAAGGAGAAAAGCCTTCTGAATAGATTAAATTAAGCGTAAGGCCTAATTCACTGTCATTAGCTGCTGTGTAAGATATGTAAATATAGAGCAAACTCTCTGCTGGTTTATAATAATACAAGCAGCACTGGAAGTTTACCTCTGGGACTATCAGGGCTGTGTAAGCCCACACTGCTCAGGCTGCCTACTTAGGCAGTGCAAACATGAATACACAGCTTTTTGGCACATCTCTCCAGCTTTGGATAGGACTACATACACACACCAGCTGATAAGAGTACCTCCAATAGTCAACAGTATTGCTGTCAACACATTCTTGGGATTATCTTAGACAGCCTGAACACTCCAGGATGGAGCCAGAGCAGTGGGCTGCTCATCACAGCCACTGGGACCATGGGCACCAGTGTCCAACACAGACCTGTGTCACTGCTGTGGCTGACACCGTGTTACCTCCTGGGGATTGACACTGACCACTCATTACAGCAGGGGAAGAACAATGAGATGCATTTCTCTAAAATAACTCCTGAACTTGATGGTGCCAAGGAGTGAAATGAGCAAATCATGATTCGTAAGTACGCAGAATGTGATCTTTTGGCAACCTCTTGATGCTACAAGAACATGAAAGAAAGAGAAGTAGGCAAGGAGAAAACAGAGGATGGACATAGAGGATGCAGGGGCACATCTGTGGTCAAGATGACCAAGTAAATAATTTTTAACTGTGTTTTCATGGAAGGAAGAAGAGCACAAAATTGAAATACTTATTCTTTCCATGTCACTACCTTTGATCAGGGAAACTAAGTTTCCCAAGACAAACTGGGCGATGTCTGTGTAAAAAATTAGTGCAGGACATCACACACTTGATCTGAACCAACTCCCTAGTGCAGACAAACACCAACCCCCACTTCCAGTGTGATTAGCTTCTAGTCCAGTGCTAGACTAAACTCTGACAAATCTCACCAACTAAAGGCAGCCCTGCAGGTGGCTGTCCAAGCAAACAATGCAAAGAACTTGCTTACAAAGAGCTTTCAGTCTCTCCTGTTTCAAATCTTGTTTGTCCAAAAAAACCAAAAAATAAGCAATTCAGCAGTACAGATGAGAAAATCCAGTGGACTTTCCAGTTCGTAACTTTAACACCAACTGCTGCACATAAACTTTGGTTCCCTACCAGTTATTCCCCATAATAGCTTAACATATTTCCCATAAGAGACATAACAGCATTTCTTCCCCAAAGTTTTGCCATCCTAACTTACCTTTTTTCACCTTCCATAGTAGCTTTCACATTTTGCTGAACAGACTGAACAAACTTTCCCTAACAACACCCTTTCATAATGGTTAAATAAGCTCATGGAAAACCTTTCCTTAATGATGCATCACCCTGAGCCTTCTGAGATGAGATGGCTCCTGCAGATAGACTGGAAAGCTTCTTATCAAATCAACTCTCAGACCAATTAGGAGGTCTCAGACAATGAATTACAAGAGCTGTCCCTGCTGCCTAGGCTACCAAACTATTTCACAACATTATGCAGCTGCTTTCTGTTCTGTTTACTGTGCATTGCCAAGTTTTTTTATGTGAAATGTCTAGAAGTCAAATGCAGGCTCCATCTAACTGGCTCATACTGTGTTAGCCATGAGAGTGGTTGAGTACAAAAGGAATAACCTCCTGCTGTCAGAAACAGAGAAATTGGTGACTGAAAATGTGAACCAAGAGCTTCATCATGACAACTGCCAGGAAAATGTCTTGAGTTCCTTTTGGCAGAGAGGGTGACATTCAGAGAGGGTGACATTCCCTGGCGAGGGTCACAGCACTCCCACTGACCGATCCGTTCTGGTTCATCATGAGCAGCTGCTATTTTATCCACGCCCACATTTGGTTTTGTGGGTTTTTTTCCTTCTCCAAATGGACATCTAGCATAGGACATCCAGACCAGCAATGTTCTCCAAAAACATCCTCTTGTTTGGTAAACCATCTTTTCAGAGGAGGAGTTTTGAGACATTGTAATTCACTACCAGAGGGCAAAAAGAAACAATATCTACTGAATATTATGTTTTTCATCTGAACTTTTCTTACTTGTCTCAGATTTCTTTTAAACAAACGATTTTGCCCTCTGCATCAGTCCATTTTAAAACAGATAGAATACCATCATATTTTAATATGATATATATATAGCCCTCAAAGCACCTGGTCTGTTTTGGGATATTTTGGTTTCGTTTTAACTTTTAAAGTAACTTGACAGTGGTTCACAGATGCAGTGACAGCTACTGTAATTATACAGCACATTGAATTGTCACACAAATTAAAAATGAGGCTTAAGAAGAGTAGAGAGCACAGTGGCATCTCAATTATGCAAGAATACATATGGAAACCCAACATAACAAAGAAATTACTTTATCTTACAGCATGTTTTGGTTCTAAACTTACAGGAACATGACAGGTTGCTTGTGAACAGCAAAACACCAAGCATACTTCAAATAACACTATAATTAAGGAAAGACTTCACCTTTAAGGAAAAAAAAATCAACTAACCTCAGTTTGATTGTAAAATCTGCACTAGAGATTTAAGAGAAGCATTTTCTTAAGTAGGAGTGACATAAGATTAGGACAAAATCTGGTAATTTACTTGAAAACAAAACAAGGAAAGCAGTTCCCACGGCAAAAGCAGGGACAGGAAGGCACTTTTGTAAACAAAAAAAGTCAAACCAAAATCTCAAGATTTTATTTGAAGTCATTGCTGTCTCAATTAAGAAGATAAACAAGTTTGATAACATAACTTTATAGTTTTCTCATAGCTGTTTTGACCCTCATGTTAGAGGAAGCTTTCAAAGTAAAAGAGACGACTCAAAGCAAAGAGAAGAACCTGTCACGATGCACATTCCAGCTCTAAGAGGGTCTGTTATCCTTCTGGTCTAAATATTCTTTAGTACCAGGCATACTGCATGGTATGTGTGGCTAAGAGTTTTCATACATGCTTTTTGACTCTGGGAAATTTTCTTTCAAAATAGTTCTTTTTAATCTGCACCATTTGCAAAAAAATTCAAAGACTTTTACTGAAGTTTTACCCATAAAACAGAATCTACCCTTAGTAACTCCTCCTGTTCCTCAAAGGTCTTCAATACTATTGAGATTACCTGACATCTTCAGGAAAGCCACAGACCATTTCTTTGACTTGAAAGAAATGAAGATTAATTTTGAGTAGATTTTCATTACATAAAATTTATATTGGCCAGCTCCTTAGTTTTATTCTTCCCTTTTATCAAACCTGCAATAAAGGGCAACTAAAAATGATGCAGCAAATAAAGTGGTGTCTTCAGATAAACGAACAGAGACTGCCAGGGTTGTGAAGACCTCTCCACTGTTATTTCATTATCAGGTCTTCACTCTTTAAATTTTAGACCCTACTAATCACATCTGGATAAAAAGACGGGCAGAGCTGCTGCCAAAGAGGGAGTGAGCCTGCAAATGGACAGCTTGCTTTACCTGAAGAAATAAACAGACAGGAGATAGCCAAGTGGCAGCTCTGTGACACTTGTTTGTTTGCGTCCTCCTGCTGGCACAGCAAGTCTTTGTTTGCTCTGCCATTACCTGCCTTGCAGAGGGGTTGGAGTGGGTGGCTGGAGCACACCTCAGTGAGACAGGAACCTTCTGCTGTTTTTACAGGCAGCAACCACGGAGCCTCAGTCGGGAGAGCCTCAGGCAGCTCAACCAGAGACTTTCTGAAGGAACCCACACCAGTTGTGGAGCAGCAACAAAGCCAGTCCCCAAGGAGAGCCTCATTTTAAAAACCATACACTTCACTCCCTGGTGGACAGGAGAAGAGATCTCTGCAGCAGCTGGGCACGTTAGCAGAGGTTTTAAATCAGTGTAAGGAGATCTAAACCCATCATTTCATCACCTGGCTGCAAGTTCAATGATTTACAGCCAAGTGTGAATCACAGGTGAAGCAGGAGCTGTACATAACAGCTAAAGGAAAGTGACTAAAGAGGGGTACCTAGTCAATAGCAATTTTTGTGCCTGGATATTTTTCCAACCTTTGTGGGAAGACAGGAGAAAAGTTGCTGCAGCATGACACAGGAGCATTTTGGTGGGTATTTAGTGTAAAGAAAAGTAAATAGAAAATTGGTTCCCCCTTGCCACTTGCTGTTATCTACAGGTGGCAAAGAGCGAAGCAAGCACACGATTTACCACAGCCCAGCACTGCTTCTCTGCTCTGATGCTCTTCCAGAAAACCGAAGTGGGCTGTGCAGGCCTGCCACGAAAATATTCCCATGGCAACCATGAATAAGAAGGGTAGTTTAAAAGCTGTTACACTAACTCTTTCACTCCAACTCATTCAACAGAGGGAATGTAGCACTACTGCTGTACAAAACCGTGCCACTGGAAATGTTTTTGTTTACGAGGCACGAACAGACTTTTACCGTGGACTAATCACTTTAATTGAGTTTCACTGTGACAAACAGTGTAAGTTAAAAATTAGCCATAACACTGTGTTCAGAATCCACTGTGCTTTATAGAAAAGCATTGATTAATCTTTGCTGTTTGTATAAACATACTTGAAACATTCAAACATTATTCAGCAGTTTGTTATCAGAGAATCGTCCTTAGCAAATAATGCTTATGATTTTGTCTCTGCATTTTGTGTATCATTCAAGCTGCATGCTACACACCTTAAGATGATTAAACAGACATCTAGACTTATATGTAAGTAAACAGTGGAAATTAAAAGCCATGTGAAAAATGGATGAACAAAATCACATTTTGTAACAGACCTCAAGTAATTGTTTGTGGTTTGGCAGGAGATGCTGCTTGGATCTGTGGCTGTGTGCACACTCATCACTCTCTGAGGAGATCACCACATGGGACAGGAGCTATCACTCCATACCTCCCAACGCTAAGGAGCCAAAAAGCAACTGTTTGATATGCCAGAGGCACAAGGGGAAAAAAAATCTACTGCCCATGCACAATTTATTTGGCACATGTATCTCAGAACAAATGCACAGGGGAGAGATTCACTGTGGGCAGGCACAGAGGTCTTCCAGCCCAGACTGGGTTAAAAACAGCTGATTGTCACTCAAGTGCAAGAAGGCTCCGGGGCCTCAGTGCTGTCTGTCCATTCTTCCAGGCTGCTCATGCTCTCAAACCCATACCTGTGCTAAAGGGGAGCTAGAAACTTCCTATTCATCCAGGTGATTTCAGGCATTATTCCTCTCTGCCTCTACCTGCGCTGAACAAAAGGCAGCCAAGGATTCAAATTAATCACATGTGACCGAGGGCCTCTGCCTAACACCCCCGGACTGGATGCAGAGGATGCCCAGTCCAAAAGATCCAGGGGTACTTGGCAGAATTGCACAGGTTCAGGGGATGCCAGCACTGGAGAGTGGAAGAACCAGAAAAATAAAAATGTAAATCCATAAAATAAAACTGGATTTTTTTAAAAAATAGTAAAATGAAATATAGTAGTAAAAATGAATGATAATGGATATAAATGATAATGAAAACAAATTATTATGAAAATAAATTACAGTAAAAATAACCGATAATGGAAATAAATGATGATGGAAATAAAGAATAATAGAAATAAATAATAATAAAAATAAAGAATTGTTAAATAATAATAATAATAAAGAATAATAAAAAGAAATAATAAAATAAACAATAACGGAAATAAAGAATAATAAAAATTAAAAATAATAAAACCAATGATAAAGTAAACTATAAAAATAACTAAAATAACACTATAATCGAAATCATTAACAGCTTACAATAATCAAATCCTGCCTGCACCATAGGGCACTCGGCCCGAACGATGGGGCTGTGCTCAGCCGGCTGTACCGAGCCGCTGGGGATGCGCTCGCCGCGGCTGCTCCGCTCGGGCCGGGCGGGGGCCGCGCATCCCCCGCCGCGCTGCCCCGTCCCGGTCCCGGACCCGGTCCCGGCGGCACCGCCGCCCCCGCACCCACCTGAGATGCCGCCCCCGACCACGAGCACGTCGCATCTCTCGGCCATGGCGCTGCCGCGCTCCGGGGCTCGCTGCTCTCGCGGCTCCGGCCGGGCTGCGCCGCGCCCGCCCCGCCCCGGCACCGCCCCCGCTGCGGGCCCGGCCCCGACGGGGGAACGGGGGGAACGGGGCTGCTGGGCGCTGCCCCACGGCCGGGAACAGGGGCCGGGATGGGTCTGACGGTCTGGGGAGCGGATTTGCCCCTGGGGGAGCAGCGCAGCTCCCAAGGCGCGGCAGGCGGGGGCTCTTTGCTTGGTTATCTTAGAATCCGCTTCTGCTCCCTCTGCAGCCACCCTGGGGATGCCAGCGGGGAATTATTAGGGACTCTGGAAGAGCAGAGTCTATTGTTTTCCCTGTGGGAGCCCCCAGAAATAAGGGATGGCACCTGGTGCCAGCTGCGGTTTGTGCTGTGTGACAGTGACGAGTGTCAGTGCTGCTGCAGACCGGCCTCCAAACACAGACCCGTGTGTGAGACCCCAAGAGATGCACCCACAGGGCAAAGGCACACAGAGCCGTGTGTGAGACCCCCAAGAGACATACCCAGAGAGCAAAGGCACACAGAGCCGTGTGTGAGACCCCCAAGAGATGCACCCACAGGGCAAAGGCACACAGACCCGTGTGTGAGACCCCAAGAGATGCACCCACAGGGCAAAGGCACACAGAGCCGTGTGTGAGACCCCTAAGAGACACACCCAGAGAGCAAAGGCACACAGAGCCGTGTGTGAGGACCCCCCAGAGATACACCCACAAGGCAAAGGCTGGCTCATCCAGAGGCAACAGTGCCATCAAATCCGCCGGGAGGCTTTAGGCTGGTCTCCTACACACCCCGCAGGGCCTTCCATTGCTCGGGTTTCTATTTTACTGTGAGGGTGGCAGCAGGAGAAGCGGCTCTGGGGATGGTCAAAGCACAGAAATGTGTTTGGTCTGGTGTATCAGATCCCACCCAGCAGTCATGTAGGGCATACCTGACCTCCCACACTTGCTGAGGCAGAAGGTTCCCAGCTCCAAGACATCCTCTGAGGCAAAGACACTTGTTCAGTCTCTGTCATTCTCCATTTTCTGGAGCTACATTGGAAAAAGCAGGCCATGGAGAGGGTTCCCTGTCCGTCTTCCATTTTACCTCAAGTGAGAGTTTATGGGGTTCAGAGACAGGGGCATCTCTGATGGAAGTCACAAATATCAACTACAATGGGCACAGTCCTGCATTTTTAGGCAAAATGGGAGGGAAGAAAATTAAGGGACAGGAAATGGAATAAAAATAGAAATTCTTACATATTCTTACATATTCTTACTCTGGTTAAAAGAATCTATCTGATTAAATTAAACTCCAAAACCTCTTTATCCTGAGAGACCCAATTATCAAATTATCGGAAATACTGGTTGCAGAGATATTTCAAATCCCAAACACTGAAAACTGGGGAAGGCTCATCCAAAAGTAGAAGTGGATAATTTTATGGACTCTTATCAAGGGTAGCTATAGTTATATTTATGTATTTAATACCAAGTGCCACAGTCTCCCAATGTTCCCAATAAATAATTTATTTCTGGGATTCTTCTGGTTCCTATTTTTCTCTTGTGGCTCTAGGAATTAATATCTTCTTTTATTTATTTTTTATATGAAGGCTGTGTTGCCTGCATTTGAGGGTATGTGGTGCATGTCCTAGAGTCACATGAATGTCCATGGGGTTGCTGGAGGGCACAAAGCTCTGAAAGAGCTCCTGTTAAGATACAACAGAGCAATCATCTATGTCATTAAGTCTGTTTCTGTATGTTCATTATATAAACCCGCTAGTGAATAAATCTAGCACTGTCTAGAGCAGGCCAAACCTCTCCCAAGGACAGGTTGGTGGGTTTTCCCTCCTCTCTCCTGTAATGTCTTGTTCAAAGGTTCATTTTTTTCATCTCAGTAGCTTCTGCTTCAGAAATGTTTACACCACGTGTGATGGTAACCCCAGCCAATACAAAAACTAGCACACCATGGTACATTTAAACAGGTGCTGTATTCACCTCTTTGCTCGTCTCTTTGCAAGGTTGTGATGATTGTCAAGCACTTTAGCACCTCAAATATTGGGATACACATTTGCCAATCCTAATAATGATTTTATACACAGGTCCCAATCCAAAAGTATCTGGCTTCAACAGGCATGAACAGAATGGTGTACAAAACTCTAATAAAGCCTCTTGGATGGCATAAAGATGATTTTGGTTGGGGTTTTTTGTTTGTTTGTTTGTTTTGGTGTTGTTGTTGTTGTTGTTGGGGGTTTGTTTGTTTGCTTTTCGTTTGTTTTTTTTTTCTGTCTGAACCCTCACATCTAATCACATTAGGATTCAGTTTCTGGTTTTTTGTGGTCCCATTACCTCTCTCACCCCATGTGGTTCTAGCTAATTAAATAGGTAAAGTGTGATCTGCCTATATTTTGGAACATTATCCTTTGAATGCATGATGTTAAAAGCAGAGCAAACTTTCTGTAAAAACACAGCAACTGAGAGCCTCCATGTTTTTTCACCTCAGACTAGAGCTTGTCTGAGATAAAATACATTGTTTTCATAAATTTTCTTAGGCTCTCTGACACTGTGGCAATGAAATGGCATAATACCTATTCTGCCTGGTAGAAAATGAACTGACAGCCATGGACTAAATTTTGAGGACTTAGTGGAAAGTTGATGGAGTAGGAGTCAAAGCCAAAGACCTCCACATTTACAAAGTCTAAGAGGTAGAATTTAGGCACATGATTCGTCACTGTCTGGTCAATGTCTGGTAAAACCACTGTGCAGCTTTTTAAATTACATATACTCTCAGTTTCTACTCCTTAAATAGCAGTGTATTTTAAAAAAAGAGTTTTTCAATGGTTTTTATGTGTTACAGTTGTTCTTCAACATGTTCAGGGGGAAAGTCTCTTCCTCAAGACAAGCTGGTTCACATCTCTGAAATTTCCTGCTGGCAAGTAAATGGATGTTCACATCACCTTTAGTCAAAGCATCAGAATGGATTTCTCTGTTACCTGCAGACTTTATCAGCACCTGCTTCAGGTTCAGGAGTGTGATTGAAGCCAGGAATTCTTCTAAATTCCTGGCCTGAATGCAAACTCCCACTGTGCCAGGTCCCTATCAGTGATCCCTGGGTGTTCACCCTCCTCCCACCCTTTTCCACCACTGCCCTGACATGCCCTGGGACTTGGTGCTTTCAGGCACCCAGTGAATCTGGTGTTTGCACTTCATCCCTGGTGGAGAATCCCTCAAAGGAGGGATTGACAGCTCCCTAATCTGTGACCAGACCATGCTGTTCTCCTGCTTGGTGCCTTTGTGCTTGCTGAATTATGATGTTGCAGAAGACAGGCAGATTTAAATACGTTTCTAAATGCATATTTTATACTGTTTCGAATTTCCCTCATGCAATCAGTGCAGAAATTGTGAAAGCACGTCAGTGCTTTTGAAATACTGCACAATTAAATGAGCATAAGCTGCATGCCAGGCTTCCCACTAGGGGAAAACTGCTGTAAGTTCTCTCAGCGGGTTGTCTAGTCTGTCCCTGCACTCTACAGTGGCATCAGACATGACTGAAATGTATCTTGATTAGCAGTGGATGTTAATTGGAGAGGTAAATGTTAATAGCCAAGAGTTTTAACCCAACATACACAGTCTAACATTAATCTAGAGCTAATAAGCAAAAATTGAATATTTTATCCATCAGATTGCGCTCAAAGTAGGGCTGATCATTAAATGTAAAACCTACAAGATTAAGCCTATTAGTAGAAGCAATGAGTGAATGTAAACATTCTCATTCTGAGCACACACAGAGCCACAGCACGAGAACAGAACAGGGCTCTGAGTGCCACAGTGCAGCCAGGCCTGCAGCTGCCTGGGGATGGGGGCAAGGATCATGGGGACCCCCACGGGAGGGTGACAGCCCAGCCTGTCCCACACCCAGGCAGGAGCAGCACCCAAAATTAGGTCCCTACTGATGCCATAATTATTTAATACAAGTGCACAAATTTTCAGAATACAATAATTATAGCTTTCTTATTTTTATCATCTTTGTGGACTTAAGGATCTTCCTGGTCAAAAGGGTACAGAGGCAGTCTCCTGTTCAGTGGAGGGAGGCCATGTAGGCTCTAACACAGCAAGGAGTCAGTCACATGTGCCCTCATTAGATCTCACAGAGAAGCCATTCATCAAGACTGTGTAATGAAACCCCAAGGAGTGGAAGAAAACTGAGGTGATGTCTCAAAGCATTCCAGATATCCTGCTTCATAGTCTCTGTTTTCCTTTCCGTCTGTATCTCCTAATGAGTCCCTTTTACAAATCTGTGACTGGTGTAACCACCATTCTGATGGAAGAATTTAAAACAATAATGGTGATCATGCAAATATATGCATACTTATTAATATAACCAACAAAGAAAAATCAAGGAAAAGCCCTTAAACTAACATAAATTAATTCCCCAATATCAAGCTCATCCTTGCAGTGTGCTAATCTCTTCCTGACGATTAGCTGCAGTTCAGGCTGATCCAATTTCCTATTGCTTCTCCTTTTTTTGCAAAATTTTCCTCCAAAAGAAATCCATTTTCCGTTTGTGGTGGTGCTCACTATTGTTATTACCATGAATACCTGCATGCAGAGGTGGTTGGCATTGCCATGGCATTTGTGGTGAGGGCTTGTACCAGTTTCTAAAGACACTTTGCATTTGTTCACGGGCAATGTCAGTTCCTGCCATGCAGAATTCCTGGGGGATGGGTCCACAGGTCACCCATACGGGCCAGGATAATGACAGAATGGAGAGCAAGGTTTTATGCAGATGCAAAGGAGTTAGAGAAGTTAAAGTGCCTTTAGAAGGTACCATATTGCTGCTTCAGACAGAGACAGATTTAAGGACAGGCTTAATCAGAGTGTATTGCTCAAAAATAATCAGTGTTTCTGAAACAGTGACCAGAAGACATGTTCTGAAATGAAACCAACAGTCTTTGCTATGTAATGCCTATTTTTTTACTGACCCTTGTTTAGAATCTATTTGAGCCCAGCTCTTTTTCTCTTGAACTAGAGAAGCAAAAGCTAAAGATGCAAAGCAGATGAGAACAGTGAAATTCCATCTCCTACCTCTAAACAGTGTCCTGTGCAAATGCACTGGCATACCTCAGAACATGAGGAAATCAAACACTTTCATCCCTTTAACAAAGGGATGCACTACCAGCTTTCATTATTAACTCATTGCTGATTTATTTCACCTTTATGGGAGTCAAAGGAAGCTCCTAGGTTTGCATTCCTCTGGCTCCTCATTCTCTATCTTTCTCCCCATGTTTCCTCTGCCTCACTCCCTGATTTTTAGCTGTAGTGAAATAGCCCATCATCAGTAGCAAACCTCATGTTATCTTGAAGGAAGAAGCATACAGGAAGATATTCCAGAAGCTCCTACAGTGCAAACTTGGGAAACAATTAAAGTAATGCACAACAGGACACAGGCTATCTTGTATTGATAAGGAGGTTATTGTGCATGTATTGGGTATTACAATGTGTGTTCATGGCAATGCTGCTGTGATTAATGGGGGGATGTTGTTCCCTGCACATTTCCACAGTCCTTGTATAAATTGGAATGGCTTCAGTGAAGAGCCTTGAAAATAATTAATAGATTAGGAAATGTGCTTGCTAGTGAAAAATCTAAATTTAAAGAGGAGAAGGTTAAGAGGTTATCATTTCTACAGCTGGGATTTATTTCGTCTTATGCTGCTCATCTGCACTGGCTCTCAAGATCCCTTCTCTGGGCCATGGGAGGGACAGGTAGTTCTAGAGAAGGATTACTGTACTAGAGTAGTTAATTAAGACAGGCAGGACAAGTTTCCTCCCGAGATTCCTGGCTCTCTCAAAGGACACTTAATTGACTTGGGCTAAATAAACTTTCATATGATTAGAACCAGTGAACTCAGTCCCACCCCAGGTATGTGCCACTGGGTTTATTTTGTACAGACCATAGGATCTTTGCTCCTGAGAAGCATCAGGAGGCTGTGAGTTCAAGATGGGCTCCTTGCTCCTCCAGGATGGTTGGGACTACCTTGCAAAGGTCTGTGTTGTCCTGCTCATCCTCAGTGCCCCTCAGTGCCCTGGGACAAAGCTGAAACATTTTCCTGGGTGGGCATGAAGGATCCTTTAGCATGGGAAGGCTGGGGCCTGGAACACTTTTAATGTCATTGCACAGATTTTGTGCACCCACAGACACAAGCAACATGAGCTGTGTGCTGGACCAGAATCAAGTTTTCATCTTGTAATTGCCCTTTTCACTTTGTGTTTTCTAAATACTCAAAATCCCAGCATTGCCAAGTGCTGGTTTTAATCCAAATCTTTCTTTGCTAAATCTTCTGAGGTCAAAGCTTGATCCTGTTCTCTGAGGCTTGGTTTAGATTTTCATGCACGTTATTTTTTTTTTTATTCTATATACAGTTTTCATTCTTTTCAGGCCTAAACTTCCTCCAAAATTTTTCATTATCCTATAAGTTCCAAAGTCCAGCCCCTCATCAAATTTTCCTTGTATACTTCTTCCTTTAACTCATTTCCGTAAACACAAACCTCCTCTAAACAATTTAAAAATTGCATATGTCTCCTCTTACTAGATGTACAATAGTTAAAAATCTGTAGCATCTGCATCTGAAAATGAGCAGAGCTTTTGATATTAATGCTGTTTTCAGTCTCTCAAAGTATTTAGGGCTATCTTTGCTTATGGTCTTCCATTTTATAGGTGTCTCCTTTTGAAGTGCTTGGTTATTTTGATAAGCTCAACTTGCAAAGGTGCTTTGTTTATATTAGCACTTCTGTGTTGGGCAGCTAGGATCACACATAAGGCTCTTTGTTTTCTGCAAAATGAGGCTGCTGTATTCATTTGATGTTTACACATCTGCTGAAGCCAATCAATATCCAGTATCAATATAATAAAAATTAGTTTAGATACATCAGAATTTTAACTACTGTCCCATACAGACACTGAGCAGTCGTTTCCAAATTGAAATATTATTCAGTCTTCTCTTGCATTTCTCATGATCAATATTTTGATTTCATGTTATAGCCAGCACATAGTTAGTCTTCCTGTGGCTTGTATTTTACAAATAGCAGATTTTAGAGGAGATCAGGACCAACCTGGGTATTTTAAAGTGCTGCTACTTTACAGATGTGATCAAGTAGCCAGACAGCATCAGGGCCACTTGTTTTGTCCCATTCCTCAGCTCAAGGATATGTAGTTTTTTGTTGCTGGTGACTGCATTGAATGGAATTGCCAGGGCCGAGGGCAACTTTCACTATTTTACCTAAAGACCTCACCTGGTCCTGGCTCTATCTTCATGAGCTAGATTCTTCAACCAGAATATCACCTAGAATCTAGAGTATCAACCATCTAGGTTGCAATGTGAAAACAGAAACTTGTCATGTTCAAATACCTGACCCTACTGTCTGCAGGCTTGGGAGAAGGATTGCAGTGATCCTCCATCTTCTGGCAAAGGTCATTTCATGGCAGATGGAAAAAAAAAATTAAAAAAAAAAAAAGAAATCAAGGTGAGCCCTTCTTTATTTCCTCTGTGGAGATTAAGGTCTTGGTCCTGAGCCACCGTGTGCATTTTTCTGATTTACTCCTCTCTGCATGCAGTGGCCATTGCTTTCTCTCATGCCTGTCTAGGGAA
Source organism: Acrocephalus scirpaceus scirpaceus (assembly GCA_910950805.1). Lineage (NCBI taxonomy): Eukaryota > Metazoa > Chordata > Aves > Passeriformes > Sylviidae > Acrocephalus > Acrocephalus scirpaceus. The sequence goes on along the minus strand of OU383774.1, from coordinate 110,195,696 downwards.
TGGTTGGTACCTGGTGGGGATGTGTCAGGTGTTTGTAAATCTCTGTGTGCAGGCACTTGGCAGTAGGGTACTCTGCAGGGCTATTTCCATCCACTTTCCTAGTTCAGACACTGTTTTATGTTAAATCTTAGAACTGTAGAATATCCTGAGTTGGAAAGGACCCACAAGGATCATCAAAGTCCAACTCCCGGCCCTGCAAAAAACAGCCCCAAGAATCCCAGAATGTGCCTGAGAGCGTTGTCCAATGTTCCATCAAAACTCCAAATGGTGCCCTGGGATCAAACCATGCACTGATTTGGGTCTGTACTCTTTTTGAAGTCTTGCCTAACATCCTTTAGGTCTGTCTTGGTTTGCATTATTTACTTCTGGTTCCATATTATTGGCGTTCTCTCCTTTTGTTGTGTGAGCCTGAACTCCTCCAGCCTTTACTCCCATTCCCTGTATGTATCTGCAACATTGGCACAGTGGTTGGGAAAACTGCTATGGAACTTTTCTGAGAGCACTGACCCTCCTTACTGCTCTTGTACTTGTGGTTTGCTCAGCTGAGAGGTGATTCACCTACGTTTCCACCAGTTTGCAGATAAGTCACAAAAAAGTTTCATTGTTTGGATGTTTTCAGTCTTGCACATTGTGGTGGGAGGGGTTGGTTTATCTGCAGCTTTTGCCACATATTTTGGCTTGGCATGTTGCTGATCACTGATGTATTTTGCAATCTTGTTCTGGTGAATGTCAAGGGTCAGTGGAGTGATTCTTGCTGGTGTCAGGGACTGCTCTCTGAAAGCCTCTGTTACAGTTCTTATTGCTATTCTAAAACAATTGGGTGTGAAAAAAACCCTGGTTTGCTTTTCAGGTATGATTTGAAATGAAAAGAACCTTAACGTGTGCAGGCAGACAGACATTTGTCCAAGTCACAGTGCTTTCTGGAACTGGTACCTGTTCAGAAATACCTGGGAAAAAGTTCAAGAAATATCTTATCTGGTAATTCTTTTGACAATTAAATATGGCTTTTAATCTATGTCAGTCAAGTGAAGCAATTGAAGCAGTTCTGTCAGTCAAGTCTTCTGAATTCACAGTCACAAATGCCTTAGCACTGAGGTAAGATTTTAATAAACCAAGCGTATTTGCATACTTTCATACTTGAAGAATGTGTATAGACAACACCAGAAAGAACTGGCCTTTTGAATATTGGTTAGTGATTTCAAATACCTTGAGTTCATTAGAAAAGTCAGCATTTCACCTGGGATTGACTGACCAATGAAAATAGTAGACATAAGCAAACATACTATGATTAATTAGCAAATATGTGTGGTATTTTGTATTTCTGAAAAAAATCCTGACATTTTCATACGGGGCTCTGGGATTGTACATTATATAACCACAAGGCTTGCTTAATGAAGGAAGGTATTCTGAAATGAGATACTTTGATGTGCCTGTATCTTCTAAACTAAAATAGTCACGTCCCCATGAACACTGGCTTTTGCTGCATTATAAAATATCATTCCCTTGAGAAGCAGGTATAGCTTTCCCCCTGAAACAGATGTTGCACAGCATGGAATAGCACAGCTCCTGGAGGTCACTATGCATAAACCCCTCATCTAGGTTCAGCACCTCTGCAAACTGTGTTGCAGAGCTGGGCTGGGCAGTAGTGCCTGTGTTTACTCAGGCTGGCCAAAAGGTTGGAGAAAAATTGACCTTTAAAGCCCGTGCAGGCTTCATATGAGCTCTGTGTTGGTGGAAGGCCATGCCTTAAACCACAACAAACTCCTTCCAGGGAGCTCTGATCTTCCTAAAAGTCTGACTTTTCTCTCCCAGGTTATTGTCTGGAATTTTCCATAGCTGGTGTCCCTTGGTGCAATTCTTTGTATACTGCAACCGTGCCCTCTAAACTGGATCGTGAAATTTTGTTGTCTAGTTGTCCCCTAGTGGTGATAGAGCAGTGCTGCTGAGCCTCCATCCACAGTGGTTTGCTGTTCCTGAGGAAGAGGTGGCAGATGTGCAAGACCTTGGCCGTGAGCAGCACACAGGGTGATGTAGGTAAAGCTGACATGAAAGAATTTATGGTGGCAGGAGCACAAATACAGGCACTGTAGAGGAGTGCAGGTAGTGACATTTAATTGATCCAGATGTGGAATGTTGTCATGACAGCTGTTAAGTATTGATTGATTTCTTCATTAGGAACAGCTGTGCTTTGTCTTCCCTCCCCCCTGAAATGTATTGATGAAAAGAGCTTATGCAAGGTGTCCCTGGCTCCAGATGAGATTGACCAACAACTGCAGAAACAGGCGTGGCACCTGTGAATAGGACATGCTCTAATAATGCCAAGCACAGGGAGAGGGAAATTTAAGGTCCCTTCCAACCCAAACCATTCTATGACTCCACAGACCCAGGACACTGTTCCTTTATGGATAATCTTGCAGGCAAGCAGTAAATCTTATATGGCCAGGACACTCACTTTTGGGTTTGAGGACCTTCTTGAATTTGGGGACATTGGAACCTGTTTCTGACGTTTGTATTTGAAGATGGCATTATGCATTCATTATAATTCTTCCCCAAATGACCAAAGCTAGATAATCGTAGAATCATTAAGGTTGAAAAAGACCTCTTATGATCATCAAGTCCAATTGTTTATATGCTGTAATGGACAGCAACTGTATAATTTCTAAAAAATAGTTTCTGATATTCATAGCCTGCCTTCATCATTTCACCAGCTGTAAAGTGCATCCTGAACATGGACCTGATAATGGTGTTGCTGCCCTGGGACTGTAGCTCCACGTGCCTGTTCTCTATGGAAGCAGCATTTTCCCAGGTTTTGTTTGTTTGGGTTGGGGGGGGGGTGTTTGGTTGGGGTTTTTTGCTTTGTAGTTTCCTATGCTCACAACTGCCTTCTCCCCTCAAAATATTTTCTCTTGGACTGTTTTGTGAGGTTTCAAAACACCTTTTCCCCTGCTTTTTGACCAACCCCTTTCCTATATAGCTTCACAGACATAAAGCCTAAGCCTCTTATGGTCTGGACACTGTACTTCAGACCAGTGGCACAGCTGTTTAGAATCATCACTCCTGGAAAGAAAAAGTTGGGGGGAAAAAGAGTAAAAGCACAAGTAGAGAGGCATCTTCAACTATGGGTTCAATCTAGCTCAGACCTGCAGCAGGCACTGAGGGTTCATGTTCACAGCTGCAAGCTAAAGCCAGATTTTCTCTGGCCAAAGAACAGTCAGAAAAAATAGGGCACCTGAGCTTACACTTTAACATGCCAAGTGCTGCCAGGCTTCTGCAGGCTGCCCTACTGTGTGAAAAAATAATTCACAGTATTTACTTTTTCTAAATATTTTAGCTCTGCTGTCTTTTTGGCTCAGTTTTGGTGGCAGCTCATGAGTGATTCTCCTTTTCTGCTTCCCAGTCGGAGTCCTTTTGATGTAATTTTTCTGCAGCAGCCCCTCCAGCAAGGACACAAGCCTTGGTCTCCTCTGCTTAGTTTAGTGGCACAGTTGTTTTTACCCTCCCCTTGGAGGTCACACATCATGAGCTTACCCAAGAGGAAGATATTATGACAAAATGGTCATGATGCACTGTTGCACACCAGGGCATGGAAAGAAACCTGAGGAGCTTGTTTAATTACCTGCACCATCTGGAGGCAGGATTTGCTGTAACTAAATGTTTATCTAAACTTCTTAAAGGTGCCTAAGGATGTGTTATAAAAGCCACCTACTGTATTTCCATGTCTTCTGTGAAAGAATGTTCCTTTCATTATGGTTACTGTGAGTTCAATCCCTGCATCTGCTTGTGTTAATATTTTCAACAGATTTTTCCCTTATCCTTCTTCAGACTGTACAGCCAAATTCCTTCAATTCTTTCTTGCAGGCAATGTTTTCATGCCCTCTGATTATTTGAATTTCTCTCCTCTTTGCTTTACCCAGCCAGTGAACATCTTTTCTGAGCTTGAAAGTGATCTCACTATTCTTGGTGAAGCATTACTAACACTGAATAAAGTGGAATGGTTGCTTCAGGTACTTCATGGTGCTGCCTGGTATTGCATTTAGCTTTCTCATAACAACATAATGTTGACCCCTGCTCTGCTGTGACCCACCATAATCCCCATATCTCCTCCTGGAGAAGGTTTATATTTGTACTGCTGATTATTCTTTCCTGTCTCACTGCATCTTTCAGGTCTCCCTTCTGTTTGCTTTAGGCAGTGCCTTCCATTTGTCAGGATTGCTTTGAATACTAATTTGTATTTGTAGTCCCTCCTGCTTAATGCCACATGCAAATACAAAAAGATGATGTTCCATCATCTCAGTCATCAGTGGGAATGTGAAGGGCCTGAACTGATGCAATCTCACTCTTGGACAGTGTTTGTTAGTAGCTATTCTTGTAGGTGCTCTAGGTATTACTCACCTCTCAGAAGATCCATGTAGACCATGTTTCCTCATCTTATTTGTGAGGATATCAACAGAGAGACTACATTAACAGCATCTCTGTGATTCCTATTGATCTCCACAGCTGCTGTATGGCTGTACATGGATCTGGATTCTTTGAGTTAAAATTCTCCTCTTTTTTTTCTGTACTGTATATTGAGTACTGTATATTGATCTACATCTGTGGCTTTCTGCCATAAGAATTATAGTAAAATAATAAATTAGAGTGATGGAATTACTACTCTCTTTTTTTGTTGTTTCTTTTTTTTTTTTTTAAGAAAGAAATAGATTGATTCAGCTTGAAGATTAATACTGGAGAGGATATGCCTACCTCTGCAATAGGTGTCTAATTTCCTGTTATAGACCACAAGCACCTAGTCAGGACAATCCATCTAGAAGGCTACTCAGCTCACCCAGAGACATACACTGAATGTCTGCTCAGGTGAGTGGACTTAAGGCTCAGTTGTTTCACCTGGATCTTCTCCACCTGCAGTAGGATGTCAAACACAGGCCTGATTCTGGGCCCCTTAACTCAAGAGCCAAATCCTGCCTGCTAAATTCTGTGTAACACACAGGGTAACATGCTGTCTTCAGGATGCTCTAGTCAAGTTTTGCTGAACATTTTTAGAGTGTAGAAGAAAACCAGAGAAAGGATAATATTTACACTGCAAGTTGGAGTAGTGCTGCACCATTGGAATTTGTTATTGCTGATCTCAATAGCAGTGACCTGTAGTGTGAAAGGGGTAGTGAATCTTCCTAACTGACCTATGAGATAATCTTAAATTATTAATGTTGCTTACAGGTACAGTAATTAGGCATTATCCTGTAAAAAAAATGGGGGGCTGGGGAGGAAAGTAAAGTAGTAACAGACTAAGAAGCAACACTGTAAAAATTTGTTTCCCTTGTAACTGGATTTCCTTTTAAAATGTCTTTTGTTACATAGATGAGAAGGAGGTCAGGATACTGGTAGTGAGAGATCACAAAATAGTGAAGAACTATTCACTAATAGTGAAGACAGATGTAGTTTCAGCTGATGAAGTCTTTTCTGGGAAACATGTCACTAAACAATTTGCTTTTTCACAGACCTTCATAACCATTAGGTTGTTGGGGGGGATGTTTCTTGCACAAGTAGAGAAAAAGATGAGAAACTTATGAGAATCCAACTGAAACAAGCAGGCACTGAAAAGCAAGAAAGAAAAGTAGCATCTCCTGATCACTCTTTGATATCCATGCAAGTTCCTCACTATCCCTCAGCTGGCAGCAGGATGCCCCCAGTGTGAAGTTGCTTCTGTAAGTTTGCTGTCCCAAACATTTGTTTACCCCAGGAAATCCTTGAATGTAAAAACATGGTAGGCAAAATCTGAGGTCATGTCATGATCTTCTGTGCGTAGGGTGGGATGTTGCTGGCAGCTGCATGTGTAAGAAAAGTGGAATGCAATGATTTCGCCTTTCCAAGTTCTGCAGGACCATTCCTGTCCCCTTCTGCAGTCCAGAGCTTTCCCCTGATGCTACCAAGGGCACTGTCATTCTTCATCCTCCTAAGCTGACACAGGCCCTGCCTGTGATGCCTGGTAGCACTTTTATATGTGAAACAAATGGGCCTTTACAAGCCTGGCTTTGTTAGACAAAATGTGACTAATTGAAGTCCCAGTTGATTTGGGGTTTGCTGCCAGCATAGAGCTTTCTTCCACTTCTTCTTCTACTGCACTCCAGCATGCCAGATCTCACAGAAAGGATGGAGGAATTAGGAACCACACACTTTGCAGCTGATTCCCCATGCTGAGCACAGATCCTGCCCTCCTATCCCAATCACACAGTCTGCCCTCCCTGTCCCACAGCCCAGTGCAGCCTTCTCCAGCCATCCAGTGCTGGGTGCATCCACTGCCCCGTGCTCCCATGCACACATCACCTCCAGTCTCATTTTTCAGCTTGTGAAGAGCCTGGCTATTCACCCGAGCTGTGAAAATCTGGAGATTGTTTCTGTTTTCTCTCCTTGCAGGGCTGGCCCAGGCCAGCTGTGTCCAGCAGGAAAAACAGCGGTAAGTGAGCTCCACCTAAAGGCTTATCTTCAGCTCTCTCCCAGAAAGGAAGGAGGGATTCACAGGGATTTCATCATGCCTGAGCCCCACGCTGTGCTCCACCTCCAGGGGAAAGTGTAGGTTACTCAGCAAAATCTAGGAGCAGTCAGTAATGCCTTTTGCCTCCATTGCAGCCAGGTGTGCTGCTGACCCAGCCTCATTTTGCATTTATCACCTTTTATTTTATTGTTTTCGAGGTCATTCATGCAGTTATTTTGTCTGACAGCCGTGGCACTATCAAGGCTTAAATGCATAAAAATATGTTCATGAATATGTAAAAGTAGGGTTGAGCGTGTCTCTGTATGTTTCTCTTTTATAACTCATTGAAAGACTCAGTATAAATCATTTCCAAAAAAAGCTTTGATTATCCAAGTCAAGGCTAGAAACTACAGCTTTTCACACCCCAGAACAAACACTCTCTCATATTCCCTGTGTGTGTGTGCACATACACATCATATTCCTGTATCTATCATTACACTTTAATGGGGAAATATCACAGCCTTGTGTTCTGAAGTTCATGGTGCCTGCAGATGAAAAGGCACAATTAACAGATATATTTCCCCTTTGAGGATGTTTCCAAGCTGGAGAATACAGATGGAGAGTGTTGGCTACCTGCTCCTCATTGTTCAAGGCCTTCCATAAAGGAGGAATCAAATATAAACAAAGAAACAGCACGGGAATGGGTTCTCCCAGGGTAGGGACTCTCTTGTGCATCAAAGGGAATGAAATATGTGAGGCAGCAGCAACTGTAGTCCCTGGAGTGGTAATATTTGAACAAATGTAGCTCATATAAGATTAGAATAGCTTTAAAGTTTGCAGTCTTGCTGCAGCAGGTCACACCTCCACTTACTGGGATTGTTTGGACAGTGTGGAGATGTGTCTGACAGTAGCAGGGTGATTGTTTTCACGTGTTAAGAGGTGCAGGGTAGGTGAGGAGGAGCAAGGTAGGTGAGAAGGATGAAGAAAATGAATATAACTGTGTTTTCCTCAGTCATGAGCAGCTGACTTGTGAATATGCTGAGGACTGCCAGTATCCTGAGCAGGTTCTCTGCAGGAATGGGTACTTCCCTCCTTGCCTCCCCCATCAGCCTCAGGCAGGAGGCTTTGCTGGCCAGGCTTTGCTCTCACTGAAGTTGCTGATTGCTCTTCTTCTGTGTCAATGAAAGCAGAGTTAAGTCAATATTGAACACCCTTGAAAAATCCCACTCAGAATTCATTTAGTGTTCATTCAATTGAGTATTAATGGTGGGATTTCTTAGGCTAAAGAAAATCCTTTACTGTCTTTTCATCAAAGTCTACAATATGGTGTCTTGGTTCCCCCAAGTGTCCTCTGCTGTGTTTCATCTTCTGATGTATTTTTCTCCACAGTCACAGTCTGTAGAAGAGAATTACCTTTTGAAATATTGTTCCAGATTTTAAAAAATTAATTTCTAAACACCATAAAACAATTCTGTTGAAGTTCCAATAATCTCTTTGTCAATGCTCTAAAGGGGAACAAAACAAGAGTTAGGAAAATCTGCATTTAAAAAAAAATTAAACCCATAAAAAGCACAGATGGAAAGAGTAAACACAGACATGCAGTTCCACACGAGATCACCTTGATCCCTTTTCTACAAAACATTATGTCTGGAATATTTATTTGGCTCCAAAAAGTGACCCCTGATGGTCACAGAGAGCTGTGTTTGAGCAGCCAGCTGAGGCACTCAGGAGGATTTGGGCACCAAGGGATGCTTCACTTCAGGAGAATGATGAGTGACTCAGGCCACCTGTTTGCTAAATTTTGTCCATTTTGCAAATAGTGGTGAAACATAGCTGCTTTCTAAGAGCAGTGGAGAGGGTCTAGTAGAGGTCTTTGCTCTTCTTCAGGCTTTTAGAAATGGTAGAGGGCTGTGAGGCTGAAAAGAGATGTCTGTGAAATAGAGCCTTGTTTTGTGCACATACATACATATACATATGCACAGGAATAGGGCACAAAGATCAGGAGTTGCTACTTCTAATTGTACCAAACTGCATCTTGGTAAAGGGGGCTGATTGTCCTTGTGAGTGTTTGAGTTCTGCAAAAGCATTTTTAAGTCATTTCCAAAGAACAAAGCAGACTGTAATGTAATTTCAACACAGAAGAAACAAAGAACAAAGCAGAGCATGTAATTTCAACACTTCAATACTATTAGTGTAAGTTCTTCAAATCTAATTTCTAGTTCACTTAGGCACCTACCTGAGACATTTTCAGCCTCACAGTTTTAGACACAAGTCTGACCAGCAAAGGTTTTCTCTGCCTTTCCTACAGGGACCACCTGGGAACGTGCATCTGCAGAAACCTCAGCAAACTCAAGTGCAAAGAGCAGCTTAATATTTCTGCCAATGCTGAGAGCCTGCTTAGCTCACTCAGACTGCACTGCATTTACTGACAACTGCTCTGGTGATTTTACCTCCTCACTTATGCACAGCTTCTGTGGGAAAACATGGTCACCCATGGGAGTGGAGACTCATCACAGACCCTTGTCCACTCAGATGAGGGGTTTTGATCCCTGCCTGTTACAGAGTTGCTGACTGAAGATTTCAGGGTAGAGGATTCAGCCCCAAAAATGATTTTGGAGGCAGAACTAGATCCAACAGGTCAGAGGCTCTAGTGCTTAGGGTAGGCAGCTGGGGTAATTAATCCTGGCACACAGCTTACTGCAGCTCCCCAGATTAATCTTTTTTATACAGTGATTGACTATGGCACAAAATATCAGTGCAAACCTCCATTATTTTTTATGTCTGAAAAGTCTAAAAGGAATGGAAAATTATCAAGTCTTGAGATCCATGTAGAGCTTGGAATACCAATTGTGCATCTGAATGAAAACAGCTGTAAATCAGGATTTGCTCTTTAATTCTTTCAAGAAGAAAAGATCACCTTAATATATGTAGATTAGCTGGAAATATGATTAACTTCTTTTAATATTTCATGGGATGCACTGATGGTTAACATCTAAAGGAAGTATTAATTCTGACTCAGACAAATGATAGATGTCCTTTTGTATTTTCATTCATGTTTTTGATTCCTTGACATTTTCTGAATGGTCTATTAAAAAAAAAAAAAGCAGAACAAAACACTTTGATATATCGTTCTTGGTGCAAGCCAAACAAGATTACTTATTCTCCTTAATGAACTCTAAATTTTCTTATCTTGAAACACAAAGCATCTTTTTTTCTGTAGAAACACCAGGAATGATTTTTAGTGCATTAGACTGCTTACCAACATAGTTTGCAATTTACTGGTGATTGTCCTCTCTCTTTTAAACAATAAACAAAAACTGTGACCCTTTCCTTGCAAAATACAATGAATATACTCACAATTTGGATTTCCAATCAGCTTCTTTGTACACAAGTTTGCAACAGAGCAAACTTAACTGGGCTGCTCATTTCCATCAGCACTTTTGTAGGAATATCAGTCTCACTACCTGTTAGCCACAATGCAATCTTAGAAGGCTGTCAGCTCCTTGTCTTTCAAATAACTACAGTCAAACAAAGCAAGACACATCCTTCCTCCTCCTCCTTACACCAGCTTTTTTTAATGGTGTTTGGATTTTTCAAAAGTATTTATGGCCCAGGTCAGAGGAAAAATGCTCTGCTAAGCAGAACTGTGTTTTGCAGAGGGTTTAGTCCTACTTCAGGCTATTTCTGTATGAAGCTACTGTTTCTAAACAAGTAGAACCAGACATTGAACAAACACTCACCCACAGGAGGGAGCTCAGGGGCTTCTCTTTTTCTCACATCAGGGACTAAGAGCTGAGTTTAGACTCACAGAGCAGCAGAGCATCAGACTGTTCCTATGGGACTGTAACCTCTCCCCTTTTATTTCCCTCCTCTTTCACAAGAACATTCTGCCTGCAACTCACACAGTCCTGCCTGAGCTTCAGGGCTTTGTGGCAGGTCTGGAAGGATTTGGTGGACAGGTTTAATCATGAAAGCCCACCACAGGCTGTGTGTACCATGGATGTCAGTGGGTTTTACCTCTCCTTTACTGCATGAGCCCTGTGACAGTAACTTACAAAGCTCTGATAAAGGCCACTGGGAGACAGCCAGGCTCAGGAACTCTAGACAAATGTTTTTCAAGGTCAGCAGGCAAGGTGAGGTGTTTTCAGGGGGGGATATCTCCAAGAAAGCAGTGGGTTATTCCATATAATGATTCTCATAAAGGTTGAACCAGTACAGTGGCTTTCAAGCTGCAAGCAAAATAATTAAAATTTGCTACATCATGGGCTTTTTTATTCTGGCAAATCACAGATTATTTCTGATTGGCCCACAGACTGTGGGGGTATTGTGAGGCTTTTCTTACAAGCAAAGGACACCACTGAAGCTCTGGTGTTTGCCTCTGGTCTCCATGGGTGGGAATAAAAAGATAATGGTACAGACATTACAAGGGAAATACAGCTCCTTCTCCCTGGACAGAACATGGTCAGCATCCTCAAATTCCCACACAATCTAGGGGGGCCTAAACAGAGGGTGGAGTGGAGTGGAGTGGACTGGACTGGACTGGACTGGAGATGCTACAGCCGGGCTCTGTTGAAACCCTTTTAGATGAGGTAACTTGGTGGTACTCTCTGATAAGCCACACAGCATCTGAAAACTGAGGGAGATAAAGATATGCTGCTGTTGAATCAGCAACTGTGGTAAAACCTTTCTGGTTGGGTAAGAACTGTACCCTGTGTTTGTTGAATGATCTCAAGCTGCCTTTTTGGGGGGAACTAGAGCTTGTTAGGGCGTTGTTTTGAATTAATACATTGTTTGAATTACAATTGAATTGAAGTAATTGCAGTCAGGTATGATCACCTTCTATCCTTGAATTTTAACCTGTCACTGTTTTGTTAATAGAATATTATGCCATAAACTGTTAATGTGAGTCCTTCGAGGGCACTGGCAGTCGCTGATAGTGGGTGAATGTGCATAGACCTAGAAAGAGGTTTTTATCTTTGGTGTGTGACCCTGAACAAGTCAGCCAAACCATCCTCTGACACAGCTGGACTGTTTTGAGAAGAGTCTCCATAACAGGCCACTGACAGACTGGTTGGGCCCAGGGGCCTTGGCTTTCCTGGGGCACTGACAGACTAATAAACACTAAGAGTTTGAGGAAATCTCCCTTTTTTACAGACACCATGACTACAGTCAATCCAGCTGAAGCATAACCCTGACACTGCTAGGACAGGTGTGACTTTCACAAATAAGCCAAGCTCATTTCAGGAACTTAATCAAAAGAGGGGAAGGCATAAAGAGGTGACAGTGGGGAATCTGTATCACCTCATCCTGAGCAAACCACAGAGTGATCACAGTTCAACCAGCCTTTCTATGGGGGAAGAGGTGCCTGAAGGGTGAGGTGCAGTGAGGGGAAAAAAGGGACAAAGCCTTCTCATTCAAATCCCAGCAAGAGGATTCTTTAGCAAAGAACAAGCCCCACATTATTTGGAAAGCTGGACATTGTCCTCTCTCTTATTCAATTTAAGAAGCACTTACACTGTAGTCTGACTTGAAAAAGAAAGCTTTAGTATCCAGAGTGGTGTCTGACTAATAAATCAAGAAGCCAGCTCATCTCCAAGCACCATTTAGACTCTCTCTCACCATGAGCTAGATGCTGTAGTTTTTACCTGAAATCTCTTTTTTTTTTTTTTTGGTTCAATGCACCATCTGAATTTAACATAGGTAGCGCTTGTGTGCTTCATTCAGAACTGAGTTTCCAAAAGTACTGACAAAAAAAGTATCAAAATATGGATTTATAAGTGACTCTGGGGAATTTGGTTAGGAAGAATAGCTTGTCCTTTTCTTAAATGTTAGCATGAACCTTGTTTGACAAAGCAAAAAGGATTTGGAAGTTTGATTCATTGTTTAATATCACGTTGTAGATAATTACAACTGTTTTGCCATTTATAATTTCTGTTGTACTCCTTCCAGGCATTTGTGTGACTCAACAGTTCAATTAGGTAATGTTGAATTCACCTTGACATTTATGCCTGGCAACAGCCTTTAAGGTCACAGGGTCATGATTTGATGATTTCTTCAGAGGAACTGAGCAAAAGTGAAGGAATTGGGGGGCAGGGGGGTGTGCAGAGTGGAGAGGGGGAAAAAAAGCTTTTGTTGAAACACGAATTTCTTTTGTGAGGCTGATTTAAACAGTTACAGTTCTGGGTCTGTGTTAGTGGGGGGGTGTGGGTATAAGTACCAGCCAAGCTCTCCTCTCACTATAGATATTCTCTGTTTTGCTGAATTGGCTCAGGCGTGGTCTCTGCTGAACCCTGCTGTCCATTCTGACCTGAGGACCACGATCAGTGCCGTGCTGTTCTGCCAGGTCCCATCCAACCCTCTCAGCCACTTGCAGCACCCAGATTTCGTGTCACAGCCCCCCCCATTTTGCACTGGCAAAGGAGACCAGCAGCAGGGCCCGGGTGATGCTGGATATAGCAATTATCCCTCAAACATTCCCATTCCTCAGATAGCTGCATAGTACTGCTGCTGTGAGCAGTGTCTGTACCCACACTTAGAGGTCATGCATATTTTGCAGTGTAGTTATTTGGCTATCAAAGGTATTGCTGGCGTTTTGAATAAGGACTGGCATTTGCTATATATAATTAACAGTAGGGGGTGGTGCTTTTTTGGATAATGAGATCTTTAGATGCTGGAGGTTGAAAGAGAGTGGAAAAGGGATGCATGTATGATCTTTCATATGAAGTAGTCTGGTGATAATGCCCAGCTCACGCTCCCTGGACTGGCCCTTTGATGTTCAGACCATGCATCAGATGTGAAAGGAATGACTGACAGTCCTGGGACAACACATGGTGTCTAATGAGCTCACTGGGGCTCATCACTCCCAGTTCTGACATTTCAATCTGAGCCCCTCAGCTTCTGGGGGTTGGACTCACCCTTTAGTTTGCCCACAGCTCTGTGTCTTTGAAAATGGACCATCTCCAGGACACCTCCAGAAGACAGAGCTCTTCCTATGTATCACAAACCTCTCTGAGTGGTGTCTGTGGTCACACCTGTCCCCCGTGTCTTTGCACTGCTGACTGCCACCTTGCTCCAGGGTTTGGCTTGCAAGGCCAGTGTCTGTCGCCTCTGCAGTGACATCCCACACACGTGTGTGGCAGAGGCAAAGGAACTGGGCTTTGCCTGAGCAGCCACAGTAACTCCTGAGCAGTAACTCCTCAGTAACTTACTGAGCTCCCTGTCAGAGCTCGGGGATTTCCTGTCACACACAGCAGTGTGCATCCTCGAGCTGCTGTGCATGGCATCTGCTGCAAATAAACTGGGTGGAGCTGAGCAGATGGGCTGAACTCTGCTCTTGGAAAGGACTTCCCCTCCTTACCATGGGACCCTGCCAGACATTGCTGTGCATGGGAGCCAACCCAGTCTATCCCAGACAATAACTGTAGGACTGTGCTCATGGGTGCTACTGACCATGAGCCTTTACACAGCAAAGATGCTCTCAACACCCACATAACTTCTACCAAAGCAATGGCTCAGCCAGGTTTCTGTGAACAGCACAGACATGCTGCTGGATGACAGCATATGCTGCCATTTAAGAACATAAGAATTTTAATATGAGATAAGAACAGTTACGTTATTCCCTTGAAGTCACAATAGAATGTGACTGAACCTTCCTAAAACCTCATATTAATGGAGGAGGGACAGAGCTTCTCAGCAAATACCAAATACCACTCCCAAAATTTGGATCCCCTGTTGTTTTGAGATTTAGGATTTAGGGATTGCCTGTCTTTATAAGGCAAAATGGTACTTGCTCAATGGCCTAAGAATTATAGATGAAAATAAGTTCTAGGTTTAGTCAATATTTTGGTGGGTCTGGTTCTGTACAACAACAGGTGTACTCAAATTAAGAAATTACTCCATTTAGTATGTGGCATTTTAATATTTGACTAGTTTTTAGCTTTTGAATAATGGCTTTTGCGACAGATGGGATGTGTCACATTTCTGGGCTTTTAGAAGGGAATAGTGAGTCTCATGACCTTTCCCTTCCCAAGAGTTGCTCAGCCACTGAACTCTGATGATACATGGTGCAAATGATTGTTTCAGCTAGGCTGGGCGTTCCAAGCATGGCATTTCATATCCAGTTCACTTTTCAATGGTTTATTTGTAATTTAAACCACAGTTAAAGTTATCCAGCATTTGGCCACTAGGTCAGTAACAGATGACCCTTGCCAACAGCACAGTTTGCTTTGAAGGCCAGTATAACTAGAAAACTGAGAATAAATTGGTAGGTTAAGAGGTTTTCTGTGGGAACTGATGCCCATCCTCTGTCCAAATGTCAGTTTCCAGACTGCAGTGCTGTCATCTGGCTGACCTTCTTCTCTGTTCCCCTGCTGCCCGTGGCCTAAAGTAAAAGCACCTCTCTGTAGTCAGAGCTGAGACTGAAGAAGAAGAAACTCTCAAAAATATCCTTTCAGAAAAAAAAGAAAAGCTTCTTCCAAACAAGTCCTCATGCTTCCGCCCACGGCGCGATGCCAGCACCATCCAGCCCATTTTGTACTTCTGCTCTCAGATCCAATCCAGCCCGGTCAGTCCTGTCCTGGCTGCAATCCTGTGCTGGGAGCACCGGCCCGACCTTGGATTGTTTCTGGGGAGCACCCCCGTGTCCCCGCCTGCCCCGGGTGCCCCTCGGTCCCTAGGAGTTGCACTCCTCGCAGTGGCAGGAGAGGATGTAGCGGTAGGTGGCGGTGAGCCGCATGCCCCCCGAGCACCGCAGCCTCATGGCCTTCAGCTTGGAGGTCTGCGGCCGGCAGCAGTGGCAGGTGGAGCGGAAGGGCTGCTTCAGCACCGTGCTGAAGGAAACCATCGGCTCCGAGCGCGACGTCTGGCTGCAGCGCCCCTCGCAGCGAGCCAGCAGCACCATCTGCCAAGGAAAGCACAAGGGTTAGGAGAGGTGTCCCCAGCACACGGCTGGCGCCAGCAGCTGGGAGCCTCCTGCCAGCCTGGATGGGGTTTTTTTTTCCCTGCATCCCAGCCCCACACCGTGCTTTGCCCCCCTGGGCTGTGTCTGAGAGAGTGGAGGGGTGTAGTAAAGCATCCCCCATCCCCGAGTGGGCATTTCTGTATAAGGAAAGAAGTTCAGTTTACCTTTAGACATATTAGGAAGTTTAACTAGGAAGTTCTGTGCCTTTCTCATTGTAACTGGCTCAGTGCCAGCACAGAGGCATTGATTGGGCTTGGAAAGCATGCCTCAAAGCCTGGTGCTGATTTTATTGGGCCAGGGGCCGAACAGCCCACCTGAACCATCAAACACTAAAGAAAGAGCACAAAGGAACTCAAGGGCTTTTTAGGGTGTCTTAGCAAGGTGTCAGAGGCTTCTCAGACACCTGTGCTCGGCTTTTCTTTTATTTCTGTAACATTTCATTATTTTTCATTTATTAAACCTTTTGCTTTTACAAAACACACCTGAACAGCCATCTTGCTAAGTATTTTAAGCCATTTTTCTGCAAGGGCTGGACCTTCAGAGGTATTGGGAACCCCCATAGAGGGGATAATGTGGGCAAGAGGAAAAGCAAGGCTCCCCCTGAAATCCTTGGCTCTGACACCAACAGGACTGCAGGACCTGGGCTGACCTTAGGGCTCCAAATGATCACAGCCAGCCCTGCCTTCCAGACACTGTGACTGCAACTGCAGCTTGCTGACTCCACATCCGTGGCAGTCAAGCCCTTAAATCATCAGCCAGGCTGATTCTTTGGTTGGGCATTTACCAGTGTTTTGAGTGTACTCACCAATGATCAGCAGAACTGGTTCTCACTTCTCAAGTTTAGATATATGAGCATGTAAAACAGAAATATAAAGAAGATGCTCCGTGTACTGCTTTAAAGAAGTGTGTTTCTAGCTCACTTCTTTGACAAAGATCACCTTGAATGTGTATTTGCAATTATATGTGTGTCTATCTGTCATTGCATCAGTTGTTATATTTATTTAAAATGCACTGCATAGCATAGGGCAGTGAAAATGTAAAAGAAATAGAACTGGTTGCCAAACATGAAGATTCCCTAGTGAGATTTTCAAAAAACAGTGTGGCTCCTTCCTTGTTCTGAGTTCAAATGTGAGCTGTGACCAGAACAAGGTAACTTGCACAACAGAGACACTGAGGAAGGAAAGTCCATGAGCAGTCACCTACTCCCCAACAACCCCTTAAGCAGAGGAGATACAGCATTAAGCACTACATAAATCTTGGAAAGGACCCTCTAAAGCTCAGCAAATGATGTGTTAGAAACATCTCTTACCACCTTGATAACGGGTGTTGTACAAGTCTGAACAGACTCCTTTACTTTCGTGGGGACAGAAATATTAAATCCATGTCAGCTAATTTTGCTTAACCAACACAAACCTCAATATCAGCTTATTATATCATCTAAAGTAGGCAATAAAACAGTTGTAAGTCTTTCCTATAACCAAGGGAGAGCATTACATTTTAACCATGCTACACAGATCTCATGGTTTTTTCCGGAAAATCTGAATGAACAACTACAAATGTGACAAAAAACATTTTACAGTATTAAACTTTTTTGGCCTTCTTTCATGACACAAGCTCAACTGGCTGCAAATCTCTAAGTTATGCAAGCAGGTATAGCGAATATTTAATTTTCTCTTTAGTCAGAGTTGTAAGGAAAGATGAGATAAAAGAGAGAGAATATTCCTGAAATCAAGTAGGAAATGCTAGCACTGTCTGTGTCCACGGGAATGGTTCTGATCATTCATTGTAAAGTGCTTTAAAATTACTCTTCCAAGAGTACTTGCATGCTAAATGTTTTACTTGAAAATATATTAATGTATTGGTATATTAACACTTGTCTTCCAGTCCACACAGGTCACAAAGAAGATGTCTTTATGAGCTGGTGATCTATGCTTGGTACCATGTTGCTTCTTTGTTAGAGATGGGCTTTTGTTGCTTTCTGACAAACCTGTCATCCTTTGTAGCATAAATTTATGGTCTCCTTCCTGTGGTACTGCATATTCATATATAAATTAACTTCAGCTGCTTGTACTAATATGGTGGGAGGGAAATTTCAGTGTATTGTTGAGTCACACCTATCAGCTACACCAAGTTCCTTAATAGCAGAGTCTTTAGTGTAGAGAGAACATGAAAGGGACAATCACTGCAGTGCTGTCACCCCATTACTCACAGATAAAGATCCACTTTTTCCCCTTGGTAAACAAACCTCACTTCCCAGGCAGGCAGCTGGTGGAGGTATCTAATTAGATACCAGCTATGCAGGTATCTAATCCTGCCTGCATTGCAAAGGAAAGGAGCAGATTGGGACATTTAACCCAGTAATTTCCTTCCCAGCGTCTTGATGGCTCTTGTTAGGTCCCCTGCTTTGACCAGCTCACCAAACTGTGCACTCTCTGTCACAGGCTGTTCCCAAATGTTTGGCTGAATCACAGAATTACCCAGGTTGGAGCAGACCTTGGAGATCATCCAACAGCAAAGAGCAATCCAACAGTGCCTGACAACTGTTTGAAGGCTTCAAAGACAACAGAGTTGAACTCTCCTCAGGAGTGGTGCAGGGGGATGTACAACAGCCAGAAATTGCTTTTTGGGAGGTTCAGAGTATCCCTAGAGTCCCTTCCAAGCAATCATTTCTATGATTTCAGCCCAAATGTGACAGCATACACTGCTGTATGGTGGGGCTGACTTCCAATGGTTGATGCTTCTGGAGCTGGAAAAATCAGTCACTTTCTGGTACCTTAAGAATTTTTATGACATGCATCTGCTCCTGTATCTGCAGGTACTTTCAGAAATGCCAATAAAAATAAAACATGCCCTCAAGAAACTGGCACAGCTTGAGAAGAGTTGTCCTGAGTAATTATAGGGTAGAATGATCTGATGTGCCAATATCTGTCTCAATATATTTCTCATAAACAGCTGGCTTCCTAATGCAAACCTAGACAGTAGTTAATCAATATGCCATTGTAGTTATAATTTATGATTTATAATTTACAATTTATAATTCATAATTTCTAAGCCTTGTCTTTAGAAACTTGTTTTAATCTGTGGAAGCTTTAATTTTAACCTGCTATTTTGATGGCTACTTAGTTTTTCATAAGATTAAGGTCAGTATTTATATAATGTAGAATCACACAGTGTTGGTTTTATGCCCTGTTTTTGGATGGCAGTGTAAACTCTTACCAATGGCACAAACCCAAGGTTATCAAGTTGAACTTTCAGGCTAAAAAAAAAAATCAAATTTCACATTTTCATAGCTTTCTAACCTTCTGGGCTACTTAATGTCCTAACCAAAATTTACCTTCCTCTTCATAAGCCCAGAACAGCACTAATGGATTTTGGCAGGTGTGCAAATGAGCTGGAAATAGCATGTACTTTGAAAGCTTTGCTTTGCCTTTTAATCAATTGCACCGGCTGCTTACTGCTTTGTGTACTATAGTGCAATAGAGATTATCACCTGAAAAATTAGTAATGCTATGATGGCATAGCACAATGATGTACAGTGAGTGTGTATATATAGTAAAAACATGTGGGTATTTTATAACTTGACACCTCTTGGCTCCCCTTGGCCCCTGCACATGTGAGTTTGTGCATGTCACCTTGCAAGGCTGGATCCAGAAGCAAAGTGTCCTACAACAAGGGAACCACGTGAGCAGCTAGGGAAGAATATTATTATCATTATCGTTATCGTTATCGTTATCATTATTATTTAAAGTCAATGGTCTCATAGGTACAAAAGAGAGCAATGTGAATCTAAGGCAATATTTGGCTCTGATCATTTGAGCTGTGTTCTGGAAATCCAGAAGCTGTGAAGTAGTGTTTTATTAATGGTGTTTGTAGTCCTCTTTTCTGCACCTTCAGCAACAAGCTGGAGCCTGAAAGCAGATGGGCTGAGATGGCTGAGAACAGATTTTCACACAGTTCCCTTGGCCTGGCTGCAAGCAGGCATTACTGAAAATCTCCTGAGCTACCTCAGGAGTAAATGTCTTCAAACATCTGCTAAATCTTTCTTCATCTGCTCTGTGTCTCCCTGGGCTGGATTCTTTAGTGCGAGGCTGTCAGTGGTAGCACACTTCTGGCACATCTGGATGAAGCACTTGTGACAGCCAAAACTGGAATTTAGGAGGCTCTGGGAGCAGTGAGGGAACACAGCACACTGATGGAGACCAGTGGGTCTCCATGACAGAGGTCAGGGTAAATTCAATATAGTCAGGGAAGGTAATACCTCATGAGTCGACACAAACATTTCCTTGAAGACAAAGGAAAACACTGCTTTTCTGCAACAAATGGCATTCTTCCATCCCTCTTTTGTGTCTCTTTTGTACATTTTGTTACTATAATAGACTTTGTTTCCAAAGGATTTGGAAAACTGTTTTCATCGCCTGCCTGAGGCCATAAGCAAAAGGGATTTTAATGATTAAATTATATTGGCTGGATGTTTAACAAAACTACTTCCCATGTGGGTACAATTGGCAGCCTCCACAGAGAACCACAGTGGACATGATCCTTTCTCAACCAGGACAGACAGCAAACATAATATGTCTTGCAATTTCTGAAGCCACTTTTAACTTCTGTAACTCTACACTGCACCAAAAGGGAAAACATATGGAGTGAGAAAGGATATCTCAGTGAAACCAGTCTATCACCCCAAAAAAGGGCATAATCTCTGCTTGACAGTGTAAGTCCAAGCTTCCACAATGGAAACTTGGTGGAAACAAGAGGTGCCACAATTCCCACAACTACTCCCACAGAACTTTCCTTTTTTTGTCTTGGTTACATTTTATCACAATATATATATAAATAGACATTGCATCTAGTTTTAATTAGCATGTCTAATATTCCTCTGTGTTTATATGGTACTAGATCCACAACAGAAGCCATATGAATACCAGAATGATTCAGATACCCAAGACCTTAAAACAAACAAAACCAAAACAAACAAACAAAACAAAACCAAAATGAGCTTGAATTATAAGAGTTTTCCAGGAAATTATTTCACTTTGTATGGAAACGGTTTTCATTTTCCACTTCATAAGAAAGTCCATACAATTCACAGCATTATTATAGAAGTCTTCTTGAAACTGTTGTGGAATTTGGGAAGTCAAAATATATGATAGTATTTTCAAACATTGACAGCTTGATTTGAAAATAATCACTGACTTTTGCAGCCAGAGTTATGAATGTTTATGTCAACAACTTTTCTTCCTCAAAACTCAGTTTTGAAATGATACAGTTTTCATTACAATGCATTCTGTGTTCTCATCTCCATCAGCCCCACTCCTAAAGGCCTGATTGTTTTTTTGCTTTTCTCTGTCATTGGGGATGCTAAAAAAAGTGAGTTGTCAATGGGTCCTTTTCCTTCCTTCCTTCCTTCCTTCCTTCCTTCCTTCCTTCCTTCCTTCCTTCCTTCCTTCCTTCCTTCCTTCCTTCCTTCCTTCCTTCCTTCCTTCCTTCCTTCCTTCCTTCCTTCCTTCCTTCCTTCCTTCCTTCCTTCCTTCCTTCCTTCCTTCCTTCCTTCCTTCCTTCCTTCCTTCCTTCCTTCCTTCCTTCCTCTCCTTACGTCTAACAGGTGATCAGAGAAGTGCAGAGAGGGGAGGACTGGTGGCACACAGATACCTGTAAATGAAAACCACCCACACCACCAACACACTTTGTCACTTTTGCCTCCTGCTGAAGCCAACTGCAATAAAATCAATATTGCACAGAGATACACCTCTGCAGTTCTCTGTGTTAGTGCCACACGTCTCCCAGATGGCAGGGAGTTCTAGTCTAGCCTAAAAGCAAATCAAAGGACCTCTCCTGAATCTCATTATTTTACTGTTTGGATTCAGAAGAAGTAGGGCAAAAGTCTCTGGGCTCCCACTGCTGTGAATCAGGCATGGTTATACAAAATCAGGCAGACAGCTCTGCTGAGAGAACAGTGTAAGGCAGCCCAGAGCAGAGCAGGCTCCCTGTGCCCAACTTTGAGGCTGTCAGCCCCTCTCTGCTGAGCAGGCACAGGATGAGCCTGGATGCAGAGGTTTGGCCAGGGCAGCAGCTGTCCTGGTGCTCAGAGCACCCAGCAGGTCTTATTTTCTGTGGACACTTCTCTCTATGCTTTATTTTAGTTTTTATGATCTGCAGCTAGCTGTGATGTTCCTTCACTCCTGCACTGATTACAGGGAGCAAGGAAACTCTTCTGCACACGAAGGCCTCTGGGGGTGTCTGCAGCCAGCACTGCATCCATCTCAACCCTGGATCCTCTCTCCTTGTAAATTCCCCCAGGATCCCAGCTGCTGGGGCTTGCCACCAGGCAGGCACCCCTCTTGTGATAAACTCTGTCACACTCCAGCCTGCCATCCCTCTCTTACCCAACACAGGGCTGGAAAAGCACTGGAGCTGGCAGTCCTTCCCTTTCCTTAATCCTGGGATGTGAGTGCCTGAGGCAAAGCCCCTTCCCATGGGACAGAGGAATGGCCCAGTCATCTGAATGTACAGACTGTGTCAACTCAGACAGAACTAATTAGGACAAGACAAAAGGGACCAGCAAGGATTTTCCCATTGTTTCTCCCAATTCTTTTTCTCCACACAATGAAATAAATGGCTGTAGGCTACATGCACAGGCTGCTAAACCATTTTGACACATAACTTTTCAGACTTGAAATCCCAAATGAAAGTTGATCTTGTATTTCTGTCTGCTCTTAAGCCCAACAGTTACTATCCAAGTGTCACTCTGCATGAAAATGAAGGCTTTGAAAAGGGAATGGGCAGAGAGAAAATAAGCAATGTTCCTCACAACCTTTTTTAATTACCATTTTACAGTTTGGTTCTTTATCTCAGTACTTCACCTGTAGCAGCTATGAACTTGCTCCAGATTAATCATGCACTTGAAGGATGGGGTGACTGGGGTGTTCTAAACTTCCAAACTAGCACGTCTCCTTGGGACCATCAGCTGAGATCCCAAATGTGTTCCTTTGAATCTTGTGATTTGCTGCATGTGGGCTTTACCATCATCGTGAATTTCTCCTTTTGGAAAGGTGAAAAGTGAGTCAAGAGCCTTTATCTCCAGTCCCAGCTCTTATGTACACACAAGATGTCTTCACATCTGCGTGTCTCTGCTGCTGGATTGTGGTAGACAGGAATTTACACAGGGAAAATTGTAGTAATGCAGCCCACACCCGAGTAAGTGTTTCCATATAGGGAAAGGTTTGGGACTCACCCCTTGTACTTCTTATAAGGTAAAGAGCCCAGAAAGTTCTTTACTGTTCTAACTGTAATTGGCTCAGTGCCAGCACAGAGGCATTGATTGGGTTTGGAAACTGTAAGTCAAAGCCTGGTGCTGATTTCATTGTGCCAAGGACCAAGCAGCCCACCTGAACCATCAAGTACCAAAAGAAGCAGCCAGAGGAACAAAAGAAATTTCTAGGGTGTCTTAGCAAGGTGCCAGAAGCTTCTCAGGCACCCCTGCTTGGCTTTTCTTTTATTTCTGTAACTTTTTATTATTTGTGCATTTATTAAACCTTTTGCTTTTACAAAACACACCTGAAGAGCCGTCTCACTACATATTTAAGCCATTTCTCTGCAAAGGCTGGACCCTCAGAGATACAGGAAAAATTCCTATAGAAAATCACTCATTTTAACAACTCTTCCCTCGCAGCACCGTGCCGTGAGGAGGTGAGGGGTGGCCTTACCTTGGAGCTGCACTTGTAGAGAGGGTGGCTGATGGAGTCCACGTAGTGGTGCCTCATACAGCGGCTGGGGTCGGAGTCGATCAGGAAGGAACCGTCCGATTTACTGTCCGTGTCTCCCATCATCACCAGCAGCGAGAGCATGGAAATCGAAGCCGCGAGTACATGATTTCCCATTGTCGAGGAACTTCTCGCTGGTAACAGCAGAGGGAGGTAGAGCATCAAAAACCCTCCAAATTCTGTAAGCCAGTTCCTTTCCAGGACGGTGAAAAGTCTGGTTTAAGTGTCTGAGCTGTCATTCTTCTTCTCAAATTGGAGTCTGATGAGATTTTAATCCATCAAAGAATCTCCTGCACAGGTGGAATAAAAGCGACATAAATCACAATCCTGAGCAAAAAGACCTCTGGAGAAAATAGACACAAATAATATTAAGGTGCTCAGGACCTTTGCTAGCCAGAATGCCTGCTCAGGGCAAGCATCATTCGCAGAGCAGGTAGGGAACATGGCCTTAAGGAAGTAGATGTCAAGGCCTTGTTACTTTTAGCATTGTTTGATCATTTCAGGGAGAACCTTTTGACTTTTAACATCACAAGGGGTGCAGTGCCATTCTTTTCCACTTGGTGATGACCCTTTTGTGTTCCCGTAGAAACTGGTGATTAGTAATACATCAGAAATTTCTGCAAATCGAGAAGACTCTGTATCCACTCAGAGAGTCAAAGAGGGGCAAAGCTCGGCTGCCCCCATTACAGGTGGGAATGTCTGGCTTAGGCAGCTCATGGAAAGGCTGCAGGCAGGGTGAGCTGTGGCTCTGGAGACTGCCTGGCTGTACCCTGAAGCTGGGGTGCTGCAGGGACCAGGGACACCCCCAGCAGGGAGGGATGCTGAAGGTCCGAGCCAAGGCATGAGCAAAGTGGTTCCCCAGCAAATTGCTGAGCCCTGACCTGCCCTGCATGAGGAACCACCCAGGCTGAGCTGTCCTGCCCCATGGTGCCCTGAGCACCAAACCCCCATGCACACACATGGACAGGCTTTGATTGCTTGCTTGTCAGGCAGCACTTGCTCAGTGTCAGCCTCTTCCCAGCTAATTAAAACAGCAGCACCTGAAAAACACATTTATTATTCCATAATATCCAAGTACTATCACAGCTATCAAGTGGGAAGAAATTCGTTCAGGTGGAGACATATGGCTATTCACCCACCCATCTGGATTTCTGGTTCATGTTGGAGATCAGGAGATTCCCCAATAAACAGGTACAGGACAGCCCCTGAAAAGCTGCCCAGGGCTTTGTGCCAGCAGGGGAAGGAGAATATCTCCATCAGCTGCTTCTTCACAGTCCCTTGATCCTCCTCACAAAGCCCTTAGTCCCAACTGGGAGATTAATTTCATTTTTACTACAAACAGATATAACTTGAAAGAGCTGTGAAATATCCATCTAAACACAGCCCGATGAAGGATAGTCAAAGGATACTCATCAGTACAGTTAAAAGTGCAAAAACTTTCTGAAGAAACTCAAGATAAAACAGTTCCCTACTCACAAAGAAATGCTCCAGCAGAGCCTCTTGAGTATTTTAAGAGTTGATGTGTGCCTTTATTGCCTTATACAAGCCTCTTTCAAAACTGTTTTCTGGTTTGCTGGCAGTCCTCTAAAAACCCGCTGATACTCATCTCCCAAACAGCCTCCCCACCAGAGTGCTTGATGATTTGTATATTGCTTTACAGCCTCCCCCAGCACTTCTGTGAGAGGAGTGTCTAGCAGTGACAAACATTTCCAGAGTTCATCCAAGTTGGGATGGTGCTGATGTGACATTCAAAGTCTCATGCTGGGAAGAAATGTTATTAGGGATGCTCTGTGTGTTAGAGAGACAAAGATGCTCTGTCTATTAGACATTTTTGTTGCTGTTGTTTCAGGCTATTATCCATGTGCTTAAGTAGGAAAGGAAAAATTATGTGATTGTGGATTTAAATGACAATATATTTTTTTCCCAGAGTCTGACATATGACCTGGTATATTTTCCTCAGCAAATAGGGCATTAAAAACATATAATGTCTTTGCAGTATAAAGAACTTAAACAAACAACACTAAACACTTAGGATCTCAGATGCATTTGTGCACAGCCTCATTCATGTCAATAAATATCCCTCCAAACCTTTCAGCAGCATAGGAGAGGAATCTCTTGGTCATGGGAGCTGGGACAGACTCCCTCCCTGAACTCTGCTACTCCAGTTCACGCAGATGATGCCCAAGGATTAGCTAACAGGAGGAGGGATGCACTATTTTTTTCTCCATGTTTAACCTTTTACCTACATTCCTATTCTTTTTTATAAAGAGGCTGACCAAAACATGCTGCTTGGCAAGGGCTCCCTCCAACATAGTTAATCATTATTACACACCCAGTAATTCCCTCTCTGTCCAAATAAATTTACTTGATATTAGACGGTCTCATTTCATGTGATATTACACCCAGGGATCCCCATTTCCCATTCTCTCCATCCCACTGTTAATTCCGTGCTTCTATATCTTTCCATGGTTTTGATCACTATGATTTAATACAGTGAGAGAAATCTGAAGTCCTGGCTCAGTTTTCAAAGGCTTATCTCCCTAGTTTTCCTCAGGAAATAATTGGATGACACAGAGTCTGCCTCATGAAAACACTCTGAGAAAGACACAGGGAAAAGTGTGAGAAAAGGAACATGGCTGTAGCTTCTTCAGGATAAGCATAGTACAAAAAGTATTAACACTTCCATAACCTTTTAAAACTGCCCTGATACTTTACCAACAAAGAAATGTAGTAGGTTTTGGTTACAATACTTTGAAAGAAGTAAAAAAATTCACATATTTATAAGAAAAAAGAGAGAAACCCATTGTAAATATGATCCATCTCTTGTGAAGTCAGTGGTTACAGTTGTTTACAGATATACTGGTAAAATGTGTAGGTGTATCTCCTGCATCCCTGTGGGAAGCAGGTACATATATTTTTCAAGCACATATGCTATATATAACATATATGGAAGAAAAAGTCTTAGAGGAACATTTAAACACATGGAAGTCAGGGTGTAGATTTTTGATTCTGTAAAAAAAGTCAAAATACTTTCATTTAGGTACATCACCGTGATGAGGTATGTTGGCATATTTTCCATTTCCAGCTGATATTGTGCAATTGCATTTCACTTGAACTTAGCATTATTATTATTATTATTATTATTATTGTTAAGTAAAAAATTGCATTCCTTTTGAAATGCTGTCTGAAATTATAAAATCCTAGATAGCACATGCTATCAGGATTGGCATAAGTAGTTTCCAGTCAATACTTCTGTCCAAAAAGCAGAAGCAAGTACAATTGTGATCATAAATCATCATTACAATGACATTTTGTTTCATTTGGAAAATACACTTTTTTAAAATTAAAAGAAACAATTTCACAGAGAAATGTTTTTCTTCTATTTCAGCTGGTTTTTCCTCACTTCCTTTTCATGCAAAAACTGTGGTAGATAGCTCATCTGCCAAGCTAACAAAAAGGAAACCTAAACCTTCCCTCTTTACAGTATCCTATAAAGGAAAAGATGCAAACGTGACTTCATAACCTCAGGCTGAAAATTTGCTACAAAAATATATGGCCTAACAGTGGATGAAAATCACTACTTACATTTTTTCAGAATTCACTGAGATATGGGAAGTACATTTTGTTAGCAATGGCTTCGTTTCCTTTCCATTTAACTAGTTTTCAGGATTTCATAGAGACATAACATACTAAAGCTTGGCACAGCTGTTACCTAAAACTGCTACAGCTGTTAACCTGGAAACTTCAGGGAAAAATAGAAGACATCCCAAAGAAAAACCATACTGACATGCAGTCTAAGACTGTATTATTGCACGTGGACATAGGTGCAAAGTTAGGGTTATTTTTCCAACTCCACATTCTTATTAACTGCTTTCTGAAAAATAAAGATTTCTTATCATAGTTTTAATATCGTTTAGAGAGTGGTGAGGGCTAAGGTTTTGTTTTGCTTTAAGGACAGAAGAACATTCCATCATCTGGAATTATTTAGCCAGTCACTTTGTGAGAACGTAAACAGAAATTCCCTTTTTGCTATGTATCTTGGAAAAAATAAAGAGCTGAGCAATTCTCCAAAGGTCTGTTGGATCTGCACAGCTTTTACCCTGGGAGGTGGGAAGGGAGCAGTGGAAAAGCTCTTTTATGGTGTACTTCTGGTTTGTTGTTCCCTGAGCCCCCCATATTAGGCATGCATGTATGTTCAGCTTGGCTTTCATTTGCTGGGCATTTTCTATGTTTGAGACTCCTACTTGAAGATGAGGGCACCATTTAAGTTACTCAATGCTTTTTGTGTTTTGGAGGCTGCCAAAATCCTGTTGAAGTAGTGGTGTGTGTATATAACTTAAGCCTGGCCTTGCATGCTGTGTGTATTTAGTAAACACAATTACTTGGATCCTACCATGTGATTCTCCCAATCTGAATTTGTTATGTAAACAGAAGAGTTGCAAGAATAATCAGTTTCTCCAAACTCCAGACCTAAAAAAGTGTCACTAACCATGTATGTGTATATATGTGTGCGTGTGTGTCAATTCACTGCTGTTGTTCTGACAAAAAAAAACCCCACAAAGTTCTTCATGAGTTGAAAATGAATTTCTCAAGAACTTTATCGGATTTAGAAAAGTTTTGATGTTCCAGGAAGATAAGAATTTGGGGATTTCACTCTCCAAGATCTGGATTGGAGTGGAAACAACTGTGATGGGCAAATTACTCAGTCAGGCTCCACAAGGGTTTGTTCTGCAGGGTTAAATTCTCCACTGCCATGACAAAGGTAGCACGGTCTGTTCCCAAAAATCCTTCAGCACCCACAGCACTCAGGTGGCTTCCAGCCCACGCTGCCATCCACACCACGCCTGGGAACAGCTTGGGAAGCTCTGAGAGCTGTGGGACTGAATTGCAGCAGTGACAATCTGAGCCATTCCAGAGAACAGTTCATGGAGTAGGAGAGACAGGCCCAGATGAGAGGCTGTGTCTGACCCTGCTTTCTGTAGAACCACCTCAGTCTTTGTCAGTTCCAGCATATCTTGTAGCTCTGTAAATAAATGCAATCATCTTATCTATCTATTTTACTGTGGCCATTTCTGTGCCAGCAGTGAAGGAGCTGGCCTCCTGTGTACGCCATCAAAAATCCTCACTTCACTCTGCAGCTGCCTGTCAAAACACCTGGCAGAGCCACTGAGTGCCCACATGGCAGCTGGGCAGCAGCAGGTGAACACAGGCAATCCCAGGTGTCTGAGAAATGCCTCCACACGACATTTGAACAGGTTTCTTCTCATCCTGAGGCAAGGCAAATACCAAACCAAATATTTTGAGTGAGACCCTTACCAGGTCTAAATAAGTGAATGTTCCCCCAAAGTCTTGCTGTGCTTAAGAGGGTTTGCACCACTGACATCCAGCTGTGCTGGAGCTTGTCCCCTTCCATGCCAAGGGGAATGTCTTCATCCGTGGTCCAGGAGCTCCATCCACCCATTACACAGCAGGGCAGCGTGTGCCTGCACGGAGGGTACACAAACAACAAACACTCCTGGCCAGAGCTGGCAGCAGCTGGGGGGCAAGAGGAGAGGGGAAGGAAAAAGGCGGTAAGAAGGAAAACAGGCTCAAAAGATGGAAATTCAAGCCCCTTCATCTGGTTTTCCATGGTGGAGGAGTCCATCTCCTGGTCCTACTAAGGCTGTGCTGAGAGAAACTCCTGGAAACCATTTTTTACTGTGAGATTTCCTTAAGTCTTTTAATATTTCAGGAGGTGCATACCTGTGACTGTAAGCAGACTGAAAAAGAAAAAAATAGGAGGACTGTGGCATGTGAAGCATAAGAAACAACATGGCGATTGCAGCAAACATAATGGAAGCACCCTGGGAGCCTCAGCACACGTGGGATGAGCATACATGGGACGGATTCCCAGGGCTCCTTTAAGGCCCCAAAAGTGTTCCCGCCGTGGGGACCCAGTGCATGAGGTGGAACAAATCCAGCTGAATGGCACTTGAGCTGTCTGAACTTCCCTCTGCTTTTGAAGTTCCCAAGAATATTTCCAGCCCTTCAGGTAGTAGGAGAGGGGGAGCAGGAGGTGCCTTCCTGCTCTGTGGTTGAAATAACAAACTCCAGTGGGTACTGCGGGCTGGCGCCCGGCCAGCAGACAGGCACAGGCCAGCATGGAGAAAAGGCTTTAATACACTCACAAAGAATAACTACTGGGGGACAAAAGAGTGCTTGTATTTTTATTCTTTCCTTTTCCTGCTTCCAGGAAGCTTTAAATAGATTGATTAGAGGCATGCATGGGATATCTCTCTAATGAGGGAGTAGCGCCTTTTAATGGTGAGGTGATGCCAGCCTTGGATTCTTTCTTTATTCTTGTGTCTTGCTGAATATCAGAGTAGTCATGGTCTCGAGTCCCAGACAGCAGAGGAATACAATTTTCCACTTGGTCATCCCTCCAGAGGGTGCTGGATGGGATTCCTCCTTGGTGAAGCACCAGGTGCAGAGCTGAGCAGCCTAGGGCTGCCCATCCCTCTCAGGAGGCAAACCAGTCAGGGTGGCTGCTGGCTACAGTGCAAGTGTTCCCAGCCAAGCATTAGCTATAGGATTTGCTTCAGTAATTACCTCTACTTCAGTCTTATGACCCAACATGAGGCAAAATTACTCTTGGCCAAATTACAAGTTGCTGAGAGGTCTAGGGCATTCAGGCATGTGTCCTCTACCTGTTGGAGTGTGTTACAAGCAGGTGGGCAGTTTTTGTTCTCTGTCTTTTGCATATTTTCCAGAGAACTCAAAGGCCTGTAGTTATCAATAGATGCAGGAGTAGGAATGGGTCTTTATATTCTTTAACACTAAGCAAACACATCCCTGCCACTGGGACCAGCAGAGAGTTTTATGCATGCTGGAGACAGCACATGACTGAAGGGGATGTTCCCCCTCTTCTGACCCCAGGGGCAAAATCCTTTCCTCTTTTACACACAGGCAACATTCAGACCACCATCCATCTACCTCATCCTCTGATAATTAGGGAACCTAAATATTTGGCTCATGGTAACAATTCTATGTCTTCTAACAAGGGGAGCAGCGCTGCCCTAGGTCCCACTCCCTTTGAGCCGTGCTGCTATGACAGCAATGTGATTGTCACTGCCATGGTATGCTTAACCTTTGCCAAACCAGAGCTGAGGCATTAACTCAGATCCTCAACCCACATGTCTTAAAGGGCAACATAACCTGTGCTGCCTTTGGCCCGACACAGTCTGCAGCTCAGTAATAACAAGCATGAAAATGTGACAAGCATGAGCCGTAAAAATGATTGATGCAACTAGAAAAATAACAAAGAGAAGCTGAAAAATAGCAATGAGGAGGAGGAATTCCTGGGACCAGTGTCTCCATGGCACCAGCAGCCCCCTACTCTTACACTAGAAGAGAGGCTGCACTCGCCTGTAGTAGAAAGGATCTCCAGGCCACACAATGAAATTCCAGCAAACAGGACAAGGACTGATGGTGTCTGGAAGTGGTAGTGCCACTGCTACCCACATAATAGTTTGAATTAGATTATGTGAGAAAAGGAGGAATATATAGACGACCAGCTGCTCAAAGGCTTATTACAACCTTGCTTTTATTGTTCTGCTAAGTTAGAGGTGGGGCATCAGAGGGATTCCTAACATACCACTACTGAGAAATTTTAATATGTTCCACACTGACACATATAAAAAGGAAATAACAGCTGATCACAGACAGCAGAGACTGCAATATCTCTTCATATGCATGCACAGAAGTGTGGTCAAAGTGGGGTGCTCTTGGCTCAGACACCTGAGCTAACCTGAGCCAACTAAACCTTTCTCCTGCCACTGAGCTGAGTTTCAGCAAAAGGACTGTCAAGTGTGAAGTCAGGCAGCAGAAAAAAAGGTGATCTGGACATGGCTATTCACCCCATCCCGAGATACCAGGGCATGGAGAAGGGCAGGGGAGCTGAGAGGCAGAACACTTAACACTGATGAAAAGAAACACGTGTTTACACAACCGACAATGATCCGGGGGAACAAGATATCACAGAGGGCAAAAGTTTAGCTGGGCTCAGCGAAAGGACCTGTTGTGTATGGGGGGGGTTACAGTCACAGGGGCTTCATTTCTGGAGAGTTTTTGGAAGGGTTATAAACCCTCAGGACTCTGAGAGTTTGGTGGATGGTGTTAGGGAAAAATCCTTTGCCCCATAAGTTACCCCATAGCTGCTGCCACAGGGTCTTTGTGTCTTTCTTTGATGTGGCTGCTTCCAGAGGTGGATTGCTCAAATAACAGGAGGCTATAGTCTCATGTAGCAAAACCTTCCTAAAACTCAGAGGGACAATTCTCTCCTCATACTCACAAGGAGTATGAGACAGAGAAATTATAATACAACTATCAAATACTTATAATTGTAATTTCAACAGTGATTGAGAGGTGGGGAGGATGAAAGAGAGGCTTTTGTTTTCTTTCAGTTAAACAAATAATTCACCAGACAAGTTGCAAAAATAAAGGTCTCAGTGGTTTCATGCAAGTTTTGCCATAGATAGTCAATTCTCTCCAAGTTCCAAGGACAACCTTGAGCACTTCCTAGTGCATCTAAGAGCAGACAAGCCAGGAAGGGAATAAAGCCAGCCCCAGGAGAAATGGGGAATGAAGCCAACTACAGGAGGACTCTGTCAAATGAGACACAGCAAGCATCAATGTTGAGCACCCAAGGAGGTGGCTTGTTTCCCTCCCACCTGGGCAAGAGAGACTGCAGTCTGGCCAGGCAAGAAGTCAACAATATGCAGATGCTACCACAAGCCTCAGTGGTACACGAGGGATGGTTCCAGTGGGGCAGGTGGCTTTTGTGGAAATCAGCCATGCCTAAGGAGCTACCAGGGGTACTGCTGCTGCAAACTGTACCCAAGGCTGTCCATAACAAATACCCTGCTCTGCAAAGGCCAGTTATCAGCACACATTAATCTGTTCCAAACCAGGCACTGCACAAACCCAGGAAACTTACATGGGACACCTTCAGGTAGAGACATGAGCATATAACTAATCATCAGCAGCCCCTAATTATGCTCTGTCCCTAAATCAAATTGCATTTTACTTTGTAAGCTTGAAATACCTATTGCTTACACATTTGTTTTTAACTGGAAAGTCTTAACGCATTGTTTTATAATACAAAATAAGATTTCATTAGCATCAAGAGCATATCAGTGCATATATAAGTCACACTGGGAATCCCTGATTCAAGCTGATAAGTAGTTACTCACCAAATAGTTTCTATTAAGGTCCAGGAAATTATTCATATGTATGTAGGTATTCACAAATATGAGTAAGGTCCCACAGCAAGAGCAAAATTGAGCATTATCAGTAATTCAAAAGGAGGGGAAAAAATAATAGGTACAGGTCCTATAATGTAGATATTCTTATAGTTTTTTGAGGAGGGACAAATAACAGCACAGTGATTATTACAGCCACACCTACTGTCACACCAGGCAGCTGGGTTGCTTCTATTAGAAAATAACTTTGCAATAGAGTACTGATTTCAAGTGAGACTGTCCCCACAGTTGGTTTTAAATAATCATTTACTTCCAAATGAGTTTGTCCTAATACTGGTTTTGAAAAACCTTTTGCCAGTCCTTTTTCAACAGGCAGAGTTCCCTCCCCTCAGCCATGGTTATAAAGCTTTAGGAACAGTAAGTGACATGTAGCACATAGGAAATATATTTTTCATCTCTAAAGAGCTGCAGGAACGTTCAGGAGTTACTTGCCATGCCAGACAGAAACAAGTAAGATGTGTTATGGGGAGGCTGTGAGACAAATTTCAATGAACTTGCAAGGTAGGATAAGGAATCTGCCTGGCAGTCCCACGAGAGTCAGTGCACACACAAACACACACACTCACCCCATCTTGAAAATCCAGATTTGTCACAAGAAAATCAACACCCCCCCAGCACACACTGTGTGTGACACTGCAGCAGTAACTAACCCAGTCCTGAGATTGGTCTTCTTTGTTACTCTGTTCTCTGCCGCTGGACCCATCCGCTTGAACTTTCCTGGGATGAATTCACTCACCTGAATCCCGGCAGGGAGCCGAGGCTCTCCCGGGGCAGTGTCCGTGTCCGAGCCCCGCAGTCACACTACACTGACACTCGGCCACCGGCCTCCCAGCACCGAAATCCTTCTTTGCTCCCGGAGAAACCGAGAACAGCCGTGCTCTTGCCTCTGTCGCTGACACACAGGGAAATGCTCTGCCGGGAGCGGAGGAGAGCCTCCCTCTCTCCGTCTGCGGGCGGTCTGGGGTCGCGCAGCATCCTCCCGTGTCAGCTCCGGGCGGCACCGCCACGCCGCGCTGCGGGTCACGCCGGCCGCTACCAAATATACCCCGGGCACCTCAGCAAAGCTTTCCTCACAGCTCTCAGCCAATAAAGAGTGCGTGTTAAATCTGTCCTAATCCACAGCCAGCGCTGTCCGGTCCATTGGAAAGCCTTGCGGAAGTTTGGATAAATAATGGTGTGCGAATCATGAGTGCTCCCGCGAAGCGTGAGACGCGAAGCTAGAAATAAATATTGCCTGTTGTTTCAGATTATTCTGAGCGCTCCAGCAGATGACTGGCAAGAGAACAGCGGGCGTAAGTAGTGATGAAAGTAAAGAGTCCAACTTTAAAGTAGCAGGCTTGCCCGTGTTCATACAGCCCTATTGCGGTGGGACAAAGAGGGCGCTGGCCATACCAGCGCTCTCTCGGTGAATTCAGGGCAGAGTCCAGCGTGTCCATTCACTCCAAAGCCACACAGCTACGACCAGCACAGAGCTGCAGACTGGAGCTCTGCATGCTCGCAAGAATAGGTGTTTAACCAAGTTGCTCAGAAGCACCCCGAGCCACCTATTTGACCATATACAACCTTCAGACAGGAGATAAGGACACAAGGATAAGGAGATACAGGGACTCGAGCTGTGTTGATTCCCTCTAAACACAGTTTAATTTCAAAAACGATACAAGGACAACATTTCTTTGTCAGATAAAGAGATTAAGCACTCAGTTTAAGTCCGTGTAATACTCAAAATCTGTAGGAATCTCTTATTTGCATGCTTACCTTTGGAAAGTGCACCACTCCCTCCTTCCCTCGAACCCTTCAGAGAGCTAAAAGAGGTCCTGTTGCTTCCAAGTGCTTTTGTTCTTCTGTCCCTCCATCACATGGCTTGCCTTTTATATTTGCAACACACAAAAGTTAGGGCTGTTGTTTAAGAGAGAGAGGGAGAGAGAGGGAGAGAGGGGGAATGTCAAATGGAAAAGTGCCATTGCAGTCATATATCAATCAGGGCAGCAGCAGCAGCAGCTCTCTGGCAAATGGGAATTCCACAGAAATGTGAAGCTCTTGTTATCTGAGAAATCACAAAACACCACCAGCCAAGCTCCCCTCTGCAGGGACTTCTTATTATTGGCAAGCCAGAAAATAGAAGGAAATGTAGGCGCTTTTTTAATTGCTGTTATTGTTTCAGATCTGGAGATAAGGACTCTGTGGCATGTGTAAGCCAGTGGAATATAAATCCTGAATCAAATTCCTTCCTAAACAATTGCACCATGTGCAAGATAAAGCAAACCACTGAGAAGCAAGGTAATGGGGCTAAGTGAAGAATCTGACAGTAATGATTTAAAGAATTTGATAACTGTTTGCACTTGGAGAATATCCATAGAAAAGCTACCTGCTCCCTGGATTACTCATTAATCCCTCTTTTTTTTTTTCTGACCAGTTTTTCTTAGGCTTTTTTTAACTGTGATTGATCTCAGATATCCTTAATTCAAGCTGCGCTGCTTCACTGCAATTGGTCAACGAAATCATCTGACATTCCCTGGCTCTCCAGTTGGGTAAGCAGGCGAGCATTTTCTGTATAAATGCTTGTCTGCAAATCTGCAATTCCCCTGCTTCAGGCAACCTGCCCTGAAATTCTGAAGTTTCTGTTAAATAAATTCAGAAGTTTGCTCAAAGAAGAATTGTCTTTCTATACTGTGTTTCTGCTTTACACACCTTTCTCTGAAGAATGCCAAGTTTGAAAGGAGCTATCCTTAAAACATTTTATAAAATATTATGGGTATATGCAAAAAAAAAAAAAAAAAAAAAAAAAAAAAAAAAAAAAAAAAAAAAAAAAGCCCTGAGAGGTTGAAGGCAGGGTCCATGCACTGGAAAACCCCACTTACAACAAGCACATCAGAACTCTGGATGCACCAAATGCTCTTATTCACAGAGGAGGGTGTTTCACATCCCTGTGGTGTGCCCCCTAGTCATCCTGCAGGATTATGGGAAGCACAGACCTAAGCTGGTTAATTAAAAAATAGGCAACATAGCTGGCCATTCACAAGCTGGATCTGTTCAGAGGCACTGGCCAGCAGATGGACAGGGTTCTGTGTCGATTGTGTTTGAACTCTAAAGGAAAGTTGGTATTTGATGGATGATGTTATTAGCTAAATGTCTTATGTGGTATAAGATCAAAGAACAGATGGGAATTATGCCTTAAAAATAGAATAATCTAAAAGGGGAATGGCTTTTAGATGAGTAAGCATCATGGAAACAATAAAGGAGACTTTCTTTGGCTTGCTTTGCTGCACAGCCAGGTTTGACTGGTGGGATAAACAAACAACTTGGGACCGAAATTCTTAAGATGTGAGTTTTGTTGCACATATTTCCCTTCATATTCAGTGTTTACATTGTTTTGCCTCTTCAGTCAACCTTATGTTTCTCTCCGTGGCCAAATGTGTCCCAGTTCTCTGTTTCCTTGCAGATGCCACTGAGGTCACCCAGGGTGGGTGGTGACAAAGCTCATCAGCACCTTCACCTGGCTGTAACCACAGACTGAGACTGCTGCTCTGACATGGCACTCACCTTAAACAGAGAGACTACACACAGCAACATCTTTTAATTTAGCCAACACCCTCCTTTAAAATGAAGGCTATTGGCCCTGTGGTCATTGCACTGCTGTGTTGTCTTTTTCTATTGGCAAGAAAATGATTTAAGTACTCTGGTTACTTTCACTAAGAACCTCCCATGTGCAAGACAAAGTAGCTTCTGGATGAAATCCTCCAGGAGACAGTGGATATCCTACTCATGGTCCTCACTAAAAACGGTGCTTTAGGGTTTTGTAACTGGCACTGCTTAGGCTTCTTATCTTTGTGTCATCTGCAGGTGAAAATATCTGTATTCTTTGTTGTTGTTGTTGTTGGGTGCTAAGCATACTCATCAATAATTCCTCAAACAGTGGTATTTTTAAGATGTAGTGCTCAGCAGTTTGCTACCACAACATAAATTCTAAGTACAAGAAAATCAACAAAAGTGGCTTTCAATTTTTTTTATCTTCAGCTTCCAGGCTGTGTTTGGCAGCCAGTGGAAGTTAATCAGCAATTAATTGAGTGCACAGCCTGGTGACTTATAAACTGACACTCTCATTTGTGGCCTTCTGAATGAACTTGCACATGATCACAAGCACAAAAGTAGGAACATCTAATGTAGCCTCCCCCCAACTCAAGAGAACACTGTGGCCCATAACTTTTTCATAGCTGTTCATAAATCTTTAGCTTCTCTCAAACGCTGTGACTTAATCCCACCCATAAAACCAGACATTTTGAAGAAACAAATAAAAGCAGAAAGAACAGGAGCTCAGAGCTCAGTTTTCAAAGACCACTAGACATCTGAGATGACCCCAGATATGAGATAATGTTTCCAGAAGATTTAAGGTATTCTGCTCCCATCAGTTCTGCTCTGAGTTCCCTTCAAAAGGGACTTATCTCACTTAGAATTATTGGCCTGAAAACTAAATTTAGGCTCTTCCAGAAGCAAATGTAGAGTTTCCATTCCAAATTGCTTTCAGTACAGGCACAATTCAGATTGACATCAACTGCAGTTTTTCTCTCTGTGAACAACCATAGATATTCTGCTGACTCAGTTGAACTAAATGTGCGTATATATTTTTTAAAATAAAGAACCAGGTGAGATAAATCTTTTCCTTGTAGTCTCAGGATGTAATTTTGAAGAGATGGCAATACACTACTTCATGAAGTTCTACCAACCTCCCTAGTTCAGTCCCCATAAAATGTATTTAAGATCTGCACCCCATTTTTTATTCCACCATCACCATATGACCTACAAGACCCATGTTTGTCCTCAGAAAAGCTTTGGATTACCATTAGCTGCAGTACAGTGGGCCCTGTTTGCATCATCAACCCCCATGTTCCTTCTTCAAAGGAGCAGGATTTCATCTCTCCCTCATGCATGTGTTGTGAAATGCTTTCAGACTTGTGCAGAAAACTCAATATTTCATTTTCATCTGAAGGATTTCCCAGTGCTGCCACTTTGTAGACTACCCCTGGAAATTTTTACATTCTGAGACAGCAGGTAACAGTCCTCCAAATCATCAAACATGCTGTCAGAACAGGCATTGCTTGGTATTTGTTCTGGTTGTGTCTGCAAAGACCAGGAATGGAGTACAAACTCAAGGACAATCTTTAAATGGAGGTACACCCTCATGCACAGACATAAACATTGCACCCTTTTGCTGGCAGCAGTTGGAGGGAGTGGGATGCACAGGAATGCAGTTCAGGGAAAGGCCATGCTTTGTTCCATTATTGAATTGATGAAGGAGGGTTTATATTTGAGGATTGGCCATCAGTATTCCTCTCATAATTGTGAATGTAGGAGGAACTGAAAGCATTGTAATGGCAATCTACAGCAACAAAAAAATGTAATACTTATATAATGAATTTATACTTTGTACTCAGGTACAAAGGTACTCAGAATTCTTAGAGGAAGTATTTTCTATCATTTGAATAATAAAAATAAACATTAAGCAAATAATATTCCAAATAAATAAAAGTACATAACCACATACAGCAGTGAAGGAGCAGGTGGCACAAAAGTCTGTTTAGACACTCAATGCTTTTCATCTTTCTCCCCATGGTGCTTTATCTCAGATTTGTTATGTGAGGATATTTAAATACCTAAACACACATAATCTTCTGTAAACTAAATGGGTCTCTTCTTTCAATGTTTATGTGTATTAATGAATGTGTGTTGTTAAGGAACAGTAAATGGAAATGTTTATTCAGTAATTTACACAAATACTGTTATTACAGCAAGGCTCCCATCATCTGGGAATAAGACTGCTGTGGAGAAGTCTGTGAAAATTAAGTCTAAATTATATGCTTATTAATTTTAAGACAGAAAGGCATATTGCCTGTGGACAATACTTAACCTTTAGGCTGACTTGAAAATGCAGCTGCAGAAGGACCAGAAGTTGGTGTCCCCCTGGCTCCCTCAGCAGGAAGAAGCAGAAGAGGTAGGGTACCTCCTCTGAGGTGTGCTGCCCACAAGGCACAAATTACTGTGGACTATCAGTGCCTAAAAAAGACAAGCTGAGGAGCCTGACAATGCAAACAAAGTGCCAGGGGGAGATCCTGGATGAGCAATGTCCTGGCCGTGTCTGGAGGAGAGGTGGGCAGTGCTGTGGCATGGGGAGGTTGTCAGGAGTGATCTGGGCACACAGAGTCACTGCCCCATCCTAAAGTCACAGCCAGGCTGCCCTGCACTCACCAAGAGCCCCAATGGATAGTTTAAAAAGGAAGAGTGAAGAAGCCTGGATTCCTACTTTTTTTTTTTCCCTGTGTCCCTCATGATTACCCATTCAGG
The DNA here is from genome assembly GCA_910950805.1 of Acrocephalus scirpaceus scirpaceus. Taxonomy (NCBI): domain Eukaryota; kingdom Metazoa; phylum Chordata; class Aves; order Passeriformes; family Sylviidae; genus Acrocephalus; species Acrocephalus scirpaceus. Next base: position 110,156,873 of record OU383774.1, on the reverse strand, counting down.
TTTTTCCCCTACATAACCATCAGCTCCTTGATCCCCACATCTGTTGATTGTGTGTAGTTAAACTCTTTGTCCTTTGCTCTCTCCCACAATTTTTTTCAACTGCTTTTAAAAGCCCCCACGAGACTGCTGGCTGAGCAAGGGGCAGCACACCCTCACTGAGTAGCAAACACATCCCCTGGGTTCTTGCCTCCTCAGGCAGCAAACTCTGGGTGCTTTGGTTTCCCTCTGCAAGACAGCAATAGGATGCAACATTCCTGCCCAAGCACCACACCTCCTCATATGTCCAAGAAATTGTCTAGAAACTTAGTTTACTCTGTGAGATCTCAGCCCTGCTGTTAAAATTGATTTAATTTGAACAGCTGGATGAAAAGCTGCAGGGAGATGATAACATCAGGGCCAAGAGACAAAAGGCAACTCAATTCTACAAGAAACTTGTAAATAAGAGAGTAAAAATATCTATTCTACCCTCAGGCTGCTGAAAGGTGGAGTGCCTTTTCCCCAGAAGAGACTGTTGTCACCCTGATCCCTGTCCCCATCCCCTTTGGAGTGACTGGCTGCACCTCTCTGGTGTCCTTTGCTACTACTTTATGCCTAATGGAGAAAGAGGAAAGCTACTGTGTTTCCCTGAATTTCAACAACATGGACCAACATTCTGCAGACCCTTGTGAGGTTTATCCACCCTTCCTTGGCAGCTGTCTCAGTTTCAGCTGGGCTCCTCTCCCTGTCAGTGGGAACCACAAACAGGCCCTGCCTGGAGGGCTGCTCATTTTGTTCGTGATGGGATGAGGTGGAACTGCCTTTTGGCAGCATCTGTTTATCTCTATTAATAACAAAAGGAGCCAAAAGTCAGCCTGATACAGTCATGCAGCTGTTGAACACCTTGGTTAGGGCAGATGAATTCCACCTTCAAGGCTGTTTCAAATGATGTTATAAGCATGTGCAGTAGATACTTAACATACACCAGCTAACAATCTGCAGTTGCACGTAGGTCAGTGTTAAATATCACACTTTTTTCCAAGGCTGTAGGGAAAGTTTTGCATCAAACCCTGTGGGATAATGACACCTGATGTGCAGTGTGTAATTTGCAGCAAATGTTTTCCACCCGAGAGAGAGAGAAAGGATCTCTCAGTGAACACTTGTAATATGTCAGACATTTATCTGAGTACCAAAGAATGTGGAAGCTCCCATGTGGAAATTTCTCCAGCATTTGTATCTCCATGTCCCCACGTGGGTGATGTGTGGTGCACCTTGGGCATCCACACTGGCCTGTCTACCTCCTTATCCCAAACCACAAACAATAACATTTCTGCTGGTTCCTGTCCCCAGTGCTTCTCAAGAGTTTGTCAGAAAGTCCTAAACAGCACCCAATGGCACAACTGGAAATTTTGTATTAATACAGACTGGGGGTTAAGGATTCTAAATGTGGTTTGAAGCAGCTTCCCTCAGCAAGGGTCAGATCATGAGGCTCCCTTGAAGCTTGCATGTCACTGAGCATCAAAATGCAGATTCATTTCTAGATGGCTTGCACAAGATGGAGAAAACTCTAAGGCAGCAGGAGTATTTCCACTCAATTAAGAAAAGCTTCATTGCCTTCCTCAGCATAATATCAAGTTATGATTGTGGTTTGAACAGCATATCCATAATGACAAAAAACTACCCATAAATTTGCTTAGAGTTGTAAAACTGACCTGGCAGGATACAGCCAGCTACTAACAATAGCAATCCTATTTTATTGCAGTCTCCTGCCAATACCACACAATATTATTTTATTACAGTAAAAATGCAATAAGCAAAGTGGAGAAGATGTTTTTCTGTGCCATTTACAATGAAAAATTAAAGTGAAATCATTTGTCTATGACTCAGGTTTGTGTGGCCACTCCCTGTGCAACACCTTATGTTTTAAAAGGAGGCACTAAATGAAATTCAGTCTCAGCTAGCCAGTTTGGGTTAAATCTGCAGGGCAGCTCATCGTATGGGAAGTTGCTGAGAAGAAATGCTATTTAGAGCAGGAAATTGGTGATTCATAATTGACATTAACTCCAGTTACCCTCCAATGTTCATGCTGTACTTCATGTGAAATTATTATAAGGAAAGAAAGGCCATTCCCTTGAGCAAGTTCAAGTTAATGTTTAGGAAACCATTTAAGTTATTATTAGGACAAAAGTCGTTACAGTGGAATGGTCAGATGCTCAGACTGCTCCCTTAGCTGCAAAGCCTGTGCATTTCAATACCTCTTTGCAGGTAGCTCTTCAGACATTTGGTCATTTTGGCCAATCCAATGAAATTCCAGCTTCACCAGTGTCCCAGTCAGATCTCCCACCTACTGCACAGATCCAGAAACAAGTCCTTTTTCAGCACTCCATGTTTGCACTGTAATCCATGCTGGTGTCCAGCTTTACATACAAAGGTCCCTGTGACCCTGGAGGAGCTCCTGAGGCAGGTGGGAGCAGAGCCACAAGGAGCTGAGTGAGGACCCAACCCCAAGGCAATACTGGGCCCGTTCTGCAGATACCAAATTGCACCTTGCTGCAATTCAGACAGTGGAATGAGGCAGCCCAGGGGCTGGGTCCTCACCTAATGAAAGCCAGCAACACTCTGTGGCTTTTGCTGTAAGCTGTGACCTTGCACCAGGGGCAGATCTGGTGCCACCACTGCCTGGTCCTTGTCAGCTGGATGCTTTTCCTCATGGTGTCCACAGCAGAGGTGAATCTCACTGAAGTTCCTCAGGGTACTGCCCTTTATTCAGTCCAAAAGGACATATGAACTTAATTATTCCACCATAACATTAGCCCAGAATAAGGAATTAAATAGATCTTGTTATGAATTTTGGTGTGAGTAAAACTTTGGCATCTTATGCAATTTTTTATGATTTGGCTTTTTTTTTTTTAATAGAAGCAGAAATATCTTTCTAATATAGAATATGCCTCAAACTGCAAGTGTAAATCAGAGGCAGGCTTCAGGTAAAGAAAGAGATTAAAGGCTCATACAGTTATAAATTTAAGTACCTTTGAGCTTGAGAAAAGCACTTTAAACCACTGCCTCATTATTACCTTTAGAAAAGAGGGATTTGGATTCCTCTCTATAAGAAGAGGTGCTCTGCAGCCCCAGCGCTGTGCATGACCAAGGACCCCAGAAGAAAAAAGGCAGTTCCTGGGCCCCTATGAACTGCAGTGGATGCTTGGGGCACAGAGAGGTCACAGGTCATGGAAAGCCAAAGCATTCACCATCCTTCTTGAGTTGCTACTTGGGCTGTGATAACTGAGACAACAGAGAGATTTTTTTTTGGGGGGGTAACAAGAGCATCAGCACCCAGCCTCAGGAGCAAAACAAACTGAGAAAACATTTTTTGTGGAAGACCAGAGGTGCAAAAAGTCCTGGCAGAGCTGAGGCATGCTGGAGTTGAAAACGATATCAGAAAAGGATTTTAACTGTGGTGTACTGAGAGTGATCATGGTAAAGGGTGAGAGGGTTTGCAAGACAAAGACAGAAGAGACAGGAGAAAGTGCCATTCATTGGTGGTTCCAAATAGTTTTCAGTTCTGCTGGGCAAAGGAATCGTTGTAGAAATGTGAGTCCTGTACTTCATCTGAAAGCTAAAAAGATAAATGAGAGGTTATCAAACAGAGGCTAGAAACAGGAAAGTTTGCCCTCACTCAGCAGAGCCAAAGCTACAGCACAGCTCCAGGAGCTTCAGGAACACACCCCTGGCAAGAGCCTCTCTTGGAATTACTGCTGGGTTAGAACTTGGAGGCTACTGCAAGAAGCAGAATTAACTCTGGAGCAAAGAATGAGGATTTCCCAAGCAAAGGAATCAATCAGAACAGGCTGAGGCTGATGCAAGGATGCACAGAGACTGAAAAGGGCTCTGAAATGGAAGGCAAATCCCAGTCTGCTGCAGTGGGAGACACTGAAAACCACATATTGTGACCATACCTTGGCAAGCCACAGCTGAGCTCAGCATTTGGGAAAAGAATAACAACAGATTACCTTTTCTAGGAAAGAATCAAAATGAACCTGGGGTGCAGAGCACAGGAGAGGAGAATGGGGACAGCATCATTAGAGGCAAGGGGCTTATTTACAGGAGCCATGAAAAATGCTGCAGGGCAAGATAAAAAGGACAACCAGCCCATAGGCAAATGGCAATAATCAATTTTCAGCTGGACAGAGCTGCACAAGCTGATAAGGGTCTGACAGGGTTACAAGCACTGAGAGAAAAGCTACAGGCAGCGTAAGGGAAGAGAAGAAAGGGCTCAGAAGGACTGCTCCTCACTGAGGGAGATAAAGGCTTGTGCAAATGAAAGAGAGAGTTCATAATAATGTCAGGGATTTTTAAAATGTCACATCCTTGATCTCATCCCTAGGGTGAGCACACTGGAGTCAGAACAAGCAGAAATGGCTGAGGGTCTCCTTAAACTGCAGAAGTGAGCACAAAAACACCTCACTGTCCCCATCTGACAGGGGTGGCTGCAGCCTTGCAGCCCCAGCCCAGGGTGATGTTTGAGGCACATTGCTGTGAGAATCAGTGGTCCAGGGAGAAATTCAGCCCTGGAGACACTCCACATCCAGCCAGAGGAAGAAATGTTGCTTCCTTAGCAAATAAGGAAAATCAAGTCATTATGTGAACAGGGCAAATTTTCCTCTCTGCCCAGAGGGAATGGCTTCTAGGAGACAGCACACACAACACCTGACACACCAAGGAGTGCTCTGGTATTGAGAGTCCAGAGGAGGGACATGAAGATAATTAGAGGGATGGAACAACTCTCACAGGAGAAAAGGCTGAGACATTTGGGATTGGAGAAGGCTCCAAGGCAACCTAACTACAGCCTTTCAGTGCCTGAAAAGAGATTTAAACTGGAAAGGAACTTTCAAAAGGGCAGAGAGGGAAAGGACAAGGGTGATGGCTTTAAACTAAAAGAGGATAGGCTTAGATTATATATTAGGAAGTTCTTTGCTGTGAGGGTGGTGAGGCATTGGAATATGTTGCCCAAAGAAGTTGTGGATGCTTTATCTCCTCCTCAACTGTACCTTCCCTTGGCTGCACTGAGACCCTGGATAGCTACAGCTTCTCTAAGACTTGGTTGAGGTCACAGTCTTCTACCAGTCTGGAACAGGTCTCCTAAATTCACACCAGCACTAAATTTCCCCTTCCAGGCATACAGTGATAGTACCTATTTTGGTATTTTAAATACTTACTGTTCTAATAAATCCAATTAATAGGATGGTGCAACTGTATTGTTTCAATGTTTAAAACATAGTACTGTAGGATGCTGATTTCTCATGGTAATTTTGGGAAGGAGTAATGGCTGTGCTCTGAGCTTCCTAAAACCCTCTGGAGGTTGGGAATATGGCACCTGCATGTAACTCCAGCTTACTTTACTGTTGTTAAACATGGAAAAGAGATGATCAGTCTGCAGGAATTGTTGTTTTTTCTTTAATTGTTGATGTTCTCACTTTAAAAATGAGACATCTTCAAAACTAGTTGTCAAAAGAGAGATACACTCATAACCAACAAGACCATTCATTTTAATGCCACAGAGCAGACCGTGGTTCAATGAAGGCTCTGGGAATTGTGCATACAATAAATGCACCTCGGTCCCTGCTATCAGCTGCAGTTTTTGTGTGCCTGAGCTGCCTGTCCTCAGATCTGCCACCTGTAAATAGCCATGCAAACTCACCTTTCTGGTGCTTCTGAAGTGTGAGTTGAGGCTGTAGGGCCACACTGGAAGTAGATCAAGCCCATTCAACTATGTGGAGCACAAGGATCAGCATCTCTGGAACTGTGTTTTCTAAAGCTGCTCACAGGCAGGAGAAATCCCTGTCCTCCTTTTTTCATCCAAATCTCTCTCCTGTGTTACTGGGGGGGAATTGCAGCTTCCAGATCCAGACTGCAGCTTCCACAGCAGTGAAGAGTGGTAGTGCCAAGCCCCTCAGGAAACACTGAGGGCAGGAGGACTTGGCCAGCACGGCAGGGCAGCACAAACACCACCCCTGGTGCTGCATCTTGCTGAGGGCTCCAAACCCTGAGGCTGCTCCTGGGATCAGCCCTCCCCCCAAGCCTGGCTGCTCCTCACCACCAGCATCCACTGCTGGTCAGTGTGGAGCAGGATTCTGGCTGGCTGGACATCTGCCTGGTGCAGCACAGCCACATTTAGGGCTCTGTGATTGATGCAGTAAGATGAGTTATATCACAACACAATAGTTGGCACAACAGTTTACTGAATTAAGGGAATCAAATAGTGAAGTCCAAACTATGAGATGGTTTTGCTTCTTCAGAGCAGAAGTTCTCAAAATAACTAAAATCAAGCCTTCTGATGCAGAAATGCAATATCATGGTTTGATGACTTTGTTTTTCTAAGGATTTGTGTTGTGGTTTTTTCTGAGATTATTGCATTTTCACAGAACATTTCATTTACATTTATGTTGTACTTTCCTGTAGAAAATGATGTCATTAGAAAACATAATTTATCTCTTCTGGAGTTTTGCAATAGTAAAATTGCAATTCAGATTGTCTGTAGTTGTAAATCAAGCACACGTATTTTAATGGCCTGGTCTGCAGAGCTGGAGAGGCCAGCTCTATCCATCCAGCCTGTAATGAATTGATGAACATCTCTGTTCCCCACAGCAGTCTCAGACTGCTCATAACACTCAAGAATTGATGTCTCTATATGAACAGTTTCTTTAATTACCATTGCCAATTCTGATTTTCCAGGTGAAGGCAGCCACCTCGCTCAAATGTTGAAATCATTTATCACCTGTCATGAAGGAGAGAGACTCTTGGCATCCTCCTGTGCAGTAAGATATGCTTTGATCTCAAAGCATTCTATCTACGGTGTAGTAAGACAAAGCACCACCTGCTATGAAGCTTGACAGACCATATAAAATATAATTTGTGTACATTACCATCTTGTCTGACATAAAAGAATCACATAAGAGAACAAGAAGCAAAAAAAAAAATTGTAACTGTAATCGCAGGCACAAATATCTTTAATTTATGACAGACTTAATAAAATAGGTTTTCTCCCAAATATACAACTCTTTCCAGGAGCTGTGCAGTGACTTCATTTATATGGTCTTAAATGAAAAGAATGCCTGTAGTCAATACAGTGCTACCAAATGAAAAATAAAAAGATCCAGAAGATCTGATTAACCTGTCTGGTCAGTCTCATGTGCACAATGGATCACAAATCTAAAGATAGGAGCTAAACCCATCAGTCAACGTGTAATTAATTTTGAGATCTTCAGGTGGTAGAACTCCATTAGCAGCAATACCCCAGCGCCCTCCCAGATGCACAGGAATGAGCAGGAACATTGTCTGGAAAGATGAGTTCCACCAACAGACATCACCATGTCCAGGTCCCTCAGATGATCCAGAGCTGCTATCCAACTCCCAAAGGGACACCAAAATCCTGTTCATTAGCAGATGCTTGGTGGGCAGGGGCCACCTTAAAAAATGGGCAGTGGAAAAACAAGTGTTTGCTGCCAGAGGAACCTGGTGGAATGGGTTTGGGGGCTGCAGTGTCAGGGATGGGGCAGCCCCAGCAGCACTTTGCAGTCACTGCACTGGGAGGGCCCAGGCACGTCCCCTCATGACATGCAGGGCATCAGGATCCTGCACTTCCATTCCCTTATAGATATGGCATGTTTGTGGGGCAATGTCTTTCAGGGAGACCAAAGAGAGATTACTGCAATGACTTAGGGTATTCCATTGTCATCCCTGCTGTGTCCCTCGAGGCATTCAGCTTTATATCCAGGGTGAGAGGGTGAAGGCCCTTGATAGACAACAAATCCCTACTTGCCATGATGCATGCTGCAACACTCAGAAGTGAGACACAACAGGGGCTTGGGAACCTCATCTGAAAGTTTTCATTCTGGTCTCCAAGTCACACAAAGGCTGGGGAAGATGAACAGCCCCTTTGGCCTTCATGCAGAAAAGTCTGGCTGAAGCATGGCCTGGCATCCTGCTTTACCCTTACAGAGGGGTTGCAGGGTCAGCTGAGAGCATTTCTCCCTCCAAACTTACTTCCCAACTTCGACCTTTGTACCCAGTGCCCTCACCAGGAACATGCACTGGGGCACTGCCACCCACAAAGTGATGGCATCTGGAAACTGAAACCCCTTGTGAGAAAGCAAAACTCAGAGGGGATGGTTGGAGCAGCTCTGACTCGCATTAGGTAGCAATGGGCTTTCTCAGGAGGGAACTTGTCCCACAGCCCAGGAAGGGAGGTGAGAAAAAGGACTTAGGCAACCTCCCAACACATCCATGGGACGCCTGCACTCTCCAGCCACCCTCCAGGCACCAAATATGAAGGACCAGAGAGTGACTGCCTTTGGGATTTATGGGATCTTGCAGTTCTGAAACAAAAGGTCATTTTTACACATATAGGTCTGGAAAGGAGCACACAGGCTTGGAATTTTTCAGGAATTATTGCATGATTTTTATTTTTTTTTAACTTGGTCCATCTGTACTACTCTATCACTCCTTTTCCTAAACAAGCCAGAGCTTTTAGACCAAATACAGAAATGGCACAATTTTGTTTTCCCCCTTTGCTGTGCAGCTGCAGAGGGTGAACACATAGACCAATGCAATGTTCACTTCTCATTGAGATTCAAGTACAGTGCCAGAAACTGGTAGCAAGGGTTACTCAACCCTGCAAAGTCAAGTCTTTCTTGTTTGCTTTCCAAGTGAAAAATGTTTTTATGTTGCCTTTTTGATGGGGAAAACCAACACATCTATCATCCCTTCCACATTTTTTCTATTCCCTCAGTAGTAAACTTCTGTTTTAATGCAAGAACTTCAAAGAAAGCCAAAGTGATTTTTTCATGTTATGAATTTGCCCAGGCACTAACCATGTTTTAATGTCATCTTCCATTTTCTGTTATGTCCTTATAAATTAGATTATCCTGCTACTGTTCTGCAAATTTGTTCTCAGGAAAAAAATTCCAATCCCCATTCCTTGCTTTCTACTAACATTGGAAGTTCATTCTTAAAATTTCCTGGAACCAGAACAAAAATGGTTCAAATTGTTGTTGGGTTGGGAAGAGAAGTGCTTGGTGGGAAAAGGGCAGGGAACTACTAAGAGCAAACAAGGCTTAAAAATAGTCTTGTATTTACTGAATTTTTAATTTTCGAGTGTCCAACCTACAGCTGCTATTGCCAGCCAAGCCTGACGTTTATACATTTTCTCTTGACATTTGAAGATTAGGTAAATCATATTTATGTGTGATAGTACCAGCACACACTTGACTCCAGTCTCTCCCCACCTCTGCAGGACCTGTCACCAAAGGGATGCTCTGGAAACAGCATCAGGTGGAGGTGGCCAGGAATACACACCCATGCAGGAGACCACCACAACTAATTTATCTCCTGATTAAAGGGAGCATTGACAAAATCTCCAGCTCTGCTTCCCTCCTGTGCTGAGCAGTTGCTATAGGTCTATGTTCATGTGCAAATTTACCTGATAGGCATGGGCTTGTTATCTCTAGATTTGTGTTTATTTAACTCTTCAATTTTTAGTAAGGATGCAATTAAGGATTCCAGTTCTTGGCTGATGTTAGTTTTATAAAGTAAACATGAAGCATTTGACTGTAAATATCGAGTCTGCAGTGCTTTACTGAGATTTCTGATTGGAAAACCACTAAAATCTCCTTAAAGGCACTCTACTTTTTAAAGGTTTCTGAAAAGAATCTGAGATTGGCTTGCAGAAGCAGAGTATTGAGCTTGCCTTTATTGTCATTTACTTCTGATTCTGCCTCGTGCCTACAAGTTCATTTCAGCAACTTTTGCTGACGGTGAGAACAGACTGGAGTTCTTTTTCCTGAGGATTCCCATTCTGTATGGAGAATGAAAACAGTTGAGTCAGACATGGATGAAGAGAGCAATGGAAGGGAGGGAGGGAGGGAGGGAGGGAGGGAGGGAGGGAGGGAGGGAGGGAAGGAAGGAAGGAAGGAAGGAAGGAAGGAAGGAAGGAAGGAAGGAAGGAAGGAAGGAAGGAAGGAAGGAAGGAAGGAAGGAAGGAAGGAAGGAAGGAAGGAAGGAAGGAAGGAAGGAAGGAAGGAAGGAAGGAAGGAAGGAAGGAAGGAAGGAAGGAAGGAAGGAAGGAAGGAAGGAAGGAAGGAAGGAAGGAAGGAAGGAAGGAAGGAAGGAAGGAAGGAAGGAAGGAAGGAAGGAAGGAAGGAAGGAAGGAAGGAAGGAAGGAAGGAAGGAAGGAAGGAAGGAAGGAAGGAAGGAAGGAAGGAAGGAAGGAAGGAAGGAAGGAAGGAAGGAAGGAAGGAAGGAAGGAAGGAAGGAAGGAAGGAAGGAAGGAAGGAAGGAAGGAAGGAAGGAAGGAAGGAAGGAAGGAAGGAAGGAAGGAAGGAAGGAAGGAAGGAAGGAAGGAAGGAAGGAAGGAAGGAAGGAAGGAAGGAAGGAATGCAAAGAAGAGAAATGCAGAAAAGAAAGTGTAAACTGTTTTATTACCTCGATTTAAAACCCAGTCTGAGCCAGACCTGTTATACAGAATATGTTTCCTTGGGGGTTTATAATGCAACTTCTACAGAAAAACCAGCATGATCTGACACAGCATGAACTATTCAGCAGCCTAGTAAAAATATGAATAGCTCATAATGGCAGGAGAATCAAACTGTTACTGTCTGGAATGTGAGGTTATAAAATGTGAGATGATAAAATATCCAGATTGAAAATCAATATATTTGTTAAAGTTACCAGCAAAGGAACATGGACTATTGGAAAACAGTCAATGCATTCCCTACAGTTGCTACCACCGTTTTTTGGATAAGGCAAGAAGTTACAAGTTTAAAATAAAAATAAATTAGAGGGTTTCTTATATCAATCCAGAGTATTCAAAAATAGAAAATTTAATGGGAAGCATGTAGTGAAAAGCCAGAGTGGAGGGGTGAACAAGGGAAAATGCAGCACTGATATCTCAAAAACAACAGGTACATTACCCTTACCTGGAGGGGTTTTCAGAAGGTGCTCTGCTGTAAGGCAGTGCTCTTGCAATAGTCAAAAGGATTTGCTGTTAGAAACTCTTGGATTTAGAAATTTTACATGCACCAAGTGAAATATCAAAGAGAGAACTAGCCAGCCTGCCAGGTTAGCCACTGGGGTTAGTGCAGATAAGTAAAAGCAGTGAAGTATCCCTGCTCGGGTAAGAACCTAAACAAACGTTTAGACTGTGCAAATTGCTTAAGTGTTTATTTAAGCAATTTAATACACCCAGGCCAGACTAATGAAATTCAACTGCTATTCATCCCACCACACGAGTGTCCTCCATACCAGAGATATGAAAGCAAATAAGATAAAAGGAAAGGTGAAATAAGAGGTGCTACTTACCTGTGCTATGCATTTTTTTTAAATCGAGCTATTTTTAACCAATCCTTAGCATGGTTTGTATTAAGTCTGGATCACAAATGAGACCTACCATGCAGCTGTTTACATCTGGCTCACAGGTGCATTACTGGTGTTTGCCAGGGGCAGATGGATGCCTCAGAGGGATCTTTCAGTGCAGAGACAGAGGAGGAAAGGGTGAGGGTCTTTACTGCTCCCTACCTGTATTCCCTCCCTATTATGCCTCCTGTTATGAAATACAAGTCAGTTTGCATGGAAACACTGATTGGAAAAGGCTCCAGATTTTCTTCTAAGGTAGTGAAAAATGTAGTATTGAATACTTGAAGGAGTACAGGGCAAGCTGACTATAAAAAAATATTGCTTAGCAAGCCAGGTAAGGCTTCCAGCAGCAGGACCTCAGGGTACAGCCTTTGGCTGTGCTGGGATTGCAGAGTCCATTGTCCTGACTGTGTGTCCTGCCCCAGGCCACAGAAATGGGTGCACTACATTAAAAATCTGTCAAGTGCTCCCAGATATCTGGCACTGTGGTTTGTACACACACACCAAGGACCCCCCTCCACCTGGGCATTAAAAACCCCTGTAAGCTGCAGGGCTCAGTGCTCCTGCTCCCCACAGGCTGAGGGGCTCTGAAAACCCATTCACCATCATCTGCACAGAAACCGAGTGCTGGGTCTGACAGAGGGCAAACCTAGATGCTGAGGGGAGACCTTAATGTGCTACTGCTACCTGAAAGGAGGCATCAGGTTGCACTGGGGGAGGTTTTTGTTAGATATTATGAAAATTTTCTCCACAGGAACTGTTGTCAGGCATTGGAACAGGCTGCCCAGGGAAAGAGGTAGAATCACTGGAAGTATTCCAAATGTGTGGATATGGCACTTGAGGACATGGTTCAGTGGTGAGCATGGTGGTGGGTCTAGGCTGACAGCTGGACTGGATGATCCTAGATGATCCTTTTCCAACCTTAATGATTCTGTGGCTCTATAACCTGAGCAGGACTTTTGCACACCTGATAATATGGGGCCTGCACATGGGCTGCAAGGAGGAAAAACCAGCATGTCTTGCCTGTATTCTCCCACCCATCACAGCCTGAGAAAGAAGAAAGCTGCAGGGCAGAAGGATGCAGGAGGCAGGATGGGGTGAATGAGCAGGAATTCATCCCTTGCATTACCAGCCTGGCACTTTCAGAGCCAAGCACATCACGGCTTTGGCAGGGGGAGTTCTGTTGGAGAGGAACAATGCCACAGACACGGGTGTAACAAAGAGATCTTTGTGAACACTTCTGGCCTGCAGCACAGGATCAGGACTTCTTTTCAGGCTGGCTGCCTGGAATACTGAAAGAGGACAAACAGCTCCCCAAGTCAGAATAACATGACCGAAAATCCCCGTCCATCCCCCGAGCTCCCTGCCTGAGCAGCTCCTCAGCCCTGCAGCAACTTCTTCCTCAGTGGGAGGATTTGAATGAAAAAAGAGGGGCAGACGTGGGGGCTCAGGCAGTGGGCAGAGCAGGAGGAGCTCTTTGCATGCATGCACACGTAGCTCTGGCCATCAGGAGCCTGGCTGCAGAGTTTGGGAAGCCCTGGCACACAGAGGTTGCACCGAGACAACAATCCTAAGTTCAGGGCTTTTTGCTCTCCTGAGCCAAGGAAAAAATCCTGCCCTCCCCGCCCCCCCTCAACTTTGGCAGACCAACTGCTTCCAGATTTCCTGATGAATTAATGCAAGGAAGAGAAATCATTCTCAGCTCTTCCTCACTCAGAAAGCTGAGGATTTGTCCCGTGGCCTACGTAAAATGAATTTTTTTTTTTACCCCAAATTAGCGCCATTCATGCTGCCACAGCCAAGAACTGCCTAGGCAACTACATCCCCAGTAAGAGTGTTGCAGCCTCTCTTAAGAACCTACAAAATAAAATGTACCCACAGATTCCCAACTCAAACACACCACAAAACTCACCCACTGCATTTCTGACAGCACCTTTTTTTTTTTTAATAAATTTAGGCCACAGGAACCCAGTCTACACCAAAAGATTCTAACTTCTTTAAAAACCAACTTCACAGAAGATTTTTCTTTTTAAATAACTATGTCACCAAGCCTATGCTTTAACCAACATTCAGAAATCACATGCTCACCAGCTGGATTGGAAGCCTGTATTTTATTTTAAGTTCCCATCACAAATTCAGTCATCAACAATGCCATCAAGCTGTCTCTGAAATATTCTTACACCTCTGTCAACTTCAGGGACACTATCATCAGTGAAGTGAGACCCTAAATCTTCCATGCACAAGCATGCCTGCAGATCAACACACATATTGCCACTGAACTTGCAACCAAATATATTCAAAAGATATCACACTGCTGTGCCTTAAAGGGGCACCAGTAGCTTGGAGGAGAGCAACGAAGGCACCTGCTTTGCTGGTGTAAGACTGGGCTTGGCCTTATCAAAAGAACTGCCTTACAGTGACTTCATTGTGTCTTCAGCATCCTCACCAGGGGAAGCAGAGGGGCAGGCACTGATCTCTTCTCTCTGGTGACAGGACTCAAGGAAATGACATGGATCTGAGTCAGGGGAGGTTAAGGTTGGATATTAGGAAAAAGGTTTTCACCCTGAGAGGGGTTGAGCACTGGAACAGGCTCCTCAGGGCAGTGGTTACAGCACCAAGCCTGAGAGAGCTCAGGAAGTGTTTGGATAATTCTCAGGTACATGGTGTGACTCCTGGGGTGTCCTGTGCTGGGCCAGGAGCTGGGCTCAGTGATTCTGATGGGTCTCTTCCAACTCAGCTTATTCTGTGAACCAGAAGCTTGTCTCAGTGCAGAAATCCAAGCCAACCGACTGCCTCTATCCCTCAGGTTTCACATACTAAACCCTAATGGGATCCAAATGGAAAACCAAGTAACTAAAACCAGCAATAGAATACCACGTGTTTTGAAAGAAATTTCCCCCAGCATCTAGCTTTCTAACTTTTAAAGAACTGCCACCCTCAACAAACTCATAACCAGAAGGAAAACAAACCAAGCCCACCGTCGAAAAAATGAACATCAACAAGCAGAAAATAAATAGTCTGTAAACCCATTTCTGCAACCACTGCCACAACTGCCCCCCAAGCAGCCCCACTGCAATCCAGGGAGCCTTCCCATGCTCCCCATACAACCTGACACACACCACACCTGTGCACTACAGGACTGATGGAAATTGTGCAGTTGGACAACATGTATGTGCTGGAGTGAACTCTGCTGGACAATCAATAAAGGAGCAGAGCACCCAGTTACCAATTGGAGGATATTTTTCACTAACTGTTCCCACTGACAGCTCAGGGACCATCCTGAAAAGTGGCTTCTGATACAACTCCAAAAGGCAACTCTGGAAAGGAAAATGCTCAAATCTACTAGAGTAAAAAAGAGAAAGAAATTATGGACTCAACAAAGTCCATGTACTTAAGGCCTACTTTGATCTTCCTTCTGTCTGGCAGAATGAAGCTCATTCCACATGGGCTGCCTGCCAACACATTTCCGCCTGCTTTTCTCTGAAGAAATGAACATGTTATCAACTTCCCCTTGCTAAAACCTCATCTGGTCACAGAGAGTAGCCACCCTTTTACTCTCAAGTTGACTGGTCATCTGGCACAGCTGTGTTGAACAAAGTGTTGTTGTCTCTCACCTGTGTTTGGGCTTCCTCTTTGGAAGATGGTGCTCCTGGTTTCTGAGTCATGAGGTGAGACCTGAGTGTCCACCAATATAACTGTCAGGTTTTTGGGGTTTTTTTGTATGTCAGCTGGTCTAATGAAAGATTTCACAATGCTCTTGAGCCCTTCACCTCATGATGAGGTGTCCAGGGAATACTGCTGGGGAATGTCACATGAGTGCCACACACCTTCTTCCTTAGGCCACAAGGAACAGAGTTCAGGTGCTTCTCGTGCCCACCAGCCTGCCCTGAGTGAGAAATGAAACACTCAAATCAGGTGGAAGTTGATAGACATCTTAACAAACAAAGTTCAGGATGGAAAGCAAATTGTGACTCTGAGAACTGGGGTGAACTCCCTGCTCCCACCCCTTGTACCACAGGGAATCTCATTCCTCCTCCAGGAGTTTGGCTGCACTGGCTGTGCCCTGTGGCACCCATGGCAGTGGCTGCTTTTCCCACCATGCCCATTCCCATGTCCATGTTTCTCATGCAGTGACAGGCCAGCTGTAATCCCAAGGCTGTGTGCCCCTTTGGCACAGTCCCTGCTCACAGCTTTCCTGAAGTGCACGTGAGCCCTGGTGCTCCAGCTACTTTCAGGAATGTGCCTCTACCAAGGATTAAGCAAAATAAATATTATCTGGTTCCATATCTGTTTTCATGTTTGCTTATGCATACCTGCCTCCAGCCCTGTCCAATGCTTAGACCTGCCAACTTCTCCTAGTTATTAGAGAGCATCTCTGTTTTACAGGGTCACTTTTCCTTTTCAAGAGCCTTTTCTCTAGAGGACAATTACATCTGCCTGCTTCTGTTCCCTCCCTAAACCCACAGATATCATATGTAGAGTCACATTTCCCCACAGAGGCACTGCATAGAGTAACCCTGCATTACAAAGAATTCATGCTAAAACAAACAAAAAAAATAGGTCAGATCTGAAGAATACTAACACCTGTAAGACCTCCTTGGGTGTGCTAGTGAGCTAAGGGTGTCCAAACATTTTTTTTCCTGTGGGGCTTAAATGAACTGTCCTCCTAGTTACTTACATTGTACTTTTTTTCGAACACTTTTTTTGGAGTGTATTTTCCTCTCCTTCATAAAGCACAGCTTCATTGAATATTGCTTTTCATGCTTCATATTCAAGCTACTGCTTCTCAAAGTGGTCCAGATTTTCCTCTCATTCTCACTGATGCTGCCAGTGGCATCTGCAAAGGGCTGCCACAGAACTCTACCTACCCAACGCTGCTGATTTTTACTGGACAATGTTCTTCCTCTTCCTGCACAAAATTTGCAGCTATGACAACCTCTGGTTTTCTGGAGATGAGAAAACTCCTGTTGCACCTAAAGGAAAAGACCAACTCTCACACTTGGAGAGATGAGGACCTGCAATGTCTCTCTTTGCCAGCCCACTTTAGCAAGCTGCAAGGGAAGCACAAGGATTATGGCTCCAAAATGAGGGGTCTCACACTTTAGTTTTGTCAGCAAAAAACACTGAGCAGGTTGTTTCACCTCCAACAGATTCCTCCTTACAGCCAAGAGTGATGACACTTGAAGCTTTAAAGCTTCAAGAACTGAACTCTGTTCAACTTATGCTGAGTGAGAGAAAAACCACAACTGTCCTCAGTGGTCTAAGTCCATTGATGTGCACAAGTAGTTTTGATTAACCAGGTCCTCAGGGCTCTCTTGTTTTATGCCAACAGAGAGTTTGGCCCATAAAGTTCACATTGTCACAAAAATCACAGGCAGCTCTTAAGAATGGCTGTGGATAGGTTATGTACCTTGGGCATTTCTGTGGAGGGTTCAGAGACAGCCCCTCTGCAGCCATGGGGAGCTTCAGGGCAGCTGTGTGGTGTAGGCAAGTGGATAAATTTGCACATCACCACGTGTGGCTGCAGGAAAACTCCCCAGATGTGTTTTGCAGAAGAGGCGGTGGGGCTGGGGGGCGTGGGGCTGGACGTTGTAGGTGATGCTGAATGGAACTGTTGGCTCTTGCTTCCCGTGGAAAAAGGAGGCAGAGAGACACAAATTACCTCAGTTCCAGGCTGGAGTAGTATCTACTACTGCCCAGACAACTTGCTTATGCAAAAATCCCCTAGACTGTGGACTTTTGAACATTTATAAACTTTGTGCCAGGATCCAGATGAGTGCTGTGTGTGGAGCCCTGAATTTATGAAAGCTAATGAGTCTGCAAGAGCATTTTTTGGCCCCATCACAGAGCCAGTGATTTTGCCAGCAGCCCAAGCAGTGCTGCAGGGCAGATCATTTGAAAAACTGGTCCTGAACCTTTCAGTTGCACCTGAAATGTGGCACTTTACAAATTTGTTGCAGATGCAAATAAGATCATTTGAGTTCTATTTACAAGGTTTTCTTGCAATTCAGCTATGTGGGAAAGACCTCAGGGATCTTCATCACAAGTATTCAGGATGAGAGCAGTGTTTGCTCCCCATTTCTTCCACTCCCTCCTTTCTGGGAGGTGCATGTCAAGACCAGTGCACAGGAGGGGACAAAACCCTTCCGTGTGAAAAATCGGGAAGAACGAGACATGAGTAGATTTGTAACTGCCAGGAGGACTGCAAGGAAGAAAAAAGGGAAGAAAAGGAATAAAAGAAGTCATCCAGTGGATCTCCAGAGCTGTCACCAGGCAGCAGTGAGTCCCCAGAGCTGTGAGAACCTCGCTGCAGCCCAGCCAGGCAGGGCAGTGCCAGGCCAGGCTGGGCTCACTCACCGCTCCTGGGCCATGCCCTCAGCAAAGAAAGGACCCCCTTTTCTGACAAACAAGCTGGGGGCAGGGTGCCAGCTGCCTGTTTCTGAACGGGGAAATGCTGCTTCTTGGAGAAAGGCTGGACCCAGGCACTAGAAAGATTTAACCCTTCCAGGGTTGGTTGGTTTTGCAGAATGTCACAGGGGCAGCTGGTGTGCCCAGTGTACCAAAACTCACCAGTGACAAATCCTATCTAGCACACTTTTATGGTCTTGTCCATCAAAAGCCCTTATGCAGCACCTCCAAAGCAGACAGGCATCTATTTAATAATTTGCAGCATGGTGCCAAATCAAAGGCACAACAGCAATGGTACTATCCCCAGACATTTAGACACCATATTTCACATGGTGGTGTTGCAGTCTCCACAACTCTATGCAGCTGTGTACCCCATACTGCTCAACACTGCTGCTCAGCATTCCTCACTCCAAAAAATACGCAGCATCTTGCAAAAAAGAAGGCAAGGACAGCTTGTGTAGTGCTGCCAGTTTGCTTTTCCTCTGCAGCCAAATGCAGCTGATCTGCAGTGCTAAACTTCAAGTCTGTTTCATCTGCATCCCCACCCCCAGTTTATTTGTTTGTCAGATGTGTAAGGGCGTGCTTTGATTTTCTCACTTTTTTATCCATCCACAGACCACCCATCTGCTGCCTCACAGAGCAGCACAACAAGTTGAGTACCACAGACTGAAAAGCAGTTTCCTTTCCCTTCCAGAGCCCTGGCATTACAATATGCTGAGATAAACTACAGATTTATGTTAAGAAAGAGCAAATACAAAATCCTTAGAAACAACCTAGCAGGACACCTCTAAACTTTAATAAAGGTAGCAGTTAAAATACAGAAGGGCTAAAGAATATTGCCTACTTCGGAGAAAATGCAAAAGAAGATTCTTCTCAAATTACACACACTTTGTGAGCAGGAGGGAACTGAAGCAGTCTCAGAAGATTCCACTGTGATTTACTATGGGTTTGGAAGGAAATGCATAAGTTAAAAATATTACTGGTCAGTTTGTCAGGTCCTGCTCAGGGACATGAGCATCTCACAGTCGCTACAGCCATGAAGAAGTAACTTGGAGAAGAGTCACTTGATCCCATGTCACATCCTACAATTGATCTGGTCCCTTCAGGCTTGCCCTGGTTCCTGACCTTTGTCTCTGCTGTTCCCTGATGCCCTCACAGCATCTTTTCACAGCACAGAAAGCCAGCTCTGGGGCAGTCCATGCATTATGGATGATACATGCCTTCCTGCACTGCGCCTGGGTGCTCAGGAAAGCGCACTGCATGACCCCTTGCCCTTCTGTGACTACCCAATAAAGCACTTATCCTTCACATGAAATTATAAACCCATGTGGCTCCAAAAATAGGCAGTGTCATCTGGTTTGGAGTTGTGAACCTTAAATCATTGGCCTAAAGACCAGGGAAAAGCCTGTTCTTCTCCATTAATATGAATAAATAATTTCCAGGATGAAAGCCTACACAGAGCAATTTGGCCTAGAAGTGCCCACATCCCACTTTTCTTTTAAATGCAGGTGTTTCTGGTTGGAGTGGTACCAGTGTAGCAAATTTGGGAATAATTAAATACTAATGTGTTCTTTCATCCCCTGTTTTATATGGCTCATAGAACAAAATTTCAAATTACTATAGCAACAGGCTGAAACAATACTCTGGAACTTGTCGATATTTATCCCATGATCTAATAGGGGTTTGTTGACTGGGCTACTCTGCAAAGCAAGGGCATTAAGTCAGAGCTTTATTCTTTTACCATATGGTCCCCAGGAAAGAAATTTTCTCTTACACTTTGTGCTCTGCACTACACTGAAGTGCACCAACAATAAGATTCATAAAGAAAGCCATTAGTTACCTGTGATTAAATCCCACGGCCCAGGTATGGATTTAAAATTTATGGAAATAAAATTCTAAACGTAAAACTGAGGTTGCAAAGATCCAGATGAGTGTTAACGAGTGTGGAGGGCTGTGAGAGTAATGTGCTGTTCTACTGTTATTGTAACATGTGTTTATCTTTAAAGAAGGCGCCTGTGAAAGGTATTGCACAGGGATTTAAGTCAGGTGGGTAGGTGCAAGTAGCACAGGATTAGGTGGCTGGGGGACCAGGCTAACATTAAGGAAGTTACGTCATTCCCAAATTCAGAAAACTCAGGAGTGAATCTCAAAGGAATGGGGAGAACTCCAACAGAAAATTCTTCAAGACAGAGGTGAGTGAGAGGATGTTGCAATTTTTGGTTAGTGGCATTTTTGTTGTTTTGTGGGAGCTTTTTGAGCTGTCTTCCAATGAGACTTTCAGAAAATACAGCAAGACAGACAGTGATTCTGTTGGTCAGCTCAGGGATCACTCCCAGATCTGTACACAAAGACCTGTACACCTCTTGTGGGACAAGTTCAGTTCACACAATTACACAGAAGTTTAGACTAATTTATCTCGACTAATTTGTGGTAGCATTTCTTCCTGTGACATCATTTTTGCAGTATTTTGGGAAGCAGCAAACTGCTTTTTAGGGACACACAGCTCATTCAAATCTGGTTAGTAAGGGCATATTGATCTATCTACAGGACTGGCCATGTACCCCTTGAGTACTGCCAGCACTCCTGGCAATCCCAGGAGGAATGCCTCCAAAAATTCAGGTATGAATGAGTTTTGAGATGTGGGATTCACTAGCCACGGGGAAAAACACTGTACCTGGCTTTAGAAAGGAAGAGAAAGTCCACATAGACAATGGTAAAGCAGCCAGTGGAAGCTCAACACCATGAAAAATGTTCAGCTGAATTATTGACAATCAGTCAGTGACTCTGAGAGCATAAAGGGAAGGGAAACAGCCAGCATGGAGTTGTGAAGAGCAAATTGTGTCAAACCAAGTGAATTTCCTTCTCTGGCAGGGTTGCAGGACTGGTGGGTAAGGGTATGCTGTGGATGTGGTATATCTTGGCTTCAGAAAGATTTCCAACAGCATGAGGCTGGAGAGGTCTGAGCAGCACTTTCAGAGATAAAGCTGGAATTCAAAGCAGCCCTGATAAAACAAAATAAAACGGATCTAAAATCAGCAGGGTGAAACTCAGTGAGAGGGCAGCACTCAGGAAGGAAGACTCAGGTGCCCAGAGGAAGGCCAAGCTGGGCAGATGGACTGGGCTGCTGCACAAACCAGTCTGGGTGCCAGAGAAAAGCGGGGATCGGACATGAATTGACAATGTGATATTGTTGGGAAAAAGGCAAATGTCATTCTGGGACATGCCAGCAAGTGCTGTAAACAATTACTCCACTCTGCACTGCTTTGAAGAGCCCTGAGGTGCAGCCCAGTGCCCAGACCTTGGCACCAGGCTCTGCAGAGGGTTTAGGCAGATGGGAACATATAGGGAAGAGGAGCTGCGAGGGACTGAGATGCATTATTTATGGGGAAAGGATGAAGGAGTAATTTGTTTAGGCTGAAAAGAGGGTTCTGCCATAAATAATACACAGAACAATATTAAATGAGGAAATTCATGGGGTTGCTGGCATGGGGCAGCTATGCTGGTGATCTGTGAGAGACATCAGGCACACAAGTGGGGAATTGGTCCAAAATGCTTGGGAACAAACAGGCTGCCAGGGACAAGGCAGATACACTGGGGCTTGCTGACCTCCCAGGGCACTGCTTTGTAGTCCCATCCTCTTCCTGACCAAGATCCAAACCCACCAGAGCTGCCACCTTCTGTGAAACCCCAGTCTGAGCTGACACCTTTGGTGGAATTAGCAAAGGGGACCGAGTCCCATGCTGTACATTTCAATGTATGCCTTCCTTGAAATGCTGAGCCCCTGAGGATGCCATGATGGGCTTTGGGCATGCAGGGTGGGAAGGACAGGACCCTGCTGTCAGTCTGTCTTCTGCCACATGGCACCCTGGGCTGGCTGGGCAGGAGTGCAGCAAGAATACTCTCCTTCAAAAAACAAAACCAAAAACATACACACACAAAAAAACCCAAAACAAAACTAAACAAAGAAAACAAACCAAAAAAACCCAAACCAACAAAAAAAAACCCAAAAAGCCAAACCAAACAATCTGCAAACAAACACAAACAGCCAAAACCCAAAAATCAAAACTAAAACCAAACCAAAACCAACAACAACAAAAACCAAACCAACAAAAAACTCCCCCCAAAAAAATCCCCCAAGCTCCCCAAACCCCCAAAAAGATGAAGCAAATCAAACTACCACCACCACCAAAAAACCAACAAAGAAGACAACAGCAAATAATTTCTGAATGTGAATGAAAGCAAAGGCCATCTGCAGGTGAGTTAGCTGCATGAAAAGAGTGAACCAGTCAGCTGAGAGAGGTTGAGCTGGAGGTTACTGCTCTTGTGCAGGCCTGCCTTCCTGTGAACAGACATCAGTCTGGAGGGTGAGGGCAGGGTATCTCCCTCCCAGGAATACAGTTTGGGGTTATCTCTGCCTAGTACCACTCATTTTGGGGTGGAGGGTGAGGGCCAGATCACACATGTCTCTGGCACTTGCCAAAATCAGGCTTGTTTGCCTTTGAAAAACCAAAATCTCACTCACCTTTCCTGTGCTTAACATGACAGCCCTCTCTGTCTGGGTCTTTTTTGAACAATCACAAGGTGACCATGAACTTTCTGTGCCTCGCAGATCATGATAATAAGAGCGTGGTGTCTCTGTTTGGCTGGCACTGCAGTGCACAGACCAACATGTCCAGGGATTTTTTTACTCACAAGGTGCACCTTGGCTGCTTCTACACTGCCCTTCAATCTCCCCTCACCCATACACCTCTCCTGGTGAAAGAAGGCTCGTGATAAATGATTCAAGACAGATTCTGGAACTGAAGATGAATTTTTTTTACTGATTTCTGGATTTTTCATCAGCTTGCTGTTTTCAGACTAATTTTCTGAGTAGCTGTCCTCTGCAGTCCAGGATTGGATCACATCAGAGAGTTCCACTAGCCTCTGACAGCAGTCCAGCCCCAGGCAGGTGTGAACCTTCCCCACCTCCACAGCACAGCTCATACCAGAATACTCAGGGCTTTCCATGAACCCGCCCCAACCGAGCAGTAAATCTGCAGCACTGTGATCCTGCCCAGGGTAAGAAATGTCTTTCCCATCAAAGGACATGATTTAATGCACGTCTGCTAAGTTGTGCAAAGCCTTGTGTTTTACTGCTAGCACATCTTCTGGGACTGTGCATCCCTTTGGATTCTCTTGAGGGGTCCCATTCCAGCTTGGAGAAGGGCAGGGGGAAGTTGTTTCCTCAGGGAACTGAAAGATACCCTCCCTGCCCTCACCCCATGGCTTCTTCCTCATAGGGAGCAGGCAATGTATACAGCCAGGCTTCCTGAGGACAGAAGAGAAGCACTTTTAATGTCTGCTGCTTTTCCCAGCCCTCCCCTGAGTTTGTTTCCTGGGGTTGTACACAGTCTCCAGCAAAGAAAAGATTTTTGAGCGACCCTTTGAAAGTCCTCCTCCACTGTGTCCAAGGGAGATAGTCCTGTGAGACAATACCAAGAAACAAAAAGCATTGAGGGCTTCCTATTCTAAGGAACACTCTTCAGCTTGGGCACACCTATCCATGGAAGGTAGAGATCAAGTGAATTAGCACAAATGCTGATGCTCACAAAGTCCTCATTTCCATTGATTGAGGTGCAGCCTTTAACTCACCAGTAATTGTGAGTCTGGACAGCTGCTTTGGCAGTCCTGGCAACATCCCACTGCGTTCATGTTCTGGGTTATGAAACTCTGCAGTTGCTCCAGGCTCAGTGGGTTTGCTTTGTTGTGTTACATTTTAGACTTCACAGTATGCTGTGCAGAAGAAACACAAACAAAAAATTGCTCAATATTGGGGCCCAATATTCAGAAACTGAGGTTCTTCCCCCCCCACATGTGTATTAATATGTCATAAAGAGTTATGAAGTTGGTAGATATCTTCATTCTCCTTTATATGAGCCTTCTGTTCCCATACTGCCTCTCAAATGCAAGGCAGCTGTCACAGATAGGGAAGCTCTGGCTCTTCAACAGGCATTGGTTTAAGGTAATGTTGCTGAAGCAATGCAGCATTACCACAGGTCTTTGCACAGAAAATAACTTGGAATATGTGCTGCACATAAAACATCAGTGTGTAAAATAACATGCATAATGCATTTTCAAAAACTTTCTGTGTAACCTCAGGACTGGGTGGTAAAATCTGTCAAATATAGAATTTTAAATAATAACCCATTGTGAGATGGAAGATTTCCCAGCATTTAAAAATGTGGTTGATTACAACATTCAAGAACTTGTTCACTTGAGGTCTGTAAACTAAATCATGCCAGGCATCCATGATTCACATAACTGCATGGGAGATGGAGTTCAGGGAAAAACCATCTCCCAAGGAGGTAGCAGAGACCAGTGTCATCTATTTTCTCATCAGTACAATATTACTGTAGGGGGATGAAAAACTAGGGGTCTGCTGTAAGGCTGAGAATTTATGATCATTTCCAAACAGTTGCATGTCATTGGTGAATCACACTTGTCATATAAATTAGAAGCAGGTAACATCATGGTTTCTGGCTGGACAGAGGAATGTTGTTTACAGCTATAGGTTTTTTTCTGGAAAATGCTGGCACAGATTGACAAGAATAAGTTCTAATTTATGCCCAATGTTGCTTTGGACTGATCAGATAAATAAGACCCTAAAAAACCCTAACAAAGTGAAAAAAATAATTAAATGTTCATCTTTTAAGGATGAAATGCTATGCTTTCATGTTTGAAAACAGTTCCAGTTTCAGTCAAGTACTGGTAGTGTTTGATTTCAGGCACAAAAAGTCATTTTTCCAGTCACAATTTTTTTTTTCCACTCTTTGGTTCACCGAAAACACTTTGAATATTCTCATTTTGGGGCAACTTGAAACAAATGGTGGTTTAATTCTTTCAGTGCTGTCAATTAATTGAAAAAAACCCCAATTATCCAATCTTTATTTGCAGGTCTGTTTGCTTTATTTGCATGCTCTGTTTTAATCCTTCAAAGCCTCTCTGTTTTCTAGCAATTGTGGGTATTTCAGACAGAGCATGTGCGTACGTTTATCTATAAAATAAATTCTGGCACAAAACTTTAGTAAGATGGGAAAAGCTTTTTGGATTTATGAGCTGCTTTGCTTTGCTTTGCTTCTTCAGTACCTTACTGAAAAGTAACTTAAAGAGGACTTGAGAAGGATATTTTATTTTAACCTAGGATTATAAACACTTTAGCTAATGATGTATAAGAAGATCAAAGTCTACAGCTGTGCTTTCTGTCTCTGTCTGAAAAAAAAATCATATCTCATCTTTGCTCTAGAAGTTTTGATGACATTATGGATTTTTTTTATTTGTCATTTACACATGCCTGTGAAGTGCCAGATGGTTTGAGTCCTTAATGGTTATTTCCATGAAGAAGTAGTCACTGACTTATGTGAACGCTGACAGAAACCAAAATCAAAACTGTCACCAGAACAGGAGGCAGATTGAATCAACACTGGGATATCTCTTCAGCAGGGGAGCATTTCCGGCCCAGAGGAGAGGAAACCATCTGACAGAGCATCTCTTCCCTCAGAGCTGCCCTGTGGCCACTCTGGTTTTTGTAGTGCCACCACTTTCCCAGCTGTCCCACAAATGCAGCACCTTCCAGGCATGCAAGATGTGGGCGATGTTTTGATTTGTCAGCTCCAGAAACCACATGAGAACTGAGGCAGTGCCAAGGCTTTGGGCCACAAGAAGATAAAAAGCCTCAGGCCAGGGCTTTGCTCTCCCAAGGGTCACACAGAGATCAGCTAAAAGTTGTCCTTGTATCTGTGGCTGAGTGAAGCAGAAGCCCCTGAGTGTCCTGTCCTCCCCTGCCCACAGCAGTGTCACCCCAGCTTTGCCCTCCTGGCCACTTGTGTCCAAGCTGATGCTCCCAGGAGCAGAGAAGAAATTGCCCAACATTGGTGCAGGTGCTGTAAAACTTGACCAAGCAGAAAAAATAAACTCTTTATACACCAGAGCAAGGCTGATGTTAAAAGCTGAGGCTTGGAGGGTGGTGTCTGTGAGAGGGGAAGGGTTCAAGAGAAATTATATACGGTTCTGTCTCACCCAATCCTTGATGTCTCCAGAACATGCACTTTTTGCAGGGTGTTTTGTAGGCAAAAAAAGGTGAGAGATAAGCAGTTTTGAAGCGCTGGTGTGTGTACAGGATGTCCATCCCACCCAGGCAGCTCTGCTGGGAACATAGGTTCATCCACTCATCTCTTTCACTAACAGATAAAAATGAGTGCACAACAAAATAATGCTATCTCCTACTGGTGATTCTGACATGAAAAATATGTGATGTGTGTGTCAGGTATACCAAAACAACTCACGTTCCTGGAAATAGCCAGTGGAAATAAAGAAGCAGATTAAAATGTGATGGCTGAACAAAAAAAAAAAAAAAAACCAAAAAAAAAAAAAACAAAACCACAAAAAACGACAACAACAAAACAAAACAAAATCTCTTTCCCTTATCTTTTTACAAAGCTGTTTTCATAGAACTTATTTCCCCTAACACCCTGCAAATTCATGCTGGTATTAACACATATTGTGGACAAGAATTTTCCTTTCTCTCCATCATGATTTCAATGAATGTATGGGACACAAGAGTGTATTTTCCTTTAATCCAGTTCTTCCTCCAATTTAATTCCAAGGTTTACAGAGCTAAAACTGCATTTGTCTTCCACATACTTCTGCCTTGGCAAAGTCAGCTGCGGTATGAGAGCACTGGCTCCCCAGTGGAATATATTTGTGGCTCTGAGTTTATTATCTCTCCGACCAAATATCCCACTTGGGCTACTAGTAAATTCAATGAGAAACATGTCAGACATGTTGGATGCAAAATTAGCTATATTAGTGTTAAAAATAGGTGAGTTTAATCCTGGTTTAATGAAAGTCTGCAGCAAAGCTCTTGCTGTCTTCTGAAGGGCCAAGCTTTCACTTACTGTGGTTTTTCTAATTAGTAGACAGACAGTGCCACTCAAATAGGAATCTTTCTGTCCTTATTCCTCTCCTAGGACAAGTCCTACATTCCCAAAATGCCACCCAGCTAGCCAGAGATAGGAAATTTATGTTCTATTGCTTTGGACAAGACAAAAAATAAGAAATAATTTATTTTATTGCCTCAGAATTGTGCCAGCTGCCCTGGGGTAGCAGAAGAAAAACCCATATTGTTACCCAACTCAGCATGCCCTGCTTTGAAATGATGCAGCAAGACATAGTGGCTTCTTGGAGCAGAACTGCACACTATCATTTAGCTGGATGAATGCATGACACAGAAAAGTTGTTCTTGATTAAAAACAAATATCCAACATGGCAAGAAAATGAGTAAGGATAAACAGTGATTAAGTGTGATATGTCTGAAGGCTTCCCACAGTATAAAAGCCATATGTGGGAGGCAAGAACCTAAAATTAAACTCCTAACAGTGTGAGTTAAGGTTTTTGAAAGAGGCACCTGACACAATCCAAGGGGGAAAGTTTGAGCAATTGGCTCATTGAGGGTGGTTCTCACCACTTTCCCATGATCTGCACCTTCTTTCTCCCTCTGTGCTCATCCAAGCAGGGAAACACCATCCAGGGGTCAGCCCAGACAAGCTGACTTACTCATCCCTCCAGCCCTGCTCATCCAGAGGAGTTCCCATGCAGAGATGAAGTGGAGCAGCAGCTGTGGGCCAGTGAAGAGCAAACCATGGGCAGCCCTGGTGTCTTGGGTTATGTAACCAAAAAATGTATATTCTATTTCATCTGTAGAAAGCAGTGGAGATGTTTTCCTTTATCTCTTGTAACTCCAGGGGGAGGGGGGGCAGATGCCTTCTGATAATGGGCCAGCCATTAAAACCAGGTGGGACAGTGTTTCTTATCTCTTTCACTACCCGTGCATCCTCCAGGGGATATCTGCTGATAATGGGCCATGAAGGCTCACCAATGACATCACACATTACATCATCCCATTGTGAGATGCTCCACCCAGTGTGGGGGAGCCAATCATTCTTACCTGGATAAAAACTGGGACTCAGAAACACCAGGTAACCTATTTTCCACTGGACTCCCAGAGCAAGACTGGAGCCATCTTGCCACTGCTGGACCCTTTTACAGGATCGTCTCTACTCCACAGAACCACATCTGTTACTCCAAGATTTATTTGAGCTGGTTCCAACACCCTGAACCAACAGGGTGTCAGGTGGTATTCTGACTCTGTCAGGGTTTTCTAGGATTTTGTTTGTTTGCTTTCTTTGTACTACTACATTTGTATTTTTTAATATTACTAGTAAAGAACTGCTATTCCTATTCCCATATCTTTGCCTGAAAGCCCCTAATTGCAAAATTATAATAATTAGGAGAGAGGCGGGTTTACATACTCCATTCCAAGGGGAGATCCAGCTTTCCCTGGCAGGTACCTGTCTTTCCAAATCAAGACACCTGGCTAAGACATTCAGTGCTACCCCAAGCCCTGGGAGGCTGAAGGTGGTACAAATGCTCAAGTCAAGTCATCCTATTGCAGCCCAAACAGCTAAAGCCCTGCACCATGTGCTCCAGTAGGAGAGAAAGAGCCACAGATTAATTGCAACAAGCAATTGCCTGGGACAGCAAGTAATTAACACAGGCCCTCCTTGCAAGCAGTGAGCTGGTGGTTGTCTCTCTGGTGGTAGTGTAGCCTCAACACCCTCGGAAGCAGAAAAGCAGAGAGGCCTTTTCACTTGAGGTTGGCACTTTATTCCCTTGGTGGTGCTGCAGTCTTGGATTCCACAAAGAGCCTGTGATGCCAACAGGAACCTCATCTGGATTTCCTGGCTCTTGATGGTCCCAAGGACAGGCAGAATTCTCAGTGGCATCACTTGCATCCTCTGCCAATGGACTGAATGCCCTTCCAGAGGCTCCCTCCCTAACAGCAGAGGAGAGGGAGCCTCTGGTTATTGGGAATAAGGCTCTCTCAAGGTTCCATGACAAACTGGTTGCACTGGCACTCACACCATATTTTGAGGTAGCTGCACAATCAAAGACTCATTCACCCAGACCAAACTCAGCAACTGCAAGTTCCTTTAGCTTGTTAGATGCTCAGTACTCTTGATGTCTTCCCCATCAGTCTTCACTGTAGACCCAACCAACATCATCTTCTCCTTTCTCCACTAAGGAAGAAAGAAACCAGATACAGTCAGGGTACATTTGTTAGCAACTGAGAAATCCTGAAGTTTCAGGTTCTCTCTGTAATGCAGAAAGCCTGATTCCTGCTGCCCAACACCTTGTCCCAAGGCCTTTGCAGAGGGAGGTCACAAAGCAGCCTGGAGGCTTTTCCCCTCCCTCTGGACATGTTCAAGGAGTGAGGCTGAAATCACTTCCAGGACCACCCTTGCCCATACAAAGTCCTGCTCTGACCATGGAAGGAATTCCAGCTCAGGCAGAGCACAAGGAGCCTGCACATAACACATATTGCAAAATAAAGGTCTAAGTTTACTCTACTGAGAGAAACAGTGGAGACACAAACCCTGAGGGGGCCACTTTAACTCCCAGAACATGAGCAAAACTTGCCAGGCTTTTGTTACTGACCCCTTTACCAGTTAAAACTTTCCTCTCTTTGGGTGGACAGACTGTACCTAGCCAGGGTGCAGCACACTCAGAGCACCCTTGGCTGTGTTTTGGCAGCCCCGGGGCCCAAGCTGTGGTGCCTGGAAGGATCCTGCACAGCCCTGGGAAAGGCAGGCAGCTCCCTGGTCCACACCCTGCTGCAGGATCAGCTGCTCCAGTCTGCTCCCATAAGGAAATGCAGTGACTGGATTTGTTATTTGAAGCTATCACCCATCCCCTGTCAGGCGTGAAATTAATTAACTATTGGGAAGGAGAGCCTTCCCTCTCCTCTGCCCATGGAGGAGCTGTCTTCATCCAACTCTACACTGCTCCAAGATGAAGTAATTTTGGCTTCCTGAGTTTTAGCTGTTTGAGATAACAAACTCAAATTCCTTAGTCATCCTAAGGCCAAACTCTCTTTATGTTATGGCTTCATTTTCACTCTGAACTGTGTTCTTGGATTAGCAGGACACAGAAGCTGCTCCCACACGAGGCAAGTTTCCTGAATGAGATGCTGAGGAAGGGCAAGAGGTGAAATTCAAGCCTTATCTTTGAAATTTCCATGCAGTGCTCAAACAACTGTTAACAAGAGAACGTAATTATTGTAAAGTACAACCAAATAAACAGATAGAAAAGCGTGCTGGGGTTTGCATTGTTGCTCACAGGCTGCCCTCTCTTAGTCATATCTGTTTATTGAGGCTGGACACAGCAAAGGGATTAAGGGAAAGAGCTTCCAAAGATTTAAATGTTACTAGAAACACAGAGCCCCAGCATGCTCTAAAATCCAAAAGGAGCATCTTTTTTTACCATCTATGTTGCACACGCTATTTTTTTAGACAGGTGAGTGCATCTTTCTCTGTGTTACATCACAGATATAGCTGGGTAAGAGATATGGCCACTAGAAAACTGATTTTTTGAGCTGCACTTCCCTAGGCAGAGAGCACAAATGTGAAACATAATGAAACACACATACAAGGCATTGTAAGTATCTACTACTCAATGTGGCCTGCTCTAGGCCAAGAGAGTAAGAAATATTTGTGAAAAGTTATCCAGAAAACATCACTGATTGATGAATGTTTTCAAAATAATGAGCTCTCGAGGAAATACATTAAAAAAGAAAAAAAAAAGATATTAAATTTATCACATTATTTTCAACAAACAAATATTTAACAAATTATTAACACAGCTTTTTCAAGTAGAAACAAAGGACCGTATGAGCTGCTTTCCTTTAATTGTCCTGTAATTGTCTCTTGGTTTCCCAGTTGTAAAGAGAATTTTTCTCTTCGTTTGAGCTTAAAAGAACCTTCCATCAAAAAAAAAAAAAATTGGATTTGAGTTGGCTAGCCTGAGTATGATTAATTTCCATCTACTTCACTCATTTTAGTCTCAGTGGTCAGCCAAAATTTGGGAAGGCTGTCCAATTAAATAGATAATGAGTTCAGCTGAGTTATTGAAGGCATCTGTTTATCTAACAAATTAGGCATGAAGAAAAAAACCACGAAAACTATAAAGACCTGTTCTCCTGAAGGTAGGGACGGTCAACATCAGGAATGGAGCTCTTTGTGGGTACCCCTCACAACATTTCTGGACAGCAGCTCTTCACAAAGTGCTTGGTCAGAGCTGCATTACCTTTCCATCATCATCATCATCATCATCATCATCATCATCACCATGTCTCCTTCCATAGTGGTTTCTCTTTCACACGTCAGTTCTCCCCAAAAAGCTCATCTATCCATAAGGTTTAAATTTTTGAGCTAGTTGTGACTCCTCTGAGTCATAATTGATACCTCTGCTATCTCCTAAAGAAGTTATATCACCCAAAAGGTGCTTTCTGTTCCTCAAAAAAAAGTTGCCAGGATTAGCTTTATGGAGATATAATAAAGGTTTAACTCAGACAAATTGAATTTGCTCAGATTTGTGTTGACCATACAAATATGTGCCAAACTCTTTGTGTGTGTGCACTGGTGTATTTTATATATATATATGTATATGTATATGTGTATGTATATGTATATGTATATGTATATATGTGTGTATATGTATATATACACACAAACCAAATACACACACATACTTTTCTGATTACACAGGACATATTTCCCTCCAGTTACACCCATATGCCCCAAAGAGTTGAGTCTGTCACTGTTTTTTCTACTATTTTGCCACCGGGCAGAAGCTTAATGATGTTAAAAACCTTCCATCCCTAGAAGAGAAGAAACTGATGAGTTCTGGGCAGATTAAGGCACCCACAGCTGCTGAGGAAGCTGAAGGTTTGTGGGGTTGCTGCTGCCAGCTCAGTGTACTTGGCAAGATGAGGGGTAGAGATCATACACAAAGGTGCTCCAAAACAGGAACATTAACAAAACCTGAATGAGAAAATTCTGCTTCTTCTTCAGGGTGGGACCATCTCTTATCACTCTCATCACTATGTTTTTAATCAAAACCATCCTCTGGGGATGATCCTTCTCTTTCCCAGTCTCCTGCTGTGAGCTAGTGCTAAGATTTTATGAGCAGCTAATGTAGCCTAGGATGGTAAATGCCCATATTCCTCACTTTCCCACCATTTCTTCTCTCTGTCCTAAGGAATCAGAGCATGGACAAATCCTCACTGACGCAAATGCCGTGGTGTAGGAAGAATATTTGCCACCAGGCCATGCTTTGGAATGACAAATATGCAAGAATTAGCATCTATAACTCTCCATAAACATCAGGGTTAATCTCCAGGGTTTACAAGACTCTTTAAATGTGTTTTAATAGGACAATATGTTTTAGAAAGGACCCATCCAACACTTCACATATCAGCGAAGTTTACAAGAAGGTAAACTGAGCTGGGGTAACAGTTCAGATGTACAGCCAGGGCCCTAATGAGAGTGCCAAAGTCAAAGCAATAAATTGATTTGCAAGTCTAATACCTTCCCAAATTGCTGAAGAGCATTCCAAGTCTCTCTATCTGGCAGGATAGTTGGAAGGGAAGAGCTGTGGGAATTCCATTGTTGTCTCTCAAACTCCAAAATGTAAGAGGATCAAATCACATTTTCAGCACACAAAGATGAACCAGCTTGGGCAGGACTCTACTCCTGGGACAGTCCTGTTGAGGGGACCAGCACTGCTCCACAGAGTTTGGGGCTGTTGAGAATAAACAATAATGGCTAATTAAAACTGAAGGCTCTGAAGACACCTGTGTGGGCACCTGTTACAGGAAAGGAAAACTGAGACCCCTGACAAACCTGCCATTCTCCACTGATGACATAAAAGTTTCCTTCCAACTTCCTAAAACCAAGTGAGATGAATCCTGCCCTGGGTTTATGTGAGCCTTGAGTACCCACTTGCTTCAAGCATATTCCACCTGAATCTATCCGAGCAGGCCATGAACCCCAAGTGGAATTATTCTAGAAAATGATTCTAGGAAAAGATGACCAAGATCACCGCTACCATCCAACTTTTGTATGTACAAAATGCAGAATAAACATTTGCTAATAGATGACCAGTTTGTTTTAAGTTGTATTATTCTTTCTGTGTTTTTCACCCAACACTGAATATCAACAAGAAAAAAAGTTGAGACTTTTAAGAAGTGATGCATTCCCATTAAATCAACATGAAAACCAGCCAGCTAATCCTAATAAATAGGATGAATGAGACACTCAAAGAAGAATGACTTAATGTTTCCCTTCTTTATCCTAATTATTGCCAAACTTTGGCCAAACCTAGACTACTTTTCCACATCTCTGTAAAGACCTGAGGGGATTTTTTGGAGGGAGCCAGCTAATATTTTAGCTGCATTTGCTATTGTTTCTGTTTATCATTTGGGTAGACTTGCAGTAAAGGGATGATTGCTTCATTATAATAATTCAATCTGCACTGAGACAGGCTGTCTCCTGTGTTACGTGAGAAACAGCTAGAAACTTCATTTCATAAGCAAAACCAGCACTGGCCATTTTAAAATACCAAGAGCAGCTGTCATGACATTGTGGTTTGGCTGTTCTGTTTTCTGGTGCAGGGGCTGTGGTGGGATGGGGAGCCTGTCTCAGGAAGGGACCAACCTCCCTGGCTCACTGGAGCAGAGGGGTGACAAGCAAGAGAAGATCCAACCATTCACTTAGCATCAAATCAGAAAGTCTGGCAAACAAAAATAATCTGTAATTGCTCATTGAGTGAATTGGGAATGATTTTTACTCCTTTACAAACACAAGTTTGACCTGGTCACCATGGCTGAAATCTGGCAGGAAGATTCCCATGGCTGGAATTCTTGAAAAATCTTTATTGGGTACTTCAGGAGGGTCAGCTCAGCACCATCTGAGGAGGACTTGCACTATTGGTGAGAAGGGTTTTTGGCCTGCTTCCAGATTTCTAGCAACTTGGGAACAAACATTCTGGAGTGGGTTCTCTGATGTCTAATCAGTTGAGAACCTGTACCAAAGACCTAAGTCCAGAGAAGTCACTTAACAAAAAAATTCAGTAAATTGGTGGTAATAACTATGAATTACAGACTGTAAATTATAGCATCATGGTAAGAAAAGGACAAATGTAGACATCGATGGTCATCAGGAGTTTTAAAAGTATGTTAGCTACAAATGGGATCTATAGAAAAGTACCAGATTGTTTTAAATGAACCAAGTTTATTGGCTAAAACTGCCAATAATAAACCCAAAGCAGTAAAAATGATGAGTAAATGCTTCCCACTTCTGTTTGGGGAAAAGCCAGATAATGCACAGCATCTTATGTAAGAAAAACAAGCCTTTCTTTTAGAACAATGCTTTCTAAACTTGGAAATTTTTAATTGGCAATTCCTGAATAATTTGCATCCAAAAGGGAAAGATATTTGCTGAACCCCTGCTGCTGATTTTGAATAAGTCCTGGAACACTAGAGAAGTTACAGATGTGAAGTAAAGATAAAGTTGTGCCAGCACTTAAACACAGTAACTAGGATGATGTGAATAAATATAGACTTGTCAGCCTGACACCAATCTGAACAAAATAATAGAATGGTTATTTGGGAACTCTCTTAAGAATTACAGGGAGAAAATAGAATTACATTGAAATTATCATGAGCTTATCAAAAACAGACCCTATGAAAATAATTTTATAATGCTGGAACACGAACATGTTTAATCAGTAAAGGTGATAGGGCTGATATAAATGATACCGTTGGACTGTTTTACCAGCTGGACTATTTTACCTCAGATAAAACTGTCTTTGGGGAATTGTCCAATATCATGAGTGAGGTTCTTGGCTCATCACTGTTTAACTGTTCCCTGCTGATGGCAAATAAGAGAGAGACTGAGGGACTGGTGGATGGCAGAGCCCCTTTGCTCCTTGACTGTGGCAGAGCACAACCAGGGAGAGCAAGGCAGGCCAGACTTTTCAAGTGAGCAGATTGGTCATTCTGGAGAGATCTCCAGATCCTGGTAGAAAGTCAAGACAAACTTCAGCTCAGGGTCTGAAGGGGCCAAGACAGCTTGGTGGCTTGACACTTGTGGCTGTGCAGAGCAGGGTCCACCATGGAGCAGGTATCCACTGTGTTTCCCAATGGTGTGGTGGCTCCTACAGTTGTTTTGGTGTTCAGAAAAAAAAAATGGAGGGGATTCAGACAAAAAACACACTAAGTTGATTAAGGATAGGAAAACATGCCTTATTCTGAGAGAATCAAGAGCTCAATTTATGTGACACATCCAAAGGAAGGCTCTGGGATGACATGATGCTAATGAATTACGGCTGCAGACAGCAGAACTTGCCCAAAGACAAAGTTCTTCTCTTCTTGGACAAAGGCTTAACAAACCTCATGGTCTGATGATGGATAGATTCATTCTGATGGAAATAAGGTTTTGTTCTTCAGAGGGGAAAATAATTAACTGCCAGAAGTACTTACCAGTACTTGTTATTAATCAGTTTCTAATAAAGACTAGAGTATTCCCTAAATTAACACCCCCCCCAAAACAAAAACAAACAAACAAACAAACCCCCCACCAACAACCAATAAAAAAGGTACTCTAAAACATTGATATTGGGAATTTAAAGCTGACTTTGAAGAAACTGATGTAGGTTCCATGGGCTGTATTACAATGAAGATCATTCAAGAAGGCCCTAAGGTCTTTTTTAACCCCCCAAAAATCTGAGCAAATAGAGTGGCAATGGTGACACATACTTTCTTTGAGTAAGTCTTTCAACCATCAGACTGTCTCACCACTGAGACAACTGGGAAGACCCTGCTCTACACCTTAGAGTGCTCAGACATCCCCAAAGTTACTCTTTGCTTTTACCAGATAGATGCTCTTACAGACAAAATGTCTTACCTAGTGCAACCACCTTGTTTAGTCAATGTTAAGCTTTTCAGCAGTTGTTCTTTTAATTTTGCCTTGCCCACACAGAAATTTCCTCAAGGCAGAGGACTTAATAGGTCTTGCAAATCTGTGAACATTTAGTAGCAAGGAAGGTAGAGATTCAAAACCATTCATCCCATTTCTTCATACTCCTCAGCTCCTTTTGTGGCCTTGTAGGACTTCTTCCCCACTGATTTTAGGAAGAAGCTGGACATGTCTTTTTGCTTAAAACTCAACTGATCTGAGAGGAAGACCTCTGAGAGCAGATCTGCTGTTCTTGGTGGGGAAGTTTCCATTTACAAGACTTGTTCTTTTATTCTTTTATTCTTTTATTTCACATGGCCTCGCAGCCCATCAATTTGACCAAGTCTAAAGTTCTAAATCACAACTCAAGCAAATTCACTGTAGTTTTCCCCTTATTCCCATTAAAAATCTGTGTAACTACCAAGTTTTCCATGGCTTTTGCCCAAAACCACAACCTGCTGCAAATTCATTGAAAAATAATTCCAAACTTAACCCAGATTAATAACGCTTCCAATTAGGATAGCCAAGTTTTGCAGTTTAGCAGATTAAAATTTGTCAGGTTTCGTGTCTCTTTGGGAACATTGTGTTCCACTCAAACCACAGTCTGACAAGAAATTATTACTGTCAAACTAAAGCTATTGAAAAAAAAATCCACCTTTGCATTTTGTAAGCTCCACACTTCAGAGTTCAGTTCTGTAGTTTAATTTTGTCCTGTTGCATAAATATGGGAGGAACCTACTTCTAGATCCAGAAGGGTTTCCAAGTCATAGCCCTACCCAGATTGGGGTATTTGGACCCATATGCTCTTATTTGGATCCTTTGTTAATCTTTTCCTTAAAATGGAGGGTGTGATCAGATCATCTGCAAGTGTTTCAAGCTGACATGTTTTCAGCCATGAGCCTCCCCTCAGCTGAAAATCATTGCTCCTTGTCTGAAGGGCAACTCCTAGCCACGGATTCCCACCAGTGCAATGTGGAACAGGTTTGCTGGCCCAGCCCAAGGATGAGAAGGAG
The DNA here is from genome assembly GCA_910950805.1 of Acrocephalus scirpaceus scirpaceus. NCBI lineage: Eukaryota > Metazoa > Chordata > Aves > Passeriformes > Sylviidae > Acrocephalus > Acrocephalus scirpaceus. The sequence continues at coordinate 110,120,176 of OU383774.1, read as the reverse complement.
ATGAGAGGGGTGAACACCTACAGATATGCTAATTCAAGTCCTTGTGGTCACGCTGGATACCCCCTACATTTTTCCAAGATTGTTTTTTTTTCCCCTGGCCTCTGCATTCTCCCTAGGTATGATATTTGGAGACAGAAGCATAGGCTGATGATGACTGAAACCATACTCCCTGAGCAGGATGGCCCTTGCATTTTCTAGACCAAAGCACTCTCTGGCACTGTGCTTTAAAAAAAAAAAAGATTTATGGTTTTTAATCTCCTCATAAGGTATGACTGAAGTACGCTATAATATATAGGACAAGAACTAATCCTGAATTTATTTATTATTTTTTTCTTATTTCATCTGTCAGAAGAATGTAATTTCAATTATTTATTAAGAAAATTATGTTTTTCAAGGTGAATGCATTATTTCATTATCTGCTTTCAATTAGCTGGGAATTCGCTATGTTCAGCCAAATGTCCATTCATCAACAAATTCCAGATTCCTGGCACTCTAAGCAAATTCCCAATTTTCTTCTTTTATGGGTACAATAAGTGAAGATATTCATGCCTCATGCTAAATTATGGCTGGGGTTAGACTACCCTGGAAGGAGAAGAAAACAACTGTGGAAGGTCTTGAAATACATTAATAGATGTTTTTATTGAAGTAGAGCTACAATATTTCAGAATATTTTTTCTTCAGGTGCTTTGTTATTGTAACCTGGACGCCCTCTTGCCCTTCTTTGTGGAAAACAATGATCTGAGCTGGTCACCCTCCAACCTGTGTACAATGGGCTCACCAGGACATTTCTGGCAGCAGGGACAGGGACAAAACCAATGGAAAATAATACATCTTGCACCACTACAGCTCATGTCCAGTTAGTGAATTCTCATTTTCCGTGCAAGGTTCTGCAAAGGATCTCCAGCAGTGTCCCAGGCTGCTCCAGGGCCATGTGGACACCCTGGAGCATCAGGGGAGGAGTGAGCAGGAAAAAGGACAGCATCCAACCATGTGCCTGGACAGAACAGGGTCTGTCTTGGAAATCTTGAAGTGCTGCTCCTCCTTTGTCCTCCTGCAGAACAGGGCCACTGAGCTGGGTGCCAGCTCACTGCTGACACAGCCCCATGGCCCATTGTCTCAGTTTTGAAAGACAGGTGTCTGCCAGGGAAAGCCAGAGCTTCCCTTGGAACAGAGAATGTAAATCCCCTTCCGTCCAAATTATTATAATTTTGAAATTAGGGCCTTTCATGTAAAGAGATGAGAATAGGAATAACAGTTCTTTACTAGGAATATTAAAAAAAATTACAAATGTAGTAGTACAAAAAAAAAAAAAAAAAAAAACAAGCAAACAAAAGTCCTGGTAAAACCCTGACAGGGTCAGGGATATGACCTGACACCCTGTTGGCCAGGGTGTTGGAAGCAGTCCAAATAAATCCTCCTGGAATAACAGATGTGATTCTGTGGAGTAGAGATGATCCTGTAGAAAGGATCCAGCTGTGGCGAGGTGGGTCCAGTGGTCCTGTCTTCCTCTGGGGTCCAGACTGGAAAGCCAGGTCCCAGGCTCTTCCTGAGTCTCAGTTTTTATCCAGGTAGGAATGGTTGGCTCCCCCCACACTGGGTGGAGCATCTCACAGTGGGATGATGTAATGTGTGATGTCATTGGTGAGCCTTCATGGCCCATTATCAGAAGATATCCCCCTGGAGGATGGACGGGTGGTGAAAGAGATAAGAAACACTGCCCCACCTGGTTTTAAGAGCTGGGCCATTATCAGGAGACATCAACCCCCCTCCCCCCTGGAGTTACAAGAGATAAAGAAAAAACAAACAAGTAAAAACATTTCCTCAATGGCTTTCAACAGATGAAATAGAATACACTTTTTTTTGGTTACATAACCCAAGACACCCATGGGACCCCTGCCCAGTTGCTAATCCAGCACATGTCTTGCAGTGGAGCTGCTCCCATTCCAGCCTGCTCCCTGCCCAGGCAGCAGCTCACAGGGAGGAGAGAGCCCCACTCTCCAACGTGGGAGTTGGGCCTCTGGCAGAGGGGTTCTTTCTCTCACAAAGGGAGCACGAGCACTCTTTAAAATGCAAACCTGCTTTTTAAAACGCTTCATTGCCCCAAGGAACTTTTACTACCCGCTTGCAATTGACACTTCACCCTGCACTGGGCCAAAGCCCTTTAGGAGGAGTCTCTTGGGCAAAACAGGAGAAATGCTTTCTCCCTGCCAGCTGTTGGGATGGAAGGCAACCAAAAATGCTGCCCCAGCCTCTGTGTGGGCCCACAATACTCTGAGCTCAGTTACTCGCCAGGCACTGCTTGGAGTGGCACTTGTGTGTGCAGTGTGAGTGTACAACTCATAGGGAGAGCACAGGAGTCACTGTCCCATCTCCCTCTTTTTGCTGTGGAACTGCTCTCTCCTCTGGCTTCTTCAGTTTTTGTCAAAAATCCTGTGTCCTGTCGTCTCCTGTGGGTCATACAAAGGCACCTTGGTTTTCTGCTGCCTTTCTGTTTCCCTGCTCAGCCACCACTGACCCTCTAATTATATTTGCTTGGTCATCTCCTCTTTCCTCCTTTTCCCTCACAGTGGATATTTTCTGCTGCTTTTGTCCTCTATTTACAATGATTTGGGGTCAGCAATGCTTTTCTTACACTGTGGAGCAGGAGTTTTCAGCCTTTCTCATCATATTCAGGTGTTTGATGCTCGCTCTGAGATAAGGTTCTCTTGTGCACCGTATTTTTCATCACATGAATGAAGAAACAGAGCCACTGCTCTGCCTCTCATCCCCCAGGTTGTGCAGAATCATCCTTACTGGGCTGATGCCTTTCCCACCAGACGTAGGAGAGGCAGGAAGGCAGGAGTTTTTCTCTTGTGTGATTTGTGTGCATCTCAGGCATTGCTCTCAAGTGGGATTAGGCTGAGTTTTGGGGTTAAAGCTGTGCCACCCTCACTTCTCAAAGGTGCAGGATCCTGAGAGCCACCTCACCACAGCAGCTCTGCCAACAGTGAGGGCTCTCCCAACAGGCAAAACCATCACCATCCCATCAACATCTGTCTAATGTCCTACAGCCCAGGCAACTGAACCCATGTGTTTGTTTTACTGGTGGAATACACCTGCAAATTAAATATTGTATGATAAGCAGATGTTCACTCCTATAAATTGAACAGCACACAAAGATTTATGGACCCTAGAGGTTCAGATTTAGTGAGTGGGAGCCAAGGTCACAACTGGACCTTCAGATTCAATAAATCTTGACATTACTGGAGCACTGGGGGAGGGGAGAAAAGCATCATTATAGACTTATAACAATTTTTAAAGTATGCCAGTGATGATCTGCAAAGCAGATGTAAGTCAGGCTCATTTTGATACGTTAAACTGACCCTGCCAGGTAAGAGATGAAATACCTCAGGGTCTGATTTGGAGTCACATATGGAATACAGGAGTGGGAATGATGACAATAAACCCCTGTTCACCTGGGAAGCAGAGGGGAAAAATGCTCCATTAAAAAGAATAAATGTTTGGTTTTCATGCTCTAAGAAGGACGTTGTTGGTAACATTAATGGTGAATTTATTCTAATTAATACATTAAATGACATATCTGTGCTGTGTTTTTCTTTCATGCACTGCACTAATGAAAACCACTGGTTTATCTCTGATAAAAAATGAAGTCCTGAGCGAGCAGAGGAGGTACCTCCTGATGGACACCCAGATGGTGTCTCCCAGCCCTGGAGGCAGAGTCAGTGCATTCTGAGGGCTGGCAAAGGGAATAGACTGGCAGAAATTGTTCAGACTTTAATGTCTCTTCAGACTCTGGGAACTGTGAAAGTTAGGGAGAGTGAGAGGAAGGTTTTAAATGGGCACGAAAATGTCCTGACGTGGGTGTGTTATAAAAACCTTTCTAGGGGCAACTCAGAAGCCACTCCCTTGTGACAGCTGGAGTAAAATAGTGTGAAGGGTGTAAGTAGACATGGATAAAGCCTGAAACACCAGAGACAGCCTGAACAGACCCCTGCCAGCCCAGAGCCCAGCCTGGGCTGTGAAGCCCTCCAGAGGAGTAATACAAGTTTCTCTACTCCAGACTCCACAGCAGACTCAGTGACTCTTAGGTTAGGACAGTCAAAGCTAAATTTCACCATCCAACGTGCTGTCACATGTGACCAGCTGCAGATGCAAACAAGAGAAAACAAACACCAAAAGGTTTTACTCATTTTTTTTCTCACTGTGGTAGCTGTGCATGTGAAAAACTCCCCCAAATCCAAGTATGTGAAAGCAGACCTGTCTGAAGCAGAAGCAGCCAGGTAGATGTAGCATTTGATGGCTTCTGTGGCAACTAAAATGAAAATTTTCAAGCCAAAGTGAAGTTATCACTAATGGCCAGGTGAGTGTGGGATATAATGTCTGCCAGCTATAATACAGATAATTCAGAAAGCATGACAGGCTGAAACAGCTTAAGATTTTCAAAGTGCTTGCACAAGGATGCTCCAGATGTCCATGAACAAGTTCCTTCATGCTCTCCTGAAGGGAAATCCACTTTGAAAATTTGGAGTCAGGCAGGGGAGGCCAGTGTCCAATGCACTGCCCTTTTTAGCTCTCGTTCTGGATCAATCCTCTCACTTCTGGGCACAAGGCTCATTTTAACTCTCACACCCTTGCATGCCAGATGTGGGTGTATTTTGCTCCACAGGGTGTAGTGAAGCTCATGATATGTACAGGCTTGGAAAGGGCTGCTCTCACAATCTGATGCACAACAAACCTTCTGCCAGCTGGTGTTGCATGATCAGTGATGGTTTTTCTGCACCCAGCTGCCAAGTGATGGGATGAAGGCACAAGGAGTGATGTCCTGCCCCAGTGGCACCCAGCAGTCCCCTGCAGTGATCCCAGTCACCACTTCCCACACCTGGGGAATTTTTCCCAATGACCACAATGTCCAGGGTCATTAAAGAATGGTATTTCTCAGTGGTTTTTCCACTGCTCCTTGTGGAAGTGCCACACAAGCAGGGCAATCAGGTAGTGTTTACATTATCTGGCCTTTGTTCTTGTGTTTTTAAACACTGACTCCAAAATGATTCAGTTTTCCATACCAAACAAGCATATTGTGGCCTCTTTGCTGGTGAGACACAGACTGGATTTCTCTGCCTTGGAATTTGCAAAAGGCAACTCTGGTAACTGCAACATCTTTTAAATGAGCCCCTGATGTTCTTAATGAAAAATTTACTTAAGTAGATCAATACTCAGCTTCACTGTTGTCCTGTATCAGACCAGGCTGCAGGTAACATGGGTTTAGTGGTTACTGTTTATCCCCAGAGGATTCCTAACCCCAATTCCCACTGCTGAAAAAGGCGTTAAAAATACAAGTAATGTCTCACTGAAAGGAAGACTTTCCCAACAGCTGTATCCTTCAAAGGCTTTGGCCTTTTCTTTCCCCTTACCCTCTCCCTAGGTAGCCCTCTGGGAGCCACGGTTATGTGGGATGCCAACTGCTCACTATTCATCACAGCCCCGTCCTCCAAGGGCCCATTGACTCTCAATAATTTATCACTCGCTGCTTTGTGTGCTCCTGCAGAAATAAATCAGGACGGGGAGCACCAGATGCTCCCTCATCCCATCACACCGTGCTAATTTATTAAAAAGGGGTTTTCTCAGCCCAGCCGAGGGGTGCAGGGATTCTCCTCCACAAGGAGCAGTGAGGATGGGGGTTAAGGTCTGCTGAGCCAAGTGCAAAGAGTGTTGAGAGAGAAAGAGAGAGAGAGAGAGACTTCAGCGTGGAAGCTGAACTTGGAAACCCTCACAGGGTGAGCAGGCGGTCGGCTTTCCAAGCAGAGCTCGCTGGGACTGCGCTCCAAGAAAAATACATTTAGTCCTTAAGCGTGTATTTTTCCTTCTGGGCTCACGGTCTCTTTTTGTTTCTTGGACTAGGTCTCGCACCCGGATGCAGCAAGTAAATATCAAGCCATAAATCACAAATTTGATGCTTGCTTTTCTTTCTTCAAGGTTGTATAATAGAATGGAAAAGATCAAGCAAATGCAAAGCTATTTTACGCTGCACATGCAGAGTGCAAAAGGCCCTGGGTCTCTTCCAGTGACCTCGCAAGAATGATAGGCCTCCTGCTAACAAAAAGATCTGTTTTTTCTGAGGCATCACACAAATCCTCTCATGGATTGAAGAGTTTCTCCTGTTCTTGTTTTCTTTAATGTTCTTGCAATACAGTTAATTTAACATATAATGGCCCTTCATTCAAACCTTCTGCACATACATATATTACGGTCGTTTCATCAAATGTGTCTCTGGCAGAACAGGAAACACAAATTTCCTACATTCTCTCCCAGAGTCCTGAACGCATGTCAACAGCTTTTTGGTACTTATCACCCTTGGTCATTTCTCAACTCCCCTTCAGAGGGGGAGGACCATGCCTGCTAACACACAGTCTTGCCTCAGACACTGGAGAAAAAGGCTGACTCCACCTGGAAGATGGAAGAGTGCTGGGACTTCTTGAAGTTCTGGGAACTTTTCCTTGAAATCCAGCCTTGCCAAGGCTGCACATTCAGTGCCAGCACTCTCTCATGCAGCAGGGCCTGAAATCACACCACTGTTGCTCTTACAAAATCACCTTCCAGTTACCTGCAAGGAGAAGAGCCAAACCAAGAAGACATCCTACCCCCCAAAACACTGCTCAGGGTAATTCCTCTTCTCTAGCACAACGCCCATCACCCAGGAATGGTATAGAGGGATAGGAACATTGCCAGTTCTGCTGATGCATTGGCAGCCTCTCTGCTAATCTCTGAGCATGTAAAAATGGGATTTTAGAGGATTATGTACCTAAATGACAACTAGATTTTTTGCTGACAGTAAGAAAACTCTTCCCAGGTTTCAAGTCACTGCAACACCTCCACAGGGACTTCATAACTTTTACAAGAACAAGCTGGCAGGTGGGTTGTGAACCCCCATTTCTGCTTCCTTTCTCTCCTCCTCCTCAGAAGTTTCCATTTGCACTGACATTTTCCCAAACTTCTAAGCTAGCGAAAGATATCCAGCGTGCATAATACTAGGCTGAAGAGCTAAAGCTTGCCAATGTTATGAGAAAGCATAAGCAAGAGATTATAATGGGAAATGTTGGGCAATCCTGTCTTTACTGAAGGCAAAATCCCCCGCTGGGCCTGCCACCAAGATTAGTTCCAGATTTCCTTAGGTTCTTGTGACATGCACAGGGCCTGTCCCAGCACTGCTTAAGTGCTGTCAGGTCTAATGCTCTCTTTCAAATCTCTCTGCCCTAGCATCAAGAGCATTATTCTGGGGAGATTTTTCCTGAAATCTTCACGAGACAACATTGGGAAATGCTGGTTAGTCAGTAAGACCATTGTTTATCCTCCTGGTAAAACACAGCTTCCTCTAAACCAGAGCCCTTCTCTCTTTGAAGATAAGCAAATGTTAGTGAGATGACTGTAAATCATGAGATTTCTGGTTAAGGTTGCAGCAAAACTCCATTTGCATCCTAACTCTGTTTTCTCTCATTTACGGTCTTCTTCAAATGTCTTCTTTGGCACTGAAAACATTTGTCTCAACCTAAAAGTGAACTTTGGAGAAGGGGAGTCTGAATAAAACCCCTACAGCTGTTTCTGAGTTATCCAGGAAGAAAAAAAAAAATGCACATTTCCCAGTATAAACATTGTCTTGGTTTTATTTGGGGGCTTTTTGTTGTTTTGTTTTTTAAGTTCAAGGAGAACATTCCGTTTATTTAGAGTTAGACTATTTTATTTTATTTTATTTAGAAATCAGAACAGCACATCTGTACTTCTTGGTGAGACAGAGGGACACAAGAGCTGCTCTGTGAGGTCAGAACAAGGGTTGGTCCAACCTTGGGTCCTGTTTCTGACCATGGCTGGTAGCAGATGCTCAGAGAAAAGAGGAAACAGGACTAGCCTTTCCTGGTGTCCCTGCTGTGCTCCCACCACTCCATGATCAGGGACTCTTTAGCTGAGCTGGAATGCTGTGTTTGACAGTCACCAACAGCCTGGGCCTCTCTGAATCTAATTTGGAGCCCTTCTGCCCTCTTGGCCTTTGCAGACTCTTGTGGTGAGGGCATCAGCGCGAGGCAGCTACGCTGTGAAATCAGCAAATCTTCACCCTCTTTTTAAACCTGGTCATGTCCTTGGGATACTCTTTGTTCCTACATTACAAGAAACACTGAATAGGCTTTTTTTCCCCTGAACAGGCCTTTCTCATAAGCTGTTTCATCACCCCTCTCATGCAAGCTTGGTCACAGCTTCCTTGTTCTTGTTTTAATTCTCTCTCTACCTCTGGCTCCCCTGTATCCATTTTAGGGTGGTTGAAGTGTGGCATGGCTTGGGCTTATGATTCATATGACAGCTTAATATGAATTAATATTGACAATATGAATTAAATTGACAATTTTTTCCTTCCATTGCTGAGGATCAGAACTCTGCTTTCAGAGAATTTTCCATCAATATTCCAAATTCTTTTCTAAAAGGCAGCAGCATGCCCACTGCCAGCTGCTGGCTGAGCAGTGGTCATTTTCTCACTTCCCCTCTGTTTCATTACTTTGCTCTTCCCAGTGGTGATTTTCTACCGGCATTTGATGTCCCAGTCTCTCAGCTGGGTGTGAGTGAGATCCCCCTGCAATTCTTTGGCAGTTCTGAAGAGCTCTGCTCCATCCACAAATGTGGGTAACTCACCCATCTTATATCCCATCTTATCCCAATTCAAATTATCTCATTTGATTAACCCATTGGAGGATACCACACACATCTACACTGTTTTCTAGACTGGAGCAGCTCCATGAGAGAGCTTCAGCCCTTTTTCATCCACAGTTTGGCTCCTCAATGTGCCTGAGGCAAAGAGCCATTTTTGGAAAGCTGGATGTTCTTTATCAGTGATGCCTTGCTGAGGCACATCCTCACTGACCTCTGCAAAGCCTGCCAACAGATTTGAAAAGCCTGCATCTCCCCAGTAAAAGCAACATTTCTTTCTCCCCACCATGTCTCTGATGCACACAGGATCCATCCATGCCTGCCAGTTCTAATATGTGATAGAATTTTCAATTCCCTGACTGGTATAGAGGCTCAGTTAGTTTGCAGGTCATAGGTTTGTTGTTGAATTATTTCTAGTTATAGTTAATATATCTGGAATGAAATGTTCAAATGTGAGGTTTTATTAATAATTAAAAGGACAACAAATATTCCCTGTAGACAAGTTCAGTTATCTGTGCTGTGCAAGTTGTGTTATCTGTGTGATTTTCCTGTTAAAATTGCAGCTTCTTCTACAAACTGGGCCAAAATATATCCCCAGTTAAAATACTTTGAAAGTTTTCCTTTTTCCTTGAATAAAGCTGAATAAATTGATTTCCACAAAATGCAGGGAAAATTTTCCCCTGTAAACTCCAAATTTTTGTTGATAGTTTTCACTCCTACAATCTCTCATGGGTCAAACACAATGTAAGACACCAACTGAACATCCAGACATTGTCACATTGTTTGGCATCTGCAATTAATGCTGTGATCTGAATTCAAAATTAGTGCCTTCCTGCACTGGGAAATGCACTAGTGTTGTCTTGCCTCTAAAATTTCAGATGTATTGGTATAGTGATTGATGCCCCAAGTGTCCAAGGGACATTTGGACAATGTCCTTAACAAAATGATTTAACTTTGGTCAGCCCTGAGGTGGACAGGCAGTTGGACTAGAGGATCTTTGTAGGTCCCTCCCAAATGAAATTATTCCAGTCTAGTCTAGTCTAAATCAGACCTTCCCCTGTGCACACTCAATTCCTGGAATGATTGTGCATATTTATTGTTATTTTAGCATATTTTCCTTCCTCCTGATTATTCCCAGTTTTCCAAACCAGAAATTTGCATACTTTTAAAATGTAGTCAGATGTATAACGTTTGGTAAAATATTTAAAAATAAGTCTACATTTGACGTGTCTGTGTGTCCTGTACACCCCAGCACGTGTGAGTATGCAGAACACTCCATGAGCATCCATGCAGACATTTGAGAGGATAAATGTACAAACAAATGCATGTGTACAGGAGTTGTGGCTTGGGTTTTTTTTCCTGAAAACTGCTAAATAAAACCCAAATATGTAGAACTTACCTATAGCAGCAAAGGCATCAAGTATTTAATCATGAACACAACTATGAATGTGAGAGCACTGACTCTGAAATTAATGCAACCTCTCAGCTGCCTTAAAAATAGGCTCCCACTTAAATATTTTGCCCACCCAGGGCTTCAGTGAGCATCACCATGGTACCACCCAGGTAAATAAAAGCAGATTAGTGGAGGAAGTGTAGATGCTTTCCCCTCGCTCCCTCAAAACTGGCAGCACCACTGCACTGTGCAATCCCACGAGATAACACAACAGGGCTGTGCAGCTTTGCCTCCAGCCCTGAGTCAGTTCAGGGCTCTGTTTGTCTCTGGGTAATGTTAAATTTAGGGCCTGAGTTTGAGGACTACTCATCCTCACTTCTCAGCTCTCCCAGCTGCAATAAATCACTGGCAGGCCAATACCCCAACCCATGGGGGAGTGTCCCATGTGACACGCACTAATTTATAAATGAGAATGATATCTGAATGCATCACATTTCAGTGAAGAAAAACAAACCTTATGGACTCTTCTAAGGCCATGATAAATTAGAATGTGCGTGATACAAATATTTATCTTGCACCCTTATTACAAGTATTTCCTTTTTGCTGGTTAATTTAATTAAGAGGTGTCCCTTTGGATTAAAACTTTGTAAGATGGATATATTTTTCTCCAAGCCATAATTCATTTTGAATGAAGAGAGGAAAACTCATAGCTCCTGAACTTATTAATAATGATCGGAATTAAAATACATTCCTGGCTTCCTTGAACACTTACGTATGTTACGGGATAGCTGGGAGGAGAAACAAGAGGGATTATTTTTGTTTTCCTGAGGAGGACCTGATCCCAGAAACACTGCTGAACACGTATGATGAGGAGTTAGTCACAATGATTTCTTTGGCAAGGGAGAAAGAAGCAGAAACAAAAACAACACTGACCCAGCTTTCCATCAAAGCAGGGGTGGCGGATGAGGGAGTTGGTATGGGATCATTCTTCTCTCCCAAAGCCCAGGGTCCCACCTCACTCCAAAAAAGCCTCCCTGGGCTTGGCAGGCTGTAGCTATGCAGGATACCAAGGACAGGAGCAGGAGAAGTGGTCAAGCCTTCCAGGAGCATCTCGTGGCCCAGAGTTTGTCACCCTCCTGTGTGGCCCTGGGAGATGTGGGGGCCCTCTTTGTGTCCCCTCTCTGCACATCATCACCCAGTGCAGGACACTGGGCCCCCAGGGAAGACAAAACGCACAGAAGAGCCCAGCTGGTTCAGCTGGCAAGCCCTGGGGAAGAGCATCCGGCCTCTGAAGGCATTACCTGAGCTGTAGACACACAAGGAAAAAGGTAAAGATGAAGACACTGGAGAAGGAGCTGTTTAGGGCTCCAGAGGGTAAGGATTCTTTTGCATTGGGTTGCTGTGCTGATCTCAGATGTGCCACTTCATCTCACAGCTTGGGATCCCTTCCTGACTTTTGTTGGATGTACCTCCAGGGCAGTACCTGTGGGTCACAACCAAACTCCTGCTGTGTCTGTGCAGAGACAACCAGGCTCGGGGAGCAGCTTTGCTGACAAACAGGCATTGCAGATGGGTGATGACAAAAGTGTGGCTGTTCTTCCAAAATCTCTGCTTTGCCTCTGCTCACAAAGCCATTCCCAGAACTGTCCATCAGAAAATTAGTCCCCAGCTCAGTCCCCACAGAGGGGTGAGTGATTTTGTGCCTGATTCTCTTCGAGGTATAGTTTAGACATACAAATGTTTGGGAGATGCACCTATTTTGAGAGGCCTCTTCTTCCACAAAGTTTTGTGTTTACAACATCCATCACCACCTCTGTGGCATCTGATGAGGAGTGATTTTAATAACACTCAAAGTAGAATTGAAAAAGGGTTGTCATTTCCTTTCCTCTTTAGAGGAGAATTTTCTGATCAGTTTTGGGCATTGTGTCAATAAACCCTGTCACATTTCCTTTCATTACAGAGCCTACCAATACACTGTTAGCAGACTCATTAACAAGACAAGGGGCATCACTGTCAGAAGAAAAGGCTACTGGAATGTAAATACAAAGTCTAGCCAAACATCTCACTCATATAAGCTTGAACCTTACTCATTGCTGCAGCCATAATTAGAGGGGTTTCTCAACACATTATTCAAATTCATGTTGAAGCTGCTTTGCTTCCCACACCCCTCCAGCACCTGCAGAAACCTCTCTGCTGACCCTGAGACCCTTGGTGAGATTCAAGCCATAGTGTTTGGTCAATGCCAGCTCTTACATCAGTGACTGGCACCCCTTCACGGCTCCCACGTCCCACTTTTAAAAGAATAATTACAGCAATGCTGTGAGTTGAATGACAAAACTCAAAGAAAAATGAAGATGTTTCCCTAGCAACTGTGTGCAGCAGTGTTTCCATCAGGCCAACATTACAGCATCACTCACAAACTGAAAAAAACCAGACTGAAATCTTTACCACTTGAATGGCAAGTGTAGCCTGGCAGAGACCGACCCTTCCTTGGTCACACCAGCCAGTGCCCTCACAATGTGGCATTCAGCTTATGTTGAAAACTATTCTGGATAAGGAACAGCTATGAACAGAGGTACAGGCAGCATAACAACCTCATGAAAATAATAAAAAAAATAAAAAACAAACACTTCTTAATTTCAGTATTTTTAAAATAACTCTGATTGCCTCTTTCACTTCCCAGTCCTGATCCTTCTCACCACTACATCAGTGCAATTCCAGCTCAAGCTGTCTAATGAGTCACCTCTGGCCATCTGATTTTCTTGAAGCAGTGGCCATGAGTTCCCAGAGGGTGATCCAAGGCTTACTCACCCAGCTGTAATCATCTTTGTGCAGCCAGTCTTTCCCAGTCCTTCTTGCTCATCATTCCTAAAACCAGCTCTTAGAAACAACATGTCCTTCTGCAACCCACCCTTGCTCTCCTGGCAGGCTCAGAGGTCCCCATTCTCCCTGCATCACCCACAGCAGATACAGTGAGTAATGCAAGCAGGAGGAGGGAAGATCCAAAAATCCCATTACTATGTTAATAAACCCACCTGTCTTCTGTTTACCACCATCATTTTAACTGATCTAGTCCAGAACAAGGCAAATTTTTATCATGAATCCTGCATTATTACACGTCAGAAAGACAATTTCACTCAAGGATGGTTTGAATATTTAGGCATACAGATGAAAGGCTGCTGCGACATCATACTTTATTGGCAATGGTACATTATTTATTAGCTATACTCCTGAGATAAATGCAACATTATAGCGTATCATCCTGAAAATAATTTTTGTTCACCTGTGCTGAAAATCTCCTGCTCCATCAAACTGGGGTCTAGCTTTTTGACCTCAAACATTCTGAAAATGCTCCCCAGAGATGGCCAACTGATTTCTCTCTTTAGTTGATGCATGCTCAGCATCACTAACATATATTAAATTAGCAATATTAAATCCAAAAAGATGTCTCTTGCACTTTAATTTGTAGCTTACCTCCTGTGAGAGGAGAGGCCTTTGGCACACTGAGCCAGAGATGCCTCAAATGCCAGCAGTGGTACAATTTTATAAAAAGATTATGAGGGGAGGGAAGTGTTCATCAACATCCACACATCAGAGGTGCCGCTCTTCCCCCTGCTTGCTGGGTGTTAATGCTCATGCCATTCCTGCTTTCGACAGCTCTCCCTGTGCCACCAGTGCCATGTGCCAGGAAAAGCTCAGCCTGGGGCTTTGCTGGGCAGGGCTCAACAGGTCCAGAGGATCTGAAAGCCTCAGGTGATGAAGCAGGAGGAAGACTGTGCACTCACCCTTAGCCCCAGGAAAGGCAGTGTGATCCCTCATCCAGGGAAAGGGGGAGGTTTGTGCCACTGAGAGGAACAACCCAGCAGGGAAAAGAAAGATCAAAAAGCTGAAGTTCTCCTTGGGGAGGAGGCAATCTTACAGTTTCTGGGCTTGCTTTGGGAAAACAGACCCCCATCATCCCCTGAGCTGCACACTGGGACCTGACATGCCCACAAGACCCACAGGTATCTGCAGACTTCAAAGGACAGGCTTCTTTCCCTGCTCCTTCATGGGTTTTCAGGGGACAGATTGGACTGGAGAAGTTCTTGGCCCAGTTATGGCTTAGCCCTTTACCTCCTTTTGAGCCAAAGGTTTGGTTAAGGGGATGAGTGCACCTGTCACAAGCCCCCACACCTAAATATCTGTAATACTGAATTTTGAGGTGGGATCTGCCATGATCTGACCAATCCTGGGACCTGGCTGTTGCAGCTGAAGAATGTGGGATATCCTGAGACAAGTCAGGGATTTTGTGTGCAAGGGTAGGAATGCAGAAAAGCAATGGCACTTTCCTGAAAGCAAAGCCAAACCCTGTTCCCACAGGAAACCGTTTCCCCGTTTCACAGAAATCAATGGTGGAACTGCTGGGGCCTCAGGAGTGACAGCTCACGTCCTTTATGATTGTTTGCCTTCAAAAAGGAATTTTGCTTCATTAGCATGCTGAGTTTTTCTAATTCACATATTTGATTTGCTTCGGGTCTTGTGCCGTCTTCATTCTGTGCCTGACAACAGGGAGTCAAAAAGGACCAACAGGGAGTCAAAAGGGACCAATAAGGAATCAAAAGGGGCATCTCTGAACCTGCTGCGAGGCTGTGAAACTTTACCGGAGAGTGTTTTATGTGGGGTGAGAGGAAGTGGCAGGCACATTTCGGATGGAGTGCCCTCTCTGTTTGATACCATTGTTATGGAAACTTGAAACTTCAGGAAGGTCAGTGAAGTGGAAATGCCTAAGAGAGACCATTTTCTCACTCCTTACCAGACTTCTGCCAGAACAAAATGTCTGGGTTTCTGCCTTGTTTGGGTCTGGGTTTCTGCCTTGTTTGGGCTTTTCCCACAATCCAAACTCCCTCGCAGACAGAAAGTGCAGGAATCCAGCAGCAGCGAGGTGATAGACACGAGTCCCAGCAGTCACTTGAGATGCTTACTCTGGAAACCAGCTCTCACAACACAAGTGGCAAGAACAGGAGACCTGATGCAATGGCAAAACAGATGAAAACCGTGTGCTCCATCCCAGGGGGAGTTACCTACTGGGAGAGGGGGTGTGGGAGCAGTGGCTCTGTGTGTTCCTCCAGTTTTCACAACCACTTGAACCCAGATGGTGAGTGAGGGAAAAAAAAAAAGCTTCCTGCATTTTGATGAACTTGAGCAATATGATTTTAACAACACAGGAAGAAAAGTCCTTCAGCAGCAAAGCAAGACAGCAGATAGAGGTGGTTCCTGGCACAAGGATTGGCTCAGCAGAACAGTGAGTGCCTTACTGTGCTGCAAAATGAAGTTCTTTTGGACTAAGAAAAGTGCTCATTTTTTATTGAAAATAGTTAAATTACTCACTACCCCCAGCCTGGCTTGAGCTACAAAAGGTCTTCTTGTATTAATGTCCAGGCAAGCAGATGCACTTCCCTAAAATTCATGCTGTCAAAAAAAAAAAAAATACCAGCAGCAGAGAGATTCAAAAACCGTGGACTCTAGGGCACTTCAGTGAGGATTTTCCTTTAAAACAACAATTAATGTAATAACAATAATAATAGAAAAGTACACTGAAACCCAACTCTAGAGAAGATTTTGTTCCTATTTCTCCCGAGGGAGGCAGGGTGAGGATACCACCAGGCTTTCACATGCAATCCCTTCATGTAAATGGATTCCAACAGGAGCTCCTTGCCCTTGCCTGCAGACAAAAGCAGAATGCATCACTGTTGCCAGACCACCTGGGACATGGGGAGGAGAGGAAATTTCCAGATGGGTTTTAAGACAATTCATTTATATTTATATAGCCAAAATAAATGTTGGGGTTTTTTTCTGTGATAGCATTTCCCTTTGCTCTATCCAGACCACCAAGAGAAGAGGGAGGCACAGAATTTCTATTGCATTAATAGTCCTGGTGTTTACAGTTTCAGGTTTTATGAACTTGTGGGAGCTGTTTATTGAGTCATAAAGTCTACTAATGGGAATATTATCTCTAAATTATAAAAGTACTATAGTATTTGGGTTAGTTAAAAGAAAGGTTTAAAACAGTTACATGCTTACAGTTTATCTCAATTACCAACATGATCCCATAATGGGAATTTAATTGCTAATTGCTGGCTTATATCGTAGAAGAACTGCAATAACAACACACAATATATAGCCTATAAACATGTCCAGACAATTCTATATCACCTCCTTTCACTGCTACCTTCTTATATGGTTTGGGGGGAGGGGTAGGGGGTGGTATTACAATGATTTAATTCCTAAATGCCTCAAATTAGGGATTCTCCTTTGTTAGGAAAGCATTTCCAGCAGTGCTTTGTGTGACAGATTTTAGCAAGCTGCCTGCACACACTCAGGTGGCTTAGAACAAACAGGACAGCCTTATGCACACGCATAAGTACCTTGCTAAATTACATTCTCAGGGAGCTCTAACGAAAGAAATTGTAGTTCCATTTAAGTCATCCCAGATATTCCTGTTTACCCAGCTGGGGTGAAGTTTGAGCAAGACCCACCAGGCAGAGTCAAGCTCAAGCACACTCAGGTCCACCTGATAAACACAGCACTGAATCTGCTCATCCTGAGCTCCAGAATATCCCAGGAGAGGGATCCTGTGCACGTTCAGCATGGACTCCTGGTTTCATGGACTCGTGGTCTCATGGTCTCTGGACTCTGCCCATTCCACCCAGCTCAGCCCAGACTATCCACAGCTGGCCCATCCTACTCATCAGGCACAACCTGCCCACGGGCAGGGAGCAGCCAAGGCCACCCTGCTTGGCCTCAGAGCTCCTCTCACAATGCCAGTCCCCAAGGGTGGGACTCATCTCCCCCAGTAGCAATGCAAACATCTACATTTAGCTGGTTGTTTCCAATCCCTTCAGTCTGTGCAGAGGGATGGGCAGGGATATTAGGCATACTCTAAATATTCCTGTGGGCTGGTGTGAATTGTGGGGTTGTGTTTCATGTCAGGTAGAAAAAGATGGCCTGTGTAGTTGTGGTTGTGAAATGTGTGGAAAGAGGCCATAGGGCAGTTGTAAAAATGAGTTTTAATGAACAAACGGAAAAAGCATGGAAAGAGGCATTTGGACAAATATTTTGCTTGCTTCTAAGTAAATAATGTGAGCTTTAAAGTTTTCACAATATAAGGGTTTTTTTTTTTAATTAGTATGAGTTTTATAGGTCTTTAACATGTAAGATAGAAGAATGTAGAAGTATTATTGTTTGCTTTGAAAATAAAATTATTATAAACTTTAAGCTGCTTTGTAATAAAAGGTTTTGAACTATAGCTTTAGAATATATATAGAAAGAGTTATAATCACCTAAATAAAAGAAGGAAATTAGCTTATCCCAAGCTAAAAATTGATGATCATGAGAAGGAAGCCTGGACAATCCTGGAGAAGGAGATAGACCACCATCTGGAAGCTGGACATCACCACCACTGATTTATGGTCCTGAGAAGGTAAGCTGAACCTCATCACCACGGATGTTTGTTTCTGAACAAGGGACACCACTTCACTGATTTACAACTCTGAGGTATAGAAATTCAATGTCACCAATAGGAATTGATCACAATGGGGTATAGAAATTGGATTTCAAAAATAAAAACTAGGAGGAAATCAGAAAAAAAAACTTCTGAGAAATGCTTATGAAGATTCTCAAGAAATACCAGCAGAAATCAGCAGTCTGCAGTTGGAGGGGAGACCCCCACTGTATCCAGTGCTGCTTTAATCAGTCTACCATTTTGTATTAATGAATTAATAAATTGATTGCTATTTGATATATTGGCCAAGTTGAGCTCTTTATTCCTTACACTGGTCACTCCCTAGAGGTGCTGATTGCCCTTCCATCAGCAGTACAGGATCCAGAGAGCAAGTGCAGGTGCAGACACCTGCACTGCTGACATCTGAGAGCAGGGGACATGAGTATCACCCAGAGACATTCTGACTTGGAGGTGGCCTTGTCCCACCTGCAGCGCAGCAGCTCTGCAAAGGGTCTTCCTCTTGTCTTCCAAAGCAATGCCCTCCTGACAGACTTGCTTGGGAAGTGGAAGCTCTCTCAAGTGCTGTCAGGTGACACAGTGAATTTGGTGCTGTTACAGATCATCCCACCATGCTGCTTGCCAGGGATCTGCATCAGATTTCAGGTAGGTTTGTGAATCAGCTCCTTTACTTCTCTCTGTTCATAGTTCTAAATACGAAACTATCCTGATGAAAGAGGAGAGCAGAGAGGACAGATGGCTGGGGTGAAGGGCAGATGAGGATAGCTCATTCATTTGTGTGTAATACATACCAGAAGAAACTTCCAGATGATTCAATAATGACCAGAGAAATGTGCAGAGGAAGAGTTCATTTAATCAATCCATAACCTTAATATATTATAGCTATATTAACTTCCTAATCTTGGTTATGCTTCCTAGTTTTAAACTTTACATTGGAAACTGGCAGAGACATGGACCTTCCCCCACACCTCTCTCTGGCTTCTTTGACCGTTGCCCAAATCAGGAGTGCTGCTTTTGACTGGGTCTGAGTCACTCCCCCAAACAAACTACAAGAAAAAATTGATTTAAAGCAAACAGTAACTTTTAAAAAGTCTTCTTTCCAGATAGTTTTCTCTAAAATGTTATCTATACTGCCCTCTGAAAACTAAAAATAATTTTAAAAATCTGGCTGAACTCAGATTGTAGTACTTTTTTCCTCGTGATATTGTGAATTCTTCACAAACAAGCCACTGTCCTGTCTTTCTCATTGTACTGCAGCTTGATGGTTAAACAGCCTTGAAGAGGAAGAAATTCTGCAAGTAAACATAACAATAGTTCAGTTACTGAGGGTACAGGACATTATTGCTTAAAGAACTAATGTTTCCCTCCATGACACTGAAACACAGAATGTTAAAAACTGGATAATTCTTCTGTTAGTCCCATGTCTCAAACCACAGGAACACTTAGAAGGGCAAGCACACACCTGGTGAATTACTGCTAATGATACGCGGACTGCTGTTCTCTGAATGCAGTCAAGTGACTGAAAACATCCAATATTTTGGTTATTGCAGAATTAGGATCCCTGCAGCTTTCCCACAGCACGTTTTCCTTTGGGAGGTGACAATGTCTCCTGGGCTAAAAGGACAAAACAGAGAGAGCTGACACAGGAGCCAACTGAGCCCAAACTTTTTCCATCAAGCAGGATGAACTCACACCAGCACATGAGAAACAAATGCAGGATGACTTTCATCCTTTCATTCATGCAGATCAACATCTGCCTGATGTTGGTGCAAATGGCTCTGCCTGGAAAAATACAGTAGCTGGTCGTATGATGAAGGAAATATTTGCCAGTCGAGGAACATCCATTTTTTGCCCACAGCAGAGGTCCATGGATGCCCATGTCCAAGGGGGCTCAGCTGCAGGTGACAGCCCAGGCACTCTGAGGCAGCCCGTTTGCAGCCATTTCCTTGCCAGCAGCAGCAGCTATTCCAGAGAACCTGGAGCCTCTTCTTCCCAAATGCCCAAATGTTTGAGGAAGCAAACATTAACACTGAGCACGCAGCCGTGGGACGGGAGCCGGTGCTGTAACATGAATCCCTCCGCTCCTGCCGGGCCAGCGCGGATACTTCTGTGGAAAGGAGATACCCCGGGCTGCCCTGCAGAGATCCCGGGCTGAGATTAATGGCAACTGTGGGGGCTGCCTTCCCCTCTGTGCCAGGCGTGCTTTAAAGCCGTGGCCTTCTGCCATCTTGAAACATGACCCTGTGGTATTGTCTTCATTCAGGCCCCTCATCAGCCATGTGAAAAGAGAGAAGAAGCTGGTGGCAGGATTAGAGGAGAGGTTGAAATATTCTGGGCAGCATATGCTGTAAGTCACATTATACAAAGGGGATTATTGGGCTGCTCATTGGCCAGGGCTTTCCATTCTGGAAGCACTGCTGCTTGTAAGAGATAAAACCTGGTGAAAAGTGTTTATAGCATGTCAGACCACAGCGTATGACACACTGAGCACAGTGACAAGCAATGAAAATATTTTTCAGGCCCTGTCTGCCCTCTCCTAGGAGATTGTTTTGTGTTTGTCAGGGTTATGCAAGATGCATGGGAAAAAGGGAAAACCAAAAGTGAGACTAATAATTTAGAACGGTATTAGAAACCTCCTAAAATTATCATCATCAGATTAACTCATTTCAACCTTAAAACTGAGTACATCAGTCTTGGAAGGCAGTTTGAGACCCTTGTTGTTTTAGAAGTGAGAAACCACCTTTTGTTGTCCAGGTTTAATTTATTCATGGCAAATTACACCCATTTTTTCCTTAAGATTACCAATGTTCTTCCCTAAACCAGATAATTTTCCTCACCTGGCAACAATGTATTTACAGAGAGCAAGGATATTCAATCTGAGCCTTCATTTTATCACACTAAATAAGTCATGCTCCTTCAGTCACCTTTCTTATCTCCATTCTCTTGGTCACCTTTCCAGCTATTCTCTGCTAATAACTAATTTCAGTTTACAGTCCCCTTTCTTGACCATGACCAGACAAGACCAGACCATGACTGAAGAGACCTATGCACATGGTTTCACATGAAATTATAAAATATTATATTTCTTGAACTAATTTTTTCTTTTAAAAATGCTTCTTTTGTCTCATACACATAAAGAGAAACAAACTAAAGTGAATTTAACTTTTCTAGAAGCCACTTGAGAGGTTCTCAATGTTCAGAGTCCCCTTTTCTTGGAAACCCTCAGCTGTACAAGATTTCCACAATAGAAATAAATCCTTCTGAAGTTTTGGGAACATTAAAAATTTACAAGGAAAACTACATTCATTTAGTGTCAATCTCAGTCTTGGTGGCATGTTATAAAAATATCCAGCTTTCACCAAATTGGCTTCAAACACAAATTGTTGTTTAGGATCCTGACACTGTCCCTGTGGTCAGATATTTCTTGTCATATAAGGAACCATTTTCCTCTTTTGGATCAAAAAGCAATTTATGGTCTTTTCTACCACTTGGAGCACTTCAGGGTTTTGCCTTTTTCATTTTGAGCCTCTGGACACAGACACTCCTTGACCATTTTATGGCTACCCCTCCTCAGCAGCAGCAACATAATTATGCCCTTTTTGCTGCAAAAAAGGCAAAGAGCTGTCAAAAGCTGCATATTTTGCCATATGGTACAAAAAGAATAAGAATTTCATTTACATTATCATACAAAAGTGTAGGAAGGTATTTCTATATAGAATCAAAATTGTAAGGGGGATCTCCAAGTTTCAAAAAAATTACTATTGTCTTTCCTTCAGTTTGGGGGTTTAGATATGTTGAATTCTCATCTTTTCAAATCAAACAATTCCTCCCCAAAGCTGTAATTTCAGATTAAAGAAAAAACAGGGTTCTAAGTCTTCCCAGGCACCAGAAGAGGTGCACTGGCTCACACTTCCTCTTTCTCAGTGGAATCTTGTGGATGAATCAGCTCCACCTTCACCTCAGCACTTCCATTCTTCAGAGTGGAGTAATTACTCCTCTCACAAAAGCACAAAGTAAACCCAGATCTAATCATGGCTTTGAGCTGGAATAAGCTTAAAAAGATACAAAAATGCTCAAAGGAACTCCATTAAGCCATGGAGAAAGAGAAGGGCATCAATGAATTTTCAAAGGGCAAGTACAGTTCTGCTGCAAAAACGCTGCACGCTGAAATTGCACCGAAACCCCTTTTCTTCAGACATGTCCCACCCAAGTAAAGCTGGGTGGGACTAACACTGAGTCACATCTAAAACAAAAAGCAAGAACTGACAGCTTCTGTGCCATGCCTGCAAAACATTTGCTTCCACTTTGGAAGGCTATAATTATCTCTGATGCCAGAGCAGCTTTATAGTGTGCAAAAACCTTGCTGGCGTTTCCTTTGCAAAATAACCAACTTTGACATGAACAACACTCAAGCATCACCACGGGGATAGAGCAAAACCACAGATATGAGCTGAAGAGCAAGGAGGAAACATGAATGGAACGGCATTATGCTAACGCAGCCCGACCCAATTTTAAGAGGTCATCCAACCACATTTGTTTGCAGAACAAAGCAGGGTCAGTCAAATTTTGCACTGTTTGACTCAAAGATTTCTCAATACTCGCAAATTCTCCATGCAACCAGACAGAGATTAGAGGATCTAGTTTTAATTATGCTTGTATAAGTACGACAGAGTGCTGTTGATTTAGAAAGAGTTCCAAAAACACACAAGTATGCATCTCTGTTGGAACAAAAAATCAAATGCAATAAAACCTATATCTGATTTTTTCTTGTTTTACAAGGAATATTTTCTGTATCTCTCTATGTAATCTTCAGAGCTGAAGCACCAATCTTAAATCAGTGCCTTGCACAGATGAGATTATTCTTCCTTGCCAAACAGATCATCCAGAAGAGGAGGGTATCTGATCACAGTCACGGGAGAGGATCGTGGTAGTTGGTTCCAGATTTCTTCTGTCTGAAATTAGTAACCCAGAGAATATCTTAGTACATAATAATGAAAACAAGAATCATTACAAGCTGGTCAACATAAGATTGAATGAGCTGCTTCAGTTCCACAGAGAAATCTGTGAAAAGTTGGGTCTTTATATAGCACACCTTCTTAGAAGACTGCAACATGCACATTCTTATGAATGTTGCAAAATATTTTATTAAAAATATTTTCTATCATTAGCCCTTTTGAAGACATTCTTAAATTAAATAATGCTATATTTTCCTCATTAAAATGCTTATACTTCAAATTCTTGAAAGTCATCTATGTCTCAACACCAAAAATCATACAAAATAACAAGATAAAGAGAAGGAATAATAAAAAAAAAAAAAACAGCTAAACAAGCACAACTCTGCTGCTGAAATCTATCTGTCAAATACAGGTACTGTAGCCTCAAAATACTGCTATTAATTCATGGTAAGTCATGCACAGAATGACAATGAAATTCTAAAGCTGAAGAAGATTTAAAACTTTTCCTGTCCCTGATTTTTTCCATTTTGTAGTTACCTCTCTTAAAATAGTAAATATTAAATATTTAATTATTGCTTAAGCATAGAATTCATCTGTAAAAACAAAGAATAATAAACACCATTAATAAACACCATTATCCTCAGGACTTCTGTATAAAACATGTGGAAGGGCTTTGAATTTATCTGTACAAGACAGAAAAATTCTTCACAAAGACAAAGCAAAAATAATCAGCCAGGGAAAGCAGAGCAAACCAACAGCCCTGGGCCCTTGTTAGACACCACCAACAGTCTGAGATGCTACAGAACAAAGTCTTGGTAAGTCAGGCAGGAGTGAGGAGTCAGGAGCACAGTGCCTGAGGAATACTGATTTAAACTGTGCCACGAGTGAACTTGAATTTAAAGGAATGCTGTGTTTCTAAATGATCTGAACACAATCAAAAACATTCTGTACAATACATTGGCCAGGCCAGCACAGCGAAATGATGTGTTGGCAGAAGGCCTTTGGTTTTATCTATTACAAAGTATTTAAAATTCAGCATAATTGCCTTATGGACCTTCTATTTTAAAATGTCCCACTCAGCACAAGATGGCAAGATCAGATTAGTCTGTGCAGTTTGTTGATACTGCAGTTTTATTTACCCTAAGTAGGAGGCTGAAGATATACAAAGTTGATCCATCAGTCCTTTTCTCTGTGCACGCCTACCAGAGATGTGGTGTGTTATGTACAGATTTCTGAGGAGTTATACAAAATGCAGAGCTATTTTCTGCATATGTGTCAGTGGAGCTTATAGTATTTTGTGACTACCTCAGCAAGTGAACAGATCATTTGACATGTGACAATGATATTTGTGGGGGAAGCAGTACTCATGCCATGGATAAATACACCTGCTTCCCTTTCTCCTTTTATTGTTTCTTCTGTAAAATGTCCCAGAGATGTGCTACCTACTAGGCACCTCCTCGCCTCTGTTTGACTTTTCTGCTTCATCCTAAACCTCCCTATTAAACCTATTAAAAATAATTTTTAAAAAAATTTAAAAATAGATATAAATACACAAACATGAAAAAATGTTGTACTGTGTGTTGGCTAAAACAGTCATATTAAAGTTGGAGAAATGATATTGAGACACTGGTTTTACCTTGGGTGGCTCCTTTACCTCCACATAAGTACCGAGTCGATTCTCTCTCCAGTTCAGTGCATGAATTAACTTTCTATAGTCTACTTGCTTTTGGTTATTTCCAAACCTGAGCAGAATATCCATAAGATAACTCAAGGTTAAAGGGAATTTTTAACAGTTATGTCGTGTTATCTACAGCATACTAATCATTACCTTTGGGATAATAATTTTTATACTACTTTATTCCCAAACACTAGCAGGAGTGAAAAAACAGTACAAAATGTCAGGAACTCCGATATTATACATTCTTTTCCATATTCTTACATCTTATTTTTGTCTCTTATAGTAGAATTCAACTTCTTCAAGTTTTACTGCATTTCAACTATTTTCATTTTGTTTTGAAGCACTGCCCACCCTTTTCCAACACTGATCTCCCAGATTTTGACAAACATGGAGTTGGGGTGATCAGTGTATGATTCCTTTGTGTAGAAAAGAAACAAAATTATACAGGAGACCTGTGCTGTAACACAACTGACCTGCTTTATTATGACTTCTACAATCATCTCTTGAAAATAATCCTTCAAAAATGCTGTTTGCACACACCTTGGGATCAATTTGCAATTGACAAACACACAGCTTGCTAACATATCAAATAATAGCCAGATTTTAAAATCATCTGGTAACAGGTTTATGGCATTGTTATTTATTTCTATTGATAAATAGATATATCTGTATCAGTTGTAACTGCCCCTAAATGCATGAAGATCTATATGCTGCCAGCTAATTCTACAGGTACATGTGGAAAATGCTATTTCCCTCCCTCAGATTTCTAAAATCCTTACCCTGCACTAATAAGCCCCATGGGAACAGATTTATAAGTCACTTCAGCCTTCTGCCATTGATTTGTTTGAAGCAGCTTTAGAAATAAAAGTCCTCAATTCAGCAGAACACTGAGGTGATTCAGGCCCTTGGGAACCACTGCTCTTTCAGTGTCACCAGCAAAATGTTGAAAGACACCTTTGGGCTGAAGCTTGAAAAGAACAGCTGGAATGCTCTGCAACAAATACAGCACTGGCAGCTTCTGAAGGACACTTGTCTCACTCAACACCACCCACCTGCAAAAGGGACCCAGTTTGGGCACAAAAACATAGCCTGGAAGAGTCTGTGCCTCACTGGGGTCCATGGAGAGACACCCAGTAAGTCTCAAGATCTCTTATCTGGTGGGAGACACCAGGTTAAACAATTCTGCCCTGCCATCTGCTGAGACAAAAACTACTGCACAGGAAACAAGTATTTCAGAAGATCATTCAGACTTGTCCTTAATGAGATAGCAGTGCACAAAACACAGGCCTCAAAACCTTTCAATCACTGCGGAGGGTTCCAACAAAAATTAGGCATGAAGGCAGTTTAAGGGAGAATTTACAGCACAAACTTGGGAAACAATACCAGAGGAGAAATAGATCTGGTGACAAAAATAAACTGCAATAAACTGCAACTCATCCTTTCCTTCTCCTCCCCCCACACCTTTCATTTAATAGTCAGCAGGAAAGATAATAATAAAATATATTGAGAGCCATAAACAGAGATGGCAGCGATAAACTGGGATGTTAAGTACAGTGAGTTATGCTGAAGATGAAAGCAAAGCCAGAAAAGAATGCTACTGCTACCAGAATTAAATAGAGCCTGAAACACTGCCATGAGAAACCCTCCTATGACAGCCTGCTTCTTTATCATAGTTCACACGCAAGTTAACATTTCTATAAAGCCTTACTTTTGGGGAATATATCCAATATACAAGAAAATTCCATTCCCACTTCCAGTGGGCACTTAGTTTCAGGGTTTGGGGGTTTTTTTTGAGGTTTTTTTGCAGGTGGCAATAGGGAAAAGAAACACATTTTGCGTGAGATGTAATAAGGCAATCAAAAAGCTTATATCTCTTGGAAAAATAATGGCACACAGATTGGAATTTCAGAACTATCAGGACAAATTATTTTTCCTTCTACTATTATGTCATTACCTTTTGCTCACTATGAAAAGTCAAAAGATTAATTCTACCACCAAGATGCTGAGCTGTATAAGCAGGATTTTTTAAAAAAAGAACAAGTGAAGGTGTGTAGCTACTTAAACTTTCTGTTGAGGCACCAAAGTTGAGAAAAGCATTGCTTCTGCTTTTGACAAACATTTACAAGGAGAAAAGTCCTTTGATGTGACAGCACTAGTGAGCTGAGCTGACAATAGGGGTTTGAAATTATCTGTAACCAAAAATTTTAACATGGGCAGAGGAAATGGGATTCCTAAATCCCATAAATAAATAGCTACAGAAAACATCTTAAGATACTACTCTAGAATAACCCAGAAAGAAAA
Source organism: Acrocephalus scirpaceus scirpaceus (assembly GCA_910950805.1). Lineage (NCBI taxonomy): Eukaryota > Metazoa > Chordata > Aves > Passeriformes > Sylviidae > Acrocephalus > Acrocephalus scirpaceus. Next base: position 110,093,663 of record OU383774.1, on the reverse strand, counting down.
AAAAAATCTACTCTTTAGATCTTTTTACTGCTGTGACTTATTGTATCAATCTACTAAAAGCACAGAGAAGAGATTTGGCACAGACATCCAGATGGACTGAGGAGATGTTATCAATATGTGCATTATTAGGACAGAAATGTCATACATTTCAGTGGCTGGAGTTAATAATTCTGAGACAGACAGTGCTCTTCAGAGAAGGAAATTAGATTTGTCTTATCAAGAAGATGCACCAAAGATAGCTTTAAACCACTGTTTTCTTCAGTTTTGCCCTGTTACTTCACCAATGCATGGGAGTTTAGACTATGAAAGTCACTCCTCCATCCCTATCACAGTTTGCAGAGCTTTTTATTTTCTTTATCATTACAGAAATAATTGCACATTTCTGTTTCTACAAATACATTCATAATTAAATACTCCAGCTAGGTGAAAAATCTAGTCAAATAACATTATGATCATTCCTGAGGATGCTTTGGTGAGTAAAGGTTACTTATTACTACGTTTTTATTTCCCATCAAGAAATCTCTACCGCAAAGATTTATGTGAAAGTGTAGTGTACATGCAGAGTTTTTTTAATTCCTTCATTTCAAACATTTATTAACAAGTTAATCTGATAATAACAGAGCAGAAGCATCTGCTGCTTTAACCTGAGAGAAAACGAGACTCTTCAGCCTCTTTGATACTCTCTGTGCAACACTGTTCTACAGGCACTAAATTGTCACCTAAATTGTCATAAACTGCTCATATTAAGGGACTTAAACCAGCAAGAACAAGTCACTACAAATAATAATGTCTACCCTCTCCTTTCTTTAATTTATATTTATACTACATTTACTCTTGTCTTGAACAACCATGAATTGAACCATCAGCTCCTCAGCAAACTGAGTAACGGGAATAATTTGTCCTAAGAGATTCAAATATGAATTTTAGAGAGCTTTTTGATCACAAATGGCCTAGGGAGTCTCAGGCAGCAAAGGCAACAAGAAGGCAGCTGGAGAAAGATCTTGTGATCATTTCCACTGCTCTTCCTGCTACTGGACACTTGTTGTAGCAGGAAAAGAGGGTTTGCTTCCTGAAGGAAAAAGGGCAGCCCTAAAAAAGCCATTACAGGTTTACCATAATGAAAAAATTATTACCCAACCACAATTCTGGGAAAAACAAAGCAGGCAGGAGTGGCCTGGCCTGGCCTTAATTGATTTGAGAATTGGGATGACCATGTAGGATGCCCTCTGTCATCAGGCACTGCTACCTGAGGGACTGGAGATTCACCTTTTCAAAACAAACAGACTCACTTCCAGCAGTGTAGAGAGAGGTGAAAAACTACACAGCTGCTTATAATAGAAAATAAAAAAGATAATTTAAAAAACCAGGGACCTACAATTAACAACTAAATTAATGCAGAATAATCAACATGTAATGCTTGTAAACTTGTCATACATTCTTCTCTCAATTTTTTCCTTCCTTATCTGCCAGCTGTTTATAAATCCTCCAGGGAAGGACTGCTTCATTTTAAGTCCTTGTTAGCATCAATTTAGCATTGCAGTAAATAAAAATAACAGAATAAAACCCCTAAAGTCATTACTTAAGCACTTTGGCAAAATTTATTTATTAAACTGTAATTGTTCATTATGCCTGCATAAATTTAAAGACATGTTTATAATGACTACTGTAGTTTTCTGGTAGAAACAACTGTGTACCATCTGCATTGCTTAATACAGTGTGATTAAATTCTGTATTGTTCTGTGATTTAAAAAGGAAGTGAGAAAATGCTGATGGAGAAAGCAACTACTTTTTAACATGCCAGCTCCGGTAAACTGGAAAAATGTTCACATTGTTGGGTACCTAAATCCTACTATTTCAACATCCCACAACTAAAAACATAAATTTACACTAGGTGGACAATATGAAAAGGTCTTATGAAACCCCAGTTTTTGTGCTAACTCTCCCTTCACTCCATGGCAACTGAGTGGTCTTTGGGTACAGTAAACAGAGTCTTGGGTCATTCAGAGGTGACCACAAAATTAGACAGTAATTTCTAGTCCCATCCCATGCTTTTAATAAGTGACAGATCCTTGCAGCATAATTTACAAATCTAAATAATAAATACTTTAAGAGTACTACCTTTCAAAATGGAATAATAGAGTCATTAAGTCCTGGAGAAAGTCTTTGCCACCTAATCTCAGATAGCAAAGCTGAATAAACAGAGCTTCAGCCTTCAACTATTATCTGATCACATTGTCCAGCATCATTTTATAGCTGAATAGGGTCCAGCTAGTGCATTAGCTACATATACTGATTTTGTGGGAATCAGTCCAGCAACTTTTATTGTACCACTTCCTTCCTTCATAAATACAGACACACAGAGTAAGACCACCACTTGTTTTCAAAATATCAGTGGGAAGGAGAGGAAGGAGAGGAAGGAGAGAAAGGAGAGGAAGGACAGGAAGGAGAGGAAAGAAACTGTGGACAACTTGGCCCACACTGAATTGCAAACTCCCCAGGAATGAGACTGTTCTTCATTAGCAATAAACCTGCCTGTTTCATGGTTCTTCAGTCTTGAGGAAGCAGAAAGAAAGGAAAAGTCTAAATCTCATTAAAATGACCCAACTCTTCAATTTATAGACCACTGAAAATTAAGTCCTATTAAATAGAGTTCAAAAAAATATTTCCCTGGCCCTACATCCTCATAAAACAACCAACTTCCCAAGCAGTGCCAAGTGCACACACGATGAAGAATGTGACAATCCTCCTCATTACCTGCAGTGCCATCACCTAAACTGCCACCTGTGAAGCAGCTGATGCTGTAACTTAGAAGTGCCTCACACAAGGCTCTCTGTCAAATGAAGCAGTTCCCACACTGATTTCTGAGGCCCAGCTTCACACCATTCTCATTTACTTTTCTCATACAGAAATCTGTAACACAGGCTGGCCTCGGCCCCTTTAGAAACTAAGGGAAATGGATGGGAATTTAGAAATGCAGCTCTGATGCAGGCTGAGGAGATAACTCTCTCCTCCACCACCTACAGAGAGAACCTACAGCAGCTGAAACCTCATCCAAGTGTCATGGGTACCTTGCTAAAGTTGGGTGAAATCCATCCCTTGATCTCCTCCCTGTGTTGTAAGCTTATCTCTGATTTTTATTATAGTGTACTGGGCTTTTTCTTTTTAACTGCCTACACTCACTCCTTAGGAAAGTAGAGGTTCAGGGCACAAAAGCTTTCCCTGGTATAAATTCACAAACAATAAACGTGTCCCTAGAGCCCAGGATGTGTCAGGCTTGTCTGCTTCTTATCAGAACTGAGTTAGTACATAAAGGAAAACTTCCAGTGCCTTGTTGTGCATCTATTCTAGTTCAGCCTTTTAGAAGTGGAATCTGTCAGAACCCCTTGTCTAACATGGGATGTCAGCTGTCCTTCAACAATTGTGTTGGGCAGCTTGGTGGGAGTTCTAAAGTATCAGCTGTAGATCACTGTTGAAATTCAGACATTTCTGAAGACTAATGCTTATAACTCAGTGTCAGAAGTGATGAACAGCAGTACAAAGAAGCTTTATCAAAATGAATTCCACATTTCTGCCTGACAAGGGCCTTTTCATTATTTACTAAACCCAGATACTTAATTTGCAACTCCTCCTAATATCAAGAAATATATTTACCTGAAAGCATCTAAACATGACAGAAGACAAGACCTGTTCCTGTTTTTAATGCAGTATGAAAGCACAGACAAAATGTGTGATTTAAGGATTTCCCTCAAGGGAAAGAAGAAACCAGTAAGTATGCATTTAAACTTACTACCAGAAAATCTGGTCAGGAAAACCAAACTCAACAAGACATGAGTGTTCAGAGCACCACAGCTTACTCTGAACTTTAATCTTTAATATAAGTGCACTAAATTGTAGTTCTTTCCACTTCTATTCCCATTAATACAGCTAGCAAAGCAATTTGTTTCAAAAAAGCTAAATGTACTATAAAAGTACCAAAGCCATGCCAAAACTCCTTTTCCTTTTTAGAAAAGGCAATAAAATATGTTTCTGATTAATAGGAATAGCAAACCAATTTTGTTTACTACTCATCAGTAGTAAACTGATGTTTATCAAGTAGACTGTCTACTTGATAAAGATGCTTCATTGTATTCATGTTAGTGTGTTCCTTGGAACTCACACAATGTGCTTTCATAACATTATTGTTTTTACCTCACATCTATATACAGGAACAACTAAAGCAAAAAAAAAAATTGAATCTCATTGTAAATAATAAGTATCAGTAACTGACTCTGGAAAGATTAATTCCATAGAATTCTGCCAAACCCCAGATGATTTACCATGCCAGGCAAAATGAAAGCAGAAAGTTGCTAAGATGGATGCATTTCTGCTGGTTGTAAATATTCTATAAATAGGAAAGTCTGTGTGTGTGTGTAGGGACAAAATCTGCATGATGAAATGATTCATATTAGATAAATGACAAATTCTAAGGATTTGTGTCTGCAGTAGATATTTAGCATTGATTTGCACCCCTGCATGCAGGTCATACTATCTGCCCTTAAGTTACCTGGTCAGTAAAGTTTCTAGAAGACCATCAGGAAGTGGCAACTTAAAGGCTTTGAAAATTGTCCTGCAGGTCTCATAGGGCAACAATCCAGACCTGCACATCAGAAAGAGAGGGGTAGAAATATACATTAGGTATTTTCCAGGTTTGCTTCAAATGAATGTTTCTGTGAGGAAAACACGTGAGGAATACCGGGATAGAAAAAAAGACAACAAAGTTTTATGAAATTTTGCTATTGCAAAGCTGAGAAACTTGAAGGTCACATTGTAACCTTTCTCATACTGATATCCTCAGTGATTCTCTGTGATTCTTTATCTGCGACATGAAAGAACAAAAAGGGCAAATGAGTCACATAAAGAATCCAACTTCTTTCTTCCCCCCTCCACCTCACCCCAAATCACTATTTCTTCTCTTTGATTTAAAATCCTGTGTTTTGCCCATGAACTGGTATCTGATGTCACAGAATGTTTAGTACAGCATCTACAATAAAAAGTCCACATACAAAATGTAAAATAGACAAAAAGGCTGTCCTCGTCTTGTCTATTGTCAAGTGCTGAGAGAGGCTTAACATCACACATGATATTCTTTGGTCTCAATATACCATTTGCTCAGCAGCAAACAGAAAGTGTGGGTTTACAAGAAGAACTTCTCAAGTAACAGCTTGGGATAAAGAGAGGAAACTTACTTTTCTCGGTCATTGTACAAAAACACTGCCATCAGTTGCTCAAAATATTCAAAGGCATTTTTCTTTAGTTTTTCTTGAGCCAGTGAAACGAGGAGGGACAGGTCTGTGTGACTGTCATCTCTCATGCTGTAGTGACGCCCAAGAGTAATAATTTCATGTTCTGAAAATCCTCCACCAGCGACACTGACTATCCAATTTCTGTTCACAAAAACAACAGCCCACATTAGTTTTAAGTAAATAAGTTAAAACCAGTTAATAATCACTAATTTTGGAGAAGGATGTCCAAATTTCCTCAGTAGCTGTCTATACATACAAAAATACATCCTAACCACGACTGAAGTGTTTTACCAGAGATGCCATACAGACAATTACGACAAATCACAAGTTCCCCTGGCAAGAATGTAAGACAGGAGGCACAGCAGCAAGAGCAGCTTACACTTGGATGCTGTAAGTAGAAAATCAAATCCCATGCAGGGATCAGCCTAGGATGTGCTCTCCCGAGCCTGTGTGTGCCACTCAGACAAATCAGCCCAGCCCAAGGAAGAAGAAATTTTCCTGAGCTCCATCTGATGGGACAGTGTCAGCTCTCCCAGCTGTAACAAGGCCTTTTGTCAAATCTGGATTACTGGGACTACATTGGTTCTATGATCCCAAACATCTGTCTCTGCTGCACTCACATTCAACCAGTCTTTTTAACAAGCAAGCATCAGCATAGGCCTATATGTCTGCATCAAAATTAGATTAATTATATATAATACTTCTGGATAAACTGCACCAAGAATAAACTTCACCATAATTGCTGGTGCAATTAGTGCTGTACCTTGTGATACCCATGAGGACACTGAATCACTGTGATTAAACACCAATCCTTGAAAACAAATGGAAGAAATTAGTAGTCATGCACAAAATTCTGACACAAGATCTAAATGGCTGCCTGGAGAATACTTGAATTATTGAATTAATCTGATGAGAGATCTCTTTAACATCCACATGTGAACTGAAAGCACAGAAACTTAGGACCCCTCCAAATTTGCAAACTTTTAACAAGAAACATAGCTACTCACTTGCTTCCTCTCAGAGGCTTGTGTGGTCCTGCTCAAATTAAGGGATCACTTTAAGTAATATGATTGCACTTACACAAGTATTAAAGAAAGGTTAAATACTGTAGAGTGTCAACTTTGATTCAACTGCTTCTTTTTTCATATTAAATAAATCAGAATGATCTTTTATTTGCAGTGGCAGGAAATAAATACAAGGAAGAGACAAGTTGTTGACAGTAGCAAACCTTATTTGAGACTACACAAACTTAATGGCCAAGAGCTGGTCCACTTACTAATAGTATCATTATCTTGTCAGTATTATTTTTCCACGGACTGGATATTATTTATATTGCAGCAGCATCCAGAGATCCAAAGCTGGAGCCTCCTTCCTGCAGCCTGCAATAAACACCACTGCACACACCAAGAGGACAGTGCTGCCTGAAAAGCCTGGCACTCCAGTGCTTGGGCTGGCAGAGCTGGGGGCTGTAGATAACATCAACCATTTCCACAGATTGGATTTCCATACATGGCACAGATTTTTCCAGTGTCAGGATTTTAAAAGTCTTTTATTTTGTCAATCCAGTCAGTGACAATCAAATCACAAAAACCCGCAGATAAAATTATTTCATTTGGGAATAAAGGAATATTTTAGTGATTGTGAGGGACTAATGAGTAAGACCCAAGACTCACAAACAACAACATCTAAACTCTCTCTGACAAAAAAAAAAACAAGCTTCAATAATTGTTCCCACAGCTTAGCTATCTCCTGTTTAACTTTTTGTTTTGTTCTAGAAGAATAAAACAGATTGCAATCTGAATTTATTTTAGAAAGAAGTCATAATTAACTGCTCAAGAAAGCTGCTTCCCAAGCTGAATTGAAGATAGGCATCTTTGTTAGACCCACATGGTTCTTTGTCTCTTAACAGCAAACAGCCTTGCAAGTAGCTTATGGAAAAAAAGCCAGACTGGATAGGGCTGTGTGATGTACAGGCATCTAAGTTTTAGTTATTTTGAATTCTTTTTTTAACAAAGCTTTCAATTGTTCTAATGATAGCTTAGGGGATAGCTTCAGTGTACATCACATATTTATTTCCTGGATGAAGTACTGAAGACTTGGGTTCTGAAAGCAGTTGAAGTAAATTGTATAAATACAATTCTCTTCACCACATCATACTTACAAATGTAGCTTTACATGCAGATTATAGAAAATTACATAGGTACAAAGGAAAAAATCTGAACAGTCAAATTCAGAGCAAAGTAAAGCTTCAGCTGTATTTAAGATAAGGAAGCAGGATTATCATTGAAGCTGTCATACAGATAATAGTCTGTACTAAAAATAATCATTTGTTGTTAGTTATAGTCATGGCAGATTAAAAATAAACAGACATGTACACAATAAGAAATACAAAAAAAAAATTCTATTCACATAAAAGTATCTTGGAATTTGCATAGATGTAAAGAAGTGCTCTTGTTTTTGTCATTAAAAATGCTTCTTTCATTCTAAAATAAAATACACAGATAATAATAATGAGAGCCTTTTGATTACTGGATGCAATACAAACTAACAGAAACAAAACCTACTATCACTATAGAGCACAAATGTTCAAGGTTCCTTAGAGGCAAACTCTTCCTCTGGCAATGTGAACATCCCCCGTTCATTGACCCCAGGCCTTCCCCTATAGAGGGAGGGGGACCATTAAAGGGTGTTGAGACTGGCCCAGGTGAGCACTGAGGCCCAGAAAACCCTGATTATTTGGCTTCCCCAGATTTCCTGCTCATGGAGAGGGCTTCTGCATTTTTTGCAGCTGAAACCAAGTCCCTCAATACCACATGATCAGACATATCTCTCTCCATGTCACAGAATAGCACCACCCTAAATTAAACAGTTGAGCTGTTCACAGCTGCACAGATTATGTCCATGATTAAATTTACACCCAACTGAGCCTCTTCTGGATAAAATAAAAACCTTTCCCTGCCATTTAAAAGCACAATCATCCCTTCTAAAAGTTTGCTTCCCTAATTCTATCATACAAATGTTCCAAACCTTTGAGTTGCTCTTAGTGCATGCACAAAGTTTTGCAGATGATTATTTCATAATCTGAACTAAAACCATATTTTTTAAAAAAATTTAAATAATTACCTTGTATATAAATTAAAAACCTTGTCCAGGTGCCAGAAACTTTCTCCCATTAAATATGCACTTTCAATTTTCTCCCTTCTTATTCAAGTAACAACATCTTCCCTCTTAATGCAATTAGCAATTCAAAATCTTGCTTCTGCTGAGTAAAATATCAGAGCTCAGAAATATTTTGACCAAAACTTGCCAAAAATTGTGGCCTCTTTTAGTTTAAATCCTACCTTTAATTCACTTATTTTTCATTTCTGATTACCAGCTTGTTTTAATTTTACTTTCACTTTGAATTGCTGAAAGAACCTTCTCCTGATCTGATCCTTTTCTGAGATATTTCAGAAGCAATTGCTGCCTTGGTTAGCATTCCTATGGAGATGACATCCCATGCAATATTCATCTACCAACATGCCTTAGTTATTATGACAGTTCCTAAATAGACAGTGTATTACTTCTGTGAAAATCAAATGCTTCTAAATAAAGTTTTCTCCTCTGTTTCACATCATTAACCTTACCAGAACTGTGCCCAACACAGTTCATGCACTCAAGTATTCTGGCTGTGGGATAAACTGAAATCAGTTTGTGTTTGAACATTATTTCCTCTTTCAAGTATCTCTACGTCTGCCCACTGCCAGAATCCAAATTTCTGCTCCCTTTATCTATGCTTAAATTGCTATCCAAGTATTAATTATTGTTCTCACTATTGCTTTCCAATCTTTTTTTAAATATGTTTGGCACTGCCTTCTATAATTCCAATACACCTTAGTTCTGTAAAGATTGTTTTCTTTACCAATGGTTCAAAATCCAAACATCATTTTCAGGAGGCAACTGAACATTCCTACTTGAATTTCAAAACTGCTGTTTGGCTTTCAGGATAGACTTTTCTTTATGTTCCAGCATATATATTACTGCTGACTTGTGCCCTTCTTCACAACATTCTGTGTCAGCTCCATAAAAAGACAGATTTCTGTTGTGCTTTTCAGCTTACTTGAAATTATTACATTTTTTTTTTTATTATTATTTTTTTTCTGGAGCATGGATTTACTTTCTTTTTCACACATAATCTCCAAGTAAGTGCAAAACAAATCTATGCCACTTGTCAGCTGTTGGGCAGAAAGCATCAAAACCCAGTCATGCTTTATACATTTTGGGGGAATGTGCCTTTATTAAATATTAAAACCCCAAACCCACTGTCTTACCTGAAAGTGTCATACCCCATCACATTGGTATGCTCAGGGTCAACAGTAGCAAATGTCTTCCTGATTTCTTTGGCATGAGATTCAGTCATGTTCTTCAGTTTGTTGAGGATGACACGAATATCAGCCATGGGGAACTTAAAAGAGGAAAGTAAGATTATAGATTTATAATTAGATTTATGAAGACCTGAAGGATAGGATGCCATCCAGAGGGACCTGTCCAGGCTGGAGAAATGGGCCCATGGGAATCTTGTAAGACTATTAAAAATATAAACAATTAAACAAAAATCATCAGATCATGCATTCTCAGAAAGTTTAGTGCATTTAGAACATCCACTTTTGCTTGAAACATTGCATTTAACAAATTTTTTAAAGCAGAAGCAGAAACATTTGAAGTACAATTCTAATAACTTGGTCCTCATTTTATGTGGGTGCACATCACTGAATTCTCAAGTCATAAATTTCACCATGTTAAAGCAAAATTTTCACCATTGGCTCCAGTGGAATGTTCCAACAAATAGCCTCATTCATTTTGGACTACATTGTCTTACACACTCAGAAACAGCACACTGGAAATGTTTTGGAAACCAATTTTAGCTGTTTTGTATAAAAATGCTTAAATGTTTAGTTCTTCCTAAATAAACCATTAAAATAAATTTGAACTCAGATTAAACAGAACTGAAGCACTAAGGCTTTCAATCTGTATTCAGATTGTTGTGTTAGTACTCTACCAAAGATTTATTTGCTATACTCATTTTTAATATAAAACACAGAAGTATTTAGTCATTAAATTGGGGCTGACTTCAAGTATAATTATCTGCTGTGTCCCTATATCTGTCATGCTCTATCTAGCTTAAAAAGCACAATGAACTGCCTGAAAACTTTTCTCCCATTTCTTCCAATAACAGTTATTTGAAATTAGGTATGATGGTATTAAGGACCAGGACATAAAAATCAGGCCTCAGTCCCAACTGTGCTGAGGTGTGTCTACAGCTTTGTACCAGTTCAAAATGACCTAGAAAAGGGTATTTAAAGTCCCTAGGGCACTGCCAGAGCAGTACAAAGTGATCCAAGTCTAATCAATACATCAACTCTTGGAAGATTTTCTCAGAATTGGAGAAGACAATTTCTGCCTATGCCAAAAGCCCAGGTGCAGCCCTGGCAGGCAATGCCCTGCAAGGCAGCAGCTTGGAGCAGCTGGACCAGCAATCAAAGAGTTTTAGAGGCTGCAGCTTTTCCAGGCCCCTCTCCAAGATGTTGTTTGGGGCATAAGCACACAGCCTTCTGCTGATCAAGCAAGGAACAGGGAGAAAAGACTGAGCAGAAGGATTCAGAGAGCAGAGTATTTCAGGATGGACAAAATGTTCTGAGTATTTAAGAGCCTGTCTTCTCCACATTATCAAAACAGCTATTTTTACATCTTTTTTCCTAAACTAAGTATTCCAAACACCTACATAGGCATTGAGCATCTGAGCAGCATGGCAATAATTTCATCAGCTTTCTCCCTTCTCATGTAACTCCTGACACGCTTCTAGTCAGTCTAGTTTGGTTTAATTGTCTTGCTGAACTCAGAGATTATTATGCTGAATTCAATGGAAGTAAAATCCTTTTCCATGTTTGTGCTGCAACACACAGAAAAGTTAGAACAACTGATGCAATTCAGAGGTGCTGAATTCCCTTTCCAGTAATGCCTTGTTTGAAACAGTCCTCCCCAAACCTGGATAAATACCAGCAGGACTGTGCACAACACACCTGTTCTGTTTTGCAAGCAAATCTACACTTTCCAAATAAACATTTTTTCCTTCAAATTGAAAAAGAAACCAGAAATGCTGAAAAGTATTGTATATTAGGTCCTTGAAGTTACTTTCAATCAAAATGACAAGACTCTATGACTTTTCTCTCCCTTTAACATAAAAACAATACAATAAGTATAATTTTGAAACAGAAAATTAAATCTTTCCAACTATCTTAGATGGTGTCAAACAAATTTTCAATAGTCACCTGCATTGTGGTTACCAATCAAAATTTCATCTAAATCACCATATGCCTGTAGAACTGTGGTCAAAATGGCACATTCCATGAAAAAACACTCCATATGGATTTCTTTATCCAGTTTTTAAAAAACATACTGATGTGTTCTGCTGGAAGGCAATCTCTTGTCTATTCAGAAGGAAAATTATTTGTTTTCTAATTTTAGAAACAACTAACAAATAGACATCTTTATATTGTTTCCCCTTTTTCCAAACGATCTTCCAGCTATGATCTTCTCTTGTAATTGCTGAAGTTGTTGTGATTTGAGTATGTGATCCTCTGATGAACTGAGGCAAACTTCTGGAGCTCTAGTCAAAGGATGTGAGTGAAGAACCTGCCTCTGAGACAATCAACCTTTTTTTTTTTCCTACCAGCTGTATTAAAACCTTAATTTTAAGAAGTGAAGTGTGAAGAACCATTCAAAATTCATTTTAAGGACATATTATCAATGCTGCCTCTTCCCATTTTGCAGATTTTATGTTGATACTATTCAATCGTTCAGTCTGGAAAACTAAAGTCTCATCCATTTGATCCAGGACAATCAATGCAAACAACATTCCAAAGAACATTTACAATCTAAAGATGAGCTCTGCATTTTGGAGAAAAGGTTTGGTTTTGATTCTACCAGGAGGAGAAAATATCCGGCAGGAAGGAAACACATTGGATTGTATTTTTGAGGCTTCAGCTTTGTATTTTACTGCTTTAAGCATTTAGCAGCCTTAGCATTTTACGTCCATACAAGCATTTTGCAGATCTTCCTCGTTGTTCCAGGGAAGGCAGATGGTGCTAATCCACATTAATTCACAAAAAATTGCACTATTCTGCTAAAGTACAAAGCAGCAGAGGCACCCCAGCTCATAATTTATTGTTGCTCTCCCCTCTGAAGGCAACAAGAAAAGACAGTAAAACTCAATAAACACTTTAAGCTTGGATTCTTGACTGTGATATGAATTTCTAATATTACAAGGGAAACATTTTGATAGAAAAATGTGTATGAACCCAAAAAAAAATCAAATCAGGACATAAAATTGCTTCATCAGTAAGACTAAATTGGATCTTGAGTACTGAACACTGTTCCAGTCTCCACATCTCACAGTTACTTTGCAAGAACAGACAAAAAAGAGTGAAACTCTTAGCTGCGCAGGATTAGGCTGAGGGGGAAGAATGTCTCAGATTTCCAAAATTAAGAAGGTGGTGCATAAGATAAATGGGATCTTCCCCAAACCTCAGAACAGTAGAACTGGCCTGGAAACTAGTGGGAGGCTGGTTTAAAACAGCTAAACAGATAAAAGATAATTCTTTTATCAGATATTTGTTTTTCATAGCAGGCAGTGAACTTCTCAGCCTACTGCCACAGAAAGTTGTGGAAGCTGACAGCATCTGTAGGTTCAGCAGGGTTAGATCAACCCAGGGACAAGAGGTTCATGAACAGCCTCAAGAAGGAATAGGCAGAGATATCCCTTTCACAATCTCTAATGCAGACTGAAAAGGGAATGGACAGTAAAGAGTGGCCAGGCTTGCCTGCACTCCCAGCTGGCATCCCCTAAATCCATTGCCAGAGAGAGAGCTTTGAGCTCTGGGTGAGGAAACAAACTGTGAGCTTTGACTGAGGAAACAGTATAAATAATTCAGAAAAATATATGGATAAACCACAGTCCTGAGAGATAACAGAAATTAACAAGAGCCTTCTTCACCTCATCTGCATTCCTCTCCATGTAGTTGAACGTGTATTCATCAGCATCCACCAAAAGAAAGTTGTGACCATGGAAACAAACTCTGGCTCCAACAAACAGATCCTGAGCCTTGTAGTATTCAGATGGCTCACTCTTAAAGAGTTCCTGCCCAGGCTTCTTAATGCGACTTCTTTCCAGGAACTTTCCACCAGCTATCCCTATGGGAATAGAATTAAAAATAATTAATTATGGCTTTACTTGGAAAAGAAAAAAAAAAAAACCACAAAAAACCTCCAAGCCATCAACAAAAAGACACTCCAAACCAGATTATTTGTATTCAAACATATTTTCTCCAGTTTCGTGTCTCAGAACACTCTCTTCCCCTCCCTTTTAGCAATTCTCACTGTTAAAAGGATTGTCTCTGCCAGTGTCCACAGCAACAGTGGCATTGTGCACATTCTGTGACATGTCTCATTTGAATGCCTGCCAAACACCTTCCCTGCTTTGCTTTTCTTTAAAACAAGACAGAAATGTGCCTCTTCAAATCGTTCCCATAACCCTGTCGCCAGCCTTGGAACTGGCCCTAGAGAAACCTAAGATCCAAACACTAAGATGCAGACAATTATCCTTAAACTGTTAAAAGCAGAAAAAGGAAAATAAAAATCACAACTTAAGAGAGCGCTGTCTTATGAAGATTGTGAATTCTGATGCACTGTAATTCTAACTTCTTTTAAAGGGATTTGGATTTTTTTTAAATGTAGGAGTGATATGATACTGTCTTCCACCCATTGTTCTGCCAATGCAATTTAACTGGGATCTGCTCTTTGCTTTGTGAGGTGGGTATGTCACATGGTCCCTTTTCACAGAATAATGACTTTGTGTCACTAGAAACTGCGCGAGGTACTCAAGGGTGGGTAAGATGCTAAAAGGAACATTTCACTTTCCTGTATTAACTTCTGGTGTACCACAGCATTGCATTGCATGTACCAAGCTTTCTGGAAAGTTTAGTTTCACTGGGATATGTGCCCTACAACAACTCTGAAGTTTGCTTCCTGTTGATATTTCAGCTTCCAAGCCAAAAGTCAAAAGCTTATTTTAGTAACATTTAATGGCGCCTTAATATCAGGTACTGATGCAATTCCAATAAAAGGCTGATGAACAGTGTAATCAAATGCCTTTTACAGTCAAAATTATAAATGAATGTGAAACCCAAAGTACTTATTAAACCAGAGTTTGGAGCAAATGTCTGTCTTAATTGCTTTATTAGTACCATAAAAGACAAAAAACCCTCAACTATGGTAATCATCAGACCTTGCTTGAATCAAAAAACAATTCAAATCATTACTGTGACTCTAATGTTAACACATTCCTTTTCACCCAGCTATAAAAACAAATAAGAAATTTTTAGGTTATATAATCCTGGCAACTGTTTTTAATATTTAATATGTCTCTTTGAGACTGGAAATTCACTCTTGCCTCTCTATTTCCCTGCAACTGTGCACTTATTTTGGAAACCTACTTCTGTCCCATAATGGTTTTTTAAATGTTACAGGTTAATACATTACAAGTGGTATAAAGAAAAATGACTGAAAATATCTCATTAAGTTAGAGATTTTACACTGAAACCTGATAAGGAGTTTTGATAGAAATCTACAAAAGCCAGGCTCAAAGCACAAAATAAACACCACCACAAAAGACCCTCTTCCATTAAGATCAGATCAGAGTTTGCAGGTGTTTGTACAGCTGTTGGCTGGGTCTTACATTGAGTAAAAATGGGGTTGTGATCTTCTTCATGGGGAGCCAAAGTTCTCATGCTTTGATCCCCAACTCAAGAAGTGCTTCAAGATGTCCAGCCCTGTGAATTTCATAGAGTTTCAGTGTTACTAATATCAGAGTGAAATACTTCTCTGAAACCTTCAGGTTGCTGAACTGAGAAAACTAAGAGCAACTTAATACTTCCATTTTAGGATTGGGATTTGAAGCATTACTTGCCAATTTGTACCAGTTCATGTAAATAAAATGTAAAATTAGCCCTCTGAACCTGTGCACAAAAGGGATTGCCAGGCTGTTATTTTGAATGCCTTACTCCTTTTCCTTAGCCACTATTACCTGACCTCTACAAAGCCTTCTCATTGTTAACATTGAAGAAACTCATTCACTTTCCTTCAGACATGTCTAAAATGAGGGAGGGATAGTGAGAGAAAAGAAGTAGAAAGAAAAGGAAGGTGGGAACAAACAAACATGTGCAGACCCAGGCCTCTTTCCAACTACTGCTCTACCTCCTCCAGCACATTCCTTGCCTCTGCAATGCTGTTCTCACTAAAGTCTCCAATGGCCAATTCTCAGCCACATCCTTCCATTTCACCTTTTACCACCTCTAAAAGTCCATCTACTACTTTTACCACCTCTAAAAGTCCATCCAAGCTACTCCATCCATTTTAACAACCCAGGGAAGTTAAAAGTCCACTTACAGACACGTGCCTTTCATATGTGCCTTGAAACATTTGTTTCTATTAGTGGGCAAACTTGTCCATTTATTGTTTCCCATTTTATTTGACCAGTAGTGTTCAGTGGGCTCCCAGATGAAATCCCAGCACATATTCTCATTCCAAAATAAAGGAAGGCAGGCAGCAATCTCTGGCCTGGCACTGATGCTGCTGATGGCTTGACCAGCTGACCACATCTGCTCTGTAGTGTGTGGCTTTGATTCCTCTCTGGTGCTGTGGGATAAATCTGGAGTCTCAAGTCACAGCTATTATTACTGTGTGTTCAAGGCTCTCTGGGGCCTTGTCTAGTTGAAATGGTGCAAAGGAGAACTAGAAGTGACTGAACAGGCAATACACATACTTGGGGTCCAAGATTCAAACTGTTCCCTGGACTTCTTCAATTTAACAGTGCAGTTGTACCTTTAGCACCCTTTATGTCTCTGGACATAAAAAATACCAATCAAACATGCCATTCAGTGGTGGAGAGCTGAGCTGCTCTTGAGCCTCACAGCAGCATTACATATTAAATATATGCATAAGTGTGTGTATTTTGCTGCAACAAAAAAAGTTGCATGAATTTCAGGCCACTGGATGCCAGGAAGTAAAATATTGATAACAAGACACTGCTGCCATAAAAGTGCTAAATCTTGATGCTGTAGTGGAGGAGGATTAACTGGGAATGCTCATTGAAGTCCTAAGCAGGTAATCCACACCTTATGAAAACACATCTCAAGAGAATTGCTTGTATTTTAGTTGGGGTTGAGATCCCTATTTATGCACTCATAATATAGTTGGATACAAGCAGAGATGCCATCAGAGGTTCTCTGGACTGAAAAGGCACTTCTGGATGTTAACTGCTCTGAACTGCTCTGAAACTGTTGTTGAAGATGTTCAGTAGGCTTCACAGAAAGATGCTAATCTCCCCAACAGGGTCATGCTTAGCCAAAGCCCCCCCATCACTCTGAACTACAGAATTACTTCCTGACATCCTTCCCACTCCTGTGTCCTTCCATCTGTGCACAAGACACTTCAGGAAAATAAAAAGTTGCTTGAAAATCACAAAACCTTTCATATCCTCAGCTGGAGGCAACCTAAAACAGACAACAAAGGCCAAAAGAATTTAAACTTGACAACATTTGGTGACCATGCTCCAGCAATAGGATAAATTTGGTGAAGCAACTGAGAAGTAACAAAGCATTTATTTGTCACTTAAACCCTGTCAGTTTGCCTCTTGGAATACAGCTCAGTATTGTACACAAACACACATCCAGACTCTTGTACACGGAAATCTTCCCTCTTTAAATGCTCAGCATGAGCTCCATGATTAATGGTAAAGTATGTTAGAAAGTGTCACAGCTGTTTGGCTTTCATGAGCTGCTTCTGTACAATGGATGTTGTATAGGTTTCATAACACAATTTTGCAAAACAAAGGATTTAGTCTTTCATTCTTGATGTCTTATATTTCCTGTCCCTATTTATCATCAGTTACAATACTATTCCTGTATGTTATCCACAACAAAAGCAAATGTTTAAAGGTCAGATTTTCAAATTAAAATGTAATAAAAGTTATAAGGCATTACACTTGCAGTTCCCAAAGGACATTGTGAAGTACTGTCGTGCAATGAACAATGTAATTCTGAGTGAGGAAGATTATGAATTACCATGACATCCAGCTATGCAAGATAATGCAGCGGGTCTGCTGATGTAATTCCCATTGCATTTAAAAATCCACATCTCTGCTTCTGCTACTGCTGAGTCTGGCCACAATGTTTACTGTAAAGTCTAACCAAATGAGAAGGGTAACTGGGGCTGATTAGAGACATTGTTACATCTTACCTGAGTTTCTCTCTCTGTGTTCAAAAACGGAAATGGTGTCATCCCTCAGGAAGTAGGAAATGATGAATTTACGACCCTGGTCGATGGCATAGTCCGTGATGAATTTCGCCCCGTAGCGCAGTATGTTACTATCCATGGCATAGCTAAACATGCAAAGGAACAGGTAAGAAATCAAAAACAGAGTGTGAGAGAAGTTTTCACCCCTAACAGATGCCTTCTCCTGAGTTTTGTAACATACATTAATTGTGTTATTACTGCACCAAGAAGGAAAATGGCATAAGATTCACTACTTTGCCAAAAAACTTTTTCAGCTTAAATTAATGGAACCAGAGTCAGTCAGATACAAAGGAATAATTTTCAGGGGAAAATTACTTCTCTGTCACAGGTCTGGAATTAATTTTTATTCAAGTTGAGTTGCAAATCAAGCCCCAAGTTTCTTTCCACAAAATTTGTGAAGGAAGAACACAATTAGGTATGTATATTTTCAATCCAAATTCAGAATAGCAATTCATACTAGGATTATCTCCCTCATATTCAGGTCCACCAGATAATCTTACTAGCTAGATATTTATTAAGTGATTGTGTTTTAAATAATTTTCAGTGTTGTATACACACTATCAATACATTCCCGAGCCTTCTCTAACAGCTTTCCTCTGTTACAAAGGTTCTCCAAGTGAATCTTTAACAGGAGACTTCGCTTTTTTGCTTTGGCTTCAACAACTGCTGCATAATAAACCATATCATAATGGAAAATAAAGCATTAAAGCTTTAGTAGTGCTACAGTAAATTGCATGAAATTCAGCAGACAAAAAAAAAAAAAAAGTGGGTATCAGAAAGTCAAACAAAAACAAATTTGTTTTGGTCTGCTGGATCATCCAAAATTCTTGACTAATGCCTGGACTAAAATTTCTGTCAAACTCCCACTGAAGACAGCAGAGGGAAGGAGGTAGAGGATGGAAGGGTCATAATATTTGCCTTCTTCAAAAGAAATTTTACAGAGTTTGCAGAAAATTGGAGTACCATGTCACTTACCCAGGCTTCATGCACCTGTGCCTCAAAAGTCTGATGAGCTGTATATTTTGCTGAAAAAAATGACGTCCCCACATAACATTTATATCCTTCACAAATATACATGACTTAAACAGTTGAAATTATTTTTCACACAAAATACCTGTCTTTCATCAGGAATTGCCTGTAATCCTTATGGGCACGCTCAATAACCACACCCTTACAGGAGGACAAAGAATCTTCTTCAGAACCAAATCCGTTATAAGGAGGAACAATTCTTTCTGGTTTTGGAGGTGGTGGAGTCTTATACTGAATTGGGGTGAAATCCACTGCAGTAAAGAGAGCAAGACTTATTTGTTACTACTGTGATGAAGGCATTTTACCAAAGATTTAGACTTCCAATATGAATAGTTATTAGCCTACTTCTGTAACAGACCACTGATCAAAGTCAAACCAGGATCCCCCCTACTGTTACAGGGTAGAAAAAGACTCCATAGAGCCAACAGCAAAATTATTTCTTCAAGGGCTTCAGGATTTCATCAATAATCTTAAAATGTTTGAAAAATATCATTAAGATACACAGGCAAAAGGAAAGAAAAATACCGTTTCAAAATGGGATAAAATAGTAAATTAAAAATTGTAAATTAATTTTTCAGTTTCATCCTTTGAGAAAACATGATTAAGTAAATAACTGTCTTATGAGTTTCCTGCCCTGTGCTTTTGGCCAGAGGAAAAAAATACATAAATAAATAAAATTTTATTCATTATTTAAAACATACATATATAAAAAAAGTCTTTGGTACACTGAAGCAAATAACTTCATCCTACAACTCACTATATCCAGAGTTTTGGGAAGCTTTGTTTTTCCTCATTTTCCCCAGACTCAAGACTTGTCTTTGCAGTGATCTGACTATCCCAGGTACAGAGCAGCAGCTGTCCTGACTCAGCAGAGACACATCTGGTCAGGGACCTGCACTCAGTTCCCACAGAGGTACCTCTGAAAAGTTCTGCTTCCCTGATTCTCATTACTCCTCTCTTGGTGAAAATCTTGTCCCATTTGGCCCCTTGTTGCACCCCTGCAGTGTTCTTGTGCTGCAGGACAGCTTCCAGTGCATTCACAGAGGAGCTCAGTCTGCTGCTTTTATGAGGTGGAAAATGGAAAGGGTGAGAGGAAAATAAGGAACTTGCATATGGGAGAAAGCAAATGGGCAGATCTGAGGCAAATGAAGACATGAGCCACTGGAACACAGGATAACTCAGGCTGGACAGGACCTTGGGAGGTCTCTTGCTCAGCACAGGGTCAGCCTCAGGTCACAGGAATATAAAAGATGAGAAGAGTGTATAAAAGTGGATCCCATGAAATAAAGGGTTTTTTCCTTCAAAACTTAACTTTTATACCCAGAACTGAAGAAAGATGGATAACCAAAACTTGTAGCATGGGTTTCAATGCAAATAGAGGAGGATAACGAAACTGCTGTCACTTGGAACACTGAACTGGTTTGTGACTAAAACGTTTTAAACATGGCTATATCAGAAAATCAAAGCACAACATTCCTAAAATCTGACTTGCCTAACAGCAGTGTGAGTTGAAAAATAAAGCAAGTATTCAGATGTCAGAGTTTTTCTTTAGCCTGAAAACACGAGTTCTCCTTTAGCCTTTACCTCTCAGAAGAATATGGTCTGACTCAAAAATCTGCTATTTTCACCTGAATCAGTCAAAAAGGGGTTTTGCAAAACCACATCAACATTCTTCTCCATAAAAACTACATGTCCTCTTTCTGGGACTCAGAAGCAAAAAGGCCAAGCCCAAAAAGACCATTCAGAAATCTTCAAAGTAATTTTCACCATGAAAGAATATGTGTGTGTAAACAAAATCACAGACTCATAGAATCATAGAATGGTTTTGGCTGGAAGGGACCTCATTCCAACCCCCCCGTCATGGGCAGGGACACCTTCCACTACACCAGGTTGCTCAGAGCTCCATCCAGCCTGGCCTTGAACACCTCCAGGAATCACAGAATCAATTAGGTCATCTGAGATCATTGAGTCCAACCTATGACCAAACATCACCTTGTCAATCAGACCATGGCACTGAATGCCATGTCCTATCTTCCCTTAAAAACCTGGTGGTGACTCCACTGCCTCCCTGGGCAGCCTATTCCCATGTGTAAGCAACCTTTCTGTGAAGAATATCTTCCTAATGTCCAGCCTAAACCTCCCCTGGAGCAGCTTTAGACTGTGTCCTCTCAACCTGTTGCTGGTTGCCTGGGAGAAGAGCCTGAGCCCCACGTGGCTCCAAACTCCTCTTTCAGGGAGTTGTAGGGAGTGATAAGGTCACCTCAGAGGCTCCTTTTCTCCAGGCTGAATACCCCGAGCTCCCTCAGTCACTCCTCACAGGACTTGTGCTCCAGACTCTTCCCCAGCTCCGTTGCCCTTCTCTGGACCTGCTCTGGATGGGGCATCTGAGATTTCTCGGGACAATCTGTTCCAGTGCCTCATCACCCTTACAGCACAGAACTTCCTCTTAATATCTAATCTCAACATATTTTCTTTCCATGTGAAGCCATTCCCCTTTGTCCTGTCACTCCAGGCCCTTGTATAGTCTCTCTCCATTTTTCTTGTCCGTTCTCTTCAGGTATTGGAAGGCCATATTTAGGTCACCTCAAAGCCTTCCCTTCTCCAGGCTGAACTGCCCAATTCTCCAAGCCATTGCCCATAGGAGAGGTGCTCCTTCCCTCTAATCAGTTTGGTGCCTTCTCTAGACTCTCTCCAACAGGTCCATGTCCTGGGACCTCTGGGCTGGATGTAGCACTGTAGGTGGGGTCTCAGAAGAGTGGAGCAGAGAGGCAGGATCTTCCCCTCACCTGCTGCCCATGGTGCTTTAGATAGAGCCCAGCACCCCCTTGACCTCTGGGCTGAGAGGGCACATGGTCAGGGCCTGTCCAGCCCTTCCCTCATCCACCAGCACTCCCAAGTCCTTCTCTGTCTGGATACTCTGGATCTGCTCATCCTGCAGCCTGGATTGATACTGGGGGATGCCCCAGCCCAGGTGCAGCACTTTGAACTTGTTCTTATTAAACCTCATGAGATTCCCGTTAAACTTTACGAGATCCCCTATTTTCTAAACGCTGTTTGTGACCAAAACACCGCATTTTCACAGCTCCGCACCGTATGCTTGACATAGGGAATTCCTGATACCATAAACAGGGAGCCTATAAATGGGCATAGACGGAGCGGGGAAGTAAACCCCGATGCCTACAGCTGCTGAGCACCGCAGGTAGCACACAGGGTCTCCCGGTGAGATTCCCGCTGGATTCTCCGCTGGATTCTTCGCTGGATTCCCGGCTGGATTCTCCGCTGGATTCCCGGCTGGATTCTCCGCTGGGTTCCCGATTCCCGCGCCGGGAGCGGCACCGGGAGCGGCGGCTCCGCGCTCCCACAGCGCCACCCGGTGGCGGCGTCGCGGAAGCGGCGGGGGTCTGATGCTGCTCATCAACCCGAGCGCTAATTTTTTTAATTAGGCAATATGGAACAGTGTATTTTGGCAGACAAAAGCCCCATCTCTTTGCTCAGGTGTCACAGGTCCTGCCAGAAGCGCTCGGGGTTCCAGGACACCTGCGCGGGACCCTGGCCGCAGGGGACAAGAAGCTCCTGGGTTTGGGCGCTGGTCACAGCCCGCACATTCACACCCATGCATAAGGCATTCATTAAGAGATGCTAAAGCATTTCCCGTTTGTAAACTTTAGCATATGTGGATGAAAATTAGATTTATAAACGAGAAGGAAATTATAAATTAAGAGGAATAGTGTTTTATCCCTTGGGGATGTGTTGAATCCCTCACAAGTGAAGCTCGGAGTAAGTGAAATCCAAAGGGAAGTTCAGCCCTTTGGTTCCCATCTCATCCCTGAAGTAACATGATCTTGTGTCATTCATAGAATCATGGAATCACTAATTTTAGAAAAGAACTCTGAGATCACCAAGTCCAACCATTAACCCAGCATGGTCAGGTCTACCACTAAACCATGTCCCTAAGTGCCACATCTACACATTTTTTTTAACACTTCCAGAGATGGTGACTCCACTACTTCCCTGGACAGCCTGTTCTAGCTTGACAACCCTTTCAGTCAAGAAATGGTTCCTAATATCCAATATAAACCTCCTCTGAGTCTGTTTCATCTTGTCCTGTCACTTGTTACCTGAGACAAGAGACCAACCCTCACCTGTCTAGGTTCACTAAAGAGAAAAATACAAACGTCCAGCCTTGTGTCCCCTATATTTTTCAGGATTGTAAAGGATTATATATAAACATGCTCTCCTGTGAATGAGGAAATTCAGAAAGAAATTGCCATGGAGAAATACAGGTTAAAAAACTAGTCAAAAACTCATTTCTGGAACTTGTGAAGAGCCAGCTATGTGAGCTCAAAACTCATTTCATCTTTGCTCTGCCACACAGCATTAGGGCAGAATCAGACAGACAGCTGGCACCTACATACAAAACTCTCTCTTCTCAAACTGATCACTGGTGTTCTAGAAAATTACTTCTGTCCACTCTGGAAAAGGAATCAATTCTCACTTCTTCCAGGCTGTAACATTTTCAGTGTAAATTTACAGTGAGTAGAGAGTAAAGTGAAAGGCTGGAATTACAAATTTCTACTTCCAGAAAGAATAGCACAGGTATTTTTTTCCGTGTATAGTTTCATCCCTTGTTACTGCAGTAACTTGAGGGGGGTTCACCTCATTTATCAAACATGGACTACATACTTGTAGATTTCTCACTACATCAAAACCTGAGTGAGATTGGAACAAGCACTGGGAACAGCGAGAAACAAAACAGCTCTAGCCATATCTTTAGCAGATAAACAATTTGAAGATAGCAAAGCCTTCTTAGTAAGAAAAACTAAATTCCTCAAGAAGAATTTGTGGCCAGAGAGGCAGCATTAAACCAGCTTGAATGAGTTTGTCAGCTTTCAGTTTCAAGATACATTCTGAGATTTTGGTATAGAGTGTGAGATTACCTTCTGCCCCCATTGAAGAACTGCAGGAAAACCCTCATGTGTTAGATAAGACCGTATTTCAAGGAAGAGCCAAGTGCTACATACTTCGGATTAGAATGATAACTATGCTGAATATCAGGGTATAGAAGCAGAAAAGAAATTCAACCTTCAGAGGAAGAGGACAGGCACCTCTGAGCATTAAAGCCAGGAGCAGAAAGAGAAATCCCACTAGACTTGGACAATATAAAGAGGTGGTGATAACCTGGGGAGATGTCAGTTAGCCTGGTGTTCTCT
This sequence comes from Acrocephalus scirpaceus scirpaceus, assembly GCA_910950805.1. Classification (NCBI taxonomy): domain Eukaryota; kingdom Metazoa; phylum Chordata; class Aves; order Passeriformes; family Sylviidae; genus Acrocephalus; species Acrocephalus scirpaceus. The sequence continues at coordinate 110,069,752 of OU383774.1, read as the reverse complement.
GTACATCAGAGGATAAGTATGACAAACAGCTGAGACTTTCTACTGTCTGCTTCACAAGTGAGGTAAGAAGTAAAGTAAGAAGGCAAAAAAACCCATGTCCACAACATTTACATGCAGGAAAAAAGAAAGCCTAATGCTTACAGAACTGTCCACGCAGCTGAAACATGATAGAGCTTCTCCTGATTCAAAGAAAATCTCCATTTACAGTCTTACTTCATGATTTTTACAGTTACCTGGGCAAAAAAAGGCATCTCTATATGCACAAGTATATTTAGAGGCTGCTGCTCAGTCTCCACCACGTGTAGTGGAGAGGTTAAACACCAGAGACACTGACCTCTGAGGAGCCTAGTGAAAATTGGCAACAGGCTTTAGAGCCCCGCTGAGGGGAAAGCAAGGAGTCAGCTGTTATCCCTGTTATCCAGGAGCAGCTGCCTGGCCAGCAGCACACGGCCCTGCCCCGGCAGCGGGTCAGGGCCGGAGCCTGAGAAATGAGGGGGTGGGAGGGGTGGAGAGCCGGCACAGGAGAGGGATTGCAGGGTGCTGTGAAAAGCCTCAACAGCCAGGCTTGGGAGGTGCCGGGACAGGGAAGGAAAAGCAGGAAACCAGATTGTCTTGGTTTTTTTCCATCTTGAGTAATCTGTTGTTTAAGAAAGAATACTTTATGCTCTTTGCTAAGGTACTGTATTAAATGAGAAGGACGAGTACCAGCTTCCCCCCACTGCACATCAGCCGATTTCCCACTTCAGCACGGTGACCACAACACCTACATGGCTACAGAGTCTTTTTCTCCTCCTCTGAGGCTGCACTAGCAAGTCTGGACAGGTAACTTCACACATTAATGTATTTCCTCTTGCATTCATATTACTTCTAGGTGACAGTAATGCCATCAGCTTCCTACTGAAGAGCATTAGCTATGTTCATCCATAGAAAAACTCTGTTTTTCACAAGTATATTAAAATAGGCAAACCCCACATTAGAAATATATCACATTCTTCAAGAGAAATCTAAACTACTCCTCATTCTCCTAAAAGGCAAATTCTGTGGACAATCAACTTGTGCTGAAACTGCAGACTCAAAAATAAATGTCAGCTTCTTTAATGGCTTTGGCAGAAGAGTATAAATTGAAGGGGAGTAATGTAAAAACACAATAACGAAACAGCTGGATTGATGCCATGAGGTGCTGAGTGCTGTGCCTTGATGTAAGAACTAATTTATCCACTTGCTTACTCTAGCTCAAGTAAATGGTCTCCCTGGACTGGAACTGCAATTAAGTCTGTTTCAGTGTTTAATTGGATCGGAGAGGAATTCTGAGCACTTTGTGGGACTGAGCCCACTGAGAGTACCTTGGACATCCACAGACACACACAAAATGTGTAAATCACTAAGAGTAAAACGTGAACACTCACTAGTTCTCTCTAAAAACCTGCTTTTAAGCTAAAACCTACCCTGATTCTATTCCTAGTCTCTTCCAGTTAAAAAGTCATACCTACTTTTTATTTTAATCCTTGTGGGGAAAGCAAGAATGTATTTTACAGCAAAGTGTGTGAATCCCTTAGCTCTAAAAAAGTATTGTCTGTGAACAAGACAGGTTGCATCAAGATGGATGGTTTTCCATGTCAGACAGAGTCTCTGCCATCATATATCCTTAAAGGTATGTGTAAAACACTTCCCAGTTTCCCAAAGGTCTCAGCTAGAGCACATCTTTGTGTGTTTGATGTCAACAAGACAGAGAAACTGGATAGAGCACTGAGAAAAATTACCACAGATAGAAAAGAATGGACTATGCAGAAAGACTGAAAGGTTTTCCCTTAGCAGCAAAGGGCCTGGGATGGGGGCAGGGGAGAAAGGTTTTTTTATTGGGATAGTGTTCAGATATGTATGAGGTTGTAATTAAAAGAGGACACTGAGCAGTTATTCCCCAAGTCCAACAGAGATATGAGAAAAAAAATTCTCTCTCAATTTACACAAACCAACTTCAGAGTAGCTTTTAAGCAGCATTTTTAACTATGAGGTTAGGACAAGATACCTCAGGAGGCAAAGAAATCTCCTTTACTGCAGAACAGGAACAGACTAGACCACCTACAGTCACAGTTTTCTAGAATTTTGCACATCAGCAACTTCTGAATTCTCCTAACTTGCAAACCACCTAACTTTTAGCATCCAGAGACATAACCAGTAATTACTGAGCCAGCATTAGAGGAGGGGAAGGGCCTTTGCATTTGTGTATCACTTGGTTGCACTGCTTGTTTGATCCAGGATGGTCAGCTGCATTTCATTTATTGCCTTCCCTGAGTAAGAAATCCCCATTCTCTGTTCGGGATAATTTGCTCAGACAGAGGACATTGCTGCCAAAAAGCAGCAGTGGTCTTGGCTGAAGAAATTCCCAGAGCAGAACCCCCTATTTTTCATCTCTAAGAGTTAAATTTGCTATTATTACAGGTAATACCTGTATGGTTATTGAACATGGCTTCCTCACACACTGGCAAGATCAGGTTTACTTTGGTACAGACATGCCAAGGTATTATTGAAAAAGTCCTAATGAGAAATATTTTGCCAAATAAGAAATTTAGTGTTTGAATGGCAATGCTACACCATTTAATTCCCCCAATGCAGCAGACAAGCTCTGATACACACACACTCTATCTGATAACAAGGTAACAGAAATATTCTGCTTAGGTGTTTTATTTCACAGTGGCAGGGAAAGGCCATTGTAGGATTCTTCCAACCACCTCTGAATAGTCAGATGCTCAGCTATATTTATTGAATGAATAAACTGCCAGAAAATAACTAAGTCATTTTTGCAGGAAGATGTCCATGATGGAACCATTAGCAAGTCTGACTGGGGACATTCAAAGACAGATAAATGAAAGCCCCTATTGTTATTCATTTCCAAAATGCTTTTCCATAATGGACATAGTTGCTAAATGTTTCCAGAATTTAGTACTGCAACTTCACAAGATACACACTCTAATGGCCCAGAATACACAAAACTGCATTGTAAAAACCAATAATGTGATAGAATAAAACTGTCATGTCAGAAAATCTTATTATGTGAGGATTCTGACATTCATATAAAATGAAATATAGTATAAGGGGGAATAATTGAGCTCATTCTACTTACCCACTTACTACATCCTCTTTATTATTTTCTGACTGCAAACACAGCTATTGGAAGGGGAGGGGGAAGGAGAGAAGCAGAAATGGCAGTCTATCCATATGACTATTTTGTCACTGCAGTTTTCAAATAGAGGCATTAGGAGCAGAACACATACCTTATGTGCTAGTTTTCAATGGAGCAATGTATGAGAAAGCCCTTCTGGATTACCTGCAAAATTACTGCTTTGCTGCTAACAGCCTACAACAGATTGTTATTGCTAAAGGTTTTAATGAACATGTTTTGTCAGTAATAAAATTTGAAGATAGCTCTGTTACATTCAGAAGTATAAAAATGCTCATAAGGAAAGCATAATTATCACTACTTACCAATTCCATACTTTTTCCTGTAATGTTCTTTAGTGAATTCATCACAATCACAGAGTAATACTTGCCTTCCCCAAACATTAATTACTGCCCCTATTTTCAAGTCACTGTCTTTGTAAAATTCTGGATGCACTGCTCCTGTCTAATAAAAGAAGGAAATTTTATACAGCAGTTCCATAAATCTCAGAATCACACAACCTTTCTTAAAACCCAGCTCATTTAGTGTGGATGATTTAACACATAACCTTTTAAGTCCATTGGCAAGTATATTTCACCCCATGTTAAGCTCCTTCACTTTTACAAATGTGGGTTTTACATACAGTAAATCTCAGTAGTTCTCGTTTGAGCTACTCTCCAGTGGCAGCACAATTCTATAAATAACTCTCTTTGTTGCAGAGGATAACAAACACAGAAATTACAAAAACTATGATAAAGATATTCAACAGCTGGATGCACTCAATAATTTCTGACCTGCAGAACGTCCCGAATGTAATAGGCTTTGTTTCTTTCTGACTTTCCCAACACATTGAGCAGAGTGTAATTGGTGATGGTGCCCGGATGATACAGAGCAGTGGGAGCATTCTGCAAGGAAAGAGACCAACTCTTCAGAAATATGGGTGACAGTGAAGAAAGAGAAATCTGCTACCTAAAAACCAGCAGGTTTGTTAAACACTGCCTGTTATTGTAGAACTTTCTGGGAGAATTTTTAGTAAATTCTAAGATTCTACCACCAAACCTAAAAGTCAAAAAGGTCTATTCCAAAAGCCTGTACATATGCCAGAAGCAGCATTCAGAACCTTATTCTCTCTCCAAGGGTAAAGTCTCCTTTCTCTTGGAAGTAAACAGAAAGCAAAGGTCAGCATATCTAAAGTACCACATCGTTGTCAACATCTGCTCTAAAGGCTATTATTTTGATTGGTAATAATTATAAAAATATGCAAAGAACCATCCAGGGTTGGTCCTATCCACTGCACAAACACAAGAGATTCAAGTCAGCATGATTCTGTTGGCAAAGATGTGTTCTTGTTTCTATTGCGAGTTTTAAAATTAGAGTAGTAATTTATCCCAGTAATATCAAACTTAATATACATTTATGTCACATTTTTTAAAATGATGAATAAACTGCTGATGCAGGGTAATCAAAATGAGTACTTTTGTCTGACCACTTCTCCCGACCCCTGAACCTTTGATTCCTCTGCTGCTATTCTTAAAATTTCCATAGGAAAAAGCCAGTCCTTAACATTGCAACATGCACCTCAGTGGTCAAGAGGGTCTGGTATCACAGAGCCACTACTAAATCAGCATCTCAGAACACAGGACTTAGAAGGTGAGAAAAAGGTAATATTTTACTTGTAGTTTTTTATTATAAAATCTCATGTTCATCTATGGCATCAGAAATAGATTATCAGTGTTAGAAGAAAAGGAGGAAAAGGCTCCCAGTATTTTATTCCATCTGTTGGCTGATGTTATTCTATATGGATCTGTCTGGAGTGACACAGAAGTGTATCCAGATCAGTAATTTTATAATCATAACAGGTTATAGATGATACAAACCCTTTGAAGATTTTTCTGAGTGGAGCCTTTCTCATGATTAATGCCCAACAAAGCTTATTGATGGATTCCTATTGATTTTAATTGGTTTTGCTTAAGGTCCCAAACCCAGAAACTCAATTTTAAGAAATCACACCAAATTTGCTACAAAGAACTAATGTTATAGAATACTAAAACTGACTTTTCCAAAGGCTGCAAATGTAAGTCATAGATCAAATCTGAATTCACCTCAGTTTTACATAAGCTTATCAATATTAATGGATTTTCTTGTCTTCCATTATTGCAGAGTTTTATTAATACAGTTACCTTAATACATTAATATAGGAGAAAAAAAATCATAGGACATCTCTGTGCCTAAATGCTCCTTTTAGTTTAAGCATGACAAGCCTAAAGATACTTTTCCATCACTTACTAATTTACTACATGAGCATGTGTGCAAAACCTAAATCATGCAATTATGATTAATATTCTGAAAACACTTCCTAAATATCATTACAATCCTAATACAAGATTTTCAAAACAAGCCATTCAATAATTCTTAATTAGTGGAATAATTTGAAATTTTCATTCCTCACCTTTGGAAGCTTATCTCTTTTGAGGAAAAATGGAACTATATCCCGGCCTGCGTTGTGTGGTAAAATTTCTCTTATATCAATAGTATCATCAGACAAATAATAACGAAGAACAAGTTCCCGTGGGCCAGAAAGAGATTCTGGATCATTCCACACACCAGAAAACCCTAAAACTTGTCCATCATACTCCAGAAATTGTTTCAAAGTGTCAAAGCGCTCATAAGGATGGAAAGGATTTGTGCTCACCAGATGCCTCTAGTAAAGGAGAAATTAAGAGAAACATATTTTTAATCATTTATTCCTAAAAACAAGATCACAACTGCATGGTGTGGTCTAACCTTAGAATATGGGGTTAGGATTTTCAAAGTACACCACACCATTACAATACATGAAACACAATTTATGCCATTCTCAGAGAAGTATTTATAGGGTTGCCATGCCCTCAGAAAAAACATGAAAACAATTTTGGATTTGTTTTAATTCTTGTTTTTCTTGCAACAAGGTCTTCTAAATCAGAGAATTGTTAAATTATTTACAGTACAGCTGATATTTTCAGAAACTGCCTGTGGTAATCAGATGACTAAAATGCCTAATAGCATCCCTCTTCCTGATTTACTTCCTTAAAAATTATTTCTTATAATAATAAGAATTACAGAATTGTAATTGTCACAGAATGACAAGGTTGGAAGAGATCTTCAAGATCATCAAGTCCAACCCATGCTCCAACACCTCAAATAAACCATGGCACCAAGTGCCACATCCACTCTTATTTTAAACACATCCAGGGATGGTAACTCCACCACCTCCCCAGGCAGACCATTCCAGTACTTTATTATTCTTTCTGTAACAAACTTTTTCCTGATATCCAATCTATATTTCCCTTGGCACAGCTGAAGACTGTGTCCTCTCCTTCTGTCAGTTGCTGCCTGGAGAAAGAGACCAACCCCCACCTGACTACAGCCACCCTTCAGGGAGTTGTAGAGAGTGATGAGGTCACCCCTGAGTCTCCTTTTCTCCAGGTTAAACAACCTCAGCTCCCTCAGCTGTTCCTCACAGGGTTTGTGTTCCCAGCCCCTCACCAGCCTCGCTGCCTCCTCTGGATGCGCTCGAGTGTCTCAATGTCCTTCCTAAACTGAGGGCCCAGAGCTGGACACAGCACTCAATGTCCATCCTAAACTGAGAGGCCAGAGCTGGACACAGCACTCAATGTCCTTCCTAAACTGAGGGGACACAGCTGGACATAGCACTCAATGTCCTTCCTAAACTGAGGGGCTAGAGCTGGACACAGCACTCAGTGTCCACCCTAAACTGAGGGGCCAGAGCTGGACACAGCACTCAGTGTCCACCCTAAACTGAGGGGCCAGAGCTGGACACAGCACTCAGTGTCCACCCTAAACTGAGGGGACACAGCTGGACACAGCACTCAGTGTCCACCCTAAACTGAGGGGACACAGCTGGACACAGCACTCAAGGTGCGGCCTCACCAGTGCCAAGTACAAGGGCAGAATGACCTCCCTGCTCCTGCTGGCCACACTATTCCTGATCCAGGCCAGGATGCCTTTGGCCTTCTTGGCCACCAGGGCACACCCTGGCTCATGTTCAGCTGCTGTCACCAGAACCCCCAGGTCCCTTTCTGCCTGGGCACTGTCCAGCCCCTCTGTCCCCAGTCCGCAGCGCTGCAGGGGGTTATTGTGGCCAAAATGCAGGACTGGGCACTTGGACTTATTAAACTAATGTGGTATAAAGAATTAATTCATTCTTTTCCCTTTGGTATTTCCCGTAGTTCAACTTAAAAACATAGATTTTTAACTTTTGATTCACATTACACAGTTGGCAGGTACTGAGTATGTTTTTTCTCCTCTCAAAACACACTCATAGGTCTGACAAAGAACAGCAAATGTTCAACTAAAGATACTTTCCAGTTATGTGACCTGTGATAAGGTGCTTCCTGCAGTCATGGTTGCTGCAAAACCAGTAGCACTGGGTTAAGCTGGGTCCCAGGATGATGATCCAGTCCAAGGACTGCATTTCTATACTGTTAGTTCCCATATATAAATGGAGACCTGAAAGGGTGTTTTTCCTAAAATTCAAATGTCCAAATTCAAAATCCACATGTCCAAAGTGCATTAAAAAGGATGAGATAATCCTTCTCATCTACAAAATTGCTTCCAAACAAGAAAGGTGACAGATATTGATGAGACAACATAAGCTGAACAGAAAACAATGTTGACTGTGGACAGTTATATCATTGTCTAAAATTCTCTTTATCCACTAATACACCTTCTGGCCTTAAAAATCTTAGAGGGAAAAGGCCCATTCCTTCAGAGGATCAAATCTTAAATAAGGAGAGCAGAACCAAGTTATCTACCTTAACAGGGCTTTCTTTCCTCCTTCCTGACCCTTGAAGATGCAATAGACAACCAAACAGCCACAGAGTCAGGTAACACCATTGTCATCCATGGAATGCCATCTCCAGCAATATAGGAGGAATTTCCTCATGGAAAGGGTTCTTAAGCATTGGATGAGGATGCTCAGGGAAGTGGTGGAGGCCCCATCCCTGAAGGCATTCAAGGAACACCTGGATATGACAGTGCTCTGATCTGGGTGACAAGGTGGGAATTGGTCACAGGTTGGACTTGATAATCTCAGAGGTCTTTTCTAACCTAAATGATTCTGTAATTCTGTGAAATAGGAGTCTAAATGGTTTACTGCACTTTCCACTGGCCTCATTTTCTATCCCATCCTATTCTTTACCTTCCTTCATACCTTCATTTTCTGGCCATGTACTAGGAGTCCAGTGAAAATCAATTTAATTTTGCTCAAAGTAGTCCAGAGCAATCAAAAAAATTACCCTCCACAAATTACACACAGAAAAGTGAAAGCATAAGGCAGCCAGAATCTGTTAAGTAACTTTTCTGGATTTCCTCAACAACTGAGAACATGGAGACATAGATTTTAGTAATTTTTTGTCTTCTGAAGCTGTTATTTCTCAAACCTTTTTCCGCTCTCCATTCTCTTTAGGGACCAATATGCCCAATTCTTGAATGTTTTGTTTGTTAAAAAAAAAAAATTAAAGTGTAAGTGGGTTATGCAGTGCCATACATAATGTTGACACAGTCTGACAGTATCAAGACAACTCAGCATGTGTTTATGTACACAGCTGTTACCCACAGGGGCTGAGTAAGGGAAAAGAAACCCATGGCCAGGCTGAGTCACCACAACGCAGAACCAGATGTATTACAAATGCTGCTTTTCACTGGGGGACTGCACAAGTCTGGCAGCATGAATGAAGAGAAACCAACTTGTTGGCCTGTGAGTGCCTCAGAGACACAGAAATTGTGCTACACATCTCAGTCATAGTCACCTTCCATTACTGCTGCTGAGACCTGCAGCAGTTTTCTCACTGGGAGCACTAAGGATGCCACAGACACAGGGAGCATTTGCTGCTTTCAGAGGACCAGGCTGAATCTGTCACAACAGATTGTGGGCCAAAAGTCCTAAGAGTCAGGTCAAGTGCCATTTGCACTCATATCAAGAAAAACAGAACTGAAAGAAACTTGTCATTATTCCTAACAGACAACATCACTACCATTACTACTCCTAAAGGAAAAAAAGAAAAAACAACAAATCTTGCAAAGGGGAATCTGTATAGAATCTAGGAGTTGTGAGTGAGACTTCTGGAGGTGTGTATGTTTGTGTATATGTGTTCCCATACACTTACAAAAGAGGGAGGCAAATAAAACCTTGCAAGTTTCAAAACTGCAGAACACTGGGTTCTGTATGGCAGAATTGCTTTACACATGCAAAGAGTTGTTAAAAGCATGTAGGGGTAGAGATGAAAGATAACATATGAATAGAAGAAAGGAGTCTGCAGGAAGCCATGAGTGGGCTGAAACCACAATTCCAATTAGAACTTCCTTTAAACACTTCAGAAGTGTTTATTATCATTAGATTAGCTCAAGCAAAATCATAAGTAGAACATGTGAATTACATGTAATAGGTACACCTTTTTTTCCAGTTTAATACTAAAAGGTTTACATTATTTTTCCAAATTAATTTTATTCTGTTTTAAAAGGTATGTGAACACATCAAGAGAAAATTATTAATATAGTACAATGACCCACATACCAAAATTTTTAAATCCAAGTTTTCTCTTGGGATTTACTACATTGAAATAGCTACATTCTATTTGATATTAAAGAAATAATGCGTGTAATGCATATAACTAATATGTATTCAAATCAAGTTTTACTCAAATCAAATTTTCACTACTGGTGCCTCTCCTGACCTGTTCCCGCTCTGTGATGTATGGGTCATCCGGACGGCATGCAGGAGGATTTAGTCTGATTCCTATCTTCCTCAGGAAATTTTTTGTGTACAGGTCACAATCTATAATCTTATATTTTCGGCCATAAAAGGTTATTTCTGTGTTGATATTGAAATGATAAATAGTATAGAACTGATCCTCATGAGGAGGTGGAAGTGGAATCTGGTGCCGTCGGACAATGGTTCCTGTAAAACAGAATAAATTCATGGAGTAAATAATATTTGCTCTATAGGATCCCAACAGAACTAAGTTTAGAGAAGAAAAATGCCTTAGCAGGGAAAAAAGTATGACTTATCAAGCATGGAGGCAGGGACATTGAACTGAGCTTCCTTAAGGAGCACATGGAAGGTAGAGACAAGAGAGGTGAGCTGGGCTGATTGCTGGTCTGAAGCAAAGAAGCCATCTCAAAAATACAGAGCCAGGACCTCACAACCCACAGTCTAACAGGAACATTACCCAAAAGAGAAAGAAAGGAGAGAAGGAGAGAGGAGGAAAAAAAGAGATCTTTTAACTTTGACAAAGTAATCACACCCCTAAATTTTCTTATTCATAGTCTTTAAATGAAAGGACTGTTATCCTGACAGCATTGAATTTTATTACCTTTTGAAGATTAAAAGACATTAAAAGACAAGGAAACTGCTATTGGCCTATCAGCTGAAAATTCTCAAATACATTGGTGAATGAATTGGGTGATACTTCAAAAGTACTCACTGCTTGTGAGCAAGAGACTGGAACATCTTTCATATGAGGAAAGGTTGAAAGAGCTGGGTCTGTTCAGTCTGGAACAGAGATGACTCGAGGTGGGGAAAACCTATCAAAGTTTACAGATATCTGATGGGAGGGAATGAAGAAGATGGAGCCAGGCTCTTCTCCATGGTGCCCATTGACAGCATGAAAACAGATTAAAAGATACAAAATTCCAGCTGAGCACGCAAACCCACTTTTTTACTGTGAGGGTGATCAAATACTGGAACAGGCTCTCCAAAAGGGTTGCAAAGTCTCCATTCTCAGAAATACCTGAAGCCCAAAAGGACAAGGCCATGGACATCTGGCCCCGGACATCTGGCCCCAGCTGATTCTGCTTGGGGCAAGGGCATGGACTAGACAATCTCAAGGTATCCCTTCCAACCTCAGTGATTTAGGGATAACACAAATATTCTAGAAATAACTTACAGGAATTTTAGATCCAGCTTAAGGGGGCCTGGGGAGAGAGGGGATAAAGAGAGGAAGAGCAGAGAGGAGAAAGATATTGCTGTGTGCTTTGTCTGGTGTTTGAAGGGCTTTGTTCCTAGTTTAGTCCACAGAAATTCTTTATTGTTCACTTTATTTCCCTATGGACTAATTTGTATGAAATACCTTTTTTTTTACTACATTATCAGAGTTGTTTGTTAAGTTCTAATTCCTACAATGAAAATATATCCTTACTTTTTCAGGGGAATAAAGCAACAGAGCAGATTTACTTTATGTTCCCATTAAAATAATTTTTTAAGACCCATTCATCATCCTGATGTTTCACATGTACCAAATCCAACATTCTGGTTATTGACCTTTGATTGTAAAATAAACCTTAACCTCTATCTGCTTAGGCATATTATACACCTATTTAGGATGTATCTTCATGAAAGATGTTAGAAAATGTGGGAAGTAGAACATTTTAATGAGATGAAAAACTGCATTGCATTAGCTTTAACAAAACCATATACTTTAAAATATTTTACCTGATTTTGGCTAATTGTTAGGTCAATCAACAGACAATAGGGTAAGTCAGAGCATGCAAATCCTGTTGAACCATCACTTTAATTAAAATATAATACTTGATGATTTTCTAATATGAGGTGTTTTCAGAGATTATATTCACCTCAGATTTGGTGAGTAAGCCTCAGCTTGTTTTTCATATCACTTTTAAGGGCGAAACACACATACCCATTTTGTTCTGAGGGAGAAGAATTTCTTTTCTAATCGAAAATGTCTTGTAAAGATAATATCTCTAGCAATCCTTCACTTTTATTAGGTATCACTGTGCCCAATGTACACCTGTAGAGGGTACATTCCATAATGTTGAATTTGAAATTTAATAAAACCTGATGAGCTGAGGTTAGGTCTAATAATTTTGAAATTGTTCTTCCTCCTGGAAAATAATAAATTTGTTGCAAGCTCTTAAAGGAGCGTCTGAATGTGCAGTTTTCAGGTAGCTCAGGATGGATTGCTATTCCTGATAGTTGTGTGGTTGTCAGTTTATTGAGCAGGACATTCTACTGCACCACCAAGTGTTGATCTAAATATTTGCATTTGGTCAGACTAAAGCTCTACTCTACTGTGCTCTTGAAAAGGGAGTTGAGGTACTGCTTTTCTCTGACAGTGGTGGTGGCACTGAGCTCCCACACCATAATTTGTAGCATATCTTCTTTTCTCTTGGGGCTTTGGATTATTTTGGCAAGCCCAGCAGCTGCTTAAGGAGATGTCACTAGTAGTGAAGGCCTTTTGACAAGGAAGATGGGCAGAAAATGATTTTGTCTCTGCTGCTTCTCTTCTCTGCAGAAGAAATTAAATGGTATCCAGAGTTTCCTCAGCACAGCTCTCTGACTCTGCACAGCTCAACAGTGCATTAGAGAGAGGAGAGGAATCAGTAATACCTGGAGTTTGTACCTGCTTTGCTTGCACAGAAAGGAGGAGAAGCCACCACTATTATTCCTGCAACATAAAGAGTTCATCCCAATAAACAAGGAGGCTTCTTACATTCACTTATTCACCCTTCCAGAACATAGCAAGGTCATGACTTGGCCACCATCAAATATGGCAAAATCACAATTATTTCAAGGCCTTGGGGGAGGCTTAAACTCTTAGATAATCTGTTATATTGGAGGAGCTGATGCAACTTCGTTTTCCCATTTGTACTTTCCTCTTCAGCCAGCCGGCCTTGGGAACCCAGCCAGGAGGCAGCTCCACTCTCTTTTTCAGCTGGCTGACCTTGGGGAAACCAGCCAGCTACTCCACTCTGCTCTGGCTTGCAGGGTCTGGATTGCACTGGAAGCTACAGTCAACCCCATGGGAACAAAAATGACCTTTTGATAAGACAGTATCAGCCAGCCACAGTCCTGTTAACTGGGAATTATATGTACAAAACACTTGCAATGGCCATATGTAGCCTGGCTCTCTATGGGAGAAATTTTTTTTTTATTCTGAAAGAGTAATTATCATTCTGGCTGTGGAAGAAGCATTTGGAGTTTGTTATGTGGTCAAGTTTACCGTCCTTCTCTCCTTATCTTGACTTGGGCCTTGTGCACTGTGATTGTCCTGCTGTTTCTTGCTTTGATTCTGGTTTCTCAAGTTCAAGGTCTCTGCATTCCCTCCTCAGTACAGATTTCTTCTAATGTTTCTAATATTTGCCAAATAGCAAGGCAGTATCCAAAATTACATGAAGTTTAAATTTCAGTTATTTAGTAGCAACCTTGTAAGTCCAAATTCATGTCCAAGTACAGCAGCCAATTTCATAATGCAGTTTTTAAAGTCGCTGAAACATTTCCCACAGATCATTTACCTCATTGCTTTGAGATTTTGATCAATGGTAAAAGCACATTTTCTGGCAATTTTTTTTTCTCTGAAGCCAATTTGTTTTAGTTTTGTAAAATCATAACTGAACTTAGAAATTCTTCTAACTTCTTTGACCACTGTTCCTTCACCAGATCTTCCTGCAGTCTGTAAGCCTCTCCAAATCTCTTTCTGCAAACCCACAAGCACTACAAGAGTACAATGGGAAACTACTGCATTTCTCCAATCCCACCATTCCTGGACACCCATTCAGACCATCAAAGTCTCATTTGTGGGTTATGGCACAGCCATTGGTAATTCCATAGCCTCAAGGCATTAACCAGCCAAGATAAGATCTACCTTTGATCTACCCTGTCATAGCTTCTCTCCAGGAAGCCTCCCAAAAACAGCCATCCCAGCTGTCTGGTTTACATCTTTTTTGATAGGGCAAACATCCAAGTTAAGGTGACCAGCACCTTCTGCCTTCAACAGTTCAATTCTACTTTATCCATCACTGGTTTTTGCTGTTCCTCTTTTACACAATGCCTTTCCTGGCACTGTAACTCTCCAACTCTTCACACAGACCGACCTCATCCTGCTCCTGATGTCCTCACACCTTTTCCTTCACGCACCTGTGCTCTTTTGTTCAGTGCAGTTTGCCTTTTAGCAATCCAAGCTCTTCTACAGCTGAACTCTCCTCTACAAATCTCTGGAATTTTAATTAACTGAAAAGTTGTATTTCAGCAGATGTGCAGAGAGCAGCATAATGGCCAAGATCCTGAACTTCAGTTCAGCGCCTCACCCCGTTATGACCTTTTCTGTATGATCATGGTAAAATTTTCATTCTTTTGTGCTTCAGTTTACCAACTTTGCAATGCAGACACACTCCTGTTGTTCTTGAGCTTAAAAATTCCCAATTAGGATAAAAAAAATTGAACAATGTAAGATAGACAGAATTACAATAAAAGAGGAAATGGGACAATTCTTTATTGAAAATGGTAAGATTAGCAGTTAATGATTTAGTATATATTTTTTTAAAACATTGCTTTTGCATGTATTCAACAATGAATATTTAGAGCCTTTAACATAATAACTTTGTCACTTGTCTTCAGTTACGGAGTATGAAGTCAAACTCCAAGTGCATGTGAGTAGAGAACCCACTGATAGGTGTCTCCATCAACACTTTCACTCTATATCATATTGATTTCTAGGACAACAAGAATATTCATGTAGATGTTTATGAAAAAGTATAGGCCCCATATTTATGCATCAGCTGTGAAGCCCAAATACATTCCAAATAGTCCTTGGGCCTTTTAATCTACAGTTTTTCTTCCTTCCTAAACATAACCAATACACAGAGCTTCCTTACCAGCCCAGATACCAGTGACAAATAATTAAGTGCACTTTGGAGATCCTGGAACATTTATTTTTAAACCATCAGGTATATATGTTGCATATATATATTAATCCCACATTAAGTACTTAGACAATCTCATAGAGACTTTCAAAACATTCTTGCATGGAAGACTAAGAATATTCTTGTTTCTCTTTAATATCGTTCAGTAATTTTAGGTCCTCTATCAAAGGTGACTCCAACAATCATTAACACAAGATACAACCAAAGAAACAGGAGGAAATTGTAGCCTTCCTGTCACCAAAGGAACAGGACTAGACTGCCAGGAACATTAGGGCTGAAGAGGCAGCCAGCACAACTGATAGTACAAAGACAATGAAAATAACTCCTTCAAAGGAATCAGCTTTGAATTTGCTTTATCCTGCTCTAAAGAATCTGGTTTCCACCTTCCCTCCCAAAGGCATCACCTCTGACACTCTGTACTTCCTTTGTCAGTGGACATTTCCTCTAAGCCACAAACCCCAGAAGTAGCTGCTCTCAATCTTGGGGCACACAAGTCAAGGAAAACCTAAACCCAGTGATGTCTCCCATGTGTCACATATGGGTGCAGGGCAGGAGTAAGGGAAAGTGTCCCAACATGCTTTTTTTCACATGAAAAAGCACTTGCCCAGGTAGGAGTAAGATGAGGTTTCAATGCATTCAAAATCAGTCCCTGTTGAAGATCCTACAAAGCTTCTGGCAAGAACTACTCAACACAGGGACGGCAGCGCCTGAAGTACTGGCTTAAGAGACTCAGAGGCAATTTTATCCCAGTCCTAATAGTAATGATGCACATAACACCTTTAAATATTATCCTACTCTGTAGACAGAGAAATTGATAGCATCTGCTGATTTGGGAATAGGGTAGTTAAGTGGTTAACTTGTTTTGTGCTAAGAATTTATAAAATGTACAAAACATCTTTGGGGACTGGGAGGTGCAGTCATCCCAAGACATCCTGCTTCTCTGGATTATATCCCTTGAAAACTTTTAATTCTGGCAGTGACCCATAAACACCAAGAAGCAGCAGCTGTGTTCCCCCTCTGTAACAGGATGTTGACTGCTAGATTACATTTTCTTAATATAAACCAGGTCCAATAATACCCCAGTAAATCAGAACAGTAAACCCTCCTCCTGAAGTCCACAGGCTGGTCCCAGTGCAGGGATGGGACACTGAGGCAAGGCAGCTTCTCAACTTAAGAGGCATCAAGGAAGAATTACTGTGCCAAGGGCACTTTAATTGTAAAAGAACCAAAAGCCAGAGGCACAGAAGACTCTTGTCTTCAATAATGGCAGAGGCACTGCAGTAGCTCATGAACAATTACAGAGCTGCTGCCCAAGAACTCCCTGTCAGTGCCAAGATAAGAGGAGCCAGGCTCAGGAATGGAGATCTAGAACACAAATAGTTTTTGCAGGAGTGACACAACACTGACAAAGACCTTACCATAATATGATTTCAAACTACTATATTAGAGAAAATTTTGTATGTTTGGGTACGGTAGAGGATTCAGCCTTACAAAAGCCACATCTTGAGAAACTAAGAGAAAAAAGTTCACATCATGATCTGTAACAAAAAAAGATGCATTTACACCCCATTTTAGTTATAAGAACTCACATTATATTTCCTTTGAAATGGACCAAGACTGTACTGAAGAGAGATACAAAGGGGAGAAAAAAGGGTGCCAATAGAAACAGATACCTTGATTTATGCCACTATTCTTCACTACAGGCTCAGTCACTTGAATTGTATCATCTTCAAGGTAGTAATATATATTACAGTGTCTGATTCTATACAGCTCTTGATTTTTTTCAGGCACTTCTTCTTCAAAATAGGCATAAAAATTCAACACCTATTAAAAACAATAAATAAATATAAAGCAGCAAAATCTCCAATGCTTTTGCAAAATATGTCAAATAAGCTTGTATAGGTTATAAGTAACTAAATGTATGGAGGTAGATTTATTTCTCAGAAATGTAAGAACAGAAATCCACATTAAAGCACATAAATTTAAAATTCTTTGCTTGGCATTTTTATTATCACAACATCTAAGCAGAGATGGAACTCTAAAGTAAAGAAATAAATCAAATACAAAACTATCAGCAGGTTGCTTGGAAAACCTTCCAAACAGAGCATTTCTGATAACACAATGAGCTGCCTAGGTACTGAAGCGAATTTTAGACTGCTATTCTGTGAATTACTAGAAAATACAGTGCATGATGACAGCAATGGCTTTATCATCAAGGCAAGTGGAAAGAGTTCTTTTTAAGCAGATCCTGCAAGTGTTCAAATGGTGCTGAAGACTATCAGAGAGAAACGACATTTTTCAGGACATATTTACAGCTGTGCAATATTGGCATTTCAAAACTTGCCTGGTTCTGCAGTTGAGTGAGTGGGGAAATCTCACAGAGTGCAGCAACTTCTCTTGACAGTCTCTTGTAATAGCAATAATGGAAAAAAACCCCCATCTTCACTGGGTAGGTGCTCATTGGCCCTCATATCTGGAAATCCCAGCTCAAACTCAGACACCAATACACTAATTTTGCACTTCTTGGTATCAGTTTTTAACCACCAACACCAATGTTAAGGGAACATGAGAAATGTATCTACTTCCTAGTGCATTATCTAGCAGGACTCTTGCTTTGGTAAGTATGTGCAGGAAAGCATTAATTAAAACAGGTTTCCATCCTGTCCCCCCAACACATTCGGGTCAAATCACTGTTAATTTATACTTTATTTTCCACACTGGTTATATTTAATAAATGCAGTTACCTTTACTTTTGATTCATCATACAACCTGAAGCATTGAAAAAAGGACAATTTAGCTCTTCCCTACATTTTAACGAGCATCTAGCAGACCATAAGTTGGAAATGTTTGAAATCTAGTAAGCTGGCTGAGTTCCCTGCATGTCAGAACACACTTGTTAATAGTATGTACTCCTTTTGCACGAGTCTTTGGGAATCTCAAACACCTCCATGAGTACTGAAGACAGAGATTTTATAACATATAAGAGGTAGAAGAGAAGTATGAGCTTGCCCAGGAGCACACAACAACAGCCACCCTGTGTCCTGCTCAGACTTCTCAGTCACATTTCCTTCTCTCAGGCAGGTTAACTGCAAGATGAGAATAATTCTGTTCCCAGAAATTATTTCAAAGGCTCAGATCCCACTGATTTTCATTGAACAGTATGACAGACACATTTTTGGCATCAACTATTCTGCACTGTGACCTTCCACCTCTAGAGAAATAAAATTTAAATTATAATCAAATGGCATAACCATTACCTGTTAAACCTGATGGCATTAGATCTTCACACAAAGGAATCTAAAAAACTCAGTTATAGTTTGTTCAATTAGTACAACATGCAAGTTTCTGAACAACATACAGACTTGAAAATACATTTAAAAATTTAATACTTGTTCACATTTTTTAACTGTGGATTTCACTGTTTCATGTATCAAACACAAAAACACTGGACAAAACACCTAACATACAACAGAGGCAACACAAACTATCAACCTTCAACATCTCTTCCTCCTTCCAACTGTCTGAACACTGGTGTACAGTGCCATTTTTGGTCACCAAATGATCCTTCCTGGCCTCCAGCTACTGTCCTGGAGAGACCAGGAGCCCTGTATAAATCTCTTGAACACTCCAGGGGACTTCAAAGGTATTATGGTGGAACACTGTATCCCAGTCTGAAGATCCTGGGCTTCAGCTGACAAGGATCAGAATTTAATTCCTTGCCCAGCTGCTGATAAGCCATGAAATCACTGGAAACACAGAAACTTCTGCACCCTCTTGTCCCTATTCTGACAATCCCACTAGAATAGGGACATTTGATGAACATGCTGTTCAAGAGCTCTGTTTCATTACTAATTGTTCTTAATTTTATCAATGATGTCTTCTGAGAACAGTTGTCTCATGAGACACCAGCCAGGCAAAGCAGTCTGTTTGCACAGAACTCCAAGCTCAATCACATCCGTAATGCACTGGATTTATTTCTTTCTCTGAGCATACACCTATGCCCTGGTTTATTCCATTTGAGGAGTTTGTGCAGGTTCTTTTGCACTCACACTTTATTCTCTTTATACCCTTATCAACATGCTAGTGTGTGACTGAAATATATGCAGCAGCCAACTGTAATTTTACAGATCAAAGTAGACGATTCAGGAAGCATGAGGAGGGGAAGGGAGAGAAATGAAGATGACTTACTTTTCATTTTGGAGCAAAGTTAGGCTTAAAAATACTCAAAACATAACACTTCCTAACTCAAGCCTCATCTGCAGTACAGAATTACAAAGTTCCCATCCCACTTCTTAAAAAATCAAATGTTACCTATGAAAACCAAAACCAACAAATATTGAATAAACTCTGTAGCACTTTGCAAAGTGCCACAAAAGTTTCCCTGGCACCTGTGGTAGTCAAATTATAAACATAATTTCAAGCCCAGGAGGCCTTGTGTGTGTACTTACTTAATCATAGAAATTGAATTTACACCTGTTTCCTATTAGGCAAGTGAAATTACAAAGACTACTTCTCAGCCTACTTAATAATGAAGTTTTATGCCTGTCCTTCTTCCAATTACTATGGTACTATTGAAAGTTAGCAGCCAAAGTGGTGAGAAAGCAGCTTACATTTCAAAAGATAAACACCTACTCAAACCATTTTTCATTAAGTGCATTCTGCTGAGTCCCAGACTGCAGCACTGGAGGACACAGCAGCACGCCAGGCTCCCAACTGGGGAAGCTAAATCAGTTTGATAGTAAGTACCCTGTAACAATCTGCCATTAATACAAACACATGAGCCCTCCAGAGGCCAATTCTAAACCTGCAAACTCCTGTCCTGGACTGCCCTGGGGATGCACATATGGATTAGATCAGGAATGGCCAAAGGTCAGCAAGTTCCTCTCACCAGCCAAGGCCAGGACCTGACGCTCACTGGAAGGTCCCTCTGCCTCCCACTGAACCCCTTGATTCCACAGACTTGGATCCAGTGCCTGAGGAGGCAATACACCCCTCCTTGTTCCAAGAAGGGAGTAGGAAAAGCAAGTCCAGGTCTGGCTGAAGCCTCAACACCTGGGCACACTGGAACAGGTCATACCCAAGCACGTTGCTCTGTGAGCAATACCAGGGATCTCAGAGGCAAAGCCAAACAAAGGCATGTGAGCTGTTCAAACCTTACATTTTCTTGTTGTAGTTCTGCCCTGCCAAAGATGAATGTGTAATTGTACTCTAATTACCTGCATGGCTTCTCTTTTAAAGCAAAAACTATGAGATTTGCCTTTCTTCCCAATATTTAAATACCATAATCATTTAGTCATGCAACATTTCTGCGATCTGCTGAACGATTCCTTTTTCTGGATCATTTTCCTTCCCTGACTGTAGGCTTTTTGCTTTAGAAATAAAACATCTCTAAATAGAATTTAATGTGAATTTAAACATGGCAAGCAACAACAATGTGCTAGAAAACTCCTGTCATCACAGGCTACAGTTATTTGGTAACTCTCTAACTTGAAAGGTGTCACTACATTCTTGAAAAACAAAACAAACAAAAAAACCACAAAACAAACAAAAACAAACGAAAAACCAAACCCTAATTTTAAATTCCTGCGTCTGTATCAGATATACTCAATTACACAACAGCAAATCATACAGAGGTCCAGAAGTCAACAGGACTTTGAGCATACCAGTATGATGGCATGAGTGAATCCCAAGCATGTAGCACTCCACTGAGTTTTATGATTCCCAAGTGCCCATTCTCCCAGACCTTATATTACATTCTCCCTTACCTTACATTCATGCTTACCAGGTTGCCAAATAATTCCCTTATTGTCAATATTTTCACTAAAAAGGAATATGCTGCCCACTCCCTTAGTCGTGTTAAATCCTGTAGGAGATGTATCCCAACAGAGAAACATTTTTATATATTGCTGTATGGCATGACATATGCTTATATTAATTGTCCAATATATTAATATAATGAAAAATACCCACTACCACTCCTTTTGCCTATCTAGGAGCTGTTTTTGCATGCACAAAATAATCTTCTGAAATATCTGACTAATGGAATTTCATCATTTTACTGTCATATTGTAGCTATTCACCAAAAAAAAAAAAATAGGATTTCTACATACCTGCTTGTCAAACGCTATCCAAGAAGGAGGGCCACTTCCCGTCCCTCCAGGAAACACACTGTTGGTAAGTTTCAGGGTCTGACCAGGCAACAGTTCACCTCCTATTCCACATTTATTTTCAAACAGCATAGGAACTTCATTGCAGAAACCAAAGAGCTGTGATCTGTGGAAATTTTCTCTCCCAATCTGTCAAAAATGCAGAAGACAAAGCGAAAAAAATTCCGTGTGTTTGTTTTTAAATCCATAATAGCTGACCAACCAGGAAGGAGGATTAATCATGCAAAAGTTTATATGTACTTTTAATACAGACTCTAAAAACCTGTAACAACTGGAATGCTGCAAGTGAAGGGACATTTTTCAGTGGTCAATTTGCCAGTCTTATAGACATAAATGGAATAATATTCCAATAATTTACCTAGGCTAAGAGACTGGATGGTACCAGATGTTTACCCACCACACTCCTTCCCTGCAATAAGGATTGAGGTATGTGTAGATAAAGAATCAAGTCACCCTCAAGAACTGTTGTAAAAGGTAAAGGGGAAAGGCCTTTCCTACAGCTCTCCAGAGGACAAATGGAAATAGTTCAGCAGCACACAGAGAACAGCCTGCTCCGTTATTCATATCAAAGATCTTATTTACACTTGTATCCCTGGGTGCAAAATAAATTCCTTTGTACTAGTGAATACACTTGAATTTTGGGAGGCTAGACCTGAATCAAAAGGCAGACATTCATTCCATCTGGGAGTATTTCAAAAGAAGATCTCTGCAGTGATTCCTCCATATTATTACCAATTTTTCTGGCAATTAAAGATGGAGTGCTTCAAAATATAGGAACAACCAACAGCAAAGAAACCATCTTGCCCACTCGAATTTCTTGGCTTGGGCTGGAGCCAGTCTTCAGGTGACACAGAAAAGCTTCTGTCCTGTCTCTGGGAATGTTCCTCCTAATAAGCTGCCTGCTTTGCTGGCCAGTTCCCTCCAATGGAGGCCGCTGGTGTGAGCTGGGCTTGGGCAGCAATCCCCTAATGACCCCACACATCAGTCTCATAGAAGAGGACAGGGAAATAAGAAATGCCAATGGAAAACTCAACTTCCTCCCATGAGCAGCAATCCTGACTTGTTAGCTCTTCTCACTCTGCTATTCTTCCCTTTCTTGCCCTCTCAAATCCTCAAAATATTTTATCTGGAAAGCAGAGAAGGGCCACTGCACCCTGGCACACCCATTAAGGGGAGAGAGGGGCCATCAGAGCTGTGCCCTCCCTTGGCCTGGGACTGGGGGAACATGAGGGAAAACGAGGCTGAAGTGGGAGGAGCTGATGTTATGGGGGAGAAAAGTAAAGCTGGAGGAAAAGGCTGGACAGCAAAATTTTTCAAAGCAGCACCAGAGCAGGATGTCATTAAAAAAAACAGGGGGAAAAAATTGCCTCCCCACTCCATTTAGAAGACTGGGCATCACTGATTATCACATACATATGTGTAAAATACTACTCCCCCAAAAGGTGTAGACAGTTCTAAGTTAATATCATAAATCAAAAAATGGTACAAATAATCCTTTTTCATGATGGTAACATCCAAGTGCTCCACAATAACACACACCCAACAGAGCAGTTCTGGGAACAAGTGCAAGCAGTGAAGCTACAAAACCTGAAAGTGCTCAAGCAGTTTTTTCATTCTGCCAGTAGGAAAGAGTCAGGAATCTGAAAGGCAGGGAACCAGCCTCACAGCACAGAACTATCAACACTGCTCTGTAGGAACTGCTGCACTCTGGGGGTCACAGTCTGAACTGTTCACCTGCCTCCAGGTGCTCCAAATCCAATGGCACAAGACAGAGAGCTGCTGACATGAACAGCCCAATCACTGCTTTAGCTTAGCCTTGCTTAAAATCCTTTTGCACACCACTTTTGCAAGGACAGCAGTATGAAAAAGGATACTTACTATTTTTACAAATCATTATTTTTAATACCATGATTATCAAATCAATGGCTATACCCTTGCTTAGGTTAAAAAAAGCTGAGCTAGACAGTACCCTTTGAAACAGTTATTGCAAAGGAATAAGGTTCACATACTGGGGTCAGAAACAATCAGAGCTATGGAAGAATATCCCCAAAGAAGATACTTTAAGGTAAGCACTGTTTTCAACAAAAGTGGATAAAAGAGCATGCAGAAAGTATCATAATTTAAAGAATAATACAAAGGAAACAGAAATCTATTCCTTAAGATATAACTCAAGAACAGGAGATACTGAATAAAAGAGAAAATCAATAAAAGGAAATGCTTGTATGCGGACTGGGAGCTCATGGGTCCCCCTACCACAAAGCATTGCTCCAGCCAAGAATTTAACCAGACACATTTGCAGGAATGATGCCCAAAATTAAATATTTTATATCACCAGAGCTTTGTGAGCTGTGATATAAAATGTTGTGTTTCAGTATGAGCACTGACATTTAGGCATCAGGAGCAGAGCTTCATGTGGTCATCCCACCTCTCCCACAAGAAGTGAGGACAGGTGCTCTCCTGGAATCTGGAACAGCCAGGCACTGACAGGGGCTGGCACCTGCTTTGTAACACATCTGCACTTGGGATGGTTTCTTCTCTCTCCTTTGGGTGCTGCTGAACTTCCCTTTCTTCTTTTGTTTCTTTTTTAAATAATTTTGTTCCTCTGTAAGCTGAGAAAGAGCTGGGGAGAAGTCAGAAAGGAAGGGAGCGTTCTGCATTTATCAGTTCAAATGTACAATAACTACAGTCAAGCTGAATTTTAAAAGGAGAGTTTCTAGGCAGAAACATCTGATTTCTACTAAAGGTGCTACAGAACAGATCCACTTTCTGGCACAGCAAGTTTTTAATTATTTTCCCTCTATTACCAAAGCATGTGTTAGGGAAAAAGGCACAGTTAGTGAAGCACAGCAAGGGTGGCAGTTTTCCTGAGCAAAGGAAAGCTTTTCATGTCCTCAAAACTTCTTCTAGAAGTATTTGTTGCTCATATGTTTTTGAGGTTTAGCAGCAAAAGTATGGCAAAGTGTTCATCAAAGTAATCCAGGTCTGACTCTGCTGGAATTTCCAGAATTTAGGGCTAAAATCACAACATCCTTAAAATTTTATATGAAAAATACATGATGAAACAGCTTCAATTCTGTTAGGAATCTTTTGTGTCATTCCTGTAACGTTTTAGGGTTTGACAAAAAGACTATTTGAGATTCCTAATCACATAATTATTTATCCCCTTCTTCCAAAAAGCCCCTAGATCCATAGACAAAACAATCTCTTCTCAGAATCTGTACAGTTATATCTTAAAAAAACCCAGAACAACAACAACAAAAATAGAAAGTTTAAGGAGAAGATTTGTTATAATTGAGGATCACAAAAGAGAAAAATCACATTTTGGAAACTTCATCTAATGAACTCAGTCCACATCCGGCCTAAAATAGTGACAGAACATCATGCTACCTCCACAGTGAATGACTTCTGACAGAAATCTTTTAGAGAGCAGGGAAAGAGCTTGAATGTGTCTGCTGTGCTAATGCAGCTCAACTGAACAGGCTGTGGATCTGCTGAACAAAGCTGGACATTTTCTATGCCTGAAAAATATTGAGGATCCCCTCAATAGTGACTAATGCAAAGGTCAGGGTTCTCTGTCTGCAGCTCTTGGCTTTGCAAACTCAGTCCCTGCAGTCCTTGGGGAATGCTGCTCCATCCTGCTCTGTAATACAAAGTCACAGCAAACTCCCCAGGGAGCTGCACATTCCAACTGAACTGAACACAGCTGGAAATCTCCCAGCACAGCAGCTGGAGTGATGGGAGAGCCCTCAGTGGCTCTCAGAAGCCACGTTTTTAACTGAGTTCCACAGGGAGCTATGCCAGGAGTGGCAGCACAGTTCTGTACCCAGTGTCCATCTGTAATTCCCACCTTGAGAACAGCAGCTGCACCGTGGATGTCCTGCTCAAACCCTGTATCATGGACTGTGGCATTTCTGAACTATTCTAGCCTGCTGATAAAGTCCTCTGGCTGCTTCAGCTAAGTGACAGAATTAAATGCAAATGCTACACACTGTGCAAGTCAAATTCATGTGACTGATTTCCAACTTCTTTGTCACTCCCAGCTTGCTGCAGAGGAGGAACACTCTCTTGCCAGCAACTCTGGTGCCACTCTAAAAACATAAAAAAACCATCATGGTGCATCAACACCAATAGTGTGGATCAGTACAGGAAAGGCATGGATCTATTGCAGCAGGTCCAGAGCAGGGCCAGAAAAATTAGCAGGGGGCTGGAGCACCTCTCCTATAAGGACAGGCTGAGAGAGTTGGGGTTATTCAGCCCAGAGAAGAGAAGACTCCAGGGAGAGACCTTATTGTGGCCTCTCTTCAAGGGCAAGTATAACAATAATAGGGACAGAGATTTTAGCAGAGCCTGTTGCAATAGAACAAGGGGTTATAGTTTTAAGTGAAAAGACAGCTGATGCAGGCTAGGTGTGAGGAAATTTTTAACAATGAGGGTGGTGAAACATTGGGACAGGTTGCCCAGAGAAGTGGTGGATGCCCCATTCCTGGAAACATTCAAGGTCAGGTTGCCCTGAGTAACCTGATCTAGGGGAAGGTGTTCTGCTCATGGCAGGGGGATTGGCCTGGATGACTTTTAAAGGTCTCTTCCAACCCAAACCATTCTGGGATTCTGGCCTGGGAGAAGACAACAGATGAATAAAGGAAAGGGCTCAAAATGCAATCACGAGGGGAAGCTACAGGAAGATTTGGGTTTGGGGGTTGTGAACAGACAGATCTGGGGGAGCAGGCCTGAGGGGCAGGAGGCAGTGGAAGGGGTTCAGGGAAAGATGGCCAGGGAAAGAAGAAAGGACAGCAGGCACACTTACTCATAAAAAAGTTGGCAAATGTTCTTGGTCAAAAAAAATAAATGTCCTGTTTTATGGGTTACAGAGCAGCATAAAATATTTCAGGCAGGAAACACAGACAGCCACAGTAGCACAGTTGAGGGCAATTCCAAGCTTCTGCAATAAACAAGGAAGATGTGGAATTTCTGCTGCGCCACTGAAGTTTGCGACAGAATTTTCTGCAGTTTTTCAAGGATGCAGTTTCCCCCTGAGACCTATAAACTGACTGTCCAGTTCTCTAAGAAATGCCACGGAGAATTGTTGCACAGAATTTTCTCTCTGTGGGGGATTTCAAACATCAGGCAAGAAAAAACACTGGTCAGCCAACACTTGGCAAATGTGACCCACAGGAATACATGTTTCTCTCCCTCCTCCTTAGCTGCTGCCATAGGCAAGGACATCAACCCAGTATCAGAAGGAGCAGCTGCTTTTGAGAACAGGAAGCAGATGAGGAACACTAATAAAAGGAGTACTTGTGTTGTAACCAGTGCCATCCCAGGCTCCAAATGCACAAACTTTTTCTTGCAGTAACAGAGCAAACCTTTTACATGCTGTTTCCACCACATGCTCAAAATACCTGTATTGTTAGATCTCGTCATCACCCACAAACAAAACACACAAGCACTGCTGATGAGAAGATGATCTTTGGATTTCTGTTTTAAAAGAGATGAAGGGTTTTTTTGATGAATGGACTTCTGTGTGCACAAACTACTGTAATTTTGATTTTCAACACCACCTTAAAGCTCTGATTTCCTGGAGGCAGCCCAGACACCTTATCAAACACATCCAAGGTAGACAGAACACACATGTACTCCCCTTCCATGCCTTTTGTGGGTCTAGAGATGAGGCAGGTGGAAGTATTAGGAGTAGAGACAAGAGGATTTCACAGGGAGCTTGAATAATAATGAGTGGAATTAATAGCCATAATTATAAACCAAGGGCTGATAGGAAAAACAATCCCCTCTCCCCTGTGCATCCTTCTTCTGGGAATGCTTTGCATTGTTGTTTCTGTGCAACAAGAGGCATTGACAGTGATGCTCACAGTCCTGACAGGTGGAAACAGTTTCTTCCTTTTCAGTTTATCTATAGCAGTGATATCCTTTTTTTCCTTTAAATATGTTACTCTCAGCCTCTCATTTGTGGAAGTGAATTGTCATTATTAACTCCACTGTCTCAAGGACTGACAAAAAGAGCAATCTGGAGTCCTAACAAGGGTCTAACCATGCTTTTATAATGTTGTCTTGTGGCACTTTGTGACAGCTTTCACACCTTTAGTTCTCATAACATACTCACTGTATGCACTTCAGCATGGGGTGTTCAATGCTCGCTGTCAGTAACTCTTCCCAAGCATGTGAAGTTAAATCAATTAAGTTAAGTTGAAGTTTGGAGAACAGTAAAGCCACAGATATCCCTGAGCTGAGCTATTCTGCTTCCACCCAGCAGGTACCAATGGCACACACCTACTCCAGTGCTGCTGATACACCCACTCAGTGTTATACACACAACCAGTCCTTAACAAAATAAATCTCAATTCAGCAAGAAACTGAGTATTCACCACCAGACCTTCTTTTTATGCTGCTTTCAAAACAACAGCATCCAGCTGCTTCCAGGGAAGAAGATGCCTGAAAGATCCTCAGTGTCTCTAGGTTGGGCTTGTAAGACGTCCTGTGTTTGCACACACCTGTGCAGTGCTAACACACAGGGTGAGGCTGGGAGTGCACATATTTCTGCACAATTCCATGCTCCCTGTACCTGGGCAGCTTTGTGTCTACCTGTCTTGTGTCTATCGCAGAATCATAGCATGGCCTGCATTGTAAGTGACCTTTAAGATCCCTCAGGTTCCAAATCCCTTTTCATGGGTAGGGACACCTTCCACTAGACCAGGTTGCTCAGAGCTGCACCCAACCTGGCCTTGAACACTTCCAGCAATGGGGTATTGTGGGCAGCCTTTGTTAACTGTGCCTTTCTCCCTAACACATGCTTTGGTAATAGAGGGAAAACAATTAAAAACTTGCTGTGCCAGAAAGTGGATCTGTTCTGTAGCACCTTTAGTATGAATCAGATGTTTCTGCCTAGAAAATCCCCTTTTAAAATTCAGCTTGACTGTAGTTATTGTACATTTGAACTGATAAATGCAACATGCTTATAGTGTGAAAATGACAGATTCTCTTCCAGGTATTTTAACATTATTAAGAATGTTAAAATACACTGTTTCATTTGCCTCCTGAAGGCACCAACTAGAGTGCTGTGCATGAATTCTGCCTTACCCTCCACACTCCTTCATAATACAGCGAATTAATTCCTAGCTATCCATGATGAAAAATTTTGAAGTAGTGATGGCAGCCTTCTCTTCTCTTTTCTGTGATAAAATTACCATCTTGTCTATTTAGCCTGCATTAATAGTACTGGCAACCCTGAAACAGCATCCCTGTCATTGCCCTCTCTGGCAAAGCCTTTTTTGTTTATGCAGAGGGTATGTGTCTCTCCCTGTTTTGTTCTGTTAGAGCTGCAACAAGAGCTCCAACTGCCCCAAAGCAGTTGCTGGATCACAGAATCAGTGAGGTTGGAAAAGATCTCTGAGATCATCCAGTCCAACCTGTGACCGATCACGGCCGTGTCACCCAGACCGTGGCACTGAGCGCCACGTCCAGCCTTTCCCTGAACACCTGCAGGGACGGTGACTCCACCACCTCCCTGGGCAGCCCGTTCCGATATCTCATCAGCCTTTCCGTGAAGAAACTCCTCCTGGTGTCCAGCCTAAGCCTCCCCCGGCGCTGCTTTATCCTCAGCTCCTCCCGTCCCGCCGCACAGCACCCTCACCCCGCGCTGCGGCCGGGGCAGCTCAGCGCACCCAGGGGCGCCTCGCCCCCACCTGCGGGGCCGGCGGGACCGACCCCGCCACCCCCGGGGCCGCCTCCGGCACGGCCCCCGCAGCTCCGGGCAGGGCGGAGGGCGGGCGGGAGGCTGCCCGGGCCGGCACTCACGTTGCGGCGGCGGGAGAAGCCGGGCAGCAGCGGCAGCGCCATGGCCGCCCCTCAACCGCTGCCGCCGCCCGCCGCCCGCGCGGCGCTGACGTCATGCGGCCGTGACGTCACGGGGCGGGGAGAGGCGCGGGGGGACCGCGCGGGCTCAGCGCGAGCCGTTCCATCCCAAAATGTTCATCCCGAACTGCTGCATCCCAAAATATTCACCCGGAACCGCTCCATCCCGAACTGCTCCATCCTGATCCGCTCCATCCCAAAATGTTCCTCCCGAACCGCTCCATCCCGTACTGCTCCATCCCAAAATGTTCATCCCGAACCGCTCCATCCCGAACCGCTCCATCCCGAACTGTTCCATCCCAAAATGTTCGTCCCGAACCTCTCCATCCCGAACTGCTCCATCCCGAACCGCTCATCCCGACCCGCTCCATCCCAAACTGTTCATCCCGACCCGCTCCATCCCGAACCGCTCCATCCCGACCCGCTCCATCCCGACCCGCTCCATCCTGACCCGCTCCATCCCGACCCACTCCATCCCGACCCGCTCCATCCCGACCCCCTCCATACCGGGATATGCCCCAGGGGGCTGCAGGCAGTCCCGGCTTTCCTCCACAGGATCCCCGGCCCCACCAAGTGCGGGGGGTGCCTCAGGGTGGGCCCAGAATCAGCAGTAGCAAAGTAGCAAAAATCCATTCTTATTTATGTGTATATATAATTAATTAATATGTATAATTATGGAAATATCTCTAAATATTATATGTGTGTATATAATTTATATAGTTTTTATTATAATATAAAACATATAATATATAAAAGTATCGTAATATATAGGATATACATAACATATATTTATATAGTATTTATTACGTGTTATTATTTACTGAATGCTAAATACATATTAAATCAAACACTAGCACACACTAAATAAATTTCTTAAATTTTTCAGGATTAATGGCCATTTTTCTTGGGAATCAAAATTTGAAGAAAAGGAGGCTCAAGGGTGACCTTATGTCGGGGTGACGAGGTAGTGTTTGTTGGGAAGTCAGACTTGATGATCTCAGAGGTCTTTTTCAGCCTAAAGGATTATGTGAAAATTAACCTCAGGCCCAAAGCTTTGCCTCGTCCCCTTGCTCTCTCCCACCTGGTGAGGAGCAGTGACCCCACTGGACGTGGTGCCCCCAAATACCTCTGGAACTGGGGTCACAGATGGGGCAAATCCCACCGCATTTGACATTTTCTGCACCAATTAATTTTTAACGTTTTTCGTTTTGTGACTTTTACACAGCACATTTTACTCTGGGGCCCTGTCAGGCTTGGGGGAGGGGGAAGTGGGATGCTTTTACAGCTTTTTGTTTGGTTTTTTTGCATTTTAGTCCACTGGGATGG
The DNA here is from genome assembly GCA_910950805.1 of Acrocephalus scirpaceus scirpaceus. NCBI lineage: Eukaryota > Metazoa > Chordata > Aves > Passeriformes > Sylviidae > Acrocephalus > Acrocephalus scirpaceus. The sequence continues at coordinate 110,039,521 of OU383774.1, read as the reverse complement.
GGAAACTGGGTCAGTGGGTTTCCACCTTCTGGTTTCCCAGCGCTGTATTACACATCTGCATTTGCATTTAGTGTGGAAAGGTAAACATTTAAAATATATTTTAATTGAAAATTAGAGAAACCATCATTTTAATCACATTCATTTCGTACAGTGGGTGGTATTATGCAAGAATTTAAATTTCAAACAGAAAATAGAGTGAGAGTTTCTCACGGATGGCTGGTGGGGGGAAGGGTTGTTTCTTTCTTTAATGGAAGTAACATTTTCCTTGTTAATAAGGGAGGATGCATTCCAGATCACTTCCAAAGCCAGTTTCAGAGAACAGCAACCGTGCTATGTTCCTCCATTTTACGTAAAGCTGATCATTAATATGTTGGGTTGGTTTTTTTTAATTCGACTGCTTTTTACAGAAAAATTAGCTTATGGATAAAATAGCTTAAACCTAAATATTCCAGTTCTGATCTGCCATCACTGTGTCTCAGAGGAGCTGTACTTCAGCTGCTCAATGTCCTTATTCTCATGGATGGAGTGGATCTCCCCTGCCATATTTCATACTCTATGATGCATCAGACCATGAAATTCCCATAATGTGGCATCCCTCCTCCCCCAAACAGAGGCTCGTGGAACAGCATGGGAGATGTGTTCAGTCTGAGCAAGCCTGGGAGAGACTCCCCGTCCAGTCCCCTGGGAGCATTTGTGCAGAAGTCACTCTCTGAATTGGAATTTTGCCAAAAATGTTCCAATTTCCAAAACTGTCATTTATGGGAAAATTTGTTTGGGGTTGTTTTCTTGAGTTGTTTTGTTTTTTTTTAATTTTGTTTTGGTTTGGTTTTTAGTTTTTTCAGCCAGACTTTTGAGAAGGAAGGAAGGAAGGAAGGAAGGAAGGAAGGAAGGAAGGAAGGAAGGAAGGAAGGAAGGAAGGAAGGAAGGAAGGAAGGAAGGAAGGAAGGAAGGAAGGAAGGAAGGAAGGAAGGAAGGAATTGGTATCTCCTGTTTAGTTTTTGTGGCTCATTGCATAACAGGGTGGTTGAAATGTCTTAATATCCCCTCTGATATCAATAATAAACTGTTGCTCCAACGTTTCACCCAGGATGGGCAGAGGCTGCATGTGAAAAACATGCAAAGGAAACAGCAGCCCTGCTGGAGGAAGGTCAGTGAAATGCAGAACATCAGTAGAGTCCAGTGCATTTCCAGCAGAAGATCCTGTGAATTGTCCCTAAACCCTCAGGTCAAATCTTTCTGCACCTCTGCCTCCCCCAGTAAAGAAGCCATAGGGGCTGTGGACAAGAGGAACATCTTTGTGCTCCAAACCACCACTGCAATTTGATGTTTTCTACCAGTCTTCAATCATTTTGTTTTCCTTCAAATTGAAAAAAAAAAAAAGTGTAATCTACTTTAGAACACAATTGCTTCTTTCTACATTACCTTCTCTTTGGGGTTTCTCTCACATGTTTATCTTTTTTGTTCCTTGCTGTATTCACTCAGTAGTACAGACCAAGTGAAAACAAATTAATTTTAATGCCTTTTCTGGGAAAAATGAAAGTACTCCAGGAAAACCAATTTTGATAAAAGCTTTTTATTAAATGAAGATTGTTAATGACAACAACAGTAAGCAGTTGGCAGTAGTAAATTAACTGTGTGTTCTGACTGCTCCGCAGATGATAGTGGTGGATGTACATAGGACTGCATAAGTTGTACAGTTCAAAGGAGGGAGAAAGCAGGGGGGAATCTAAAGCTGCAGAAAACATGGAAAACGCTGTTTTTGTGATAAAAAGACAGCTATTCTAGTCTCTTTGTGTTGGGATTGAGTTTTACTGGCAAACTTCAAATGAGTAGGAGAATACAAATTTTAAAGTGAGCCACCCAAAACTTTCCAAATATGCTTAATTAAAAAAAAAAATACTGGCTTTCACTCTGCCCAAACACTGCAGGCTGCAGGCTTAGTCCATTTGTCTGAGTGGAAGGCCAGGTCGGACCAAGCTCTGCCAGTTTAGAATAGAAAAATTTAGAAAGAAGAGGAGACCAGGAAGGTTTGACTAAAATCAGCATAATTTTGTGTTGCTTGTCTGTGAAGATATATCTCTGCTTCTGTCACATATGCAACTTATCCTCTTTCTGGGACTGGTTTTACAGGCCATGTTAAGGCTGTGCTGCCCAAAATCAGATTGTCCCCAGGCTTCCCAGTTTAAAGTGAATTATGACCCTACATGGATCATCATACAGCACACTAAAACCTGAACCAAAACGGAACTGTGGCATACACTTAATTAGGTATCAGAAATTAAGAATGGAAAATTATTACCTACCTCTTCCTTAGGACTGTCTTAAAAAAATACTGAATGCTGTAAGAGGCATTGCAGAAGTCACAGGGGGGGTTGGATTAGGGGATCAAACACAGCCCTGCCTGTGGCCAGCTCGTGTTGGGGGAAGGAGGGCAAACCCCAATGTGGCTGTTCACTGTGGGTCAGCTGCTACCTTCAGTGAATAGTCCTAGAAATATTGATTCTTTATGTTTTCCCGTGTCTTTTATTACCTCATTCATTAGGTTTTTACCAGTCAATGAACGTGTAGCCCATGAAGATAATTCTTCAGTGGACAGAAAACAATGCTGTGACTACAGAATTGGGCTGCACCTATGGAGTGCTCCAGACAACCCACAGGGGGGAAGATCTGGCACCTTTGTGGCCATGGATCTGTGCTGGCCATGTACCACATGGATACTTGATGCACCATTCCTGCAGCTGCCTCCTGCCCCAGGAAGGCAAATTGGAAAGAGTGAGTTTCCACCTCTCATGGCCTGTAATATTTTCCTTCTGGCAATGCCATGGGGCAGAGAACAGAAAAACAGCTACAACAATTTGGATCTCACTGGAAATTTTCCTTAGCTGGAATGACCTTTCCATGGCAAATTTCTCCAACTCAGCCTGCTCCACCATTTGCACATGAGCCACTCAACAAGATGTGCCATGCCCTTTGGGGACAGAGGTATTGGCCAGGGATGAGGGATGGAGGCACAGTATCCCCAAGGGTGCTGCCTGCCTGGCACAGCCTGTGTGTGAGGGGCCCTGCAACAGCCTGGTTTTCCTGTCCTTGTGTCCCCACCCCATCACCCCATCCCACAAACTCCTCAGCCTCTGGAAGCTTGATGGAAGAAGTGCTCTGTCTCACAGAACAAGCTCGGTGGGCAAGTTTCACTTTGCTGTGCCTGTTTGAAGTCTTCTGAAGTTCCTACTCATCTGATACCCAGCTCTTTTACATAAGGTGTGAGCTTCTCAGGGCAGATTTGCAATCAGCCTGACTTCCGTGTCATGGGAGTCAGGGAGGCTATGAGGGCCACTTCCCTAAGTCCCCCACACTTCTGAAAGTACATGGAAAGAGAAATCTTCTGGGCCTGGTAGATACCTTTGAGTTGCCCCCGCTGCATATATTCAGTGAGATCTGCATCAGGGAGTAGCTTCAGTTCCTCTTCACCCTCCTTATGTGGGCTGATTTGAGATGCAGGCACACTGGTAAAATGAACCTGACAGAAAAGCCTCTAATTTAATTCAGAGCTGAATGCAGATTTTTTTTTTTTCTCAATTAAGCTATAGACATGTATTTAATACAGCATGCAGTAGTTTCTGGGAAGAGTTGGAAAAACTTGTAAGGCACCTAACACTGATGGGAAAAATGTATGAACATGGAGCTTGGCAGCAACGTAACCACACGTCAAAGTGCAGCTGAGGCTCCCAGTTGTGTGTCACCTCTGCAAGAGCCAAGCAGTGTCACCTCTGCAAGAGTCAAGCATGCCTTCCTCCCTCCAGATAACATCACTTCTAGGGTGAGGACAAATCCCTTGGGAACACAAAGCCCCGGGGGAAGGGAGGCACAGTGACTCTCACAGCCCAGACAGTCCCATGAAAGGCAGGGAAATGCTGCTGTCACTCAAGAGCAGCACCCAGACCCCTGTCAGGCACTGCAGAACGAGTGGGGAGCTGCCCTCATGGGGACAATAAAGCAGGGAGGCAGCTATTACCCTCCTGACTGTACTTACTACCCTTCCCTCACTCCTGAAATGTTTGGGATGTCAATGGGACTGAACTTATGCAGGTCAAACATTCCCTGACTTTCCTTCATGCTGCCTTTCTGACAAAAACAAGGAGTTTGGCTCAGCAGAAGTGTTCATACACCTTCCCTCCTTTCCACCAGGGGTGTAACTTGCCAGTAGCCTGACTCTCCTTGCTCATTATCAAAGCTCTCTCATCCAGCCAAGGAGGCACTACAAGCCCCTAAGAAAGCCCAGCCCTGGCTCTGTTCAGCCAGATTTACCAGTCTGCTCCCTTCTGCCTAGGAAAATTCTGTCAGCATTTCCCCAAGCCTTGCAAGTTACCTTGAGGATATGCCATCAGCTGAGGCTGCATGATTGATCAATTCCTCCCTCTTCTCCCATCCTCCATTTTCAAGCTTCTTTGTAGCTGACGGATAAAACAACAAAAAAACCCCCACCAACCATATTTAAAATTCCCATGGCAATAAATAAATAGGTAGATAGATAGATAGATAGATAGATAGACAGACAGATAGATAGATTACAGTCAATTACCAGAAACTGCTATTGATCAAGGCTGGTTTAGAATTATACTTGCTTTCACGATCAAGCTTACAGTACAATTTGCCCTGTATTCATCATCTATTTCAATCAAAATGAGAGGGGAGGAAATGCCACTTATTTTAAATAAAAAGCTTTCAAGCTATTCTTGCAGGCTGCTTTGAGGATGTAGGACAGATCAAAGCTGCTTTGAGAATTCATCCAGTCTGCTTCAAACATGATAGCTCATTGTCCATAGGAAAAAAAATTAAGGCAGTATAAGTTATCAAAGCAGCAAGTGGATTTTGGGTTTCCAAGAAGTGGTCTCAAAATTGGTGAAGCCTGCCAGGATAATAGCAGAACAGGAGTGCCAGTAATCCCCTCTGTCACAGAGACCAAGACATTGGCAATTGCAGGCACTACACCAGAAATTGCTTCTTAATCAAGATCTGTTTTAATGATAGTTGAGTCATCTGAATGGATCAAAAGTCTTGGTCAATACCAGCTTCTCAAAAGTGGCTGAAACCGGTCAATTATGAATAGGTTAGGAATTGAGGTTTACCCCAAACCTAATTCCTTTTGCTGATTAGGACTTTATTCTAACTTTGAGCCTAAGGGCACTCTTGGGAAACAGATCCTTTTGATCCTTGTTTTGGCATTGTCCTTTGAATAATGTATCCTTTTTTTGCCATCCAATGCCTTCTCCTTACATAATGGTAGATAGCAATCACATCTCCCTTCAGCTTTTGGCTAAGTTTAGTGAACCAGACTTTTTGGCACTCTGCCTGTGTGATGGTTCATGTTTCTCCTGAACTCCCAGCTCTGCTTTTTTCTCTGCCTGTTTCAGTCTGAGTGTGTCTTCCTTGAATAAAAAGCAGCAAGGCACAATAACCTAAAAGAAGTCTCTCTCACCAGCGTTCTGCACTGTTCCAGTTACTCTCATCTCTGCTTTCCTCTGCTCTGTCTTCTCAATATTTCTTTTCAATATTTCTTTCCCCTGCCTTCCTGCTTTCTTAGGTTTGTGCTTCCTCCTGGCCCTTCCCATTCCCACTTGTTCTGCTTCTTTTCTTCGTTGCTGCTTTTCTCATAGAAGGCCAAAATAAGTGTGAAAAGTGTCGAGTCCTCCTTTCCAAACCTGTTGATTGAACGTGTTGAAGAATAAGTGATCTGCAGGGAATAGGATTTATTGGGCTGTTAGCTCAAATGGAGACGTCTGGCTCAGCCTGCCGAGTCTCCGAGCACAATTTCTCTCTGCACGGCTCCACTGCTGCTCTTCCTCTCTCTAAATGCACTTTGAAGGGCTTTGCTTTTGTATCAGTGTGTGAGGAGTATGGGTAAGACCTAATTTCAGGGATGGGAGAAGCAGACTTCACTATATATCAGAGGTGGTTTCATGCCCTTATAATACACTTTTCAAGGCAACTGATCCTGATGCTTCATGGCTAACTTGGCTTCCATCCACTGAAATCAGAGCGGCTGTCCTGGTGGGGTTTTGTCTCTTTGTTTGGAGGCAACCTGTGATAGCACAGAAAGAAATGTCTTCACCTGGAGTTCATGTTCAGCTTGTGATTAATACCAGTCCTTTTTATCAATGAGGTACCTATTTTGCTATGTTTCTACCTTAAAGATGGGGCAAACTCCAGATCCTGTCAGTGGAAGGATAAAGAAGGTTTAAATGAGAGAATAAACCCTTCTGCCATGTCAGACATTTGCTGGTCACTAGCACATTCTGCACCACAGCAAGACTATATTTATTTTTGTGTGCTAAATGCTGTAGCAAGGTTAGTCCACAAATAAATAAATAAATGAGTTACAGTTCAGTGTTTAAGGGAATTTCAACTGGAACAAAAACTATCATGGAAGTTGAGACTGTAACAACCTCAACGGTGTCCTTTTAAACTACGCTTAATAAATACCAGGGAGCTGAAGTGTTCTGTGGTTGTGCATATATTTGTAACAAATGGTTGCACAAATATTTGGCTCCTAACGATGAACTAACTGGTATGACATTTGCCAGGGAAAATTAATTGCTTTAACGTGTGTTGTATAAAATATGAGATAATCATGTAATGTATGTGTGTGCTGTAGAGTGTTGCTGAGTGACTAAGTTATTACCAAAGGAAATTTATGAGAAACAAACAAGAAACACTCAGAGATGCTGTAAATGTCATGCTATGCTCAAGGGCCTTTTGCGGCTGAATAATTTTTATGTGGATGAGGAGGACAGGATCATGCTGTGAAAAATCAAGTTAGAATGAGTTAATCTTTGTATTTGCACATAATTTTATTGGTATTTAATGTAGCTGTGATGTTTCTGTTTCAAATTGTTGGGACAGTTCATGGTGAAGATGACAAGATCAAATCAGACTGAACTGAGTGATCTCAGCATCAAATTTTAAGCAGTCTATGTTCAAGAAGAAAAGCTGCCTATTAAAGAAATGGGAAATAAAGTGGTCCTGATAGTCAAGTCATGGCTGCTGGTTTGGGCAAAATTTTACTGCCTAATTTATGTGACTTTTTGGAAGGGTGAAGTAATCTCCCTTAGAGGTCTTGCCTGTGAAGAGGCACTTACTGCTCTGTGCAGCTCTCAAGCAGGGAAGGGTCAGGGACTGCCAGGGCTCTGCCCTCCCCTCCCCTCCCACCAGGATACTCTGCAGGGTCTGCATGAGGCTGTGGGCAGCAGGGAGAAATGGAAAGCAGTGAACTGAACTGGAGAAATAGGAACTGGTGAGGGAAAAGCAGATACACACATCCCTTCTCAGACAGAGAGCGTGGAGCGCGATAAACCTGACCTCTAAATGGCAGCAGGAAATAGTGCGGTAAAAAATCACATCCATTACATCCTGCCTCTCACCCCTAACTAAAAAATTCAGAGAGGGGAGACTCAGTCTTCAGCAGATAGCAGAGTCATTAAAAAAAAAAAAAAAAACAACAAAACAAAACAAAACAAAACCCAACAAAAAAGGAACCCTCAACAAAGAAACAAAGAGAATTGGTTTGAGGGGGTCTTTAACCACCCTCACAGTTCCAAGGGACATGACAAAGTAGGGCAGAGCCCTTGGTGAGTGTCACCAGCCTTTTGGATGGCACCAGTACAGAAAGCAGCTGCCCTGGTGGGGATCCTGGAGTTCCCACCACGGGAGAGGAATAAGTCGGGAATGTGAAAGCGGAGGACAATGTTGGTGAGAGAGTGACAGGATTTGTAAGCCTCAGGGAATGCGGGGAGGATAACATCAACCTCGGGGCAAAGGACTTGAAGGCAGCAGACTTAATACAGAGGATAAATTCCTGTGGGAATCAAACCCATGGAAGAAAGGAGTTCCAGAATGAGTTGATGGTTCATTAAAAATAAAATAAAATAAAAAAATAAATAAACAAAAGACGGTAGCAGCAGAATCACAAAATATGTCAGTGTGTAGAAAGGATAGGAAATGCAGTAGGAGATATCTGCGAAATCACAAGCTCTTCTATGATCTCAAGTGCAAGAAGGGAGAGTATAGAACATAGAAACTAGGTCAAATATCTAAAAATGAATGTAAAAAAAAGCTCAGCATGAGCATACAGAGACAAAATCAGAAAATCTAAAGCACAAAATAAAATACTTCTATTCTTTGCTTATACTAATAAGGCATTTTAAGAGGTTTTTTTAGTAACAAAAAGGGAAAACAAGGGAAGATTTACTCCATGGGTAGGAAAATTGGCAGATGATGCTGAAAAGCTCAGAAAGCTTAGTGCCTTTTTTAAAGAAGACTAGAAGGGAACAAATACAGTGCTTCTGTTAAAAGCCAATGCAGGGAATTGTGAAGCCAGGGAATTAGAAACAATAGGGTCAGTGGGATGTTATCAATGAGTGTGTGCATTGTTTCTCACTCAGGATATATTGGTGTGTCTCTGCAGCTATGGCCTGGCAGGAACCAGGAAAGGTGAGGGGATGGATGGCCTTTCACTCATGGCAATCTGGCTCATCATTTGCTCCAAGGTGCCCATTCAGGCTTGTCCCTGTGGCCCATTTTCCATCTGTACAGCTGGCAACTGTGTTCTCACTCAGAAATGGCTGAGGAGATCCCAGGGACCGACCCAGAGGGTGGGATATTTTGTCTCTGGAGGTAGCTGGGCCAGACATGTTGGAAGAAGCACAGAAGCTGTGTGAGGGGGTAACCAGTGATTAAACTGCTTGCTGGTGAAAGAAGGGTCAGTAAGAATATCCAGCTTCAACATTAAGTGAAGTGACGTGCAGCAACCCAAGCCCTGGGGCTGCTTGTGTTTCAGCCCTTCCATCACAGCTGCTGGTTGTCCCATCAGCTAAGGAAAGGATGATATTTTCTTTAATCCTGCAAGGCTGTCAAGACAGTGAAGCTTCATCCCCTCATTGTGTGGAACAGCCTTCCTCTCTTCTCATCCCCTGCCTCTCTGTGTCACTGGGGGGGGTTTGCTGTCTTACTATTAAAAAGTCAGAAGTGCCAGGTCTACCTGCTCTTGGTTTTTTAGCTTGTACAGTTCTGATTGCTCCCTGTGTAAATCAGCTTCCTCAGTTTTCATCTGGGTGTTTTTTCCCAACTTCTCTCACAATTTTCATTATGTCTTACATTTCTGTGCCTTGATAGAGAAAGGGCTGCCTCTGTTTTAAGGGAGAAAACTTGGTTGTTCTGAAGGGTGCTGGAGAACAGTCACCTACCATGAGATCCTTGAAATATCTCCTAGGAGAGAGCCAGAGCTGGTTCCTGTCTGCAGAGAGCTCTGAGTAAGCTCCTTAAGCTAAATCAGCTCTTCTGAGCAGGTCTCTGCAGAGCATTAGGCTGACCAGAACCAGATCCAGTATTCCAGGGGAACCACTAAACCTTAATGGCACTGAAATGCCACAATATTGAACCTATTTTCTATTCTGCTCCAAATGTCCCCCAACACCCTGTTTGTGATTTGACCACTGGGTTACATTGAGCTTCCAGGTGAATTTCCCAGTCTTTCCCTGTCTTTGCTGTCTGGGATTTAGGACCATACATGTGCAGAGGGCTTCAGGTCACTCCATCTGCTGGATGTGATTTTGCACAGATGAGAACCAACACAGCTTTTATTGTCCCACTGCCTTCCTGCTCAGACTGGACAAAACTTCTGGGAATTCTTTTCTCTCCATTGGCTCAGCCTAACCTAGATAACTTTGTGTCACCTTCAAATGCTGCTTCCCCACCTCTTTTCTAGACCACAGTGAGAAACTGCAAATGTCACTCATTGTTTTATACAATTCATTGGCATCTAAATACAGGATGTAAAAAAAAAAAAAAAAAAGACTGAAAAAGCATTCCAGTTACAAATATAGCAGATGCCAGGATTAAAGGTTCTTATGTCATTGTGATTTAGTGATTTAAATCCCTCTGTGCAACAATACAGATTTTAGTCATGGGTATATAAGGGCATTCCTGGGTTATGTCTTCCAGTGCTGCATGATTCACATCATTAGGAAGTTTTCTGTATTCCCTATCCTAAATCTTCTTTACTTCAAAGCTGATTTGTTTTTGTTTGGATGGACATGATGAGCGGGTGATGATAATCCTCTTTATAACAATCTTGTACCTACTGGAAGACTGGGAGACAGATTTTCTGACAACCTGATTTCAGCTTTAAAATAACTCTTCCAAATATTTTGCTTTTGTACCACTTGGCAAGAAAATAGGCAGTTTTCATAAAAGAAAGAGACTGGAATGACCATTTGAAAACCATCTCTACCCCCCTGCAACACAGGTTTAGTCCTTTGGGAGGTGACCTGTCAGATATTAAATCGATACTCTTATTTACCAGTGTCATGTGCAATCTGTAAATTCTTCTAGTGAGAGAAAGGTTTGCAATTGTGCTCCAACAAAAATGTTTGGAGACTTTAACTGACCGGTGCCTCTGATCCCCTATTGAACTTGCAGTGGCCTAAGTCACTGATTGCTGAGCCAAGGAAAGCTACATTCGGTAATCTGGGTAATAGCACAACAGATTTCCTACTTCTTACAATGCTGGAAATTAGGACAAGCGGTGCAGATAAACAACAAACCCAAAATACATTGATTTTGGAAGTCGCTCAGGAGCATTTTCTCATTGGGGTGGAACTGATGCTGCCACTTCAGCTGTGTGTGTCTGGCTCCGGGTGTGTCTTCTCTCTTCAGAAAGAAACTTCTTGCACAAAACACCTTTTGCCTTCTCTGAAAAATGGAGCCTGTTTTTCAAGGAACAGGAGCCCTCTCTGAAGTCCACAATCAGCAGCACTGCTGCTCATCCATGAGAAGCGCTGACAGGCTTTGAAAAGCCATGCAACACCTGTGGATGCCTCACACCACCATTCCAGTTTAGATGATGGCTCTGGGGAGATCAAGTCCATCACTGCTCATTGTCTTGAAGGGGATCAAGGAAGAAGCAAGGAGAAAACAAGACTTTGTGTGTCTCCTGATGCTGAGCAGGCTGGAAGATACCCAGCCCCAAAACTGAGAATAATGCATGTTGCACAGGAATGGTATCACTTCTAGTGATTTGAAGAAACACTTGTGCTCAAATTTCACACAGCAAACACCACTTTTGCATGTCATATAGCTCCTCAGGAACAGCAAAAAAAAGTGGGTAACAGCTGTGGGCACCCCCAAGTCAATAAGAATCGAGGCAATGCCCATCTGTGTGACCTGAGGACCAAAGCATGGTTTTAGGCTTGGCTGTCTTTCCCCAGATCCCCACACCACAACACAGGCAGTGCAGTGCTGCTCTCCCAGTGTCTGCAGCTACCTAGGACCCAAGACTGAGCTCTGGCACAGCACAGCTGTGTAACCTCGAGTCAGGCTCTGAGAAAGCCCCCAGAAAGTCTCTGCACAGATTAGAGAGGTACAATTACAGTCAGAGGTGGGAAAATTGAGAATAGATTGGGGTAGTGCTCAAGAATTCAAGAGGGAAAACACCTGCAGGGAAACATATTGAATCCTTTAAAATAATAACAACAAAGAAAAAGTGAGGCAGTTTGGGGACTGGTCAGAAATTAGGGATGATCAGGTTTTGGGGTTACCTCCCACTGCACAGGCATAACCAGCTTTTTTGGGGATGCCTTTTGTCTCTTGAGATAAAGCTGCTTTGAGCTCCTGATCTCCCTGCCAGCCTCAGGGGTTCTGTCCCACACATGGAGAGAAGCTGCTGCAGAACACCAGGGGTATGGCTGTGTCCTGTCCATGTTCCACAGCGTGGAAAAGCAGGAATTAAGTTTGACACCTCGAGGTGAAGCAAGGACTCAGGTGGGTCACAAACCCCAGGGGATGGTGCCTGCTTGGACACACATGTGGGCACACACAGCCACTCGCTGGGTCCCTACCAGATTTTCTGGCCCTCAGCAGGTTAATTCCAGCTGGATTCAGCTATGCCTTTATTTTTCCTGGTGCTGAAATTCAACCAAGGATGAGCTTGGACATGCAAACTGGCACAGCAGGTGCCAAGCAGAGCAGAGGCTGTGTTGGAGGATGAGCTGGTGTCCATGGGGAGCTGGGGAGGAGGGCAGCTCCTCCTCAGATGGGAGCAGGACGGGGGTCTGCCCAAGGTCCCAGCTCCACGTGTCCTGTCAAGGTTGGCCTTGGCAGCTCTGTGGCCTCTGCCACTTTAGTCCCAGCAGGTCTCCCAGCCTTGGGAGTCACAGGAGAATTGCAGGATCTGTCAGCCACCCTGCAGGGATGGTCATGTCTCACTGTTTGGGATCTGGGCCTGCATAAGCCTGGAAGAGAAGCCCCTCAAGTGCTGTCAGTGCACTGGGCAGGGTGGCTGCTGTAGGTGGGGAAGATGTTTGTGTCCTGAACATTTTCCCAGTGGTGATTATTCCACACAGGCTGTTGCTCCCACAGCTCCTGCCTCACTGGTTTGCTCTGGCCAGCCCAGTCAGGGGTGTGCTGCTGCTGCTGGGCGCTGTGGAAGCACTCTGAGAAGCATCTTTTCCACCCTTTCTTTGGCATCTTCTGGCAGCTGATTCCTCCTGCCAGCTGTAGAGGTTTGGTTTATCCAAATGCTTTCTGCAAAGGCTGCTCCACTCAAAAGGTTCAGAGTTTTCCATCCCATTTCCTTATTTCCTTATTTTCCCCTTGAACAGAGGTCCCTGTGGTGCTCCCCAAGGAAGGAACTGAATGCAGCTGTAGAAGGTAAATGAAACACCCTCTTCAGCTTGTGACCTTCCTCCTGCCTGGTCTCATTCCTTCAGCCCTTTTTCATCTCAGGCTGCTCCAGGCTGGGAGTAGGATGAGCCTGGGCTGTCAGTTCATACCCTGTCACCCCCACCACAGGCACCCCCACAGCTCCAGTCCCTGGGATGGATGGGGATAACAAGATCTGCTCCTCTGGGCAACACAGGATTCAACCAGCCCACCATACCAAGCAGAGGAATTTGCCTGTTGTTTTTATTTTTACTTCTATTTTTTATTTTTATTTTTACTTTATTTTTATTGGCAGCAGTCAAACCATATTACAAAGGTATCATGTTTCTTTCTAAAATGCATCAAGCAATACAAAGGTGTGGAGACCAAAAGAAGGTGTGTGTAGGTATAGCATATGAAGGATTTGTATTCCGCTCCCTTCTTACTCAATCTGTGGATTAGAAACTGCATAGTTCACATATTTACAGAGCTTTGCAAAAGGTTACCAGTTACTTCCTCTCTAATACCCCTAATGTAGGGAAAAACCTCATTCAAAATTGTAGAAATGTCAGAAACCCTCTGCAAAAGTAAATCATAAGCATAGCATTGCTCTTCCCCTATCGACAAGAAAGGATTTGCACTGAGAAATCCTATTAATAGAGATTATTTGCATAAATCTTTTGTGCAGCAGACTCCAAATAATTTGTATACTTCTCCCGTGCCATGTATGTTAAAATGGTGTTTTTTTAATATTTCATTCATGTTGCCACTTACAAATCTACACAGCCATGACTCACCCGTGTCTAGTTTCTCCTGAGGTCAAGTGCAGTCAAGCTTAGAGATCTGTAAATGCCCAAACTTCATTAAACACTCACCAGTCCTCAGTAATTCCCATTCCAGTAAGTTATCACAACTGTCCCACAAAAGCTTTCCAGAATCTCCCACTCCCCTTACAATCCTAGGATGTGATTTATTACTCCAGTCTGGGTGCTCTGAGAACTCTTTAATAGTACTAATTGCCTTATTATCCACTCCAGTGCGAGAGTAAAACCTTTTGACATTTTCCTTCCTTCCCTGAGGAAAACAAATCCCAGTTCCTGGGATATTGCCTTCTGCTCCCTTTGTGATTACTGGGGCGAGGAATTCCTTTAGGCTCTTTGCCTTATCAGCCTCATCTGTCACCAACTTTCCATTCCCATCTCTCTTGGTGCTCCCTAATCACTTTGCATCTCCCGTTATTCTGTGTTATTTTTTTCCATCTTCCTTTTTTACTTACAGTGTCAATCTTCATCACATATTCTATTCCTTATTTTCTATCGATGTATTTTTTTTTCACATCAGGCTCTGTGATACTTACCTTGCCCCAGTTTACTATTTTTAAATTAATGTAGGAGTGCCTATTGAAAAAAAAAGAAATAAATGCCTATTTTCTGGCTGTTCCATATTTAAGAATTTGCTGCAACAGCTCCAAGCAAACCACACACATACAAATTCCTGTGTGTCAGCTACACTAAATTAAGAGTATCTTAATGTTCTAAAAGCAAATCTAGTATCACCAAAAAAACCTCTGGCATGTCTCTAACCTTTCCAATGCTGATAAAATTAATGCTTTTGTCTTTTTTTTTCTTTTAAGTGAGAACCTGGAATTAATTGCAGTGCCACACCCCCTCAGCATCTATTTTTCCTGCTCTGTGTGAACAGTAAGAGGAGAGCAGCCACAGAAAGCATTTCTGTTGCATGTTCAGATGTGAAGGAGCACAAGGCTAAACCCAGGAGAAGGATGGAGGGGTCGATTGGGATAACACCTGATGTTCACAGGAGGGGAACAGTGGAGTTTTCTGCTCACAGCAGGATGGTTGGGCAGCAACCAGTGCTGTGTCAGGTCAGCTTTGGTCAGCCAAATCCTGTAAACTCCTGAGGAGGGAGCACCCACAGCCACCCTGGGTGACCTGTCCTGCTGCTGCACCACCCTCCTGCTGGAAGATCTTTTCCTAATGTCCAGTGTGACCTTCCCAAGCCACAGCTCCTGTGGCTGCTGCCCCTTGCTGGGAAGGGTTTGGCTCCATCACCTTTGTGACTCCTCTTCAGGAGGCTGTAGCTGCCTTAGATTCACTCTCAGCCTTCTCTTCCCCAGGTTGAACAACCTCAGTTCCCCTGGTAGCCCTAAAGCTTTAGACCCCCCATCAGCTTTTGTTTTTCTCTGGACCATTTCTTCTTTCCCAACACCTCTCTTGAACTGGAGGGCCCAAAAGCAGTCATGGTATTCCAGGTGAGGTCCCCCAGGGCTGAGTACAGACAGGCAGATAACAAATTTCCATAACTGCTGGCCATGCTCCTCCTAAGGCACCTCAGCCTGTGCTTTCTGCCATGTGCAGTGACTGCAGGGTTCCTTCAAATGCAAGGTCCAACATAACCCCCAGGCCTTCCCCAGCAGAGCTGCTACTCCTGCAACCTCTGCCTATTGGGTTCAAAAGGCCAAGGAAAAACTGGGATTGCTCAGCTTGGAAAAGAGAAGGCTTTGGGATGACCTAACTGTGGCCTCCCAGTATGTGAAGGAGGCCTGAGGAAAAGTTTGAGAGGACTGTTTGCAAGGGCATGGAGTGGCAGGACAAGGGGGAATTGCTTCAAACTGACAGAGAGCAGGTTTAGATCAGATGTTCAGAGGATTCTTCCCTGTGAGGGTGGTGAGGCCCTGGCACAGGCTGCCCAGAGAAGCTGTGGCTGTCCCATCCCTGGAAGTGTCCAAGGCCAGGCCAGATGGAGTTCTGAGCAACCTGGTCTGGTGGAAGGTGTCCCTGCCCATGTCAGGAGGTTGGAATGAGGTATCTGTAATATCCCTTCCATCTCAAACCATTCTGTGAGTCTGTGATTTCCAGTAAGGCAGATTTGCCACAGAACATTGACATAAGCAGGATACACAGGGTCTTGACACCCATGTTCAGACAGACGAATTCCTCTTCTTGTGCCTTACCCTTGACTCCCCCACACTGAGCACTCCCTGGTTTCCTGATTCTGTGCACACTACCTAAGGGTCTGAAAGCCTAACCAGGGATTCCTGGAATAACATAAAAAGAGGAAAAATGTGTCCATCCTTTCCCTGGTGTGTTCTGCCTTTGCTTTCACATACAAACCAGTGAGCCACTGAAGCACATGCTTGGCTGTACTTGCACACGCAGCCTCAAAACAAATCTCCTAAAGAAGCCAGCATGCAATTAATCTCATAAGTTTGAAAACTAGATATCATATGTCATATGGTATATTTCATGTAAATAGAAAAAATATTATTAATGTTGTGGAAAGGCATTTTCTCAACATTTTTTAATAATCATACACTCTTATAAGAGCATTAAGAATATAGACTTCCTTGATTGCTGTTCATTTTCCTTCCTCCTCTTTATTGGCCCAAGTGGATTTTGAAATAATATTTGGCAACTCCTGATTTTCAAACATTCCTTTCACACATCTGTAGTGTTTTCTTACATTTACAGATTAATTCAGATGTATTTTGGCTCAGATTTCTGTCTCAGCAACATGTAGGCTATCAAGGCATTTTGATTGCCTCACTGGAGAGGATTTGAAATCTGTAAATAAAAATCTGTAATTTGGCTGCAGTATGAGTTTGGTGTCTGTTAAGTACACAAGAAAACAGAATAACCTCTACTTCGCCATTAATACTTCAAGAAAATAAGATGTTCAATTACAAAACATGCTAGATATATTGGTCCTAATTCTCCAGGTCCCATGAGTGTGTATGGCAAGTGTTTGAGAGCCTCTTGTGATAAAAGTTCAAATTATCTGTATTAAATGGGACTCATATAGTTCAATACTCAATTCTCTTTGTGGATTAACATTTTTCTATTAAGTATTTTTTAAATATACAGTCCACATGTGCAGAAATGAGTTTCTTTACAGATTGGGGCTACAAAGACTCTATCTTGTGTGGTTTGTTGGTGAAACCAAAAAGGCCTTATCAAGGTCTGAATGTATAACCATATATTCCTGTTCCCAGGTAAGCATCCTACCAAACAGGCAGCAAAATATCCTGGGTGTAACCTGCTTTCCTTTCTTCCTGTTGGAGCATTCCCACGTCAAGCAGCTCTTTCAACTGTTTGCAAATGACTTCAGTTAAACTTTGAGGTGACCAGACCCAAGTTCCTGACCATGCTCCATGAACACTGAGATACATACACACCCTGGAATGTGTCAGTAGCAGAGACCAAGGTTATCCCATGCCAAAATACCTTATGGTTTGGAAGGCAGGGCACTGGTCTAGGAAGCAGGAGAGGTTTCTCAGGAAAAGGTAATGGAATGTGGCTTCCAGCTTCCCTGAGCCAAGCAGAGGCATTAGCTGTTGGGAAGTCCCACAGCTGAGCTGACTTGGGGGATTTATTCCCAACTTCACCTCATTTTGAAGCACTGCATTTCCTCTTTTTCACAGCTCAGTGTATGATGTGGTGCTCTTTTTTTCTGGTGAAAAAAACAGAAGGTAGGCAAAACTACAGCAGGGAGGCAGGAACACAGACTGCTATGAGGAACTGGGAAAACAGGAGAGGGAGGCAGAAAACCTGAGTGTGGAATCCATGAACTACACAAATTTGTACCACTGCACTGCTTTACCCAAGCCATGAATTGGAGTCAGCCCACATCCAGCAAGATTTACTAGTCCAACCTGGCACGAGTTGTGCTGTGTCCAGCCCAGGCTGTGAGCACAAAATCCCATATTACACCTCTGTGCCACATCCTATAGCACTCCAAGATTTAGATGCCTCCAGGGTTGAATGTGGGACCAAACACAACCAAAGGTTCAGGCTGTGCTGTATCAGCACCAGATGTTTTGTGCACTCACCCCACAAATATCTTAATTAAAATTGGTTTCTGGTCTTACAGGTCTTGATGAATGTCAGCTGACTCACTTCTCAAACTGCCCCAAAATAAGAAACACTCTTCCACATGTCCCAGTACTGGGACGTCACCACACTGCATCAGACCTGCTTCCCAATCCAACAAGGGAGGATGGCACCTCCTTCCCTGGCAGATTTGACTCTTGTTCTGCCCCACCACCCACCCAGCCTATGCACAGTCCTAGGCTGAATAAAACTTCCACCCCCCCCCGCAATCTCCCTTCCAAAATGTCACATTGTTCTAGTTCAGGTGAACATTAACTTTTTCCACTATCACCTCCAGACCCCAGGGAGCTGCATAAAGTTTGATTTGTAAAGTAATTCTTTGAGATTTCCAACCATTTTCAAAAGGTTAGGGGGAGGTATTACTGATGCTTTTTCACTTTACTGAATTCACTGTAATTTATGGAGTCTGCACAAGCAGAATTACTGAGTTACAGTCCTGGCTCCTGCATTTTACTCTGTTTGCCTTTCCCCCTCTTAAGCCCTCATGACAAATGCACTTGAATCTGGGAGGCAGTTCTATCTTTTAACTATAACATTTTAATTTTCAGTCTGGCTGCTGAAGCAGAAACAGCCTTCAAAGTTTTAGCCAAATTCTGGCCCCTTAAAAATCAGTAATAAGATCACACTGGCATCTCACTTTAAATTAAAATGTACTGTCCAATGCTTCTTTAACTAAAAAGAAATAATTTGAGGAAATAGATTACTCCATTAAGATAATAGAAAACAAATAGATGATTTATTAGCAATCTCTCCCCAAATGCACTATTTAATAAGCTTTCAAAAGCTGTTCACTAGAGGGATATATGCTATGCCTTCCTCAATCATTATCTTAGTATTCAACTTTGAAAAGTGGCTGCTAACAACTACTTGAGGGGAAAAATTTACACAAGCCTATAGAGGGAAAAAGTGGTATCAGCTGGAATTTTATCATGAACTGCACCAAACAATATTGACTATGGCCAGAGAAACCTAAAGAGGTTTTTCTCCCACCTTTAGATAGAACTGAGACTCTTGCAATGCTGCCCCATCTTTCCCTGAACGCAAGGCTTTTCCTTGGTCTCAGTAGCACACAGCAGGAATTAATTCCACAGAGCCACTGGGCATTATGGAAAGCAGTTTCTCACTGCTAGGTCCATGTTTTCCACCTTTAAGTTCTTCAGCTTGTGATAAAAACCTTAGAAATGCTGGTTCAGCCTTTCATTAATTTAAGTACTTTTAACACCTTCCTTCTTAATTGGCTTTCTAAAACTGATTTTTCCTCCCCTCCAAAAAAAATGCTCTTCAAAAATTTTTATTCCATTTTTCTTTAGAATCGTGGAATCATAGAATGACTTAGGTTGGAAGAGACCTTAAAGATCATGAAGTTCCAACCCCCCTGCCGTAAGCAGGGACACCTTCCACAATCCCAGGTTTTTCCAAGCCCTGTCCAACCTGGTCTTGGACACTTCCAGGGATGGGGCAGCCACAGCTTCTCTGGGCAACCTGTGCCAGGGCCTCACCAGCCTTTCTCCTCTGAATCTTCCAAGTCTGGATTATTTTTTCTCAGAGGGCAACAGTAACTCTGAAATTATCCCAGAGAAGACTTTAGCCCCAGAAACCCAATGTTCCTGTTACACTCCATTCTGCTCCCAACTCCATCAACATCCATTTTTTGACTGTACCTTCACAGGGCATTCCCTCACACAGGTGAGACTGGTCTGAGCTCGCACATTAAAAAAAAATCTCAGGTATTTGCAAGAAAAGCTGCATGTACCTTGGTCCTTTACCACAGCTGCCACTCCATCACCACCTCACCCTGCCTGTACCTGGAGCTGCTGGCAGCATCCCCTCTGCCTCACCAGCCCAAGGAACTGCATCAGCAAATCCTGCTGTGCCAGCAGCCATTCTCCTTTTCCAGCCAGGAGTTCAGGACATGAAGCCAATCCCAGTGTTCACCTTTTCAATAACACCATTTCTCCTCACCTTTTTAGTCCCTCAGACAGTTTTACATGTACAACATTATTTCTTATTCCAAAGGCTGAAAAAAATCTAACTCAAAAAAATAAAACTATTTTGAAGCCTCAAATGGATTTCAATCAATTCTTGGTCCACAGACTGAAAATCTCAGATGATGGCAACAGAATAGCAGAACAACTTTCGTCTGCAGGTATCAGCCTTGCACCCTACTAACACTTTTGGTTTTAACTCTAACAATGAAGTAAATTCCTTGGTCACATGAACATGAAAGGCATGAACAGCCGTTTTAACAAGCTTGCCAAAGGATGCTCCTTTTACAAAGTACACCAAAAATGCACATTTACTGGTTCATGGTACTGAGGTGGTCACTTCACCCCCAAAGCCCTTCAGGATACCCAGTTCAATGCAGTCAGGGTGGATGACTCATGTCAGCTGGCTTCAGTAGCCTTTGGACGTGCCAAAAACCCATGAGCTTCATCAGCAGAAAAAAGCTGACTGGTTGGTTACCTTCCCATTATTCTTTGGGCTGAACACCACAGCAAAGGCTTTCA
The DNA here is from genome assembly GCA_910950805.1 of Acrocephalus scirpaceus scirpaceus. Classification (NCBI taxonomy): domain Eukaryota; kingdom Metazoa; phylum Chordata; class Aves; order Passeriformes; family Sylviidae; genus Acrocephalus; species Acrocephalus scirpaceus. Next base: position 110,019,414 of record OU383774.1, on the reverse strand, counting down.
CATTTTAACATTTTCATCTTTCTTTGTTTTACTCTAAATCCCAGATAACCCAGCAGACACATTCCTCCTTGGGCTTCCTATTTCCAGTAAACTGCGACTGTGCTTATATAACTTCAGATAATCACTTTGAAACAAAATATTTAGGATCCATGGCCATTCATGTACCCTTGGTTTGGGGGGGTGTGTTAAGATCTATTTTCCAAAGTCTTAACCAGGCTTGATGAAACCCTTAAAGCTCAGAGGTATGCAGGGCATGCTTCATACCTTACTCACCTTGGCCACAAACACACCACAAAGATGAGGTCAACATGTAATAGAAACCTCCGGAGCCCAGGGATGCACAAATCTAAATATTTAGAAGGTTAATATGTCCAACATCCCAAGTTCTGAGCACCCCAAGCTCACACCCATCCATCCATCCTACTGAACCACTACTGCTGTTCAGAGAAGGGAATAGGAACCCAAGAGAACCCTGGTTGGAGAGATTCCAGTTCACATTCACCTGCTGCTACAGTAAAAACCAGAGAAATCCAGGCACTCTTCCTTGGGTATAAATTTCTGAAAGGTTCACAAGTTTGAAATGCATAAAATGCATTGAGTGTTTGTTTGGATTCTCTGCTTCTTTAGGATAACTTGGTAACAAATCACTAAAATCACCTTAAAAACCTGCCAGGGCAAATACTGGTACCAGGTCCCTGCAGGCTATAATTGAGAGACTTTCTTACTTTTTATGTACACAAAGGCCAGAGTCAAAGTTAATTTTCACCTTTAATAAGCTCATGGTTCTTTGTTATTTAATACTCTGTAAAAAGGTATTACAGATTGATCATTATTGCAGTGACTTCTAAAGAAGATGGACAGCCAGGAGGCTGAAACTACAATATCATATACAGTATGTAGTCATTGATACTACCTACTACAGCATGAAGAAAAATACTTTTAAAATAAACAGTATTTAACTGAAAACATAGAAATGAAGCTTTCATTCTTACAGTATGGTTACATAGCTATATTCCAAGAATAACATTTTAAAAAATGCTAGATCTTGAAAGGCCATAGATAAAAAGAGTCATGATGAGGATGAACCAGTTTTGCCCAGAAATGCTTTAATGAGCACACTGCACAGTTTTTCAGCAAATCCTAGTTTTGCCAAGCTTCAAGAGGCAAAAGCCTGAAATGTAAAAGCTCCCAAGTTGTCTAGCTAGTCCAATTGTCTTACTCTGGCAGGCTCAGGACCCACAGTACTTGCAGACACATCGAGGATCCCACTAAGAAGAGGTGTTAGGACGCCAGCCCCAACAAGAAGCCTCCAACAAACCCACTGGACACCACGATGTTCTGTTTGATAAATTCTGTTGACTGTGAAGAAAAATGATATTCATAAAGTTAATTGTGTCTGACTTTATTATTTAATACTTAGCATAACTTCCTGGAAACAAGAACACTAAACTTGTGGAAAAGGGTGCAGGGGGAAGCAGTGTGCCTAAAACCATATAAAAATAGGTGGCACCAATGTAGTGCAGACTGTCTCTCAGCTGTCTTTAACAATATATTTAAAATACAGTGAGCCTTTTAAAAACCAAATTATAGAGGAATTGTTACAGAAATTTCATGCCAATACCACTCTTGTTTTGATTAAAACAAGACATGTTGTACAAACTACCTTATTTTTAAAAAAAATACTGCTTTTTGGAAGATAATTGGAAAAGAAATACACTCCATTATGAGTCAGTTTCCTAACAACTTAATCCTAGAAAAAACCACTTATGTATGATGACATAGGTGTAGAGTATTTCATGAAGTAGCAGCACAGAGTATAACACCTTTTATCAAACGTGCCATTTCATAAATCCTCTGCTTCAAACACTTCCAATTGGCAACTAACACATAGTTACAAGAAAGTCATACAATCTGAGAGGAAAAAAACCAAGGGAAAACCAAAAAACCCCATCCTGTCCCACCCATTTCTACAGGGCAATGGAGAAGGAGAGGTTAAGCTATTTGAGGTACAGAAGAAGCAAGAAAACCCTCACCCTTGAACTTTAAGGTCGTATTCACATTAAAAATTAAAGTAATTTTTATCAATTTATACGCAACCTCATACAGGTTAAACATGAGATGTCAAAACTCATTAATTACAGAATACCAGTGTGGCTGCTGTTTCACTGTCTGCAGCACATTCCCAGTCAGGATTCTCAGTTATTCAGAATGAAACTTAGATTGCACGTATGGAATGTGAAAATACGTAAAAACAGGCTTTAAAAACCCCCAAACAACCACAAAATTGATTAAATGGAGGTCTTCAAATGACAGGGTGAAACAGCCCCAGTGACACTGATCAGTATCACAGCTATCTCTTCTCAACATAGGCAACTGGCAGATTCTGCACACAGATATTCTCCAAAATGTATGAAAATGAGATAAAATCATAACTCCTGTTACAAAGCCAGCTACAGCTTTTCTGCAGAAAAGTTATTCTTGTCCAGACAAGTAATTTTATTATCAGCAATCTAAGAAGATCTGGGGTTTGTCTTTGTAGTTACCATGTTTTACCCTCACCATTCTGAACTTTGTACCATGTCATGACCTTATTGGCTTTGTCACCTGCCAAGAACAAGTTCGTGTGTCATTTGTAACAGTGACCAAACCAGAAAGCTGAATGAATAAAAACCAGCACAATCTGATAACTTTTAACAAATTATAAAGCCAAACTATTTTTGATGCCTTCCAGTTTTGCATCTGCATTTTCAACTCATTATCACCTGCAGTGGAAGGTAAGGAAACCTGACTGGCAAAAAGGAGTTTATCACCTTAGACTCACCTCTTCAATTAGAGTGTTGATTTCAGGAGCTGCCTTATTTGCACGCTTTTTTAACTGTTTTTTTGCTTTGTTTACATCTTTTTCAACTCTCTTCCAGTCAACTTGTACATATCCACTATGACTAGCAATCTAGGGAAATAAAGGCAGTTAGTACAGCTGCAATTCACATTTCATGAGTCAAAATACATTGTCTTGGTGCCTATAAAACAGTTTTTCTTATTTTTACTTATTACAGATACAGGAAAAGGTGGTGTTCCAATTTCAGCAGGTTCTGTGCTTCAAACCTTTCCTCAGTGACAGCAGTTCAAATTAGAACAAGCAATGGCAAAGTTCAGTAGACTCTTGCTAATTTTACCAGTTCTATGTTTTTTAGTTATAAAAACTTTGCAATGTTTTTCCTTCAGCATTTACTGTAACTACTTGTAAGAAAAACACATTCATAGGACAACAATGAATAAACTCTTTTGTTTCAGCTTCTTTCAGAATTGTAGAATTCTGATTTGTGACAGAGTATCTGGAGCTAATCAAAATCATCATTAGAAATACTGAAAACTCTTTATTTTATCCTACACAACTTAAACTGTCCAACAAAAAGGTACTGATTACAAGAGAATTCTCACACTTCTTACGAAACAAAATCATTAAGTAGAAAAATAATACAGCCTGAGAACAGCACAAGTTCTGTAAAATCAGAAAAATGAGTAAGTTTGAGGAGACTGGTTCATACCAATTTATACACAAACTTTCAAATTTTTAGCATGTCTAACCATCATTCCAATCCTTTGCCTTATTTCTGTTACTAATATCTGATTGCTGCATGTTTTAGAGAACAGTTAAACCACTCATTATTTGGGGAAAGAAAAAAAGAGAAAAAAATCAAAATTAAGGATTATTTATTTTTTTAACTGTTAGGACAAATAGATATAAACTACTAAACTTACACATAAATTATTGTTATACAAAAACTCTTTGTAAAGAGTGATATTTCTGAGGTACTTCTTCAGGTCACATGTGGGTGGGAAATCCACCCAATTCACCTAACAGCCTTTTATGCAAACTGTCCAATTGGTAAACATAAGTTACAGATAATGAACTTTTGAGGAACAGGTACTTAAATATACAATTTATTAGGTTTAGCCTAAATACACAATTTATTAGGTTTAGTTTCACATCACTTACAGGCTCTGAAGTTTGACTTTCACATGGATCTTTCTACGAAATAACTGAAATTAGACCATCTAGCTTGCACTACCACTGCCACAGTAACTAAGCAACCTATTTCACCACAAACTGAGGATTTCATAATCCAGAAAAAAAAATGAAACAAGTGTCAGACAGATTTTGTTTGAATTCAAAGCAAAGCTTCTAGAAGATCACCTCTCCAAGAAAGTCAACTTCAGTTTTCATCTTTGCGTAATTAAAAAACCCAATTCACTGGACAAATGCAAAATGAACGTAATATATTTTAAACTCTCTTTTACTTCATGCCTCACAATGTAATTAATAACAAATTAATTGACTTTGCCTGTGTACTATAAAACCATTTATTCACATGGGCACTAGTGCCAGGCAGGGACAGCTCATTAAGGGCTGTCTGTACGGTATGAAAGCAGGAAACCAGTTTGAAAGCTGTACTGGTTGCACATCACTGAATGACATACTAGGGAAAGAAAAATAGCTGCACATTGTGGCAATTGTTATTTTATGAATTTAACATAACCACAAGAATTTCAAAAAGGCCCCAGCATTGAATTGGTACATTCTCACTCATACAACTGAAAATTAAATGTGACTGATCTACTCTGTCCAACACAATGTAAGAAATGCTAATGTATCTGCTTGCTTGTAAAATGCAAATGGATCTTAGAAGAAACATTTCATTAAAACAACTTTAATTAGCTCAGTTATCCAGACAGCACAAAGATGAGGCAGAAGTTTTTAATTAAGCTCTGTTTGTAACTACTGCAGAGCTTACACTTGTATCAAAACCAGACATCATTTCTCCCTGAACTCTGTAGCTCTGAAATAAGAGATTCCAAATTCTACTTTTTAAGTGTTTTTAAAATAAGCAACACAGGGTAATGTTTTGAATATAAATTTTTTAACTGAGAAGAAAAAAACCCTATACTTTGGCAGTGATAGAGCCTATGTCGTATCTACTTTGGCTGCAACCCCACTAATTACATAATTTCATATATAAGTGCAGGAATAATACCCCTGAACTCAAATGCTGAAAAAACAGACTTTAATTTTTAAACTCCAATGTATCATAAAAAACTACTTGCTTATAACAGTGCATTTACATAAATACTAATTCTCAAAATTTACTGGTATATTTAAACTCAGGCCCTATGATAACCAAGTAAAATAACAGTATCCCATTAGCACATCCATACTTGGATATATTAAGGAGTCACATAGGTCTATAAATATTAATTGCATATATTATTAAAGAGACCTATGGGGGGGTTGAGTTTGGGTTATACAGAAATCTCTCTATATATGATAATGGAATAATAGATACTTATATACTTATCTATATATCTCATAGCTCATTATTTGTTCAAGACCTTCCAAAAGTGTTGAAAAAATAATAGAATTTTTTCAAAAAGGCAATTGAAGAAATACATCAGTGCAGATAAATGTGTTATCTTTCTTGACATTAATCAAGGAAAACAATCTTCAAGGGCAGACCTCATTTTGGGGGTGACACTGGAGAGGCACACAGGTACTTTGATATTGTGAAACATTAACACGAATAATGAGCAGAAGAATGTTTTGGAGCAAAAAATCTGTACAGCAAAATGGGACAAAACAATTTTAATTTCCTGAAGGAAAAATCTCTCCCACTAAAAGAGCCCAAGCAAGGCCAGAAGGCACAGGTGAGCTCAGCTGCAGTGCACAGAACCCACAGGTACCTGCAGGAAGGGAACAACCCCTGGGTTCCACAACAGATCTGACAAGTCTCTAAGCTCAACACACACTGACAAGGAGTGACTGAGAGGTGACAGAACATTTTGTGTAAGAGCTGAACTGCAGAGGTTGTACCCTCAGCCACCATCTGCAGGCACAGCTCTGCTGTCCCCACTGCCAGCCCTGCAGGTTACAGAGGCACAGAGGCTCTGTCCCTCCATGTCAGAACCAGCCAGAAACTTGACATTTCTTTCCCAGGCCAACTTCCAACTCCCATTTGCTTTGGCTGTTCCACTGAATATTCCCTCTAAGTGCACACATTAACTGTCAAGTGGGATATTCAACACAAAATTGAATCCAACTCTTCCTCACTAAGCCCCCAGCCCCAGAAGCAGGTTGGTCCCTCCCTGGGAACATCCCTGGGATGGAATTACACAGTCCTTAAGGCACCTTCCAACCCAACCCATGCTATGATTTCATGATCATCATGGTGCTCTATCAACAAAACCCTGTTCAAGATAAAGCCAAGGATATCTCAGAGGGTTTTTTTGTTTCTCGTGTTGTTTTCACATATTTACCTTTCCTAAATTAGAACATAATTTAACAAAGAATTCAATTTAGTTCATCAATGGTATATTAATGGGCTGAGGAAAAATGTATTAGTGAAAGCACAAATAACTGAATAAAAATCCAATTTCATTATTATATAATAGACAACACAGAACAGAAAAACCTGTAATTTGTATGCTCACTGCAGAGCAAAACACAATGAAAGTGCTCTTGAGTTTTGAGGATGTAGGATTTTATATATATCTTGAAGATATAGGATTTTAAAAATAAAGAGATATTAGGTGCTCATTAAGAACAATTGGTTTTAACCAATTCATTACAGCAGAACCAAGACTACACAAGTTTGTACTTCCTACTCTTCAGGATTTTACCAAAATGTGCTGTATAAATGAGAAGTAACACAAGTTATGAAAAATACATTATATTTTCCTTAATATAGTGCCTGGATATTGCTCTTATACCAGCATATTTGAAGAACTACATCTATTTCACACACACCCAAAAAAAAAAAAAAAAAAAGAGCATAGTTAATAATCAGATAATCATTAATCAAATTAAGGTGTGGAAATATTCACCGCAAAGGTGTGATAACAGATTGTGATTTCGAAAAGCTGTGCAAATTTCACATCATTTTTATTCTTTTTCTTCAACTACTTTTCATATAATCTGTATTAAGACTGAAGTTCTAGATCACTTACAAAAACATGAAAAATCTTTTCTGCTTCCTGTACAAACTGACACTGAAAACTGTATTGCTTTCAGTTTCCTACTACATTTCTTGATATGAAGTCATCACCCACTGAAGAAAAAAAAGGGGTTTTTTTAAATTTTAAGACTGAAATGTTTCACTGAATGGGATTTAGCCAAGAATCTTGCCTTCTGTAGTTATTATTCTTGTTCTAGCATGTAATTATAATGTCAATATTGCAATCAGTAGTTGAAATAAAATCTGTAGCTTCAGAGAAATTTACAGATAAAAAGGAACTTTCTAGTAATGTGCTGAAATACTCTTCTGCCCACTCAGGGGAAGCACTGAACACGTATTCATAGAATCAGGATGTGTGATCCTTAAATGAAAAAATTAAAGACTACAGAAATGTAATTACACCATAGAATTTATGACTCAGTCTTAAAATGCAAAATGTTTTGAATTAAAAGAGAGACCAAGGCATTTACTTCATTTCCTTTCAAGAGAATCTGATCTTACTGAAGATATAGACAATCCAATCAAAATACTTAACTCATATTTCCTCTTGGATAATATTCCTTTTTGGATTCAGTGTAAATGAGATCAACCAAGAAATCAGACACTCAACCACATGGTAAATCTATTGCACGTAAGCAAAGGTTACAGGAAAGCTCCCCAAACTTCACAGCTCAACAAGCAAAACCCCTGCACAAGTGATGTGTTTTATTCAATTTCCATTCTCCTTTGTCTACAGGTCTCAGCTTTAACTTTTCAGCTTCCTGTAGTCAGGAGCACTGAGGAAGGCACCCAGCAATCGGCTGTCTTCACCCAGGTGCCTCTGTTCTGGCAGCTCTTCAGTCACATTGATAAAAGAATTATCATTAAAAGAGTTAAGACCAATGGCATACAGAACATGGGAAGAGGAAGAAACCAAACTAGCCCCCAAACCAGCAGGGACCACGATTCTGTTATTATTACATTACATTATTATTACCATTATTAGTGTGTGTACTTCACACAACAGTGACATTTCAATGTATTACAGAGCAGCAGTTACTACCCCACCCTTCCTGATCAGTGCTTGACTGCACCAGCCACTACAATCAAAAGAAATAAAAGCAGGATATGCCTTTCAGAAACCCTCCAGAGTGATGCTGGAAAGAATAAATATATCTTTAACCTCCCCTCTCAAGAAATCATTGAGCCTAAGCAGGCACCAATCTATACCTCCTGGAACAACCTGAGGAAAAATGAGAAGATACTCATGAGATACCATGACATTCATGAGAGAAAATACTCCCAGCTATTAAGATATAAAAAATACCAGTAAAATCCTGGCATATTACAGAAGGACACATGAAATTCTTCTTCACTTAAAGTTTCATCTAATTTAAAAGTTTTTTGGAAATATATCCTAATCACAGTATCTGACAAAAAAATGCAAATGATCATACCAGATAACATAATTAAAAACTTCTGAACATGAAAGCCAGCAGAGAGAGGAACACAATGAAGCTGTCAAAATTCAGCCGGGCTTTAGAGGTTCAATAGATAAAACAGGGCAAGGGGAGAAAACAGAAAAACTGGGATCAGAACAAGCCTTCCAGGCAACTGCCAAAGCAGCCTAAAGCTCTGATAAAATTCTCAAACCAATGTAAAACAAACATATTTTAAATTCTCCCTAACCATAGGTTTACAGGCAGTTCCTCTCATCTGGTACCATGGACACATACAGTACCCCAGCTTCTGCACAGAAGTTCTCTTGTCTTACAATAAACTACTTTACAGGACAGAGCAGAATCTGATTTAACACTGATTTTTAGAAATGTCTCCTTTGTACATTTGTACACAATATTCCAGCTCAAACGTAAGGTTTTGACTGATAAGATTAAAAAGATGAAGTAGATAAGAAGCCTTCCTAATTAAATGTTACCCAACAGCTGTGTTTTTCCTATTGTTTAGTAAGTAACATTTGCCAACTTATAAAGCATGAAATGCTACATACTTGAAGCAGAAGAAAGCCACCACCTACTGCAGTTGCTGCAAGCTTTCCGACTTTCTGGAACAAAAATCCCGCACACCTTAGGGGAACAAAACAAAACAAACCCAGTCCAATGAAGTTTTCTGCTGAACAATGCCACACTACACAATTTCTGACTGCTACTATTACCATTATTTCATTTAAGAAAGCAAATGTATTGTTTCATATTTACAAATTTAAAAATCAAGGCTATTTAATGCAAGCAATATTACATTAACAATGTCTAAAACAAGACAATGTGAGTAATGGTTGCTTGTTCCTGGCTGTCTGATAGCCCCTTTAAAGTAAGCTCGAGATCTCTAGATCTTACTGCTATTAAATGTAGCACGTTAATAAAGCACAATATAATTATATAACAGTGCTATTATAACTGTTCCCAAGTGGAATGTAAATACATTATACCATAATTTATATTAACTACACTACTCGTAACTGAAAGATCTCAGCAAAAAGCAGCACATCCTTACCACAAGAATTAAACTGAGTGAGGCCACTCTGCTGGGACATGGTGTCAGTCTATTTTTAATGGATTAAGGCAACCAGAAAATTACCTTGTTCTCAGTCTCCAAACCCCCTCTCAGCAAATGGAGAACAGCACAGATATTGATATTACAGAGGAGTGATAAGGCAGGAAGGGCCTCTGGAGGTCACCTGGGCCAGTCACCTTCCCAAAACTGCTGCAGAGCCCAATCCAATCTCAAAGCTTGATCAGGCTGCCAAGAGCCCTGACTCAGACAAGAGTTTCCAAGGCTGATGGTTCCACAACTTCCCTGGGCAATTCCAGTGTGTCTAAACACTGGCCCACACACAGAGGGGAATTTTTTCCCCTGCATATGAATAGTGAACTCTTATTTATATGCATAAGTAGGAATCCAGAAAGATGTGCATCTACAGATACTGAAATGTGCATTTTCCAGATCATTTAATAAGCCAGTTTTTATGGATGCCAGACGAACTATTCCCTAGAAACTTCTGAGTTTACATGTATACATATAACTTTTTGAAAAAAATTTAAGGCTACAGAAGCAAATAAAAAACTCAGACTGAAAGCTAAACTCCACTCCAGAAAGCTGTACTGAGCCTGGGTACAACAATTTCATTTTTAGTCTATTTCATCTTCCAATTCTTGCATAGTTCCTCTTTAAAAGTCACTGTGCTACCATAATGGTGTTTTTCAATGAATTTACAGTTTTTCTTTGTACTGGAATGAACAAACACCTCTGTTAAATAACAAATAGCTTGACACAGCTGCTCAGGCTGTGACCACATTTTCCAGTTTAAGTTCTCATCTTTACTGTCTAGCTTTCACCATGAATTATTCTAGTCTAACTAGGCTATGGTATCTCTCTTCAGTTAACATTAGAGTGAACAGTGAATTTGCTCAATATGGCTGCAGCTCTACTTAAGAGGGAAAAACAGTCTCCGTGAAATGGGGCTCTTAATTAAAAGTATATTTTGCCATTCTTTTTTTTCCCCTTAATTTCTTTTACCTGTAAAATATGTCTTAGCCGTAGTATAACTAAGTTTCTAAATCTGGACTAGTAAGGGAAAAGCTTTTCCATACAAATAAAATCTATATGCAGTAATTTTCCATTTATTTCTTGCAATTTTAGAGCTCTGACATTTTCCCAAATCCTTCCCACAGTAACTAGTCCGAGTTCCCTTGGATAATAGTGTTTCACTGCTATTAAAAAACACTTCATAATGATGAGTCAGACTAACAAGCTCAAATAGTTCACACATGAATAATCTTGATCAATGCTACAGGAAATCCCATTAAAGATACATTTATCTGCTTTGAATACCCTTGGAAATGGATCTTCTAACAGAGTAAAATGTTTAGGTCAGTTATGGAAAGGGAAGCTCCCTCACCAGCCAGTCACACCTCCCATCACAATCTGTGTGGCTACAGAGTATTTTTCTACAATTGGTCCTGAATTCCGGCCAAACAAGCGGTTCCACCAATGGTGACGTCGAGCATACTCTGTCAAATCCAGCACTTCGTAGGAATCATCGTCGCTGTCGTGGTCTGGAAAACAAAAAGCAATTTTAAAAAAGTTATCTTCTCAGTTATACAGTAAATTAACAACTTGTGTGAAAACCTCAGACCTAGTTTGGGCATTAACAGGGTAATCCAATGGTTTAAATTGTACAAGGTACCTATCATCCAGCAGCTCACAGAACAAAGGATTTTGGGATTCTGTGCCATCATTAAAGTAAGGTGCAGAAGGCTACAGGGGTGGTATGATCTATAAAATCCATGACTCGCATTACAAAGGTGAACAAGAATCCCCAGCCTGTTCAAGTATAGGAACCAAGAAGCACCAGATGAAACTGCCAATTAGCTCCTTCAACACAACCTAAAAAAACCTAACAAAAACAAAAAACAATGGGATAAACCAACATTTGGAAAGATTAAGAAGTTCTGGCCCAGTGCTCTCCTCGGAGGACCAGACATCAACATTTGCCACAAAGGCAGGAAATGACTTCTGTTCCTTTTCCACTAAAAGTGAAACAGAAACACTGGGACTTCAAGTAAGTTCCATGTTTGCAGGACAAGTCTGTCAATGTTTTCAAAATGAGAATCCTACAACTTCAAATTAAGAGATCCTCAACACCAAGCATGCTAGAACATCAAATGAAAGAGATGAGTCTACGGATTTTTAAAGAAACATATTTTAAAAGTGTATCACATTCTGTGACATACACACATAAACTGAAGAACTTTGGTTAAATATATTTGAGGTTAAATCTAAATTCAGCAATGCTGGCGGGACATTTCAGAAAAGAAGAGCAGTCAAATTACTACTTCGAATTATAAAGTAAGACTGCAGATATAAACATTTTATTAGGATTTTGACAACTTTTTAACTTGTACTACCAGTATGGGTAAAAACTTCAAAGACCGCAAGAAGTACAGACGTTGGTGTGCATTATTTCCTTTGATTACCATGTAAGTGTTCTTGAGTACTAAAAAATAAATAGCAAGATCCATGATGCTAAAAAGTTCTTACTGAATGTTCTTTCTTTGAGCTATTGAGGACAATCTGTTTAACTACTGTAGACGTAGAATATTAAAACACTGTCATGAACATTTATATTTATTCTGTCCTTAAATTATTATTATTTAAACCAAAACTCCTGTACACAAGTATAACACGTTCTGTGGCAAATAACACTCCCAGAGCGTTTTCTACTGATGAATACTCCCTGCATGCGGCAAATGATGTTCTGGACATTCCCCAGGCACATCGAACTGTGCCAGTGCCGAAAGGCGCCGCAGGACGAGGCCACAGCGATGCCCTGAAAGCCCCGCACGGTGAAGGATGCGGCGGACATGGGGGCAGGAGGCTCCTGGTTCCCGTTACGCATCCCCTCCGGCACCCCCGGCTGCGCGGCCCCGCGCTCCGTGAGGGCTCGGCCAGCACTCATTCTGTCTACGGGCCTGGCTAGAAGAGGTTTTCGGTGGTTAAATCCCGAGAAGGAGCTTTCGCCCGGGTGATGCCGGGGGTGCCGGGGCCGATGCGCCGGGCCGCGCGCTGGAGGGGGGCACCAACGGATTGGGGAGGCGCAGAGGCCGGGCCATCCCTCCCCGCCCCCGGGACGCGGCGCGGGCAGCGGGAGGGGGCTGCCCGTCGCCCCCGAGAGGAGGAAGGGCGCCCGCCGCGCCGCCTCCTCCCCGCTCCCGTCAGGAAGGGGCCAGCACTGACCTGAGGCGGAGCGGGGCCGCCGCGCCGCCATGTTGGCCGGTGCTGAGGCGGCGCGCGCCCGCCCCGCTGCGCCCCCAGCGGCCGCTCGCGCCCCGCCCCGCCCCGCCCCGCCCCGCCCCGCCCCGCCGCGGTGCCGCCCCCTCGCGGCCGCCTCGCGCATGCGCCTCCCGCCCGGCCCGGGGCTTCCCTGAGGGGATGGGGCGAGAGCTCTGGTTTTGGGAGACGTGCGATGTCCCGGGCTGCCGGGCAGAGCCAGGGATCCTTGAATCCAGCTCCCTCCCCTGCTCAGGGTACCGCAAGAATCCCACCAAGTGCCTGAGAGTTATCCAAACGCTTCTTGAACTCTGTCAGGCTGGTGCTGTGACCACTGCCCTGCGGAGACTGCTCAGTGCCCAACCACCCTCTGGGGGAAGAACCTTTTCCTGATATCTGACCTAAACCTTCCCTGACACAACTTCAGGCCCTTCCCTCGGCTCCTGTCACTGTCACCACAGAGCAGAGATCAGTGCCTGCCCCTGCTCTTCCCCTCAGGAGGAAGCTCTAACTGCACTGAGGTCTCCCCTCAGTCTCCTCCAGGCTGAACAGACCAAGTGCCCTCAGCTGCTCCTCACACGGCTTCCCCTCAAGACTCTTCACCATCCTCGTTGTCCTCTTTTGGGCTCTCCAGTAGTTCAATGTCTTTCTCGTGCTGTGGTGCCCAAAACCGCACACAATATTCAAGCCTGTGTCATGAGGGGCTCATTGATCCCAGTGATAGGGGTAAGAACCCCAAAACCTTCCCAATATCTCCAGCTGTGCGTGAGGAGCAGAGCAGTGGCTGCGGGCATAGCTGGAGAGCAGCTACGTGCCAAGAGCCCCATAAAAATTAATAACCAGAAAAAAACAAACACAAGGCCCCTCAAAGTACAAAGGTTATAGCCAACGTGAGCTGTGAAACATTGGAAAAAATTAAATTTGAGCCCTGGTCTGCTCTCTCCTTCAAAGCATTGGTGGGGTTTCAATGGGCTAAAAACCACATAATTGTATTTTATTACTTTTTTTTAATTGTGTGCAGCCATAATATAGAAGTGGCTGACACACTAAGTGCAGCTTCAGGAGTGTTGTAACAATATGAATCAAGAAAGCATCAATGAACATAATTTATAAATAATAAAATTGAAAACAAATTATATAAAAGTGTTTACAGCCTCTTGCTTGGACTCTTACACTGCCAATACACAAGACAGGCAATTATAATGGAGAAAAATCCACTTTTCCCCATGTCATAAAGCTATCTTTATGGAGTAAGCATTTAGGATTTTAATTAAACCCCTTAATTACACCAGCCTTTACAGACATACCAAAAGAGGGGAAAACGTATCTTCCACAAAAAGATCCTTCTTTAGTCCTCTCTGAAACAGAAATTAGCATATAAAACTTGAAGCTAGTGCATAAAGTGGTTGTTTGCTTATTAATTATTTTTATTACAAACATTTGCCATCAAGATAAGCATGCCAGACAGAACTAGTAATATATTGCTTTCTTTAAGATTTTCAAAAGATATGTTCCTGTATGGAACACAGATTTGTCTCTTATGATTTGTTTTGACAAACACTGTGCGTCTTGGGAGTTTTCTTGTTTAAGCATAAAATTGGTGGGTTTGGTGTTCACTTCCCAATCAGTAACAAAGTGTTTGTTGACTTTTCCCATTCAGATGCCAGTAAGGTATGGGAGGTAACCAGAAAATTTTGCTCAGGCTGTGTAAGCCTGGCTATTTTTTACTTTTTGTTGCTCTAATTCTTAATATTTGGCTTCCCTGTTTTAAACTATGATCGGTTAAAAATAGCAGCACTTCTCAGATGACTTTCCCTGTGTCTGTACAAACAATTAGATTAATTCCCTTTCAGAACAGGGCGGTTTATATAATTAGCACTTCTAAAAGATTAACGTTAGAAGCTGCATTGTGTTCTACACACGACTTCTGTTTGCCTTCTTTCGCACCCCTCTTACCAAGTCAGGGCAGTATGGCAAGTGGCAAGGAAAGAGTTTAGGAAAGACCCAGGGAAAGCCCTTTTGGCAGGTTTTGGGCTTGTGGTATCTCTGTTCTGAGATCAGGATGCACGCCTTGCTCAACATAAGACATTTCCCAGTGGGTTCCAGTTGTGTAGGATGCAGTGGTGCTCCCAGCCCAGCCTGCTCCTGGGTGCTGTGAATGAGCCCAGTGTCTGCCCAGGATCTGCAGGCACTGCCTGGGGGATTGGCTCGATGCCTGCACAGAAAATGCCATCAGGATTGTTCTGGCTTCCAGCAAAATTTGTACCCTGTGCAGAGACAGCAAACCTTGTGGCTCCAGAGACCAAGAATAACTGGGAGAGCTTTCACCAACCCCATTGTGATGTATAAAATTCCCCAAGCCCATTCAAATCTCATGCACGCCAATGCCTCCTTCAAGCTATTCATGGCAGATTCAGACAGATTTTCCAAGGAAAGGTAGGCAGTTTAAACTCAGGCCACAGTTTGGCTTCACCCTTTAAGGTTCTTCAGGAACAAAGTGTTTTCCTGTAACATCAGAAGGACTGCATAGAAAAATTGCTCTCTTTGCTCTATAAGCCCTGGCTACAGGACTATAAGTTCAGGCTATACAGCCACCCTCTGTCCTTGTACCTGTGACAAGCAGGTTCGCTGTCACAGCTTGCAAGGGAACATACAACATACACACACCTTACAAATACTAAAAAACTCCACAATAAGCAACCAAAAACCCCAAAAAGCAGAAGAGAGCCTCGCAATGTTCAAATGCCTGTATGACTCTAATCCTACCAGCTTCTTTGTGCTGCTGACCAGAATTCCCAACTGGCACACACGTCCTTGAATTTTTTACCATCTTACATGATTAATTATAAAAACTAAAGGCAACACACGCTGCCAGCCGTCTCCACTAGGCCTTACTTGGGAGTGAAACTTATGTCCTCCACAGGGTTAACCTAGTAAATGCAGTCTGAATAACCTGGCAATAAAGGTGTTGGAGCATATGGATGATTTCTTCTTGAAAACCTGACTGGACATGCTGTTATTCAAAGCTCAGTTGGCTGGAAAATGGCAGAGAAACGTCTGAGAAGGAATTTGGGTTCTAAGTCCGTCAAGATCCTGGGCAAGGGCTGTTGTGGGGCCATAACCTGAACTGTTGATGCAGTAGGAAGTTCCATGGCTTCCTGACAAAGAGGAGTGCAGGGGCAGGCACTGATCTCTTTTCTATGGAGACCAAGGGCAGGACCTGAGGGAATGCCATGAAGTTGTGTCTGGGGAGCTTTAGTTTGGATATCAGGAAAAGGTTTTTCTCCCAGAGGGTGGTTGGCACTGGAACAGGCTCCCGAGGGCTGTGGTGACAGCACCAGCCTGACAGAGCTCAAGGAGCATGTGAACAGCACTCTCAGGCACATGGTTGGATTCTTGTGGATGGGCCAGGAGCTGGACTTTGATGATCCTTGCGGGTCCCTTCCAACTCAGGTTATTCCATGATTCTATGATGTTAAAATGAAGATAATACTCCCTGTAATTATGATGTTAACAAATACACATCCTTGTGTCTCCTGCCATCTCCATGTGAGATTTTGGATGGCTTGCTTGTATTGCTTGCCTTCAACCTTTCTTTGTCACTTTTCTTTGTAAAATGTTCGTTGTGAGGTTTAACAAAATTTAATTATGAGAATTTTTTTCTTATTTGTGAACATCATTAAATTCTGCATTTTAGTTTTGTAGTACTTTAACTTGATAACAGCCTCCTTTATCTTAGAATCACAGAATAATTTTGGTTGGAAAAGAGCTTTAACATGATCGAGTCCAACCATAAATCTCAGTTCATTTATGCTAATGAAATTTAAGTTATAAATTCCCACCAGAATCCATGTATGAGTGGAGGAGAAAGGGGCAGAGAAAAATGTATCTGTTGTCTCCATTAACTAACAGGAATTTAAACTGTTTCTTGCTGAAGAATTCAACTGATACAAAAAGAAAAACCAAGTTTAGTGTGCTGTGAAAGATGTTTAAACAGGTAACAACCAAAGACATCACCCAGGTAAGATGCACTGGATCCACAGCACCTGCATTTTACTTATTAAACAAAACTGATGGTTCCTGTCCAAGGTCAGGCTGCAGCAGGACACATTCCCATGACCCTAGTCTGGAAAAATAAGGAAATTTAAAAAAAAGTTAAGGGGGGATTGTTCTTTCCTGTTAGTTTTGTTTACTATATTGTTAATAATGCAAGCTGATTATCCATTAATCTCTTGATCTCAGCTCTGATGAGTTACCAGGCTTGAACTGCAGCATGGAGCTCTGACCGTGACCTCCTGCTATTGTATGAATCCCATGCATGCGTTGGGATGGTGGAAAAACGCTGAGATCATGGCCAGAGGGGAGCCAGGGGAGCCAAAATTGGGGCAGAGCCCTCCTGGGGCAGAGCTGAGCTCATCATTCCTTTAGGATCTCCCCTGGAGGCAGCCATGGCTTCACCAGTGGGAGCAGAATGCAGGAGCGGATGACTACAATCACTCATGAAGGTTCATCTTGCACAGTCAGAAAGCTTACTAAAAACTGGAGTGTTCAGCAAAATTTGAGGCTTCATGTGATTGCCCAGGCAAATAAAGGGCAGCGAGGGGAGCTGAATCTTAGAAAGTCTTGCAAGGCTCTGGAGGCTTGCAATCTGATATAGGTGTCTCTCTGTTGTTATATTCTTGTTTAAAACTTTTCTCATATGCAAAGTGACTTTTTTTTTTTATAATGAAAGGATTCTGCCAAGTTTATGTTCTTAATTTGCTGTTTTCTTGTAGTTAAAACATAAACAATTTTTAATTATCTGGAGGTAACCTTTTGTTTACTGTATGCCCATATTATAAAATTTCAGAAAACCATGCTGACTGTACTGCTGCATTATTTTAGAGAAGTTCTTTGAACAGCTTTTAGCTGTGATCATGAATGTAATGATATATTCTGGTTTTGAGTTGTCCTTGAGAGATAAATATCCAATTCCCTTGGTAAATCCTTGTAGGTATTCTGGAGTTCCCTGCTACTGTCACTCAAGTACTCGGACAAACCAACAGAGAGAGTGAGAACAGACTGACAGTCTGGCAGTCTGTCTTGCCAAGCAAATGTAAGGAATTACTTTTTAGAGGAGCTGCGACGATGAATCAATCATACACACCACTTCCACAGCTAACAGATGTTCTTATTTTCTGTAGCATAAGTGCACATAAACAATGAAGAGAAAAATAAAACTCCTTTGCATGGCTTTTTACAAAGTGAAGGGTAACAGGGTAATAACTGGCCTGGGCAGATTTAGAAAAAATCCTGAAAAACAACACTGAAAAAGTTCAAGACTCTCCAGAAATATCATCTAAGAAGTGAAGAGCCCAAAGAGTTTCAGATTTTTCTGTTTGTGAAGCCCTGCACCAAGAAAAGGTTAAAAATCCTAAACTGAAGGGAAACATGGTAATAATGTTTTTCATTTTCTTGCAAGAAACAAAAACCAATAGAGAATTGTAATGAGTAGACACTAGACAGTGCACAAAAAGAAAAGATAATTCATGTGAGTCATACTGCTGGCAAGGAAAACCTTTGATCAGATGCTGCTGTGCCAGCCACAGGTAGCCTTCACTGAAACACCTGGCTGCTCTCAGGTCACCTCAAGCTTATGAAGAGCCCTCCTACAGCTCCTTCTTCCGTGCTGCCTGGTTTTGGCTGGAATAAAACTAAACACATTTCCCCTGGATAACTGAAAACATGCCAAGACAGTCAAACATGAGACTCCCGGAGTACAGGGCTGCCTCCAACTGCCCCGTTCCCCACGGCTGTATCCCCTTCCTAGATGGAGATCTTGAAATAACATCTCTCTGGCCAAAGGACTGGCTTGCTTTAGTGACCCTGAGATCAGGGGAACTGGATTTGTTTCCCAGGGTAATTCTTCTGCAAAGATTGAGGCCCCTCGCAACTGGGGAAACAGCCTGACAAGCTAGAGGCATTCCTTATAGTATTTGTGTGCAGTAACTGTAGTTCATCACCAAGACTGTCCCTAACTTTACAGAGGAAATGCCAAATAAAATTTAAATAATTTCTTTACAACGAAGCTTGTCTTTAAAGATTTCCCAAAGGATGACTCTCATTCAGTTACCTTTCAAAGCTCAACAATAATGAAATAACTCTGTCATAGCATTTTTTTCCAGTAGCACTGTTATTTTTTCAGGTTTGGAATAATCAGATCTTGATTTCTCATAAAATACTAATGCAGATTGACAAATATTGAAAGTAGCCCTTGCCCCTGATAAAACTGTTCAAAGACAGAGAATGTTCACCTTTTTCTCTTGGTTTTCTCCAATATCTGTTTCTGTGGAAGTATTGTACCCACTGTGACTCATGGCCACTGACCACCTTCAGCACTTACGGTCTCTACAAGGACTCGATAATGATTTTTGCAGTGAGAGCTGCACCCCTCTAAAGAAGACCAAGCCCTACTCTGCAGAGCTTCCAGCACACAGCAAGACAGAGGCCATGCCATCTACTGAAGCTGTTTGGGGCATAGTTCAGAGTTAAACATCTGTAGAAGCAGCAGTCCTGACTCTGACTGAACCTGAAAATTGTATGGGTAGGGTTAGAGGAGGAAATCTAGTTTGCCTTCTTGTCATTAACTCAATGAGCAAGACATACAGGCTGTATCTACAGAAGTTTTTGTGCCATACATTTCCTGGCACTGACACCATCTTCCCAATCCCACAGGCTGCAGCAACAGTGGCAGAGGTAGCAGTGGCTCCAGTCCAGCCATTGGTGTTTGAATGCTGTTCCCATGGAGTCTCATCCAGAGTTCCTCAGAGGAGGAGGAGAAGTGTAGGATATTTGCTTGGTCCACTGTCCAGCTGGAATCTAAACAAGCATGTAGAGTTCTCTAGTCTGTTCTTGTAGTCACAAACCACAGACTCACTCAGAAGAGGGCAAGCAAAACCAACAGACCTAAGTGCTGCCAGGATGACTTCTCAGAAGAATCTCTTCATGTTCATTTTTAAAATTGTTTCATACTGAGGGCTCTTTCTGGGTGTTTGTCAGATGGAACATCAGAAACTGTAGTGATAGGACAAGGAGTAATGGGTTCAAATTGAAAGAGACAAAAATTGGGTTAGATATGCAGAAGAAATTCTTTACTGTGAGGCTAGTGGGGCACTTGTACAGGTTGCCCAGAGAAGTTGTGGTTGCCCTGTCCCTGGGAGTGTTCAAGGCCAGGTTAGATGGCGGTCTGAGCAACCTGGTCTAGTGGAAGGTGTCCTTCCTCATGGCAGTGGTTTGGAACTGGGTGATCTTTAAGGTCCCTTCCAACCCAAACCATTCTGTGATTGTATGGCAAGCCCCATTTTGAACATGGAACTTGTTTGCTCCCTTTTTATTGTACACCCAGGTTTGCCTGGTGTTTTCCAGGGAGTTGTGTGGAGGCTGAAGCAGCAGCTGCTGACAGCCAACTGCTGGCAGCTTCCAGTGCTTAGCCACATGTGGGCTGACAGGCACAGGTCATGCAGGAGGACTGACCTGAGGCTGTCTGGCAGAGGAGGAGGTTATGGAGAAGTAGTTCTCAGACAGAGTCTCCAGCACCTGCATAAAAAGATGCAGGAAGCAGAGAGACATCTTGGTCCAAAGGAGACGGAGGGTCCTTCTGTGCATATATATTTCTGTATGTTACGTGGGGTAAGATCAGGAGTGACACAACTCAAAACCTTTCTGTGTCCATTTACCTCAACTTTGCCATTTCCAAAGACAGTAATGCTTTTGGGGCTGCCCATGATGAGAAAGCATGGATACTTTTGTTGCCAGGGTCTTTTCTGTGTCAGCATTAAGCTCCAGAGGCCTAGGCAGGTGTGCTTTGGGACTCTTCCTCTCTGAGGTGGTGCTAACTTGTCAGCATGACCACAGAGCTGCATCAAGACAGGAACAGTGGGCTTTGAATCTCAAAATCGTTCACACTTATGTAGTCACCACTCACAGCATCCTCCAGAGCAAACTGCAGCAGAGATGCACATCAGGGGAACAGGAGGGATTTCTTCACTGAATGGGTTGGAATGGGCTGCCCAGAGATGTGGTGGTGTCCCCATCCCTGCAGGTGTTCAAGAAACAACTGGATGTGGCACTCAGTGCTCTGGGCTGGGTGCCAAGGTTAGACTCAATGATCTCGGAGGTCTTTTCCAATTTCATTGATTCTGTGATCCACAGGGGCCTCACCCCGGAGTTACCAGGAAGGTGGTGAAACCAGGAAGGATGTTCTGATAACGATCACTAGTGTAGATGTACTTTATCTCTTTCTTGCTTACTCATGACATATCACTGAATTTAAAAAGTAAACTAGTGAGGGGATCATAAAGCTGGGCATCAGCAGCTCAATATTTGTGAAATACAACTTCACAGCACATTGTCTATAAACTTTGTTTTGCAGTGTTTGTTTTATGGTTTTGCTTATTTATATTTTGCATATTTTATGTGCATTCTATATCCCATAGGCAATTTCTGCATTCAGTTCAGCTTTTTTTTTTTCCCTTCTGATTGATCAGTAAGTAATCTTTAGAAAATTTGTTTGTTCTATTTGTTCCTGTCTTCTTCCTAAATGTTTGATGAGTGGGTGATTTGTTTGTGCTGTCATTACGAAAACCATATGTTGATGTGGTCTTATGGGGGAGTGTTTTTATTATTTTAAAAGTTCAACTAAGGATGTTTCCAAAGGAGTCATAATTGCTCTTCTAAGTACAAAGGCTGAACAATGACTGGCTTACAAATAATGCCAAAAATCTGTTCAGCTCAGTCTAATTATTTCAAAGACTAAAATCTGTTTCTCAGAAATGTCTTCTTTCCACAGTCTGAACTTTTTAACATACTAAGAAAGTTATATTTCTGGAAGTTCTCTAGGGTTCATAGTCCCTTGGAGCAAGGGAAAGCATCCAATTTTTCATGTACATCTCAATGTATGCAAAAACTTCCAGGCTGCCCCTGTCTATATGTGAAATTTATTGTGCCCCAGCACAACCGGTGCTGGGAGTTTGGTTGTCCTTTTCATGGCTGTGATCAAAACTGGAGGGAATTTTCTGCTGGGAGACTGGTTCCTGTGCTGATGCCATCTGATCAGTGCTCCTGGAAAAACCCTGTGAGGCTGTTTGGTGTCACTGATGAGCAGGACACAAGGTCCTGGCATGGGTGGTGTCAGTCTTCTCCATAAATATGAGATTCCCACAAGGAATGCACCGTGAGTGTAATTGCAGTAAAAATGATCCCTAAATTGGCTGGGCTGTAAGGGACTCAGTACAATCCTGGCAAAAGGAGAATCTCTGGAAGTGCCTCAGTGCCCAGTAAAGGCTGCTAAAGAGGGAAGTATATGGTAGAGATTCACCTATATATTTTATATCTAAAATATTAAATAGCAGCTATTATTCAGTGCTGCAGGAGTAAAAAAAACGAAGAGAGGAAAATAGCTTTGCAGCTGGCCAAGACCTTGAAAACAAGACTCTTCAAAACAGTTTTCAGAAAAACAATTTCAAACCTCCCTGCTGCAAAGCCTCCTACACAGCCCTTGCAGAGAACCTTTTAGAGGAAAACTTTAAACAAAGGAGCGCAATCGTGTGGCCACGGTTTGAGAGCAGCAATGTGGCAGATAAATGCTACTCATTTATAGGTGCACAGCAGCCAAAATCAGTTACTGATGAAGCTGATTTCTTGTGGGTTGCAAGGAAAAATTAACAAGGGGGGAAAGTAGAAAATACTAGTTCTGCAGTGAGGAACAAAATGCCATGCTAAGTGTCCTGCTAATACACTTCGAAAACATATATGTGTATATGAAATTTAAATGTTACATAAACTGTGCATGTATTGTTATATAAATGCCATTTGATTATACATACTACCTGAGATAAATAGGCACAGATTTCAATTTTTTGTCAGTATATATATATATGTATATATTGTAAAATCTGTATTATTAGATTATTGGCAAAATAAGCTGTTTATTTCTCTCCATAATTCCGCAAAATTACAGAGGAAGTTGGCCCAGTGGTCAGAGATGTTCAGATATTATTTTGTCTCAGACTTGCTACATTGTGTTAGGTGTGTGTTATGCCTTATATGCTTAGAGACCAATCGTTTTAGAGGATAAGTAATATATAACCTCAAATCCATAGTGATCAGGGCGAGCTGGATACCTTAGATGGACTAACTGGCAGGGGGTTAGAACCAGATGGTTTTTAAGGTCCCTTTTGACCCAGATCATTCTATAGTTTTATGAAAATAGTAATAGGTAATTTATTTGTGAAGGATTTCTTTATGGAAATTTCTGCTCCATGTTTCCTGGCCTCCAGAAATATCTTGTGCTGATCATTGACTTTTAGGATATCACGATCAAGAGATCCTGGGGGTCTGAAAGGTGATGTGAATGAAAACTCTGTCACAGTTCTTGACTGAGGAATAGGAAGTTGTGTTGCTGGCTTTTCTTTGCTTTTGATCCAGGTTCATCATGGTAAAGTGCAGTCGCCTTTAAAAATTTAATCAGGCCAGGTTGGGGTACCTCACACCACTTCAGGCCACTGCAGACATCTGATGGGAAACCTCTGTCTCCAGAGCACCAGAGCCACAGGTCTCCGTGCTGCCAGGGGATGGGATTGAACCTCCCTAAGGGATTGAACCCTAAGGTGCACCCTGTGTGGTGCCTGAACCTCTGGAGCAGCTGCTTGCTTCCAACACTTCTCTGGAACTTCCCTTCCTCATGCCAGAGCTGCCTCATGCACTGTCACTCTGGTAGCCAAAAGCCATTCTGCCCTCAAACCATACATAGTGCAGGGAAACACATCAGGAAAAGACACAGCCCCATTCCTGTGCCTTAGATTTGCGGTTTCTGGAATTTCTCAGGTCCCTCAGCCAGTGAGCAAGGACAGCCCAACACTGCCTCTGCATGTGGGCTGCAACCAACACACTCATAGCCTGGACTCTTCCAACATATTTTCCCTGGTTCACAATTCAGAACCATCTCATATTATTATTTTGCTTTGGAAATTATTGTAAAAATTCCCTTTTTTAGAGTTCAATGAAAAATGGATTCATGCAAACTTACCCTAAATTTATGAGAACAAATGCCCATCATTCCCTTCCTTATGGAGGCCGTAGGTTACCAACACAGAGACAGGCATAGCAGGGAGCTGGAGGGGAGGACTGAGAAGCAGGTGTTTCTATTTTTTTTTTTCACCAGGCATATCTTAAAGCCCTTCCTTGCTCAGCTTGGCATGGGGTACACTGGCATTTCTAGCTCCAGCTGCCAGCTCTAACGGTGTTACTCACATTTGTTAAACAAACCAAGGAGCAGAAACCTCTCCCTTGGCTGGCTGTGCCATAGCACAAAGACAAGCAACTTTAAAGAGAAAAAAGCTCCACAATGTTGAGCTCATTGCAGAATATTTTCTTGTTGGATATTCCTTGTACTTCCTTTGGGGCTGTAGTAGCTAGACCAGCCAATGTGGGATACTGCTGAGCATTGTTAATCTAGAGCAGTGGATTGCTCCTTATGAAAACAGAGTGTTTTTGTAAAGGAAAATACTATTTTCTATTTGCTGTGGACTGTGTTTGTACCATGACCAGTGGGAAAGCAGTATTGTAGCAACTTTGGCATAAACTGATATAAACTCAGGCTACCCCTGAGTTTGCTGCCCAGCTCCACGTCCCCATGTGGGTGGAAGCCAACAGGATGGATGGAATGGTGGCTTCCCCAGAGCTGAACTGCAGCCAAACCCTAGGGCAAACTTCTGTTTTAGCTCCTAGACAGAAACCCACCCACCAGTTTTCTTTGGGAAGAACAGGAATTCAAATGTTGGTTTGGCCTGAAAATTGTTCTGGCTAGCCTGGAGGCAAAGGGAAGGTGATTCTGCAAAGCCACAAGAAGAAAGTATTTTAATTCACAAATCATTTCCCTGATTTAAAATGCTAATTTTTATCTAACATTTTCCTTACTCCAAAACCACATTGGGTTTCAGTTACATTTCCTTTGAAACCAGAAAGCAATCATGCTGAAAGGCAATAAAAGGAACTCAAATTACATTTTTCTTCCTTCCTTGTGCCTTTCCCTGCCTCCCCAAATGTTAGAGGAGCAAAACTGGATGCTACTATTGCACAAATTTGGAGGCAGGAGCAAATGGTGCAAGATGCCGTCAGGGAATCAGTATATTTAGCACAGGAGGGGTATTTCTGAAGAATTTCTTAGCCAGAGCTCCTTGCAGATGGCTTGTGGCTGGGGTAGAAAAGCTGACAGGTGCCCCTGAGTTTAACTGAGCTCACTGAACTCGTGGCAGAGAGAGCCCCCTGACTGTGCCTGCTCCGTGCAGGTACAGTCCATGCCCCAGGTGGATTAAAGCCCTGAAATGCACAGGGTGACAAGGGAAATGTGTCCCTGTGGCCAGTGGCAGCGAGAAGGCAGCAGCTGCTCAGGGTTCCCTGGGCAAAGGCAGGGCCAGGACTGCCAAGAGACCGAGCGATGGTTTCACAACCTATTTGTCAAGAGGGATAACTCAGAGCTAATCCGTATCTGAGATGCTGCCTTCGTGCCACTAGCAGGGAGAGAATATCCCTCTGTTCCTGTAGTGTCTGTTATGAAGGAAAGGAGAGAAAATCAGGTTCCTCTTTGTCTTGGGAACAGAAGAAATGCCATTATCCTCCGTGGAGGCAGGGGTGTACACGCGATCTGAAAGGTCTGCTGGTGTCCTGATGCTGAATGTTCTCACAGCTTGCACTGTCACTTTCCCATTTGCAACACAAACATGAAATAGGAAATATTGCCACATTGTCCTGGTTGTGTTTGCCCATGCTTTGCGAAATTGTGTGTGGCTACATATTACACAGAACAGAGGGAATATGGGCCTGCTTCTGGCAGGATTCATTCATTGCCCTTTAATGGGATTTTATTGGTTTGTACCGAAATGTGAGGAATTAATCACGGCTCAATTACACTTACAAATACATTGTTGCGTTTTAACGTGTGCATGTATGTTGGTCTGCTTTTAATTACCCAGAAAATGTGAAGTTAGCATAGTAAGATCAAAGAAGTCAAATTTGTCCCTCAGTGAACAACGTCACTGCCTCGCCACACAAAGCCGGGCTGGGAACGAGCATAAAGGAGCAGGGAACAGGGGACTTCCCGTCTTGGCAAGGACGAGGACTGGCAAATGCAAGAAGCCAGACAATCTGATGAAAAACGGATCCTTATTCTCCCTTCTTGTTTTTCACTCCCACATCTCTCTTTTTCAGCCTGAAATTCACTCTGCGTGTTTCCAGTGAACCCCTGCCTTGCCACTCTCTCACAGTTTTGAGGTGGGATAGGGGATCCTGAGCTTCATCCTCTCCTGCTGGGGAGTCCTGCTTTGGGTTCAGGCACCTCTCTGTCCTTTCAGCCAATTCAAATTTATCCCAGGGTTCTCTTTCTTTTTTTTTTTAATCTATCTGTATTGGCACTACTGGATAGCCCAGTTTACTTTTGGTCTTGCCTGCTGGGAATGTCAAGTGAGGATAAAATGAAACTGTGGGTAGATAAAACATAAGGAGGCTTCTACAGTGAAATATGATATGTATTAAAATCACTCATTCATTAGCACTCACATTGTGAATTTATTAAACACTCTTAGCTAACAAACAGGGTTCCTAGTTCAGTGTCTAGTGCTGCAAACAGCTGCTTTCTGTTTACAAAATAAATTGCATCTCCTACTAATAGAGAAACAATTATATATGGATTTTTGTTTCTTTCCAGCTAAGTCCACAAAAAAGTCCTCGGGTGCTTTACCTTACACATGGAGCAGCCACAGTCTGCTCTGAGTGGCTGTGTTCACTAAAGGGCCTCCTTTACAAACTCTGTTTAACACATAACATCACCATTTTCACTTCTGCATAGTAATTTATGCTGGCATTAGAAGTATCAGAATAAGATTTTATAGAGCTTCCTTAAATTCTTTACTCACACTGAGATTCCTGGACAGTGTCTGTGTCTAGCACTTGGCTGTGGTTAAAGTTGCTCAAGCAATAACAATACTGAAAGAATGAATGGGAATGCCCCATTGGACTTGACCCTACATCCAGCTCCTCTGACCAGGCCAAAACATCTTCTAGCCTGGGTTCAAATGGACATTTAGAACAGCTCAACCGTAAAGAGGAAAAGAAGGAATTATTTAAGAAAGTAGTAAAATTAGAAAGCCAAAACGTTTTTGCTCTTCAGGTGAAAAAAATCAAAGCAGGCAGCAAAGTCCAGCAGAGGAGCAGGGAAGGGGATGGAACAGGAGCGTGATGTGATCCAGGGAGGCAGGAGCATCCGAGGGCTTCAGCTGGGCAGCTGGGGATGGTGGGTGCTGGAAGGGGACTCGGCCACTGAGCACACGGGCACAGTGTAAATCAGCAGGGAGGCAAAGACCTGCAAGCACCTGCTCTGAGCTGGAAGATTTCTGCAGTTTCTTACTCATTATTATAAGAGATGCAGAGTTGTTTTTCTAAATATAGAAAAACATACAGCAGAAATTACTACAAAGCACTCTCGGTTACTTGGGTATAAAAAAAGGAAGTCATGTTCCACTTTTTAGTGCAAATGCTATTTACAGCATCAGACCCTGTGCTAATTTTCACAGTTACACAACACGCTACTGTTCCATCGAGTCAATAGGACTTTGGAAGTGTAAATGAGGAAAGGTCTCAATCACAGCAAAATATCAAATGGCCACAGGCGATCTGTGAGATCAGAAAAAAGTATATTTATACTACATATAAAACTGAGCTTTTTTATTATGATAGTAAAAAAAGTGTAATAATTAATATTTACACTGTAGTTAGGCTGTTTATGTATAAAATATTAAGTACAATTCTTCAATGTCTTAGGCCAGCATTTGATTGATCTTGCTACTGTAAAACATTCTGGTTTCTAAGCTACCAAACCCCTTTTTTTGTTGTTGTTGTTTTGGTTTTGGGGTTTTTTTGTTAACTTCCATTTATTTTTATTTGGGAAAGAAACATATTTTGCAGCACTCTGGGCATTATATCAATTTCTTTCATGGTGATCCTAAAGCAAGCTCTATACTAATGAAATCTGAATTAAAAACAACAGAGCAAAAGATTTTTCACTCATAACCTTCCAGCAGACAAATAGATCAATAATCCAGAATTACTTGTCTCTTTCATAATTCCCTATATAAAATAACTACTTTATGCTTGATGTAAGAGTGAGATGACAAATCCTGGCTGTTGTGGAAAGCAGCTGTTTGCTAAATCCATCTTCAACTCACTGCAAATGAAAATGTCATCTGTAAAGGTCTCCCATTTTTTTAGGATAATTCATCACAGTGATTAGGCACCTCCTGGAGCAAGATGTTATCGACTCCTGGTTTGGAAGAGTTAATTCACTGTGCTGCAAACTGATGTGAAATGAAAGAGTTGCCGGGAAAGAAAGTTTTGGCTTTGATATGAAAAATGAGCAGAATGAAACTGAGACATCAAAAGGAGCTTTTTATAGAAAACACTCTGTAAAGCTGAATCAGAATCACAGAATCAATTAGGTTAGAAAAGACCTCTGAGATCATCGAGTCCAACCTGTGACCAATCACCCCTGTGTCACCCAGACCATGGCCCTGAGTGCCACCTCCAGTCTTTCCTGGAACACCTCCAGGGATGGTGACTCCACCTCCTGCCTGGGCAGCCCACTCTGATGTCTGATCATCCTTACTGTGAAGAATGTCTTCCTAATGTCCAACCTAAACCTCCCCTGGCACAACTTAAGGCTGTGTCCTCTCATCCTGTTTGCCTGGGAGAAGAGACCAAACCCCACCTGGCTACACCCTCCTGTCAGGGAGCTGTAGGGAGGGATAAGAACCCCCTGAGCCTTCTTTTCTTGTGCTTTTCCAGCACAAGGCCCTTTTCCAGCTCTAGTCCCACTCTCTGGACACGCTCTAGCACCTAAATGTCCTTCCTGAATTGAGGGGCCCAGAACTGGGCACAGCACTCGAGGTGTGGCCTCCCCAGTGCCCTGTGCAGGGGCAATCACTGCCCTGCTCCTGCTGGCCACACTGTTGGTGACACAGGCCAGGTGTCCTTGGCCTCCCTGGCAACCTGGACACACCTGGGAGAAGTTCTGCTCTGGTGTGTCTGGTCACTCCCAGCACTGTGGTCAGCAGGAGCACTGACTGATGTCCTGCTTGGGCATTTCTTAACCCACTCCAACTGAGCTACCACCTCCTCAGCATAAAAACCACCCAAGGTACTACTGAGCCTTGGTTATTTGCCTTCCTTCCAGTAAATCCTCACCACACATCCCTATCTACAGGCAGGGCTGTATCCCACAGACCTGGGGTAACAAAATGCATCTCTGATTGGGAGCAATGACTGATTAAAAGTGCTGCCACTTCCTCCCGGAGGTAAAGGGGTAAACTCAGCCTCCAGACGTTTTTGTCTGGCAGATTTGGATTTCCAGAGATTGAAAATCTTGTAGTCAATCTCCCCATATGTACAGCCATTAAAATGAACTGAAATAGATGGCAGAACTGAAAAAAGAGACTGACACAGTAAATCACAATGATTTATGAGCATTTAGGTATATGGGAAAATTTACTCATTCCCATTTATTTAAAAATAAATACATTACTTATTTATAGTCTTCATTCTCATGCAGCAGAGTGTGCTTTGGGGTTGTCTTGACAAATTGAAGTCATTGGATTTTACCAATTACAGGGTCAAATTCCTCTATCCCTTGCATGCCTGTATATGCAGCTTCAGAAGGATGAAGTAGAGATTTCAGATATTAAAGCCTTATTTTATTAGTCATCCTAATACATCCAACCAATGCAAAATTAATCACTGATTTTTCCATGTCTCTTCCTATCTAGTTTAAATGTTCAAAGGAATGCTTTATGCTGCCATGTAGACATCAGTAACTAAATGTTTGGTAATAATTAGCCTGAATCTTATATTTTAAAATTTCATATATATCCTTTCATTTTATTTAATGAGTTGCCCTCTAGATCCCTTCCTGATGCAGTAAGGCTTGCTTAGCTTATATATTGCAATTGTACACCAGCCTGGAATATTTAAACCTGCTTTAGAGGTACACAGAAACGTGGCAAATTTTGGGAATGGGATAACCAGGAAGTACAATAAACATGATCAATATTCCCTTCTTTTGCTGACAATTTTAGTCCCTGAAACTGTAAACACATAATGTCAAACCTTGGGATCCAAACCTTAGGGAGCTTACTAACTCCATGCCACTCCTCCAGAGATTGCTAATTAGGATTATCAGTAACCATTTCATGTTTGGTTGGTTTTTTCCAAACATCTTTCTGATTAAATCATGGCTTTTAACCTCCCTACCAGTTTTCTGATCTTTTGTAAATCCCCTAGTTATTTTTCTGCTAATGAGATGAAACTGAAATCAGTATTTCAGGGGTGATCACGTAAGTGAGAACAAGGCAGTACAGGCTGGTCTCGTGGGTCATCTCTGCTGCTCATTGTTTTGTTTTGTTTGGGATTTTTTTGTATACACTTGTCTGATGCTGCTTCCTTGTTTCATCCATTGTTTCTGTCATCCAGGCTTGTCCCTCCCCTGGAGCAGCTCTGTCCTTGGTCACATCACCTTAGCAGGATCCACACCTGGCCAGGAGTGCTGCAAATTCTTGTTTTCAAGCTGCATTTGCATTATTGCATTCCTCTGGTGTTTGCATGTCAGAATTCATGTTAATTCTGGTAATTCATGATAATAATCAGCTTCCTTCCTTATTTCCTAAATGACTTACCAGTTTCCTCCTTTTGAAATAATTACAGAAGTAGCTGGGCAAAGGGAACATGGCTGGGAATACAAATTCTATGCAAAACTATTTATCAATTAAATAAGTCTAAACTACAAAACTCCACAGAAATTCTGCAGGCAGACAGTCAAACTTAATAAAGCAGCAAAAGAACATTTCAACTGCCAAAACTCCTCCATAAACCTTGGATGGAAATATAATTTGGAATTACAGACATGTACTATAAAGAGAAAATACCACAGACCGTGTTAATAAAAAAGGAAGGAAACAATAAAGAATTTATTAAAATTCTTGAGATAAAGAAATTTCAGAGTCAGAACTCCAATTCTGGCCTTCACCCTACAAAGTCTGTTTTGTATTACTTAGCTGAGAATGGAGAATGAATTTACTCTGTTTTAATTAAATAATCTGCAGGCATTTAGAACCATTATTAAATTATGCTTGGCTGAAAGTAGCAGTGAGATTTTGAAACCTATGAAAACAAGTTAAGGATATAAGCTTCATATATTTGCGTGATTACTTTGATTTATGGGGATAAAACCAGAATTTTCACCCCCTGGTCACAATAGTAGGAAGCTACTTACCTTTGCACAGTTCATTATTTGGTTTTTTATTGCTTGGTATTTAATTTCACAAATTTCTATGTGGCACAAAAATAACAAGACACAGGAACAGAAAGGCCAGATTCTTTTTACTAGACATAGTAGCAAAAGAAAAACAATTTCATAGAGGATCCTATAAATGTTTATTTGCAGGCCTGACACCAAACAAAAAATGGCTAAAATGTTAAAAGAATCTGCATTGTTGACTAAGTAACAATAAAAATGCTTGAGGATTTGGGTACTTCTGTGTCCTGCGCTGACATGTTGGGCCTGTTGATGATCCCCAGCCCTGCCTGAGACCTGCACTGCAATGCTCCCCTAAACAGCAGCCAGTCAGGCAACAACGACTTTGTGTTCATCCTAGTCCTCCTCCTAATCCTGCTCGAGCTTTTATGCTTTAAGCACGATTTGCTTTAGCCTTTTCCAGCTCCATTTCTATTGGGAAGATACAATAGTATGCCTTTACATTTTCTCCACAAGACTTGTCCTGTTTGTTTTGGTTTTCACGGAATAAAGTACCTCAGCAGTGGTGCCTTTTGTGTTCTCATTGCATTGAATTTAAATCCCATGGATGCTGATTCACACCTTGGAGCCTGCACTTTGTGAACAGCAGCTGACACTGTTTGCCCTGCTAATTACCACAATGATTGTTTCTTTCTTCAGGTGGATTTGCTTTTGCTTTCTGCACAGCCCTGTGATCGTGGAACCACAGAGTGGTTTGGGTTGGAAAGGACCTTAAAGACCATCCAGTTCCAAACCACTGCCATGAACAGAGACACCTTCCACTGTCCCAGGCTGCTCAGAGCTCCATCCAACCTGGCCTTGAACATTTCCAGGAATGGGGCAGCCACAGCTTTCCTGTGACAGTGCCTCACCACCCTCCTAGTAAAGAATTTCTTCCTAAATCTACTTTTTCAGTGTGAAGCCATTCCCCCCTGCCCTGTCCCTCCAGGCCCTTGTAAAAGCCCCTCTCCAGCTCTCTTGTAGGCTCTCTTTAGGCACTGGAAGGGCTCTAAGGTCTCCCTGGAGCCTTCTCCAGGTTGAACAGCCCCTGCTCTCTCTGCCCTTTTCACAGCAGAGGTGCTCCAGCCCTCTGACAGCTCCATGATCCTCCTCTGGACTCATTCCAATGCGTCTGCATCCTTCTTGTGCTGGAGGCCAGACCTGAATCACTAAACCTGCATGAAAGATGCAACCAGAGATATGGCCATGGGTGGAAGCAACACCAGGACTTCCCCTTTTGGCCAGGGCCAGGCTTTAGATCACCCTTCCCCTGTCCTCTGACAGCAGATTCCTGATCCCTTTGACATGAGATGAAAGTGCTTCACTGATTTCAGTACAAGCAGAATTTGTCTCTGACCAAAACAAAACGAAGGGGAAAAAAATTTTGAATAACTTAAATGTACAAAACACCCCGTCAGTTTTGACATTTCACTCTGATGCACAGGTAGGTCACTAATAAAATATTTAACCTCTCAGTACTCCTGTTTGAAAAAACACCACCACTACCTGCATTTGGAGAGTTCTACCTGCTGGACTGGGTTACAGTAGTGCAAGCACGATTTATCATCTTATTAGCAATGTAGAGGAACAGAGTATTTTCCAGTAACTGCTGTTTATACATGACATTACATGGCATGTCATAAATGCGCAGTCCCCAAATATTTCTGTTTACAAGCTGCCACATGGAGAAGCCAACTGGCATCTTGTTTAGATACTGATTTCTGACACGTGCTTTGTATACAGAAAAACCTGATTTATGAAATGTGAGATGGAAACTTGACAGGTTTTTTCAATACATGCAAAAATAATTGACAGCACATAAATCACAACATCCAGAATGCACTTCTAAAAGCTTAAACTACTTCTTTTTAAAATTGGCTATGATTTTGCAAAACTGTATTTTTTTAGCTGAATTGTTCTCAAATTTCTTATGATTATAATTTATACAAAAGGTTCTAATAGGCTGGATGCTTTAGTGACAAAAGAGGGCTGATAATCTAAGTCTGAGGCAGTAAGACTGAGCAAAATTGTTCTCTCTCAATGCGGAGACAGAGGGGAAGGCTAAAGGCTACAGCCCTTCAATCCCTAACTCAGACACCATATCTTGGATAGAGTATTTTAAAACATATTAAGTGTGGGCTAATA
Organism: Acrocephalus scirpaceus scirpaceus; assembly: GCA_910950805.1. Lineage (NCBI taxonomy): Eukaryota > Metazoa > Chordata > Aves > Passeriformes > Sylviidae > Acrocephalus > Acrocephalus scirpaceus. Next base: position 109,986,120 of record OU383774.1, on the reverse strand, counting down.
AAATGGCTAAAGTTTGTGTAGCTTGTCCTTGACTGACCTGGGTGGAGCTGTGCTAATTTACATTAGAAATGGTAGAGAATTTTTTAAAAAGTACAAAACTACTGTTACTCTGTATGGGATAACTGTAAACCCTTTAAATAGGGTATTTTCTCAAGTTAAATTTGCGATGAAAAATGATCAAAACCTTTTTCTTCCTCCTTGGTTTTGGTTTTCTTTCCTTTCCTCTTTTTGCCCTCAGCCTTCTCTTTCCCCCTCTTCTGTTGTGCTTCAGAAAAAAGAATGCAGCAAAACAAATAAGAAAGGTAAATAAAGATGAATATGACAAGAGTTTGTAATATTTTAGTTTCATTGAAGATAAATGAAAATGATAAAAGGAGGAAGCTCCACAATAATTTGTTGTCTTTTGACTAAAAATTACAATGGAGTAAAAGGTTGATATAGATCAGGTAAGGAGTAACAGTCTAAAATGGTGTCTTAGACATTTTATTTTGTAATTTCTAAAAGTGACTCAGAACACATGAAGCTCAAAATTAATTCTATTCCCTGGATCTCATGGCTTAGTCTGTCTGAAAAGGGAGAACATCTCCTGCATCAGGGAAAGCACAGGCAAAAAGCCTCTGGAAGAAGCAGCTCTCAGAGCACCACGAGTGGCATCAACCGTCAAGGAAAGTTCCAATGAGCCTTGGTGGGCTAATTAGACAGGGCAGAGTTAAGAAGACCTTGAAAGCTGAGATTGCCCATGATGCACCTTTCTTTAAAGGCTGAATAATCTTCAAAGCTGCTGATTTTCCTCCATGGTCTTGTTTATTCCTGAAAAATACTGACTTTTGTTGTCATCACTGCCAACAACAGTAGCAAGCAGGGTAACAATTTACTATTTGTTAATTATACATTATAATGCATTAAAAAAATCCCTTTTCTTTCCAAGAAGCCACAATTATAACTTATATTTTATGTGTAAGTCAATATGAGACACAAATTATGCCAGATGAAAGGCACACACACTCTGTAGCCTCAGACTGACACCATCCACCAGCACCACACAAAACCTGGAATTCAGTCCTCTGGGCACTCTGGGAATGATCAGCACCATCATTGCACATAATGCTCTGACATTTCCCTACAGCAACGAGACAACTTTTGAACAGACAAAGGCAGCTGAGAAATGTCAGTGAAGCAGAATTGGAGGATGTAAAACCAACCACTGTGGAAGTCTCCAGAGCCATGATTGTGTTGTGCCAGCCAACACCTCTGCCCAGGGACAGCTCCTTGTTCTGGGCACGGCAGCACAGTGCTGAGAACTTCTCCAGCTTTTAAAAATTGCTCCAAGTAACACATTTAGTGTATGAACCTTTGTGTCCCATGAGCCTGTCCTGTAAGGAGTGTGACTCTGAGCACTCCTCCTCTTTGTGCCATGCATTAGATCCTTCTGCATGAGGCTCCTGAAGCTTCCTGGAGGCCTGTGACCACTCTGCTCTCTGCAGGTACATTCTCTTCATTGATGTTTGATGGCAAGCGTCTCTGAGTATTCCGCATTCTGGAGCTAACTGCTTCACTTGCAAAAATGTTATGTAGCTTTTCTAGCATCCAGTAGTGTGTTTCACTGAAGTAAATGCATTGTTTTCCCAATAAATTACTCTGGAAATTAACAGTTCTCTCATTGAATGACGTAACTGTTACTGACAGATTATCTGACAGTCTAGATGTCAAAATATTTTTATTCAGTGTGTTGTACTTGCAAATGCTAGAAGTGACTGTAGGATTTTGAGCTTGGATGAGGTTCACTTAATTTCAGAAAATAAATTAATTTTTTCGTATTATATTCAGTTATTTTGTTTTTGAAGGATAAATTGAAATAAAGCGAGGGCAAAAACCTGCATGAGAAACACACTATCTGCCTTTTTCTAAACCAAAACACTTCCCATTAAAAAGTCAGATTACCTATGGATAGGATTTAACAGTGGACTGGAGACAGGTCAAGTGGCAATGAAGTGTCTGTGGTAGAGAATGACACAATTTCTCTCCCTGCTTAGACAAACAGCAGGACATGCTTTACATCGATTTTACAGTGACAAGGAGGAAGCCTGGAAAAACATATTTGTGGGGCACACGCATTTCCTCTGAAAGAGTGATACATTTGGGTTAGAAACCCAAAGGCTGAGTACAGAAGTGTGCAGTGATTTCCATTACAAGGCTGTGGAAGACAGCCAAGAAAGGACAAAAGGAACAAGAGCCAACTGAGAGCATGTAAATACATTAATCTGAAAAGTTGCTTTTAGAATATTGCTATGTAAAAATAAGGCATCAGTCTGGGATACAGGCTGGCTAATTACCTCTGTTCCCCACCATTTATCATATAGGCAGGATTGAAAGCCTCCCCAATAACCTGCTGGAGGCCTATTCCATCCAGACTTTCTTCAAATGTAAGAAGAGTTGCTGTTGCTTGGTTCAAGGATTGTGCCCCAGACTATCACAAACAATCATATGAAAGCAAAAACTGGTGTTGACAGGAAGCGAAACTTCTCACATGGTGCCTGCCCTGCTTCTCCCTACATTAACGGTTCCAGGCAATTCCTATCTTTTCCTTGGGAATTTGCCAGGCCAGCAGCACCCAGACTTGCTGCTGTGGCAAACTCCCGGCTCAGCTTTGTGCTGCAATGGCTCCCTGGTACCTCCAGAAGCTTCTCTGCACGTGTGCCACAGACTGGATGGGGTCAGAATTTGGAGCCCACGTTGTGCAGCATGATGAGGACAATCAGGAAAGGTGGCAATCAGAGCTGTGCTGGCGCAGGTTGATTGTTGATCCCCGCCTGGATCGCAGCCCACGGGGGGCTGGGAGGGGGCCAAGTGAGGTGCTCTGGTAGGTCCCATTCTGCTCCTGAGGAGAGGGAGAGACTTTCCTGAAAAGAAGTCATGAAGAAATATGACAGGAAGCCTTTCGTGATCTGCTTCAGAGATAAGACAAAACATTGCTGGGTATCTCTTTATGACTACATGTCTTTTGTAATTGTTGGACTCTGTCCTAATTGGCTTTGATACATCAGAGGCCTGCTTTGTGAGCTGTTTGGTTAAAACATGTTGTTCTGTTCTGCTTCCTTTCAGATGTTCTATGGATAACATTATTAGGCTTACCTTTTTGTTCATTCCCTATAGCATTTCCATGCTAGTAGAACATCACACACATGCTCTTCATTTGATTCAACCGCTGAACAAACTGCCCAACTTTAAAAATGAGATTTATATCATTCTACTTTAGTGCTCGTGCATCCACTGATTGCCTGATTTATCTGTTTCATTAAAGCATGGGTATATCTGAATTTGCATTTCCCTTTTCTTGTAACACTTCTATTGAAGTGTCCAGTATTTTACCAGAATTTCTACAACTCATTTTATAAATACATAAATAAGGTAATTAATTAACTAATTCCACTCTAATCTTTTCAGATTCTGTATCTTCACTAGGAAGTCCACAATATAGATCCTATTTTCATCTTGAACCTCTTGGCTCTTTGCCATTAATATCAAGATCCAAAGTGCTGTCTCCCGTACCTTCCATAGCAAAAGGTTATTTATAGCACCCACCCTTTTAGATAAAGTAAAACTTCATCCTGCTGAAACTGGAGGATGAAGTTACACCAGATTCTGAGGATAGAAGTGAGAATCAGTTGTACTTCTTGGAGGAATTAGAACCTGTGAGAAATCATAGCTCACATGGCAAGCCAGATGATGGCTGTAAATGACCTGAGTGCTGGAGTCCACTGACCCAGCCCAAGGTCAGAGCTGTGCATTCTTTATGAGATGTGTGTTATCTTTGAACACAAAAATTTGTTACAAAGGTGAAAACAGCCAGAAAAGTGATGGGGTAATTTTCTAGAAAACACCTGGAACTCTGAACTGCAAAACTCTTCTGGTTTCCTTCATATTTCAAACCAACTGAATTCTTTCTGCACAGGAATATGCCTTTGTGAGCTCCTGGTGAAGAAATACATTTATTGTTGTGAAGAAACAACTTCCAATAAATTTAATTTACTAAAGAAACCTATCTGTAAGACCATATAACTGTTTACATCAAAGAGTGTAACAATGTTTTAGAAAAATAACCAGAAATTTCCATAAAGCAGAATTTCATTTATCTCTGAAATAAAAAGTTAACAAATTTCCACAACAAATAAGCCTGCACGCTTCCCTTTCCTCAATATATGCTTGGTTTCATTAAGTTTCACTGAGCTAAATCTTATGTATTTCTCATCAATATAAATTTGGCCAATCTGCAAAATCTGAAGTACTCTCCCTGATGTAATTTTACTAGTTACTCTGAAGTCATTAGCTGGTATTATTCTTCCATTTTAAATACCCACAGGCATGATTCTAATTTTGAGTACAACAGCTAAGCTTCTAATACAAACAATTACATGTTCATGGGGAAAAACTTTCTGAATGTTAATGTAGAGGAGGAATCACAGTGCACATATTAAGGCTGCAAAGCAAGGAGATAGTAGTTACAAGTTTAATTTTTAATCTTTAACCCTCATGGTCTTTATTGTTTATTTATCATTACTTTAAACACTTTTCTGAATGGACATCAATAATTCCTAAACTTCTCAATAATAATAAGTTTCCATAAGCATAATGGAAACATTTCAAAGCTGGGCTTAAGAGGGAGTGGTTAGTTCAGGAAGATAATCTTTATAGTTCTAAACCTAAGAATTAATGTAAAAGACACAAATTCTTTCCTAAATGTTTCTGTAAACAGTGATATGAAAAAAAGAAGGGTAAGAATAGTAACCAGATGAAAAAACATTGTTAAGAATTTTCTTTAGAAGGAAAGAAGAGGAGAAACTATTTTCCTATATAATCTACCAGTTTCATCAGTTGTAGATTATGTTTCTTTATTGGCCCTCCTGGTTGAACTTGCTCCTTTTTGTCCATGCTCCATTGGGAAGGAAACGTGTACACAGGTAATGCAGCAAGTGTTATCTGGAAAAATGAGTTATTCCTCCTTCTCTGTGGATCAGGGTTTGATTCCCAGCAATAGCTGCTGTATCAGAACAGCAAAAAAAGAGAGATCGTGATAAAGACCAACAGCAATTTGTCCAAATCTTCCAACTTAAATCTAACCGGCAACCTAATAAACAAGTACTCGGAGGTAGTAAGGAGTTAGTAGTAGGTCATTTCTATGGCTCATAAGCTTTTAGAGGGACCAGGTTTTTGTAATTTTTAACTTGGTTTTTATTATTGTGATAGCAATCTGCAGTCAACCTCACAAGATGCAATCATTTTACTGTGCTGGGCAGCCGTCCACCACCTCCTCAGGCACTGCTAGGAACAGGCTGAACGTCCTTACAAAACAATCTCAGGATTCTTCACAGCAGCTGTCAGCAGTGATGCAAGATTTATTAACAAGACAAGATTTAATTGAATTCAGTATGCTACTCAATAATGCAACCACTGTATCATCCGTTCTGGCATTTAATTTCACATTAAATGGATGTTATTCTTAAATATGTTTCAGTGTGCCACACAATATTGCTCGGGAATAATGACCATAAAAGTTGTCTGGAAGTGGCTTTCACCTCCCTTCTGGAAGTTTCTGGGGTTTTGTTTGTTTTGAGGATTTTTGGTTGGTTGATTTGGGGTTTTTTTCTGTATGTATTTGGGGTTTTTTTTGGAGGGGGGATGGAGGCTGGATTATTTTTTTTAAACAAGGCTATTTCAATGACTTCACCTCAGTTTCCAATATAACTTTGCAAACTTTGTACTGTTAAATCAGTACTGCTGAGGTTTGGCACAGGGTTGGCAACAGTGGCAGGGAGGGGACTGTCAGAAGCCAGGGGTGCTTTTCCCAAATAGATGTCACAGGACCCCTTCTGAGACACCATCATTTTGGTGACCCACTGTGTCATTTTTGACAAAGTGCAAACACAGTCATTTGCTTGGCTAAGACTGGGAGTAAAAAATCCAAACCAACCCCAAACCATGTGATCATTTCTGCTTTTTGTCAGACACTTTGTCATTTTAACACAACACTCATGTTCTACACATTTAGTGGAAAACATGATAAGGACAGAAACAAGAGCTGGAATAAGTGACTGGTCAGAAGAATTCAGCTACAGCAAAGGCCTCTGGTCAACCACTGGTCAAACCCAGCCCATACACTTGGCTCTTTCCCTCTCCTCTTTGTTCTCAGAATCACAGGATGGGTCAGGCTGGAGGGGCTCACCGTGGATCATCTGGTCCCACCTCCCTACTCAAGCAGGGTCATCCCACAGCACACATGGCACAGGATTGTGTCCAGGTTTGGGAATATCTCCAGTGAGGGAGATTCCACACCCTCTCTGGACAATCAGTTCCAGTGCTCAGTCACTGCACAGGAAAGAAATTCTTCCTCATGTTCAAGTGGAACTTCTGGGCATCAGTTTCTGCCTGTTCCTCCTGCCCCACTGCTGTCGGGATCTCCCTTTCTCGTGCAGCACCAAACCACCCACCCATGGCAGGGTTTGGAACCAAACCACTCCACCTGGGAGACAGAAACTGTGATCCTCCTACTTGCATTTCCCATGCATTTTTTGCAGACCGCTGATGAGAAGCACCTACATTGCAAAATTAGCAACCTCAAATAGATACGAAAAAATTCAGCTGGTTCATAAAAGATGCTTAACAGTAGGTGCTTTGTTCTTCACTAATCATATATATATAAACAACATATTCAGTTGTTTTCAGAGAGACAGATGCATAAATAGCGCAGGGTGTCTTGTTTAGCATGGGTTGATGTAACAGAAACCAGGAGCAACACTGAATTTGCAAGAAAACCTGTGTCTTGCTTGATTTCCTGAATAATGGAACTCTGATAAGCATTTAAATTTTGAAAGCGTTCTGGACCGATCCATTAAAAATGGAACTTGATCATTACTGAGCAGAAAGTCTCTTCAGAAGGTATTCCAGAACCTGCAGGTTCAGGTCCTTGGGATGGTGGGATTATTCATTAGAAATATACCTGATCTGAAGGAATATGGAATAAAAACAAATCACTTTAAAAAAATCCAAACCAATTACATGATAGACAACAGAAGTTGTCTATCATGTAAGGACATAGGTCCTCTTTTTTGTATAGGAAACAACTATAACCTGAACAGGACCAATAGAAATTCCTTAAGACTGTATCCTGGTCCTTTTATATATAAATTACCCTTGGGAAAAAATGTATCCATGCACTTTCAAACTTTTATGTCTTTAAAATAGTGCCAGTTCATGGTCCCTGGACCAGACTCCAATAGCTTGGAAGCTTACATGTAAGCATGTGAGTTCATCAGGGGATGTGGACATTTTTGATTGAGAGGAAGGAATATTAGAGGAACTGTCTTCTCACTCATACTAAGAAGCCATTGGACAAGTATTTTATTACGTGAAGATTTGAATTGACAATTTCCAGTGAAATTTTGTATATTTAATAGTGGCAGAAAAAGAACCAAGTTAAGGATATCAAGGTTCTGGAAAACATTGCAGATGCTCAGTGAAGCTTCCCTTTGCTGCCCCAATTCCCAAGAAACTTTTATCCCATTGAGACAAATGGCAATTTCCTTCCTCTCACTCAGCTTTCAGTTTGGGATTACATATCCATGGAGAAAAACACTGTTTTAACTTTCCTCCCAAGAGTAAACCACCACAGGACTCATTTACAGACAAAAATCCCAAACCAAAACACCATTAGAGAAGAACTCCTCACAAACTGACTTCAGTAGCACTGAGTGTATTTATTCAAATACACAACCACAAACTTCCAAACAGAAACCAAACCGTATCATGAGAAACTGTAAGATGGGAAGTTCTCCCAACCATTCCTAGGGATTTCCTGTTTCACAGGTTCCCAACTGAAGTGCAGCTGAAGGGGGAAGCGAGGAAAAATGTACTTAAAGGCCAGGTTAGCTTTGGATTTTATGAATGTCAAGCTGATGGCAGAAACTCCTTGTCTTCCTCACATAATCCTGGTGGTTGCAGCTCAGTGAGGGGCCTGATCCAAGTCTTATTGACATGCGTAAGACACAGTGGAGCACAGACCCCTAGAGAAATTCTAAGCATGATCTGCCTCTTGATAATAGCAAACTTAAGAAAATAAAAACCAGCAAACAAAAAGCCCCCACATTTCAGTTTGGTGTTTTGCTTACCTTCCAGTTACACATGATGAACACATTTACACGCTTTGAGTACAACCCTGTCTGTTTTGTACTCATTGTGTCCTATACATCAAGTTAATGGAATGCCACCTCATTTTGGGAACATCCAAAAATAGAAAAGAGTTGTCCTACAGCAAATAAGTCTTCAGATTTAAGCATGACATTTTACTTCATTTGAAATACCCTGACTCACCCATTGCTGAAAGGGAATCCTGAAGGGCTTAGACAAGGATAGAACTGTCATTGTCTGTGCTCAGTAAGGGCAGGATGGAGCTTCTGGAGCCACGGCTTTGACTCTGCCACACCCACTGTCCCAAAGCTGCTCCTGCTCTTTGCACCTCTCAAACTCTCATCTCTGCACCATTACAAGATTTAGTATCTGCCATTATCTGTGCAAAATACCTGATTTTAAAAGTAGCTGATGTTATAAGAAATGGACAGGGAAGAGAGACTACAACCAAAACAGTGTTTTAGATTGGTTATTTGAAAATTTTGTCCTTTTAGACATCCACATAAATGTTAACAAAAACATACACAACAGTTGAGGCTTTTAAAACAAGTTATTCCCAGACACTCTCAAAAAGATTTGTGTATGAAACACTAAATTAAACCTAGAAAGAGCATGCAACATTCTCTGTTCTTGGAGAAAAACAAAAATATCAGATAATAAAGTATTTTGGATAATATTGGATTCTGTCCCAGGATTAACAAAAGTTAATAAAATACCCATTCACCTGGTTTGCTGAGCATCAGGATTGGCTCTTTTCAAATGTTTACACAAAATCCCTTGTAATTTTGCTCAGAGCTGATTTAGAAATGTGATTTATTTTTCATTTCCAAGCCAGAAAACCAGTAGGCTACAAAGGTATCAGCCCAGCAACTAATATTAATTCAATACATATAAAACAACCATAGAAACAAAAAATATGGGATTTTTTTACCTCTTCTTTACAGCATTTGCCAAATTCCATTAAGTTACAAGTGTCAATCTGAAGACAAGTTAATACATACACAGTATTTTATTATCAGCTTCTCAGCAGAAAAGAGCTGCTCAAATTCCTGCATGGAAACACATGCAAGAAATTTCAGTTTCTCTGCACTGTTTTGGAAGAGCAGAGATCCTTGTTCAGGATCATCTCCTGTCAAACAGGTGATTTCTTTGGAAGGTGGCAAGTCATAAGCTGCCACATCTGGTTCCTAGGGGGAGGACAGACATTCACCTAAAACTATTACCATAAATGAAAGCATTTCCACGTTTGGAATGCACACCAAAGACACAGCTGAAAGTGCTGGAGGTGGGAGGTACAGACACAACTGAAAAAAAAATCTAAAAAATTACCAACAGTAGCACTGTGAAGGAACCACCTCCTGGACAAGTATAATTTTTCACACCTTTTATTTCTCCAAGTCAGCAGAAACTGTCAGCATAACATAGGTCTATACACTGCAAAAATAGGATACAGATCTTCTAACAGTCAGTTCCTTCTACTGGTAGAGCTTCAGCAAAGAGGTCCCTGTGTTCATGCAGGCAGGCAGAGAACTGGTCTCTCTTACACAGCAAATCTACAGAACACCCAAAATGCCCTTTCTGAATTTCATGAAACAGCTCAGAATACAGTTAAGGTGATGACACAAAATCATGGCTTTCCATGTTTGGACTGAAGTGCTGACATCTTGCTGCACAGGGACAGGTATTACTGCTTACCTGGTGTTTGTGTGGACTTCTTATGACCATGAATTACCACTTAACTCCCAGATGAATTCCAGCATTAAGCCTTTCAAAGACATTCCAGGTTTTAAACTCATGCTAACCAAGGACAGAGAGGGCAATAGATAAAAATGACTACATGATTCAAGCAAGGCAGAACAGTAATAATTAAGGTCTACAACCAAAGCATTTAGCCTAGATTTTTAAAACTTTCATTAAAAAAATCCATGTTTTTTTCTTTATAATAACTCATTTCCTAGATTAATACACTCCCCTTACTACCCAAAGCTGGGAAAGAGCAATTTTCTCTTCAACATAGTGATAAACAGCATCAGGATGAATTTTTTCCTATTTAATGATAATCATAATTATCCTACCCATGTATTGGTTTTCTTTATTGCCAGCAAAAGCATTTACTATTTTTTGGGGGGGGGTGGGGGAGAAACCCAAAACCTTGGGGTTTATATCAACTTCCCTACTTTCTTGACTGCCATATCCTGTCAAAACAGAGATCATCACCCAACATCCACCAGAACTTTAATGTAGGTAGTACAAGGAACGTGTAAATTGCAGGTCATTTTACTATGAACTCCTGGACAAGAGAAAAGCCACTGCTAAAGTCCAAAAATGAAGCACCACAGGATTTTTTGTTCCAAATACCAAGAAAACAGTTCAGTAACATAACCTTTTTTTCTTTTACCTTGGAGTAAAAGAAAACAGTAAGGAAAACAAATGCAGAAAAAGTGTTAACGAAACTGCTTTCTCCCTAACTAACCTATTGCCAGATTTTATTAGTTTATGTTGCTTTTCCTCATATGCCAAATAGCCACGTGTTTCAGGCAGGTTGACTAAAATTTGGCACTCTGGCAGCAATGTAAGTATTAGATTTATGTTCTGTAGGACACAAAATGGCATCCTGTGGGTTCTGTTGGTCAGCCTGCTTTGCTCATTGCTCTTTCCATATGTGCACATTGTCACATGAATCCAAGATTGTCCCATCACATTTTGCCTGCTCTGCTGCAAAAGGATTTGCCTCACAGTCAGACGTCTCCTGAGCTATGGAGCATGTTGACTCCATACCTCAAAATCCGTTCTTAAACAGCAGCATCAGTAGAGATCAGACATGGTTCCTGACCTTCTTCAGACCCTTGATTAAGGAGAGGACCACTGCCCTCACTTGCGTAGCTGGTCAAGGCTTGCAGCTGCCCAGAACTTCAAAAGGCAGGAATGAAAATCAAACCAATTTGAACTGATAGACCCAGCTTCAAACACCTCTGTTTTTCCATGGATGGATCTTGCTGCAGGTGACTAAAGTATGCCTGGACTACAGAAAACCATGAGATTTCAACTGTGTCCAAAAGGGACTGATCTACTGCTCCTTCAAATTTGCTACCTGACTTGCAAGTGACAGCAAATAAACAAACAAATAAGGGCATCTGGAAATTCAATCCCAGCAATTCAGGCAAGGTATAGGAGGTTAAGAGTTGCACTGACAGCACCAGAGAAGTAACTCGGCTGTTGTGACTTCAGGTGTGCACAAGTTTCAGCTGGATTAAGAGACTCTGCTTCTACAGTCTTCTGAATTGCTCTGTTGTTTAGTAATCCTTTTCTTCCACTGAGGAATGGTTTTGTCTATTCTCTGCTAATTTATACTCAGGATACTGTAAAGTGGAAACTTTACACCTGAGAGTCAAGATGAGCAGAAACAATCTGCATTAAAATCCCGTTTTTATGGCACATTCCCAAGCAGTCAGGCTCTTGGCACTGATTCTGGCAGCCGAGGAAACTCAGCTAGGAAAATCCATGACAGCGAAGCCATGGACAATACAGATGAACACAGATGTTTGATCATAATGTTTCCACTATTAACGGACTATGGCCCATTCCCAGAACCAAAAATAACTTGGGTTTTATGTGCATTCCAAACTGGCAAGTCCTTTAAACACAAATGCCTATCTCTTATACCAATACTCTCAACAAACAGACTGCTGACTCTTTTATGAAGAAATGCAACATCATCAAACCCAGATGCTTTTTTTTTTGTTCTTCCTACATTTGCATCAGAAAGCAGAGCTACACTGCAAGAGTCTGCTTTTAAGAGCAGCATGGACACACTACCCTGAGTCTTCATTTGCATTATTTAAGACTTTGTCTTGACCAGGTCTCCATTCCTGCCAGTGTCTCTGCACCATCAGGATCAGAAAACATGTAAGGCTCCACCTGAAAAACATCATGGACACATTAGTTTAACACTTACAAAGGCAGAAACGTGCTTCTATGTTGTGAGCATGACTGGAGAGTGGCAATTAAAAGGAAAACTAGCAAGCAGCAGCATTCACTGCATAGGCTGGTCTCTGACCTTGTTCACCAAATTCCCAAAGGCAGCTAATGGCTTTACTTTTGCTTTAGAACACCTGGTAATCATCAAACAGGAAATTCAATGGGAAAAGCCAGCCCAAACGGAGCTTCAGCCACACACCAGAGAAGTGATACAATGCTGTTACAGAAGGTTGTTCTCGTCCATTTCCAGCAAAAGGGATGAGCTGTGCCCTCACACACCCACAGCAGGGCTCAGCTCCTCGTACACACCATAGCGAAGCCCAAAGCAAATGATCTGCAAACACCTTACTTAAAATGCCCTAAAGCCTCCTGGCTGTGTGGTATGTAAAGAAAAACGTTGGGTTCCTGGTTGAGCTGGGAAGGGTGGAGGAACCCAAGGATGGTTGGAGGCACAGGAGCAACAGGAACAGGTGTGGATGTCCCATTTCTTGACGATTTCAACGCCAGGTTGGATGAGATTCTGAACAACCTGGTCTAGCGGAAGGTATCCCTACCCACGGCGGAGTGTTGGAACGAGATGACCTTTTAGGTCCCTAAAGGCAGTCTAACGCTCAGGTAAACGCTTCAGCTACAAGTCAGGCTGGAGCTGCGCTAAGCCGTATGAACCAGGGAAAGCAAGCAGCAAACCCCCTTTCCTTTCCGCGCCTAAACAAATTCAGAGCTTTACTCACACGCGAGGCGTGCCCAGAAGCCCGAATTCCCAGGCGTTGCCATTGCCGTCCTTCGCGCTTTTCCCACCGCTCCAGCCGGGGCCGGGCCGGGCGCTCCCCGCCCTCACGCCCTGAGGCCCTCGAGGCATCGCGAGACTTGCCGTGCGTATCACGCGAAGCGCGCGCAGCGGCCCGCGCCACGTGACAGCCGCGGGGGCGCGCGCGCGCGCGCCGGCGGGGGCCGCTCCACCTGTCACGGGCTCCCGGGGGAGGCGGGGCGGGGGGGGGGGGGGGGGCGCGGGCGAAACCAAGGGCGGGGGCGGCTCCCGCCCTTCCGTGCGAGCGTTACCCGCCACCTAAGCATCTTCTTCGCAGCCCCGTTCAGCCCCGTGCCCGCTCCGGGAAGCCTTTATTTTCCGCTTGTGCCAAGAGCGCCACGCCCGAGGCGGAGCGGTGGGGTGAGAGCGTGCCTGCTGCCCCCCGCCGGTGGGACATGGCGCCTTCCTCAGCGGCGTCCACTCCTCCAGCCCGGAGCCCCCGTTACGCAACTCCACCCGTGCGCGCAGCCCTCCCTCGTTCCTCCTCCTCTTCCCACCCCAGCGCCCGCCACTCCCGACATCTCCCCCCTCCCCCGCCGTCCGCTTTTAAAGGCGCACCCCAACCTGCTGGTGCTCGCTAATCGAAAAGCTCGTCTGACTGACGGTCGGCTAGTCCTATCTCAAACAGAGCCTCCCCAAAACCCCACCCCCTTATCACCTACCAACCAATGGCGTGAGGCCGGCGGGGAAGGCGGGCGGCGAGGGCCAACCAAACCGGAGCGCAGCGGCAGCGGAGCGCAATGACTGACGTAAGTCAACAAAGGTCACGTGGGGCACGACGGCGTCGCCGATTGGCTGCGCGGACTCGGGCGGGCGGGGCGGAACGGGGGGGTCGCGGTGGCGGCGCGCGGGGTCCGCGGTGTGACACAATTACAACAACTTTGGGCAGCGGCTCCGGGGAAGTTTGTACGGGCGGCAAAACACACCCCGAGCCGCGGGGCGGGCGGGGAGGGTCCCCCCGGCTCCCCGAGACCCCGGCTCCCCGCGCCGCCGGCAGCGAGCGGCGATGTAAACACCGCTCCGCCGCCATCCGCAGCCGCCGCCTCCTCCTCCTCCCCCGAGTCTCCAGCGCTGGGGCTCCCTCCCCCCTCCTTCCCTCCCTCCCTCCCACCTCCTCCTCCGAGCAGCGGGGCTTCCCCCCGCCTCCCTCCCTCCCTCTCCCCTCCCCTCCCTCCCTCCCTCCCCCTCCCTGCCGGCTGTTGTTGTTGTAATAAAAGTTGTGGTGTGTGTGTGTGTCGGGCACCCCGCCCCGCCCGGCGCTGGGGGGTGTTGGGGGCGCGCAGGGAGGGGGGGGTGCGATCCGCGAGTTAATTACGCTGCGTTTCCATGAAATCGTGCGGAGTGTCGCTCGCCGCCGCCGCCTCTGCTGCTCCTTTCGGTGATGAGGAAAAGAAAATGGCGGCGGGGAAAGCGAGCGGCCAGAGCGAGGAGGACTTCGCCAGCTTGACAGCCCAGGAGAGAGAAGCCCTATCCGGCCTCGACAGGTACCCGCTCCCCACTGCGCCCCGGCCGCCTCCGTGTCCCGGCTCGGCCCGCGCTCCCTCCGTGTCCCCCCGCTCCCCTGCCCGCGGCTCCCCGTGCGCCGCCGCTCCCGGGCCGCGCTCTGCCCTCGCCCGCCCGCCGCGCTGACTCTCGCTAACGCCGGTGCCTCTCTCTCCCCTCCCTCCCGCCCGCTCCCCTCCTCGCAGCCGGCTCTTCGGATTTCTGAGGCTTCATGAAGATGGCGCCAGAACGAAGGCCTTGCTGTTAAAGGTAAGCGCGAGGGTGGATGTGGAGCGGGGATGTGGGGGGGAGGGGGGGGAGACGGGGGATGGGGAGCGAGGTGGCCCCGCCGCCCCTTCCCCCGGGACCCCCGGGCCCGCACGGTGAGTGTGTGCAGGGGCTGTGCGGGGGGCACCGCCACCTCCGCGGGGTCTCCGCGCGTTGCTGCCGCCTTTGCCCCTTTCCTTTTTCCCGCCCCCCCCCCCCTCCCCACGCCGTTCTCCCCGAGCGGGACGAGGGGAGCGTGGCCATGCGGGTGCTCGTCCAGCCCCGGGACGGGAAAGTGGCGGAACCCGGGGCCGGGAGCGGACGGGCCGGGGGAGGGGGCGCGGGGGCGGAGGGGGGGAGGCGGAGGACGAGGAGGAGGAGGCGGCAGCGGGGGGAGAGCGAGGGAGGGAGGGCGCGCTCGGCGCTGCTGACGTTGCCGCTCCCCGGACCCTCCCTCGTGATTTTCGCCCCCAGCCACCGGGAGCGGGGCCGGGGCCGGAGCCCGCAGGGAGCACGGGGTCCGGGCCGGGGCGGGCGCGGCGCTGAGCGGCTCCCGGAGCCCGTAAGAGTGACTTGTTTACTCTGCGGGCCCCGCTGCCTCCATCCAGCGTGCCCGGTCCTCAGCGAGCCCCGCGTCCCGCCCGCCGTCCCGGCTTGACAGGGAACGGGGCGTCCCGCGGGCTGCTGCTGCCCGGCCCGGTGTCCGGACAGAGGTGTTTGTCTCTGTGGAAAGTTGTTGGCCCTGTCATTTAGTTAAGTAATGGCTGCTCTTGTCGGCCCAAGATGGCCGGACAGGGAGGAGAAAGAGAAGGGGGGGGAGGTAAACACGAAACAAACACCGGGAGCGAACGTGGGGAGCGTGGAGCCCCCGGTGAAGGCTGAGGGAAACTCTCCTGCGCATCCCAAGTTCCTTCTGGGCGCTTTCCTGCTGCTTTGCAGCGCCGGTGCCCTCCTTATCAACCTGTAGCACGTTCTGCTGCCCATCCGTGAGCTGCTGACAAAGGCTGTGCGGGCCGAGTGTCTGCCAGCTGTGCTTAAAACGCCAAATGCCAGGGAAACATTCGGGTAACAGAAAAAGTGGAACTGTTTTTAAAATGCCACATGGCTGAGGCGAAGGGGACGGTGCTACTCCGGTTCCTGCTTCCTGGCTTGTTCCTGTCACTAGTCTGGCGTTTGACACTGCTCATCCCATTGTTGTGCCCGGGCTGTATCGTGGAGAATTTTTTTTGCTGCTACCGGTTTTGGTTGACCTGAAGGTTTGACTCTAAAGCGTGTTGAATTGGATAGCTTAGGCCTGTGCTTGTGTTTGGGTGTTTATTTCTTATGTCAGGATTGGAAAAGCTCAATGTCAGGACGTGGGGGGAGGGGGGAGGGATGGAAGGAAAAGCAAGTACACTTTCCTTTGTGCTTATATTAAAAAAAAAAAAACCCTCGCGGTTTCCTTTCGATTTTCAGAGTTATTTATAAGAGCACTTCTTCCCATTAATCAAAAAGGTAGGGGAGTGACATGTCAAACCAGTTAAATAATGTACGTTAACTGTTGGTGGACCAGAACTCGTGTGTGTCTGCTCTGTGAATGCTGCTGAGGCTGTCAGAAATATTAGACCGAATCCCGTATGGGATAGAGCTTAAGAATGCCAGATAGAAAATAAAAGCTTCACATCTAATTATATCATCTGTCGCATAAAATCCCTGGTTTAAGTTTTATTTTGCGTACTGTAAAATTTAGTGGTGCAAAGAGCAATTGAGCCTATTAGTTGAGTTTTGTGCCTTTCTTTCGTATAATGCTTTTTTTAAAATGCCAGTCAATTGTAATTTTAGTATATACAATCTGAAGTTGCAGGGCATTTTGGTAGTTTTGAAATATGTTTTCAGAAATATCTTTGTATGTTCTTTTACTGTATTGATCTGCAAATCCATGCAGTGAATACTGAAAAATTCCCAAGCAAACCAAATATTTTGCTGTTTCACCTCAGTTTTCCGATGGTGTTTTGTACGTTTGTATGAATTGCACAGTAACTCACGAAGCATATTCTTTGTAAAACTTGTCTCTGAGAAAAGTAGATTATTTAAGGAAGTAGAAGGATTAAAACGTTGCTGTTCAGTGCAGAGATGTTTGAGAGGAATTTCTTGGTTTGAACCAGTTTCGGTTTTGTTTGTGCTTTTTACTTTGAAGGAACGTGCTTGTGTTTCTGTTACCGATAAGAAGTTGCTATTTTAAAGGTATTTTCTGCTTCGTTCCTGTTCTCTGTGTGTGAAGCTTTATGCAGTTTATGCTCTATTGAGGGCTTTAGAACAATTAATCTAGCAGACTACTTTAATTCAATGTAGCAGTTATTTTTATAGTAGAGACTGTGGCCGAGTATATGTGCAGTTAATTAATAGGTTTTACAGTGATAGCAACAAAATGTTTCCTTTTGTGCATGGAGCAACAACAGCTAACAAAGACCCTAGGCTCCATAATTATGAAATCCTGACTGACTGATTTAAGAATGTACAAGGCAGCACGTTACAGTGTGAGATTTATGTGCAAGTGTAGCAGGTAAGGAAAACCATTGAGTCATGTTTCCAGAGTAATCCTTCACAAAGGCAGAAATTTATCAGTGCTCCCCTTGATGTGAGAGGAGCACACCCGCGATTGAGCCTTTTCCAGAGGCTGCCAGGCTGTAGCAGTGAGTGCTCTGTGGGGCCTGGCAGTGTTCCCCCGTTACCTGGGCTTGAGGTGCCAAGAGCAGGGTACCTGTGTGGGGAGGCTGACGGGAGCTTTTGGGTTGTAAGTACTTGGGGAACAGCTCCCTTCCCTGCCTGGGTACTTGTGCAGCAGGAGGAGTCTGTTCTGGGCTTCAATTTGGTGCCTGGGTGCAAGAAGACACTCCTTATTTTTGGTGGGGTTCACTAAGGCGTGCACTGGGGGGATTGCAGGAGGCCTTTGCAGTGGGAACTTCGGTTTAACGACCACACCCTGACAGGATTTAGTAATAAGAAAACTGGGATCTCTTTGGGGGATGGAGGAAGCTTCGTGTATAGAGCTTTAATTTAATTGTGGGTTCTATTCATGCTCCAGGCCTGCAGTCCCCCATTTTTGCTGGTTTTGCTTTGTAGTATGTATGGGCTGTAGTATCATGAACTAAGCCAAGCTTTGCTGCTGGGTGTAGCAAATCAAAAGAGCAGATAAGACGTAAGATCTGTATAATTTTATGAATTATTGAAGATATAGACTAAGGGTCAGGAATATTGCAGTGTTGCCCCGTGTATTGGATATGTGATAAGCCAAAAGAAACTTTCCTGTAATGGTATACACGCTGTATGTGTGACAAAGGAATGGGATTTTCTGTTGCCAAAAATTTTGTGTTTATTTTGCAGAAAAAAGAGCTTGGAAATCATAGTTTGCAGTTAGTGCGGTTTTGGGGAAGAGAGGAGGGAAATTAAGAGATCACCTTTCAAAGTGGTTGAAATGCTGGAAATCCAACGTAGTCAGTCTTGTGTTGGAGAAAGTGCTCACTGTTATGCTTCCGTAGTTGACAAGAACATTAACGTGAAGGAGGGAAAAAAACCCCAAAACAAAAACTCTGCTGGTGTCTTGATGTCTTACTCCCAGGAAGGCATTCTGGCAGGAGGTGAAGCTTAAAGATTACTTGGGGGGAGGGACGGCAAGGATATCCATTGTATTGAAGTGTACTGCAAAGCGTTTCCTTTTTTTTTTCCTTCCTTTTTTTTTCCCTGTTTGGGTTTTTTGTTTGTTTTTGGTGATGTTTCCAGTGTTTAGCCAAAGTTGACTTGATTGCAGTGACAAACCATTGTTTCATAAGCTGTAGCTGGCATCTGTACAGATGTAGGTTGATGTAGCTGGTCCGATGTATTGGGTATAAGATGCTTGTTAATTCCTATTCATTGAGTTTAATCAGTTTGTCATATCCTGTGGACAAAATCTGAAGCATGTTTCCATTTAAAAGTATTGATGTTGAAGTCGATTTAGAGCGAGGAAGTAGTTCCACACAATATGCCATGTTTTAGTCTATGTTACCTCTCATGGTTTTGCAGCCCTTTTGTTTTCCAGCTGATTTTAAAAATGGTATTTCCTTTGTGTAAAGGCCACATGTGTTGACAAAATTATCAGCGTGCTTATCTGTGCTTTTATGAAGCTTACAAAATGAGTGCACAGTGACAATATTTTCATTTTTCTTACAATTGTAGTGTTGCTTGTTTAAAAATAGTTTAAGACAGTGTGAATTAATATATGTTGACTTTGTCCTTTCAGTGTTGACATTAATGTTAATTTCCTATTAATCCATAATAAAATATCCTCAGTTTTATTTATAACAAACTGCTTGAAAAATAATTATGCAAGAAAACATTTTAGCAGGTTAGTCTCAGTGTAGTAAAGTGGTTTTGTTTGGGTTTTTTTTAATAACTTTGGAAACATTTTGGCTTGATTTATTTTCATCAAAACAAAGAAATATTGCTTGAAAAAGAATTAAGAATGTTTGTCTTATATAATGGCAGTACTGGGATTTGACAAACTGGAAATTGGTACCAGGAGACATTTGTAAGGCATTCCAGGAAGTGGGCAGCCTCTCCAATTTCTGTAAATTTATATCTGAGTTGTTCCTTTATGTTTGGAGGGGGTTTTTTAAATATATTGTGCATTTCCTATTATTGGTTTATTATCTAGTGTGCTCTCTGTCCTGTGAAGCAAGTGGAAGTTGGATAAAATTTTATAAATTGTGTTATGGGTGGAATACTGTTTTTTTAGCATTTTTTGAAGGAGTCACTTTTTTTAAAGTGTGTTTCTTGGGTAATTTTAACTGAGCCATAGATTTCTTTAAGATCAGTTCGGTGTGTTTTTTTTGTTTGTTTGTTTGGGTTTTTTTTGTATGCACTTGGGCCTTTGTATTAACAGGGTGCAGCTTTCTAGGATCCAATTAAGGTGTAATGGGTGACAGATTCTATAGTTCATGGTTGTACTGTGTTTACACTTGGAAATTGCAGCTATAGTGTGTATAATGGTTGTGTCTCCTGGTACTTGGTTATAGATTTGCAGTATTTGTACTTCATCCAGTATTAAAACCAGCTTTTTTTTTTTAAATGGACATTACACAGTACTGTAAGTATGAAATACTTAGCACAGATGCTTTCACAGCTAGTGTTTGAGACTTTTTTTTTTAAATACTGGGATTTTATTGCTCTAAACATGTATCCCTGAATGTTTTGGCTGTTCCTTAAGTGTAAAGTACAGTGTTGGTACTACTTTCTGAAGGCAAGAAAATTGATGAAGTCAGAAACATTACACTTGTCATTTTAATGTGTTAATGAAGAGAGAAGGATGGATCTCATGTCCACAGACAAAATGCTTTTGTAGAGGTGTAATTAGGATTGCAGGACTCTTGGTGTGTTGGCATTTGCATTTCAGCAAATTTTATCTTCACTGTCGGGAGACTATTAATAGGGAATATAATGTAAGAATTTTTTTTGTTGATTGCATGTTACATATTGTAGCTTTAAAGTACTGATCTGCTGAGTTTGGAGATTGAAGTTGTCCATTCATCTGAGTGGTACATGTGCATCAAGTTAAGGTAAATCATGCCCTACTGACTTTAGTAACCAAATAGCCAAGGTGGGCAGTGGTTCAGGATGGAGGGAAGAGGGAAGTACTGCTGTGTTTTAGCAGCTGAGGAATAGGGGTTCTGATAAATTATTTAACTCTCAAAAGTGTGAAGAGAAACTGTGGCAAGGGTGGGACACAACTCCTTTCATCCCATTCCAGTAATTTAACCATTGATCCTTTCGTGCATCATGCTGCTTGTGGCCTGTAGCTTTCAAATTTCTGCCTAGGTGAATCCAGGTACAGTATGTGAAGAGGGAATAGACAATCTAAACCTTTGTCTGTGAATGGTATTGCTCAGGTGTGCTTTCAGCATGGCTCCGTGCCTCTTGCCAGCCTGCATGGCTGTTTGTTCACCGTAGTTGGTTGAGTGGACTTGGTAATTATAGAGGTAAAACTATCTGCAAATGTTGATACCATCTGAAGTAAGTGTTGAAAGCATCTTCTAAAAGCTTTGCCATATGTTTGTTATACCGTTTTAGAAAAGAGTAGATGTTTCATGCTTGGATAGCTTGGTGTGTGTAGAAGCATTTGTTTTTGTTACGTGCGTGAGATGATACAAAATTAAAGAGAGTCACGGAAAATGTTTATGGCTATAAAGTGACTTTTTCCTGATTAACACTTGTCACAGAACTTTCCAGTGCCAGAATTATATGTCGTGGCCCACTGTTGTTCTTTATCCCACTGACAATTAGGCTAACTTATGTTCTGCAGAGAAATGAAATTCTGGTTTCCAGCCTTACAGATTAATCAGTTAAACCTCAGGTTATTCTCAGATTACTGAACAAAAATATTTCTTCTTGGTCCTCACCTGGTAAAACTTCTGGATAATGGGAGGGATTTTGCTGTATTTTCAACAGTCTGAAAGGGAAGGAAATGTGCATATTTGTAGTTGGAGAATACTTAAATAGTTTTGTAAAAACTAGTTACTGTTTAGAGGGCTTGGATGAGCTTCTGCAGAAATGAACTTAGGACATGGGCTGTGAGTGTGAGGTGAACTGAGCTGGGTGGCAGGTTTAGTATTGGATCAGGTAATTCCAGGAGCTGAATCACTGTCCTGCTCATTCTGAGTGCAGATAGGTATATGGCTGCAACTTCAGTCCTTTAGTGCCATACTTACCTTGTACTTTACATTAAAACCTTGTTTAAGTTACTTTTTTGTTTTAACCCCTTTTCTTGGTGAAGTCCTGCAGCTGTGGTGTTTGAAGCATGATGTTTGAGTAATATGTTTTCACAATTAAACATTGAAGTGATGCTTATTAAACTTGATGTGTCATTATAGAGACCAGTTGACTCTTTGTAGAAAATGTTAGCAATGCTAATCTTGCAAAATGCTTATTTGTAGTTAAAACCAGACAAAATTGTAATCAGTGGGTCTTGTATGGAGCCCTGCATAGGCTGCCAGGACTTGTATAGGTGCACCTGAGAGGGTAAGCTTAGTACCTTACAGAACATTTTTGGTATGAGGAAAGAAAGGAATTGTGTTTAATATAGTTCAATCTGAGTTTGTTGGACGAGGGAAGTTCAGTAAAGCAAGAAAAAGTACTTAAATATTTATTACATGTTTCCGCTTTATGGATAGGCAGACTAAAGAAATAGCTATAGTAGAGTAATTCCTCTGTGGAAAAGCTCTTTCCAAGACTGACCTGTTAAATAGGGGTCTGTTCAAAGCTTGTTTTCAAGATGAGTTCTACTGATACTGTCACAAGTAGATGGGGCCATTTGATAGTTTGCTTGTGGCCATTATACAGTTTGTTTATTTCTAAAATGAAGTTTTTCAGTGGTTCAAGTATTATTCTAGATACTGAATATTATTCTTTGTATTTAAAGACTAGGAAGGTATTCTTTACATACTTAAAATGCCATGTTAATGAACTAAACCCCCATTAAGCATATTTGGGAGTTGAAGAATATTGTTTATCAGGTACTTTCACTTCAGAGTGTGAGAGGATGCAGGGATCACCATCAGAGCTGTATTGACAAATTCCCTTCTTTTATGGTTCTTGGATTTGCTACATAGTGTTCATGGCAGGAGCTTATTTAATTAAGATGTAGAATTAAGAGCTCATTTACAGTTTTGTAAAGGGAGTGACTAAAAGTGTGTGATGAATTACAAACAGAACACTGTATGTGCATATATGAATTTCTTTTGTGGTACGTTGTTAAATTAATTGTTGTTTGTTAAACTGGCTTTAAGTCATTTCCTTTTCTCACAGCTGCATTTGAGGATTATGATTCACTTCTCAGTATTGATTGGTTATTAGTCTAAAGCAGACTGAATTTTGAATATACCTTTCATTAAATTTCTGCTTCCATTTTTAGAATTTAGAATTCTGAACAATTTCAGAATATCATTTGCAGCATTAGACAAAAGATCCAGTGCAACAGCTTTTAAAATAGAGCCAAGAGATGTATTTTTTTTTTTGTCAATATTCTGTTGCTTTCACTCAAGTTGCCATTTTAACTTTTTATTTCAACAGTGTTTTCTTTTTCTTATGTTTGAAAACTTATTTGCACAGGAATACAGAGGAGAATAATGAATTGAAGTTAAGGCTTCATTTTTAGGTATTTTTCTTCTAGGTAACAGAATTTTACTCTCTGCTTCTCATATATTTCACTGAAACCATCTTTGGGCCTGTGTGATGAACCAGGCTGGAGAACTGTTTCAGCTCAAAAGTTACCTAGTAAAAATAGAAAACTCACTAGTTTTAAATAACTACTATTGGAGGTTGGTACTAAGAAGTTTCAGAAATTCAGAGAGTGAGCTTCTGGTTGCTCAGAACTGAGTTGGGAGGGATTCCATGGGAAGATTCTGTGGTGGATAAAGGAGCTAGTGAGTGCTGGGAGTTCTTGCAGAACACTCCTCTGGAAGCATGAAACCA
Source organism: Acrocephalus scirpaceus scirpaceus (assembly GCA_910950805.1). NCBI lineage: Eukaryota > Metazoa > Chordata > Aves > Passeriformes > Sylviidae > Acrocephalus > Acrocephalus scirpaceus. Next base: position 109,962,920 of record OU383774.1, on the reverse strand, counting down.
GTTCATCACCTTTAAATGGAAGGGAAGGGTAAGAGATGCCCTTGACTTGACTGCAAGTTCCTGAGTCTGCTCAAAACCAAAAGAGGAGTGTACCCTGGATGGAAAAACGAACAAATATCCACTGAGAACTACAAGGGTATTGCCAGAGCGTGCAGGGGTGCAGTTAGAAAAGTAAGCTGGACCTGGAATTGGCTGGAGATGCCAAAACTACAGGAAAGGATTTTTCGGGATCATAAACAACAAGAACAAACAGAGAAAAATGCTGGCCCACTATTAAACAGGAAAGGTGAATTAGCTTCAACCAATGCTAAAAAGCCAGAGGTTCTCTGCACTTCTTTCACCTCTGTCTTTACCAGCACTCTTGGGCCCCAGACCTTGGGAACAAAAATCCGGTTTCATGTACAGACCTACTGTCTTTGAAGGAATTATTTTGGTGTAAACTATTACAGGAGTTTGACCCCTACAAATTACCCATCTCAGGCTGCTAAGAGAGCTGGCTGGATACTGCTGGGAGGCTGCTGTCTGTAATCTCTGAGAAGTCATGGAGATTGGGGAATGTTCCAGAAGAATGGGAGAAGGCTTATGTTACCCCATCTTCAAGAAGGGTTTAAACAAGAACGCAGGAGATTATCAGCCCATCAGTCTTACCTCAGTTCCAGGGAAAGTTTTGGTATGAATCCTGATGAAGCACATGATTGGGAAAAGCTGGCATGGATTCACCAAGGGCAAATCATTCTTGGCAAACCTGATTGCCTCCTAGCGCAGAGTAACCTGCTTGGTGGATATGGAACTAGTGGTGGACATTTCTTCCTGGATTTCAAGTCTTTCCATGCTGTTTCCCACAGCCTCTTCTTGGGGAAACCAGTGTGTTATATTCCAGACAAGGGATCTGTGTGGTGGCTGGGAACTGGCTGATGGGCAGCACCCAGAGCAGGGTGGGAAATGCTCTTTCTCAAACTGGCTGCCTGTCACAAGTGAGGTCCCCAGAGATTGATACTAGGCCACTGTTTAATACCATCATAAGTGATTTGGATGGTCATGAATTTTGCTGATGGTAACAAACTAAGTGGGGAAGTGAACCTGCAGAAAGGAGAGAGAGAGATTTTCACCCTGGAGAAAATCCTGGATGGGCTGGAAGAAGGGGCTGATGAGAACCTTATGAAGTTCAGCAAAGACAAGTGTAAGGTCTTGTGTGTGGGAGAACATGATCCAGGAGTGCAGCACAGTCTGAGATCTTTCTGGCTGGGAAGCAACTTTGTGGAAATGAACTGTGGGGGTCCTGGTGGATTTAGCTCAATAAAAATGAGCTGTGTGCTGCTGTGGCAAAGGGAGACAGTAGGATGCTGGATTGCACCAACAGTGGCATCACTGACAAAGACAGAGGAGTTACCATTGCACTCTACTCAGTGCTGGTCAAGCCACACCTGGAGTATTTGTGTGCAGTTTTGGTGCCCACTATACGAAAATGATGTGGCCATACTGGAGAGAGTCCAGAGAAGGGCTGCAGAGATGATCAAAGGACTGAGAAGCTGGAGTATAAGGAATGGCTGAGGGATCCTGGTTTGTTCAGCCTTGAGAAGAGAAGGTTTTGGAGGAGATGTTACCAGCATGTTCCAGTAGTTTAAGGGTGCCTACAAAGAAGATGGAGACTCCATTTTTACAAGGAGTTACGTTGATAAGACAAGATTTAATTACTCCTGGGGACTAACTTCTTATTGGGCACAAGAAAAGCTCACAAAGAGAACAGTCAGCCGTTGGAGTAACCTTTCCAGGGCCGTGGTGGGTTCTCCAGTGTTGGACGCTGTCAGAATGCAGCTGGACCGTGTGCTGGGCTGTCTTGTCTAGCCTGTGCTTTTGCCAGGAAAGGCTGGATCAGATGATTTTTGTGTTAAAGGAGATGCTGCTGCCTGAGAATGGTGAGGATTCACACCATTTAGGGAGTCACACACACCCCACCCAAGGCTTCAGCTGCTGGATCCAGAGTCCCTTTTCAGCAGGAGTGTCCAGTGATGTGGTGGATGGGTGCCCCTTCCAACTCCTTGCTCCTGCAGACTCTTGGATACACTTCCTCCTTTGAGCTTGACCTTGAGTTCCCTGCAGCAAAGACTCAGGCACTGGATTTGTAAAAGTAAATCATTTAATAGTGTGCTACAGCAGCAGGTCTTAAACTGGGTGTCTGCAGAGGGGGACCCAGAACAAAGAAATCCTTGGGCTTTTATACCATTTTTATACCCTTGCATTGAGGTATTCTCTGATTCTGTGAATGCAGTTCATTTTGCAGACTTAAAAAGCTGTGGAGATCCTTTGAGAGAGATTTGGGAGACTAGGGTGAGTCCTGGTTAGTGTGACATTGTCTCTGTAAGGAATATTTATGAAACTATTGCACCTTATTTTCTTATGGAAAATAGAATTGTATTTGGAGGCACAGGTTGCCAGGACTAGATTATATAGAATCACAGAATGAGTTGGGTTGGAAGGAGTCTTGAATACTGTGCAGCTGCTCTCCTCCTGTGGGCAGGGACATCTGCCACAAGGCCAGGTTGCTGAAAGCCCCATCCAGTCTGTTCTTGAACACTCCCAGGGATGGAACATCCACAACTTCTCTTTCTTCGTGGAGAGGAGGGATGGAATGAGTGCAGTGACTTGGCTTCCTCACTCTGTCTGAAGGAAAACTAAGTATTTAGTGAAGTTACACTGCCAGAAGCAGATGTGGGACAGATTCAGATCTGAGCAGGTGTGCAGCAGTAAGAGTACCAAAATATATTAAGAAGGGCTATGTAGGAGAAACTCTGAATGAAAAAAGATCCTGAGGGATCTAGGTTGAGTGCTTTGTGAATTATGTTTGAACCTATGACTACTGAAAATCAGGCCACCATTTGATTTTAGGGAAGTGGAGAAATGAAGCAGTCTTCTGGGAAGGTTTTTCAGAAAATACTGTTACAATAAGACGTTTTCAGTTAAAGGAAGTAGAAGAAAGGTTGAAGTAGGGTACTTAGATGTGAGGAAGAGTAGGAAACAAAGGAATTGAATGGGTGACTTAGTGATGCAGACCATGTTGGGGGTGAGGGGAATGGCAGTGTGAATCATAGTGTTTTTATTCTTCCCAGCAGCTACCTGAATCTTGTGCTTGGTTACCATTTAAACATTACCGCTAACTTAAGTAGCATTTAAGTGTTTTATGGTGCTGGGGACTGCCTTGAAAGGTTTTATAAACAGGGTAAATGGGAACAAAAGAGATAACAAAATTGCAGAAAGTTAGTGTAGAGTGTGAAAAAGCTTAGTAAGTTCTAAGTATAACAGAATTCTCTCCAATTTTGAAATAAAAGCAAGATGTTTGCTGTGTTTTTTGTGTGTTCATCTTAGACGGCTGCTTCCCATTTTCTTCCTTACCCCTCAAGGAAGGGAAGAGTAAAGAAACTTTCTGCTTCTTTCCTCAAGGTGAAAATGAAGCCAAGAACTCTCATGTGTCTGTTCCCATGTCATGTTTTGCTGCCTTTAGATTTGAAGGATAAAGAAAGCTGAACATGTGTGGAAGATTACAGATGGATATGTTGAAAGGGCAAGAAATAGTTTAAAGTGTGGAACTGAAAGCCTGTGTAAGGGAGAATGATGCTGATGTAGAGCATTTAACAGTGCAGTTTAATAGAACAAAGTGTAGAAAGAGTGTAAGATAAAGTGGAAGGATAAGAAAAATGGAGAACATCCATTATATAACATCATAAAGCATGTCATAGGCAACCTCTGGCAAGAGAGGAAAAAGTGGAATGATATTGGGAAGAATAAAGAGCTGCAAAAATTATGTACATTGGTTGGTAAACTTTAATGGAGCTTCTGGGCATGTTACAAATATAGTAACTAAGGGTAGATTTTACACGCTGTGGTTCTCAAAGCTTTATTTGTTCTTAGTCTCTGGTGTGGTGCACAGAAATGTGTTGTGTTCTGAGTATTTTTAATCTCTCCTGGGTTTTAATGGTTGGAAGGGCAGAGCCTTTGAAGTTGTGATTTTTCTTATACTTGAACACTGTAAGTTTTCAAGAGTAGGAGACTACAAAATTCTGAAGGACTAACAGATTTCAAGTGTTACCTGTTAAAATTATCAACAAATTAGGCTTAAGGATCTTTTTTGCTTCTTAATTTTTTTTTACTTGATTTTAGGCAGAAATGAGTGTTCATTAGTTCCTTTTTTAATTCAAAAGAAAGAGTAAGAATAGCTTTTATAATTTCTGAAAAGTAAATTATAGTAAGAAACTGTTCAGCTAATTTTGAATCAGAGCAGTACATACTTCTGTACTCCTTGCTTAAGAGGAAAATACAAAAAAAAAATATTGTGTATGAAAACAACTGGAAACATCAGACGGTACAACAGAGATGTTTTCTGAGCCAGACTGTTCTGGTGCCTTAGTGAAACCCCTCAGATAGACTTAGAATCATGAATATCCTGAGTTGGAAGGGACTCACAAGGATCACTGAAGTCCAGCTCCTGGCCCCCACACAGAAAAATACCAGAAATCCCACCCTGTGCCTGAGCATAGATCCACGCCCTACCTTTAGTATAGGAGCACATGGAATTTAACTAACAAGTCAAGTTTTTTTACTTGAAGGCTTTCTTAACTGTAGTTACTTAACTGTGTGGAGGAAACTAATGGTTGAAATGGCTTTAATGCCTCTTCTGGTTCTATATGGGGAGAATTTGGAGGTGTTTATTCTTACAGCAGAGTTAATTTTTGTTGAGATCCCAGAAACCATCAGAGTCCATATTAACTAATGAGCAGAATTAGGACTCATTTTCTACATTGAAAGGTCTCTGTTAACTTACAAGTTCATGTGTTAAAAATGTATTACTTCTGACAGTTTTCTGGGATTAGTTACATACTGTCTGTCTTGGCTGAATTGGTGGAATTTTTTTCTCTGTATTGCCTCAGTACCAGTAATATTTACAGGTTTAGTTGCTATAAATAATTTGAAAAAAATATTAATGGTTGAGTGGCAGCCTGGAAAGGAGACAATTGCTATGTTAAAAAAGGAGGAGAGCATGGCAGAAGCTGTGTTGTAGCATGGAAATATATTGGAGGCAGATGTATTTGATACAGGTGAAAGAATTGTGGAAGAGTGTGTAAGGGTTCCTTAGGTAATTGTGGATGATGAGGATATGAGCATTGTGTAGGACTGTGATGCCTGGTCTTGGAGATTGTCTTCAGTTCATCTGAGAGTGTAGATGTGCTCAAACTGTGAGGAAAAACGTGGAATTAGAATGTTGCATTCTGTTTATTCCCTACCAGTAAAAATGCTGTCATCTTAAATTGTGTTTTTCTTTCTGAGTTGATTTTCTTTCGTGGTGGTGGCTTGTTTTTTGCTTTTGAATGGTAGAATGTTTTCCTGTAGTGCCAGTTGCAAACTTGCAGCTTGCCTGTATTGTGGCCAAAAATCTGAGAACAATGACGACTCCATTATGTGCAGTGAGAAAGGAACGTTTGTACTACTTGCTTTTAATTGCTAATTAAGCCAAGTCCTCGGTAGTTTGAAAGAATGGAATAGTTATGCCTTCTACTTTAGACCACTATTTGCTACTTGGTTGAGGAGAATGATGGAAGGGGTGATTTTTATGATGATTTCTGGATGAAAGTGAAAATCGGTAAGAGCAGTCATTTTTCTCAAGGAGCTCTCAGGATTCAGGGAATGTGTGGTGCCTGTGGAACTGAGGAGCAGCTTTGGATTTCTGTGCTGCTGGAGAAGGCCAGGCAATGCCACCTGCCCTGACCTCAGGTTCTGCTCTGCTTCAGTTTCTGTATTCAATTTAAAGGTAATTTTAATTTTTCCAGACATGCAGCAGGGATCTTCTAGAAAAAGCTTGTACATATTTTGAGATTATTTTAATTTGTTCTTGATTATTATTTTGTTTTTTTTCAAGATCAGAGAATGAAGCTACCTTAATATTGAGTGCAGCACTGGTTCCAGTGCATTAGAACTCACTGACTTTAGAGATTCTTCAGCACATGGGTAGGAATTTTCTGACTTCAGGAAACTCTGCTTCCAGAGGGATTGGTAAGCAGATATGCAGATTTACCAACTGAAAGAGGAAAACAAGTTTCAACTACAGGTCATTCCACAACTTTTTCCTCAGGGCTTTCTCACTTCCACAGCCAGAACTCAAAAATGGAACAAACTGATTTAGAGCAATTCATTAATGAGTAGCTTAAGGTCTGTCAGGCTTCAGACAGCTGGAAAGGAGAAGGAACACATTCCTGCTCCAGTGGCTTAATTTTCATGATTTTTCTGCACTATTTGAGAACCTTTCCAGATTCTTTTCATGTCATGGCTGAAACGAACTCATTCTAGTAAGGAGATTACCTCTTTCACTTGGCACCTTGTTAGTCAGTGATTTCTTTTTCTAAATAAAAAAAAAAAAATTGCTATGGAGGAGTACTTATTGGTACCTGGGTTTAAGAAGGAGTGTGCTGTCAGATTTGGACAGCCTCTTGGTGTTGATGTTCCCTGTGGATCTCAGGCTCTGCTGCTGTACCTGTGCTGGCATTTCCTCTGCTCTGACAGGAGTTTCTCTGTTGGCATCACTGCGCTGTCACCTGCAGTGTCAGAATCAAACCCCCTTAGAGCTCTGTGCTGCTGCTGTAGTTGAAGGGTTATACCAAGGTGTGTGATTTTTTTTTTTCTTACCCTTGTGCCTGAACATGGTAGAGCTGGTTTTTGTGAAGCAGGAGTAGTGTCTGCAGCTGGGACCTTCAGGTGGTGTTGGGACACTACCTGAGGGAAATGAGTTTGTGGATGAAAACTGCAGTGTGAGAGGAATGGCCAGTGTTATTTTGGTGGCAGATGGAAGAACATTATTAAACATCAGATGCATTTGTAAGATGATGCAGCATTTATGTAACTCGATAGTGCTTGTTAAATTGGTAATTCATTTGTGTAAAGAAATTCACATTTTTCCTAGAAATGAACAAACAGGTACTGAATGAGTGGGGCAAGGTACTGTGATACTGCCTCTCCTTCCACAGTCAGATAAGAGAGTCAAATTAATTTAGTTGTGACTTCTGAATAGTTTTGGTTCTTATTGTAGAGCTGAGTTCTATTACTCCTTGAAATGCACATTTGAAGTGAAATGTTGAGTTTCCTTCCTGCATTTAAATCAGAATCTTGGCATTTGATTATCCCTTTGGTTGGACCTCTTGCTTTGCAAGAACTTGAAAGGAAGATTCCCTTAGATTTGAAGAAGGAATACCTCTCGGGAGGCACAGCTGCACAGCACTTGGGGATTCATCTGAAATAAAGGATAGAGTTTCCATTGCCAAGTGGCATTTACTGCAGAAGAGTGCCCATGGGGTTGCACCTGTATGTCTGTATGAAGCTGTAAATCTGTGTAAGTTGTCTTGTCTTTAACAAAAGCTCCATTGCTTGTGTAATGTTGCCCTCCTAACCTCTAGCAAGTTAACAGATTCATTTTTTTGTGTGTCTCTCCATCTTGTTATTGTTGCCCCCTGTGTTTTTAGATCTGGCTGTCATAAATTTTGCAAGCAGTTGGCCTCCTGTCACTTAAGTGTCATAATGTGTGGTATCAGTCGTAAGTTTGCATGTAGTGGTCTGAAGAGATGTAGGTGAGGGGGAGACACTCATTAATTTTAGAAAAAAGTAGTTTCAAACTGTTTATTTTCAGCATTACTAAATTCTCCACCTTTCCCCAGGTCTACTACTATGCTTTGGTGTTAATGTATGAATAAATATGGAAAATTAACCAAATTAATTGTAATAGCACATCTTAATATATACATATATACATATCTTAGAATGATCCTCAACAGCTTTCTCTTAGATGTTGTCATACAAGTATTTAGTGTTTTATTTCAGTGTGTGTAACCTGCTTTACTGTGGAGAAATCCCTTTAATTTAGTGTCACGTACTATTAGGCAGGCAGACTGCAAAAACTAGTGTTCTGTCTGAGCTCTTAGAGGTCTGTGTTCTCAGTGAAGGAAATGTTGAGACTGTATCACTCTCTGGAAAGAGATTGTAGCCAGGTGGAGTCGGTCTCTTCTCCCAGGGAGCCAGGATTGGTCTTTTTCAGCCTTAAGCAAGGTTTTCTCTTGGGCCACATCATTAAATGAGAGTTATTTTATGGTTATTTTATCACATTTGACTGCTATAACCAGTGGAAGGAGGATCTCCCAAGATTTTGAGAAGTAGCCCATATTTGTGACATGAATCCTATTAATTGTTCATTCTAAATACAGGCTTCTAAAATATAAAAGGCTTTGCTTCTCACAGGCTGAATAGTGGTGAAAGAAAGATCAGAGTATGGAGAAGGCTTGCAGTGCTAAACTTGGGTTAAGAAGCCATCTCTGAGTGGGATCCTACCCTATAAAGGATTTTTTTTTCTTGTTTTGAGGCTGCTCTAAATTGCAAGCCTCTTGTGTGATGTTTGCCTCACCTGGAGATCTGTAGGTCAGATACAAAGTGACCTATTTGTTGCATCTGGCACACGAGGTCATGGAGTAGGTGACTGCTGATGGTTGGAAATGAACCCTGGAAATGAAGCAGATGCAAACTTAGCCTTTTGGGGGAGTTTTGAATGTACAACACACCCCTCTAGCAGAGTTTTTATGAGAATGAAGGGATGTTTGAGAATTGCACAGTATCATTTACTTAGGGATGGCTTAGCCACAGGTAGTCCCCCTGGAATGCAACTACTGGGATTATTGCAGTAAAATAAGGATTATTTCTTTTGTGCGTCCTCTTCCCTGAATACTCACTGTTAACAGCACAGAATTTTGGTTTGTGCAGTGGACTTTCTTTTGTGGTAGCTTGTGACCTTCCAGACTGGTCTACCAAGACTCTTGGAGCCAGTGAATGAAGTTGTGCCTGTGGGCATAAATTTAACTCTGACTTCCATGAGTGACACTTTTTTTTCAGGTCTGTAATGTGCATGTGCTCTTTGCCCCTGTCTGCACCTGAAGCAGAGCTGCCCATGTCACAGTTCTTAGGCTGCTTTCTGGGAAGACCCAGCTCTGCTTTTTTCCCAGCTTTTTTTTTCCTCATGCCCAATGACCTACCTACCTACGCCAATACTGAGATTGGCTGTCTGGTGCAGCTGCTGATGGTTATGGTGGCTTCAGTGTCCCTGAGCCCTCTTCTTGCCTGTAGAAGGCAGTGCTAAATAAATCACAGTGAATTTCTTGTGGCACAGAAATATTCTATCATTTCATCATTAGCAGTCAGGCTCACGACATTCCTCCAGGGGAAAGCATAATGTAACAGTTCATACTTTTTTGCTTAATACCTTGACTGTAGAGTACAGCTGCCATTGATGCAGCTGAAATACCAACAGCTGCTTTCCAGTGCCCCATGTCACATCTTTGTGAGCAGAGCTGTGTATTTCCTATTTTCAGGACATTATTTAGTTGCTCTGAGCCTTCTGGGAGGCCTCACACAGGATTCTGCTTGCTAACAAATTATGTGTTAAATTTTATTGACAAAGGTCTTTTCACTTTGTATTTTTATACTTAGCATGTCACACTGAAAACCTGTTTTGCCAACTTAGAGCTACAGTTTCTATTTAAAAGGTGTGTTTTGTACAGATTAACTGTACAAAAATAGTGGTAGTGATATCACTATCAGTAGCTTTCACTGTGATCACTGGAGACAATGGTGGCTTTCTGATATTGAAAGCAAGTAGCAGCATTAGGACATCAATGCTGAAAACAGCACTTGGCTAATTTTGAAACACCACACCAGATCTAGACTTGGGTTGATGAAAATGAATAATAAATCAGCTATTTAATTTTTGATTCCTTTACAAATATGACAGCAGAATCCAACTGTAATGCTGCATTTTGCTGGATCTGCTGCTGCTTTTAACATTTGCTTTTGGTCTTGTTGATACTTCTGTTTTTTGAGAGAAAAATTGTCCTTTTTTACTTTAGAGAATTAAGACGATTTTGAAATACTGGGTAACAGTGGCTGCTTATATGTGTTTTGGAAAAAGGAGCAAGTCTGAGTCTGAAGCCTAGCAGCCAGATAAATGATGCAGCAGAAAGTGAATTATGTGTGTCTGCTCATCTGAAAGTGGGTGGACAGAACATCTTTGTAAAAAAAAAAAAACAAAACAAAACAAAAATAGGGCTTTGAACCATTACTTGGAACATACTTTAGAGAACTTGGGACTGTAACTTGGTGTTACAGATCTTTCTAAAGTGTGTGACCAGGATGATTGCTGAGGGCCTGGCTTTCTTGTAGCATGTTGGTGTTATCTCTGGAGGTCAGAGAGCTCATTCTTGGGTGCTGTGCTATGGCAGGCAGTGTGTGCTGGGCATGAGACATCCAAAGATGTTCAAGAGGTGATAACCAGTCTTATTTCTGTGGGGGAGGGTGGTGTGTGTTTGTTTGTTTCGTTGTTTGTTACCTCTTCATATGTTAAAAAAGTAATGAATAAGCATTTATTATTTTTCTTCAAAAGCATTTTAATTTTCTACATGATGTGAAAGTGTGTCACAGAACGTGTAATGCTGCTGAGTTTTGGTGAATATTCTTTTACTCTAATTTTTCTTCCCTGGGGAGTTGTTAAACTAAAACTTTCTTGAAAATTTGTAGAATATTATTTCACAAGAGAGTTTTGAAAGGCAATATTCTTGGTATAAAAGAAAGCTGGTTTGTATGAGCATGGAAAGCTGTGGTTGTTTAAGTGATACTGATATACCCACAGTGTTAGTACTTGTCCTGTGGAGTCAGGCTGAAATTGAAGCCAAATTATTTTCTGAAAGACTATAAAAGAAGTGGGTTTGTTCTTAAAAAATTAAATATATTTGCTAAAGAATTACATTTCTTCATTAATTAAAATTTAAAGTTGAGATTCTCCAGAGAGACTCCAAGCACTGATCCTCACAAGTATTTATGTTGTTGAAGCTGGACAGATAGCAGATACTGTCTGTGGATTTTGGTTCTGTGGTTATTCTCTCCACTTAGAGCGTGTTTGCCTCCTGTTTGGACAGTAAAGACGTGTTAGTTCAAAATATTAAGGAGTTAATTTTACCTTAAGTTTCTCAAATACTCTTTATTCAGAAGTGCCTCAAGGGCATATGCCTTTTGCTTAACAATTCAGCTCTTTATAGTAAGTATTGGTGTTGGTCGGTTCTCACTTGAATAGAAATTGTTTCAAAAGTCTTGTGCAGACTCTGGGAGGGAACACAAAAGAATCCATAGGTTCACATGAGAGCTTCTAGTTGTTTTTCTAGCCTGTCCCTTCACCCTGCATATGGCTGTGGCTCAGATACACAGGTATATGTAATGGCATTATATTTATGAAATTTGCTGTCTTACATGTGATACCAAAGAGTACTTAAAAGAACTCTTTTGCCTCTACTGTTTACATTTAAATACTGTTCAAGAGCCTAGTTTTCTAACGCTTCAAATGCTTTTTTAATTTTCAGTCTAAAATGATACATTTATTTGGCAATATTATTGTTAGGCTGAAATAGCTCTTCTCTTTCTCTGGTGTTTGTCCTGTCGGTACTTGTAGAAAAGTCACAGTAGCTTTTGATTTGCTAAGGTAAATAATTTGACATGTTTAGACTTCTTTTACAAGAGAGACTCTACTTTCCTATTAGCCCTGCAGTTCTCTTCTAAATTTATTTAATATCTGTCTTTACTGAATGCAGAGAAATTTTATAGAATCTGCTGAGATGGTATTAATATTTAGAACAGGTTTTTTGCTGTCTCTTCTATGGCAAGAGCTTGGGAGTATGAACTGAAGCTATCAGGAAGCAGATTCAGGACAAGATGGTTCCCTGCAGTTACGCTGTGGAACTGCTGCCTGTCCAGTATTGTTAGTGTGAGATGAGTGGACATGGCTTTAAAAAGTGGTGGGGAAAATTAATGGAAGGAAAATCCATCAGGAGCATTTCCCATCTGTGCCTGGAAAGTTTCTGAACTTAAGTTGATGTAGTCTGGAAAAATATAAAGGGAAAAAACCAAAACACTATGCTAACCTTTCTTTTGCTGCTTTTTCAACAATGTGGGTTCCTGTAGAAGCTGTGTTAATCTTTTATTATTGTTATTTTAGTTCATGTGCTGTTCTAGTAAATACAAAGTTAGCTGCTCAGGGCTGACTACTGGTCCGATTTACTGTCATCTTATTTTAACTTTGCTGGAAGTCTGTCCTTTGTTGAGCTCTAGAATCCTTTATGCTTATTTTCATCTGCCTTATGCTGGCAGCATATTCTCATCTTGGTTTGTTGACTTATAATCCAGTAATTAATGTACGTGAGATTTTTCTTCAGCAGTTTTAATAAGCCTGTCACAGAGTTCAGGATCTTATGTGGTTGTAAAATGTTTTACTGCTACGTGTCTCCCAGACAGCCTTTCAAAAGCCATCTGAGGGGTGTGGTCTGGAGTTGCAATGTTCTTACCTCATTTACAGTTGATAAACCTAAAATGAGACCATAAATTCAGTCCAAAGGCCAATATCTTATCAAGGCAAATTATGGAGATAATTATAGGATGATAGGCTGCCATCTATAAGTGTAGTTAATATTATAGCAGTTCTCCTTTCATGTTGAATTTTGTGCTACTTAGACACCATAAAATACATGTGAAAATGGATTTTAGGTAGAGGTTGGCCTGACCTACAAGAAAAATGAAAGCACGTTGAACTGTTGAATGTGAAACAAGTGCAGGAAACTGACCCAGAGTCTCAAATCTCATGCCATTACTGCACAGAAGAATAAATTTTGACAAATTTATTTACTCCTGGTGCACGTTGTGCAGTGTGAGGGCACAGCCTCATGGCAGAAAGGAGGATGAAGTTGAGCTTGTGCTCCCTTGAGTCTGCCTGTGTGAGAGGCACTGGCATGACACGAGCAGCCATGTCCCCACACCTTGGAACATGTGGAAATAAAACCAGCATGAGCCTCAAACTTTGGTTTGATGTTCCACAAAGGCTTTTCCAAGTTACCTCACAGCAAAAGAAGTTTGAAATATATTTTCAGCATGTATTTTCAGCATACTGGCATTTATGGAGTGCTTTCCATGCATTGGACAGCAACTCAGGCCTTGCCAGTCAGGAGTCTTTCCCTGTGAGCCACATGCACGTCAGGAGATGCCAGTTCTCCAGCTGTGGCCTAAAGACAAGGTCAATATTCTCTTTCACTTGTGGAAGTGTTATTTATGTTTCCAAGCTTAAGCATAAAGGTTACCCGCCTCCTGTTGCTTTCACTGGACAGGCCACAGGTGGTCCAGAATGATGAGGTTTGCTTTTTTTGGATGTAAGAAAATCTGTTACTGCTGAAAACAATGAAAAAAAGAGCCTTTTGTACTACAGTTGACACTTTAAAATAAAGGGCTTTAAAAGATTGACATTTGATTTGACTTGCATGTTACCCTTCTCCTTTTATGATTATTTGAAAATGTCTTTAATTTAAATTTGATACATTTTCAGCCGTTCTTAAACTTTTTCACCTTTGTATTTTTTCATCCTCCCCAGGCATTCCCTGCAGAGGGATAATCACTTGTTCTCTTAGTGACTGGCATGATTGAAGTGATTATTACTGGAGATGTTTTGTGTTGGGTGGGTGATGATGGGAGGCTGTTGTGCAGCTGGCTGGAGTAGGAATGGAATGGTAACAGTGGAGTGGGTGCTGTCCTTCATGGCTTCAGTAAATTGTGAGCTGCTTTCCTTCTCTGGCATTCCCCTGTGACAGAAGCTTCATCTCTTACTTGGTGTTTCCTCTCACTCCTTTATTCTGTCTGAGCTTTTATTTACCACTCCTCTGGTTGTGCCCAGCGTACTCTTTAGAGTTTAATTCAGTGGCTGACTCTGCTGTGCTTGATTCAGAGATTTTTGGGTTGTTCTGCTGGTTTCCTGGTTTCCTCTCTGGGGGAATTGCTTGTTCATGGTGACACAGTGTTTTGGCAGAGATTTTTTTAGTGTATAGTGGAGTGTTTATGTATATTAAGGAAGGTGAATGAAAGGTGTCTGCACCTTTCCACATACATTTTTTAATAATGGTGAATTCAACTCTTTGGGACCAGTACTTGAAAAAATTCACTCTTCTGTGGAAATTAGCTTTTCCTGCATTGTGAAGAGTTCTTGTTAGCTGTAGTTGACACGCTGGTGTATTCTGTCAATTCAGAGATCTGTGATCAGGCCATTGAGTGCTTAGAAGGTGAATTTATCGGGTAAACAAAGATAGATTACATTAGTGACAGTGAAATGGAATTCAAGGATGTGTCCTAGTCATCCAAAACCTTAAAAAGGATAACAGCAGACAACATTTTAGTATGAAGGATCTGTCCTTTTAGTGGAAACTTCATAGTGACTTTATGGCTTTGGGTCACAATTTTGGTGCATTTTTTGCAGTATCAGGTTAGTTGCATTTTGGAAATTATATTGCCTGTAAAACTGCTGAAGTTCATTCTAAGGTTTGGCATTAATGTGTAATTGAAATTGATGTCTGCCATTGTAAATAATGTCAGAATTGATAGTTCATCTAAGGGCCCGAGTCATGACAGCTTTAGCTGAAGAGAGAACTTAGGAAAACACCTTCTGTGGAGTATGGCATGTGCATAAAAAAACCCCTTCTCAACAAATGTCTGGTGTATAGAATTCAGTTATTTCTAGCATTATTTCATTTTAAATGCAAACATTACAGTAATGTATTATAAGGGACCCCTCAGAGGTGTTTGGTGTCTGAACCACATTGACATCCTGGTTTATGAATGGTGCCAGCAGAACTCCCTGATGTTCAGTGCTGATCCTCACACCTCATTTGGGGTGTTCTGTCCCATTTCAAAATTCTGGTCATAGATTTCACACCTCAGTGGGTTTACAAAATGCTGTTTAACAGTTTGATTGTTGTTTTAAACATTTCTGGATTTTCTCTCTGGCTCTGAGAGATGAGCAGCGTTAGTGCTTAGAGATGCTGATTTGGTCACTGATTTGAAAGGTGGTGTGGGTCCAACACAAGGTAAATGCTGGGTTAAAGATTTGGGTTCCATACACTGGAATTCTCATTGTGCAATTTTTTAGTCCACAAATAGACATTTTTAGGAGACAAATGGCCATTAGCTGTTTTTCTCGTTGGGACTAGTACATGTAATGAACAGTGTAAGGTTTGTGAACTGTGTGTAAACTTTTAATTTAGAAAAGTGCACTAGGTTGACCTTTAGAAATGAGTATGTTCAGGATGTGCTTTTCCTAAAGTGTAGTGACTCATTTTTAAGGCAGTTTTTTAATAAACTCATAAAATTCCGTAGTTAATAATGTTTTGAAGATGGGGAAGATAGTTTTTGGATTTTCATTTATTTCATAATTTTTAACCTTTGCTGTTGAAGTTGAAATACAGTAGTACAACTTTAACCATTTTTTTATAATTAGAGTTATATTTTAATGAGTTAGGTGTGACTATTTTGAATTGGGCTTCTGGTCCACAAGTATCGGAGTACTGTGCTTTAAGTAGTCAGGGCATGTGGTGAGTGAAAAGTAGGCCCAACAGAAGGGGGTAATGTACTTTTTCCAGTTGGACATTGTATAAAAGATTCCTTGCAGATCCCTCTCTTGGAAAGAACATCATCATGATGGAACTGATAACTCGTAATTGAGTGTATGTTTGTGTTCAGCCAGGAGAGATGGTGGTGTGCCCAAACATCTCAGTCAGTACCCACCACTAATGGATTACATTTTTCTTTATCCAGCTGTTTGTTTTGAATCACAAAATCCTCCTTTTCTAGCCAAGGTCATACTGCAGTTGTGGATGGGAAAAGGATGGCTGGAGCAGAATTCTATATGTGTAGGTGGAAGTTTAATGTCTGTTGTTCTGCCTTTGTCCTGCAGAGAATCATGGTGGTCACTTTAGGCTTAAAAGTGAGGTTGACTCTGGAATCTGATACCTATGGCAGTTGTGATGAGTATGGACAACTCAAATCTTTGTTTTAAATAAAGTGAAGCCTTGAATCTTGATAGTAGGTAGTCTTAATGTGCTGAAGTTTCTTGTGAATTTTTTGTGTATCCCATTTCCCTCCTGTAATACAATTGGGCTTTGACCTGCTGTACTTACCAGGAACTTCATCCTTTGAAGCTGTCTCTGTTTTCTAGTTCAGAAAATACATACAAGATAGATGGAGAATTGGCATTAAGCTTCATGCATAAATGTTTTCCCACTTGGTATTTTTTAATGTCCATCTGTAGATTAGATATCAAATTTGATAGGGCTTGGGAATCATTATTCAAGAAGGAGATTTTACATCCAGCTCCAGGGAAATGTTAATGAAAACAGTCTGTGGTGACAACCTGCATGGCTGTTTACCCTGCAGCTCCAGGAGTCTGTAGGATGTTTTGCCTGTGACAATTCACTATCAGGTTTTACTTATCAGAAGACTCTGCTGGCCAGTTCCCAAGCAATGTTTTGAGTGTATTGTCATTTTAGTTAGTGTTTAGTGCACATTATGATGCAAATGCATGCTAGTAGCTAAAATAATTTGGACTTGGGCTTTGTAGTGCATAAATGTAAAATCTGAAATCTCTATGAATATACTTCCCCCACCTGTTACTGCCACATAGCAGAAACAAGACATTTATTCTTTCCTGGAATAAGGTTCACCAGCTCTGCCATTCAGAAGTGGTACTGCTCATTAGCTGTGGACTGTATTCAGAGGATTGTATTCCTCTTATTTCCTCATTGCAATTTCTTTTTGTTCAGATTGCCACAGAAGGAGGGAAAAGGTGAGGGATAAGGCTGGATGTTTGCTGGTGTTAGCAGATGAGGGTTACATCTCTTGGTGGGAATTACTGTGGTGCTTTTCAAGGTGTTTTCTGCACATAAAGTTCTCCTACAAAACATTTTTCTCTGCAGACTGGTTTTCATGCACATTTGGTTATGTTCCAGTGTTGCTCATTTTTATATGTGAGCATAATTGTGTAAGCATAATTAAGCAGCCACAGAGGAGAAAATAGGAATGGCTGTGGAAAAAGGAACGTGATGTGTGGACTGTACCTATATGGGAGATTTCAGTGATGTGATGGAAAATCATTGGGGGGGGGCCCTTCTGCTGCACTGGCTGTGGTAACTTTAAAAGTACCAGCATTGTGAGACTCCTTGAAATAGTGATATTTCAGTATTTAAAACCAGGTTCATTCAGTTTAGATTTTTTTTATCCTTTGTGTCTTAATATGCCTTTACCAATTCTGTATCTCCTGTGGTGCTGAAAATTCCACACTTCCCACCCTATTAGCATTAGTTTTTACACCTTCTTTATGAAGCAGCTCCTGACCCATTTTCACTTCCATTCTTCTAAAATAAATCATCTTTTCCTTGTATTTTCAGACTAAGCTACCAGCAATATTATTTCTGAGTAGCAGACCACCTCTAGTGCTTGAACCCTTTTGGGACTGAAGTTTAGAGTGGGCAAGTTTAGCAGAGCAATTGGTAGCTTTTAAATATTTTTTAATAGTTGCCTTTATATGTTGCCTTGTATTGAAACAACACAGAAAAATCATTCTGTTTAATCTGAAACTAGGTATTTTCACAAATGTGTGTTTGTTGTGTCAATATTGGTAGAAATTGTCTTGTGCATATGTATGTACATTGTTCTCTATTTAATACCTCTTTTTTTCAAGCTTCTTTATTCTTTGTTTCATTGTCATTCTTACGCTTGGTGCCTGATAAGTCAGTGTTACATTTCTAAAGGCTTGTGTCCAGATCCAGAGATATTTGCATAAATAACTTACTCAGATCCTTTTTTCCTTAGGTAAAACAGGCAGCTATTAATGCAGATTCTGGCTTTATTTGTGAGTGGGTTTCTGTGTTTGGTTGTATTTTACTGTGTTGATTTTAATTATATTTATAAAATAGTTTACCCAGTGAAAACAAAACCAGCTATTTATTTGTCATATCATATCTTACTTAAAATCTGTATGGAACTCTGCAGACTCTTAGATAAAACTGCTTTAACATTTAAAAAAAAAGATCAGTTTGTATATCAGTGTCAGCGGTCTAAATGTTCTGAAATATGACATGCCACACCTCATTTGTGATATTCTGTGTTGGTATAGGTGAGAATTGCTAGAATAAAATCAGATTTAGTGGTCTTAAATTTTAGTGTGTGGTGAGCTATTCCTGAGCTTGCACAGTTGCTAAATTAAGGTGCTGCAATTCTACTTGAAATAGACTTACTATGGTAAAAATAGCCAAAAAGATGTTCCTATAGTCTCAGATAAAAATAATGTTCCAATTGCTTCTGAAAAATCTACCACCACTTTGGGGGAAAAAAAAAAAGTTGCTTGTGTTTGTTTGGGCTTTTTTGTAAAGATTAACTATAAAGGATTTTGAATGATGTAATTCTATAGAAAATTTGCCATAATTTCCTGAGTCACCTGATTATGAAATATTTTCAGGGACTGAATAGAGATGATTCTGTTTGCTAATAATTTAGGATTTTTAGAAATGGTGTAGGGGTGTGTATGTAGATAGACATTGATATTTGTTAGTTTATCTGACTGTATGTAAAAGAAGTAACGAGAGGATTGCATCCTCCAGGTGGACTCAGAATTAGTGCAGAGTGATTCACCACATAAGCTCCAGTCAACAAATTTTTCATAAAATCCAGTTGGTTATGGACACTGTCAGCTGCAAAGGACTAAGCTTCCTGTATTTTATGTATGTAAACTATTTTTAATATGTAAACTATTAAGTTTGCATCTGTCTGAAAGAAAACACTTGTCCAGAATGTCTTGCAAGTGTCCTGTATTCAGGGGAGGCAAGTTGGGTTTTTTACGCTCTGCTAAAATGTCACTTTTCTCCATTTAATCATTGATTTGCATGTATTCTGTTTGGTATTCTGTTCTGCAGTTCTGTGCTTTTTATGAGGCAATATCCCTCAGTTTTCAACAATACTTGAGTTCATGTTAATTTTCCCTTCTAAGCTTAGCAACCTTGACCTCTTCTGCAGCTTACCATGTCATCTCTCATCTACCATAGACATCATTTGAACAAAAAATATTTGTTACATCTTCAGTATTATCTGGAAGCACAAAAGTCTTAGACTACAGTAGTGGCTTTTAAAGAAAATTCATCTCAATTGTGACCATCAGGCTGTGCATGTAACTCATGTGTGCAGCTGTTTTCTTTATTGCTTGCCTGTTTATTCTTGTATCCTGTTTCATGAAGCATTAGTCGTAGGAAAATAAATTGGCCAAAACTGATGATAGATTTCTTGAGAAATGTTTGAGGGGGATCAGTTTCTGTTGTTTTATAGTAATTGTCCCTGAAATGATAGACTTTGGTCCTAAGTGTTACTAGCAGACCAGAATAAGCTCAGAACATTCCAACATGCCATAGAAATTTTGCGAGAGCAAAGTTACCAAAGAGGCCAGTTCATATTTTTCCTTCTTGAGGCCCGAATGTTTTGGGGTCTGAGCATATTTGTGTCCAGCTGGCTGTACTTTGAGCACTCTTACTGAGGCTCCTGAAATAGTGTAGTCCATACATGAAATACAAGGAGAGGAAACGTGTGAAATTGAGAGAGAAATTTTATAACAGAATATGAGTGTTGCAAAGACAGAGCGTATAAAGAAGCTTTGAAAGCTGTAGTGGGAATTGCTATTGAATAAGAAAGTAAAGGAAGTTAAGGATATTGTGCCAATACATAATATGAGAGCCTTCAGTGGAGGATCTGCTGCATTAATCTAGGTTATCTTCAGTCAAATAAGAATGGTGTGCTTTTCTCTGCAAAAGTAAATGTGATGTTCTTGTAAATCATCTACAGCTCAGAAGGTGATGTGTATCCAGCTAGTCATTGATGGGGGAAAAATAGTTTTAACTTTGGAAGAATTCAGGATGTCTTTTTTTGCTGTGTGCTTAGCTGAAGTGAGCCTTGCTCACACCCCCATTTCTGCAGAGCAGGAGCTGGAACTTTACCAGGAGGTTCTCTGGGCAGTAGCAAGTTGTTGTCATTACTGTTAGAAATCAGGTGTGCATTTTTGGTGAATTGTGGCAAGGAGGCAGGGATGGGAAAATAAGTCTTTCAGAGCCCTCAGTGGTACTGAGGGAGGGAGAAGGGGCCCAGCACACACACACTTGTGCCTTCCTGGTCTGTAGGTGCCCCTCGGACAGACCAGTGGTAGATGTGTGTTTGTCACCTCAGTGGCCAGTACTGTCCACGTCGTTACTTTATTTTCCAGAAGGATAAAATACAAGCTAATTAATGTTCTGTCTCTGACTATTACTGTAGCGTGTATTTTGTTTGTCAAGTGCCTGCTGATGTCTCCCTCTCCAATTTTCATGTGGAATCTCTGTTCTCATTACCTGCTCACAGAGCCCATCCACTTGGGTCAGTGGAGGCACAAGAAAAAGCAGCAGCAACTGTTCAGTTTTGTCACCCTCCCCCAGCTTATCTACATATACAATAGTGTTTTAAGTTGTGAAACTGAAATGTTTAGGAACTTCTTGAAGCTTTGAATTTGTGATTTTGCACTGTATTGTCTGCATTGAAACGCTGTGTTTTTCTTGAGCAGTTAATTTACTACCCAGTAAAATTCAAGTAATTTCTTTCGCTGTATGTTACTGCCTGATTGTTGCCATGTTAACAATTCAGACTGCTGGCTCTTTGGTTCCCTGTAGTTGCCAGGTTTTTTCTGTGTTATAAGTAAAAATTTGCTGACTCCGTGTACTCCTCCATTTTCATATCATTAATATATTAAAGAATTAATAGTTAATATTTTGTCATGTTTGGCTGTTTAGCCCTGCTTAGTTTCATTTTGGTCAATCATGCTTGTCATGATTCAGAAAGGGAAACGTCACATTATCTTCTTCAGAAGCAATCTGAACAAGGTGTATTGATTTTTTTTCCTTCTTTTTTAGTACAATTGTTTAACAGTAGTTTTGAATTTGTGCTGTAAAATACAAACAATTGCAACCAATGGTCAAGGTTTTTTCTTCATATTAATTGAAGTAGAAATAGCACTGTCCTTTTTATTTATAAAGCAGAGCTGTAATGTTTCAGTGACTCCTGTATACAATATTCAGAATTCTGGTTTTATTGTTGGATTTATCAGTTGGATTGTTTGGGTTGGGTATATTTATTTATTTTGTTGTGGTATATTCTCGACTCTACAATCTTTCCTTCAGGAAATGACATCATATTAATAATGGCCAAAACTGGCATTTAGTTTATGGGGTTAGTTTTGTCTGGTTGGGTTTTTTTGTGAGTGTGGGGAAGGGGTGGTTTTAAAACAGGGAGGAACAAAAGAATCCAGTTCCTTATCCATTGGAATGATAGTTAGGGAACACACAAGGATCTGGTAGTACATTTTAAAGGTGATTCTAGAATTATTTCTTCCTTTTGTGGATAGATTTTGCTAGCTTTTTGTGTGATAGTAAATACAAGAAGCCCTTTTCTTCACTGTACTGTATTTAAAGGTGTCCTAAGAATTGATAATTGAATCTGTGCAATCAGGATGCTCACAGTCATGAGCTGTGATGTAATGAGAGGGAATTTGTGTGACAATAGTGTATTACTGCGGTTGAAGGTGGCAAACAACATGAATATTGTTACTTTTTTAGTGTCATATAAGCCGGTTTCTTTTCCTGCAGCTATTCCTACATTGGTTTCCTGCTTCTGCTCTGGTTGCCACACTGTGAAACAGCTGTGGGTGATTATTTTGCCAAGTTCCTAAATTCTTCAGGTTTCTCTTTTATCTTCTCATAGCCTTGAACAAAGGGAAGGAAGTGTACGATGTTGTGTATCAGTCTTCCTTTTCATTTCAGGGACTTTCTTGTTAATTTGTCAATACTGGCAATTCTCAAGGCTGACTCCATTGAATGCACATAGAGATCCATACAGTGTGGAGAAATAACAATGCTTAAAAACCTCAGGGGTTTTTAACTTCCTTAGAATTCTTAGTGGCTCAGGATAATTTAAATGGGTTGCACAAGTGGTGCCATAGGTGGCCTTTGCAGTTAAAGAACCACTAAAATGAGATCTTTTGATTGTTGCTTCAAATAAAACATATACAGATACATGCAGTTGTGACCTCTCTTTTACATCCATTCATTTAACAGAGACAAATTCTTACCTGTGCAGAAAAATACTTGTTAATTTCTAAAGCTCTTTGTGGATGGGTCTGGTGGGGGAGAAAATTTCTTGACCAAAACCAAAGTTGAGTCAGTCTTTGCCTGGTGACTCTGCCCTGACTACTGGGAAGAGCAAGAGCCGCACAGTGAGCAACCTGCTCTTCCTCCAGAGCCCCAGGGGCTGGCTTGGTGTTCCCGCCGAGGAAATAACACTTGCTTTTAGTTTCTGTTTCATTTTGTTAGAATGTGCTAGAAGAATTTTAAAAATTTTATTTGAAACAGCCTTTCCAAGTTAAGTTTGCATAAATATAAGTGTGTTGCTGATTATGTTGCAAACCCGGTTAGAGGTCAGCTGAGGGGGTTTGCTTTAATGGTGTAATTGAATTGCTCGTACAGGAACAGAAAACTTACAGTTAACTGTGGCTGAAAGGGGAAGTTCTGGTGTCTTAGGCCTTGCCTTGTGCTAGCATCAGTGAGATGGCTTAGCAGTACCTTCAGTTTGTGTTCTAACATAAAGGGAAAATCCGCCTTGTTGAGAATTACTCTGAGCTGTGTGAAAAGCTTGGGCACAGGTTTTTACATCCCAACTACAGACGGTGCTTCAGATATGTGTGATATGTCTTTTAATGAGGATTTACTTAAAAAGGGGCTGTGGGAACTGTGAGAGTCCCCAAACACTTAAATGTTAAAGTGCTTGTGATTTATAATTTCTCTGAACATCTGTACAGAAAAATCCTGTTACATTTGTTCATAAAGTCAAGTTTTCTTTCAACACCTGTAGCCTAATTCAGGACATAAACTACCTGAGCTTCCTCCCCAGTATTTATTGTAGGCTACCTGTTGTGGTGGCAGTTTCTGTACGTTCTGAATTGCAAAAGACAAAACACCAATTTAAGAAAATATCAAAATATGACAATTTTCTTCAGCAGCTGCAGCAGGTATTGCAAATCATCAGAAAAAAGGGAAGCCTATCTACAAATCAGCATGTAACAGTAACATTAGGGGCACCATCAAAAATTTTGTTACAATTTGTACAAATCAAGAGATGAGACCAAAAAAGTGGAGAGGGGAAGCATGGTGCCAAAACCAAGGTTCTGCACTAAGATATTTGCAGATGGGTTCAGCTGGTGAACCTGATGTTAGGAGTCAGTACATACACAAATAGTGATCTTAAGAAATGTACTTCAGACTTGTGTGCTTTGCTTCTGGTTTTAAGGATGATATTCTTTAGATGGAGGATTGACTGACTGCAAGAAGGGATCATAGTGATGGGAATAAAATTAAAGGAGTAGTAGCTTTGGTCCATGGTGAAAAGAATTGCAGTCCTTCCACTGTAGTTTGCCTAGGGCAAAGCTTGCAGCACGTGAAGGAAAAGTGAAAAGTTTTGCAGCAGATCTTTGAGGCAGAGGCAAATACACGTCTAAATTTGGTATCTTCAAAACATGACCAAATAGCTACAGCTTGAAATACGTACTTTAAATTTATGTAAACATATTTCATGTTCTGTTAAATCATTTTAATACCACATGTACACCTGCAGTTCTGTAGCAGCATAGCTTTGTTTGGATTTGTCAGAACTTTGCCCCTGAAAACAGCCATAAAATAAGGCATTTCAGGACTTGGAAGTAGGTGAATGTATGTGATACACTTCAGTCTTGGGATACAAGCTGTGACCCACTCAGAACAGATTAGATCAGTAGTTGGGTTCTCCACAGATGTGTTTTAACTGTTTCCTTACATTTCCTCATTTTATTTTTGGCATTTCTCATTTTGGTGGTTAATAGAAGTGTACTCAAAGTGAATTATAAACATGGGCAAAGCTACTGATTTAAATATTCAGCTTGATTTTTCCCTCCCTCTTTTGAATGTTGAATTTTAATAAAATCTCTTAAGAAAGCTCCACATTTCACAGAAACACACGGGTATGCTGAGTTGGAAGGGACCCACGGTCTTTGATTACTGTCATGTAATAAAATCAAGGAATTTATAATTGGAAACAAATTTGAAACATACACCAGAGATAGGTGAAAGTCACAGATTAAACAGCTGGAATTGGAATTTGTTGGAAGTCTGTCTGGCTTTTGGAAGCTGTGCTGATGGAAAGGACCTTCCCTCCCATTTAAGTTCATTCAACTGCTTCAATTCAATTGCTAATAAGTTGAGAAAGTTGGGGAAAAGTGATTTTATTTATTTATTTATTTACTCATTAGTGTAAACAGGGTCAGGAGGTAAATAGGGTCATCAGCTAAGGATGTAATAGGTTAAAGATCATGGCAATTACAGTGAATAGAAGGTGTCAGTTCAGTTGTTAAAAATATGTGTTCATAGCACAGAACATTCTTCTGTGTGTATGTCACTTAAAAACTTATGGGGCAATTGTACTCAAACTGAAATTAATTTCTAATTTGATTTACATTTCTGACTTTAGCTTTTCTTAGTCTACAGTACAAGGAAGTAAAATATTTTACAACACGATAGATGTTAAAAGAATCGGATCTTGAGAAACACATGAAGATACATGAATTGCATAAAGAAACATTTTGAGGTAGTGTGTTCTTCGGTTTAGCAAAAGTGAGTGAAATAACTGTTAAAGAAAAAATTATTTTTTTAGGGAAAAAAGCAACACAATGAGAATGAAATCAGAGATGTCTCTTTCTTGCAGATTGGAAAGAATAAAATCAATCCTTATGTGTTTAATTGATTTTAAAATTAAAAATTGTCCTGTAAGTTAAAGTTTTGTTTCGTGTTTGGGAAATCGAACGTTCACAGATAAACCAGAGAAAATTTCTATTGTTCATTTGTTGTCAATTTGCATTAGAATCAGTGAGATTCCAAATCCGTTCTGTCTTAAATATTACATTTCTTTGAAAAGTGATGTTGACTTCATTCTTGAGAGTATTTGTAGACCTCATCTTTCAAGCTAGTAAAAAACTTCATTATTTCTCAGAAAATGTATTATTTGCTTTAGTAAAATACATAATTTTGAAAACCTTGTATTTCTTTTTCCCAGGCTGTTCGCTGCTATGAATCGCTAATTTTGAAAGCTGAAGGAAAGGTGGAGTCTGATTTCTTTTGTCAGTTAGGTCACTTCAACCTCTTATTGGAAGATTATCCAAAAGGTAAGAATTTTTAGTTCTTCTGATAAATGTCCTTGGGAAATTGTTCTTTGATATAGGTGACAACAGAACAAAAAACATTAGGCTAAGTCACTCTGTTCTTGGTTTGTACTGTATTTCAGAGTCCATAAGAGAGTTAAGACTGGTGATGTCTTCATAAAAACACTTTTATTCTTATTTCTCGGGGTTTTTGTTGGTTTGTTTTTTTTTTTAATGAAAAACAAAAACCCAACCAAGACACTCCTGGTTGAGGTATGACTATGAAGTTGGCTGGCAGGCCCAGTGTCTGATGGCTGCCTGCCTTTCAGTGATTGTGGGGTGTGGGTGAGAGCTGAGTAGAATAGGTCAGAATATTTATTTTTTTTAAATTTTAATATTGAATGCCATTCTGTTTGTGTAAGGAAACTAACAACTCCCCTGCCCTGAAAATGTGTATTCCCATGCCTTTTTCCAAACACACAAAGATACTGGTTTAGAGTTCCTTTGGGATGCAGAAACAGGGAGATGAGTTACAACTGAGAGTCGTTCAGAAGCACTGCTTGGTGACTCAGGCTGGCTGTGGGCTGTTTGATAGCAGTGTGCCTGTGAGTCCACTGATTGGTTCTCTGACATTGAACAGTGTGAGTTTGGCTTCCTGGGACCTTCATTTCTGAGGTGAAAAACATGTAGATTTGATGCTACTCAGAAGGAATTTGCAGGTATTGAAATTCAGTCTGTAAATTCAGAAGGGTTTGGGTGATGGAGGCATCTGTCTTGTACCTCATCCCATCCCATGAGCGTGATACAACCACTGGTGTTTCCACATTCAGAGGCATGGGAAAACCTGCAGGGAACATGGCAGTATGCTGTCTCTAAAACTTAGTGAAGGATAGTCTGATCCTGTGCTTTTGTTTTAGGAAAATTCTGCCTCCCCCTCTGCAAAAAAAATTGACAGCACTCTTTCTCATTAGCCTAATAAAGCTACGTGTGAGTGCTGTGTGACCTTCTGGATATATTTTACCTAGCAAAACCAGCCCAGGATTATGGATTTACCTGTATTAACTCTGTATTTGAGATGATAACAGTTAAGAATGACAGGACCAGGTGTTGCTGTGGATCAGAGGCAGGGTTTACTGATGGGGTGTCTGCTTTGTACTCTGTGGATGGTTTAAAAACAAGCATAAAAACTCCAGTTGGTGGTTGAAAGTATCAGTTCTCCAGAACTGTAAAAGAGCATTAGCACAACAATGTGAGAAGAAACAGTAAGCCATTAAAAATCTGAATTAAAGTACCTAATACTTTCTTAGATGCCTATTTAAAGTCACATCTCAAACATAAAAAAAGCCTCAAGAAGATAAAAAACCTTGTTAGTTATGGAGTATTTAAAAAAAAAAGATGTATCTGTATTTTCAAAGAAGTATTGTAATAGTTAAAAATACTGGAGGAATTTTAATTTATATAAAAAGGGTAGTTTAAGAGGATTTTTTTATTAAGTGAGGGACATATGTTCCTGTTCACTACAGTTTCTGACCTCTAGTACCAAAGACTGTAAAACTATTAAAATCAATGCAGGAAGTCATAGGTGTTCTATAACTAATTTACTACTGCTATTTGAAAGACGTAGAATGCTTGTGTTCCATTATAAAGTAAAAATAAACTTCATTGCAGGATACAAATGTTGTTACTTTAATTATCATGCATTCTAATTGCATTGTAGTTAAATTTTATATGATTTAGAAGGGAAAAGCAAAGCGAGTTCAGAATGTTTTGGTGTCACTAATGTATATTTTACATAGATTTTAAGTCCTGAAGTTCCAGAAGTGTAAAATTCTGAAGGAGCATGGTCTTCAGAACCATAAATCTGTGTAGTCTGAATTTAGTCATGGACAAAGTTATGGAAAAGTCAGTGTGTTTAATAAATTGGATGTAATTAATAAAATATCACAAGATAGAAGCATGCATAATGCTCCACAATTTTTTTCCCTTAAAAGCCTGTTAATTAATTATCTTCAATAAATGTGTGCACCTTGTATATAATGTATGAAGTGTTTTTTATAAAGGCAGAAGTGATAGTGTTCCTTGTTTAAAAATGCTTGCAGTGAAGTTTGTGCAGAGCAGAACAAATTGTGAGCTGACTGTAGAACTGGGATCAGTGGTCAAGATTAAGAACTCCTGGGATGACAGAGATCTGGGTTTCATGTTGGTAGTTTCTTCTCTTTAGATCTGTCTCATTTTTTCACAAACACATTGGCAGTGAAGGATCATGCAGCTTGGGTGCATTTTGTTGCATATTTTTAGTGTTTTGATGTAGCTTATACCTTCTTCTGAATGTACTGAGACTGTAGGTCATTTCTTTGTAAGAATTAGGACTTAAACACCAGAAAAGGCATCTTGAGAAAAGTCATGGCGTGTTGCATTATTGAAATTCACATTATTGGTGCTAATCCTGCCCTTGCTGCATGTACTCAGAGGGTAGCAGTGAGGGGCAGGCTACCTTTCAATGTGCAGTAAGCTGATGTCTCATGCTGAGGTCTATTTAACTTTATTTTTTTTTATGAAACCTGTTAAATATTGTAAGTTCCCTCCAAGTGCAGTGTGTTTTCTCTCACTTGTAGTCACTGAATTCCAAAATCAATATATTTTTATTTTTCTTCCTTAAAAAGAAGTACTTATCTCCAGGAAAAGTTTTGAATTTACATCAGAAATTACTGGATGAGATTCTTTCTTCTCAGTATTATACCTGTGCTTAGATTGGAGTATCAGTGCCACTGCTAACCTTCAAAAGATCTGAAGCTGCTCTGCAGGTTGCAGTTTGCCCCAAAATGCAGTGAGTTTGAATTGCTGTTGATAGCTAAAGGGTTTTCTCTGCAGCCATGGAATGGAGGAGTTGTGTTCTCAGCACTCTGCTGCTGTTAGGAGAAGGTCCTGTGCAAGGGATCAGCCTTTTTGCAGATTGTGAATCCAGGGAGACACTGGCTTCTATTCAGTCACTTATCACCAAGATTGCAGATGGATTGGTTTCAGCTTTGCCTGCATGTTCAGGGTGGGTTCTGTGCTCAGCTTTCATTGGACTGATCGTGACTGATCAGAATTCAGCTTTGGGATTTCCTAAAATGGGAACGTTGACTCCTCCTGGTGAAAACTACTTCATTTCCTCAGTAGAATTTTCTTAACACTGATCTGATCCTTCTTCCTTTCTTTTTGACAAGGCAGCTATTCCCCAGCTGTTGGATTGTTTTGGAGGTTCCCAAACCTCTTGCTGCCTAGGCATGCCCTGAGTGGCACCCCCGTGTCTGTGGGCTGCTTTCTTTGTGCTGGTGCAGCTGAGCCTGCAGCTGTGTGGGGAACTGATCCAACTGGAAAAGAACCCCATGCAAAAATGCCATGCAATTGCCCCAGAATGTGAAACCTCAGCCTTGGGGTTTTGCTGGAGGAGGTGGATGGGTTGTCCTGGAGGCCTTTGGATGCTGGGAGAATTCTGAATCCAGTTAGGACCCCTGATGTGAACCTGTGAAATGTTTGCTGTGGGATTCCTTGGGACAGATGGGTTTTTTACCTAATTATTGTGCTCTAGTCTTGAAAGAAATATCTTCCACTGATAGTTAGAGTTTATTTTTTATTCCATGGCTGGTTTCCATAAGCAGTAATGAGTGCAGGTAGTGATGTTTTAAGGTTTGGGTTCTAGCTGACTTGAGTTCTAATTGAATGCTGTTTAATGAGCTCATGGATTGACATCATCTGTGTTTTCCTTGGGGATCTTTATTTTGCAGAAGGGTCACATGCATTGACCGTGTTCAGTCTGTGACTTGGAGGACAGCTCACAGTGGCACAAATGGAGATGTGCTTTAATCATTTGCCTCCTTGAATTGCTGCTCTCTAAGCAAAATTCCTGGAAGTAGAAAATGCAGTTAATGAATGAATGATTTGAGAAAAACATGAAATTATTTGTGCTGCAGTTGTGCCATAGTTGCTAAAACACAATAAATAATCAACTGAAATAATTCTTATTGTTGTACTCAAGTGGTAGTCTCATTTCTAAATGTTCTATGTCAGAACAGTTTTAGCAGTATTTATTTTTCTCATAGATGGTGACTACTTTGTCAAAAATACTAATATAAAAATTTTAAGTAATTTATAAGATAGTGTTTGGTAGTTCAGGGGCATTTTTTAGTAATCACGAATCTAAAATTTAAAACTGTACTTAAAAAAAACCCACCACAGAATGTTAATTGAGCAGCTCTTTTATTATGATGCAACCTAAACCCAAAATTTAAACTTTTTCTGATTGTTCTTTTGTAAGGTTGGTTGGTTGTGAGAAACTCCAAAATTCAACAATGTATATGTGTTCCTTTGTACTTACAATTCCAGCTCAGTGGGGAATTTCTCTGTGGTGGTTAACATCTTTCAGGAATTTGAAAGGAGGTATTGTTATTGGGAAGCATTTTCATGTGCTGTGCTCTGAGCTGCAGGGTTGTAGCAGTAATTTTATAAAATATAAAGGAGAACTTCGCAGCATGGACAGGATTGTGCTGATTCCTGCTGGGCTGTCTTGTCTTATTGATGAGTCCTGAAGAACTAGAATGAATTAAATAGCTTGAATGAGTCAAGGAAGATATGACTGTTTCAAGTAAGTGTGATATTTAGGTTTAAGGTTTTTTTTATTTTGTTGTTTGTAACTGGTACTAGCTGGTAGAATTTGAGTTACTTCTATTTAGAGCTGTTTAACAGAATCCTGAAGATGAGATAAATTTTGGGCGGTTTAATTTCAGGTGGTTTAAACCATTACGTAAAGTTTCTGTGGAAAGAAGGAAGCTTAGAACATTAAAATGTTCTTTATAAATTGTGTGTACGTGGAGCAGAGGTGTAGTCGACATTCTATTATAAAATAGGACCATGTTTTTGACTGGTTGTCTGAAAATCTTCATTTTGGACAGTGTTCTAAATAAGCACTTGTTAAAAGATCTTTTTGTGTAATACACTCTTGGAAGGATTTTTGAGCTTGATGAAAATCCATTGGGTTTCTTCACTGGTTCTCAGTGTTTTAAGATTTTCAGAGAGTTCAAGATCGAAAGGATTTCTGTAACTGTAAACTTCTTGTCAAACTCCTGTATATCTTTCACATTTAATACTTTATGGGACAGTGGGCTTCACATCACTTTGCTGCTGCATTACATTTCCAAATAAGAATGTGGAGCTGTTAATAAAATTTCTTGGAGGACTATTTGATGATTTTTCTGTCTTGAATCTATGCTTGTGTTGCCTTTGTGTGTCAGCCTTCATTCTGGGTTAAAAGGAAGACATGCTTCCCTCTTCTTTGATTGTTTCTTTGGTACTTTCAGAACAAATCTCTGGAGGAAACAGAGAGCAGCATCTGCCTGAGGCCTTAAAACAAAAGACCTGAGTGGCATTTTGCTGCTCTCACTTCCACATTTTTTTTGGTTATTGCAGAATTGTAGAATCATGGAAATTGGAAAAGACCTTTAAAATAACCTAGTCCAACCATTGACTCAGCACTGCCAAGGCCACACTGAACCGTGTCCCCCTGCAACATATCTACATGTCTTTTAAATACTTCCAGGAGTGGTGACTCCACCATTTCCCTGGGCAGCCTTGTCTGACAATGTCTGACAACCCTGTCGGGAAGGAAATTTTCAAAGTATCCAACCTGTGTCTCCTGGTGCAACTTGAGGCCATTTTGTTTGTCCTGTCAAGACTTGTTGATTGGAAGCAGAGACCAGCTGACACCTCACCTCACTACAGCTGCCTTCCAGGTAGTTTGTAGAAAGCAATGAATGCCCTGAGCAGCCTTTTTTCCAGGCTAAACACCCCTGCTCCCTCAGCTGCTCCTCACCAGATTTGTGCTCCAGACCCTTCCCCAGCTCCATTTTCCATCTCTACATGCTTCAGCACTTTAATGTCCTGCTTGTCCTGAGGGGCCCCAAGCTGGACGCAGGATTTGAGGTGTGGCCTCACCAGTGCCCAGTACAAGGTGACAATCCCTGCCCTGGTTCTGCTGGCCACACTATCATTACAATTTGGAACGGCAGGCCTAACGATGCAAGACTCTGAGCCTTATAGCGGAAGTTTATTGAAAGACAGATTCTTTTATACAGTGTTTGGGTACAGTCAATATGATTGGTCATTTGGAGCCTACACCTCTTTGTAAACATCTTTGCCAGTAAACAAGTTAGAAAAACACCAGGTGTCAGGGAAAAAATATCTACAAGGATTGTTTGGGTTCTTCCTTATCATTTTCCAGGCCAGAGTTGAGAGAGTTATGTACTTAGCTTTTCACACAGGCCTGAAGCCTAGAATCTATTTTCCGACCCCTGTCAGTCCCCACAGCCACACTACTGCTGATACAGGCCAGGTGCCATTGGCTGCCTTGGCCACCTGGCTCGTGTTCATCCAGCTGGTGAGCACCACTCCAGGGCCTTCTCCACCAGTCACTTTCCAGCCCCTCTTTCCCCAGCCTGGGGAGGATTGTTGTGACCCAAGTGCAGGACCTGACATTGACCTTGTTGAACCTCAGCCCTTCATCTCTTGTCCAGGAAGAGATGATGAAATCTTCATCTTCTCTTGCTGATGTAGGTATCTTCATCTTCTCTTGTTGATGAAGATATCAAACAGGAGTGACCTCCACACTGAGCCCTGGAGGACATGCCTGGTGACTGACCACCAGCTGGATGTAATTCCATTTCCCACCACTCTCTGATCCTGGCCATCCAGACAGTGTTTACCCAGCAAAGTCAATTCTATTGGCTCAACCTTGGAATTTTCTCACCTTTTGGTGTCTTTAATTTTGTGGCAGAGCAGTTTTCATCTTGATGGGTTAAAACACCATGGTGGTAAAACCTGTACTATATATAAGCTATTTCTGCAAGCTGCATATATCTCTTAGGTGTTTAATGAAGATTTTTTTTTTCCTGGAAGCAGTCAGATTTAAATCAAAAGATGTGCTCTTTCCAAGCTTCCCTTGTGCAGTTCTTCAGCTAATTTTCTATTTTAGTATTAGTTTTAATATCAGATAAACACTAAGAAATATTACTGCTTGTTTAAAAATTAAATTAAAAATAATTGTGTTTAAGAGAACACATTGTTTTACACAGACCAATATGGAACTTTGGTTTGTATTAAAGCTTTCTTTTCAAGGTGTGTCATCAAATTAAAGCTTGCTATTCCTAAGTTCAGTAAGCCAAAACTTTGTGTTAGTCACACTTAGCCTTGCAAGGTGCCACTAGATGGTGTTAGTATGTAGTTCACTTTTTTCTTATTCAAGCACTAAAATACTCAAACTGTTCCATGTTTGCATCACTTTGAAGGCCTCTTAAGTTTTAAGGTGTCATAAAGTAGGTTTGTTAGAGCAGATCATAAAAGCCATCCTCTGTGACTGCATGATTTGTAATGAAAAGTGCTAAAGGTGACAGGTGGATGGTTGTCACTCAGTCTAGACATTTTTCCTCCCCACTGTCACCTTCCTTGTTTGTTTAGGTCAAGTATTTAGATTCTGGATACAAAGAGAGATTGTCTTATCTTGCTGCTGAGACTAAGTTTTGCCAACATCCTATGAAATTAGGTAGATTTTAAAAAAATCCTGGAACCACATATGTGGTAATTAAGTCAAATTTGTTTTTTATTCTCTATATGATACCAAGGGATCTTAAACACAGAGGGATAAGGAACAAGTGTTACCTGTGTCCTGCTTCTGACATGTCCCTTGGTCCTATCTTAGTAGGAGAGGAAGGCAAACTCTTAGGGAGCACATAATAAAGTCTGTCAGGGTTAAAGTAACCATACGTGTGGCAAAGTGGGTAGTTCTGGGTGACTAAAAACCTGTAAGAGGAAACCAGTTGTCTCCCAGTGTGTGAATTCATTGAGGGTCAGCTCTGCACAAGGTACCTGAGATTTACAGACGGATTCTGAAGCAAGCCTGAGCTGAGGAGGATTCTTACTGTTCAGTGGTTGCAATTCTTTTAGAAAGGTGGTGGTTTGCTTTTCAGAGCTATTTCAGGTAAACATTATATTTTCATCAAGCGATATAGCTGATGGTGATTAATTTGAAAAGCTGTGTGTAGCTTTGAGGTATACACGTCCCCTGCTCTGGGGAGGATGGTAAATGCTGTATCTGCCACTCACAGGGTTTTCAAGAATGTGATCACAAGGATTACCTGTTAGGAAAATAAATATCCATGGCCAGGTTTTGGAGAGTGGTGTGCATAGCAAGAGCATAAGCTGTTAGAGTAAGAAATTAAATAAAGGACAGAAGGATGGAAATAGGTAACTGAACACTTCTAGTAATTGTTGAATATTGTTTTGGGTGTCTGAATGTGGTCTGTCAGCTTTGTGCTTTTAAGAGTTTTCTGGGGTTGACTACAAAATGTAGTTGAGAGTGAGGCAAAAGGCATTGTCCTGCTGTTGACACTCTGTTCTGTTTTTTGAGTCCAGACATGCATTTTCTGTATCCTCATGAACGGTTCACATGCAGGGAAAAAAGAAAGTTTTATGTCCTTTATTGTCTTTATACTATTCCATATGTGTAAGAATTTCAGTGGCAAACTTTTAAATTGAAAAAGCTCAATAATAAGTTCCTAATCAAAAGATTGTCTGCGGAATCCTGCTGTGCCTAAGAGTGATTTCAAAGCACTCATTTAATAATGTTTAAGAAGGACATTATAACTGAAATGGGGTAATTCACTTGTATCTGTAAAAATGAGAGTTAACCTTATGTTGAAAGAGGGGCAGTAGTTGATAGAATCTTTTTGTGGCAAAAATTGTCTCACTTTGGAATGACCAGCCTTGGATGAAAAGTGAAGGTGCAAAATGATACTTCAGCCTTTAGGGTTAGGATTTTTTTGTTGTTGTTAATTTTTGTTTGTTCTCGGCTTGGTTTTTTTTAACACTACTAATGTGCTTCATGACCCAGGTAACTGGGATTTTTTGCTTTTTAATAAACCACAGAATATCATCCTACAGTCAGAATCATAACACTCATAAAGCACAACCCTGTGTTACAGATAGGGGCTTGTGTAAAACTCTTGTGGTTCTGCAGATTCAGGTGCTCTTTTTTTCTTATTTTAGAACAAAGTTTGTATTTTGAGGGATTTGCACTTATTTCCTGTAGATACAATGTTAATTTAAGGGAGAAGTTGCTTGCAGTTCCACAGTACAGGTTTTAGATAAGGTACTAATCTCTATACCATAAAATTTAGGATAAATATCTGCTTAATGGTGACCCACTTGGGGACTATGAAATATGATAGGGTTCAAAATTTATGGTTCATGTTTTCCTTTATATCTAGGTTGGTTCAGTTTTTCAAAAATCTTGCTTTCATAATTTGATTTCTGGCATCTTATATGCAAGATTCTTCTTAGGAATATCCTTGATTAGGAATATTTCATGTGGGCTCTGGCAAAAAGAACATTTTCTTGAGGGTTTTTTTTTCTGTTTTTCTGTTCCTTTAATCCTTTTCAGCAGAGCTTGAGTGCTCATGGGGCAGGTGTTCAATGTATTTGTAGAAGGGGCTGAAATCAGATTTCACAGGTAATTTACTGCAAGTTGAGCACTCGGTAATACTGAAATTGTGCATAGTAACACTTTTTAATTGTCTGACTTTCCTGAGGAGGAAAGGGACATTTATCTCTGGTTTAAGGGAACTCTCCATGATTCATCCTTACTCATTTTTAGCAGAACTCTGAGAAATTTAGCATTTCATCTGCAAGAAGCTAAGTAGAAAGAGAATCCTGTTAGCCTAGAACAGGCTGTGGGTCCCTTGGGGTTTTTGAAGCCACCAGGAGGATTGGGACTTCAGACACTGAGGGACACTGAGGTGTCCTCTTTGTTCCTCTGGAAGAGAAATGTGGCTCCACAGAATGGAGGCCTTATCATCTTATCACATAAGCATAAATAGATTTCAGCAGTGCACGCTTCCCATGTGCTTGTTTTTAATTGTAACTGAGCTTGGCACATTGAATGATCACTTCAGCTGTTCCTGTGGGAAGTTGCTGAACTTTTGTTGAAGAATGGAAGAGTTAGAAAAGAAAATCACAGCCAAACATCCTTTTTCTTAAAGAAAATAGAATGTCATGGAGCAAAAGACTCCTTTCAGTAATAACTTCCCTATGTGAAATTGAGGTGTTAGGATTTTTCAGGACAAGTTTCTTCTTGCTTTCTTTTTTTCCTATTCTTTCTCTCTAAGGTCTTCTGTTTATTTATGTATTTTTTTAATACTGTTGACATTTTATAAACTTACTAGCAGTGCTTTAACTGCTATAGGTAAGTGTATTCCACCTCTCCTTTTTAATGGATATGCTCATTTGGGTACTTCCTATATATTTTAACAGCTACGGTGAAAATGTTCTCCCTTTTATTTTCCCAGTATAATCCTTAGCATTATATTTAATGCTCTTTTCATATTTTTATCCATATTCTCTGTATAGTTGACTACAGTAATTACTTAAAAAAAAAGTTCACAAGAAGTTCTTAGTTTCTTCCATCTTGCATAATATGGTACTGTTAACCTGAGCATTTGAAATATACTTTAACCCTTAAAATTGGGATAGATACTGCTTGAGTAAAAAGAAAAATAATCCTTTTATTTGTGATGTGATGCATCACAAAACTGTTTCATAGTGCATGTTCTTGTTGGGGAAAGCAAAGTCATTACTGTGTTCAGAAGATAATTATTCCTTTTTGTTGGAAACTTATTAATGATACCTTGGAGAAGTTGAATCTCGAATGACTTTTGGGAGGAGTAGGATGTTATTTCGTCTTACTGTGAAAATCCTTTAAAGCATAATTACAGAATGTGACTAAAATATGCTTAGTTTTAATATCCTTCAACTTACATTATTAGACTGAAGTCATACCCTTCAGTTTCTACTAGGTTTTTTGGGAGGTGATTGGAGGAGGAATTGTATTCCTAAATTGTGAAAGACTTAGGTTACATTTTTAAGTGATTTTGTTTGTCCGAGTTGCATGTAAGTGTTTTAAATATATTGCATGTTAGTAATGTGTGGTCAATGAATGTTCTTTTAAGTTAATTTTTCTGATCTGTGTATCTAAATAAACAACAGTTTGGAACATCAGAATTAGAAATTGGCCTCACAAGCATTTTGGTGGGGAGGGGCACCTCATGGGCATGGATCAGCATGTGTCTGTTTACAGATAAAGGTTGGGAGTCTCCATAGACAGACAGATGAGGGCAGAGGTTCTTTGTCTTTATCATTAGGTTTTTACTTCACTTATGCACAAGAACTTTTGTCAAGTTAGAAAAATGAATATGCAGGGACAGGCATTGAAGGGTGATAACATTTATGGACATGATTTATCCATGGTGCTTGCAGGAAATGAACCTACATCTAAAGTACACGTTGTTCTTACGTCTTAATCTGTTCAGTGCTTATGGTATTTCAAAGATGGAGCTTTCTTCTTTTGTTCTTTGGTTTCCACACATTGTGTATTTCGCATTCTTAAATCTTAGGGAGCAAACAGTTGAAAAATCAGTATCTTGGTGTTACTGCAGTGAATCTTTACTTTAAATGCTTCGTTTTTGATAGTTCCTAGTGCTGTGTTCTTACAAAAAAGCAAAGCCTGTTTGTGTTGTAGTCCGAGGTGGCCTCTTAGCCCAAGGGCGTGATGAATCAACCAGAAATTTTAGTGAGGAAGAGGGATGCAGGAGTAGTGATTGGAGAAATCGGTTGCTAAGTAGAGCTAATATTCTACTGAACAGAGCTGTTCTTAGCGCTGATTTCCAGGTTAGTTTTGACCGTGGCTGTTGAATAAAATGTAAGCTTTTATTTTTTTTCTGCTTGCTTTTGTTTCTCAGAATGAAAGGCCATGTGAAATTGATTTCTCTTTGTATGTCCCTCCTCACCAGTTCTTCAGAAATTACAGGGCATCAGGGAGCGTGGTAAATGAGCTACATGATTAAATTTTTAAATCTTACAACAGCTTTGTCCTGGATGAAAATCCCAAAATTTCAAATTATTTCTTCGTTATAGGTTTTCTTTAAAATATTGCTTGATTTACATTTGTAAGATTAATAATAAATATACTTTGGGGTTGACATTTCATAAAACAAAATTATAATCTTAAGGAATGCATTGCCCACAACAGTGTACTTATCATGGCAGTGTTACTTTTATTAAACCATTTATCATTTTAATGTTGTGTATTCTGACTCTTAAGGATTTCTATCTTTTTCTTCAAAGAAAATGAAACAAAACAAATTGAACATTCATTTTTCTTTCCTACAGCATTATCTGCATACCAGAGGTACTACAGTTTACAATCTGACTACTGGAAGGTCTGTATATGCTCTTTTTTTTTTTTTCATTAAATGTGTTGTTGTAAATGTTCAAATTTTTAAAGTAGATTATGTTCAATATAAGTTTGGAATATCTACCTGCAATTACTTTTTGGCATATTGAGTCCTAATGTAAATGTTCACCTATATGTACAATTCATTATAAATTTCAGTGAAAGTAAGTCCTCACATCATGTATTGAAAAGGCAGCTCAATTAAACTGACAAGTTTTAAATAATTTTTTTACCATCATTATCCATTACTTCAGGGTTTTTTTTAAGCAGCTCAGATATTTGGATGTGTGTATGGAGAGCAGCAGAACTGCTTGAAAGCTGCTGCGCAGGCGTTGGACTGGGAATAGGAAAAATGTTCTCAGGTTGCTTTTTGTTTCCACAGACACCAAATTGTTGAAAGTCCTTTTCAGTGTTTTAAATAACATTCTTACGTCAGATAGGAGCAGATCCTGTTAGTGTAGCTGTCTTGTCTGTAAGTAGAGGTATTGTGTCTGTAAGTAGAGGTATCATGACTTTAGATGAATAAAATTGAAAAAATTCTTACGGTGGCATTGTCAGAAATAGTCAGCATTGGTATATTGTCACAGGAAATAATTTGAAGCTCCTGGTTGAGAGAGAGGTGCAGGAAAGCTCATAACACATTAAAAGTAGGGATAAATGCATCTTTCATATAGGGAGGGCTCATGAAGAGAGCTCTTGGTACCAGAGATCACATTAGAGAAAATTTTGTTTGTTCTTTGCATTTATAGGGATTGTAACTGCTCTGAAAAAGGCTGTGGTGGCTTCTCCCATTTGGGCACAGGATGGGGAGAAAGGCAGGGTGAATTGAGGGTAGAAGAGTGACCTGGAATAAGTGGTTTGCAGCAGATAAAGGAGAGCTCCAGTTGGAGGATTCTAGGGAAATTTTTGGTATTGTCTTGTAAAGCCCCTGCTCCAGCAGGAGTTGTGCGAGTGCCATATTTCACTGAGCCATTTTGGAATTGAAGGAGTTTTTCCAGAAGTAACCTCTGCAGTTTTAACATTATAACAATAAAAACATAAATCTGTTCTTCTTACATGCTTTTGGAGAGCTGCTTTAAGGATGGCTGTAAATAAGTGTTGAAATCAATCAATTAATTAAAAATCAATTGTAATCATTTCTGTTGTTTGTACTCTTTCATGTTAAGCATGTCAAAATAGTTTATGATTGGGATTATTTTTTCTGCTTTTTATTCCAATGGCTCATTAAAATAGGTGGTAGGTGAATACTAAGTTATTTCCCCTGCATTTTCAGGGTGGAATATAAATGATTATATATATATAGGTGTAGATTGTTTTCATTGTGGCTCGGAATATTATCTACAGTTAAAATAAATGTAAAACTCTGTTTTGCAGTTTCATCTCAAGAGCACTGATGGCAATAAAATTACTGTTTGTATACAATGTGTGAGATTTTAACACACCTGTTTCTTGTATATATCTCCAGAATTTTACTATGCAGAGATTATTTTGAACAGTTTCAGTTGCAAACATTAGAGCATTGTTTGCAGTTGACAAATGAGCATTTTGAGTTCTACAAATTAAAAATCCAACCCAACATGAAGAAAAAGGAACCAAAAAACCAGTAATTTTTCTCCAGGTTAGCCTCCCCTGGGAAGGGTCTCATTGTGAGCTTCCTTAAAAATGTGTAGCCCAAAGTGATTCTTCTCCTATAATCTTAGGAGATTTTATTAATTTTGATATTCAGGAAAAAGAGCCTGAAAAAGTCCAAAACCATTTTTCAGCTAATAACTTTTTTACTGAAAGTGGTAAAAATCACAGGTGGATCATATTTCATCTTATTAATGGATGACGAAGCCATTCTGGAGTTGGCCGTGGGAAGCTGCCTGGATTGGGTCTAGAGAAAGACCTTCCCTCCCTCCCTCCAGCTGAGAGGATTTATTGTTTCTTGTCATCCTTAATGCCTTGTATCTGTAAGAAACCATTTAGTCAGGAATAGTAAGTTTATGGTGTATTTTTGGTCACACTTTTATGCTGTTTTGTTCTGCTTGGTGATTTTTTTTTCTCCCAAAGAGCTAGAGATGGCAAAGAACCCAGTCATATTTCCTTACTTTACTGTTGTGGAATTCTTTATAAGTTGTGGTGGTTTTGTTTTTTCGTTTTTTGTTTTTTAACAGGGCTGGGTGTCATCATTTAAGTCGTTGGAATTTGTGTTGGTAAAGAAAGGAAGAGAGAGAAGGGTGTGAAGGAAGAGTGATATTTGTTAGCTGTGAGGGGAGCTGTGTGTGAGATTTGGGAAACTGGAGAGTGCTGAATCACATCAAGGTTATTACATAAGGCAGGTCTGAAGTCAGACAGGAACAGCCTTATAAACTTGGGCAGTTTATCTGAAATTACAAACTGTTGTGCAGTGCAAATTTATGTGGTTGAAATAAGTGTCCTTTATGTCCTTTATGTTCTTTGTTCTTTAAAGAGAGAACTTACAGAAGAATTGTGAGAGTTGTTAGATTGCTTTGGGTGTAGTTTGGCCTCCTTTTATAAAGTATTTTTGCTCTCTGCTGCTTTGGATTTTTAGAGTTGCATGGGGTTGGTAATTGAACATTATTTTCATGCATTGTTCATTTCATGATACACAGTCTATATTTCCTTTCATGAAAAGAGCATTTTATTTTTTTTTCCCCCATAGATTTTTCTGATGGTCTGAATTTTCATAGATTTTTCTGATAGTCTGGTCTGAAACAAGCAGGTTGTTTTCTGTCAGAATTTGATGCATGGGTTGTTTTGTTGCTATTACAGTAAATGTGTTGATTGCATGGAACAAAAAGAGAAGGAAAAAACACTTCAGAAAATATATTCTGGATATATACTCTAGTGACAGGAGTGAA
Source organism: Acrocephalus scirpaceus scirpaceus (assembly GCA_910950805.1). Classification (NCBI taxonomy): domain Eukaryota; kingdom Metazoa; phylum Chordata; class Aves; order Passeriformes; family Sylviidae; genus Acrocephalus; species Acrocephalus scirpaceus. Next base: position 109,922,578 of record OU383774.1, on the reverse strand, counting down.
GGTGAAAGGTTAGGAAGATGCTGTATTTTGCCATTTACCAGATCAATACTCCCTCTGTGCTGATGAGATGTTATTTCCTTTCAAAGAACTACCTGTGTGGATAGTTTTGAAGGTGTTGGGTTGCATTATGCTGCATATCCCTAAATAGACCATTTTTTGCTGTAATCTTTGGGTACTCACAGATCAGTATAATATGTCCTGCAAAATAATTGAGTTTCTGATATTTTTGACTGCAAAGGCACTGTGGTACCTTAACTCTGCATTTAAAAAAAAATTATTTGACTTGAAATGTTGTGAAGTAAATATCTCAGCCTGGATAAAAGCCAATCTGACTTTCATTCTTGCATTCAAGTAGTTCTCTCAGTGTTTCTTCTTATGTGCCTATGCTAAAATAAATCTCCCTTCTGTGCAATGTACTTCATTCTGATTTCTTTTTAAAACTCCCCTGTGTCAACGTGTTGGGGGAGGTGAGGAGGACTGTGGGGGCTGAACGGATACAAAGGGCAGTTCAGGAGAGGGAGACAACAGCTAGAACTGCAGTTCATAGGTTGGTGCTCCTAGGAAAATAAAGATATCAAGTGTAAATGTCTGCCATGATTCTCAGTTTTGACATATTCTGAGGAGGCAGGATTAGAAGCTCAGCAAGGAGTAAGATATTCCTGATTTTATCCAAACATGATGGCAGATATCTGGCACCTGTAGGAAGTTATTTTAGTCATCTCGTGGTTGCATTATAATGGACTTGATCATACTGGACTTTGTTATATAATACCTGAGTTTGGGTAGGGCTGTCCTGCAGAAATTCGTATGCATGACTGAATTGAGTGTAAGTGTATAAAACATCTGGATCTCTTGCACTGACATCATTGTCCAAGGCAGAGGAGACCTAGAAACCCTATTCCACAGATTTGGGGCTCCAAGAGGCATCAGTGCTCACTAGAGTGATTCCTGGGAGAGTTCCTGAGAGAGGAGCCTGGTTATCCAGTATTTAGATTAGATCTCTGCTTAGGCATGGCACTGCTGCTGCAGCCCTTGTCTGGTTTGATAATCTTGATTAAAGAGTGTTTGTGGCCTTTGCAGGTAGGTGAACGTTCACATATTGTCAATTAGGAATTGTGTGCCTGCAGTTGTAGCAACACAGAGTTTGGATAAATAAAACCTTTTGGTACAGCTATGTTAGGGAGCAGCAAATTGCTTTATGCTGATTCTCTGAAGTGTTTGAGCTGTTAGGGACATCTCTGTGCTTGGGGAATGAACATGAAGATTGCTAGACACTGTTAAATCCAGGGGATTGTGGACAAGTTATGAGGAACATGACAACAGCACTGCTGAAGTCCATTATTCTGTGTTAATTCATCAAAGAGTAGCATCCTGCTGGCTTAACTTTTTTTATAAGAAATTGTTCTATCAGAGTAACAGAGGGCATACAGGTACTTGAACATTTCTATTCATATGTGAATAAATTGAAGGACTGACAAGGCACAGCATTTAGAAATGCATCTTAAAGTGTTGGATGTCACTGTGAAAATTACTTATTTCTTTTTCAAGGAAGACTTTACTGTGGAATAGGATGCTAGAACTTAGATTGAGGATGCCTGAGAAAGAAAAGAGACCTCAATTTATTCAGCTACACTCAACTGTAGTATCTCTTTATCAAGCAGTGCTTGGAGTGTCAGTGTCAGTCAGAAAGTCTGAATGTTCCTTGAAATGTTTAAGGAACACTTAATTAGTGAGTTATATCCTCCAACATGAATTCAGATATAGAATTCTTGTTAGCTGTTGACTTTTGCTGGAAAGTTGCCTAGAAGGAAAGTAAATCTGTCAGGAACTTATTATCATTTTATGAAAATGGCCTTAATCACCCTTCTTTTTAATAAAGATTTCATTTATATGGACAAGGTAAAAACATCCAAGAGGCTTGGTAAACCCCAGGAAGACTTTTTCAAAGACTTAGTTCAGTGTTACAGTGGATTTTAGGAACATCTGAGTGCAAGTGTGGTGCAAACTGAATTTACCGTTGCAAGGCTGTACTGGTCTAGTTAAGAAAAAAATAGAGAAATTGAATGGGGGAATAAATCCCATAATTTTGCAGCAAGGTGTGAGGTGTTAGTTTAGTCTGGAAAGCAACTGTTTGGTACTCCCGTGCCTGTGTTTACTGGACAGTAGAATGAATCACTATCTAGATTTTCACCTTTTTTTCATACTTATTTCTTAAATTATTCTTGAAAATTAAATTCTGGCTATATGGATAGGAAAATTTCCCCTTATTTTTCTCAGGTAATCTTTAAAAAACAAAGAATCCAAAACTGTACAGAGAAAAAAAAACCTCCAAAAATCAAACCAGAAAAACAAACAAACAGAAACCCAAAACCCTCCAAAATCCCCCGACCTGAAATTCTTTTGAGAAAGCCAAATACCAAAGGAAAATTCAGTTGTGTATGTGGGTGCTGATCATGGAAGAGGGATGTGATCTCAGGCAGTGCTGTTGCTGGTTTGTTGCAGAAAGCAATTTTAAAACGCTCCTTTTTATGTTGATCTAAAGTGTATTTGAGTGCCAGGTAATATTTTAAAATGCTGTTCTATAATTAGAGCTATGTAGAAATTTCTCAAGCTTATGGCTAAAACCCTTGTAATTAGTAGAAAGGCTGTTTTGTTCCAAAGAGCTAAAGTAACTAAAGACTATGGATGTTAGTTTTAAAATGTGACCTGTTGCTTGTTTTAATTGTTTCATGCAGCTTTTTTTTTATCCCTCTACTTTTTTCTGTTTTCTTCAGTGAAATGGCTTTTTTTTTTTTGGTATGTTTCTTTAATGCTGTAAAGTAGGAAAATAATTTAAAAACCATTATTCTTTAATTTTGTCTGTTTTGCTGTCTCTTTTTCTCCAGACTGTAAGTCTGTTTCTCCCTTTATAAACAGTTGGACAAAAAGCAATTACTAGACATACTGATAACAGCAAATAAGAGAACATTTTGCACCTTGGAGATCCTTTATAAGACAGCAATTTTCCACTTCATTGACTCACAACTGTTTTATTTCCTGCAGTAAACTCAAAAAATCAAGTAGTTTTTTACAGTGAGTTCATCAAAAATTTCATTATTTTTTAATTAGGTATAATGCTTGGATTAATTGAAACAGTTGCAGTTGTACAGGATCAGTGGAAATTGCTGGAACAGACCCTCCTGGAACAAAAGTTGGAGAAGTAGGATGATTTGTGAACACTGCTTTTAATTCAAGCCCTGAGGTTCTTGAAACTTCTTTTTTAAAGAGAATAGATATTCTGTATAAAGAGATAAATTTCCCCTTAAGGGTCCTCAGAGAACAACATTTTAAAATTACACAAAAAGGCTTTAATATAAATTATTGCCCCATAGCAACACAGGGTACCTACAGAAAAAGCAAAAAGGAACAATCTGTTTGATCAGAGGATGCTTAATCAGAGAAGTGTTGAGAAAAACGGATCAGGAAAGCAAATTTTAAAAATTCTCACTGAAGGTGAAGTTTGCTGAGATGAAGACATTGCAAAAAGAACTGGGAGACAGAGCAGTGACCTACAGATGGGTACATTAAAAACCTACAATTCAGGATGTATTTGCAAATCAAAATGATAGGGTAGGAATAGAATAAATAGAAAGAGGAAATGGAAAATCAGCAAGTGAAAAATAAAATCAGGAATTAAATAAATATTCAGTGTCTCTGTGAAGCATGGAGATATTAATAATACCTTCTATATGCTCTTTAATTCTGCCTGACAATATGATGGTTGTCAGTGAAGCACATGGGATTCTGTACCACGCCTCACTTTTGACTAAAACAAGTTTTTGGATTTCAGTCCTTTCACTGGGAGGATTTTGATGAAGACATTCTGTTTATGTTTTGAGAAGGTATAAAATATAACTAAAAAATAATACTTTCAAGACTTCTACTGTAGACTGAGAGGAGGAGACGAGCATGATGATATTATGTGTTCTGGAAGAGCAAATGAAAAACAGAGATAAATTTATCCTAATTTTTAGATACTGATGAGAGTGGGTCATCATAATGGAGATAAAAAGCATTTTTATGGGATTTAATGGGGATGAGCATTTTCCAAGGAGACTGTTATGGAAAGCAGTCTGGAAATAGTCTGAGTCTGATACTGTATGATAATACAGGATGGGGAGTTATGGTGTCCATAAAAAAGAAAAGCAGAAGAGGGGAGGGGGAGTGTTGAGGGGAGAAAAAGCTGTAAGGCCAAGTGAGATTGAGCAAATAATATGAGGAAGAGGAAAATGTGTCTAGAAGGAAGAATGGCAGGATGCGGGGGAAGGAAAATTCTGGCCCTGCTGATAATTAGAGTGAAAAGAAGATGAGAAAAGAAAGCCCAAACTTTAGCATATGGGGAGAAGGGAGGAAGGTATATATAGAATAATACCAGAGTGGATTGTGAGAGATCTGAACTGAGACTTTTGCCAGCTTTCTCCCTAACAGCAACCTCTGTGTCATAAATTCATCAGACATGCTGGGAAAGATTGGAAATAAAAGAATTAAAAAAAGAAAAATCCAAGGAAGACATTTGACTGTTCAGGTGAGGAGTCCAGTATCAAAGGGCCTGGATGGCCTCTGTTTTGAGGAAGGAGTAAGAAAGTAGAGTGTGAAACACTGAGAACCACTCAGGGAGCTAGATAAACAGATAATAAAAATCAGGGATGTTTAGAGTGGAGCAGAAGACAGTAGCAGGGCTTCAACTGGTAAAACTGAGCTTTGTGCCCTGACCTTGCTGGAGAGCCCCTGGCGAGGGAAGGAGCGAGTTAAGATGAGTCTCCACTCTCAGTAATTAAACACCAACGTTTTTTTAAAGTATGTAGCTGTTACTGCAGATGGTGATAGCTTAACAATTTACTGTCACAAAATAAAGTGGTTTACAGTAATAAAGGATCTAGCAAGAGCACAAAGTCTTTTACTGAAATGCTGATAAAAAGTAGAAGAGAGCATATTTTCCATAATAATTAGGTTTTGGGGGTGCAGTGGATGAGAGCAGTTCTGGTGAAAACTTCACTTTGATCCTGAGATGTACTGGCAAAAGAAAAAGAGTGGGAAAAAATGAAATGCAGCAGATACAGCATCATCATAATAACAGATTTTTAAAGATTATTAATACATTTGTATCATGAGCTTGTCCCTTTAGTATGTCATGGTGGATGGAAACTACATTTAAGAAGATACTGAAAAAGATAAAGTTGTTAAAAGAACAAGACCCAGGAGAAATTTGGAGTATGAAGGGCTAAATCTATGAATTGTGCACTTTATAATCTCTTCTCTATTGAAATGCTGGTAACTTTGTTGTAACACTGTAAATGGGGTTATGTCAGCGATCCCATAGCTGTGATCAGTTAGTATGATTAATCTGTGACGTGAAATTTTTAAATGCAAACTGTGTTTATCAAGACTGGGATTCTGTCTCTTAATGGTAAAAGAATTAGGCATATCCCTTTAAAATACTTAAGAGAAATTTATTAATAAAGGGAAATGCTGGAATGCTGGAAAGGTAATGAGATTGTGTTGCCAGTAATGCTTGGTTGTCTATAAAATGTACAAAAATAGAGCAATTTAATAACTGTATTTGGGTTTAAGAAAAAGTTGTTTTAGTATTGCATGCTAAAAATAAATGTAATTTTTTGAAAGTCAGTAAAGCAGACGAGTTGAAAGAAGTATCTTTTTTTTCTTTTAGTAAAACATTTAATTAATGCCAACAAGAAAGATTAAGAAAGAAATGTGTTGTTATTTCATGCTGTTTAATTAGAGGAAAGCACAACTGATTTCTAGTTTAGAAAATAACATACGTTTATCCAGGTATTTCTTAAGGAATAAAATCTTAAGAGTTGGAGGTTGGGGTTTTGTGTATTGTGGGGGAGGTGTGGGTATTTGTGTGTCTGAAATTTGGTCCCTTTGTCAGCTCAGACACAGAATTCGTAGGTAGTCCCATCAAAACATGGTAATTGTTAGTATAGACAAATAATGCAGTATGTCCAATTTTGTCCAGGAAAACTTTACAGGGATCTAATAATTAACTCTTACTAAATTAATTATGTTAAGCAACTATGACAGGAGGGTGTCTTCCCTCTTCTTGAAAGGTATCAAAATGAGGTGTAAAATCTTAAGAAGAGTATGACTGGCAAATTTAATTAATAAATTTTGACGCGTTATCTTTGACCTCATGATAAATTTGATAAATTAGCTTTTTAAAATGTCTCTTCCTATTAACTGTCATCACACAAAACAAAGGCATTCCCCTCTGCATGTAAACCCCATGCAGCTGTTTGGATCCCAACAAGCTTTAGATGCTTTTAGGGAGCACTCCTGTTGCTCTGTGATTAGAAATACTTTATTTCAGTGTCTGCAATTCTATTTTTTTTTTAGTGTCCATTCATTCATTAGGCTACTCATCCCTTTTAATCAATGGATTTATAAGAACTCAGAAGTTTGAAAAATCTAGTATTCTGAAAATGTTAAAGAGGAAATAATGTGCTTTGGGGAGAAATTTTCTGGGGCTGGGAGGAGGAGGCAAGAGAGAATCTCAGAGGGAACACTCTCCTCTCACCCTGGAAATGGCATTTGTTTCCAGACAATATTCATTACATTTTCTAATGGGGACTTCACCCTGGAAATTCAGCAGGAATGCTCCTCTTGTCCCTCTGTATGTGTGATCTCTGTCTAGAAGCCCAAACACTCCGGTGGAAATAACACAAGTATCATCAGGATTGATGGAAAAGTCTCTTCAGAAAAGCTTTTTGTTCACGTTGAATTCTCCTGCTGCAGAAGTTTCCTTTGTGCAGAATAAAAACTGTCATCATTCATGTGCTGGTATTTAGATTAATAGCATGCTTCCCTCCTTCAGTCCCTGGGATGAGGCTTCAGGATGCTGAAATATTAGATGTGCTGAAGTGTGGCAGTGAAGAAACTCATCAATTCAGAATGCTGGGAGAGAGGCGTTCTTAGTTGAGTAGAACATTCTGACTCGAACAGGGGATGCATCTCCAGCAGGCAGGAATAACACTGGAATGTTGATAACACTGAATGACCAAATGTCTCTCTTTATAAATATAAGCAATTATTTTGGAAATGCTTGTGATGCTCTTTCAAAAGCCTGTTGTTTGCAGAAGCCACAGTAACGACACAGTGACTTGGTACTCTGTATGATTGCTCGTTCCTTGTATGGAAAAAGTTAAAATCCATCACCCTGGTTTTCATATTTCTGATTTGTAGATTCCTGTTTGATCTATAAAGTGATGCAGTGTCTCATTAATGAATGGCTTTTCTTCAGAAATGGTTCTTTTATATTTTCACATCCATTCTTTAAAAAGAGGAAATGTTTTCTGAGTTTGAGAAACAAAGAATTGCGTTATTTTGCAAATTCTGTGGTTTTGAATTTGCTCTCTCCGGAACTGGCATCTCAGTTCTGGTTTTTTAAATACTCTTTCATGCATATACCTAATTAAAGTATTGAGCTTGCATCCTTTCCTCCTTTTCTGAAGGATGCAGATTCAGCCTCTTCCATGTGGTGGGTGTGGGTGGGAGAGGAGTGGTGGAAGTGTGAGTGGATGTAGTGCAAATAGATGGAGAAGGCAGCAGGTGGGAAGATGGGAAGACAAAGAGCTTGGGGTTTCCTTAAAGAGTCTCTGAGTAGCCAGTGTGAAGCAAATAAGTTCATGCTTTGAAGAAAAGGCAGACAATTCAAAATCGTTTTAGATTAGTGTTTGAACATGATTGTGCTCTGAAATAAATGTAGCTATTTTTCCTTTTTTCCTCAGGTGTTTTTTTTTTTTTTTTGATTTAGTTTTATGTAGTATTTTTTGTATTAAAGCATTGATTTAGTCTCTTCAGAATTCTCAGGATCATCAGAAAAACAGCAATAAAGCGGTATTTGCAGACATAGCTACACTGATGCTGATTAACATGTTTCCTAAAAATACTTCAGGTCGGTTTTTTTCTCTCCTCCCAAGGAATATTGGGTTCCATTTCATTTATTTACCTATTGGACTCTTGATTATTTAGATCAGGCACAAAACTGTTTCCAGGTATCTTAATGATGTAATCAGAACTTCATGAACTTTTTCTGAAAACAAGCAGGAAAATCTGAGTCCAATCCTGGTAAATACTCTGGAAAGGGAAATGGGTTTCAGTGATATCTTCAGTTTAGAAAGGAAAGAGCATGATAAGCTGATTATAATTCTGAAATATTTTTGTTAAAGCTAAGGGATGGAAACCCATAGGGGTGACAGAGGAGGGGGAATATCTTTACACAAGGCCTGCTGGTATTTTCAGTATTTTCTGTTCTATTGTCATCTGCTGCAGGAAATTCATGCCTACTGCATCTTACAGAAGGTTTTGTATCACTGCTTGGATGGAAAGTTGCATTAGTTTTGCAGAATGCTGGAGACTCACAGTTTTAATTGTTTCAAAAAGCAGCTGAACAAATTCGGGGAAGAAAAATCCATTAAAAGCAATTAAATACAAAAACATTTTGTTTGGCTTTAAAAACCTGTGAACCACAAATCACTGGAGGTTGGGATGGTATTCTTGCCAGGAGTAGGCTTAAACTAATGATAGAAAAGGGAATGAAGTTCTATTTACATGTAACTGCAACAGCAACATTTTCAAAGTTCGGGGTTACTTCTGAATTGTATGATACAATTGATGATACAATCCTTCCCTCCAGGATCGCCTACCCGTTTCCATTTAGTCACATAGTCTTTACCTTTTGCACAGGAAGGATAATTTTCTGATAAAATGCAATCATTGGATATTGTCTGGAGCCAGATTACTCCGTGAAGCTATACAAGAATCAAGAATTTCAGTACATGATCTCCCTCCCTGAAATCCAAAAAAACACAGTAATATAAATTAAATCATCCGTCTAGTTCATAATGGAGCTTTATAATCCTGTCTCAATTCTGGTTTTGATCTTAAAATCTGGGCAAACAGAGCCCTCTGTCTGTCTGAATCATGTAAGAAAAGCTTGTCTTGAAGGCACTTCATTTCACTCAGGGTGAGTGAGATTCAGAGGAATGTAAGCCTTTTTCTCTCCTAAGCTTTGTTCCCTGAGCATTGTCGTCAGACAGATTCCTTGGGAGTCGCTCCTGGATCACCATGGCTGTAATGCTGTCTTTTATAGAGAAGAACCTGTAGGTTCTGTTTGCTGGAGATTTTTCCTGACCTGGGCTTCCATTAAAGAGCAAACTGAAGCAAACAGATGATGAATGTCACTTTTGAGGTCAAGACAAATGCAGATGGGTGCTGTCACAGGAAGGCAACTTGTCTTAAACTGAGAATGATTATTAAGTGCTGATTGGAAAAAACAGTACAAAATGAAAATGGGTCTAAAGGAACACAACTGATATTTTTGGAATTTTTTGATTTGCTTCTGTTCAGCAGTTTTCCTAATTCCAGTGTTTTGCTAGACATGTAGCTCCTAATTCCTGTGGCATCTTTCTGTGTTCCCTGTTAACCTCCTAAACCTTGATTTTTTTGTCTTGCCCTGGAATTCTGGTTCTGTATTCTTAGTCTTACAGCCTGTACATACAAACTGGGAGATGTGTGTGTTTTGAGATGTTTCGGTGATTGGAGCTCAGGAGCAAGTGCCAGGGCTGGGACTTGTCTGGAACCCAGGGAATCACTGAGGTATTGGAGCAGTGTCTTGAAGCACAGATTTATTCCATGTGACTCACTGTTCTGGCTGTGAAAAGAAGGTGGCTGACAGCTTTGTAATCATTGGGAAGAATGTCCCAAATAATCTGCCTTGTCGACAAGGGATTACTCTGTCCTAAGTGGAAAAAAATTTCCTGTGCTGTGTCAGTCAAGTGTGAGATAAAAACCAATTCATTGGTCTGGGCTATCAAACCCAGCTAGATCCAGAAGTGTTGATTTTCTCCTGAGGCACTTTGGTGGGTTCAGCTTCTAGAAACAGAGGTTGAAGGGTAGGGTGACTGTGCCTGAGAAAGTCACAGATCTCATAAAGTCAGATTAAGGCAAAATCCTTGATACAGGAACTCCCACTTCACTTAAATGCAGGTAAATAAGTCAGGACTTAAACAGCTTGTTAGCCTGAGATTTCTCTTTGTTTACCAAAAGGATTCTGAATTTTAGGCCTGAAAAGTATTTGTTGGAGGCCAGACACATAGTGAAGACACTAAGCAGATTTAAAAGTGCTTGAGAGACATGGAGTATTATTAAGAGAAACTGAAAAGTAGAAAAAGGTAGAATTAGATAAGTAATTACCACCTTAAAGAACTAAATATGCCCTGGACTGCCTAAGGCGCATCCTAAAGTGGATGTGTTTGAGTTTAAGAACAGGATCAAATGTAATATTGAAAACATGTTAAAAAGAGAGAAGTAGCACAAAACTTCTTATCTTAAATGCTTCTGCAAGACATCAGGCACAGATTGGACCTTCCAGAAAATGAATTTGTATTTTCTTCTTTGCCATGATGTTGATCATGAAGGGACCTTTTTAGGCTCCCTGCCTGCAGTGTTCCCTATCAGAGCAGGCATTCTATGGCTGTGGTTTATCTCCCAAGGAGTAAATTTGTTGTATTTTATGTTGGGGGTTCTTTCTAGCAGAGCAGTACTTAGGTACCCCTAACTGCCATAATCTTCCTGTGTTAGTACGTGTTCTCCAGTAGATTTGAGAGACAGATTTGTTCTTTTGTTAAGCAAAGTACTGCAAAGGAGATTGATCATTTCCAGGTAGGATGGTTATGCCTTCCCATTTTGAGATCTGCTAAGTGACCACAAGGTGATGATTCCAAGTTTATGAAGCTGCTCACATCACTGTCTTCATGGCCTGGAACTGTCTTTCTGTGGGTATGACTTACTTCATCTTTGATACCTGCAATTGAGAAATGGTCCTGAAATTGCTTGATAATAGACAACTGGACTTTAGAAGAAAGTCAAAGAAAGCTGTAAAGTACTTTTTAAATTTTACTCTAAATAAGAAGGTAGATTCAGATTACACTGTAGAGTAATCGCATGTTCAGAAGAGATGGGAAAGAAAAACCTCACATTTTTGATCTAAGAAAATAAATGAAAATTGGTGTATATTGAACAGTGTCATGGAAAAGTTGTAAATGTGGGGCTGGTATAATGTTTTTAATGGTTGGAAGTGGAAGTGAATATTTGTGTTGTAAAACAGAAGATAAATTTTGTGTGTTGAATGGTACAGGTTTAAAGTACAGAAAAGAGATTTTGGAGAATTACGATAACAAATTCAGTTTCATATGGCATGTTGCTATTTTTAAACAGTAGCATTTGAAAGTATCCACCATCTCACAGTTCATGGTCTGGAGGGAGCTGGCCTTAGTATCAGAAAAAGTAGAGTATGAAGAAAAAGCTAAAAGCCCAAACAATATTTGGTTTAATAAAGAACAATATAGAAGCCTGTACTGGAAAGGATGGTCTTATATAAAGGATAAGTATAGTTCAATGTGACATTTCTCTAGAATCCAGTCATCCTCCTCGCTAAAGCAGAACAGAAGAATGGAATTTCAGATAAATGATCAAAGCATATCCAAGAACTGTTGGCAGAGGAGACAGACAGGAGGGAGGCTGAATCTACACCTACCATGTAGACAGGTTAAAAAGGGATTCTGCCAACTCTTGCAAATGTAAGGGGGTGTCCAGTCACACCAAGGAGCAGCAATTATAGTGTAATATTAATTTGTGGAACTCAGTAAGGTGTCTTTAAGTAAGAGATTTGCAAAAGGATGTGTAATTAACAGAGGAGGAGAAAATCCCCTTTTGATGGTGTTGGTTAATTTGTCCTCTTCTTTTTCTCTTGTCTCTCCTCTTTCAGGCTGTCAGCTAAGTTTAGGAATAAACTGCCCCAGAGGAAAAGATTTTAAAGCTACCAGCATTGAGAAGTTTCTTACCTAGTATGGTGAGGTAGTAGTCAGAAGTGAAGAAACACTAGTGGATTTAAAAAATGTTTCAGTTCCCAGTACAGGACAGTCGTGGTGTTTCCATTTTGCAGTTTGTCAGAGTTAATTTTTCAGAAATTAAACTGTTGACAGAAGTAATTAAGTGAAGTCAGGTACAGCAGCAGTGATGCAGTGGTAAGAAGAGGAGGGATTTGTGAGGGAGGATGAGGAAACCTGAGCTCTGGATCAGAGGAGGAAAGAGCTGCAGTGCAGAATAAGCAGAGCTAGAGAGGGCCAAAGAAGTGTCCTGTCATTTGGCTTGTTTGTATTTTTTCTTGGTTTGTTTTGCCTCTAGAAACTGACGGCTCTTAAGCTCACTAGTCTATATATTCACAGAGTGGGCTGCAAATTTACTGAGGTACAGTTTTCTGTTCAGAAATGATGATTTGATGGAATTGAAGTGCTCTGTGGGAATGGTTGGTGGGCTGCCCAGCTGCTTTGCTCTGCTCTTGGCTGCTGGCCATCCAGTCTGCTCCCCCAGCTGCCATCATGTGGGCCTGCTGCCTTGGCTCTTGTATCCCATTTTAAGTATTTGTACATTCTAACAAATAAAACAGCAAATCACCAATTAGAACACCAATTAGCCATCACTACTTAACCATCTACAGTCTTAATTGGACAATCATTTCCAGTAATAATTGATTGATCCCTAACTAGCAACCATGAATCAATGATCTTGAATTTCAGTTCTTAAAACAAACCTTTAAAATTTTACACATTCTTGTTTAAATTTTTGATACATTTGTAAGAATACATAAAATATATACCCCAGAATATGCTATCAGATAACACCTTCATTTTTTAGATGTTACTGATTAATGTAAAAATAAAGCCAAGACCAAAACAGTGAGTTTTTTTTCTGAAGCTGATACTCAGAATTTTGTTCCAAATGTGGGATTTTGTTCAATTTGCAGTTTACAGAACAAACATTTTCTAATGAAGCCTGGACAATGAGGAGCTGGTGTCTGTTGTCCTTTCACACCTCCTGTCCTTCCTTCTCCCACTTACACACAAAGTGAAACTCCTCTGGTTTTCCTAGTGAAGCATCGTGAATGACATCTTGTTTCCTATGGTATCTCTGAGCAGGAAAAGCACATGCTTGATTTAAAGCTGTGCTACTAGGCTAAGTATCTTTTCCCAAAGACGAGAGAGTAATTCAGCTCTATGTGCTTTTTGAAAGTAGCCCTTGGCTTGGGGGTTCTTTTTCCTACCCAAGAGGCATTTTCATGACATTCCTCCAGTTTTTCAGCTTTGAGAAGTCTTGCTTTCTCTGAAACTCATTTGAAGGCAGCTAACAGGTTCAAGAGTTACTCAGCTGGAAAGAACAACATAAAAGCAGCAACAGCATTCTTAGGGGACTTGGTTAAAAATTAACCTTTGAATTTTTCCAGTAAGTAGAGGTCCAGATTTAGCTGGGTTTTTGTTACTGCCCAGCATAATGTGGCTTAAGATTCGAGGGGAACAACCATAGAGTTCTGTCATTAAATTTTTGTGATTATTTTCCTTTGGTTTTTGCTGATCTGTTTGTTTATTTGAATCTCTTCATAGTCAATCATGCCTTAGTATATTCAGCTTGTCCACTCCCATTTTCTGCAGAGTGCCTGAGGTAGAGCAGCTGTGTAATTAATGATAGTAAGGCATTTTTCCAACTCTAGTGATTCTCCAGCAGTGAGAAACTGACAGGGAAATAATGGGGCTACTTGTCAACTCAGTGGGATTCCTATCTTTGCTGGAACAGGTTGGAAAAATGGTGAATCAAGGACAGAAAGTTCCGTGATAGTAGTTCCACTTCATAAAAGGTTTTGAAAATGATGGATGTAAATGGTGATGATCACTTACCATATGAAAGAGAATAAAACATTTCAATAAACTGTCCAGATGTCATAGTCCAAGAAAGATGTTTCAGAGATGTTTGTGTGTACACATGAGCCAGCATTAGTTTCTGTACTTTGAAAACATTTGTGAGGAGATCCAATAGTTTTTGTGAGGTCAATATATCTAGGTGGGAAAGAAGAAAGCTAATTCTTTAGTAAGTGTGAAATAAGAGCAATACTCACCAAAGAAAAGCAGAGGTTGAGAAGATCTGCTCAGTGTTTAATTTGCTTGTGCTGATCAATATTTGGGCCCTACCTCAAGGGTACTGGCAGAATAAGGAAGTGCCTACAGGACAGCATGATGGGGGGAATCTCTCTCCTTCAGCCCACATTTGTTTTTGTTAGTAACTTTCTCCAAGCTCAAGAACAGTTCATCATGACTTGAGGGAAGTTGTGTTAAAAAGGAAGAGGAATCCTATATGGATGAACAAAATGCTTCTGACAGAACTCAGGCATAAAAAGGAATCATACAGGAGGCAGAAGCAAGGATAAATGGAGAAATACAGAGAGATCATCCAGGGAGCGCATAAGGAAAGCCAAAGCCCACATGGAGTTGAATTTGGTGAGGGACGTGAAGGACAACAAGAGAACTTCTGCAAGTGTATCAACAGCAAAAGGAACATGAAAGAATATGCAGGTCTGCTGCTAAATAAGGCAGATGACAAAGGATATGGAAAACACTGAGGTACTTCATATTAGCACCTTTAGGGCTTTACTGGTAGGACTCACTTTCAAGGCCCTTGAGACCAGTCAGCAGGTCTGGACCCAGGAAGATTTGATCTTAAAAGAAGATCAAATTTGGGAACATTTTAAAAAATATCTGCAAGTCCATGGGACCTGCTGGGATACATCAGTGAGTGCTGAGGGAGCTCATCTCTGTGAGACTACTCTCAATTATCCTGTTATGGTCATGGTGATGGGGAGGGTTCCTGAGGCCTGGAATAAAGCAAATTTCACTCCTGCCCTCAAGAATGACAAGAAGGAAGATCCTGGGAGCTACAGGCCAGTCAGCTTCACCTCCATCCTTGCAAAGGTGGTAGAGCAAATTATCCTGGAAACTGTTCCCACCACATTCAGGGCAGGCAAGTCACTGGAAGTAATCACCATGAATTTATGAAGGAGAAATAATGCTTGATGAACCCGATAGCTGTCTGCAACAGTGACTAACTTGGTGGAGGGGATGAGAGCCTCAGATACTGTTGGTGTTTATTTTAGTAAGGCTTTCCACACTGTCTCCTATAATATGCTCATGGACAACCTGATGAAATACAGACTAGGCAAGTGGTCAGTGTGGTAGATTGAAAACTGGCTCACCCAGGCTCAGAGGATTGTGATCAGCATCTGTCAAACCCCAGATGGCAACTTCAGTACCACACAGCCACTTGCTCACTACTGCCTTTACCTGTGCTGGGAAGGGAAGAAGAATTGGGGAAAAACAAAGGGTAAAACCATGTGGGCTGAGATAATAAACAGTTTATTTAAAGTGAAATGAATTAAAATGTGGTAATACTAATCATCATATTAACAATAATGATGATTTTAACAAAAAGGAGAGAGAAAGGAAAAACCCAAGAAAAACAAGCACAAGAAAAACAGTACAATTGCTCACCACACACTGAGCAGTGATCTGCCCCTCCTGGCCAACCCCTCTGTGTTTATATACTGGACATGACTTTGTGTGGGGTGGGATATCCCTGTGCCCAGTTTGGATCAGCTGTCCCAAGCCTTCTGCCTCCCTGAGACACGGAAAAGTCTTGACTTAGGGTGAGCACCACTCAGTAACAACTGAAATGTCTGTGTGTTTACATTATTCCCGTTATTCCCATCCTAAGTCCAAAGCACAGCACTGCACCAGCTGCTAAGAAGAAAATGAACTCTATGCCAGCCAAAACCAGGACATATCACAAAGTCCGGCTGGAAGCCAGCCATTAGTGGTTTACCCCATGGGTTGAGAGTGGGACCAGTGCTCTTTAGCACCTTGGGTTAATGACCTGTGTTACAGGGTAGAGTGCACCTTCAGCAGGGTTACAGACTACCAAACTGAAGAGGTGACACAGCTGTGCTGCTGTTCAGAGGGAGCTGAGCAGCCCCCAGGAGCCTCCTGGTGTTTGGCAGAGGCCAAGTCCTTTGTCACTGGGGGAACAACCCAGTGCACCAGCCTGGGCTGGAGGCTGGAGAGCAGCTTTCCAGGAAAGGCCCTGGGGGTCCTGGTGCATGAGGTGACCATGAGGCAGCAGAGGCAGCCAGTGGCATCCTGGGCTGCATAAGGAAGAGCATGCCCACCAAGCTGAGGGATGATCTTTCCTCCCTGCTGAGCCTTGGTGGACTGCATGCAGAGTTCTGGGCTCCCAAGTAGAATGGAGTGGGGAGATAGTGGAGCAAGTCCAGGGAAGAGCCATGAGGATGTGTAGAGGCACAGAACAATCTCTCATGCAGGCACTGGAGGCTGAGAGAGTTTGGTTTGTTCAGCCTGGAGAAGGCTCAGGAGTGTCTTATCCAATTTTACATATAAACAGAGCTAGAATCTTCTTGGTGTTTCCTAGTTAAAGAAGGAAAAGCGTCAGGCACAAATAGAAAACACAAAATTCCTGTTAAACACATGAAAATGTATTCATTTTCTTTAATTGTGAAGGTGATTGAACAGTGGATAAAGTTGCCTAGAGGGTTTGTGGGGCCTGTGTCCTTGGAGGCAGTCAAAATCCAACTGGCCATCATCCCTGGAATGCTCTAGTTGTCCCTTCTTTGAGAAGAGGGTTGGACTAGGTGATCTCCAGAGAGATTGTCTCTTTTTGTGCAAACATTTGATGAATTGGTTTAGTTGTAAATCATCTAGTGCCAAGTATGGCTTTCTGTTTGGAGCTAGGGGGGTGTTTTTTCATAAAGTCATGTATCATACAAAATAAATTAGAAGCTTAGTGATTGTTAACAGCATTCAGGGAGTCTGTAGGGAGAGTATTATATTTGGTTAGATGAATCATCTGTATAAAATGTCTGTCAAGGTGAATTTAATCCTTTGTGTGTTGCACAACACCTTTGCTCACTTGATTCATGTCAGAAAAATTCTGTTTCCTGTTAAAATACTTAAATTATTGAGAATATTTGTACCAAGTGAAAAGTGAAGGTGTTTACATCAAGTGAAATATTTTAAGGCTCGTAAGTCAGATGCCCATAGCAATGATCACAATTTAGACACTGCTTGGCTGTTTATGTGACAAACTTGGAGACACACTAGTTGACCAGAATTCCCTTTTGCCAATGGACCTAGATTAATTAATGGATAAAGAAATACATGGTTTGCAAAACTGCATAGATTCCATCATCAGTGAAGAAGATTTGAGTTACTTAATGTTGTTTTGTCAGCTTGTCATTTTCATAGGACAGTAGTCCCTACAAAGTAGTTGTAACACAGTGTATTATTCAGGAGGGTTTGAAATAATGAATGTCTGTTGAATTAATTACAGTTTGTGGGTTTCAATCATTTTCCAGTAGTCTTGTCTTGATGTACCTATCCCTCCATGTGTGTCAAGAAGCTTTTGTTTACAGATAGTGCTGGAAAGCCACTTGGAGGATACCAAGGCTCTCACTTCAGCTTGTTCACGCAGGTCTTGCCATGTCTGTTTTAGTCCCTGAGCAAAAGTGTGGGGACAGAAGTGTTTTGGTGGGGCAGCCGTGTTCCCAAGAAGTTGAAAGAGTAGTTTTCATTCAGAGGGGAGCTGCAGGAAATGTGGAAATGCAGTACTGCTGGGAAATTGCAAAGGATAAATGTACTTTCCTAAAGAGAAGATGGGTATGATGGCCAAGACAGCATAGTAATTTCAGAGATAGATACTACTTACAAAAGGAAAATACCTCAGAATTTGTAGATAGTGTGAAATTTTTATTTGATTTCTATTTGGTTTTATTTTGGCTTAATTTCTAGTAAGAATTTTTCTGTCATATGAAGAAAAGTAGTTTTTATGAATTAAGAAAGATGAATTTCTTCTGGGAGTAGTAGGTGTATTTTGGCAATATTTACTCTCAGGAAAGATCTTCTTTAAGAAAATGAGGAATTACTTTGTAGCTATTTACCAAGGTATTACATATGACAGAATATATTTGTCACAGGAATAATGACTTTTATATTTTAATTGCTTTCCCATGGCTGCTGGGATGTAGACGTGCACCCAGTAAGAAATTTTGGAACATTGTGAGTATTGCTCAAGAAGCAGAGTCATGCAAACATGTTACAGATACCTGTATTTAAAAATCCTGTATAAATGAGATGATTTTTCAGGTACTATAAAGCTTTCTGAAGACCTTGAAGAGGACAAAACTAATGATCCTGATTTGCAATACACACAGGGATCTTTGTAATTTTGCAAGGATCTTCTTATTTTTGCAGGTGATTGGAACTTGCAGCACATGTAGATAGGTAGCTTTCTTTTTCATGTTTACACAAATCTAAACAAATTTTATTTGAACCCTCCCCTCCTTGTCCTGAGCACGTATAGTCTCCGTGCTAGAGCCTGTCAGCTCCCAAAGGCCTGGAGCTGTTTATGCACAGGGGCCTAAGTGGAATTTTTTATTTGGTACAAACTCTCTGGGGAGCTGTTACTATGTATTGAGAAGTGTCAGGAGGAAGAATTAGGCACCATAGTGTCAAAACTTCATCTTTCATTCCTTTTTTTTTTTTTAATTTGAGTGAAGAAATAAACATATTCACACGTTTAAGCACAAAAACTGTTCTTTTGCTTTAAACAGGTGGCCAAGAGACCCTGTGACCACAGGATGCGACATGAACTGTAAAACCTTGTTTTCCTGCTTAGGTTTTCTGAGGAGCAGTGGCCGCCTGCCCACGTGTGTCTGGTGTGATGTGGGCTGGGTTCAGGGTGCCACTGGATCTGGGGCAGCTCAGGAGGGGGCAGTCAGACCCTGCTGGAGGCAATTTAAATATGCCATCAGAGACTTTTTGATCCCTGTCAGTAGTAAACAAATGAAAAGCAGTCACTGGTCTCCCATAAGGGTGCTGAATATCATCTTTTCTCCATAGTTTTTCTTCAGGCTTCCACTAACCAACTACATGGGAAGTTTTTTTCCTCCTGTTTTGGTTATTATGGTGGGATACACTCTGATTTCTGCCTAATATCAACTTTCTAATTAAATGAAAGGTTTGTTTTACCTACATCTGTCCCTTCTCCATAAAATCACAAAGAATCACAGAATAGTCAGGGTTGGAGTGACCTCTGGAGATCATCCAGTCCAACTCCTGCCAAGGCAGGGCCACCCAGAGCAGGTGACACAGGAAGGTGCCCAGGTGAGTCTAGAATGTCTCCAGAGAGGGAACTCTGTGACCTCCCTGGGCAGCTGTTCTGGAGCTCTGCCACCCTCCATGGAGAGAAGTTCTTCTCATGTTGAGGTGAAACTTCTTATGTTTTCGTTTACGCCCACTGGGCACCATTGAAAAGAGTCTGGCACCATCCTCTTGGCACCCAGCTTGGAGATATTTATATGTATGGATAGAAGAACTGGTGCATTTGCCTGTGTGTGTCACTGGTTAAAGACCTGCATGAAGAAGTCTGGCAGGAGGCTGTGATGTTATCTCATGTTTTTATCCACTTTGTACTGACCCACAGATGTTTGCTTTCTCTCAAGTGAAGTATTTTACATGTGACTTCAGAGGTTTCAGTGATGTTTAGGAAGTCATTGTTGGTTTGAAAAACATTTTGGTGGGAGCAGTGTATATTTAAAGAGCTTTTACTTGTGTACCAATCTTTTACTTGTGCTAATGCTGTTATTAATGGGGGTACACAAATGAACTTGCGTGGGAAACTGATCCAGTTAAAAAAATCCCTTTTATCTAGATACTAATAATTCAGATCACTTCTGGCATCCAGTTGGCTGTAGTACTCTGAAGATGATTGTGTCAGCACAAATGAGAAAGGCAGTGCTAGGGAATGTTTATGAATAAGCAGTGCTGAGAACTATGGCAAAAACTGTTCCTTTTCGTTTTTAAATTGCAAGGACCTGGCTGGATGCTGTCTGGAGACTGCTTTGAGTTTTTAATGTCTTTTTCTACTCTGACTCTCTAAATGTGCCCATCAAACAGATTTTCATTTGTAAGCATAACTTCTAAGTTAATTCCTGTGTTTATAAAACACCAATTGGAGTCTGGAACAGGGTCTCAACTGTATGTGGCAGATAATTGTGTTACTGGTGAAAACCATCTGGACCCAGATGTGGCAGCCACACGTTGGTAGAGCGAGTCCAAGATGGCTCTTTGTGATGTGAATGTGGGGGTGGCCACTTGTTGGCCAGGACAGGTGCATTTCTGTGCCCCTGTGTTTGTAGATAAGTGTCACTGGTGGGCTGGGCAGATGTAGTTCTGTGGGACCTGCTGGCTGCACCGTTGAAAGGTGGAGGAAAAGGCTTTCTGTGGACTTGGCCTGAAATGCCTGGGGAATAGAACACATGGAACGTTGGGGATCTGTTTCCATCTTTGCTTCAAAGAGCCTATAAACCAGTTATTTGAGTTTTGATAGAAGGTCTGTGAGAAGGGTGGAGTCTTTCTCATTGTTGAATTTTTTTTTCCTCGATTGCTTAAAACAAGACCAAAAAGTATTCAGTGTGATTATTCATACCAGATACATTAAAAGGTGCATGGAAATACATTTTTTGCCTTCTGAGTTACCTGTTGGCAAAATGTGTATACCATGCTCTTTTCGAAAATAAAATTGAAATGTTGCTCAGCATTAAATAGTGTAAGTAGCAGAATGCACAGTATCAACTTGACAATTTCCTTAAATTGCATAAGCGTGGAAAATGGAAAGAGATATTTGAGCCATCTAGTGGTTGGTATGAAACATTTTAACATTTTTTTAATAGTTCATAGAAAATGTAAATTATGTCAGCTTGGAAATAGCATTTCTGATTTATCTGTGTTTTGTAGCATGGCAGTAGAATGAAAAAAACCCGAAGCATTCAGCTTCAGATTTGAGGCATAGTCTGTTTGGATTTGTATTTTCACTCAAGATTCTAGTGAAAAGAGATACCTGATAACATCAAAATTAAATTAGAAATTAGTAGCCAAAGAATGCATTTTGCTAGCATGAGATCTTCATGAGTTTTGATGGTTGTTAGAAAGTTCAAGGAAAGGACTGTAATAAGATAATTTTGTTTTCTGCTTCTCTGAAAAATGTTTGGAGAGAAAAAGAGACTTTAAATTCCACCTCAACAGCTGTTTATAGCAGGGACTAAATCACAGGAGTAATCTTTACTGGAACACATGAATGGTATTCTTTGAGAGAAACTTGTCAAAACTAATAGAGGACACTGAAAAGTGATTTCTTAAGATGGAATGTGTTCCTAGTAGACAGAATCTTACAATTTTAAAAAGGACATTTTGTAGATGAAGATTTGGGTAATGATCCTGCTTGGTCCTGCATTAAGCTGTGGTGCCATTTCATATTGGCTGTTGCCAGTAGGAACTTGACTGCATGTTGAACTTGATGATATTCTGCAAAAGTAATGAACTTCATGTGGATCTCGCCTTGAATTCTTCGTGGGCAAGTCCAGCCATACCCTGGAACACTGTGGTGTCTTCCAGCCCAGTTTACAAGATACTTTTTAATCCTATTAGATACTAATATTATCAACAAGCAGTTGATACATGGTGGTACATATGGTTAGAGCTGTAGTATTTCAGAACAGATAAATTCATGACCCATACTGACATTTCAGAATTTGCCCCTTTGCATTTGAAGTGAAGTGTTACAGGTACAAATACTAAATCTTGTCCCGTATTTTATTGAGAAGAGAGTGACAGCTTAACATATTTTTAAGGTCAGTCTCAAAAGACTTAAGGCCAAAGGAGAATCAGAGAAAAGCAGGAAAACCAGGCACATAACAAAGGACATAACAGTGATGGTTTATTTGTAGTGCTGTGAGGATCATCTGACAGCTTCATGTGAACTTGATAAATAAATTACATTTTGACAAATCACTTGCATCTTGGTTCTGTTGTGCCATGAAAGTTGGTGGTTGTTAAGCCTTAGCATCAAAATATCAGGGAGATTTTTCTGAATCTCTTTCTTGGACTGTGAATTCTGATAGATTTCATAAGAGGAAGTCAAATTCTTGACGAATTGAAGAGTTTTTAGTTGTCTGGCAAATTTTCGTTTGAATTTTGCAGTGTGGTGATGAAGGATTTTTGTGATCACTATTGTTTTCAGTCTCTACAATGATCTAAACTTTGTTGAGATGTGAAGTATCAGAGGGGACACTGGACAGTTCTGTTCTGTCTGAAAAATGAGCTGGCCTGAAGATAGTGGAGGCTCCTGGCAGGCTGTATTTTTTAGGCTTCCATGTTGCACACGTGAAAATCTATCTTACTTCTTTATTTAAAATGACCTTTCAGGTAGGGCATTACATGTGCTCAGCTTTTGAGCTTGCCTTCTTCCTGATCTTCCTGTTGCCAGAGCACACTTAGAACGTGTGAAAAACAAGGAGTACACAATGGTACTTTTATCTTTATGATGCTGGTGATGTGCTTTTGTTCCATTGAACAGGAATGTGGGTTTACAGTAGTTTTAAAGTGTCCTCTTCTGTTGTTTATGCACTTCCCTCTCCACTCCTCCTGTTAACATCTTCCAGTGCTCTGATTGCTGTAGTGTCTGGTCATACCACAGCTTTTTCCTGGAAGCTGTCCATTGCTGAAGCTATGATCCAGCTGCTTTCATGAAAGGATCTTTGACATTTCCCCTGGTTTTAATTTGCATTTAGAAGATGCAAATGAGGGATAATGAAATTGTCATCTTGGATCCTGTTTCTGATGAATGCTGCTCTTTGAATTGTCTTTCGGTTACCAGTTATTTTATAGGAAAAACTTGATTATAACTTCTATCTTTGGATTGGGTTTAAGTCATAATTAGTATTCCTTTTGTGGAACTCCTTAGAAATTTGACTTGTTAAAGAACTGCATACAAGTGGCAGAGAGATTATCCTGAAGTGTAGTCTTCAATAATTGAAATTCCAGCTCTTGTCCATGTGTCAGAGCTTTGGGATGCATACCTGGTCTCTCAGAATCAGAATTATGTATGAGAAAAGCCTGAAAATGTGTCTTAGGCAGCATGTACAATGTCTCCTGTAAATAATGGAATTGTTCTGCTCCATAAAAAACAAATGTGCTGTGGCATAACTTTGCAGAAGGAAAAGCAATTTGTTTATTTTTCCTAATTTAGGAAATATGTAATAATTATTTGTGGAACTGGATAGTTAAACATTCATCAAATATTGTTAGTAATTTCACTTTAGAAGTTACAGTTTATATGAAAAGAAAATGGAAGGAAAATGGGTTTCCAGAAGGGGAATGGTTTTTGTTGTTTTGCTTTGGTTTTTACCTTTTGCAGTTAAGGAGATAGGAAATAGAAATGAGATTTATGATGAGGAAATATCATTGTTGTAGGTTTGAAGTTGATGGTATGCATATTTTGGTATTCAAAAAAGTGAAATCTCCTTAAGCATATTTTCAGATTCATTTAATTAGTGTTCTACATTAGACATTGAAATTAGAGTGTGTAGATTTGTTTTCTTGTATGTGAGTATAAATTATTGTGACTACGAAATGGTGCTTGGTCATAAACTATTTTTTTTTCATTATATTAAATTGCCAAAGATTTCTACTCCATCATTTCCTTCCGTGCTGTTGTACAAGTAGAACAGAGCACATCAGTTTCTTTGATGTAAAAGTACTTGAATATTG
Organism: Acrocephalus scirpaceus scirpaceus; assembly: GCA_910950805.1. Taxonomy (NCBI): domain Eukaryota; kingdom Metazoa; phylum Chordata; class Aves; order Passeriformes; family Sylviidae; genus Acrocephalus; species Acrocephalus scirpaceus. The sequence goes on along the minus strand of OU383774.1, from coordinate 109,899,017 downwards.
TAGTTACTCTTCCACCAAAATAGCCCTTTTTTTGTGACCATGGAGAACTACTGCTTCTTTTTTGTTTTTTTAAGTATCTGCCTCTTTTCATTGCTTCATTTTGGCTCTTCCTGTTCAAGGAGAATTTTAAATATATTTGACCTATAATGGAAATAGAATATTAAAAGGTGGATAAAATAATGGAAACTCACTCTTATCTGGGTTTTAAACATTGTTTCTTTCCTTTACAGAATGCTGCCTTTTTATATGGCCTTGGTTTGGTCTACTTCCATTACAATGCCTTTCAATGGTAAGTTGGAATAAGCTGACAGTGTCAGTATTGTGTGGTGTCCCATCAGTGTGTGATTATTTCACCCTCAGTTCAATGTGAGTGTAAAGTAGTTTAATTTTGATTTTATTACAGATATGATGTTTGCAGGTGTTACCATGCTGGGTCAGTATCTGTCTTACTGTAACATACTTGGGGCAGCCCCAACAGTTCCATGGAAAGGGAAGCACTTCAGGAGAAGAATTTGCACTCCCTTTAACACAATTCAGCACTGGGGATGGAGCAGAATGACTCAACAGCCTTTTTGGGAACTGTTGTCATTGATAATCCGTAGCCTGGGTTTGTTGGAAAGCCTCTTCTAAAACACCTTCTTGGAAAAGAGGTGGTAAATGGGGCTTGTTTTCATTTTGCTTGGTAGGCAGAAATTTTGACAGCTGCATTAGGTGAGGGTTTGGATGTGAGAAGCAGTAAACTCAGGCGGAATCAGTGTTTCAATCTGGTGTAAAAACTCAGGGTTAAAAGAGTTGTAATTTCTGTCAGGGCTTTGAGAACTGAGTGGGGCTTTTGTTGAGGGTGGGGGGAGGGTTGGGTTTCACTTGGGGTTTTGGTTTTACTTTATCAGTGATGAAAGTGGTGAATGGAATGGACTCAGTCACTCGGGTTCTGTTGAATGGCCTCAGACTTTTATTGGTGTTTAATCCTGTTGAGATAGAGTTAATTCATGGGGAAAAAGTCAGAAAAGTGCAGTTTTTAGGTCAGTGCTTTTTAACACTCAGTGTGGAGACTGTTAGTACAGTAAGTGTGACTTCATTACTTGATTGATTACTAAAAGTTCCACTGTGTTATTAAGCTAAGCCTGACTGCATTTATGGGTGCAGTGAGTGACCACTGACTGATGGCTGGGAACAATAAAGCAGGATTTCTACCCCCACCTCCCCTTAAATTGTTCCTATGTATCTAAGGCAAAAGATTTATGCTTGCCTCAGGATAATGTACATAAACTTTAATTCTTCAAATTAAAATAAGTTGGTTAAATCATGAGCCCAAAACATGGATTATTTTCTCTTGCAGCTTACTGCTTTATTGATAGCAGTGAAATGAATGCCATGCATTTGTTGTATTGTACAGGGCATGCAATTCTCTTGCATTCTAATCAACAAGAGAAGAATAGAAAAGGCTTTTTCAGAAGGCCTGAGAATCCACTCTTTTAAGATTGTGATGAGACTTGGTTGAATTTTACCAAGTTTCAGAACATTCTAGTTGTTATGCAGTCTTGTCTTCATCATTAGCATTCAAAAGTATTTTGTGCACCATTTCTTACAAGCTGTATCTTGTTACATTTGCACTGTGAAAATGGTAGATAAACTGTAAGATAAATAAGACAAAGCAGTTAGATTTAGAGTAATTAATTTTTTGAAAAGCCACCTGTTCAACATAGACTTTTGCCATCAGCGGATCATATTTAGTGTTTCTAAATCAGAGCTTTGAATTAATTCAGATTTTTCTTCACTTGTTGACAACACAAGTGTAAGCTGATGTCCTAACTTACAGAACTGCACATAGAGCTTATATTAAGATTGAGTAGAATAATTGTATTTTCCATTTCATTCATTCAACAAAGTTAGGTATAGTGTGGTGCTAAGGACATTGTGTATCATTCTACCTTGGGTAGAATTTTTAAAGGAAGAAAATCCAGTGTAGGTAAAATCTTAGACTTTGGTGCACAGTTCTGATTTTTAATCCCTTTGAGTGCCTTTTTTCCCCCTTCTCTGTGATTTCTTGGGGACAAAGCAGAGGGATATGGGATTGTTGGTGTTATGATGTGACAAAATCACAAGAGACTTAGAGATGATAGCAAGTCATTTACAATAGGTGTTCTCCTTTGAAGACCTTAATCCTTCACAGAACTCTCACAGATTGCCAGGAGAGTCCTCTTTTAGAGTGAAATGCTAATCTGTCTTCCTGCTGCATTTATTCCATCTGTTTGTGCTCGTAAAGGACGTGGATCTCGATATTTCTAGCAGGCAGAGGAGACCTCAAGTCTGTTTAAGGTGGTTTATTTATTCTGATTCATCCATGAACTGGGTTTTTTTAACACCACTGCTTCAGATACTCAGAGATTTTAACAAGAGGGAAGTACATCGTCCTCCTAAAAGGAAGAAGTGAGAAGTACTTGAGGATTTTTCATGTCTCATATAAACAGAGATAATAAAAAAAGCAAGTGGGAATAAGATCAGCTTTAGAATTATTGTTCATATATTTTATATTATTTTTAAAGTTTTCCAGCTTTCATTAAAGGATGTGTTGGATTGGCTCCAAGATGCATAATGCAGTTCACTGTAATTCAATATTGTATGTATTTTTATATACTAGAGCAGCATTGCAGCATTAATCTAAAGTACAAATTTTAGCTGTTAACATCATTTTATGTTGGTGATTTTCTTTAACTGTTCATGTAAGAATTGAAAGTCCTCAACATATATATGAACATTGCAATAGTGTGATCAGACCAAACCTATTTCACACAATTATTATAGTAAGATGTGCCATAAGATAGTATCACCATAAATTGAATCGAGTACAGTACAACAGGTCTTACGGATGAGAAATTTTGATATTCCCTTCTTTTACACCACTTATCATCAAGCAGTAAGTGGTTGGTTCATTTTTACTGTTGTTTCCCTGTTTCTCACTTAGAGTAGAAAACCAGTAGAATGAGATATTCACATAACTTTAATAATTTCATGTCCTGCCTAGCTGTGTTTTAGATTGAACATTATTAAAGAATTTCAGCAGTTAGTCCAAGGCTACCCTTCATTTCTGTGAAATACCTGCACCTAGGTGTAGTGGCTTGGATTCCAAATTTTTTCTTCGGTCAGGATTCTGAGCCTGACTGGTTTGTCATCTGCTCATTCCACTTACTTCTATCAAGATGAAAAGATGGAGCCCAGGCTCTGACATTGTGTCCTGCAGTTGAATTTCACACCCTGTGGATCCCAGTGTACTAACTGTGGTGCTCCAAGGCCAGCCTGCAGTGTTTTCAGTGACCTTGCAAATTGCTGGACAATGTCTGTGAGAAAGGCTCTGGGTTCCTCAGAAACATCTGAGGTGACTGAGATCAGTCACCCTTATTGCCCCGTTTGGGCTCATTGCCCTGAGGCTCCTCAGTTTAGGGATTCCTTACCAGCTGTAGAAGTTGAGTGTTATGGAAAACTCAGTCCTTCAGCACTGACCCTGAAAAAAGCCAAAGACCTGCAAAAGATGATCCAGACCCTTTTCCTCACCTCCATCATGACTGAAGATTGCTGTGGAAAACCAATCACTCCTGAGGGTGGAACTCCCTGACCCCTCTACTCTTTGATCCATCCTAAAGCAGAAGCACTGTCATCAGCTGTTCAATATCTAGATGTAAAGATACCTAAACCCACTGGCTCTGCTTTTACTGGGTTCCTCCACACAGAAAGTCAAGTTTGTAGTGGGGTGTGTAGGAATGCACACTGCCAAGTGGAGACCTCTAGTAATTCAAACACACAGTCTGTAGATACTGCTTTGTCAAATATTTCTCAAGTTTCAGGTGGCCAGGTCTATATATGTGTATTTTTCAGTTATATAGAATGGGAATGTACATGTAGAGTACACATGCTCATAATAGTTTACCAGTAAAAAAATGAGCAGTTAACTTTCTTTTCATTATCTTATCTTGCTGGGATTTCATAGCAAACTACTCTTGGATTGATGAAAACTCTGCTAATGCTGTGAAAAAAACTACTCCCAGCTGTTGTCATAGAGAAGTGTTTAAAGACTTTGCTGCTCAAAAAATTCTGCCATTCAGCTGTTGCAGTCCTCTGGACAGAAGAGTTGTAGCTAAGACTGTAGAAGTGTTTCATAAACTGCAGTGTCCTGACTACTGCTGTGTATGTACATTTTACGTTCAGGCTATGACTATGAGTTTCAAACAGAAATTTGTCCACAGTAGCCGCACATCACTTTCATTAGTAAGACTGTGAAATGATGTGAGGCTTAGAATAGGTGGTCAGAAAATTGAAAGAGGGTAAGAATAAAAAAAAGGAATTCACTCCAACTGAATCAAGTGACATATTAGAATAATGTTAGGTTCTTTTATTTTGTACGCTCACTCTGATTTTCATGGGTTTTGTTTGAAACGTACAAAAGTGATAACTTCTGAATAGTTAAATTGATGCTCTTTTATTATATTTTTTTTGCCTAGTACAAAGCTGATTTTATTCACAGTCTATTCAAGCAAAACCATCCAATAAAAGTCTTATGAGAGTTCACTAAATGTTTAATATAATCATCCATTAATTATTACTCACCTGGTTTCTTCACTTTCATAATGGTAGGCATTGTTGTATAGATTAGTGGGTGGGACAATAGCTGCAGTATTGATTCTGGCAGGCTTGATTTGGAGATGTCATTTTTATTTTTCCTGAATTGCTGTAGCGGTGCTGTGTAAAATGAAAGTCCAGAGGTGCTTTTCGTTCTCTGTTTTCCAGTCCTGCTTTCCCATTTTGTTAAGTGTTAGAATAGCCTTTTCTGCCTGTTACAAGAAATGTCCTCATTCTTAGAGAAAGTCCTTATTTAATTTCAGTAAATTCTAGTAGACTCAGCCAGCATTGTGTCTCACCACGCAGGTGTCAGTATTATCAGAGAACAAAAGGGAAGTCATCTCTTGCTGAATTCAGATGACTGCAATTTATTTCTGCAGTTTGAGGGCTCCTGGCCTTTCATTTGATAATTTTTCATTTGGACTGGTGTATGTTTAGTCTGCTGAAGGAGTGAGATGAGAAGTTCTGTCTGTGCATGAAGGGCACTTAATTAGTGGAGACTCTCAATGGACTTGAGGAAGGCTCTGTGCCATCACCCCTGAAGGAAGCTGTTGGACTCATCCAGCTGTTGGGTTGTATCTGCACTTCTGGTTTTGGTCAAGCCATACAAGAGCTTTGAGGGAAAACATCTGGATGACTTGGATGCCTTGGATCCTCCAGACACTCATCTTGCTGGGTGTAGGCTTGGACAGAGAACAGAAATGGGATTAGAGCTGTTTGAGAGTAAACAAAGGTCTGTACAAGAATCAAGTGACTCCTGCTGTGTCTGGAAGGCCCAACTCTGGAATGGGTGTCAGTGCTGCTGCAGATGTTCTCCTGTTGGATAGAAAGGGAATGAGTCTGGAGCTCTGGGCATGGCAGTGGAAAACAGGCAGAGGTTTTTGCTGTAGTCCATGTTCTTGATGTGTCCTGTAATTGTGGGCACGTTGGTATTTTGTTTAAATGTTTCCTGCAGGCAAAATTACATCAATATTAATTTAGCTGTGATGTAAAATTGCTTGTCTGTCTGTAAGAGTTAATAAGTAAATGTCTTTCCAGGGCTTGAGTATTCTATTCTATAAAAATTCTACTGAGTATTTAAATGAGGTTGTAGTTATTGAATTAGACATGAGTACCTACCACTGGTAAAAAATGTTGAAAATGCTCTTTCCGATTACTTCATTGGGGAAATTGTGATGATGCCCCTTTTCACAGTGGTGGAAGTAGTTTCTATTTTTTTATTATTCATGCTTGTCATCCTGGAAAAACTACAGATTGTAAAACCAATATGGAATTAATCCTAGATTTAAGTAGAAGGTAAAATTTGATTATTAGTTAGGTTAGTCTGCGCAGAGATAAACCTTACTCAAAACTTGGAGGGGCTCTCTGTGACCAGCAGTTTCTAAGCCAGATGTGACACAGTCTTTCATGTCATCTACTGATGATAATTTCCAAGTTTTTAAGTGCTGTGCTCTTGTGAAAGACTGGAGTAGCCAGCATTCTTGATTTTTTGAATGAAGGATAGTATACATTCAAACTAAATTTGAAAACTGTCCTGGAAAGTTTTTTATTACACTTGTGGCTTTGTTTTACTCTATTGCTCAACAGTGGCAATGATTAATATTTCTTGTTCAGTAAGCAAGCAACTACAGAAATATTTTTGTTGCACTCAGATTCTCTTAAGCTTTTTTAGAAATCCACTGATTGATGATCTCTTCAATGGGGACTTGATAGAGGGGACATACAGAAATACTATTTTCTGACTAAGCAGGGATGGCTTAATGAGGAACATGAATTTTACGGAGTGGTAGTGTGGTCACTACTATGTCTTTATTCCTGATTTTTGTCTTCTCTTTGATTGGAATCATAGGCAGTGGTTTTCTTCCTTCTTGGGGCTTAGGATATTATCTTTGAACAAGATACACATAATGGATTTTAAATACCAGTGGCTAACATACCTAGTGCTCATATTAGAGTCAAGACAAGAAACACAAATACACAATAATAGAATCTATCTTCTAGCATAGAAAAGCCTAGCTTAACATATGTGCTGATCTTAAGTGATCAGCCCAGTCTTTGGCCTTGCAGTTTGATCACCGTTTTTGTAGATGATGAAGATGAGCGCACTGTTATGAGACAAGGATCTTTGTTTGTTATGAATTCAGTGTAGATATAAGGTGTATGATTCACCACCACCATAGGATTTCAGGGAAATTTAGATGAGATGTGAGAGAGCTTACCTCTGGTGCAGGTTTGTCCCTTCAGCACTTCACTTGCTCATTTTCCATGTGCTGGCAGAAAAATAGGGTACTGGGTAAGGAGAGCTTTCCTGAAGGATTGTAATAGAGGAAGCTTCAGTTCCACAATAAAAATTTAATACTTTTTTTTAAGCTTATCTGCTCCTAAGTTCTATTTAAAGATGTCAGATAATGATTCAGGTACCTACAACTGCATTGTCTAGAGGAAGTTCTGTGCCTTTGGTTTGCTTTGTCATTGATGAGAACAAAGCCTGTAAGAATTTTAGAGCAGAAGTGTTTTTGCTGAAGGATCCAAAAATTATAATTAATGTGAGTTGTGAGTAAAAAAGTCTGTGAGAAATATTTGTTGAATTTTGCATTGCATCTGCTAACCAACCGTTTGTCCTTACAAATAATACTGCACTTGGAGAGTAGGAATTAAATCACTAGGCCTAAAGAGAGTGATTTTAAGCACTGCAGTTAATCCCTATCCAATGTCCCTTTGGTGCTCCACAGCGGGTCCAGCTCTCTGCATAGGCTGCCCTGTCACCTGCCCACTTGGCATTGACCTGTGGGGTTTCCTGGGACAGCGGAGGGATTGTGTTCTCTGGCCTGGGGGCTCAAATCTACCGACTGAAGCTGCTTCTGATTTCCCTTGTTGTGTGACCAGTGGTGGATGGGAAGGGATTTTATTTCAAGCTGTCATTGGATTTCAGGCAACAATGAGACTTAGCTTCTTTCTTAATTCCTCTGTGAATTTAATTCTGTTATCTTTTAGTTGCATTTCAGCTGTCCTAGTTTTATGCAGTGGCCTGAGAGGCAAAACAGTCCTGTTTAGTCACTTTTTTCCGCTCAAAGATGGAGTTGTTAGATGGCATTTCTGTTTTATCTGATACTGTGCCATCATGAACAGGGACAAGTGAGAGAGGATCTGAAGGTAAGGAAATAGAATCAGAGCCATCTTCACATACCATGGGAATATGAAAGAAAGTGACTGTGTGAGGAGGTGGCAGGCTTTTATGTCTGCATTCGGAAGTAATGGAGCAACTGGTATTATTTTGAATCCCTGCACTGGTGCTAGGAAAGGGAGGAGAAAGTGGAAAAAGCAGCAGGTAGGTGCAGTGTGAGGAAATGTGTGTGATCTCTCCAAGGCCACCTGTTTTGCTGTTGCTTGGAGGTCTGCACTACTGGAATCAAAAGCAACCTGGCTGTTGTAAGTGAACTTGCACTAATTTTGTAACTAATTTGTGAATCATCTTCTCTGAAATATCAGATATGTTGGTGTATTTCATGCAGCAAATTAGTTTCTCTAAATTAATAGAAAAGATTAGACTTTCAAATACATGAGGATATCTGGAGTTCAAAATTACCCAATCCTCGAAGAATCAAAAGCCATGCACCAAAAACATTACATGTAAACCATTATTTTGGTATATTCTTCTGTAACAATACTTTCTGATCCACTTTGTTAGCCATATAAAGAAACATTGATTATAGAGTAATACTTCAGTAAAAAATAATTTTTCTAATCTGTGTTTTTCTTTCAGGGCAATTAAAGCATTTCAGGAGGCGCTTTATGTTGATCCCAGCTTTTGTCGAGCCAAGGAAATTCATTTGCGACTTGGGCTTATGTTCAAAGTGAACACAGACTATGAGTCTAGTTTAAAGGTAGGTTTAAGTCCTCTCAAATTGATTTAACATTTCTTACAGTCATGTGTTGCATCTTAAAGCTGCAAGGAATGCGTAAGCACAGAACAGTCACAGACCACCTGCTACAGAAATTGAAATGCTTTAATGTGAAGTGTCTCAGTCTAAACAGAAGGATAGGTTTGAGGTGTGAGAGGTGCTGTACTCCAGATGAAAAATCTGCTCTAAGGCTCTTGTTAAAATAGTGAACCTTGGCAGAGACTGAGGTTGTATTGAAAGCAAAAGGGAAAAGTAATCACAGCTTGGATTATTTGATTTTTTTTTAATATTTCTTTTTTTTTTTCATTAGTTTCCCTGTTGTAAACGGGAAGTTCTTGGAATTAGTAAACTAGAAAGTTTTTATGCAGAATGGTGTCTTTTTTATATATAATTATTACTTTTCTAGCAGTTAATTATTCTTTCATTTCCTGGCTTGAGAGTCAGCTTCTAAGGCAACAGTTTCTGGCTGATCAATTGGAAATGGTTTATGGTAACACAGCACTTTGTTTCTTTTGTACTTTTTCAAATTCCTTACTATTTACATTCTTGTCTGGTCTCTGATTGTAGTCTGTCATTTTATCTCCCTCTGTTCAGCACGTTTGCCCATGTTTCTCTTCTTTCCATTTTCTACTTTACCCACATGTCCTTTCCTTCCTGGACTCTAAATTTAGCTGTTACGTGTCTTGGAAAAAGGAAGTGTTCTTTTAACAGAGTTGCATGTGGTGGGAAATGCACCTGCAGGGCTGAGAATTTTGTAATTGCGTGTAATTTATAAACACATTTCTGCATATTAATCTTTCCTAAAAATTACTGAAAACAATAAGTGTTTTGTTTTCTAGAATCTTATGGCATCCTTTTCTTGGCAGATTGTTTTCTTGGGTTGTTAGAATCACATTGTCCAGGATTTGAAAGAGTAGAGTGTTAGTCTCAATTTTTCCTTTCAGTTTTTGTGATAAAGGGAAGCAGTTCTCTCCCCTGGCTTCCTTTTTCATCCAGAGCCCAAAGTTTCACCTACAGAGATTGGTGGAGTTGGAAATTGTGCAGAGGACTAGAAAAGGTTCTATGCAATGAGTGGTGAAAGAGATCAAGGAGAGGTAGAGATTAAGAAAGGGATTATGTGTGAGCTTGGGTGATCCTATTTCCTTATACTTTGGCACAGATTTGGTATGTTGTGGTATATATAGAATAAAAGAAGTGCTGAAGTTCCTTTCAGTTTTAAAGAAGCTGGGAAGAAACGAGATTAAATTTACAAGGAGGTGGTCATCTTGTAATCAAGTAGTAGAAGAAACTCAATGATCTCAAAAGGTCTTTTCCAACCTAGTTGATCATACAATTTTAATTTTTGATATAAATTGATCAAGAAATAGATAACCTTTTTCTATTGTGCCATAAAATTCACAATTCTGTCAGTGAATCAGGTGTTTAAATAAAAATATGATAACTCAATCTAAATAATTTCTTGTGTTTGATGTTCACAATTTTGCAAAACAAATCAGTCATTTACCATGAGGATTTTAAGTAAACCAAACTTCAAGTTTTCAGAACACCAGCTACAAATGAGAAAACCACCAAAGTAGTATTTTGAAAACAGAAAGAAATTAATCTTTTTTAATGCAAAGTTACCACGATTCCATTGCTTTTATGTGGCATGTGGTTAAGTCACGAAAACAAATGGCCACAAATAAAGCAGGTTTACCCTGGGGCAGAGGGATGGTCTTCAGAGGATGGTGAAATGAACATGATGAGTGTTTGCATTAAAGATGGCTTCATGTTTTTCTTAAAGCAATGTAACTGCAGCTTGTTCCTAAAAGTTTATCTCATTTTCCACCTTGCAATCCTGATTGCCTCGTTCAGCACTCGTAGCCATGTTGAATCAAGTGATTTTTCATTTTTTGCTTTTCCCCATTTGCAGACTGAGGTGGATCAGAAGTCTGAGCCAGCTCAGCTTGAGACTGCCCAGTTGGTACATCCAGTGCAAGGTTGATGGAATGGGAAGGAGGGGACAGAGCTGTCTTAGCCTTTTCTGGTTCAAAATGTAATGAGAAACTGCTCTGGAATTACCAACTGAGACACCTGAAGCAGAGTTTCTGGTTTGCTTCCTTTGCTGTGGAGGCTGCAATCCTTAGTAAAGAATGACAGTGAGGAGCAAAAGAAAAGACCCAGTGGAACTCAGTCTTGAACACTTTGAGCTGTTTCCAGTTCAGCTCAGCTGTGGATTTAAGGTACAGTCCAAGGAATTACCTACTTTGTTTGAAAACAAAGTGTTACTGATTTAAACTTACCAGTTTAAACATCACAATGTGTCAGTTGAGGAGAAAACTAAGTAGAACAGGGCTGTAGCTTCTTTAAAAGCCAATCTTTAAAAAAAAATACACCTTAAACCAGAAAGTGTGATGGGAATATGAGAGGCAAGTCAGAAAATGCTTCCTTGGTGAAGGGGATGAAGTGAAGTGCTGGTGCACTGGTTATGCTCAAGCATGGGGAGAGTAAAATGGGAAAGGGATGTGAGGAAAGAGTGTGAAGGGATGTTTTCACACAGTGTCTGTCTCATTTTCTGAGATACAGAGTATCTATCTTTGAACAAAAGAAAGATAATAAACTCAAAGCAATGAAAAGACAAAGTTGTCTTGTAGTGCCTTTTTTTGGATTTGTAGACCTTTTTAAAGGATCCAGGATTTTAGAGGGTAATTAAGGGTGTTGGGGTCCAGCTTGGCTGTGACTGGCCTTGAGCACAGACCCTTTTCCTGGGGCTCTCTGCCCAGTTTGAGCTCCCTGTTCACACAGAGACAGAAAGTGGAAGTAACTTTTCGTCTGGTACTCGTTTGTGACTGCTCTGGATTTCACAGATTGTACCAACGTTGCGTTAAAGTACTCTGAAATATCATAATGTTTTTGATGGTATTTAAACATTCATGTTAAGTCTGTAATTGCGAAGAATAAACCATTGCCAACAGATGAGTCATTGTCAGTAAGAGTCATTGTCAGTAAGAGTCTTCAGGCAAAGGGGGAAGATGGAAATCTGAAGGTCATACATTCAATGTTTTTCACAATTTTAGAGCATTAACATAAATCATCTGTATTTTATGTAAGCAATTTAAGCACAAAATTAATTTTTACTATTTTAAGATGTTGATGATCAAGATAATTACTAGAGTGCTGTTTAACAAGCATAAAATCAACTCTGTGTTTTTTCAAAATCAATTACTGGTTTTGCCTGTTCTGCAGTTAAGACTTGCAAATTACTATGAGAATCCTTGACTTTCTCTGCTACCCCATTGCCATAAACTCTTGCAACACCAATGCTGTTGAAAATTACTTGGCCTTCAGGCTTACATTAAGGGGAAAAAAAAGTGTCCCTTCTGGTTGAAAAGAAAACAGTCCTTGTGTAACTTGGCAGATGGGGCAGTGTTACCTTCAGAGGTGAGACATGAAAGCTGAATTTACCCCATTCATCAGAAAAGTACAATTAATTCCAAAATTACTGACAGTGACTTGGGGGCTGAATTTCTTTTTATAAATTGATGACTGTAGTAACAATGTGCTACTAAAGTTTACCTCGCAGCCCAACTTTTTCACTTTACTATGTCCTGCTGCCCCTTTCCTGTTCACCAATTCCTACAAATGACACAAGGAATACTGTGGTGGCTGTGGTGACACTCTGATAATCACAAAGGAGAATAAAGCAAGATCTCTAGGAATATAACACATCTTTTTGTTCATTGGGTAAATGTAGAAATATGCCACATTATTTCTGATGTGTCACTCGCTGTCATGGTCATTTTCCTATGTATTGAATACTTTTTTTTTTAATTTGGCCTCCTTTTTTCATAGGTGCATGTAATCATCTTGTCTCACGTGTGTGTCCCAGTTCTTCTCTTAAGTACTGTTGAATCTTAAACAATTTCTAGAAAATACGTGGGAATGAAAGATTTCAGAGGGAATTTTGGAGGACATTCCTGTATGACATACTGCTCCAGAGCCTTTTGAGATGTGGGAGCTGAACACCAGATGACAGCTACAGCAAACCTGTCTCCCTTCTGGTGCTCATCCTGCTTGGTGGTGTTGAAGTGTTTTTAGTGGGGATTTAGGGCCATGATCCTGAAAGCCCTTTGAATGCAGGATTCATACTTAGGGGGAGAAAAAGATTCTTTGTTTTCTATATTTATTAGATTGATAACATTGAGGGAACAGTGGGGGCCAGGGGGCAGATTTTCTGAGGGTTTGGTTTAATGAGGGGAAGCTTTGTTTGCTTTTGCATGGAGATTTGTGGTAGGGGAATTGTGTGGGTTTTGTTGGATTTTGTTTGGTTTGTGGGGTGATTTTTTTTTAATGAGTGGTCAGTAGGAATGCTGGACACGAGAGGTTGGTTTATAGCAAACAAAGCAATGTTTTGCTTTGGGAATTTCGTTTCGTTTTATTACAGGTGCACCCTGTACCCCGTAACAAAACCTTTAGAAGAATGAGAACACAATTTCTCGTGTTTTCAATTATCTGCCTTTTAGTAGAAATACTGATTCTGTTTTTCACTTACAGAAATTTTTCCTCCTTCTTTATACACAAAACAGTTATTCCAGTAGTTTGCTTCAGGCTTATGCTTTCATCTTGCCCGTAAATCATCAATTTAAATATAATTTTAATTTTTTAATTATTCTTCTAAAGATTCTCATTTATTAGTAATGTTAAGACATGCTGCTTATATTAGGATAAGGAAAAGGCTGCAAAAGAATTAAAATGTGCATGAATTGTATGAATATGCATGAAATATAAAGAAATTAAATACTGATGTACCGATGAACAGCTTGAAGTACTTATTTATAGTCAGTCAGACATTTTTCTACCACTTATTCAAATATTTCTCCTGTATATATATACTTATGAAAGATAATTTTAGCTACTGCAGCTATTATATGCCAGCACATAATTGTTATAGACATGTCATTCATTTTTTATGTTCTTTCTCTGAGTAATAAGTAAACAAGTATTTAGGAAAGTGAAAATTGGTAATTTCAAGCCTTCATGTGCTGCTTTACCACCTAGTTATCTTTCTCATATGAGCTTAGATTAATTATCTTTAAATTTAAACGTGGTACATTGAAACCTTACGTATTTTAATAATTAAAAAGAACTAGTCAAAATACATGTGGTTATGAGAAGTTTTAGTTTCTTATGTCTAGTTTTATGTCTTTATTCTATGAGAAACAGGTGCTTTTTTAGGTAAAAAACAAGGTGAAAGGCTTTGGCTCTTGTGAGTTGAATATCCAAGATTTCAAGTGTTTCACACAAAAAAGCATTTTGTGGAAAGCAAAATGAATCAAAAGATAATTTCAGTAAAAATGGAAGTGGATGGAAAGCAGCATTTGGGCTTGAAATGTCTCTCTTAGTCTTTGTAGTTTGCATATGTCAGTGGTGGAAAGACACATACAAGAAGTAAATCCATGGCAGTTTTTTAATGCAGCATGGCACTGTAATGAAACTGCAGGAGAGTTATTAGTGTGACTGGTTTTGACAGTGGATAATGATACTACAATGTCTGGCCTACAGAGTGTTCTCTTTTGTTCTCTCTTACCTGGTTTCACTCAAGGTTTTGACTAATTCCTGTAAAAGAGAATTACAGGTGTATTTTAGAAATTTCATGATTACAAAGAGGAGTAAGTGCTAAAACTGAATTACCATGCTGTGTGGCATCTTCACTAATTTGGGAGGTGGGGAAGAACACACCATGGGAAGAGGAATAGGTGATTCAGAAGTTGAGCATTCAGTCTAAGGATGTTGGTGCTGAGTGGGGCAACCCTGGATGTATGGACAGACTGGGGAATGATAGGGTGGAGAGGAGTGCTGTGGAAAGGGGCCAGTCCTGGTCAATGGCAAGTTGAATATGAGCCAGCAGTGCCTTGGCAGCCAGGAGGGACATCCCTGCCCTGAGGGACATCCCTGCCCTGAGGGACATCAGGCACAGCATGGCCAGCCAGGCAAGGGAGGGGATTGTCCCCTCTGCTCTGCACTGGGGCAGCCTAACCTCGAGTGCTGGGGACAGTTTTGAGTGCCACAACAGAAAAAGATGTGAATCTATTGGAGAGTAGCCAAAGGCAATAAAGATGGTCAAGGCCTTGAGGAGAAACCGTATAAAGCTGAGGGCACTTGGTCTGTTCAGCCTGGAGGAGACTGAGAGGAGACCTCACTGCAGTCACAGCTTCCTCCTGAGGGGAAGAGCAGGGGCAGGCACTGATCTCTGCTCTGTGGTGGCAGTGACAGGAGCCGAGGGAATGGCCTGAAGTTGTGTCAGGGCAGGTTTAGGTTGGATATTAGAAAAAGGTTCTTCTCCCAGAGGGTGGTTGGGCACTGGACAGGCTCCCCAGGGCAGTGGTCACAGCACCAGCCTGGCAGAGCTCAGGGAGTGTTTGGTCAGTGCTCTCGGGTACATGGTGTGACTATTGTGGATGGTTCTGTGTAGGGCCAGGAGTTGGACTCAGTGATCTCTGTGGGTCCTTTCCAGCTCAGGATATTCAGTGATTCTGGTGCTCGTCATTCGCGGACTTTTTCCTTAGGAGGCATCTCCGTCAGGACAGATCGGGTTTTATCAGGTGTAACTGCAGGGTTGGCATTCAGATCACGCAGAACACGGGCAGTGTAGCCACAGGTTGCCGGCAAGGCCTGAGCTGCGCTCTCCGTGCAGCCCGGGCAGCTGTGGGGGCTGGAGGCTGAGTCCTGGAACGACCCCGGCTGGGCGGATCAGCCGTGCTGGTGCTGCAGGGCGGCAGACTCGCAGGCGTGCTGGTGCTGCTGGCAATCGTTCAGGCTGTTAGCGCAGGAATAGCCGAGTTCTGATGTTGCAGAAAGAATGCATAAAAGGTGGAGGCAAACGTGAGTGTTGAGATAGCTTTGTGAAAATCACCGTGTAAGATGCTGCTCAGTAAATTCAGATGCAGCCTTTTCTTTGGTTGCAGAAATACAGCTTGTATGATCTTTCTGTTTAAAAATATTTTTTCTCTTTAGAGCTTGTCAGAACAAGAGATTTTTCGCAGCACACTGCCGCTA
The DNA here is from genome assembly GCA_910950805.1 of Acrocephalus scirpaceus scirpaceus. Taxonomy (NCBI): domain Eukaryota; kingdom Metazoa; phylum Chordata; class Aves; order Passeriformes; family Sylviidae; genus Acrocephalus; species Acrocephalus scirpaceus. The sequence continues at coordinate 109,883,466 of OU383774.1, read as the reverse complement.
TTCACTGTATATGTATATGTGGCCTTTGTTCCTTCTGTCCTCCAGCAGTTTTTTTTTCTCCTCTGTGTAAGTTGGCTTTTTTTGAATGCTGGACAAAAGTACCCGAGTGTTTACACTACACAAACCTTTATCTTGCAAGCTGAATTTGTTCTGAGCTCAGAAAGCAGCAGAGAGCAGCAGGATGAGCTGCTGTAGTAGCACATGGAGCGTGTCCTCTCCTGACCCTCTCCCCTGGTCCCAGAGATGCCTGGCAAATGGAGGCTTGGCACTCTGCCCCGGCTGGTTACACAAGGTTCTCCGTGTCCTACTTATCTGAACAAAAGCCGCTCTGAGCAACACGGGCATCACACCTAGGTCACACAGGCAGAAAAAGCCATCTCCTGACAGAATTTTACTGAGTCATGATGGAGCTTTCCTTCATGGTAAGTCGGTGAGGATTGTCAGGTTTCAGATGATGGCTTGCCTTGCTTGCTGAATAAATGCAGAGCTATTAAACTTGCTGATGTCACCCTGGAGAGGAGGAGGGAGTAGAATCACTACGCTGAGGTCTCAGGTTTGGATGTAAACAGAGACAGTACTGAAAATCTTGCACTGAAAAGAAAAGGGTTCGTTTTGCTTTTGTCATTTATTGATTAAAGAAACAACAAAACCTTGGGTACTTGCCTGTTACATTGTAAAGAATCGGTGTTAATTCTGTGAGAGAAAGCATGTTAAGTTACCTAAATCAGTGTCAGATTACTGTTACTTTACTACCAGACCTAGTGCTTTCATCAGCTCTCTTTATATGGAATCCACTGTACCTCTCATCCTTGGAAAGGTTATCTTCGGAATTGTTTCCACAATCAGAGGCAAGTCAAGGACTCCAGAGGAGATGGAATGGGCTGCAGATAACTCTGCAATTACAGATGGCTACAAATGAAGGTGATTTAGGGCTTGGCTGATCTTAAAGGTCCTTTCTAACCTAAACGATTCTGTGATTGCGCCTTGAGCCGAAGCCCTTGAGGAGAGCCTGTTGGTTTTTAACATTCAGTACACTGCCTTCTAGGTAAATCCTCTTACTGGGGATTTGAATTTCTATAGACTGCTGTCTGCCTTGAGGTATTGTGTGTCGTCTCTGAGCTGCAGCGGCCTCTCCTGCATAACAACTATTCCACACAGCAGTAGCCAGCTCAGTGCTGCAATATTTGAGAGGGGTGCAGATGTTTGCCAGCCGCTGCTGTTGGTTGCAGAAATGGAAGTTGGAAATTATTACTATTTTTTTAATTTTTTGGTGCTGGTAATTGTGAATAGTGGATCTGCATTTGGCTGACCAGGTTGATGTGTTAGAATGCGTGCATGGGGGGTTTTTTTGTCTGATTTTGAATACTTAACGGGGAGCTATGTATTATTTATCCGGCAAGAGATGTAGGTTTGCTCGTGTGTGTGCATTTCAGAGGTTCTTGGTTTGAAACGTTCTGGGGTTTCTGTGTATTGCATTTAATTGTGTTAACTGTGTAGTGCAAACGGTGTGTTTTTCTGTAGTTCCTGGCTTTGGTTTATCAATTTATTTACTGTTTGTAGATTAGTGAATAGTGCAAGTAGAAATTTACTACACTAAGAAAATTTTCATAATGTGAATTTTTGAATTTCAAAAGCTGGCTACTGTAGCAGTGAATATTAAATTTTTAGGAGGCATTGCTGAGAATATTTATGCTTTTTTTACTATATAGCACTTGATATTATTGACATACTTATATATTAAAATGGTTCGATATTCTTACATGGTTGCCTGCTTTCTCTCAGTGAGTTTCACTGCAATAACCCTTCAGAAGAACTGCTACAGAACAGTTGTCAATCTTTTTTCTTTATATCTGCCTAATTTTTATAATAGCATTGCTAGGTGAGAGGAAATCTGTTCCATTCTGCTTTGCTAGGTGAGAGGAAATGTGTTCCATTCTGCTTTATCTTTCCATAGTAATTGTAAGTGACAGTGCAAGATGACACATCTGTACAGGAAGGATTTTGTACCTTTTAGATTGGTAATACTCAGTTGTACAGGCCAGAGCCTTTTTTTTTTCTTTTGGCAGGCAAAATGCAATTTAAGATAGAGCATTTTATTTTTATTTAGGTTTGGGTTTTTTTTTTAAGTTGTCTGCTTAGTAGAGTCACTATGGTAACAGACTAAAGGATGTCTCTGAAGCACTCAACCTGCATTGCAATGTAAGTGAGAGGAGACTGTGAGTTGTCTGCCTGCTGAGTAGCAGGGAAAGGAACAGACACAGCAGAGAAATAAGCTAATAATTAATATTTGTAAGCTATTATTTAGTGCTTGTGCTAAGGTTCAAAAGTTATTTTACAGTGTGAATCTGTTGGGTTTTGTCTTCTCTTCTGGGGGGATATTACTAATATGTTCATTATAAATCATGAATTTCTGTTGTTGTTCAATTTGAGTTTGGTTCATTTTTAAAATGCTGGTGTATGTTACAAATGATGTTGATGGAGTGAGGAGGAGGCTGCATAAGTGTATGTCAAAACTTATGGAAGTGTGGATTACTTATGGATAATACAATAATTCTCAAAAATTTTTTGTCCCTATTAAAATTAGGGATTTTTGGAAATATGATGGTCTGATAAAAATCTTACAGATCTTAGAGATGTGTTTTGTATAGACATGCTGTACTCAAGGAGTTACTGTGACCATGAGGAAAGTTAAGTAGCATCTAATAGCTCTGAGTACAACAATAATGAAAGTGTGTTGCACATATTCATTGATACAGACTTTTTTTCTTCCCAGCTACAGCAGTAGGCTCCCAGTGCCACCTAGTTTGGTATCCTGAATACTTTAATCAAAATTGCCATTTTTATGCTAAGAAAATAAAGTATACTAAAGAGTCAGTCATGTTTTGTGTATTAGAAATCACCTGACACTGTATTTATTAATAGTATTTATTAACAGTAGTATTTCATAGGGTAATTCTTGGGCTCTTGTATTCCTAGGCCTTATTCTCTGTTGAACTAGTATGTCAACCAAAATTTCACACTGTCTGGGGGATTTTCTCAAAAGTTTATGGAAAAGCTCAGACGCTGGAGTTTCTCTGCCTGTTCTGTTCATTTTTATACACTAAATAGAGATCCATGAATTAACATGACACTTGTGGACAGACTTTATTGCTCTGGTTTTGTGACCCTCTTTATAGAAGAGTGAAAAACTTACCTCAGAACCTAGAATGTTTTTAAAGGTATTTTTTTGTATTCCTTAAAGAAAAATGATTAAAATCAAACAAGTTTTAATGTTTAATTAAAGTTTTCTCAACATCTGGAGGAGAGGATGTGAGAACATATGAACTCCTTACGAACTCAGGTTTTAATGTAGAGGTATTCATATTAAATGCTTTTTGACAAGAGTTCAATTTTTTAAAAACTTAAAATCACTCAGTTTGTAGGAAGAGTGTTGTTTTTCTAGATAGATTGAGTGCTTAAGTCTTTATCTCCATCTGGCTAAGAGCTGGTGTGTCTGCAGTCCCAGTTGTGTATATAAAAACTTGATGTTCCAATTTTGACCATTCATTTGATGCTTTCATCCTTTCATATGCAGCCCCGGTTGTTTTGTGAAGATCTGTTGCCATCTTACATTACTAGAAGCATTGCAGTGTTTGCAATAAAAAAAAATTTACTTTCCTCTAGTAAGCATTTGAACAGAAATTGAAATTTTTTTTCTTAAGACAAGCGGTAAAATGCAGTATTGATTTTCAAGTACAAAATTGATTTAGTAGTTGGCCCAAGTGCCAGTATTACTTCGTTTGAAAAGCAAATAATTCTTTTTTCTTTCCAGCATTTTCAGTTAGCTTTGATTGACTGCAATCCCTGCACTTTGTCTAACGCTGAAAGTAAGTAACCAAGAAGTATTTATTTTGTTGTGGATTTTTTTTAAGTCTTATGCTTACAACTGTATGAATTTTTAATGAACCAGGTCTTCAAAAGAATTGGTACTAAGAGAGCGAGACTACAAAACCTGTCTCCCTCTCTCAGTGAGGACAGATGTTCCAGTGGAGTTGCAGATTGTTTTAGTAAATGGAATAAGTAAAAATTGAGACTTAGCTTATTCATTACTCTGAAGGCTTGAATTCTGGAGGAAACTTACTATTTGACTGCTTTTTATTTATTTATAAACCTATATATTTTGTGCCATGGCACACATTTAATAGCAATTATTTAAAACTTTCATCATCTTGATAATCGGTAAATTTTCAGTGATTATTTTTATGCCATTTAAATTTATAGATCCAAAATTCAACATCAATCTTACTGTAGAAATAAGAAAAAAACCCCATATTTGATTTTTTGGCTTTTTTGATGTTAACTATATATTAGTGTCTATTTGTTAATCTTTAGTGCAGTGTGATCTATCATAGGCACAATGTACTGTAGGCTATAACAGAGTGTCCTGCAGGTATTTATCCATAGTTAGTGGAATTGTATGCAAGAATAAATGTATGCTTCTCTGTGTTTTGGAGTCTGTAAGAATTAAAAGGCAGAGAGTTGTGAAGGAAATTATTCCTTCCATTTTTAAGGTACCTTCATGCTTGAGCTTAAGTTATTGTTCATGTTGAGCTTAAGTTACCGCCCAAGTCTCACTTCAGAGGCATTGGATAAAATATTTAAAAGCATTTCTTTAAAAACTGGATGGAATTGTGAATATTGTATCAGCAAGGTAGTGAAAGGGAGTTTGTTCACTGTGGCTGAAACCAGTGGGTGTATCAAGGAGCCAGCTGTTCTTCAAGGCTGTCTTCAAAGCTTTGTCACTTATCAGCAACAGGCACAGATAATTTTGTAAAAATACGTAGAATTCTCCCTAAGTCAATAGGCTTTTATTGCTTTTCTACCAGACATGTGACTCTTTATTGTATTTCGTGTTTGTTCATATTCTTTCTCACTAACTTTATCAGTTTTCACGAAATCTCTGAGTTTCTGTAAGGTTTTCCTACCCCTTCCCCTGCAGTCCCCTCTGCCCCCAGATTTGTGTGGAGGAGTGGCCCCATGTCAAGGCTTCACTTGACAAACCCAAAGGAGAGAGTGAAGAGGACTGAGAGGTGCTTGGGCAGGTCCCACTGTGCTGGGAAGGAGAACTGAATCCCCTGCCCCAGGGTGTTGAGTACCCTCACTAAATGCTCCATGTAATCCTCCCCCTTGCATTTCTGAGGGCTGGGTGAGTAGCAGCATTACACTGAGTGTGTTCCCAGCAGAAAGGTTGGAGTAATAAGCATCTCCTCTTTCTATTTAGGTAGTCTCTAATCTGACACCTTTAATTTTCCTTTCCCCTCCAAGGCATTGCTTCATTTTGGAGCTTCACACTGAAGGGGTTTTGTTAGGATGGGAAAAAATAAGAGAGGGATTTTTTAGATAATGGACTCCTGAAACAAAAGCAGGGCTTTGCTTTCATCAGTACACAGTAAAGTTTGATGATGCAGTAAGCATAATGGGTGTGTTATGTGCTCTTCAGCAAGGAACACAAAAAGTTTATTAAAATTTTAGATGATGCATTTCATTCTGACCTGGTTTCCAAAGTGCACTCGGCTTCCTTCTTTATAGTGGAGGACAAAGCAGTGCACAAAGGGAGATTTTTCCCTCCCTTATGACCCAGAGTGAAACCCTGAACTCCATATTACCTGTATGTATGGTAATTTAGTGTCACACTATTCTGTAGCTTCAAGGGAGAGAAATCTGTGTAATTGAAATAAATGGAGCTTGGCTCAAACACAGGTATTTTCTTACTTGTAATGCTCATGAACATGGAGCAAAAGTCTGTCTCAAAGGAATTTTTCTTTCCTCATCAAAGGAGAATGAGGATTACATTCATCTCAATTAGCTTTAGCTATCTACCAGTCCATGGATAGTCCAGGTTAGCAGTTCTCAAGTCTTTTCTGTGATGATTTGAGCAGCGTGAGGGTAATTTTCCCTCTGCTTTTACTCTTGAACAGCTTCCATTTTTCTTTCTCCAGCCAGCAATATTCTTGCCTGCACAGGCTGCTGGTAGTATTATGGCATTCTGGACAATTTGTATGAGGAATTGAAAGTGCTTAACAGCAACAATCAGAGTTATCACCTGAAATTAACACTTCTGGTTCAGTTTAACCAGGGAAAGATGATTCCTAAAAAGAAAAAAAAAAACAAACCACCGTAATTTAAGATCCCATATAAAACTGGCAATGTGTGCAACCCAGCTAGTCTATTTCTTAGCAGCTGAATGAAAATGTTTATTTCTAGCTTGCTTATGTACAGAAGATGCTACCTGTGTTTTCTTACCTCAGCTTCAAGAGATTTTATTACTAAGTTTACTGAAAGCTGAATGGACTCTGTTTCAGAATACAGATAAAATCCATGGACTGCTTGTCTCAATATCTGTTTGTTGGTTTTGTGCTTTGAGAGGATGTTCATTTTCTGTCAGGTCTGGTATATAAGTGTAAAATATCAATGTAAAAAATACTCTTTTAGTATCTTCAAAACATAATTTGTCTTTGGTTTGCATTGATAAATTTGAGTCGTTGTTTATCCCTCATTTCAAAACATTGTAATTGCTGTTGTTCATGAAAACTAATAATTTTGATTTTCCCACTCTTACAGTTCAGTTTCACATTGCCCACTTATATGAAATCCAGGTAAGCTTTAAGCTCATTTTCATAAAGTGTGGTTGAGTTTAGAACTGTGTGATGTAATCAGTCTGTGGAATTCAGATTATAGATACCTTAGTAAAGTTAGACTGCTAAGTCTTGAATCCCTCAAGAAACTTAATTTCTTTGGGCTAAATTAAAAATACTTTGTGTGTGGAGTGGCATGGTATAATGTGGAACAGCAATCTTAATAAACATATATTTACTAATCTCCCAGTTTGAGTGCAAGAAAAAAATTCCACAATACAACTTCCAGAAAAATTCTTTTCTGGGATTCTGTTTATATTTAAAAGGTTGTATCTAGATTTAAAAATATGAACTTTCTTAATTCATATATATATATATATATATATATATACACACGCACACACATATATACATGTTGTTTCTCATATGCACACACAGAATCAATTCCAACCAGTTGCCCATGTGCCTTTTAAGTATATGTGGTATATTTGAAATGAAATTTTCAAATTAATGTGAAATTTTAAAAGTTTTTAAATTTTCAAATTAAATTGATGCATGTGGCATTAGGGATCTGCGGGGGAACAGCAAATAAAGCTGTGTTACTAATTCTGTGTCAAATCCTACCACAGAGCTTTTCAGGTGAATCTTTGGGGAAATTACTGAACTTCCTGTGCTTCCAGAATATAAGTCAATTGAAACCAAGTGGCTGCTGAGATAGCTATGGTCTATTTGAGATTTGACTGACTGGTTACATGATGTAGATGTTGTGCCCTTTTACTACTTCTATAGGTATCATATGACTGAGGAAGAGATGCGACATGAAAACAAAACCTGTTGTAAATGAAATAGATGACAGACATAAACTATATTTTCAGTCAGTTAGAAAGTAAGTGCTGTCTTTTGATGGCACAGTGAAAAATGGCCTTAAGTATTTCTATATCAATAAAAGATGTAAATCTGATGAACAGAATATTTTTCTTTTGAATGCTTTTGGTGCAAATTATGGCAGGACAGGAATCTCCCATCCCAAGGCACCATTAAGCAACTTCATGGATTGTTGTGGTTTTTACTTCAGCGCATCAGTTCTGTTTCACTCCAGCAGATCAGAAGGGAGTTAAACACCCCAGGTCACAGTTCCAGGTGTCCTATGTGAGTGTGTGACCAGTGTTAGCTGTGCTTAAGCTGTGCTTTCTGACTGACAATTCCAGGCAGCAGGAGCTTTGAATGCAAGTCAGAGCAAAAATTTCATTGCATTCTGCTCTTAGGTTTGGTTTGTCTCACAGTTCTGGTTTGGAGGGGGTATCTTGTTTTCTGGAATTTGACAAACTGACAACCAAAAGAGTCCTGGCTTCATTCTGGATATTCCCTCTGACACAATCAGAGAGGGTTTGGAGACAGGCTGATTGCTCAGTTTCTTTTACAAGACACAGTGAAACAGTGTTTTGAACTTCTCCATATACCTGAAAATTATCTGCTCTCTTAATATTAATGAAAAAGTTCATTCATTCCTTAATTAACTACCACATTTAAAGTGCTGCCACTTTAAATGATGGATTGCCAGGCTCTGGACAAGAGACAAGCCTGGTGCTGATGAGAATTAGCAGTGGTTTTTATGCTGTTTAATGCTGGTTTCTAATATTTCGCCTCTGGAAGTGAGATAGCTTGATGCTGGATTGGGTTCTCCTGCACTTTTCCATTTCTTAGACCATTCATGATGCAGCCAAACATCAAGGACTTTGTAGTTAGAGTAGAGATAAAAAGTTCTTCCCTGTGAGGGTAGTAAAGCCCTGGACAGGTTGCCCAGAGAAGCTGTGGCTGCTCTGTCCCTGGAGGTGTCCAAGGCCAGGTCAGACAGAGCTCTAAGCCACCTCATCTGGTGGAAGGTGTTCCTGTCCATGGCAGGGGGTTGGAATTACATGATCTTTTAGGTACTTTCCAACCCAAACCATTCTGATTCCATGAAATAAAAGCAAATGTAAACATTGTGACAGGTTTTGTTAGTATTTTAAGGCACGTAGGTAATTAGGTTTCTAAAGGGTAGATGTTACAACAGATTACAAAAGTAAAAAATACTCTAGGTCTGGAAAACATGCTCTATTTTAAAAGGCCTTTCTGAAACCTCCTGAGCCTGGAAACAGATTTTTCAAAGTGTGAATATTAGGCACTAATATTTACCTAATTTGACATCTGGAATGTTGCCTCTGCTGTCATGCTCTACAGTGAACTTCCGTTCATTTGCTTAACATTCATAGTCATAAACTACAAATTTTGTTCCCGATGCTAAATTTAAAATCTTTTCCTGATTGTTTTTCTTTTGCTGGACATGGATATTTTATTTATTTATATTATTTGTTTTCTTACCAGTTGTCTGCATTTCATGAACACCAATTAAAAATCTTTTCTACCAACTTCCCCTTGTTCCATTTGAAAGTATGTAATTGCTGCTTTAATTTTTCTTCCTGACTAGAATAAGGATTTTAAATCACCAGAATTGTCTTTTGTGATTTTGAGATTTCAAGAACTTGATAACATTTTTAAATTCTAGTAGGTATTCAGTTGTTTAGAGTTTTCTTCCCAGTTGTCCCTTCAAAACACCAATACTGATTACTGTGTACTCCTTGCTTAAAACAAATTTAATTAAGCCACAGCCATTTGCATTTAGGTGGCCCCATTTATTTTAATGCGTTCTTCATCTGTTTGCCAGAATGAAGCCTAATGTTGAATTATCTAAAAGCATATTTGTGGAACAGGAGGCACAGAACACTTGAACATTTAAAATACATTCACTGTGAAGCAACTGTTGTTAGGGAATGCAAAGATAAATCCTGATGTTATTACCAAATAATTCATCAAATAATTATTGAGAAGTCTTAACCTTTAATATACATAGAACAGCTCATACAGTTCACAGAAGTCAATAAAGACCCCAATCATAACCTGGAAATGTGTTTTCTGTGCCAACACCTGTTTGTATAGGGAATTGAAAATAGAGTATTTCCACAGACTGTAGGCACACCTAAACTACACAGCAGATAATAAGATGTTGTACCTTTATTATCTAGGCATAAACCTTTTAATTCTACATGTGGTGGGTCTCTTTACCAGGACAGCAAATATCTTGAAAGAGGCAGTTCAAATATACCAAGGGAAGGAAAGAGGCAAAATTTTACCAGCCACCAATTACTGATGATCTTTGGTTTTGTTACAGATTTCCTGGGAGGAATTTGTGTGGGGTTTCCTCAGAAGTAAATTCACATTCAAATATTCCCCTTAAAAGCAGAATATTCATTGTAGTGTAAGAAGCATAGCTCATGTATGAGGAGTTGACAAAATCTAATAATTTGCAAATTTCCCTCAATTATTCTAAGTAGCCAGTTTCTGTGAAATACTATATTAATGGAAGTTACTCTCTTACCATATATATACGTCACTCATTAAAGCTTTCATATGCACTGTATGCAAAAAAAAAATCTAGAATTTTTTTGTCAATGTGTTTGTGTGCTGTCAGTGCTGTGAAATCGTTGCTATTGGTGATCTGTTGTAAGCTCTATGATTAATCCATTTACTTTTTTCCTTTTGCAGAGAAAGTATCACTCTGCAAAGGAAGCTTATGAACAGCTTTTGCAGATCGAAAACCTTCCTGCACAAGTAAAAGCAACTGTCTTACAGCAGTTAGGTATGTAAAATTAACTTTTATTTTCCTCTGTGTTGCGTTTTTGCCATCTTTGCCTTCGGCAGTGTTTTTTAAGGCTCCATTTCCAAAGTGAGTCTTAGACACACTGCACATGGTGCGTGAGATTTTCACCCAAATAGAAAATGTAGCAGTAGATAATCAAGTAAATAAGAGAGGAGGAAAATACTTTTATTAAACTTAGAAAATTAAAAAGCTTTGGTGTGTTAGATTTTGGGCAATGAGAGGGTGGTCTTCCAGAGAAAGAGGGCAGCAGTTGAAGTTCTGTGTTCTCTATTCTGCCTCTGTTAACATCCCTTGAAAATGGCCAGGCAAAATGCAGTAAATCTAAATACTGTGTCAGACTAGAAGAACATGGCAACTGAAAAATTTACCTTTTTTTTCTCTATAATTATACTATGTAATGAAAACCAGCTTCTGTAACTAAAAGGTTTATCATCAGGTTCCATTTAAAAAAAAAAAGACACATAAAAAGTGAAAAGGAATTATTTTTTTTAATTGCCATTTTCCATGTTTATAGAAAGCTAATAAATAATTTTTAGACAAGAATTTCTAAAAAGTGGGTAGAATAAAATCTTTTGTCCTTTATACTCTATAAAAGTATTTCCAGAATATTTTGTTAAAATTGTTCAACCCAATACAGAACTTCTTCATTCACCTCCATGTTCTTCATCTAATTTATTATTCTAAATATTAATTTAGCCTGCTTATGCCCATTTTTATTTTTTTCTCCCTTCACATAGTGGTCATTTTTGTAACTAGCATGAATTTATGGCCACAGTGCTTTCTTTTTCTGTGATGCAGGTTGTGTATGGATTTGGAGTGGGATAATGTGTGCTCTGTGACAAAAATTACAAAATCAGTGGGCTAATTTTGAGTCATCTCTGTGAAATCTCAAGTGAAACTGCTGGAGGAGTTTACTGCAGGACTCTGGGTGTTGCTCTTTTTGCTGTCACGGGACAGTGTTGCTTACGTCTCAGTAAGCCCTTTGAATTTTTTTTTTTTAAAGCTTGGTATTATGTCACCTAGTATAAATTGTCAGCAGTTTCATCCAGAAAGGCTGTGCATCTGATCAGTGCAAGACAGGCTTCTCAAAAGAGCTGACCAGCTCTTTTTCATCTGTTTGATGTATGTTGCCACAATAGAAGCAAAGGCACATGGCTATACTAATAAAATCCTGCCACAGGTCTCTGTGCTAGCAGTAAGAGCAGTGACTTTGAGAATTATCTGCTGTCTGAAAACTGGATTAACTCTCTTTATTCAATCAGCATAGGTCACCCAGTTTTGTTGTGTGGGTAGCTTGTATGTGGAGAAAGGGATAGAGTGGTCTTAACTGGAACATTGAAGGAATAATGCCTTTTCCTTTGCTCTTCTCTGTTAACAGTGGTATTTATCAGTCTGGTGTTTATCACAGATTTAGTCTTTAGCAGCTGGTAATAAAAACACCTCCTCAGGAAGCACATTCCGGGTGGTGCACTGCTGCTTAGAAAAAATAATAGAAAATACCTGCCATCTGCCGGAATGCTGCTTGCACAACCCAGTCAAAACATATTTATATATTGAACTCTTTTTTTTTTTTTTCACTTCAACAGAAAAAATCAGTTTGAAAATAGCTTTTGTTTATTTTCCTTTGCTAGTTAATGTTTATTGAGCCATATTGGAATTCAGGCAAGTTCAGATATCTTGTGAGAGAATTACTAAAATCTTTGCTCCTGTTGCTGGTTTCCAAAGCTGTGACAGTGGAGGAGAACCCTGTGATTCCCATATACACATACCCAGTTGAGCTGATGAATGCTGACTAGTTCAGGTGGCATCACAGTAAGATCTGTACAGGTGGATAAGAGCAGTTTGTTCCTTCCTTCTCTTTGCTGTTCCCTTTGCTTTCCAGACAGCAATTCTTTTCACCACTGCCCAAAATTATGTTAAATTAATCTGAATTTGAGACTGAAGATCAAGTCTGTCCCAGTGTTATTTCTCCAGTTGTACTCAGCTGTTGCATAAGGAAGAGTGTAGGAACAACACAAATATCTGCTTAGAGTTCCCTGAGTTCTCTCCCAGTGATTCTTGGCCAGGGGCATTCTTAGATGTTGTCCATAATAATTGGATGAGGCATCTGAGGTGCTGAAATGAGGAGGAAGTTCATGTCTGCAGAGATACACAAATACACTAAAGAAAAAGCCTGAGAATGATTGATAAGCATGAAAAAAAGACTCATGAACTGGGCTAGCACATCAGAGGGATTTGTTCCAAATCTGTTCCAGATGAGATTGCAAAGATGTGCAAAAGAGCATGGAACATTTGTGAAGTATGGACAAGTGCTGTAGTTTGGTTTATCATATTAAAAATGGTCCAGCAGTAGAAAAGTAGTCAGTTAAACTGGTTGAGAATTTGAGATAGAGGTAGGTCTTGCAAATGGGAAACTGCACAGCTTAGGGGTTTTCCATCACCTTCTTTATTTACTTTCTTCGTTTTATGCTCAAGAGCAGATCCAGTTTCCTCTGCCTGTGCTATTCTAGTGGAAAAGTTTTGTTTGCTCTCCCTTTCTTGCTTTCTGCCTTTTTCAACTCCCTGTGCAGGAAGATAAAATTGGGAAGCAACCCTTGTTTCAGCAGAGAAACCAGATAGGGATTGCTGGTTCTCATTTCTGTCTTCTAGAAATAGACTCGTGCTTCTTTATCAGTGAAGCTCAGTAAAGATCTTACAAAGATACAACATGTTATCTTTCAATCCAGCAAGGTTCTGATGAAACAGAAAATAGGCACACAGCATTTTTAAAGATAGAGGAAATTGTTTAATGTCTTTTTTTACCCTTGTTCATAATCCCTGAACTATTATCTTTATCTCAGGCTTTGTCTGCAACAGCACCTGGTACATATATCCTTAATGTACGGTTACTCAGGTGAATTCCAACCTCAGAGAAGCGTTTTTTTCTTAAAGCATTTTCTTTTTCCGTATGCTGAAGAACTTCAGAGGCTTGAGATTTGAATCAGAATTGTAGCTTGTTTATTAATTTCATGACACAAAGTTGTGTTATGTGACTGCAAGGATCACTGGGGCTTTTTATCTTTTTTTTTTCCCCCCCCGATTGGTAGATTTTTTACTTGATCAATTTCCAGTCAAGATTAAATACCTTTTTCAGCACTGTAACCACTTGACTACTTACTACTTATTTCTTGCAGTCCATGAAATACTTGAACTTCTGCTTGTGACCACAATTTTCAAGGGATATTTCTTAGACCACCTCAGGCAAATGTTCAGTAGCTGCAGTTTTGTTTTGGACTGCCTTTGTAAAAGTTTGGACGTTTGCAATCCATTTGCAGAAGTGGGGTTTCTGTTAACAAGTGTGAGCCCGTGAAATAAAAAAATGAGCTGTAATACAACAGGTAGAATAAAAATCATAAAGGAAAGTTTGATTACAGAGAGCCAGGTGAGCCTACAAATACTCATCAGTTCAGTTTTCAGTCTTACCTGTTGGTGTAGTTTGACTTTATCAAAAAGCACAAATTTAGGGTGCTGAAAGTTTAGCTCTCAGAGGTTTTAAATGGACAGGCAGTGCAGTTGTGTGCTCAACTCTGCCATTAACCACAACTTTATACAAACCTTGGGTAGTTTAGGAAATCAGTGTCCAAGTGTTCCATAAGGAGCTGTTTGTGGGTGTGACAGGGACAGTCTTCTGTCACATCTTACATTTTACAAACGTTCTCTGAAAAGCAGTGTCTTGTTAAGACAAACACATGGCAATTGAGCAAACATCAAGACTTTGCTGAGCACTGTGGTATGCAGTGATTTCAGCAAGCCAGCAGCTGGCCACAAAAGATTTCCTTGTTTGCACTCATTATATGAACAGCAGTGAGATAGTTTTGTGGCTGCTTGAAGGAATTCCATCTGAGCATAGAGGCAGAGGAGGAGCAGCTGGAGAAGGTGATGAAGGTGCTTTTTTTGAAGTGGTAACCAAGCCTAGCATCAGTGCTAGAGCAGAGATGTGTTTCAATAGCATGTAAAATATTATTGGGGAGGATGGGTGGTGGGAGGCCTTTCAAGTGGGGATGAATAATTTGTCTAATGTAATGAAAGAAGAAAAGGCATTTGAAAGAATATGACGTGTGGTTAGATGAATTTGTTATGTAGATGAGAGGTGATGGCATTTGTCAAGGTGAATGGAAAGTATGTTGTATTAATGAAGAGGAAATGACAATGTAAGATTCAAGTGGAGATGCCAAAGTTCTCAGTCCAAATGTAGATATGGGACAAATACAAGGATTTAGAAGAAAAAGAGTAAACAATGTAATATGTAGATGTTACACACGTTAGATATAAATATATATAGATAGATAGATAGATAGATATATGTATGTATGTATAGAAAACATAATTGCTTTGTGTGACAATTGGCATTTTTCCCAGTGTCAGGGAAGGTGTATATGTTCAGAGGAGGAAAGAGTTAACATTCACTTTTATAGTAGAAGATAGAGCAGTTCATAATTGTGCTCCTAATCTCTTAGAAAATTATTTAAACTTTAAAAAGTGCTTTGAAACTACATGAAAGTAATTTTAACTTCGGGTCTTTTTTTGTCCTGTAATTTTAGTATAGAACTTCAAAAGTTTTTAAAACTTTGTAATGTATATAAGTGATTTTATTGCTTGATATTCTTATTTTTAAAAAGACACCAATGCTACACAGTCCTACTATGGCAGAGTATTAAATGGTCTTGGGGAATTTCACTTCTCCTATTTGTGGGTTTGTTTTTGTAGGCTGGATGCATCACACCGTGGATCAGCTTGGAGACAAGGCAACCAAGGAAAGCTATGCTATACAGTATCTCCAGAAATCTCTAGAAGCAGATCCAAATTCTGGTCAATCCTGGTATTTCCTTGGAAGGTGAGAAAAGACTTTATAGACACTGTAACTATATTGGTAATTTTTTTTGAGGATACTCATTATTGTGAGTATCTTACACTGTTTTTCTTAATCCTGTCAGAAGAAAAATGAAGGGAAACTATGTATATATCTACTGAAGTCTTAAGTTTTCTGGGGAGTGTATGTAAAGACAAGGTGCTAAAATATTTGGGATGAATAAAGATTAGAAGTTGAAATGAAGTATGTTACCCAAGTGGCTTTGCTTTTTTGTAGTTATTGTTCAGTCTACACATTTACAGTAATCTGAATATATCCTGCCTGGTTTTACCTGTTTCTCTTCCTCTTTTTTTGTATATCCTCTGTGAATATTGTTACTTCTCTTCATACCTTTTTCATAATTCTTTCTCTCTTTATTTTCTCAGAATCTCCCTCCTAATCTCAGTTTTTGCACTGACATACAAATATTTTCCTAGGCAGACATCCATTTTTGAAGGGCATACACAGCAATGTATAGCTAAGACTGATCCATTTGAATGTCTATTTAAGTGTTATATTAATTTTGTAGCCTTTGACCGTATTTTTTACTTGAAAAATAACATTTCCAGATGTAAATCATACAGATTTGATGTGTCTTTGTGGTCTCCTTTTTAAAAAAAAATTGAGTACTTCACTTAAGCCAGCAGTATTTGTGGAAATACTCAGGTTTTGGAGAAAGCTTTAAGGGCAATTCAAGTCCATATGTGAACACATCAGTTCTGTTGAGGAATACATGTAAAAAGAACGAGGCAAAAATAAAATTAATATCCTAACCTCAGTGTCTTCCAGCTGACATTCTTGGGGATTCTGGTCACATACAGCTGGAACCTATTTTTGATTTTGTCATGCTAATAATATTTCTCCAGCTGTTCCTGTAAGACAGGGATTTCCAGCCAGCACTGAGTGTATGGGGCAGGGCAAGTGTGGAGGGAAAAAGGAAAATGAGCCAGGGATCATCTTGTGCATCTTACCTTCCATTGGGCTGAAACCCTGTTTTTAATTCAGTAGTCTCATTCCAGGTACCTTGAGCAAGTTGAGTTCTCAGGCAGGACAGGGCTGGAGATCCTCCACATGTGCAGCTGCTGTGCTCTGCTCTCAGGGTAGTCAGGGTGAAGCCCAGGACCCTGCAGACAAGGGGAAGAATTCAGGAAATGGGGTGGAAAATTTAGTGGGAGCATCTGTTTTGCTTTCCAGGGAGGACTAGAGCAAAAATGTTTCTGTGCCCTTTTTCTCCAGTCTGTACTCTGGCAGGAGGAGAAGAACAGGGTTGTGGGGTTGTGCGTTCACTCTTTTTTCCTTCCTCATGTATTCCCCTTGTGCTTTTCCTTCCTCTGCTGGTTGTTCAAACCAGAAAACAAGTTGGTTAAAGCTGTCTTTCAGAATACATCGCCACCTCCTTTCTCTCCCACTGGAAAAACTCCATCTGCCAAAGTTTTGTGGGGGCCTAATGTTAGTGCTGCCCTAATGAGAGGCTTTATGTGTGTGATACACAGGCAGAGTGAAGCGTGTCTGTTGGACTTTGGATTAGGTTGTCAATAAAACAATCTCCTGAAACATTGTATTCAGACTTAATGTATGATTTTAGGCAAAGTAATGCTGTATTTTACTGTATTCCTTTTCTAGTGTGCCTCAAAAATACTTGAAAGAGTGTTGACAAACCTTTTCCTGTACTGTTCTGCTTGGTTTTTACTATTTACTAGAATAAATGTTCTGTTGTTATTTATGTGTTTTGAAAGTTGTCAGTTCTTTTTCCAACAGGGAAAGTTGTTACCAACAATACAGGACACAGTTACTGTTGATTAAACTAGTAAATACATATAGATGAATATTTGATCTTGGCTTTATTTGCAGCTTTTAATTTTAGAACTGCGGGTATTGCTCCCTGTGGTAAAATTGTAGTTCTCTTTAATGCCAGAATACCTTTGAATTTGTACATGAGGAATTAAAGTAAGACATATTAAAAAAATACAGAATCACACAACCTTTTACAAAGTTTGGTGCTCTGTAAATGCAGTACAACTAACTGGTTTGTTGATTACTTAAATATGATTGAGATGCAAGAAAGGCACCTAAAAGGCCTCCCAGGCAGTCAGGGACCATCCTGATTGAGTTGGTCAGTATCTCTCAATAATTCTGTTCTGTAGAACATTAAGTTTTATAACCATTTGTTTGATGAAATAGGTAACTTAATTGTTTCACTCTAATGCTATCTGTAGATAAATACTGTTTTTATTGACTGATAAGGTATCACAAGGGGAAGAAATGCAAGTCTGTCAAATGTGGGATGATTGTTCTCCTTACAAATGTAGTAATCCAGGGTTTAAGTAGTTTTGGGGTGCTTAAAAAATAATTAGTAATACATGTTGAGATGTTTGAGTCTGCTTGTGTCTGGCATTCAGAGGCAGCAAATGTTGAGTGTGTATTTGCATGACTTAACATTTATCAGATCAGTCTTGGTAAGCCATGCTCAATGATTACCTTCTATAAATACTACCAAAGTTCTTTCTTTCTTCTCCCAGGTGCTATTCAAGTATTGGGAAAGTTCAGGATGCCTTTATATCTTATAGGCAATCTATTGATAAATCAGAAGCAAGTGCAGATACATGGTGTTCAATAGGGTAAGAATGATACAGGGTAATACAATGATATAATTCCATGCTAATATATATAAATAAAGAATATCAACTCTTTAACTATTTTGTGAACTCAGAGGGACTGTAAAGTCTTTTTTATTTATACACCCATGTTGTCAGACTTGTCTGATTTGAAGTTTAAATAATGAGCTCATATTTGTTTTCTCAGTGTTTTAAAATACTGAATATGTTACGTATGTGAATTTTGCATGTTAAAGTTTTATGCTTTTATAACTGTTGTTTATATAATGCCAAGATTTATTATGGGGTTGTGGGAGGGATGTGTATATTTGAGTTGCTTCTGTCTTGACTTTGTTATTAATTCTCAACTTCACTAATCTTTCTATTCAGTGTGCTGTACCAACAGCAAAATCAGCCTATGGATGCTTTACAGGCCTATATCTGTGCTGTACAATTGGACCATGGCCATGCTGCAGCCTGGATGGACCTAGGCACACTCTATGAGTCCTGCAACCAGCCTCAGGATGCCATTAAATGCTACTTAAATGCAACTAGGAGCAAAAATTGTAGTAATACCTCTGCACTTGCAGCACGGATAAAGTATTTACAGGTAAAACTAACGTTTTAAGCAGGGGAAATACTCTACAAGCACACAGCAGAGGGGAGGGGAGAAGTCACACACGAGTTTAACTTGCAGTTGTTTGTGGTGTGTTTAACCTGTTCTCATGTGTACTGTAAGCATATCATAGCCTGTAATATTTTATTTCTTCATTTTTAAGTGGAACTTAATTCCTTATAAACCCTATTTTGCACATTTAATCAAAGCATACTGTTTTACATCATTTTGCTTTTTTCTTTGTATTTGTCTACATTTTTAAGTTCTCATAACATATAGTGAGAATACGCAACACATTATCTTTCACTCTTGTTTGCAATTTCAGAAAAAAGGAATTATGAGACCTCTGAATCCAGAGCTCATCTTTGTTCTGATTCTCACAAAGGTTTATATTCTGGTTACCCTCTTTATACCTAGCACCTTTCTAAATCCCAAAATTTTAAATCTATCCTCTCTTTAAGACATAATTAGCTACAGCATTTAGGAAGATTTCATGGACTTGCTCTTAATAAAGTAGGCTTGTGTTAAATTTGCTTTTTACATAATTTTTCCTAGGCTCAGTTGTGTAACCTTCCACAAGGTAGTCTACAGAATAAAACTAAATTACTTCCTAGTATTGAGGAGGCATGGAGCCTACCAATCCCCGCAGAGCTTACCTCCAGGCAGGGTGCCATGAACACAGCACAGCAGGTGAGAAGTTGGGTTATGTTCTGCAGGTGCCCAGCTTTAAGGGTTCTTTACAATCGGTAGTGGTCAAGCTTATTTTATTGAGCAGAGGATTGGCTTTTATTAAAAGAAGCCTTTGATTTATTTGCAGAGGGATATTAGATCAAGGAGCTCCCTATAATGTGGGAGAAATATGGGGGTACCAATTTAGAACCTTTGTGGATTTTCATGATTTTAAAAGATTTCATCTTAAATAGAAGTGCTGCAGTGGTTTAATAATCTGGTGAAAGGTACACATTCCTCCATTGATGACCATATGGAAACTGATTTTTCAGTTATTGAGATCAGCTTCAGAATATCTACTCGGCCCTTTTAATGTATGTGGGCTGTTAAATTATAAAATTGAAAGGAAAGCATTAAGAATATATAGAACCATATTTTTGTCTTCCTTCTGTGATTCTTAGGCTTGTAAACCTCATCATCCAAATACTGAACCTGTACTAGGCCTCACTCAAACACCAATTTCACAGCAATCCTTGCCACTACACATGATTCCTTCTAGCCAAGTAGATGACCTGACCAGTCCTGCCAAGAGGAAAAGAACATCTAGTCCAACAAAGGTATATATTCTGATGAACTAGAGCCCCCTACCAAAACTATATGGAAATATGCATTGAAATGATGCAGCATGCACAGAATTTGTGCTGTGAATTTTAATCCTTTGGCATCAAGGTGGGGAATGTTTTTAGAAATTTTAAAAAACATTTTTCAGTGGTGTGTTTAATCAGATTCCAGCTCAGACAGGAGCTGCATAAGGGCAGTGCAGATTGGTGGCACTATACTGCAGTTGTAGTTGTGTCAGTGAAGAAGTACAGTTGTAGTCTGATGATTGAGAGGGAGACAATCATGTCATCCTGTCTATTGCCTTTGCTTATATTTAGAAATTCAAGTGTTTCATCATCATGTAATAGTGTTATAGTAGATAAAGTATTCAGTTTTAAAAGTAGCATACATTTAAGTTAAATGCATAATTTGATTTGCTTGTTTCTCCTTATGGTATTAGATATAATTAATTTTTTCCTCAGACTACTCTGATACTGTTGAAAATGGTAGAATGAGAATGTTATTTTAGTACATTCTTACTATTATATATTTTTATATTATTATTCTAGAAACAATTACTAGTTCTTTCATAAATAAGATAAAATCTAGATAGTAAAAGAAATTATGTTGGCCCTTTGATAGTCACACATTTTAATGTAACATTTTCTCTCAGAATACTTCAGATGTTTGGAGCAGTGGCCATACAGTGTCACATCCTCCTGTACAGCAACAAATTCATTCTTGGTGCTTGACACCACAGAAATTACAGGTACGTATGGGAGATCTTCAGAAGCTCTGTTAAATACTTTGTTTCTTTCCTTCTTCCTTTTAAGAAAATAAATCTGGGATGTGTTCTAGTTTCACATTCCTGAAATTCAGTGTAAAATACTTCCCAAATAATTCCCAGGATGTAGTTCAAGTTCTAATATTTGTGGCCTCCCTACGTTAGATAAGTTCTAGTTCTAGTAGTAAACTAAATCATCTCTAGCAGAAACTGAACACTTACATTGTATGAATTCTATAATTTATAAAGTAACTCTAGACAGATACGCAAATTGTCACACTCGTGTGCAAAATGAGTTTCGTGATTCGCTGTAGTGTGGGGGATATTGAAAGAGATGTAGAAGTATTATTATAATACTGTCCCTTCCTCAGAGGTTGCTTCTTGGATCAAATTGCATAAACATTATTGCACATTCTCCAAAATGATTGCTCAGATGAAATCTGCTGCTGCTTTTCTGTATTTCGTGTCACCTAACACAATTATATGAAATGCTAGATTTTAGTTCGGAAATCTTATTTTGGGTGTCTTTTGTAAGGAAGTTTTGTTGTCTCTTCAGTTCATTAGGGCATGCAACGAGCTTCAGCAGGAATTCCATATATTGAAAATCAGGCCCTGCTGGAAAATTTTACCCATGCACTGCACATGCTTTGGATGCAAAAGAAAATTGAAGGGAGCACAGTGCAGAGGCAGAAAGCATTCTCATTAACTGAGCAGTGTTCACCTCAATTCCAATATAGTTCTTCAGCTGTTTCTCTGTCTGAACAATATTGGCTTTATTATACTGTATAATTTTCCCTTCCTCTTTCTCCTTCTTCCCCACCCCTTTGGTTCTTCCTCAGTCATTCTCTCTCTCTCTCTCTCTCTCTCTCTCTCTCTCTCCAAGAATTCTCATTATTTCCTCTACTTATTTTATATTTTACTACTTTTTCCCCTTTTCAGTCTCACCTTTTTCCAGATCCAACTTCCTCTAAGCAGAACCTCAGTAGGCCTCTCTTGAGTAGACTGGATGTGCTGGCAATAGCTTGACAAGGTGCCAGCACGTATAAAAAGAAAGCCAAAAATGTATGATGCAAGAGGAGAGTGAATAAAAAAGCCTTTATTGCATCTTCAAAGTTGGCCTTTCAAAATTGGCAACTCAAAGGCTGGATGGATATGGCATGTAAATATACATGCATATATGTGTGTGTATATATATATTATTTATTGCACTCCCCTCCAGAGGGAATTCAGAATGGAAGGTACTGTTAATCCAGGGATTTTGGCATGAACCATCTTCATCTGCTTTTTAAGTCATACCACTTAGCAGCAGCAGACTTACTGGTAGAATAATGCAGGGTGCTGAGTATTTTAAAATGAGTACAGAGATCAGATTTTTGGTAATAGATACCTAAACTTATCAGTTGCAAACGAGATCAATACTGTAACTTAAGATACTGCTCTCACTAATTAAATCATACAATTTTCTGTTTTCTTTTGTTTTCTTTTTTTACATTTTCAGGACACCTTTTCATGTGTGCCTATAGGTTTAATTCACTTTGTCATGAATTTATTAATAAAATTAATACAATACAAAATTAGCACAATACAAAAAGGTGTTAAAATGTACATAATTTTGATAAAAATTCTATATAGTCATACTTGAATGTAGTTTTCTTTTATGGTACCAGCACACTTAATTTTAGTGTGGCAGTAATAATTATACACTCAAATAATTTACAGAGTTTCGTTAGTTTTAGTAATTAGTATTCAGGTTTGTTTGCAAGAGAGCGTATGGAAAGATGTTTGAGTCTGCAACAGAAATCTTGATTATTTTCAGCTTTACAAGTCTTGTCTTCATGGATACTTTTTAGTTTTTTATGCAAGAAAGTTATTAAAAATCCCATGCAATTTTAATGATTATGAACCACACTGCTGTTTTTTTAGCACTTGGAACAGCTGCGTGCAAACCGAAATAATCTAAATCCAGCACAGAAACTTATGCTGGAACAGCTGGAGAGTCAGTTTGTCTTGATGCAGCAACACCAGCAGGTGAGAACAAAAATATTTTTCTTATCTACACCACTTTTGTCAGTAATGGAAACTGTTGTGTTTCTAGCATTCTGAAGAATTTCTGCTGTACAGAGTTCTTGTGCCCTTTGCTGTGTTATGTTAACTTTTTTGGGGTAAAGGATAGTTGTGGATTAGTGGTTGAAACATAATGAGTTTAGCTGTGTTTTATTATAGGACAGCTGGTTAATGTAAAAGTTTTCAAGCCACACTTTCAAAGTAAAGTGAGTGGACATATCTAAAAGCAGTCCTGCTTGAAAAGACTTGGCATTTCTTTCATCCTGTCATTGTTCACTTCTCTCTGTCCAGCATCAGCAGTAAAACATTCAGACTGAAGGGCCAAGCAAAAAAGTGTGCTGATAGCTTTACTTAAAATTTACTCAGCATTTTTATGACTCTGACAGTCATCTTGGTTCTCAAAA